>CAMTDV010000005.1:54209135-56609135 GCA_947069175.1 Scalesia atractyloides | reverse complement strand
GTCTTGTATCAGTCTTCAAAACTCTGTCTTCATAATAAACATTAACGTACACGACCAAAGAAGTTCTTAAACGGCTTCTTTCGTCGTTCTTGTTTCGGATCCGGCGTCTGGTCTGTAGGAGGCACTTTGTTCACGTACTGAAATGTTCTAATACTTGCCTTCCTAGTTTTCTCATGAATAGCCTCGAGACGTTTTTCCTCTATCAGAATTTCAACTCTCTCTAGATCCCTCCACTTTGCTTGCCACATCTTCCCTTAATTTACTTCTCTTACATAGCAAACATTCACAACTTTCTGATACTGCATAGCTTGTACCTTCTCACGTTCTTCAAACACAATCTTGCTATAGAACAAGGTTTTGATATCTTCTCTGGAACAGTTAACAATCCACATCGGATCTAGAATCCTGATCTTTCTCCATAATCCTCTCATGCCTTGAAATCCCAATACCTCAACTCTTTCCTTTGAAATATCCAAGTGTTCTTCAAATCGTAACATAATAGCAACTTCACAAGTAGATGGATCTATCTGCCACCACTTGAACAATGGATAGAAGTTTTGTTCAATCGGCATCAATGGCATGTTTCTCATTGCCCTAGGTCGTTTCATTATCAATGTTATGTCTTTCTCCCCTATTTTCTTGTTAGTCTTGATTCGGCGACCTGGAATGAATGGATTCCAATATCTGAATCCTTTGACCGCTTCATACTTTATCAACTTCCATAATAACTGATCAATCACTTTCATGTGATATGTAACATTAACGGTCTGAACCAGCTCTTCCACATCCCAATATGGTAACGTCTTGAAATCTGCAAGATACTTGAAGTATTTCACTCCAAATTATCTTTTGATTGCATATACGTTCAGTTCCTTGAACCAACCCCAACCTAATGATACATCTTTGTCTCTGGTAAAGAATGCTAGAGGACGTCGAAACTTACGTTCGCGCGGCCTTTCTTTAAACCAAGACTTCTTTGCTTGAGCTATCTCTTCTTTTGTCATCGGCTTTGGTACTTTTCCTTCTCTAACTGATTCCTCTATCTTTTCTTTCAACATGTCTTCGTCTAGCTGCTTGTACATCTCCTCAAATGTAGGAAAACTATCAGTATTAGGACCGACGTACTTCACAGTTTGATCTGTTTCATCATTAGAAGACCAATCTTCCACAATCACTCTATTATACTCGTCAGCTTCAAATCTCTAACGTACTGATAATCATTCGGCTCAAAAGTGTTAACATTCAACACGTCCTCTTCAAAATCAAATTCTAGATCTTCAGCATCAACTTCAACTAACTTTGCAAGATCTTCCTTAGTATAATTGTGCACATACTCGCCTTCCTCCATGTTATGTTCAAGCATCAACAATAAAGGCTTCGTGGGTACTACAACAACCGGCTTTACAAATCTTTTAACGTTAGACATATCAATCTCATCAGATGGCCCTGTCTGCCCTGACTCCCCCTCAATCTTATCATCCATCCTGTTTGATTCATCATCCATCAATGAAGAGAAATCAAATTCACCTAAGACTTTAGCTTCAGTAATTTTCAGACCAACAACACCCTGATCATCATCATCGTCATCGTCAGCAACATTCCAATCTTCATACTCAGTATCATCCTTTTCATCATCTTCCTTATCCTCTTTTTCTGCTTCTTCATTGTCCTTTTCTTAAGAAGCAACGATAGGATCAGAAGGCTTGACAGATGCGTCAACCTTTGGAGTATCAGACTCAGAAGCTATAACAACATTCTCTTCAACAAATTTCTCTGCAGCTTCAGAAGAAGTTGGTGCTTCAGCTTCAACATTCTTACCTTTACCACTCGCTGCTAGTTCTTTCTCAGCTCGTTCTTTAGCTTCTTGTTGATCCAGACGATCATATTCTTTGATGAAATCAATTCCCAGAGAGTTAGCTAAAACTTTCTGCATCCTGGAGAATCTTCGATCATTTAGGGCTTGAATTGACTTCAACTCTGTAATTTCTGTCTGCAACTTCTCATTTGCATCTTGCAGACTCTCGATTAGAGCTTTGAAGTATTCACGTTCATTCTCTAACACTTTCACTTTATCATCCAACATTTCTTTCTCAACTGCACTTTGATTCACTTTCTTTATCAACTCTGCTTTTTCTGCTTCATTTTGTTGAACTTTTTCTTCTAACACCTTCACACGCTTTTCAAGAGTTCAACATTCGTTTCTGGAAAGAAATCATTCAGATCTTGAAGACTTATTGGATCATTTTGCATATCACCAAACAGATTAGGCACTGGAGTAGACTTTGGAGTAGCAGTCTGTGGTGTAGTCTTCTTTGGAGTAGAAACAAGAGGTTCTTGTGTGGCTCCTTGCCTTTCAGCTTCAGATGAGATAATCACAGGAGGTTCTTGTGTGACTCCTGGACGTTCAGCTTCACTTGTAACTACTACAGGAGGTTCTTGTGTAGGAGGTTCTTGTGTAACTCCTCTCTCCTGTGCGTCAGAAGGTTCTTGTGTAACTTCTGCGCTCTTCAGCTTTCCTTTATATCGTTTACTGACTGCCTTTTGAACTTTCTTTTTCTTCTTGCCCTTTGTCTGAGGAGACCCTGTATTTTTGTCGAAGAAATAGTAGCAGACTTCACACGTTTAGCTTTTTTCTTTGGTCTTTCCTCATCAGATTCTTTCTCAAGATTCGGATCAAAATCAGCATCCATTTTTTTCTCCTTCTCTGCTCTAATTTCAGCTTCTAACTTTTCTGGTTCTTTTACAGGAGTTTCATCAGAATCTTCATCATTTTCTGATGTAGCAGAAATAACATATTCTTGTGTTGACTTTTCAATCTCTTGACTTTCAACAACTACCGCAGCATTCGAACCTGCTTCAGCTTGAATATTTTCTGGTTCTTCTTCATCTATGAGCATTGTATCGATTTTCTTTGTAGCTCGTTTCTTTTTCGGCTTTTCAACTACAACCTTTAAGAACCGTTCACTCTGAAACTTAGGTTTGAAATCTTTGAACCACTCTTTTTCTGCGTTCAACTCTTTCTCATCACCGCTTCCCTCTTTCCTCCACTTGTTGTCAGACGGTGCAACATAATTCGAATCTTTAGTCCTCCGAACACTGGCTTAGCAACAGGTACTGACGCTTGCTTCTGAAACTTTAAAAGCTTCTTCACAGGTGTATAATCGAGGTGGCTTAGGTATAGCACATCATTTAGATCCCGTGCGATGTTTGTGAATTTCTCATCTATCAGCATTTGCATGAACCTTGGATAAAGACAAAGCCTTGAATTGTAACACCTCGTAAACCTGTCCCTTAAAATTTTGACACGTGTCCCGCTGATCCTCGTATGCCGTGTGCCAGACGAGAGGGATTAAAATAGCCAACATGTTATTTTATAACCTCTGAGTGGTGAATAATTAAAGTTGAGGGGTTAAACGTGTGAACATGCTTAAACTATGCCTCTGAGTGACCTTTTAACGAACCAGGAGCTTAGTAGTGTTCAGTTATACATTCATGAATACCCGAAACCTAACTTGAGGGGCCAAAGGTGCTGAATATGGAAGTTATTCATAGTTGTAAGGTTGAGGGACTGAACTTGACAAGAAAGAAACATGTTTGGCTGTCTCGGAGCCGGGTCGTGGGCCACGAACGGCCTGGCCTACCTCTCTCGAGCCCCGCGAGAGGGTGCCAGCGACAGCCAGCATGTGGAGTCATTGAAGCCTGCATGTTTTGCACATGTACGTGAGTTTGCCACCCTCTAGCAGCTCAAGACACGTCCCTTAACACTTGTACTCATCCTAAACTGATCACCAACACCTGGAATGATCTGGTTCAAGCTCTTCAAGTATATATAGAGGCCTTGTGTGCCATGAATCCTTGCTCATTTCCAAAACTCTTCTCTTATCTCTTGCTCTGGCTTTCTTGGAGATTCCTGACCCTAAGGAGACTCCAATTAGTTCTATTTTCGTGCTAGGAGATTGAGTAAGTGTCCTTAACTCCTCTTGTTAATTTTATTAGGCTTTAAGCCAAAGTCAAAGCGTTAACGTAAAAACGCTTTGACTTTCAGCTAAGACCATTATGGTCCAGCCATAGTTCTGTACGAACATGGCTACGTGATCGTAATTAGGTAGGTGTTAATCCCTAAAAAGGGCACCTCCTAATTACCACGTTTGCTTGGTCAATTGACGGGTCAAAGTTATTAATAAAAAGTCAAACCAGGTTAGATTTGAAAATAAATTCTAAATGATAATGTAGGTGTTATAAAATATGTTTTAACACTTAAACAACTCGGTAATAATTATTAGAACATGTGTAAACATGTTCGGGTCGTCAATTCCAGGTTTAAGGTCGGTTCGCAACCGAAAGTCGTGAAGTTTGACTTCTACTTTGACTTTCAGTTCTGACCCGATTTAGCAACTCTAGCTACTAAAATTAAGTTGTATTGTGACCATATTTAGTTGTAGTATAACCCTCTGGAGTTATATCACATGGTTACATAGTAATCCGAGCTTTTACGCAAGTTTCCGTTAATTATGTCAAACTTTGCTAAAATGCCTTTTACTTAAAAACAAGGTTTTAATTACAAATGAGCATACAAATGAATTATGTACTGATGTATAAACATGACTAACTTATTTTGATGCCAATAATCTGGTCATAACCCAAGTTTTGTTTAATTATCGCAAATCATGCTTTTAAAGGACCAAAATGCTCTTTCGGCATCTAAAATGGTTTTTAACGTAATTCTTCAACAAACCTCATTACCTACTGATGTAATATAATAAATAGGATTACTTGGGATATCGAATCAGATTGTAAACTGAATTTACACACAAGTCCTTGTATAATGCCGATAAATGATGATGTTGCCCTTACGGTGCATAAAGTGGTTTTAAAGATACTTTTTATAACAAAACCATTTACCTATTGTTATAATATATTAAATAACTTATTTTGGTTATAAACGTGATCATAACATCAATTTTCCTTAATCATCTTGAATATCGTCATTTAGCGACTTTGTCGTCATTTAGGCGCATAGTATGGTTTAAAACCATATTAAAGCACCAAGACTTGATACCTATTGATTTCAAAACTCATTTTACATATAACTACAGGAGTACATCAACTAAACTCAGATTCCCAAGTAAATTATCAAGCTATGTGTGAAATGACCAAAATGCCCTTACGGGGCATAGTTTGGTCTTAAACTCTATAACACACACATACTCGATATCCTACTGATATAACATCATAAATAAACTATTTTTACAGTAAGATTATGACCATTACATCAGTTTGTTCATAATTTCTTTTAGAAGTCATAAAATGACCAAAACGCCCTTTTGAGGCGTAACTTGATTTTAAATCCAGAATGGGCATACATGTTGATATCTTACTGATGTTACAACATGTTTAAAGTATAATGGCATATGGAACTTGTATAGGACTCACCCGGTTACCCGGTTTCGCTTATATGCGTACGGTTCGGCCTACGTAACTAGTTTACGTAATTTAATCGAAACGGGTTTAACCTTATCGTTTTATTATCAAAATCCAGAATGTAATATGTTTACCCATATTAAACATACCTCCATGCTTGTCGGGTTTAAACTACATTCTATTCCGGTCACCGCTTAATCTAGCGTCTAGTACCGTTATTATCCTTAAGCTACCCGGTTCGAGTCTACAAAGTAGATAGGACCCGTTAGCATTCTAATTGGTTATAAATATCATCTTTTCCAGACTAATAGACTCCCGATAGATTGCCATCTAAGCTTACTTTTGAATATTCGGCTGAGTTAATTATCTTATTTGAAGAACTGCTCAGGTAAATACTTTTAACTTATTTTCCCTATACGGGCTTGGGACACGGTATAATAATACCGCTTGGTCGGGTATGGGATCATGTTATCGGATTGTGATTTACTAAATCCTTATAACCCGTTTTATTCTGTAGTGTTTGATAACTTAAACATTGGGGGTTAATTCGACCATGTCTAGGATATCCTTGGCTCATTTAAGTTACTAATGGCCATGACCTTAAGCGCGGGGTGTAGGCATACACCTGACAGACGCCAATGCTAATGAAATGATTAAATCCCACTGGTGGATAATTTAAAGTGGCGTGTCGGTTAATCAGGCTATTCGGTTTCTACACCGGACCCCATATGTATTGACAAACATGTAAAACTGTAAACAAGGTCATTTTGAACTATCCCAAGTTATTTATTAAATGTGCCAAGTGCACCGAAAATCATTTTAATAAATGTTTACAAAATGAGTAGGTTACTAGTTTTTACCAGTGAAAACTGACGTATTTTCAAAAGACCAAGTTACAGGTGGCAACGCGGAATAGATTGGGAGCTGCATAGTAGCTAAATAAGGATCTTGCAAGTCCATAAGCTGCCAAAGTCTGTAGAACAATTTCCTTTGTAAATATTTATTTGATCCGCCTGTGGATTCGTTATTACAAGCCTGTAATTATTATTTTCGAACATTTGGACATTTGGTTTGTAATAGTAATTTAAATCCAAGACTTCCGCTGTGCCGTGTTTGTTTGGTTATGATGTTATCAACTACGTCACGATATTCCCCAACCGGGCCCACCGGGTTAACGTGGAAATCGGGGTGTGACAGGTTGGTATCAGAGCCAACGTTCGAGTGAATTAAACACTAGCCTTTTATGTTTAATCTCGAAAATACACGAATAGCGCATTCCTTAGACTTCCAAGTCTAGGCTTTGACCTAAGAGTATTCATTTCATTATTAAGTTATTATTATTGTTTTGCTTTGTTTTAGTTTGTTATTGAAGCAGGAATTATGTCGCCTAAATTCTGACAAGGAGGAAAAGGCAAAGGACCCATGAGGGGAGGACCCTCAATGACTGGACCATCTTTCACTAGACCATCCTTCAGGCCACCTTATAGACCTTCTCTAGCTGGAGCAGCTAATCTACCAGAGTACAACCCTTATGAAGGATCCGGATATTCTTCATCACCCTTTGAACCTTACCGACATTCAATTTCACATGAATACTCCCCACCTCATTCACATTCTCAGCATTCCTACCATTCACACCATTCCCATCAATCTCACCATTCACACTCCCATTCCCAACAAGAATACTTCAACTCCTATTTCGATAACCCAGTCAACCAACCCTCATCCAAAACCCCACCAGTTGACTCACCGACCCATATGGAGGAAGATCCCGACCCGGAGGAATTTCTACAAACCGGATCGTACGGTCACCCTATCGAGCTATCTAGTGGCTCGAATCCTTGGCAGGATCTCCATTCCGAGGTCCTGATGATTATGAGCAATGATTGGAACAATACATGTTTGTCAACACGCCCTCATACCACATCACTCCCCATCACCATCCCCCATCACCACATCCTCAAGCCGAGGATGTAGAAATGCAACAGGTGGACCAACCTCAACCACCACCTGAATCATCATCACAACCACACTGAAAGCATGGGGCACGTATGTCGGTACGTGCTGGTCAAAGGTCTGGTTCGCTACCACCTTTACCACCCTCTTACCCCATCATCCCTGAGGACCCACAATTGGGTGGACCCTCAAACACATCGCCAGTGGCGGAACCCCCGCCGCAACCAGCTGTTGAGCCTCTGCCTCAACCACCTCTACCACCGCTGGATTTTGCCAACCCAATACCTGCATATACAGGACCATCAGGGTTTCAAACTGTTGACCCTCCTGGCTTGTATAATTACATCCATCATGGGGGAGCAGGATCCTTATTATGATGCAGTTATTCATAATAACCTCTACCATTCTTCTTACCCTAGTTACCCACCTCCTTATGCCACTATTGGATATCCGCCTTACGGGTATCCGTATCCAGTTGCGCCTCAGCCGCAACCACCTCCACCTCAGCCTCAACCACAAGCACCACTCGAGGCTATTAATGAGGCCTTAAATCAGGTCAGGAAATGCGGCAACAAGTTAAGAAATCGGAGAAGAAAACGACCAGATTTATCAAGAAGCTTTATAAAGCCGTAAAGGGGAGGAAGGATGAGTCGAATTTGTATTTCCATATATGTAATTTAAATTCAAAAAGTCCCTGCGTGGATATTGTTATTTCTTTTAAACCCCTGCGTGGGTGTGTTTTTCTTATTATAGTCCCTGCACGGACTAAATTATGTACTAAGACCTCTTTAGAGGCAATTATGTAATCCCTACCGTTTTAATGAAATTTTCAAAATTTTGATTTGCTTATGCAAGCTTCTTACCTCTTTTTGGCGAGCCTCGATTTTAATTCGAATTTTATCGCTCCACCATAAATTCCAAAAGATCTTTCATGGTCCGTATGGACCTAAGTTATGTGTAAAGCGTTCGTTGTAATGCAAAAGCCTAAAAATCATACCATGGCTAACCCATAAGAATCTTAATTCACCATGTAGTACCGAGGCGTTATGGCTCATTCAGACGGTGCTAGCAGCCATCATAATGATGATGATCCGAATAGGACAAATATAGTCATAAATGAGGATGAGTTCTAGGCTCGCATAGTTGCAGCCATGAGCAAGGCTATGGAAAAAGCCTTAGAAAAGTTTAACATGTCGAGTGCTACTCGCTCTAAGACGATATCAAAGGCTGTCTTAAAACCTCCCACCTCATAGAAGAAAGATGATTCGATACATTCCTTAAGCTTGAGGAGTGAGGCTAAGAAAAAGGAAATCCATGATAAAACCAACACTCCCTCTGGTGGCTGTTCATATAAGTACTTCGTCTCGTGTAAGCCATGATATTCAATGGAGAGAAAGGGGCCATTGAGACCCTAAGATGGCTCTATGAGATCGAGACAGTGGTTGATATCAGTGGCTGTGCTGATAAGGACATTGTGAAGTTTGTATCTCAATCTTTTACGAGTATCACCCTGATTTGGTGGAAGGCATTAATGCAATCATCAGGTAAGGTCCACCTGTATAACTTGGGGTGGTCCCAATTTATGGACTTAGTCAAGGACACTTATTGTCCACCACATGAGGTGGAAAAGATTGAGATGGATTTCCTTGCTCTCACAATGAAGAACCTCGATTGTCGGAAGTTTGTTACCGACTTCGACTCATACTCCCGGCTAGTACCTTATTTAGTCATGCCAGAACCTAAGCGCATCGCGTGCTTCATTAATGCTTTAGCTCCAGAGATTAGGAGCTTAGTTAAGGCTGTTCAGCCTAGCACTTATAAATCAGCTGTTGAGCTAGCCCTCTCCCTCACTCAAGATTATGTGAGGCGGTTGTCGGCCGGAAAGGAAGCTGAGGGAAAGAGAAAAAGGGAGGATGATAACTCCCAACGGTTTAAGAAGAAAGGAAAGTTTGGATCCCATGGGAATCAGAACAGGTCCGGAGATAGACCTATGTGTAAAATCTGCAACACAAAGCATGGAGGCCAGTGTAGGTATGACCCAAAGGCTAAGCCTTGTGGGATTTGTAAGAAATCAGGACACAAGACCCTGGAGTGCAGGGATATTAACGATGCCACGTGCTTCAATTGTGGTGAGAAAGGCCACATAAAGACTAACTGCTCCAAGAATGCAAAGGATGAAAATGGAAAATCTAGTGGAGCTAAGAAAAACCAATGATCGAGCCTTTCAGATGAGTGCTCGAGAAGCTGTCAATGACAACAATGTTATAACATGTACTTTCCTCATCAACGATACCTTTGCTAGAGTTCTATTTGATTCGGGGGCTGATAAGTCAATTGTTGACCATAAGTTTAGCAAACTATTAAACTTACCCGTAAGAACTCTAGACATAACGTATGAGGTAGAACTTGCAGACGGAACCATTGAAACTGCTTCATCCATTATGGATGGATGCTTTATATCCATCAAGAATCATTTGTTCCTATCTCTCTTCTGCCAATGAAATTGGCGGGGTTCGATATAGTCTTAGGCATGGATTGGTTATCCCATAACCAAGCCTGCGTTGCCTGTGATAAGAAACTAATCGAGATCAAAACCCCATCCGGTGAGATGCTAACCATGTTTGGAGATATGCACTACGGGTTGCCAGAAAAAGTTGCTATGCTTAAGGCCTCCTGGTGCATGAAGAGAGGTTGTGTCATCTATATGGCACAAGTAACCGTCGATGAACCTAAGCCAAGGATTGAAGATATACCCGTTATCTCAGACTACCCAGATGTCTTTCCTGTGGAATTACCTAGTCTACCCCTGGATAGACAAGTCGAGTTTAGGATCGACATTCTACCTGGATCTGCACCTATTGCGAGAGCACCTTACCGTTTAGCACCAACAGAAATGAAGGAACTAAGAACCCAGCTCGATGAACTTTTGGAAAAAGGCTTTATACAACCTATTTCATCACCGTGGGGAGCTCCGATCTTGTTTGTCAAAAAGAAGGACGGTTCAATGCGTATGTGCATTGACTACGGTGAGCTTAACAAGATAACGATCAAGAATCGTTATCCATTGCCCAGGATCGACGATCTATTCGATCAACTGTAAGGAGCAAGTTATTTCTCCAAGATAGATTTAAGATAAGGATATCATCAGTTGAAGGTTAGGAGTGAAGATGTCCCAAAGACCGCTTTCACGACAAGATACGGACATTATGGGTTTCTAGTGATGCCTTTTGGGCTCACTAATGCACCGGCAACATTCATGGACCTCATGAATAGAGTCTGCAAGCCTTACTTAGATAAGTTTGTCATAGTCTTAATTGACGACATACTTATCTATTCTCGTAATCAATTCGATCACGAGAAACATCTTAGGTGCATTCTGGAATTACTACAAAAAGAGAAGTTGTATGCTAAATCCTCTAAATGCGAATTCTGGCTTCGCGAGGTCCAATTTCTTGGGCATGTAGTTAGTGAGCGTGGTATTCAGGTGGATCCCGCTAAAATAGTAGCTATTATGAACTGGGAAGTGCCGAAGACCCCTTCTGAGGTCCGCAGTTTCTTAGGATTGGCTGGCTATTATAGGAGGTTTATCGAAACTTCTCAAGGATAGCCACTCCCATGACTGCTTTAACCCGCAAGAATATCAAGTTCAATTGGGGTCTAAAACAGCTGGAATCTTTCGAGATCTTGAAGCAAAAGCTGAGCAATGCTCCAGTTTTAACCTTGCCAGAAGGCATTGAGGAGTTCGTCGTTTATTGTGATGCATCGCACACTGGCATGGGATGTGTGCTTGTGCAAAGGGCCAAAGTGATCGCCTACGCATCACGACAACTCAAAGTGCATGAAAAGAATTACACCACCCATGACTTGGAACTGGGTGCCATTGTCTTTGCACTTAAACTTTGGAGGCATTATATATACGGAACCAAGTGTATTATATACACCGATCACAAAAGCCTCCAACATTTGTTCAATCAAAAGGATTTGTATATGCGACAACGCCGTTGGATGGAAACCCTTAATGATTATGATTGTGAAATCCGATACCATCCCGGCAAGGCAAATGTGGCCGCCGATGCACTTAGTCGCAAAGTAAGGATTAAACCTTTAAGGATTAACGCCAAAAGCATTGAAGTCAGAAACAGTTTGAACGAAAAGCTACTTGATGCGCAGAAGCAAGCCCTGATGGAGGCTAATATTGCAAATGAAGAATTAGGTGGAACTGTCGAACAGTTAATGCCTGGAAATGATGGAATCCTCAGATTCAATGGACGAATTTGGGTTCCAGTATTTGGAGGACTAGAGATTTGATCCTCCAGGAAGCGCATAACACTAAGTACTCTATTCAACCGGGAGGTGATAAGATGTACCAGGATTTAAAATCTAATTATTGGTGGATGGGTTTGAAGAAATCCATAGCCACCTATGTAGCTAAGTGCTTGACGTGTTCGCAAGTTAAGGCTGAACATCAGAAACCGTCAGGACTTCTACAACAGCTTGAGATTCCCACTTGGAAATGGGAAATGGTAACTATGGATTTGATCACCAAGTTGCCAAAGACCAAGCGTGGTAATGACACGATTTGGGTCATCGTGGACAGGCTGACTAAGTCAGCACATTTCTTGCTAATCAAAGAAACGTTTAGTTCGGTCAAGTTGGACAAGATATATGTGGACGAGATCGTGTCCCTACATGGAGTGCTGGTGTCTATTGTATCCGATAGAGATACAAGATACACCTCTCATTTTTGGAAAAGCTTCCAACAATCTCTTGGCACTCGATTGAACTTCAGTACCGCTTATCACCCGCAGACTGAAGGACAGAGTGAGCGTACCATTCAAACTTTGGAAGACATGCTACGTGCATGTGTGATCGACTTAGGTGGTAGTTGGGACGACCACCTACCCTTCATTGAATTCTCCTATAACAACATTTATCATACAAGCATCAAGGCTGCACCTTTTGAGGCCTTGTATGGGAGAAAATGTCGAACGCCCATTTGTTGGGAAAAAGTTGGGTAAGCCCAACTAACAGGACCTGAAATAGTCCTAGAAACGACGGATAAAATCTTGCAAATCCGCGACCGTCTCAAAGCTGGCCGAGATAGGCAGAAGTGCTATGCAGATTAGAGGCGTAAACCTCTTCAGTTCCAAATTAGGGACAAAGTGTTACTAAAGGTGTCACCTTGTAAAGGCGTCATGCGATTTGGTAAAAAAGGCAAGTTGAGCCCAAGATATATAGGACCGTTCAAGATTATCGAACGAGTCGGGTCCGTAGCTTACAAGCTCAAGTTGCCTGAAAAGCTAAGTGGAATTCATGATGTGTTCCACATTTCAAACTTAAAGATATGTCTAGCGAATGAGTCGCTAGCAATGCCGCATGAAGATGTGCAAATTGACGAAAACCTGCATTTCATTGAGAAACCGATGGCGATCGAAGATCTTCAGGTTAAGAAGCTTCGTAGAAAGCACGTGCCTATTGCAAAGGTCAAGTGGGATGCTCAACGAGGTCTCAAGTATACATGGGAAGTAGAGTCCACTATGCGATAAAAGTATCCCTATCTATTTGAATAAATCTCGAGGTCGAGATTTCTTTTAAGGGGGTGAGGTTGTAACACCTCGTAAAAACCTATCTCGTAAAATTTCGACACGTGTCCCGTTGATCCTCGTATGCCGTGTGCCAGACGAGAGGGACTAAAATCGGCAACATGTTATTTTATAACCTCTGAGTGGTTAATAATTAAAGTTGAGGGGTTAAACGTGTCAACATTCTTTAACTATGCCTCTGAGTGACCTTTTAACGAACCACGAGCTTAATAGTGTTCTGTTATACGTTCATGAATACCCGAAACCTAACTTGAGGGGCCAAAGGTGCTGAATACGGAAGTTATTCGAAGTTGTAAGGTTGAGGGACTGAACTTGACAAGAAAGAAACATGTTTGGCTATCTCGGAGCCGGGTCGAGGGCCGCGACCGGCCTGGCCTACCTCTCTCGCGCCCCACGAGAGGGTGCCAGCGACAGCCAGCATGTGGAGTCATGGCAGCCTGCATGTTTTGCACATATACGCGAGTTTGCCACCCTCTAGCAGCGCAAGACACGTCCCTTAACACTTGTACTCATCCTAAACTGATCGCCAACACCTGGAATGATCTGGTTCAAGCTCTTCAAGTTTATATAGAGGCTTTGTGTGCCTGAATCCTTGCTCATTTCAAAAACTCATCTCTTATCTCTTGCTCTGGCTTTCTTGGAGATTCCTGACCATAAGGAGACTCCACTTAGTTCTATTTTCGTGCTAGGACGTTGAGTAAGTGTCCTTGACTCCTCTTGTTAAGTTTTATTAGGCTTTAAGCCAAAGTCAAAGCGTTGACGTAAAAACGCTTTGACTTTCGGCTAAGACCATTACGGTCCAACCATAGTTCTGTACAAATATGGCTACGTGATCGTAATTAGGTAGGTGTTAATCCCTAAAAAGGGCACCTCCTAATTACCACGTTTGCTTGGTCAATTGACGGGTCAAAGTTATTAATAAAAAGTCAAACCGGGTCAGATTTGAAAATAAATTCATAAATGATAATGTAGGTGTTATAAAATATGTTTTAACACTTAAACAACTCGGTAATAATTATTAGAACATGTGTAAACATGTTCGGGTCGTCAATTCAAGGTTTAAGGTCGGTTCGCAACCGAAAGTCGTGAAGTTTGACTTCTACTTTGACTTTCAGTTCTGACCCGATTTAGCAACTCTAGCTACTGAAATTAAGTTGTATTGTGACCATGTTTAGTTGTAGTATAACCCTCTGGAGTTATATCACATGGTTACATAGTAATCCGAGCTTTTATGCAAGTTTCCGTTAATTATGTCAAACTTTGCTAAAATGCCCTTTTACTTAAAAACAAGGTCTTAATTACAAATGAGCATACAAATGAATTATGTACTGATGTATAAACATGACTAACTTATTTTGGTGCCAATAATCTGGTCATAACCCAAGTTTTGTTTAATTATCGCAAATCATGCTTTTAAAGGACCAAAATGCCCTTTCAGCATCTAAAATGATTTTTAACGTAATTCTTCAACAAAACTCATTACCTACTGATGTAATATAATAAATAGGATTACTTGGGATATCGAATCAGATTGTAAACTGAATTTACATACAAGTCCTTGTATAATGCCGATAAATGATGATGTTGCCCTTACGGTGCATAAAGTGGTTTTAAAGATACTTTTTATAACAAAACCATTTACCTATTGTTATAATATATTAAATAACTTATTTTGGTTATATAAACGTGATCATAACATCAATTTTCCTTAATCATCTTGAATATCGTCATTTAGCGACTTTGTCGTCATTTAGGCGCATAGTATGGTTTAAAACCATATTAAAGCACCAAGACTTGATACCTATTGATTTCAAAACTCATTTTACATATAATTACAGTAAGTACATCAACTAAACTTAGATTCCCAAGTAAATTATCAAGCTATGTGTGGAATGACCAAAATGCCCTTACGGGGCATAGTTTGGTCTTAAACTCTAAAACACACACACATACTCGATATCCTACTGATATAACATCATAAATAAACTATTTTTACAGTAAGATTATGACCATTACATCAGTTTGCTCATAATTTCTTTTACAAGTCATAAAATGACCAAAACGCCCTTTGAGGCGTACCTTATTTTAAAACCATAACGGGCATACATGTTGATATCTTACTGATGTTACAACATGTTTAAAATATAATGGCATATGTAACTTGTATAGGCATCACCCGGTTACCCGGTTTCGCTTATATGCATACGGTTCGGCCTACATAACTAGTTTACATAATTTAACCGAAACGGGTTTAACCTTATCATTTTATTATCAAAATCCAGAATGTAATATGTTTACCCATATTAAACAAGCCTCCATGCTTGTCGGGTTTAAACTACATTCTATTCCGGTCACCGCTTAATCTAGCGTCTAGTACCATTATTATCCTTAAGCTACCCGGTTCGAGTCTATAAAGTAGATAGGACCCGTTAGCATTCTAATTGGTTATAAATACCATCTTTTCCGGTAGATTGCCATCTAAGCTTACTTTTGAATATTCGGCTGAGTTAATTATCTTATTTGAAGAACTGCTCAGGTAAATACTTTTAACTTATTTTCCCTAAACGGGCTTGGGACACGGTATAATAATACCGCTTGGTCGGGTATGGGATCATGTTATCGGATTGTGATTTACTAAATCCTTATAACCCGTTTTATTCTGTAGTGTTTGATAACTTAAACATTGGGGGTTAATTCGACCATGTCTGGGATATCCTTGGCTCATTTAAGTTACTAATGGCCACGACCTTAAGCGCGGGGTGTAGGCATACACCTGATAGATGCCAATGCTAATGAAATGATTAAATCCCACTGGTGGATACTTTAAAGTGGCGTGTCGGTTAATCAGGCTATTCAGTTTCTGCACCGGACCCCAGATGTATTGACAAACATGTAAAACTGTAAACAAGGTCATTTTGAACTATCCCAAGTTATTTATAAAATATGCCTAGTGCACCGAAAATCATTTTAATAAATGTTTACAAAATGAGTCGGTTACTAGCATTTACCAGTGAAAACTGACGTATTTTCAAAAGACCAAGTTACAGGTGGCAACGCGGAATAGATTGGGAGTTGCGTAGTAGCTAAATAAGGATCTTGCAAGTCCATAAGCTGCCAAAGTCTGTAGAACAATTTCCTTTGTAAATATTTATTCGATCCGCCTGTGGATTCGTTATTACAAGCTTGTAATTATTATTTTCGAACATTTGGACATTTGGTTTGTAATAGTAATTTAAATCCAAGACTTCCACTGTGCTGTGTTTGTTTGGTTATGATGTTATCAACTACGTCACGATATTCCCCAACCGGGCCCACCGGGTTACACGTGGAAATCGGGGTGTGACATGAATCATCCATGTTTTTCGACATAAGTGTGAACACCAGCTTAGAATAGTTAAACAGCTTCTTCAAGATCAATGCTGTTGCCATACAGGCCATGTAGTCTTGAACATCGTCTAGACCTGCCTTGCGATGACTGAAAGTATGTATGATTGCATGCATTAGGAGCTTGTAGGGGTTAGGCACTTCCCCTTTCTTCAGAGTCGGCTTATTCACACTCCCCTTGTAACCCATTCGAAAGAAACATCCTCTGACCATCTTCTCATCAAGAAATATCGGATTGTCTTTGTCATCATTAAACTGTAGGATCCGTCGAATATCGTCTTCTGTAACTGTGATAGGTTTGACTTCATTTCCGACTTGCACAGAAGATGTAATGGTCTTTTTATCTTCACTGAGACTCGCGTTCGTCCAGAAATGGTACGTGTGAGATCTATAAGACACTGTGCGCTCCATGATCGCTCGATGAATGGGACTTTCCTTTAAAAACTTCAAGATACTGTCGTATTCTTTCAAAGATGGACATATCGTCTTGTTAAGCGTAATTCATGTGTTTTGGAATTTTGAGAAATCCATAGCAATCACCCTTGCTGGTTCTTGAACCTGAAAAAACGACGCAAAACAATTAGCACACAATACGAGAAAAAAATTACAAATTTTCAAACACTTTTCATCAAGTTCGGGTGAACTTGATAAGTATTATATCATTCTGTTTTTGATAAGTTCGCCCAAACATGTATTACAAAACATGTTCAAATATCCAATCATAAGTTCGGACGAACTTATACTTATCATTCATTCAAGATTTTAAACCCTAAGTCCGGTCGAACTTACTGAAATAATTATTTCACATTCAGTTTTATGAAGTTCGGTCGAACTTCTGTTTTGAACATATTTATTCAAGATTGATAGTAAGTCAGGTCGAACTCGATAACAAGTTCGGCCGAACTTGTCATCTCCTTCAACCAAAAAAACTTGTTAAACATACACTTTCATTTTAATCAGATTCAAGTCACATACACAGTAGTTTTATATTCAAGATCATGATTTTCTTTTCAATTCCAACAAAACCTAAATCTATCAATTTTAAGATTTCAGATCTGATTTTATTCGTTAAGGGTTCAATTAATAGTTCAATCAAGCAATACACACCTCTTCCATTGACACAGGTGTGCAAATCACCAATATCAGCTCAAATTTGGGCAGAGTAACGGTATAATATTGCCAAAATCAAAAATTCGCTCAAAACTTGTAAGTTCGCTCGGAGTGTTTTGGGATCAGATGAATGAGTTCGGCCGAACTTGCCGGATATAAATACCCCTGCAAGTTCGGGCGAACTTGCAAAGCCCAAGTTATAGGCCCACTCAAGTCCGGGCGAACTTAACAAATAACAACCAGCCATCATTTGCAATTTCGGTCGAACTTGCTGTGATTGTTAAACTTGTTTTTGTTTAGCAGTTCGGCCGAACTTGCCAAACATAAATTCAATATTTTTCAAATTTTTCAATTTTAACCCCTGAATTTTTCAACTTTTACCAGTTATGAAAATCCACTCAGTTGACCAAGTCCAAGTTAATCACCTTGGTTAACCGATTTGTCTGCCGAGTTCAAGTTAATGACCCCGGTTTGACCCGTTACGAACAAACTGTTGATATTTTCAAAATCAAAGTTTCAAATTAATGAACTTTTTATCGTTTGGCTTTTCAGATTTTACAGATTAGCTCCCAGCCCATTGTCAAAGAGATTCCCACCAGTTCTAGCATCTTACCAGACTTCGAAGACCCATTCTCCAACATTGGTTTGCTGAAAACAATGTAGAAACAAAATCTTTTTGTATTTTTGTAAGTTTATGCTAAAACACACTGAAAATCTTTTTGGTTTTAATCTGTAAAGCTGATAAACTATTTACAGGCCATTATAAACTATGTACAAACATTTTTACAGACATATTTTTGTGAATTTGTGTCTAAGGATCATATCAGTTGAATGAGACATATCACTAGTACTGTTGACCTTTAGATGACTCTTAGCTTTAAACTCGTTTACCACGTTTCTCAACTATTTCAAGATATGTTAAAATAAGATTTATGAAACTTGACTTATTTGCGGTTCCCACTTCTTGAATATACTCTCGTATCAAAATTCCCGAGATTTCGTCTTACAGGCGAATATAGCGTAATTGATATCTGTATCTGGGTTATGCGATGCCTTGAGAGCTTAGGTTAGTACTATCGTATAGACAAAGAGATGAAGGCTCGACTTTAAGGTGTGTTCCACTTAAGGAATCTTTTTAGCACTGCAAATGATTAGATCTTTTGATACTTTTCAAGATTGCATACAGTTTAGGGTTTATAGCGAAAGTATTATAGAAGTTCTAGGCTACTGCTTCTGTAAAATCAGAAGAACTTGTATAATACCCCAGATATCAACTATCTATAGAGACTTCGTATCTCAGAATCAGGCAATCTTTCAAACGAAATTTCGGAGTACTAAGTCCATATATCCAAGATGTGTTAATCCACAAGATTAAGGAGTTTCTAAATTAGTTTATATCTCGAAAAAAGTTTACTGAACGTGTTAAGCCTATCGACACATCCACAGTAGGACTCGTTTATCACTTTTAAACTTTCCATTTCTTTAGCATACCGTGATAGTCCACTGATGTACTATCATTTCCTTTTTGTGACACCAAATTCTTTGTCTTTTTCAATGTTTTTGTACATTTTTGAAAATTTTCATATGTTTTTGTATTTTCCCAAATATTTCTCCCCCTAAAATCAAAAAACATATTTTTGGATTTTAGATTTTTAAGAAATACTAAACTAGAAAGATATTTACAAACCAATGCGGATTACGTGAACTCGTCGTCTGATCCGTATTCAACCTCAGCTTCCGCACCTGTAAGCAAATTTTTAATATCGTTAAGCCGCATTAGATACTTAAATCTTGTTAATGGAAATGCTTTGGTTTAAAAATCAGACCTTTGTTCGTTGGTGTGGATTTTTTCTATTCGAACCAATTTCTTTTCGTAACAGTCACGAATGAAATGGTATCGAATTTCAATGTGTTTTGTACGTGAGTGATGAACCGGATTTTTAGTTATATTGATGGCTGCTTTGTTATCTACAAATAAATGTGTGTCAAGAAACTGCAGACCATAATCCTTCATCTGTTGCTGAATCTAGAGGATTTGTGAGCAACAGCTGGAAGCAGAAATGTATTCCGCTTCACAGGTTGAGAGAGAGACCGTGGTCTGTTTCTTACACTTCCACGTTACCAAATGCGTGCCAAAGAACTGGCATTCTGCAGTTGTAGATTTCGAGTTCAGTTTGTCAACTTTGAAGTTTGAGTCAGCATATCCCGTTAAGTCGAAATTGTCATTTTTAGGATACCATAAGCCCGTGCTAGGACATCCTTTTAAGTAACGAAAGCTTCGCTTGACTATCTGCATATGTGACATTCGAGGACTTGGCTGATATCTCGCACATAAGCAAGTAGGATACATGATGTCTGGGCGAGCTGCCGTCAGATACATCAGTGAACCTATCATCGATCGATAAAGTGTTTCATCAACTTTTGTTCCCGTGTCGTCTACGCAAATCCCAGGGTTCAGTGCCAATGGTGTTGAAAGCGGCTTCGAGCTATCCATTTCAAACTTTTTGAGAATGTCATGAACATACTTAGTCTGATGAATGAATGTCATTTCACCCATCAAGGACATCTCGAATTTCTTCTTCATGATCTTTCCAAACTCTTTGCACAGACTCTCAATCCAACTTCTCTGGTAAACAAAGTGATGTCCACTATGCCTCGTGTAAAGCCATTTCCTACTAGATGTTGCGATAACGTCTCGTACCAAGCTCTCGGGGCTTGGTGTAGACCGTACAAGATTTTATCCAGGAGATATGCTTTATTCTTGTTTAGTGGATCGACGAAACCCGGTGGTTGGCCGACATACACTTGTTCACAAAGTTTACCATACAGAATTGCAGATTTTACATCCAACTGATACACCTTAAATCCTTTCCAAGCTGCGAACGCTAGGAAAATGCAGATAGACTCTAATCGCGCAACCGGTGCATATACCTCTGTGTAATCTATACCTTCCTGCTGGTCGAATCCCTTGACAACCAGCCGAGCTTTGTTTCTGACTATTACACCCCGATCGTCTCTTTTACACTTGAAGACCCACTTTGTCTCAATAGCTTTCTGTTTCGGTGGCAAGTCTACAAGCTTCCAAACACCCAACTTCTCGAACTGTAACAGTTCTTCTTACATTGCTATCACCCAATTCTCGTCAGCCAGAGCTTCATTAACTTTTTTTGGCTCTATTTGAGAAATGAAACATGAGTAGTAGCAGTAGTTCTGAGTTGGTGCAACTCGGGTGTAGAAACAACTAAGTGCTTTATTCATTTGGCTTCGTGTACACACACCAGTTTGTAGTTCTCCTATAATATTCGTTGAAGGATAGTAAGAATATGATCGCGGCATTTCTTCTATTTAAACATCAACTGAGCTTTGCTGATTTGAAACAATCAGATCACTATTCACATCAACATTAGGAGTACTTGATGAAGCTTCGTTCTGATTTCTTGGACTAGCAGATTAATTTAACATGTTAGATATCTACTCAACTTCTTCATCCGATGAAGTTTCACCATCAGCATCAAATGTCGGTGCTTCATCTGAGTCAGAATTCTGATTCCGAGGCATGCTGGGAATTGATGTTGTAGTTCTTGGTTAATAAGAAGCATTCACTGGAGGTGTAGCAGGTGTTACTTCTTCTTCAGAAACATTTTCAACTTGAACACCGTTATTGCTCGGACCTACTTCGGAAGATGAAGAATCCAACGTGGGTTGATTAACCACAATTGGTCTAGTAATTTGTTCTTGATTCACCGGCTGTTGAAGATAGTATAAAGCTGCAATTTCTTCTTCAGACGATTCTTCCGGCAAATCAAATGACTTCCAAAGGTCTTGATAGTTGAACAACCACGCGTCACCTCTCCTTTCAAATTTGGCTTCCGTCGGTTTATCATCTCAAAACATGTTTTCTTTGTTGGTTTGACAGTGAGAACTCTGTTTAGCGTGTAGCAAGCCGCAACAACCGTTTCACTCCAGAAGCTGATTGGAAGTTTAGAATCTGCAAGCATGGTTCTCGCAGTTTCAATCGAAGTTCTGTGCTTCCGTTCAGCAACACCATTTTGCTGTGGAGTATAGGGAGCACTAAACTCGTGCAGAATCCCTTTAGCGTTGCAGAATTCCTTCATTTTGTTATTCTTAAACTCTGTGCCGTTGTCACTTCTAATGCGTCTGACCGGCAGATGTTAAAGATTCTCAAGTTTCTTAAATAGAATCACCAAATTCTAGAACGTTTCATCTTTTGATTCCTGAAAGAATACCCACGAATATCTGGAATAGTCATATGTCACGACCAAGCAATATAAGTCTCCTGCGATGCTTCGAACATTTATAGGACCAAATAAATCCATGTGGAGACGTTCTAATGGCAACTTGATTGAGTTCAGAATTTTCTTCGGATGAGATTTCTTAACCTGCTTTCCCTTTTTACATTCTAAGCAGTGATCAGACATATGAAAACTCTGAAGATTTACACCTTCTACCAGATCATTATGAACCAAGAAATTCATTTTTTCGCAAATGAATATGCCCCATCTTACGATGCCAAAGAATAGAATCTTTTTCAGTAGCCTTTGTCACAAAACATTGCGCTGATTTTGATGAAGTGGTAGCGACACCCATATCTAGAACATATAGATCATTCTCTCATGGTGCTCTCATTAGAATCCACTCATCTGGTATCATAAATCCCGGCTTCAAGATAATACAGTCTTTGTTGTTGAAATGCACCGTGAACTTCTTGTCGCAAATCTGTGATATGCTCAGAAGATTATTCTCAAGTTCTGCAATATAGTTCACATGATCAAATGAAACTACGCCATTAGAGAGTTTTCCCTCGGCGACTATCCTTCCACCCTGGTTACCCGCAAATCCAAAATATCCACCATTGATAGCTTTTATGTCGAATAACAACGCTTTCATTCCCGTCATATGCCTGGACGCTCCACTATCCATAATCCACTTAGAAAGTACGGATCTCTGGAGCCCCTGCACATTTAAACAATTAGTTAAACAGCGCGACCCAAGCCTTTTTGGTCTTGGGTTGAATTGGATAACCATCATCGTAATCAAACTCACATTCGTCAGCATAATCAAATTCATGTTCATCTTCTGGATTTTCTACGATGTTTATGTTTGAATACTTCACTTTCTGTTTATCTTTTGAAATAATACCACTTGTGGATTTGACAATGTTGGTTTCAATTTCAGATTTTGATTCTTTTGTGTTATCAGTCTTTATAGGCTCAGACTTAATAACATTGGATGTTGTTGACCGTTTCTTTGCAATCTAGGCTTGAGATTTTATGTTAGCCTTTTTGATGTAAAACTTGTTTTCATTAGCTTTTGAAGTTTCACCTTTTTCGAAAGTTAAATTTTCAAACTTTTTATCTGTTTTAGATTTAACTTCAGCTTTTGATTCGTTTCTTTTCAAAATCTTTACAGGTTTTACAAACTCTGGTTGCTTCGGTTTCACAACATTTGAACTTTCTTTCCTTTGAAGATAAGCCGGCTTTGATTTCGGACATTGGCGTGCAATATGACCAATTTCATTGCACTTGAAACAAGTCCGAGAATCATGTGGATGTCTTTTAGTGGGTTTTACACCACTTGTTTCGGCACCACTTGCAATTTTGGCTTTATCTTGACGTTTTTTTCTGTTTCTTGAACTCATCATTTGATTGTTTGCCAATCAAACTTTCCTCATGAACCGTGCTCGTCCTATATACAAAATTCATGTTTTTATTCTTGTATTCGTGATATGTTGACGATTTCTTTTTAGTTTCATCTGATTCTTCTAATCCCAACCCAGTTCTCCGGTTTTCCGGGTGATCACCACCATTCCTTCAGTAATTGTTTCTTTTAGGTTTGGAATAGAATTTTCTTTCATTGATCTCAAGATCATCTGATGTACCTTCCACGAGTTTAAAGAATTTGTCTAACAATTCTTCTTCACGTTCTGAATCGGAAGACTATCATCAAAGTACAATCTATCAGAATCCTTAACCTTGTACATAACAACGTTAGGATCATCACTTATATCGTTATCCGATGATTTATCGTCATCTTCAGACTGTGAATCAGAATTCTTTGAACTCGAGTCGGCGCTTTTAAAGCTGCCTTCATCAGAATCATTCAGAACATTTTCCACAACCTTCTTAACCACAGCATTGTCATCATCTGTTTTAGTATAGATTACGTCAATGTTCTCTGGCAAATAATTTTCCTTTTCAGATAACAACTCAATGTTGAGTGCCTTATCCATTCCATCAACGGATTTGCGACAATACTTCTCGCAAAGAGGTGGAGGAACATTGCTGTATTCTTTACCAATTTTCTTTTTAGGTTTTTCTTTCGATGGAATTGTCGGAAGGATGTAATCAATAACATATGCGTTACAAGTGTAACTTCTCAAAAGTTGTTGAACTTGTTCTGTTTCAATTTTCATGTCTTGGAGTTGTTGCTTAGTTTCAGCAATGGTGTTAATATAGATATTAATCGCTTTTTGTTTATCAATTACTATCCCTTTTAGCATCCTCACAGTATCATGTTGTTCAATATTGTTTCGATCGAGCCTGCCATAATCATCTTTCATTTTGTCATACGCTTCCTTCATTGTGCGATAATCATATTTTAAAAGTTCATTATGCACATTGATCTCAGCGATGATCTTTGATTTTTCGGCACATTCGATACATGGTTCGGTACATTTTGTACAAGGTTTCTCAACCTCTACAACTTGTACTTTGACAACTTCATTTACCTCTGGACCTACCTTGGTTAGATTTGCCATTAAAGCTTTATCGGCAATGTCCTTGTGGTTTTCGGTAGCCACTTCTTGAGTAACATCAATGACTACTTCATCAGTTGTTTTCTCCTCGGCAACTTGTTCCTGAGAACTTCTGTCAAAGTGACCTGCAAAACTTTTACAAGGGTTAGGAGATAAAATTCCTTGTTTCTGCATGTGGATATATTCCTCTTCCTCCTATTGTTGTTGCAAATGCTGTTCCAGTAAGATATTCTCTAGAACTACTGCGTCTTCGGTAGATGTATCTTCAACAATTTGTGCCATCAATGCAACTCCAGTCTTCTTGCCGATATAAGAATTCCAATCGAAACCATCATCTTCGTTTGATGCAACCATAGCTTTCTCAGTGTTACTACTATTTGGCTTCTCTTGGATTTCAACCTGAGTCTTCTTCAGGAAAGGCTTGTACTGAAGTGACTTCTTGTAATACTCGTTGCCTCCTCCGAATGGACTTTGATTTCCTTTTTGCTTCAGGGTTTTTGCATTATCTCTTGAAATGCCCTTTCTGTCGGCATCTGAAGCAAGTGACTTTTGTTTTATCAAACCCTAGCTTATTGCTTGAATTTCCAATATCTCGGCTTGTGAGAGCAACAAACTTTGTAACTCTTCGGATGATAGAAGCTAAACACTACTTTATATCCATGAGCTCCAGCTCTTCTTCACAAGACTTTCATACGATTCTAGAACAGTGGCGAGAAGTGCCATATGTTGCTTAGCAGTTTGCTCAGAAACAACATTATTCAAATTAACAGCGATGTTACATTTGAATACATTCGAATCAGAATTTGTTTGTTGATTCTGATTTGCTTGACTCTGATAAGACGAATTTGAACCAGTGCTTGAGAATGAAGACTGTGGACTTTGATCATATTGAGGATATGATTGATTCTGATTCTGTTGCTAATTGTTTGAAGAATTCACACTTGCATTGAATGCTGTCTGAATCTTTGGGCTTGAAATGTTATCTTGCATTCTACTCTTGTAGTACAAACCAACATCTTGAACAACATTAGCGTTCTTTGACTTTGCAATCTTCAGGAGTTCCATTTCATGGCCTTCGAGTTTATCGATAAATGTTGATAGCTTGAAGAATTCCCATTTTCACTTTCCTTTCTGAACCATTAGGTAAGTAATGCATTCTCCATCTGGTAGAGCGTCTGCAAGCTTGTCGATGTACTCTTGTTCCGTCTTCTCAAGACCATGTCTTCATATTTGGACTTTAATATGACAAAAGCGTCCAATCATCTGCTTCATGGTCTCACCCTTCAGCATGTTGAAGATATCGAACTCTTTCATAATGAGCGCTTTCTTACTCTTGATCATCTCTGTGCTTCCTTGGTATTTCTTTTGCAATGAAAGCCAGAGATCTCTCACAGTCATGAATTCTGGTAGCAAGACGAGAATATCTTCTTTAACAGATTATTGGATAAGATTGATCATCTTTTTCTCAGCATTGTATTCTTCTTTTTGTGTCGCGGAGTACTTGTATTTCTCCAGAACTTGCTGATGTTCATCCAACAGAACTGTATAACCTCTCTCGATCGACACCCAGCCTAGGAAATGCATGGCTTGAACCCAATATGTAAACTTCTCCTTCCATCCTTCATACTCGTCCATGCTCATTAGCTTTGGTGGTTTAACAGTCGTGCCCATCTCGTTGTCAAGATTGACTTGTTGGATCACGTTGGCATTTGACGAACCCGCTGCTGTCATATATGCTCTTTGCAGATCATCCATCACGAATTACGAGACGTGTATCTGAAATCACTTGAAAACTTTGAATACAATTAGTTTTACTACAAGTTCGGTCGAACTTGTAGCTACAATGAAGAATTCTAAGAAATTATCACAAGTTCGGTCGTTGTGATTTCAGATTTGAAAAATATTTTTTAACTTCGGTCGAACTTGCAACAGTTTTGAAAATAAACCTGAGGTAACTTCGAGCGAACTTATCAAATGAATTTGATAAGAAACTAGCAAGTTCGGGCGAACTTAGCTAAACTTCTTGAATTTATATCAAGTTTGGTCGAACTTGAAAAAATATCTATAGAAATCTAGCAACTTCGAGCGAATTTAACGAAATTTCCTCAAAATTCACTCAAGTTCGAGCGAACTTGGTAAAAAATCACTGAAAAAGTAACTTTTTATCACAAGTTCGGCCGAACTTGGCTAACAAGTTCGATGGAAAGTGTTTTGTCAAACATGGTTTTTGCAACATTTCGACACAAATTCGATTGATTATGGTCTTCAATCTTTCAAGGTTATATCTTTGTTGTATTTTACATGATATATTCAAAATTGAAAAGATTTTGACTGTGAATTCTTCATTTTGTGTGAAAAAGTAATGAAAAATAGAAGAATTGAGATGGAATAGAAGTGTTCTTTTCTTGATTACTATCAAATCAGGTTGTTCTAGCTCTGATACCACTTGTAGGACCGATCCTCGATGCTAAGGAAGCTAAATATGATATCTAACGTCCATAATAGCGGAAATATTACGTCATTTTTACCAATAGACAAGAATTAATCAGTTTAACATCAGTTTTATCGATCAAACGTCAAGAGTACAAACTGACAGAGCTTCGCCTCCAAAATGCCAAAGTTACAAATGAGAGAGGCTAGCTAGCTATTTATAGAGCTTGAAGTTCGCTTGAGGATTAGCTAAGTTCACCCAAACTTGACCTTACATTGTCTCATGGGCGAACTTGACTCTTTAATACATAAATACTTCGTACAGCTAGCCTATTCAGCTCTATTCTATACAGACTCGATATAAGACTAAGACATAGACATTATGCACCAACAAATTTCGTCCCGAAATTTAATTAGAGGAAACCTTTGAAAATAGATGTGGATATTTCGCCTTCATCTGGTCCTCTCGTTCCCAAGTAAACCCTGGGCCACGTTTGGACTCCCAGCGAACTTTAACAATCGGTATACGTCTACGGTTAAGCCTTTTGACTTCACAATCCAAAATTTCCACAGGTTTTTCGACAAAGGGTAACGTGTCATTAACACGAATTTCATCAAGAGAGATGTGGAGGTTTTCATCAGCTAAACACTTTTTCAAATCGGACACATGGAATGTTGGATGGACATTACCAAGTTTAGGAGGTAACTCGAGTTTGTAGGCCACCTTTCCGATTTTCTCAATGATCTTGAATGGTCCAACATATCTAGGTGCAAGTTTTCCTTTCTTCCCAAATCTAACCACGCCTTTCCAAGGGGATACTTTGAGTAGGACATGATCACCGACTTGGAATTCCAAGGGCTTGCGTCGTTTGTCCGCATAACTCTTTTGACGGCTTCTAGCTATCAAGAGATTATCACGAATTGTTTTGACTTTGTCTGTTGTGTCTTGAATGAGTTCAGGTACAGTGAATTGAGATTCACCAATTTCATTCCAACAGACAGGTGAACGACATTTTCGACCATAAAGAGCTTCGAAATGACCCATTTCAATGCTGGTGTGATAACTGTTACAGTAGGAGAATTCAATCAAAGGTATATGTGAATCCCAACTACCACCAAAGTCAATCACACAAGCTCTAAGCATATCCTCCAGTGTCTGGATTGTTCTTTCGGACTGTCCATCCGTTTGAGGATGATAAGCAGTGCTCAGGTTAAGTTTGGTTCCCATGGCAGATTGCATGGTCCTCCAAAAATGAGATGAGAATCGAGCATCACGATCAGATATGATGTCCAAAGGAACACCATGACGAGATACAATTTCATCCACATAGATCTTAGCAAGTTTGTCAGCAGGGAAATCCTTACGGATTGCTATAAAGTGTGCTGATTTTGTTAGACGATCAACGATTACCCAAATGGCATCATGACCTCTAGATGTACGCGGTAATTTCGTAATGAGATCCATTGCAATGCTTTCCCATTTCCAAACTGGAATTCTGGTTGTTCAAGCAAACCAGAAGGGCATTAGTGTTCTGCCTTAACTTTGAGACAAGTAAGACATTTAGAAACGTACAAGGCAATGTCTTTCTTCATACCCGGCCACCAATACTGGGTACGAAGATCCTTGTACATTTTGTCTGCACCAGGATGAATTGAATAACAAGACTTATGAGCTTCATCCATTATTAAGGTGCAGAGATAGTCTTGACTTGGAACCCACAAACGGTTCAGATATAAAATAACCAATTGTCTTTCATTTCAAGTTGAAGCTCAAGAGATGTGGTAATTCATCACCCATCATGTCTTGTGTAACACAAGTTCGTTGAGCTTGGAAGATACGGTTTTGGATATCAGATCGAACTTGAACACAATGTAGCTTGACTCGTTCTTTATGACTAAGAGCATCGACTGCGACATGAGCCTTACCAGGATGGTAGCGAATCTCATAGTCGTAGTCATTCAGAAGTTCGACCCATCGTCGCTGTCTCATGTTTAGTTCTTTCTGATTAAAAATGTGTTGGAAACTTTTGTGGTCCGTGAAAACCACGCATTTAGTACCGTATAGATAATGTCTCCAAATTTTTTGAGTGAAAACAACAGCACCCAACTCAAGATCATGAGTGGTGTAGTTCTTTTCGTGAATCTTTAAATGTCTTAATGTATAGGCTATAACTTTGTTCCTTTGCATGAGAACCCAGCCAAGGCCTAAATTCGATGCATCATAATATACAACGAAGTCGTCGTTACCTTTAGGTAAGGATAAAATAGGAGCATTACAAAGTTTCTGTTTCAAGGTTTGAAAAGCTTCTTCTTGTTTGGGTCCCAACTAAAAAGGTTTATTCTTTTGAGTCAAAGCAGTGAGGGGAACCGCAATCTTGAGAAGTTTGCGATAAAGCGACGATAGTAACCCAATCCCTGATAGCACTGATTTTGGCGGGATCTACATGAATGCCTTGTTTGTTGACAATATGTCCCAAAAATTGAACTTCCTTAAGCCAAAACTCACATTTGGAGAATTTGGCGTAAAGTTGTTCTTTCTTTAGGAGTTCCATCGTTAAACGGAGATGTTGCTTGTGATCGGCTTGAGACTTTGAATAGATCAAAATGTCATCAATGAAAACAATGATGAACTTGTCCAAATAAGGCTTACAAACCCTATTCATCAAGTCCATGAAAACAGCAGGAGCATTTATCAGACCAAAAGGCATAACAGTGAACTCATAATGACCGTATCGAGTACGGAAAGCAGTCTTGGGAATATCTTCTTCGAAAACATGAAGCTGATGATACCCAGAACGTAGATCAATCTTTGAGAAGCAAGTAGCACCCTGTAGCTGGTCAAAGAGATCATCAATGCGAGGTAGGGGATACCGATTCTTGATTGTGAGTTTTTTGAGCTCACGGTAATCGATACACATACGAAAGGATCCATCTTTCTTTTTCACAAATAGGACTGGAGCGCCCCAAGGTGAAAAGCTTGGACGAATGAACCCTTTGTCAAACAACTCCTGAAGCTGTTTAGATAACTCTTGCATCTCAGACGGTGCAAGACGGTATGGGGATTTGGCTATAGGGTTGGCACCAGGTACAAGTTCTATACGGAACTCAACTTGACGTGATGGGGGTAAACCAGGTAGTTCTTCAGGAAAAACCTCAGGGTAATCCCAAACAACGAGGATGTCCTGAATAGTTTTACCCTTGCCTTTATCCTCTACGATACGTGCAAGAAGGCAACATAATTCTTTCGTAGGTATTTATGGGCTTGGGTACATGTCATGAGTTTAAGGCTACTAACGGGTTTTTCTCCACGAACTTCTAGAATTCCACCCGCAGGAAGAGGTATACAAACGATCTTATCAAAATAGATCACCTCAACAAGATGTTTGGTTAACCAATCCATCCCTACTATGATATCAAAGCTCCCGAGTTGCATTGGCGTGAGGTCAATGGCAAAAAGATGGTTATTAAGGTTCAATTGGCAATCACGGATGACAGAATCAAGAACAAGGGGTTCACTACTAGCTATTTCGACTTTCAAGGGCTTCCCTAGTTTGGTTCGAGGCATTGAAAGAAAAGGTTCAAAAGCTAGGGATACAAAACTTCTATCAGCACCCGAATCGAAAAGAATTGAAGCAAGATGGTTGTTAACAAAGAACGTACCGTTGACCACCTCATTGTCAGCCCAAGCCTCGTTAGTATTGATGTTAAATGCTCATCCATGAGCCAGGTTTGCATTTTCCAATTTCGGACAGTTATTTCTGTAGTGGGTAAGATCTCCATAATTGTAGCAAGACCCAGGTGGATAGTGAGGTCGTGCATGCTGCTGAGCAGTGTTTTGGGCTACTGGATTCTGGGTAGGAGCAAAACGACAAGTGTTGGCAAGATGACCAGATTTCCCACAGTTAGTGCAAATGCGGCACTGTAAATGTGGTTGATGCTGACTGTTACACTTGTTGCATAAAGGTGCATTGCCAACATATTGTTTCTTGGTCGGTGGTTGAGCAAGCTGATTGGGAGCAGTTTGGTTGGGTTGTGTAGTGAGAGCGAAGTTCTTGGAAGCCTTGCACTTCCTAGACTTCTTTGAAGTTTCAGCATTGTTTCCCTAGCGTTTCCGAGACTTATCAGACGGTTTCTTGTCACCCTTTTGATGAAGCTTACCCTTTTTGACTTGTGATTCAGTAAGGGTTCTAGCTAGCTCAATGGCTTGACGGACAAATGTAGGGTTACTGCCAATGATGATATCCTGGACAGGATCTGGCAGACCATCTATGTATTTCTCTATCGCCTTATCCAAAGGTGTTACCATTGTCGGACAGAGCAAGCTTAACTCCTCGTATCTATCGGTATAAGCACGATGTTCACCACTGTCTTGCTTCAGGTCATGGAACTCATTTTTGAGCGCCCTCTACTCGTGACAAGGGCAGAACTCTTTCATCATTAGAGCTCTAAGTTCCTCCCAAGTCTGACCCATAGCAACATCACCACCCCTATCTCTAACCACTCCGTTCCACCATCTGAGCGCCCTCTTTTGGAATACGCTCGAAGCAAACTCGACCTTTCGTTCATTCGGACATTATACATGATAGAATTACTCTCAAGACTCTCGAACCACTGTAGGAGCCCAGTTGCTCCCTCAGAACTACTAAACTTGAGTGGTTTAGCCGAGTTAAACTGTTTAAAGTTGCACGCGGCAGGTGCATTGTTGTTATTGTTGGCTTGGTTTATTTGAGTTATGAGATTGGGTAGTACAGCATCAAACTGCTGAGCTATCAAAGCTGCCATATCGGCATCCGAATTCACATTTTGACGAGGAGGCATTCTAAAAGAGAGAAAAACATGAGAGAAAACGAGTGAGATGATGTTGGATAGTCAAACTGAAATCTTATAAATATCAACGAAATGCAAGGATGGTGGTCCTTTGTTCGTTACATCAAACAAACAAATGACACAGTGACTAATCAAAGTAAATGGGTATTGATAATGTATCGCGAAGACATGCTTTAGCCTATAGGTGGACACTCACCCCAAGAGTTCCTAGGTAAGAGTGACTGGTCCGATTAAGTGGATTTGTACGAATACTCTAGCCTTAGACAGAAAACTCAGGGTACAGGCACCCACCCTTCCAGATTGCATGTGTTCACATTATTAAAACCCAAACTTTGATGAGATTTTGAAAACTTTGGAAGGCATAAAGCCAAAACAAATCATCTAAGGATAGATGATTGATTTTCAAAATGAATTTAAAATTTGTGGATTTGTTTTTGGTAATCACCTAAGGATAGGTGATGGTATTGTTTTAAAATCTAAACATAAGATAACTTGTGTTAGGGTCCTAGAAAGGTTATAATCTAGGTCAAATCTTTACTAATAACCTAATTCCCTATAACCATTGGCTCTGATACCAATCTTTCTGTCACACCCCGACCGCGTAAAAAAATAAACCGCGGCGGAAACTTCGGAGAGTGTCATAACAGAAGTATTGTTTCAACAACCATGGTAATTAAAGTTTTGTATTTAACATTAAGTTTGATTACATTGTGTTGGAGTAAAGGAAAACAAAACTGAAATTAAATTGTCTTTGTGAAATAACAGCAACATTATTATTGTCTTGTAGATTTTAAGTCACTAAAGCCCAAAGTCCATCATAAGTGTTGCATGAATTAACCTTAAACATTAGCTCCTGAAACACATGTGAAAATAGGTATATCAGCATAAAAATGCATGTGAGATACATAGGTTTTATTGATAAGAATTCATGACTCGAAAGTTAAAATAGATATTTAACGAAAAGTAGTCATGAACCTTATAAAGTATTTTCTTTTATAAAATCACAAGAAAATTAATGTTTAAAAGAAATGATGCATAGTTAAATAAATGTCCAATACAAATGAATTGTATAAATTTGTCTTCTTTTGTAGTTAAATATCATGTCTTGTGTAAAAGATGTCATGTTTTGTAAAATATGTCATGTCTTGTACTTATCGAAGTGGTTTAGATAACACCACGATATGTAATATAATAAAAGCACTTATATATAGGAAATACCAGCTGCGTATCCACCATGCTTTTATCATATTACACACGTTTCGTTATTTAAATCACTTACCAAAAATCATCAAGTTATGTATTGTTTAAACCAATGTCAATTGTCTTGTGTAAACAATGTTTAATGTCGGTGTAATCCATTTCTTGTATGTCAAATGAAGCGTAATAATCATTGTCTTGTATGGCAAGTAAAATTCTATACTCAAACCATATGAAATAATGTCTTGTGTAATCAAACGTCTTGTGTAACCAAATGTCGTGTACAAAACGTTGTCTTTGAACAAAACAGAAATTTAAATCAAAGATTTTGTTTTGAAATCCATTGTTTTATTTGATACGAACATTTATCAGGGTTTTGTTTATTGCATACATTCAAGCCTTGAGACTATCGGCTAAACCCTTATCAAGTCAAAGGTTTATCAAAAATGTATTTGTGTCATTCCCTACTTCCAAACAAACCTAGGAAGCGGGGAACGGGATTTTTCAAGTCCTATGGTACCATTACATACTACCGAGCGGCATGATCAATGTTAATGAATGTATTATGTCCCGTTAAACATACCAAATGTCATAGTCAAAGTAAGCAATGTCATGGATAATGTATTTAAATCATGTACTAAGTATGCTAAGTAAACATACGAAGTAGAAAATTTGAAAACGTAAAAGAGGGGACTATGTATTCACTTGGGATTGCAAAAGTATCCTTGCTCAAGATGGATAAACAAAGTTCAAGAGTCCGGAGAAATCAAGTGAGTCCTAATATCGGATAGCTATGTCAATGTCGGGACCTTAATCAGAAGATTCGGATAAAATGAAACCTTATAAACCAAATGAGTGTTGGAACTCGTATGAAATGGCTTAATAAAGTTAACATTCTGATTTGGAAAGATTCCTAAGTGCTTTTGCCCCGTTATGACTCGTTAAGGTAGTTTAACCCACTTTAATGTGTCATTTGCGTAAATATGTGTTCGGATTGTTAGATATATGTTATGATAAATCTTATATTCCAAAACATGTTTAATAATGTGGTAATATCAGATTATATGTCAAAATTTCTGTTACATATGCTTAAAGTCGATTTATGCGCAAAAATGGCATTTTTGTCATTATTAAAGACATAATAAGCGACTTAACATAATGCTAACCAAACGACATGACCATAAGGTATAACCTCAGAGGGTTATTCCCTATACAACTATGGTTACTAATATGAGTTTGGTCGGATCCTAAGATCGACCAACGGGTCGGATTCGAAAGTGAAAGCGGTGGTCAAGACCGCTCGACTTACGACCCTAAACAAGCACTAAACTAAAATTGACGAGTTAGAGATGTTAAAGATGTCTAAATAATTTTGTAAAACTGATTTGGCATCAAAACAAAGTGTTTTGATACCTGAAAATAGTTCCGTCGTATAATGCGTACTTTGCGCACTAGTAAACGTGGTAATCAGTAGGCATGATCGCCATGGATCATAACCATCGTGATTACGATCACGTTGTAAAATCCAATTGGACTTTGACTTGACCAATTAATGGTCAAAGCTGAAAGTCAAACACTATTTGACTTTTAGCTAAAAAAATAGCTAAAATAATAAACAAAACTAGAATGGAACACTTACTTGTGATCCAAAGATGAAGGAAAGACTAAAGAACTCAGATGGGAGACCTCCAATGGTAGTCTCCTCTTCGAGTTATAGAGAGAAAGAAAATGAATGAGCAAGGAAAAATGGATGAAATAATCACCTATTTATAGTAATCTTGAAGCCACAAGATCATTCCAAGTGTTAGAGGTTGTTTCCAGATCATTACAAGTGTATAATGAGGTGTTGCAAACAGAGGAAGTGTGGCAATCAGTTATAGGTGTCAAGGCAAAGAAACAAGAAGCTGTCAAGTAGCTGCTGTGCTGGGCATAGCTTACGGACCATATGGTCCGTAAGGACCATGTGCAGGCAGCAGTTTTGCAAAAGTTGCAGTTTAGTCCCAACACTTTGTTTTGTTGCATTTTGACACTTTTAACACCCGTTAACCTCATTTCAAAGCTTTATAAGGACAATAAAGCGTAGGAAACTTGAAATGTGTCTAAAAGTGTCCCGGGTGTCGGTTCGTTCGGTCATACGGTTGCGTTTTTCGGTTAATTGCGACGAAAATAATAACGAACGCGCAAATGACCGTAAATGCGTAACGAATGATATTTTTGCATTCCAATCATGAAAATAAAATATTTTAATGATTACAAAAAATATTGGATGTGCATACATGTTCCGGACGCATGACGGCATAGTTTCGTAGAATTTTCAAAATAGCCCCTCATGTTGAATAAACATATTTTGCCATACCAAAGCCCTCAAAACTTATATCTAAGTTATGTAGAGGATATTTAGGGTATTTTTAGCTTATGTCATTGTTCTGGAGCGTACGTCACGTTAAAGTGGTTACGATTGCGTAACAGTTTGCGATTTCACTTCCAAAAAATGATTTGAAAGATCAGAATTGAACAAGGATTGAAAATATGAAATGTCATAAATAAATACACAAATATTGGAATAAAATACAATGTAATTAAATACAAAATTGTTTCAGAATGGTACGATGATGGAGATACACAGATGTCACATGTTGGGGATATTCTCAAGCGATTTCAGATGGAAGACTCGAAGCCTGCGAGAACTCCATTAGCTCAAAATCATGGGATTACTCCTGACGGAATGGGTGAACATGTGGAACCATCTATTTATCATGCCATGATCGGATCTCTTATGTATCTTACTGCTTCAAGACCCGATATTATGTATCCAACATGTCTTCTTTCTCCTTACCAGTCAAGTCCAAAGGTTTCTCATCTAGCAGCTGTAAAAAGGATTTTTCGTTATTTGAAGGGTTGTCCGGACACTAGTCTCTGGTACCCTAAGGGTAATAACTTTGGGTTGATCACATTCAGTGATTCTGATCATGGTGGCTGCAAGATCGATGCAAAGTCAACATCAGCGGGATGTCAGGTTTTGGGGAATCGCCTAGTCATGTAGCAATGCAAAAAGCAGACCTGTGTAGCTACCTCAACATGCGAAGCTGAGTATATTGTGGCTTATAGTTGCTGCTCCCAGGTTTTATGGATCCAACAGCAAATGCGCGACTACGGTTTTGAATTTCTAACTACTCCTATTTATGTTGACATTGAAGTCCTTTACAGATCACCCGTAATCTTGTATAGCACTCAAAGACCAAACACATCGAGATTAAGTATCATTTCACACGAGATTGTTATGAAAAGAAACTTATCGATGTTGTTAAAATCCACACTGATCACCAACGTGCCGACCTGTTCACAAAAGCTTTTGATAAATCATGTTTTGATTTTCTTCTTTTGGTCAATGGCATCAAGGTGAAACCCGAGTAAATCATCATCGGCTAATCATTTTTGTAATTTTCTTAAAAGTTAATAAAATAATTTTTTTTCATTTTATTTACCTTTTCTTTCATTTTAGGGGGAGAAAATTCAAGAAAATACAAAAACATGAGAAAAATTCAAAAATACAAAAATATGTCTTTTATTTATTTTCTTTCTGCATTTAAGGTGGAGAAATTCAGAAAATACAAAAACAATAGAAAATCGAAAAACCAAAAATGCGTTTCTTGGAAAGATAAAAGAAGATGATGATACGCCGGTGGTCGGTCAAATACAGTCAAAAATGTAAAATGAAAAATGATAAGTAGCTTTCCTAACGATGTATCGGTAGGCTCACAATCAGATTAAAATATGCAGGTTGATATAAACATAACGAACTGAAAGCCAGGTGGGAACCATTCATTGGCATATGGTCTTGGTACCGAAATTTCGTTTGATAGTATGTCGAGGTTCTGAGATATGCGGTCTTTATGCTTATTTATCATCTGGGTATCATGGTTGAATCTTTTACCGAAAAATAACGGGGACGCAAGTCAAGAACTTCCATGATACCATACATACGTGTAAATATTGCATAAGACCATCAATAAGTGATAAACATATCACATCCACCAAAAGAATAAGTGATAATATATCACAGTTATTTGCGGGAGTCAAGTTCGTCTCTTTGTCGGTATGATGGTACTAACCTGTTCACGAACTTGCTCCTATGCCCTGCATGTATCTGAAAATCAAGTTCCTCATCAATAAGTGATAAAGATTTTATCATATAGGCTTGTTTTCAATAAAAAATAAGTGAGTATCTCACAATCTATACGTTCAAAATAGATGATAAGTGGTATACTCACCAGTAAGATGAATTCTTGTGCATGTCTTGATACGGGAATGTGTCGTGAAGTGGATGAACACCGGCTAGTAAGTATAAATCATACATTAATTGTATCTCCAAATCATGATTACATCTGATAAGTTGAGCTTATGTGGACAATAATACTGGTAATTGTGGTAGAATACTTATCTAAATTATAATCAGTATCGCAAATCATTTTCACTGTTCAGCTTCCTCAACAAAACCTCATAACCAACCTAATCAATCACTCGTGTTAAACATTGTTGTTGATACCTCAAGAATGGCACCTAAAGAGTAGAAACGAAAACCCGCAACGAAAAAACCGACAAGTCAGAAGTTGAAATCAAGTCGGAACCAAGGCAAAACATGGTCGCGTACTTAGATCCGGAAGACAAGATTGTTGAATATAACAGTATAATGAAGTGGTTACGAGAATCAAGGATCAATCATGCTATTACACATCAGACTACCGTGTAAAAATCCTTAATTAAAGCCTTTTGGGATTCAGCGGAAGTTATTGAAGTTGATGGCAAAGAAGATTCATGGACGTGTTAATAATTTGGACGTTATTGTTTCCGTCGAGATTCTTAACAACGTCTTACAACTTGTTGATGATCCCGATGCTCCATTATCTGTTTCGTTAAAATGTCAACGTGGATGTTTTCTACGAATGAAATGTGTTAGGGATATTCTTGGAGGTCAACTTAACAAGGCGTGGTTACCGCTCCGTTACAAGTTTCTACTACATGTTCTCATTCAGTGTTTGAGCAATCGTCGAAGTGGATACGATATGGCAAACAACGATTTGGTTGGTTTGATGGTGGCCTTGATATTGAACAAACTGCTTAGTATTTCAAAGTACATCTTTGCTAGTATGAAGGAGAATTGGGAAGAACTGGAAGTAGCACGGGAGGTAGCAAGTTTTGGTTGTATCCTCGCTTTCTTCAGATGATTATGAATGTCTACCATCCAGATCTTCCAAAAGGATACCAACGATGTTCTGAAAGTGGAAGTTATGTGATGTGTGGTCGTAAACCGGTGTTTATTTATGCTTAAGTTGATGTTTTTTATGTGACTTTTAATTCCGGATAGCCTACTTTTAACAGGGTTTGTGTTTTGCAAGTCCTATGGAGTTTAAGGAGCTAATCGGGAGCAAAATGGAGCACCGAAACGCGAACGGGGTCCATCGGGATCAAGAAAAGCAAAAATCAGAAATTAAGGTTTAGAGGTGTCATCGCCGACGCCACCTTCGGTCGTCAGCGACGCCCCGCAGATCTCCTCAGTTGTCCAAATTTGTGCATAGGCAGCAGGTTTTAATACCGGGCCAAAATTGGAGAAGCACAGGCTATCGCCGACGCCACTCCTGGCCGAATTTTAGTTTTGAGGATTTGGGGACGGGTTATAGGATGAGTTTTGACCTATTTTGAGGAGTTACGAGTTTTTGAAGTTTTGAACTGGTTCTTGGAGCCATAACCACCCACAATCCATTTCCAATCATCACCAATCACCCTTGATCATTGGAATCATCCTACGAATCATAAATCCTAATCCTCCATCAAATAATCATTCCTCAACATCCAATCCATCCATCACCATCATCCACCATAAACCCTAATCACCAATCATCACTTCCAAGCTTCAAGATGTCAAAGTTTGAGCTTCAATCTATCATTGATCAAGTTCCGTTCACCATGAGCGGCTAATTCCCGGAGGTTTCACCCTGGTGTAGGTGTTTGTAAGTTTCTAGGGTTTGAACAATTGTTTATGATTTGATTTAGTGACAAGTTGTAATTTGATTTTGAAACAAAAGATAATTGTCTTGCATTTGTATTGCATTCGTAAATTGTCGAGTGAAGATTAAATTTGACTTTGCGAAATGTTTATGTGCAATCATGCCTTATCTAGGTTAGAGTTTACATGTTCTTGGTAACGAAGTGCATTGTGGTCCATTTTTACAACGTTGATAGCTCTTGGCACCTAATCCATGCGACACTAAACTTGTTGGTCATTTATGCAATTGAATCAATTCTAAAACGTGTAGGAACCCTAGGACTTCAATATTGAACTGGGTGTGAACCTTGTTCTCCTCATCACTGTTTTACAATCATCATTATTTTCGTTGCAATCATTTTCAGTTTTTAGTAGTTAATTACTCAAACCAAACTTGTTGGTTCATTCCAACACATTTCTCAACCACGATCATTTTCATAGCAAGCTTCATAAAGTGACAATCTTAGTTAAAAATCAATCACATCCGATCGCAAACCATAGACTCTTCGTGGTTCGACCCCTTACTACCACTAACACATTGTTAAGGGTAATTCGGGACTATAAATATTATCTTTGACCAGTGCGCGACACTCCGATCATTATGATGAAACAGTCGTTGAAGATCTTTCACGATGTGGTTGCTAAGCGTTACACGGAAAGCATACCACCATGGAAGTTGTTTGGATTTCTTGAAAAAGACACTTATGTAGCGCTGGAGAACGATAAGTGGCGACATGATAACAGTGACTTAGACAATGAAGAACCCAAGTTGAAGAAAATGATAAAAGACAAGTTTGGTGGAAAGAAAAGAAAGGGTAGAGGTGATGATGATGATGATGACAGTGACGAAGGTGGTGATGTGGTGGAGATGGTGGTGCAAGTGGTGTAGGCTCAACTGGCGGTGACAAGGGTAAACTGCCAGGTGATGCTAAAGATTCAGATGATAATCCACTTAAAGCTGGAATGAACGATATGTTAATGCCCAAGGAGTTAGACAAATTCTAAGAATTCCAGTTGATACAGATGCAGATTATGTTCCATCTGATACGGAGACCGAACGAGCTCGCAAGAAGCAAGCTGCGATTCGTAAGAAACAAAAGAGCAAGAAAATGATATCAACATCTTCAGCACAACCAACAACCACACAACTAGAGACTGTATCAGAACCAATGCAACAAACAGAAGATGTCCTTACAGCTGAAGAAACCGAAGCTTTGACAACTCCAGTACAACAACAACCCACTGGTTCAACCGTTCAACAATCCAGATCCGCAACTCATCAGCAAAACTCCGAAAGACGTCACAAGATGTTTTCATAGATGAACGATAGTGAAAATGTGGATTTTCTGTTTTCACAAGTGCAAGTTGTAGCCAATCAGATCAATCGGCATTCAGAGTTCATGAGTTCCAATCGGAATACAATTATAAAACAACAGTTGGAGATCAACACGTTGAAGGAAACCGTTGGAAAGCAGCCAGCCGAAATCACTAAGTTAAGGGTTGAGAATGAACATTTGAAGGCTGTAGATGCTGAGAGGGAAGCTCAGTTATTACAGATGCGAGTAGCTGATAATGCTCGAGGGATTGATATGAACAGGTTAAAGGAACGCTGTACAATTGTACTATGATCTGCAGAGGCACTAGCTGCAAAAATGATGATATGAGAGAACGGAACAACTCACGGAACACTACAATAGTTGAATATGGTAAAAAATGAACACTAGCTATGAAGTGACCAGAAAGCGGGTGAACACTCTATGGAACAAAAGGTGCAAAGTTCAGGAAGTCTTACGGAAGCGTGATCATGATGGTGAAGATCCCGGTAATCCTGAGGCTCCTACATCATCTGCACAACCGGAGGGTTCTACTTCAACTCCAATTGTCGGTTCTAGTTCTAAGCAGATCGTGGCCGATCCCGTTACCTTTGGTGGTACTCAAGAGGAACAAGAAAGGTTGGAAGAGATGCAAGATGTTGAAGACCTTGGTCTTCAATTAGCAATTGTTGAAAGTGTTGCTGTAGACATTGGTGAAAGTTCTGTTGTAAGTGTTGAGAATGTGATGACTTCAGATGTTAATTTAACGGTGTCTGAAGGTGTGGATGTGCAACCATTACAGGTGTGTCATACTGTAACTGGTGAAGTGTTAGAAGAAGGGGAGTTTGTGTCTGAACTCTCAAAGGAACAGATTTTGGCTCTAAAGTAGATGGAGATAGTAGATGATGCTACTATCGACGAGATACCGAGTGAACCCGAAGTAGTGAATTTGGATGGTCTTGAGGAGATTGTGTTTGAAGGTGAAGCCGAAAAGTCTAAGTATGTTTGCGAAGATGGAACAGAGTCTAATCCATTTGATGGTGACTGGTTTCGTGAGAATGTAGATGAGATCGACGAAAAACTTAAGAGTCATGATACATCTGACATTCCCACTGACACCTTTGAAGAGTGGAGAAAGCAGTTCTTAGCGAGGACACCAAAGCCAGCTCCACCTCCAGCTCAAGTCGACTATATGAAGTATGAGAAGGATAGACCACAAAGGCAAATTCTCAGTTGGATGTTCGTGAAAGATATACACTGCATGGCAATAAAATGTGAACGCGGAATCCAATACTTGAACTCACTACTTAGCATTTTAACGTTGCCTTTTTATGATGTTGCAGCTTTAGCACAGTTGAACTTGATTAACCGATCCAATTATGAAGATGCAACGCTCTTTGCTTGCAAACTATGGATTGAACGTCGCAAAGGTTGGAAGGACGAATTGTACAAGCCTCAGTTTCCTATGCATGAACATATCAAGTATACGCTAGATCCGGACACCAACACCGCTTGTTACAAGCTTGTGTACAACCCGGTGAAGGTTATGGATAAAATTCCACTCATGCCGATGAAGCAAGATTTTCTTGGAAACATGAAGTTGTGGTGTTATGATTCGGACACTCATGAAGCACTCATCGTCTTCAAGAACGACAAAGACAATTTTCGTATGCTGGATCCGATGTGGATCGTGAAGATGTCTGCAGGTGACATCAAGAAGCTCCTTCAACACGATATCTTCTATAAAGACAAGGATGCGCATCAAGCTTTGTTATTTCAACGTGTCGCTTGTTTTTTTATTACCGAGGAATTCATCCGAGAAGCTCGTTGTCTGAAACAGGCCACTAGAAATGAAGACTGAAGACCAAGCAACAGCCAAGGGGGAGTTTTTGGTGCAGTTTTGTGTATGTCGCTTGTTCTTTATTACGATGTAATTGTATGGTCTTTGTTTAACGTGTCTGTAAAGTTTTGGTCGAGTCGACCAAGTCAAGATATCTTCCTATCTTGACTTGGTACAACGTTTATTTTGTTAGATTTGTAAGTTTGCAAGTGTACAACGGTTAGTAGTTGATGTTTTGCTTTTGTTATATGCTACTGTCTGTATGTTCTGTTTGTTAGCAGGCCACCCACGAAGAACTCACTTCTTCGTGGGTTACCATAGTCACGAAGAATGATACTTCACCATATTGGAGTGTCACGAAGAACCCATCCTTCATGACATTTGATCCTTCGCAGGGATGGTCCACGAAGAATCCTATTTTTCGTGGGCCTAAATATTCTTCGTGGCCTAGTACCCTTCTTCGTGAGGCTGCTGGGTCATGGGCCTATATATATAGAGGGTATGTTTCACATTTGAGTAAGAGAGCAACCAGAGTCTGTATGAACATTGTGTGTACGTGTTTGTACTAAGTTCTCTTCATTAAGCAAGATAGTGAATATTTGGTTACTTGTGTTTGTTTATCTTTGTTTCGGTTTACATACTTACGTGGATTCTGCACTCGTTAGTGTGTTAACAAACAATGAAGTAGGTTTAATCTTGATCCTCCAAGTGGACCTACACATTTTTGTAATATCCGGAAAAAAGGGACAATTTGTGTAAAATACGCCAACTTTTACATTTAAGATAGTATACATTATACGGGTGGGTTTGGCTACAAAGTCCATTTTTCCTACAAAGTGTACAAAGTCATAAACACCACAATTTCAGCCCTAAAACACACTCAAAATCCACAAATAACAGAGTGAAGATCACTAAAACACAATATCTAAACCCTAACAGTCCATAAAACATCAAACACACCATTGTAGAACTATGAATATAAAACACAACATGATAATTAATATAAAACACACTAATGTTAGTCATTCGATAATCAAAGTATTATCATCCAAAACACAACACAAAACCCACAAATCTGGCTTTTTGTAATCTTCACTTTGTTATTTATGGATTTTGAGTGTGTTTTATGGTTTATATTATGGTGTTTTATGACTTTTTACACTTTATAGGAAAAATGGACTTTATAGCCAACTCTCACCCTACATTATACAATAACTATTTTTCTCTAATATTTTTCGATTTCTTTCATTCTTCTTAGCTCTCTCCATCTATGTGCAGGGCTATGGAATGTTTTAAATATTTTATGATTGTATCTAGTTGTTCAAGTAATTAAACACAAATATTTTAAAATGGAAAGGTATTGGATTCAAGTCTGAATAAAAATAGAATTGCCATTCAAAAGAATTATTACATTATTTGATTAAAAAAATCAATAAAGAAGGGAAACATGGTAGTATAGTTTTCCAAGAAATTACAATAGTCAAAACATCAAAACATCATCTCTTCATCCACTTTACATGAATTTTATGCAAGGAAATTTAGATTTATACACCATGTGCGCTTTGAGAGTTTACACCATTTGAGTGTAAATTGCAGTTTACATAAAGCTAAACTGTAGATTACAACAGTGCTTTTATGTTTTTGCAAAGACAACTGTAAACTACAGCACTGTTTTATTGGTTTTTGTATAAAAGTTTAGCTAAATTAATAAAACTTTTAATAAACTAGTTTTTTTATATACATCATCATCTAAAAATTATTACTCTTTGAATTATTTATTGCTCATTATTGTTTATTATTTATAGAGTTAATACTCCGTTAATCCCTGTGGTTTGTGAAAAGTAACAACCTAGGGTGCTAATAGTTTAAAATAACATTCCAAGGTATTAACCTTTTAATTTGTCACGAATTAGGGTATTAACACTTAACCCGGTTTAGTTTTAACATAGTTCAAGGATAACTACGTCCTTTTGCATTCTTCATTTATCAAAATTGATTAAAAGCTCTATATAAAAACCCTTGATCCTATAAACTGAGTTGAACAAGCGATTCCACAACTTCCTTTTATACCTACGTGAACATGGTGGATATTCACGAGCATTGAACTCGTAGTTGATGAAATAATAGACGCATCTTTTTGGTGGATACACCAATGAACGAAGTGAAAGACCATGCTATGGGATGACCGGAGAAAAGACGTTGGAGGCATTATGTGCAAGCAGGAAAATAATGAAATCTGGGGTGTAAGATTTTGGCAGCTTGCTAAGAGCATGTTTTTTTGGATTAATATAAAATTTGCCTCGCAGTCATTTAAAAACCCCTAACATGGATATACGTAATTAGCAAATTCACAATCATTCAAATTACATAATTACATAATCATCACAAAAAATATTTTTGCTACGCTTTAAGATACATCATTAACTATCTTTCTAAAATAACATTCTTCCCATTACAGAACTTAATTGTAATTTAAGTTGTAAAGTAGTTACACTCGAGTCGCTTAAAAACTTTGGTTACATATTTTAGAAGTTATTTTTTCTCTCCAAATGAGACTTCTAAACGAAATGTTGGATTGGAAATACAACGAGTAAGCATAACTGACATGAACTTCTAAATTTTTTGACATAGTTTTGAGGTATAAGATTCTATAATAGAATATGGCCAAGTTGAGGAGATGATGGAGGGTTTATCCGTAGATGAATCATCGTTATATTGGTATGTTGGTCTCATTTATGAGTTCGATGCTCGTGAATATCCACTATGTTCATGTAGATTTTAGGAAAGTTGTGGAATTGCATGTTTGATATGAGTTTATGGGGATTGGAGTTTTTATTTAGAGTTTTTAATTAGTTTTTACAAAAGAATGCAAAAGGACATAATTATCCTTGAACTATGTTAAAATTAAACTGAGTTAAGTGTTAGTACCCTAGTTCGTTACAAATTGAAAGGTCAATACCTTATATTGTTACTTTAAACTATTAGTACCCTAGGTTATTACTTTACACAAACCACAGGGACTAACGACGTAATTAACTCTTATTTTGTTATTATATAAATATTAGATTATTAGATCTTTATGTATTATAATAGTTATGCATATGGAATATATATATATATATATATAGGATAGGGATCCTAAAAGAAGAGCACCCTATTTGAGAAACTTGAGAAGAAACCTGGACCACACAATTTTATAAGCTTTTCGTAATATACACATATGCATAGTTTACATTTGACTATATACATATGTGTATAATTCAATATACATATATGTATATAGTCACTTTTAAGTATACATATGTGTATATTACGAATTACTTAGAAAAAATGTGTGCTCCAAATTTCATTCTCAAGTTTCTCAAATAGTCTACCTCTTCTCACATGATCCTAACCATATATATATATATATATATATATATATATATGGGAAAGATAAAATGAAAAGCCACTTGAGTTGAGAAAACTCAAGAAAACCCTATTTAACATTTTTATTATTTATTTTTTCTAAAAAAAATAGGGAATGTAAGTTACATGTTAATGAACGTTTTGTAACAAAAAAATGCGCCGAGTGGAATTTTTTTATAAAAAATTACAAAATTCAGTTTTTTAGCATTTTTTTGTAAACCTGGGCGCTTTTTTGTTTTTTTTAATTACAAAACGTTCATTAACATGTAACTTACATTTCCTTTTTTTTAGAAAAAATAAAAATGTTACATAGGGTTTTCGTGAGTTTTTTCAAATTAAGTGGTTTTCTCTCTATACTTCACCTATATATATATATATATATATATATATATATATATATATATATATATATATTAGTGAACTGAATGAGAAAATGCCACGTGGCTTTAATAGGACTTTCGAATAAGAAAATGCCATGTGGCATTAATAGTACCCTTTTATTAGAATTAGATTTCTAAGTTATCGTCGCGGGTTCGTATCCATTGGCTTTCCGTGGTAGGATTTGGATTTGGATATAGGTTTTACACCTGTTTGTATCATTTAGGTTTAAGATTGCATTTCCTTCGTTCCTTGCTTCACATTTTCTTATAGTGAGATAGGCTATATAATCAATCGAAGGATTATCTTGGGAAACTCGCTTTGAATGTGGAATGGCAATTCAGATTGCTTATTGCTTTCTATCGAAACTTAGGTTAGCTTTTTTTTTTTTATCTATTCAAACGTTTTGAATGATTTTTTTTATCATTCAGTTCACTAATATATATATATATATATATATATATATATATATATATATATATATATATATATTAGTGAACTGAATGAGAAAATGCCACGTGGCTTTAATAGGACTTTCGAATAAGAAAATGCCATGTGGCATTAATAGTACCCTTTTATTAGAATTAGATTTCTAAGTTATCGTCGCGGGTTCGTATCCATTGGCTTTCGTGGTAGGATTTGGATTTGGATATAGGTTTTACACCTGTTTGTATCATTTAGGTTTAAGATTGCATTTCCTTCGTTCCTTGCTTCACATTTTCTTATAGTGAGATAGGCTATATAATCAATCGAAGGATTATCTTGGGAAACTCGCTTTGAATGTGGAATGGCAATTCAGATTGCTTATTGCTTTCTATCGAAACTTAGGTTAGCTTTTTTTTTTATCTATTCAAACGTTTTGATTTTTTCGATTGAACTATATGTGAGCATGTTTGTGTTACGCACCTGGACCATTTCTATTAGTATTCTGTTAAAATTTTGTCTTCGTAGGCGAGTCAATAAATTAAATTGCTTTTAGCTTTTCACTCTTGTTTAATCGTATAGTAGTTGATATTTTAAATCTGTAGTTGTTTTAATACAAAACCTAGATGTCGTATTGGGGACTTTGTTTTACAAATTTCCATTGCATGTCTAATGGGTTTTTCTTTGGATCTTCAGGTTGTTGCGAGGATTCACGCTCGCTTAGTTACGCAGGTGGTTATTGTTTTTTTTTTGGTGATTTGATTCAATCTTTGTATTCTTCACATTAGGGATTTTGAATGGTTTCTTGGTAGCTAGAACTGTTGTAAATAGTTGTTCTTTGACATATATGCAGGTTATTATTTGTTGTTTTTTGGTCTCGTGCTATGATGGTTTATTGATTATTTTTTAGGTAACTTGATTTACTGTGAATGGTTGTCATTTGACACTCAACATTAGTTTGAATATTTCGTTTTTTGAAGGTTTAGTTGTCTATGTTGTATGTTTCAGGGTGACGCATTTAGATACAAACCGGCTGTTAGGCACAATTGTACAATTGGGTTCGAGACTAGAGAGTCTGAGCTTACCAAAATCTATGTGTTGGTGCAGAATGTCTATGTCTTAGTCTTATATCGATTCTGTATAGATTAGATGTGAATAGGCTAGCAAAATCAAGTATTTATGTATGTGGAAGTCAAGTTCGCTTGAAATTGGATTTGTGAAGTCAAGTTCGGCCGAACTTGACTATGTCAAGTTCGCCCGAACTCATGCTCCCATCTAGCGAACTTAGTCTCCTATAAATAGCTAGCTTGAGTCTTTCAGTTGTAACTTTGGTGCTCTGAGTAGCGAAGCTCTGTCAAACTTGAGATTTGAAGTTTATCAATAAAATTGACGTTTAACTGATTAATTCTTGTTATTTGGTAATCGTGTCATAATATTTCCGCTATTATGGAGATTAGATATCAAATCTAGGTTCCTATGCTATCAGGATCGGTCCTACAAGTGGTATCAGAGCTAGAATAGCCTGATTTGATTGATATAAATACAAGAACATCTCTAATTCTACTCCTTTCTTCTATTTTTCTTAACTTTTACACTAAAATGAAGAATTTACGGGCAAATTCTGTTCAAATTTGAATATGTCATGTTAAATACATCATAGATAAACCCCTGAGAGTTTGGAGGTTAAAATCAAACGAATTGGTATCAAATTGTTGCATAAACCATTTTTGAAAAAGTCATTTTGATCGAACTTGTTAGCCAAGTTCGGCCGAACTTGACTTAGAAACTCACTTTCTTAGTGATTTTCTATCAAGTTCGCTCAACTTGTAAGTTTTTGAGAGAATTCTAGTTAAGTTCGCTCGAACTCAATAAAGTTTCATTGATATTTTATCAAGTTCGCTCGAACTTGATAAAAATCAGGAAATTTAAGCTAAGTTCGCGCGAACTTGCAAGTTCTCCTTGAAATCAGTTAGTAAGTTCGCTCGAAGTTAATCTCAGGTCATTTTCAAAACAGAATACATAAGTTCGACCGAACTTGTGTTAAAACTGAAAATTTTTCATTCATCCACTACAAGTTCGACCGAACTTGTAGTAAGTCTAACATTTTTCAAAGTTTGAACGTGTTTTCAGTGTACGTGTGTCGGTATTCGTGATGGATGATCTTCAGAGAGCGTTTATGTCAGGAGTGGGTACATCCAATGCTAATGTGATACAACAAGTCAACCTTGACAACAAAATGGGCACGTCCGTAAACCTCCGAAGTTAATGAGTATGGACAAGTACGAGGGATGGAAAGAGAAGTTCAGTTATTAGGTTCAAGCCATGCATTTCCAAAGCTGGAGAAGTACAAGTACTCCACAATACAAAAAGATGAATACATTGTTGAGAAAAAAATGATTAGTCTCATTATACAATATGTTAAAGAGGATATTTTGGTCCGGTTGCCCGAATACACGACTGCGAGAGAACTATGGTTATCACTCCAAAAGAAATACCAAGGAAGCGCAGAGATGATCAAGAGCAAAAAAGCTCTTATCATGAAGGAATTTGATATCTTTACCATGTTGAAGGGCGAGACAATGAAACAGATGATTGAGCGTTTTTGTCATCTGAAAGTTCAAATGAGGAGACACGGTCTCGAGAAGACAGATCCAGAGTACATCGATAAGCTTGCAGATGTGTTACCAGACGGATAGTGGACTAGTTACCATATGGTTTTCAAAGAAAGTCCGAATTGGGAACTCTTTAAGCTGGCTACATTCATTGACAAACTTGAAGGTCATGAGATGGAACTTCTAAAGATCGCAAAGTCGAAGAATGCTAACATTGTTCAAGATGTTGGTCTATATTACAAGAACGGAATGCAAGACAGCATTTCAAGCCCAAAGATTCAAACAACATTTAGTGCAAACATGAATTCTTCGCCACAGAATCAAAATCAATCATATCCTCAATATGATCAAAGTCCACATAGTTCTTCGTTTTTGAGCACTGGTTCAAGTTCAGCATATCAGAGTCAAACAAATCAGAATCAACGAGCGAATTCTGATCTGAATGTGCACAAGTGTAACATTGCTGTCAAGTTAAACAATGTCGTTTCTGAACAAATTGCTAAGCAACACATGACTCTTCTCGCTACAGTTCTAGAATCGTATGAAAGTCTGGTGGCCGGAAAAATTGGTAATCCAGAAATGACCGCAGAAGATTACGATTAGGTGGACCAAGAAGAACTTGAGTTGATGGATATAAAATGGTCTTTAGCTTCTATCATTCGAAGGGTGAAAAAGTTTGTTGCACTCACTGGCCGAGATATCGGAAATTCAAGCAACAAGCTAGGGTTCGGCAAATCAAAGGTCACTTGTTTCAGATGCCGATAGAAAGGGCATTTCAAGAGAGAATGCAAAAATCCTGAAGCAACGGGCAATCAGAGTCCATTTGGAGGTGGCAACAAATACTACAAGAAATTGCTACAGTATAAACCATTTCCAAAGAAGACTCAGGTTGATATTCAAGAAAAACCATCCAACAATACCAAGAAGGCAATGGTTGCTACCAACGAAGATGATGGTTTCGATTGGAATTCTTATATTGGAAAGAAGACAGGAGTTGCATTGATGGCCGAGATTGTCGAAGATACATCTGCTGAAGACGCAGCTCTGGAGAATATTCTACTGGAATAGTATCTGCAACAACAGGAAGAAGAGGAGACTTATCTTCACATGAAGACACAAGGCATTTTATCTCCTAACTCAACTTTTAGTTTTGCAGGTAACTCTGACGGAAGTTCTCAGGAGCAAGTGGTCGAGGAGAAATTGATTGATGAAGAAGTTATTGATGTTGCTCAAGAAGTGAATGCTGAAAACCTCAAGGACATTGCCAATAAAGCTATGATGGCGAATCTAACTAAGGTAGGTCCAGAGGTAAAGATAGTCGAAAAGGAAGTTGTCAAAGTGCAATTATGGAGGTTGAGAAACCTTGCACAAAATGTATCGAGCCATATGCTAAATGTGCCGAAAAATCACAAATCATCGCTGAACTCAATGTACATAATGAACATTTCAAATACGATTATCGTGCAATGAAGGAAGCGTATGACAAAATGAAAGATGATTATGGCATGCTCGATAGAAATAATATTGAACAACGCGATACTGTAAGGATGTAAAAAGGGACAGTAATGGATAAACAATAAACAATAAATATCTACATTAACACCATTTCTGAAACCAAACAACAACTCCAGGATATGAAAATTGAAACAGAACGTGTTCAACATCTTTTAAGAAGTTATACGACTAACGCTTATGTCATCGGTCATATTCTTCCCACGATCTCGTCAGAAGAAAATGATAAAAGGTCTAAAAAGAAAAATGGTAGAGAATACAGCAATGTTCCTCCACCCCTATGTGAGAAATATTGTCGCAAAACTGTTGATGGGATGGATAAGGCACTCAACATTGAGTTATTATCTGAAAAGAAAAATGAGTTGCCGGAGAACATTGATGTAATCTATACTACATCGGATGATGACAATAATGCGGTGGTTAAAAATGTGATTAAAAATGTGATTAAAAATGTTCTGAATGTTCTGATGATGGCAGCTTTGAGAGCGCCACCTCGAGTTTGAACAGCTCTGACACAAAATCTGAAGATGACGATACATCATCGGAAGATGATCTATGTGATGATCCTAACGTTGTCATGTACAAGGTTAAGGAATCTGATAGATGATACTTTGATGACAGTTTTCCGATTCGGAATGTCAAAGAAGATCAACTTGATAAACTGTTCAAACTGGTTGAAGTTACACCAGAGGACCTAGAGAAGAATGAAAAGAAATTCTATTCTAAACCCAAAAGGAACTACAATAACTACCAGAGAAATGGTGGGGATCATCCAGAAAACCGGAGAGCTGGGCTGGGTTTAGATGTGGATGAAGAACCGATAAAGAAAATGTCATCATTTCACGAGTACAAAGATAAAAACATGAAATTCGCTTATGGGACAAGCACGATTCAGGAGGAAAGTTTGATTGGGGGGCAATCAAACGACGAGTTTAAGAAACAAAAAGAACTTCGAGATAAGGCCAAAGCCACAAGTGGTGTTAAATCCACTAGTGGACACTCACATGATAATCGGACTTGCTTCAAGTGCAATGAAGTTGGTCATATTGCACGCAAGTGTCTGAAATATAAGCCGGCCTATCTTTGAAGGAAAGAAAGTTCATATGTTGTAAAACCAAAGCAACAAGAGTTTGTAAAACCTGTAATGATTTTGAAAAGAAATGAATCAAAACCTGAAGTTAAACATAAAACTGAAAAGAAATTTGAAAACTCAACTTTCAAAAAAGGTGAAACTTCCAGCGCAAACGAAAACAGGTTTTACATCAAAAAGGCAAACATAAAATCACAAACCTGGATTGCTAAGAAAAAGTCAACAACATTTGAGGTTATCAAGTCTGAGCTTGTTAAGACTGATAACAAGAAAGAATCAAAATCTAAGATCCAAACCGAAACTGTCAAATCAACAAAAGGTAAGAAGAAAGTGAACTTTAAAAATGTAACTGACAGTGGAGACTCAGACGGAGATTATGAGGATGATTACCAATCTTTTTATCCCAAACCCAAGAGCAAGAATGCTTGGGTCGCGCTGTTTAACTAGATTTTAATATGTGCAGGGGCTCCAAAGATCCGTTCTTTCAAAGTGGATTTTGGATAGTGGAGCGTCCAGCCATATGACGGCAATGAAAGCTCTTTTGTTCGACATAAAAGCTATCAATGGCGGATATGTTGGATTTGCCGGTAATCAAGGTGGAAGGATAGTCGCCAAGGGAAAACTATCCAATGGTGTAGTATCGTTTGATCGTGTGAACTACATTGCAGAGCTTGAGAATAATCTTCTGAGCATTTCGCAGATTTGTGACAAACAGTTCACGGTGCATTTCAACGACAAAGAGTGTATGATCTTAAAGTCGGGTTTCAAAATACCTGATGATTGAATTCTGATGTGAGCCCCACGCGAAAACGATTTATATGTCCTAGATATGGGCATCGCTACCACATCATCAAGATCAGCACAATGTTTTGTGGCGAAAGCTACTAAGAAAGATTCTATTCTTTGGCATCGTAAAATGGGGCACATTCATTTACGAAAAATGAATTTTCTGGTACATAATGATCTGGTTGAGGGTGTTAATCTTCGGAGCTTCAATATGTCTGATCACTGCCTAGAATGTAAAAAGGGGAAGCAGATCAAAAAGTCACATCTGAAGAAGATTCTAAACTCAATCAAGTTGCTGCTTGAACGTCTCCACATGGATTTATTTGGTCCTGTAAACAATCGAAGTATTTCAGGAGACTTATACTGCTTGGTAGTCACAGGTGACTATTCGTGTTATTCATGGGGTTTCTTCCAAGAATCAAAAAATGAAACGTTTGATAATTTAGTGATTCTTTTCAAGAAACTCGAGAATTTATATCATCTTCCTGTAAGACAAATCCGCAGTGACAACGACACGGAATTCAAGAATAATAAGATGAGAGAATTTTGCAACGCCAAGGGAATTATGCATGAATTCAGTACACCCTACACTCCGTAGCAAAACGGTGTAGCTGAAAGGAAGAACAGAACTTTAATCAAAACAGCAAGAACCATGCTTGCAGATTTGAAACTTCTAGTAAGCTTTTGGAGTGAGGCGGTTGCAGCGGCTTGCTACACACTAAACAGAGTCTGAACTGTCAAACCATCAAAAAAAGACACGTTTCGAAATGATCAACCGACAGAAGCTAAATTTGAAATTTCTAGAGCCATTTGGTGTGCCATGTACTGTAATCGATCAAGATAGAAAATTTGGGCCAAATCACTTGAAGGTTTCTTTGTCGGGTATGCGAGTCCGCTACGAAGAGTGTATGTTCCTCGTTGAGAAAGGTAATTGAAGCACAACATGTTGATTGTTTTAACTATACGAATCCTATTCAAAGAAGAGGCGATGCATGGCTTTTCAATTATCAAGATCTTTGGAAGTCATTCGACTTGTCGGAAGAACTGTCTGAAGAAAATATTGCAACGTTATATTATCTTCAACAGACGGCGAATCAGGAACAAATCATTAGACCAATTGTGGTTAATCAACCCACGTTGGATTCTTCGTCTTCCGGAGCAGGTCCTAGTAATAGCGGTGTTCAAGTTGAAATGTTTCTGAAGCAGAAGCAACACCGTCTATAACTCCATCGAATGATTCTTCTGAACCAGAAAATGCTACAACAGTGCCAAGTATGCCTTAGAATTAGAATTCTGACTCTGATGAAGCGCCAACATTTGATGCTGATGGAGAATCCTCATCGGATGGAGAAGTTGAGCAGATATCCAATATGTTGAATCAATCTGCGAACCCGAGCAATCAGAACGAAGCTTCATCTAGCGCTCCTAACGTTGAATTGAATGTTGATATGAATATCTCGAATCAGCAAAGCTCAGTTGATGTTCCTAGCGAAGAAATGCCACGATCATATTCTTACCATCCTTCAATGAATATCACTGGTGAATTACAAACTGGTGTGCGTACATGAAGCTAAATCAACAAAGCACTTAGTTGTTTCTACACCCGAGTTGCTCCTACTTAAGACTACTGCTACTATTCATGTTTCATTTCTCAAATAGAGCCAAAAACTGTTAATGAAGCTCTAGGTGACGAGAACTGGGTGATAGCAATGCAAGAGGAACTGTTACAGTTCGAGAAATTGGGTGTTTGGAGGCTTGTAGACTTACCACCGAAGCAGAAAGCCATAGATACAAAGTGGGTTTTCAAGTGTAAAAGGGATGATTAGGGAGTAATTTTCAGAAACAAAGCTCGGTTGGTGGTCAAAGGTTTCCACCAGCTAGAGGGTATTGACTACACAGAAGTATATGTACCGGTTGCACGATTAGAGTCAATCCGCATTTTCCTCGTGTTCGCAGCTTGGAAAGGTTTTAAAGTGTACCAGTTGGATGTAAAATCTGCATTTCTCTATGGTAAGCTACGCGAACAAGTGTACGTCGGCCAACCACCGGGTTTTGTCGATCCACTGAACAATAACAAAGCTTCTCTCCTAGACAAAGCCTTATATGGATTACACCAAGCCTTGAGAGCTTGGTACGAGACGTTATCGCAACATCTTGTTGGAAACGGCTTTACAAGAGGCACAGTGGATAGTACATTGTTTACCAGAGAAGTCGGATCTCATCTAATCATTGGACAAATCTATGTGGATGATATCATCTTTGGTTCAACGGATGATAGTCTTTGCAAAGAGTTCGAAAAGATCATGAAGAAGAAATTCGAGATGTCCTCCATGGGTGAAATGAAATTCTTCCTGGGATTACAGGTCGATCAGTTACCAGACGACATATTCATTCATCAGACAAAGTATGTTCATGACATTCTCAAGAAGTTTGAAATGGATAGCTCGAAGCCGCTTTCGACACCGCTGGCACTGAATCATGGGATTTGCATTGACTAGACTGGAACCAAAGTTGATGACACACTCTATCGATCGATGATAGGATCTTTGATGTATCTGACGGCATCGCGGCCAGATATTATGTATCCGACCTACCTATGCGCGAGATACCAGTCTAGTCCTCGAGTGTCACACATGCAGATAGTCAAGCGAATTTTCCGATACTTGAAGGGATGTCCAAGCACCTGCTTGTGGTATCCAAAGAACGAAAATTTTGATCTCACGGGATACGCTGACTCAGACTTCGGGGTGGACAAATTGAACTCTAAATCTACGACCGCGGGTTGCCAGTTCTTCAGAACTCGTTTAGTAACATGGCATTGCAAGAAACAGACCACGATCTCTCTCTCTCTACATGTGAGGCAGAATACATTTCTGCTTCTAGCTGTTGTTCTCAAATCCTCTAGATTCAACAATAGATGAGGGATTTATGGTCTGCAGTTTCTTGATACACCTTTATTTGTAGATAATAAGGGAGCGATCGATATCACAAAAAATCTTGTTCATCACTATTGAAATCTGTTAACACTTCATTCGTGACTGCTATGAAAAGAAGTTGGTGCGAATAGAAAAAATCCACACTGATGAACAAAAGGCTGATTTTTATACCAAAGCATTTCCTTTAACAAGATTTAAATATCTCATGAGGCTTAACGGTATTAAAAATTTGCTTACAGGTGCGGAAGCTGAGGTTGAATACAGATCGGATGACGAGTTCAAGTGATCCACATTGGTTTGTCTATCTTTTAGATTAGTATTTCTTAAAAACTAAAATACAAAAATATGTTTTTGATTTTAGGGGGAGAAAATTTGAGAAAATACAAAAACATATGAAAATAAAAAAAAAGTACAAAAACATTGAAAAAGACAAAAAGAATTCGGTGTCACAAAAAGGAAATGATAGTACATCAGTGGACTATCACAGTATGCTAAAGAAATGTAAAGTTTAAAAAGTGATAAACAAGTCTTACTGTAGATGTGTCGATAGGCTTAACATGTTCAGTAATTTGTTTCCGAGATATAAACTAAATTTTACAACTGCTTAAACTTGTGGATTAACACATCTTGGATATATGGACTTAGTACTCCGAAATTTTGATTGAAGGGTTGCCTGATTCTGAGATACGAGGTCTTTATAGATAGTTGATATATGGGGTATTATACAAGTTCTTCTGATTTTACGAAAGCAATAGCCTAGAACTTCTATAATGCTTTTGCAATAAATCCCTAAACTGCATGCAAACTTGAAAAGAATCGAAAGATCTAATTATTTGCAGTGCTAAAAAGATTCCTTAAATGGAACACACCTAAAAGTCGAGCCTTCTTAACCTGAGCTCTCAAGGCCTCGCATTAACCCAGATACAGATATCAATTACGCTATATTAACCTGTAAGATGAAATCTAGGGAATCTTGATACGAGAGTATATTCAAGAAGTGGGAACCTCAGATAATTCAAGTTTCATAAATCATACCTTAACATATCTTGGAACAATTGAGAAATGTGTCAAAGTTTAAGTGGACAAACATATCGGCAATCTAGGTAAACGAGTTTAAAAACTTAAAGTCATCTAAAGGTCCACGGTACTGGTGATATGTCTCAATTAACTGATATGATCCTTAGACACGAATTCACAAAAATATGTCTGTAAATATGTTTGTACATAGTTTACATTGTCCTGTACATAGTTTGTCTGTTTTACAGATTAAAACCAAAAAGATTTTCAGTGTGTTTTAGCATAAACTTACAAAAATACAAAAAGATTTTGTTTCTACATCGTTTGCAGCAAACCAATGTTGGAGAACGGGTCTTCGAAGTCTGGTAAGGTGCTAAACTGGTGGGAATCTAATTGACAACGGGCTGGGAGGTAATCTGTAAAAATCTAAAAAGCAAAAACGATGAAAAAGTTCATTAATTTGAAAATTTTGAAAAATTCAACAGTTTGTTCATAACGGGTCAAACCGGGGTCATTAACTTGGACTCGGCAGACAAATCAGTTAACCAAGGTCATTAGCTTGAACTTGGTCAACTGAGTGGATTTTCAGAACTGGTAAAATGTGAAAAGTTCAAGGACTAAAATTTCAAAATCATGAAAAAATTGAAACTTGGTTTAGGCAAGTTCGGCCGAACTTGCTTAAAGTTCAAAAGTTTTGTGATTGAAACAAGTTCGACCGAACTTGTTTAGAGATTGATGAGATGAATCAGGTTCGACCGAACTGATCATGGGCTTTAAAAACTTGGGTTTACAAGTTCGCCCGAACTTGCTAGTATATAAATACAAACAAGTACGGCCAAACTTCAGTATGTGTTCTTGAATTCTCTCTGAGCGAACTTAGTAAACCTGAGCGATTTGTCGAAATTGCCAATCAAGTGTCGTTACTCTGCCCAAATTTTCATTGTTTGTGGTGATTTGCACACCATCTACAATGGCTGAGGTGTGTATTAGATGTTTGAACCATGAATTGAACCTTAACCATGTAACCAAGATCTAAAACTATTAAAATTGATAGATCTAGGGAATGTTTCGATAAATTGGACTTTGATTTGTCATAATCAACTAAAATCGAGCACGGATTTGAAATAGTTTCATGCAGATTGGACATAATTGAAAGTTGCAAGATTTGGTGAGGAAGATGACAAGTTCGTCCGAACTTGTTCATCAAGTCCGGCCGAACTTGCATCATAAAACAATGAAATCAATGATTGATCACTAAGTTTGACCGAATTTATAAAAAAATCAGAAAGAACTTATGAATTGAGAAGTTCGCTCGAACTTAGGCTGGTATAAGTGAAATATATAATTACAAGTTCGCCCGAACTTGTGATGAATTGATTGAGCATGTTTGTAAACATGTTCGGGCGAACTTGCAATAATGTGTTTGTTATTTCAACATCAAGTTCGCCCAAACTTGATGTAAAATGATGAAAAAAATTGTAACATTTTTCTCGAAATGCGTGCTAAATGTTTTGCTTCGATTTTCAGGTTCAAGTACCAGCGCGGGTAATCACGATGGATTATTCGAAGTTCCACAACACCTGTATTACGCTTGATAAGGCGTTGTGTCCATCGCTGAAGGAATATGAAATAATTTTGAAGGTATTGAAAGATTGTCCGATTCATCGCGCTATCACGGAAAGAACGGTGTCGTATTGATTGCACACTTATCATTTTTGGATGAAAGCAAGTCTTAGTGATGATAAGAAGACTATTACTTCGTCAGTACAAGTTGGAAACAAAGATAAAAGCATCACGGTCACTGAAGAAGATATTCGCTGGATCTTACAATTTAACGACGACAAAGATGATCCTATTTTTCTAGATGAGAAGATGGTTCGTGGTTGTTTTTATCGAATGGCTATAAAGGGAGCGTTAACAAGCCTACTTTGAAGAGGGGAAGTTCCAAACCCCTACAAGTTTCTCATGCATGCAATTATACACACATTCAGTCATAGGAAAGCAGGTTTTGATAACGTCCAAGACTATTTAGCTTGCATGGCTACGACGCTGATTCTGAAAAAACCGTTTAACTATTCAAAGCTCGTATTTACTCACATGTCGAAGAATATGGAAGATACTAGATTGTGTTTGTATCCGAGGTTTGTGCAAATGCTCATCAACGAGAAGTTTATAGATATTGCACGTGATCCGAATGATATTCTATACTTCAGTCATCTCGATGAAATTACAGTGAAGAAGTTGTTAAAATTTCAGAAACAAGATTTAGCACTTGTGGCAAAACCAATATTTGGGGCGTTAAAGAATGAAAATTATGTTGCGCCGACTGAAAACAAGTGGAGGAACGACGGTAGTGGTGACGAGAAAGAATTAAATGCTGAAAAGGAATGGTTTAAAACGTTCAAACCTAAAGCTCGCAGCGAATGGTTTCTAAAGGCTGAGGTTGAAAAGAAAAAGAAGCGTACATCAAAGAAAGCTGACACTATGCTTATAGATGAAGACGAGCCAGAAAATGTTCAAGGTGAAGGTGGTTCTAGTGTTGCTGCTAACATAGAAAGCCAAGAGACCGAGACAGGTACTCAGCAAGATGATGTTATATCGGCTACTTCTGACAAAGATGAGGAATCAAATGTTTCGCTTGAGAAAAGGCAAAAGATTGTTGATGCCGAAGCTGAAAAGGAAAGATTAACTACAGGTGATGCCGATTACAAGCCCGAATTAAAAAAAGAATCTGACGAAGAGAGACCAAAGAAAAGGGCAAAGCGTGTGAAATATGCAGTAATTTCAACGACAAAGACTACAGGGTCTCCACAAGCAAAAGGAAAGAAAATAAAGAAAGTTCAGAAACCAGCAAGCAGAAGATATGTTGGAAAGCCAAAAAGCACAGAAGTCACACAAGAACCTTGTGGTGCACTAGGAGAAAGGAGTCACACAAGAACCTCCTACACAAGAACCTCCTGTTATTGTTACAGTTGAAACAGAACGGCCAGGAGCAACACAAGAACCTCCTGAGTCTAGTTTACTTGAAGTTCTGGTGATTCAATCTCCTGATCCTAAAGTTGTTCATTCTGAAAGCTCAACTCCAAAGAAATCAACTCCAAAGAAATAAACTCCAAAGGATGCTACTCGTAAATCAACACCGAAAACTCCAAAGTCAAATCTATTTGGTGATATTCCAAATGACCCAGTGGATCTTCAAGATTTAGATGATTTCTTCTCTGAAACAGATGTTGATGTTCTTGAAAAGCGTGTGAAGATCTTGGAAGATAAAGTAGTGAAGAACGAATCTGAAAAGGCCAAGCTAATCAAGAAGATTACTCAAAGCTCCGTTGAGAAAGAAATGATGGAAGATAAGATTAAAGTGTTAGAAAGCAATCGTGAATTCTTCAAGGCATTGATCAAAAGCTTACAAGATGTAAATGAAAAGCTACAGACAGAAATTGCTGAGCTGAAAATGATACAAGCTCTAAATGATAGAAGATTTACAAGGATGCACAAAGTGTTATCTAATAGTCTTGGCATTGATTTTATTGCTGAATACGATCGGTTGGATAGGCAAGAAGCGAGAGGAAGAGCTGAGAAAGAACTTGCAGAAAGTGGCAAAGGCAAATGTGTTGAAGGTGAAGCACCAAAATCTTCTGAAGCTGCTGAAAAGCCTGTTGATGAAAATGTTGCTAAAGCTTCTGAGTCCGAGATTTCTAAGGTTGACGAATCTGTCAAGCCTTCTAATACTGTAACTGTTACGGAAGAAAAGGACGATGATGAAGCAGAGGATGAGGAAAAAGATGATGAACCACCAACTGATGATCCTAAAGATGATTCTGACCATGATGGAGGTATTGATGATGATCCTAGTGGTACAGGGATAAAGGTGGTTGATGCAATAGTTGATGAAAGTTTTGATTTCTCTAATCTTCTAAATGATGAAGCGAATGTTATGGATGATCAAAATCAGGGGAGTCAGGGAAAACAGGGCCATCTGATGATATTGATATGTCTAACGCCATTACTTCTGCACAGCCTGTCATCGCATTTTTGATAAAGCATTTGATACTTATGCTCGAACACAATGTTGAAGATGGTGAGTTCGTGCACAATTATTCAAAAGAAGTACTAACAAAGTTGATTGACGTTGATGCAGAATCTTTTTGATTTCGAAGAGCAAGTTCTAAATGTGAATACATTTGATCCTAACGAGTATCACTATCAACGAAGATATGAGGCAGATGAGTATAACAGAATTATAGTGGAAGATTGGTCCTTTGATGACGAGAAAGACAAAGCTGTGAAGTATGTTGGTCAAAATACAGATAGTTTTCCTACTTTCAAGGAGATGTACAAACAGTTAAACGAGGATATGTTAAAGGAAAAGATAAAAGAATCGATGCGTGAAGGAAAAGTTCCTAAGCCGATGACGAAGGTAGTGATCGCTCAAGCTAAGAAATCCTGGTTTAAAGAGATGCCACGTGAAAGAAAGTTTCGACGTCCTCTAGCATTCTTTACCAGAGATAAAGATGTGTCATTAGGTCATATTCTAAGCTGGGGGTGGTTTAAAGAGCTGAACGTATATGCCATCAAACGGGAATTTGGAGTTCAATACTTCAAATATCTGGCAGATTTTAAGACGCTACCTTACTGGGATGTTGAAGAGCTTGTTCAAACGAGGAATGTAACGTACCATATGAAGTTCATTGATCAGTTACTGTGGAAAATGATCAAGTTTGAAGCAACAAAGGGTTTTAAATATTGGAAGCCTTTCATACCTAGACGTCGTATCAAAACAAACAAGAAGACTGGGAAGAAAGATATTACTTTGATCATGAAACGCCCAAGAGCGGTGAGAAACATGCCTTTGATGCCGATCCAACAAGACTTTTATCCGTTGTTTAAGTGGTGGCAGGTTGATCCGAATACTTGTGAAGCAGTGATCGTACTATGTTTGAAGATCACCTGGATATTACTAAGGAGAAAGTTGAAATGTTTGGAGTTCAAGGCATGAGAGGGCTTTGGAGAACAATAAGGATACTAGACCCGATGTGGCTAGTAAATTGCTCGAGAGAAGATATAAAGTGTTTGTTATACAGCAAGATTGTATTCGAAGAATGTGAAAAAGAACAGGAAATGCAATATCAGAGGGTCGTGAATGTTTACTATGCACGTGAAGTAAACTCTGGAAGGATGTGGGAATTGAGCTGGAGGGATCTTGAACGTGTAGAATTTTTGAAGGAAGAAAAGCGTCTCGAAGAGATACATGAAAGAGGTAGGGCGGCAAGGCTCAGAAGTTACCAATTTTTGACTAAAGTGCCACCTACTGATCAGACACCAGATCCAAAGTAGGAAAGACGAAAGAATCCGTTCAAAAACTTCTTTGGTCGTACGCGTTAAACTTTTATTGAAGAACGAAGTTTTGAAGACTGATAAAAGACGAAGACGATATCCAAGGGGTAATCTGTTGGTGCAGAATGTCTATGTCTTAGTCTTATATCGAGTCTGTATAGATTAGATGTGAATAGGCTAGCAAAATCAAGTATTTATGTATGTGGAAGTCAAGTTCGCTTGAAATTGGATTTGTGAAGTCAAGTTAGGCTGAACTTGACTATGTCAAGTTTGCCCGAACTCATGCTCCCATCTAGAAAACTTAGTCTCCTATAAATAGCTAACTTGAGTCTTTCATTTGTAACTTTGGTGCTCTGAGTAGCGAAGCTCTGTCAAACTGGAGATTTGAAGTTTATCAATAAAATTGACGTTTAACTGATTAATTCTTGTTATTTGGTAATCGTGTCATAATATTTCCGCTATTATGGACATTAGATATCAAATCTAGGTTCCTATGCTATCAGGATCGGTCCTACACTATGCTATACTTGGCTGATTACCATCTCTGCTTGCACACATCTGACATGACACACATAGTTCTATGATAAGATTTTGTGTTTAGTGATTTGATATTAGTGGCTGCTTAAAGTAAAGATTTTTTTCTTTCTATCCTGCAACTCTATTGAACTTAAAGCATTATCAAACCTCTTACTCCATCTCTATAATTACACTAACAAACACTATCTTTTGTTTTTCATTTTCAATTAAATAATATTTTTTATACTTTTATCATTATCTTTTCTCTCTCCTTCATTCACAACCTCTTTCAAAAAATATTAAAAAAATATAGAGGTAAAAAATATCTCCTCCAAATTTTTACTGATGAACAGTAACGTTTTCTTCTTTTCTCTCTCTCTTCCACTCACAACAATTTAAAATCACTTTCACAAATATAAAGGCCACACTCACACAAAAATAGAGGATCCATTGTGAATCTAGACCCTAATTTGATATGTCTTAAACTACTGTTCTACACACCGTATGTAACCCTTGTGCAAAATTTCGAACTTTCAAAAACTTTTCTTTTAGAAGTAATTCGTTAACTGTTACTCACACTTAATCAGTTTAATGCGACGTACACTTCGGAACAAGGAAATAAGCTACACATACCCTAAATACCCTTTACATAACATAGATATAAGTTCTGAAGTGTTAGGTTTGACAAAAACACGCTTATACAAGTCTAGGACTATGTTCGACAAACTACGAAAGTATGTTGGTCCATATCCAAGATACGAACCATGGGTACCAATCTAAATATTTTTGTATTCAGTAAATTCTTGAATTTTATTGATGGGAATGCAAAAATTTCAATCGCTGCGCAATTCGATCATTTTCGTGTTCGTTAAAGCGTTTTACGTAATTTTGCGAAACGCGTAACCATACAACGAACGGATCGGCATCCACGATATTTCCAGGCAAAATCCAAGTTACATATGCCTTAACACCCTTATAGAGCCTAAAAACTCGGTTAAAAGGGGTTATAAGTGACGAAACGCGACAAAACAAGTCCATGGACCAAAACTGCCAAAATGCAAAACTTGGCCCTAGGACATGGTTGCGGACTGTATCCACAATCCCATATGGTCCGTATCCAAGTGCTAGCAACAGAGTTTTGCTTGTTCTTCAATTTCTACCAAGTTGCTTCATTTTTGCCACCTAGCTCGAATTTTGCCACCTTCCTTCTACTTCTAACACCTCATTAAACACTTGGAATAATCCTAGAACAATCCACAACACTTGGCATGATCTCATTTCACTCCTTCAAGTATAAATAGCCACCAAAGTTCACTTGTTTCCTTGCTCATTTCATTCTTTCTTCTCTAATCTGCTCTTGGAGCTTGTTTCGAATGTATGGAAGCCTCCTACTGAGTTCTAAGCATTCCTAGAACACAAGTAAGTGTTCTTCCTTAGTCCATTTCTTTATTTTAACTTATTTTGAGCTAAAAGTCAAACAATTTGACTTTCGGTTCTGACCATGTTTGGTCAAGTCAAAGTTCAATTGAACTTTATAACGTGATCGTAATCACGAAGGTTTCCTTGCTCATTTCATTCTTTCTTCTCTGATCTGCTCTTGGAGCTTGTTTCCAATGTATGAAAGCCTCCTACTGAGTTCTAAGCATTCCTAGAACACAAGTAAGTATTCTTCCTTAGTCCATTTCTTTATTTTAGCTTATTATGAGCTAAAAGTCAAATAGTTTGACTTTCGGTTCTGACCATTTTTGGTCAAGTCAAAGTTCAATTGAAAACGTGATCGTAATCACGGAGGTTATAATCCCAGGCGATTGCACCTTCTGATTACCACGTTTACTAGTCTTAGCAACGAATCAAAGTTTTGTTTATTAAAAGTCAAAGATGCGCATAAGTGCATTTTAGGACGAAATGGTTTTCGAGTTTTAAAACATAAAGTTTTGACACCAAATTAGTTTTATAAAATTATTAGACATGTTCCAACATGTCTAACTCGTCGTTTCTAGTTTAGCGCTTATTTCCTTAGTCGTTAGTCGAGCGGTTTGACTACCTCTTTGACTTCCAAATTTGACCCATTTGGTCAATTTTCGGATCCGACCAAGCCCTTTATTATGACCATAGTATATTATGGAATAACCTACTGAGGTTATACCTTATCGTCATATCGTTTGGTTAGTCAAATGACGAGTCATTTATATATCTTTAAAATGCCGAAAATACCCTTTTGGGCATAAAATAGTTTTGAACACATAAGACCATTATTTTAACATCTAAACTAATTGTACAACTTATATAAACTAGTTTTGACATATTAGACTTGTCATAGGACATATTTAACCATCCGAACGCATAGTTACGTTTACGACCCGTTAAAGTGGCATAAACTGCCTTAGCGAGCCCAAACAAGTCAAAACACTTTGAAACACTTCCAAATCAGAATGTATGGTGTTATGAATCGTGTTATACAAGATCCAACTCTTGTTTGGTTTATAAACCTCATTCTATCCGATCTCTCGTTTCAAGTTTCGATACACTAACACATAGTATCCGTTACACTAGTAACGACTTCAACACTTGAACATTGAGCTTTGCTGTTCGATCGAACAAGACCTATACGCAAACCCGTGAGTACATAGCTCCCCTATTTTACGTTTTTCAAATGTTTTTGTTGGTGCATAATGTCTATGTCTTAGTCTTATATCGAGTCTGTATAGAATAGAGTTGAATAGGTTAGTCGTATGAAGTATTTATGTAAAGTTTAGGCAAGTTCGCTCATAATCCTTCATGTATAGCCAAGTTCGGGCGAACTTGAGTCTCCCTAGGGCGAACTTGTGAGTCTATAAATACTTAGCTAGCCTCTCTCATTTGTAACTTTGGCATTTTGGAGGCGAAGCTCTGTCAGTTTGTACTCTTGACGTTTGATCAATAAAACTGATGTTAAACTGATTAATTCTTGTCTATTGGTAAACACGACGTAATATTTCCGCTATTATGGACGTTAGATATCAAATTTAGGTTCCTTAGCATCGAGGATCGGTCCTACAAGTGGTATCAGAGCTAGAACAACCTGATTTGATAGTATCTAGACAAGAACACTTCTATTTCATCTCCATTCTTCTATTTTTCTTAACTTTTTCATCAAAAATGAAGAATTCACGGTCAAAATCTTTTCAATTTTGAATATAAAATGTAAAATACAACAAAGATAAACCCTTGAAAGATTGGAGACCAAAATCAATTGAATTGATGTAAAAATATTGAAAAAACCATGTTTTGCAAAAACCTGTTCATCGAACTTGTTAACCAAGTTCGACCGAACTTGTGATAAAAACTCACTTTATCAGTGATTTTTTACCAAGTTCGCTCGAACTTGAGGTGTTTTTGAAGAAATCTTTGTCAAGTTCGCTCGAAGTTACCAGTTTTTCATTGATTTTATATCAAGTTCGACCGAACTTGGGTAATATCAAGGAAATTCTAGTTAAGTTCGCCCGAACTTACAAGACTGTTATCAAATCTTATTCTGCAAGTTCGACAGAAGTTCAAGGGAGGATTTTTCATATCAGAAGTCACAAGTTCGACCGAACTTGTGACAAAATCAAAGAATTGTTCATTTTAGTTACAAGTTCGACCGAACTTGTAATAGAACTAACATTTTCAAAAGTTTTTGAGTATTTTCAGTGTACACGTCTTGTTACTCGCAATGGATGATATTCAAAGAGCTTATATGTCCGGAGCTAGTTTGCCAAATGCCAACGTGATCCAACAAGTCAATCTTGACAACGAGATGGGCACGACTGTTAAGCCGCCAAAGCTAATGAGCATAGACGAGTATGAAGATGGAAGGAGAAGTTTACATATTGGGTTTAAGCCATGCATTTCCTCGGCTGGGTGTCGATCGAAAGAGGTTATACAGTTCCATTAGACGAACATCAGCAAGTTCTAGAGAAATACAAGTACTCCACGACACAGAAAGAAGAATACATTGCTGAGAAAAAGATGATCAGTCTTATCCAACAATCCGTCAAAGAAGATATTCTCGTCTTGCTACCGGAATACACGACTGCGAGAGATCTATGGCTTTCATTGCAAAAGAAGTATCAAGGAAGCACGGATATGATCAAGAGCAAGAAAGCTCTCATTATGAAAGAGTTCGATATCTTCAACATGCTGAAGGGTGAGACCATGAAGCAGATGATTGAACGCTTCTGTCATCTTAAAGTCCAAATGCGAAGACACGGTCTCGAGAAGACAGAACAAGAGTACATCGACAAGCTTGCTGACGCTCTACCAGATGGAGAAGGGACTACTTACCTAATGGTTCTGAAAGAAAGCGAAAAATGAGAATTCTTCAAGCTGTCAACATTTATCGTTAAACTCAAAGGCCATGAAATAGAACTCTTGAAGATTGCAAAGTCAACAAACGCTAATGTTGTTCAAGACGTTGGTTTGTACTACAAGAGTGGAATGCAAGATAACATTTCAAGTCCAAAGATTCAGACAACATTCAACACAAGTGTGAATCTTCGAACAATTCAAAGCAAAATCAGAATCAATCATATCCTCAATATGATCAAAGTCCACAGTCTTCATTCTCAAGCACTGGTTCAAATTCGTCTTATCAGAGTCAAGCAAATCAGAACCAACAAACAAATTCTGATTCGAATGTATTCAAATGTAACATCGATGTTAATTTGAACAATGCTGTTTCTGAGTAAACTGCTAAGCAACATATGGCACTTCTCGCCCCTGTTCTAGAATCATATGAAAGTCTTGTAGCAGGGAAAATCGGCAATCCCGAAATGACCGCCGAAGACTACGACCAGGTGGACGAAGAAGACCTGGAGCTCATGGATATAAAGTAGTGTTTAGAATCTATCATCCGAAGGGTGACAAAGTTCGTTGCTCTCACAGGCTGAGATATTGGAAATTCGAGCAACAAACTAGGTTTTGACAAGACAAAAGTCACGTGCTTCAGATGTCGCCAAAAGGGACATTTCAAGAGAGAGTGCAAAAATCCTGAAGCAACGGGAAATCAAAGTCCATTCGGAGGAGGCAACGAGTATTACAAGAAGTCACTTCAGTACAAGCCTTTCCCGAAGAAGACTCAGGTTGAAATCCAGGAGAAGCCAAATAGTAGCAACACTGAGAAAGCTATGGTTGCATCAAACGAAGATGATGGTTCGACTGGAATTCCTACGTTGGTAAAAAGACCGGAGTTGCATTGATGGCACAAATTGTTGAAGATACATCTGCCGAAGACGCATCAGCTTTAGAGAATATTCTACTGGAACAGTATCTACATCAACAACAAGAAGAAGGGGAGTATATCCACATGCAGAAGCAAGGAATTTTATCTCCTAATTCGTGTGATAATTTTGCAGGAAATTTTGATGGAAGTTCTCAGGAACAAGTTCCCGAGATGAAAACAACTGATGAAGTAGTCATTGATGTTACTCAAGAAGTGAATGCCGAAAACCTCAAGGACATTGCCGACAAAGCTTTAATGGCAAATCTAACCAAGGTAGGTCCAGAGGTAAATGAAGTTGTCAAAGAACAAGTTGTAGAGGTTGAGAAACCTTGTATAAAATGTACTAAACCATGTATTGAATGTGCCGAAAAATCAAAGATCATCACTGAAATCAATGTGCATAATGAACTTTTAAAATACGATTATCGCACAATGAAAGAAGCGTATGACAAAATGAAAGATGATTATGGCAGGCTCGATCAAAACAATGTCGAACAACACGACACTGTGAGGATGCTAAAAGGGACAGTAATGGATAAGAAAAAAGCAATTAATATCTATATTAACACCATTGCTGAAACTAAGCAACTACTCCAAGACATGAAAATTGAAACAGAGCATGTTCAACAACTTTTGAGAAGTTACACTTGTAACGCTTATGTCATTGATCACATCCTTCCGACAATTCCATCGGAAGAGAAACCTAAAAAGAAAATTGGTAAAGAATACAACAATGTTCCTCCACCCCTATGCGAGAAGTATTGTCGCAAATTCGCTGATGGGATGGATAAGGCACTCAACATTGAGTTGTTATCTGAAAAGAAAACTGAGTTGCCAGAGAATATTGATGTAATCTATACTAAAACAGATGATGACAATGCTGTGGTTAAGAAAGTGGTTGAAAATGTTCTGAATGATTTTGATGATGGCAGCTTCAAAAGCACTGACTCGAGTTCAAAGAATTCTGATTCACAGTCCGAAGATGATGATACATCATCGGAGAATGATCTATGTGATGATCCTAATGTTGTAATGTACAAGATTAAGGAATCTGATAGATTATACTTTGATGACGGTTTTCCGATTCAGAACGTGAAGGAAGAATTGTTGGACAAATTCCTTAAACTCGTGGAAGTCACATCAGATGATCTGGATATTAATGAAAAGAAATTCTATTCCAAACCTAAAAGAAATAACTACCGAAGGAGTGGTGGTGATCATCCGGAAAACTGGAGAGCTGGGTTGGGATTAGAAGAATCAGATGAACCTAAAAAGAAAACGTCACCATTTCATGAATACAAGAATAAAAACATGAATTTTGTATATGGGACGAACACAGTTCATGAGGAAAGTTTGATCGGGAAACAATCAAATGATGAGTTCAAGAAACAAAAAGAACTTCGAGATAAAGCCAAAATTGCAAGTGGTGTAAAACCCACTAAAGGATATCCACATGATTCTCGGACTTGTTTCAAGTGCAATGAAATTGGTCATATTGCAAGTTAATGTCCGAAATCAAAGCCGGTTTATCTTCGAAGAAAAGAAAGTTCAAATGTTGTGAAACCGAAGCAACCAGAGTTTGTAAAACCTGTAAAGATTTTAAAAAGAAATGAATCAAAAGCTGAAGTTAAACCTAAAACAGAAAAGAAGTTTGAAAATTCAATTTTCAAAAAAGGTGAAACTTCAAAGGCTAATGAAAAAAAGTTTTACATCAAGAAGGCTAACATAAAATCTCAAGCCTAGATTGCAAAGAAACGGTCAACAACATCTGAGATCACTAAGTCTGAGCTTGTTAAGACTAGTGATAGCATGAAAAAATCAAAATCTAAAATCATAATTGAAACCACATCTGAAACTGCCAGAACTACAAGTGGTAACAATTCAAAAGATAAAAAGACAGTAAAGTTTTCAAACATAAACATCATATAAAATCAAGATGATGAATGTGAATTTGATTATGCAGATGAGTGTGAATTCGATTATGCTGATGAATGTGAATTTGATTACGATGATGGTTATCCAATTCAACCCAAGACCAAAAAGGATTGGGTCGTGCTGTTTAACTAATTGCTGAAATGTGCAGGGGCTCCAAAGATCCGTACTTTCTAAGTGGATTCTGGATAGTGGAGCTTCCAGACATATGACGGGAATGAAAGCGTTGCTATTCGACATAAAAGCTATCAATGGTGGATATGTTGGATTTGCTGGTAACCAGGGTGGAAGGATAGTCGTCGAGGGAAAACTCTCCAATGGCGTTGTTTCATTTGATCACGTGAATTATATTGTAGAGTTGGAGAATAATCTTCTAAGCATATCGCAGATTTGTGACAAGAAGTTCACGGTGCATTTCAACGATAAAGAATGTATTATCTTGAAGTCGGGATTCAAAATACCAGATGAGTGGATTCTGATGCGAGCACCATGTGAGAATGATCTATATGTTCTTGATATGGGCATCGCTACCACTTCATCAAAATCAGCACAATGTTTTATGAGAAAGGCTACTGAAAAGGATTCTATTCTTTGGCATCGTAAGATGGGGCATATTCATTTGCGAAAATTGAATTTCTTGGTTCATAATGATCTTGTAGTAGGTATAAATCTTCAGAGCTTTCATATGTCTAATCACTGCTTAGAATGTAAAAGGGAAAGCAGATCAAGAAATCTCATCCGAAGAAAATTCTGAACTCAATCAAGTTGCCATTAGAACGTCTCCACATGGACTTATTTGGTCCTGTAAATGTTCGAAGCATCTCAGGAGACTTATATTGCTTGGTCGTGACAGATGACTATTCGAGATATTCATGGGTATTCTTTCAAGAATCAAAAGACAAAACGTTCGAGAATTTGGTGATTCTGTTTAAGAAACTCGAGAATCTTTATCATCTGCTAGTCAGACGCATTAGAAGTGACCACGACACAGAGTTTAAGAATAACAAAATGAAGGAATTCTGCAACGCGAAAGGGATACTGCATGAGTTTAGTGCTCCCTATACTCCACAATAAAACGGAGTAGCTGAACGGAAGAACAAAACTTTGATTGAAACTGCGAGAACCATGCTTGCAGATTCTAAACTTCCAGTCAGCTTCTGGAGTGAAGCGGTTGCTGCGGCTTGCTATACGCTAAACAGAGTTCTCACTGTCAAACCAAAAAGAAAACATGTTTTGAGATGATAAACCGACGGAAGCCAAATTTGAAATTCTTAGAACCATTTGGTGCGCCATGTACTGTATTCGATCAAGGTGGCAAATTCGAAGCTAAATCTGTTGAAGGGTTCTTTGTCGGATATGCGAGTCCGTTAAGAAGAGTATATGTTCCTTCGTTGAGAAAGGTTATTGAAGCACAACACATGGATTGTTTCAACTATACAGGTCCTATTCAAAGGAGAGGTGACGCGTGGCTGTTTAATTTTCAAGATCTTTGGAAGTCCTTCTACTTGCCAGAAGAACCATCTGAAGAAGAAATTGCAGCATTATACTATCTTCAACAGTCGGCGAATCAAGAACAAATCATTAGACCAATTGTGGTTAATCAACCCACGTTGGATTCTTCATCTTCCGGAGCAGGTCCAAGCAATAGCAGTGGTGTTCAAGTTGAAAATACTTCTGAAGTAGAAGTATCACCTTCTACACTTCCAGTGAATACTTCTAATGAACCAGGATCTACAACATCAGGTCCCAACATGCCTCAGAATCAGAATTCTTATTCAGATGAAGCACCGACATTTGATGTTGATGACGAAACTTCATCGGATGAAGAAGTTGAGCAGATTTCTAACATGTTGAATCAATCTGCTAGTCCGAGATATCAGAACGAAGCTTCATCAAGTACTCCTAATGTTGATGTGAACAGTGATCTGATTGTTTCAAATCAGCAAAGCTCAGTTGATGTTCCAATAGAAGAAATGCCGCGATCATATTCTTACCATCCTTCAACGAATATTATAGGAGAACTACAAACTGGAGTGCGTACTCGAAACCAAATCAACAAAGCACTTAGTTGTTTCTACACCCGAGTTGCACCAACTCAGAACTACTGCTACTACTCATGTTTCATTTCTCAAATAGAGCCAAAGACAGTTAATGAGGCTCTGGCTGACGAGAATTGGGTGATAGCAATGCAAGAAGAACTTTTACAGTTCGAGAAGTGGGGTGTTTGGAAGCTTGTAGACTTTCCATCGAAGCAAAAAGCTATTGATACAAAGTGGGTCTTCAAGTGTAAAAGAGACGATCGGGGTGTAATAGTAAGAAACAAAGCTCGGCTGGTTGTCAAGGGATTCCACCAGCAGGAAGGTGTGAATGAAGCTTAGGATCGGACCCAACTTAATGAGCTTTCCGGTCAGACTTGCTCAGCTAACAGAGGCGGAATTCATTGTTAGCTGATTGAACAAACAAAGAACAAGCACTGATTACTGTTTAACCGTCTGTGGAACAGGGCTTCGCCACTAATTCCTCAAAACAACATGCCTAAACACAACCTAAGTCACCTATTTATAGGCAGACATGGCAGCACCAAGTGAGTAGGCAGCATGGATTTTGGCACGAAATTTTCGTGCGAAAATCCTTACCGATTTTAGTACGAAAATTACAACAATCATACAAAAACTTCAAAACAAAACTTCTGACGCTACGAAACCCTATCTGTACAATAGACTCGTCCTAGACGTAGGCAATAGACATAAGTTCACCAACAGACTCCCCATTGGATGTTGCCGCAGTCTTGGACGGTCTTGAAAAACTTTTTCTTCAAAAAACTTTAAACATGTTTGACTTGAATCAACCAAAAAATCTCCTGCTTGGCCTTCAACGCTCCTCTGAAGCAATGGGTGTTTGATCTGTAGGAGGAGGTAGGTTGTAAGTATTCCCGAACTTGAACCTTTCATGGGTGGCCAGCTTTCGATGAGCTTCTATCCTTTCTTCATTTTGATCTTTCTTTTGCTGCTCTTTATCTTCACGCTTTCTCCATGAAGTTTTCTATTCTTTACCTGAATTAATGTTGTTAGCGTAACAAACATTCACAATTTTCTAGAACTGCATGGCCTGCTCCTTGTCTTTATCTTCATAACTGATTTTGATGAAGAATAATCATTCAATGTCTTTCTTTGAGCAGTTGATCAGCCACATAGGATCCAATACTCTGATTGCACGCCATAGCCCATAGATTCTCTTGTGCATAATCACGGTCTCTGATAGATCCTCGGACATATCCCATGACCCTTCATCAGGCTCAACACAAATCACAGCCTCTCCAGTACTCGAATCATAGTGCCACCACTTGAAGATCTTGTAAAAATCTTGTTCCATTTTCTTCAGAGGCATATTCTTCATAACGCGTGGCGTTTTCACAATCAAAGTCACATCTTTATCTTGAGTAACTGGATCTATCTTTGTCACAGTTTTTAGCTTGTGTGGCTTCCATAGATTGAAACCATGTTCAGCTTCAAACTTGATGAGCTTCCACAGACGTTGATCATTTGGTCGCAGCTTCATACTGAACGTCTTGGTCTGAACTAACTCTTTCACATCCCAATCTGGCAGGGACTGTATATCTCCCAATCTTCTGAAGTATTGCACTCCATACTCTCGTTTCAACGCATATTCATCCAGTTCCTCAATCCATCCCCAACTAATAATGTCACCTAGAGATGCGTCAGGGTCTCTAGTGAAGAAATCCAATGGACGACGAAACTTTCTCTCAGGCGGCATCTCCTTGAGACATTTCTTTTTCATCTCTATGATCTCTTCCTTAGTTGGTGGTTTAGGAGTTGTTCCTTCTTTAACTGTTTCTGCCACTTTCTGTTTTATCATTTCATCGTCGATCTCGGCAGTCATTTCATCAAGGGTAGGAAACACATCAGTTCCTTCACCCGTGTATCTTGCTTCTTCATTATCATCCGAATCCCAATCTTCAATAATTACTCTGGCGTAGTCGTTTGCTTGAGGGATGTCTTCGAAAACATAATCATTTGGCTCTGATCGGGTGTTCTTCAATTCATCTTCAAAATCAACCTCGAAAGAATCTTCATGTAAGCCAAATAATTCTGCAAGATCCGCCTTGGAGTAGTTATGAACAAACTCACCTTCTTACACATCATGCTCAAGATAGATAACTTTCGGCTTTGGCACTGTTTCTGCAAAAGATGACTCCCCCTGAACCTGTTCATCGGTTAGCTCAAACATAGAGTCGTTTATGTAAGCATCAAGAGAAATATTTTCATTATCAAATAAAGTTGCTACATATTCAAACCCTTCATTCTCTAACTCATCAAACATTTCATCTACCAACTCGTCAATCTCTTTCCTTATCTCCCTATCAACAATTGCCTTTTCTCTCGTCATTGATTCTAGAATACCTTCTCCTTGAAGCACAAACATCTTGATCACATCAACAGTGGGATCGTAAACAACCATCTCAGAAGATGCTGGCGTGGATTCAGATTCCAGCGCAGATTGTTCGATCAAAGGAGCCATAGAGGACGCAACTTTCTGCACGGGCATGTCATCAATCTTTTCTTTGCCTCGGCCTTCAGCATCAGATAAAGCTTTCGAAGCTCGTTTCCTTTCAACAACTTCCTGTCTGGCTTCCTCTCTCTCTATCTTCTCAATCTCATCAGTAAGAGAGATACCCAGAGTACGAACTAAAATCTTCTTCATAAGCTCTACTTGCATGTTGTTCGACTCACGTTCCGCTTCATATTCTTCCATCTTCTTTACGATCCTCTGATATTTTGTTTCGTAGCTACTCAGCGTTGCCTTTAGAACCTCCCTTTCTTACTCCAGGACTTTGATTCTTTCTTCATATACTGCAACTTTCTGGGAAGCTTGGAAATATCTTTCACTATCATCAGTCACCAATCTCAGAATCTCTCTGATGCTTTCCCTATCAGACTCAAGGATCTTTATCTTCTCATTAGCAGACTTCAATTTTTCTTCCAACTCATTGAGCCTTCCAACATAAACGTCATCAGCTGTGGGCCTATCTCCCCTTGGAATACTACCCATCTCAAAGAAATAGTCATCAAAAGCTGTGTCAATTGGAGGATCTGGCTGTGTAGGGTGAGCAGATGATGTTGCTTGTGGATGAGACACGGTAGGAGTAACCACTAGAGGATCTGTAACTGGCGGAGGAGATGGAATAGGAACCTTTGTAGATGTGAACTGTGGAAGGGGAGAACTGATTGGATGATCAACAACTGGTGGGGGAGATGAAATACGAGTCTCTGTATCAACCTGCTGAGGAGGAGGAGATGGGGGGCGTTTAGAAGATGTTTCTTCAGTTGGGGAAACTGGAGCTTCAGTAGGTTTTGATCTTAGCTTGAACCAAAGCTTTCTAGTAGTTTTCTTCTTTGTAGTCTTGACGATTGAAATCTCTTCTTCCCCCTCAAAAGGCTCATAAGGTGTATCATCATCGCCTGTAGCCTTCCGCTTTTTCTGCTCAGCCAATTCTTTCTCTCTATCTCTCCTCTCTTGCTCTGTCCTTTCTTTTTCTATCTTTTCTCCTTCTCTTCTATCCTCAGAATCTGTGCTCGAGGATGGCCTTTCATCATCGCCACCTCCTGCTTCCTTTTCAACCCCAACCATTCTTTCGATGTCTGTAGTCGTTTGTTCCAATGTTTCTTCAACATAAACTAGTTCAGTTTGTTGCACAGTTTCTTCAACATTCACCTGCCCACTATCAGGCTCATCAATCAACCCAGTGCTAACACTTGCTTGTTTTCTCTGGCGTTTAGGTGCGGAAGAAGAAGTTTCTGTAGATGTCTTTCTTTTTGAAGTAGCACCACCTTTCTTCTTTCCATAAAGACCTTCTCACCGTCGCCCTTAATAAACCACTGACTTCTCTTTTCAACAAAATCCTCCATCATACTTGCTTCATCAGCTTCATCACCGATGTTGTCATTCCTCCATTTGCCACCTGGTGGCGCAACATAATCAGACTTGACAAATGTTCCAAATACAGGCTTGAATGCTGGAGCCTTTTCTCCTTTGCGATAGTTGCTGATGTTGTGGAGGTCAGAAGCAGTCATGTGTTCTAACTTCAAGAGATCATTCTTCTATTTCTCCAAATTCGGATGTAAGTGATCAAGAATCATCTGTACAAATCGGGGGTACTGCAGAAATCGACTCTTCCCCAAATTCATCACCATTTGTTCAAAAATCATCCTACTGAAATTGTAGGGCTTGATCAATATCACCGCCACCATCATATACATATGATAGTCCACTAAATCATCCCAGCCCCCTTTCCTGTGGCTTAATGAGCGTGTAATGCAGTGGGCAAGAAATCTGTATGGCAAAACCAGCCGATTGATCTTGTACGGTGCAGAGTTCACATATCCGTTGTAGCCCATACGGTAAAAACAGCCTTTGACAAACTTCTCTGTATACCCAGTCGGAAAGTCACTTTCATCTCTGAAATGTAGCACTGAGCGGATTAGATCCTCTATGATCGTAACTTCTACATCTTTATCTTTAATCTTGACTGCTGACAAAATAGCTTAACCATCAGCTCTTAACACTGCTGCGCCCCAAAATCTATCAACGTGTGAGGCATAAACATCATGATGATGTGTAAGGGCATGATAGACTGGCAGTTTCTCCAGAAAGTCTATATATTTCGAGAACGGAGCGAATTCTGGTACATTTTCGTCAATTAAGCAGCAGGAGTTGTGGATTGGATGAAACTCATACACGGTTTTCTGTGGAACAGATAGATGTGAAAAAGTTAGAAAAATTTTCACAATTACAAATTATCAAAACAGAAACTAGCTTCCTTCCTTTATGAATTTTCATGCGAAAATCTCAAATTTTCGTGCAAAAATCTTTGTCCTCTCCAACAGTTTGTACATATTCAACCCGACTCAAAACGCTTGCAATTTTTGACTTTTTCAAGAAATCGAAATGGTAAACCTTAGTTAAACTTTCCAATTTAAACAATAGAGGGTTCAATTTTAGATTTTACCGGTTAGTTTATCCTAAATCTACGTTTTAGTCCGTTAAAGGTCCGACAAGTCCAATTTTGACGGATCAATCTTGGTGATTACCTTCGCCATTACAAGAGGTGTGCAAATCAACCTCCCTTATGTGTCAAGAACGTCGTAAAGTGAGAGAAACGAGACAAAGTGCACAAAAGCTTTAGAGAATCCGCACCAAATTTCTAACAGATTTTCGTGCGGAATCTGTTCAGCCTTCTCTTATATATAGGCATTTGATTTTCGTGCGAAAATTTGGCTTGTGATGGTTAGCCAGATTTTCGTGTGGAAATCTCAATTTTCATGCGAAAGTTGTTGTCCCTTTGTAATTTTCTCAACTTTCCAACTTTATCGATTGTTTTTCAGTTTTAGATATCCACACAGCTGTCCAAGTCCAAGTTAATGACCTTGTATAACTATTTTGGTTACCAAGTCCATGTTAATGACCTTGGTTGACCTCCTTTTGACCAAAACTGATATTATTCTTAGATTTTAAGTTTCAAATTAATGAACTTTTCAACGTTCCAAACCAGATTAGCTCCCAGACCGAAATTCAAACGATTTTCCTTAGCATTCTGTCACTTTTAACTTTGAAGATCTGTTTTCCATCACTGGTAGTCAGAAAATAAAGTAGAAAAGGAAAATCTTTTTGTATTTTTGAATACTTATAAATTAACCATTCTTAAAGCAATATGTACACACATATTTACAGACAAATTTTTGCGAGTTTATGTTAGAGGATCATATCAGTTTATTGAGACACATTACCAGCACCGTTGCTCTAGATAAAACTTTATGTTCTTAAACCGATTTTCTTCAGACTTTAGGTATACTGATCCACTTAAACCTCTACACATTCCTCAACTGCTTCAAGATATGTTAGGTAAATTTTAGCAACATGGCCTAATATGTGTTTCCCACCTCAGAATATACTCCCGTATCGAGATTCCCTAGATTTCATCTCACAGGTGAATATATCTAACTGATATCTGTATAGGGTTGAAATGCGAAACCTTGAGAGCTCAGGTTAGTACTTCCGTATAGAGAAAGAGATAAAGGCTCGACTTTGGTGGTGTTCCTCTTGGGAATCTTTTTAATTTATGTACTGCAGCATGTCATATCTTTTTATGACATTTTCTTCATTTTTTATGCAGCTTTGGGGTGAATAATGCGAAAGTATAATACAAGTTCTAGGCCATTGCTGACGCAAAATCAGAAGAACTCGTCTAATATCACAGATATCAACTAAATATAAAGACCTAGTATCTCAGAATCTGGCATTCTCTCAAACGAAATTTTGGGGTACCAAGCCCATATATCCGAGAGATGTTAAGCCACAGATTTACCAGTTTTATTTCTTTAGGTTTATATCCTGAAAGTAGTTTACTGAACGTGCGAAGCCTACCGACATATCTTTAGAAATACCTGTTTAATCACTTTTTAAACACTACATTTCTTTAGCGTACTGTAATGATCTATTGATGTACTATCATCTCCTCTTATACACAAAACTCTTTTTTTTTATTTTTTAATGTTTTTGCATTTTTCATTAATTTTTTCAATGTTTTTGTATTTTTCATGAATTTTCTCAATGTTTTTGTATTTTTCACAACTTTTTATCCCCCTAAAAATCAAAAACATATTTTTTTTTTGGATTTTTGGTTTTTAAAGAAAGCATGTAAACTATTTACAGAAAAACATTTTGACTTACCAGTGAGGATTACATCCCAACATCGTCATCCTCAAATTCAACCTCATAAATATCTCCAGATGACAGATTCTTTAAACCATTTAATTTTGAAAGATTTCGAAATCTTGCTCTATCAAAAGCTTTGGTATAAAATTCTGCTTTTTGGTCATCAGTGTGGATTTTCTCAATTCGTATCAACTTTTTCTTGTGACAGTCATGGATAAAGTGATATCAAATCTCGATATGTTTAGTGCGTGAGTGTTCACAAGGATTGACCGTGATATCAATGGCTGCCTTGTTATCTACGAAAATGGGCGTATCAAGAAATTGCAGACCGTAGTCTCTCATCTGTTGTTGTATCCACATTATTTAGGAACAACAACTAGATGCTGAAACGCATTCAGCTTTGCAAGTAGAGAGAGCGACCGCGGTCTGTTTCTTGCATTGCCATGTTACCAAACGAGTTCTGAAGAACTGGCAGCCGGCCGTTGTAGATTTAGCGTTCTGCTTACAGCAACCGAAATCGGAGTCAGAGTAACCCGCAAGGTTGAAATCGTCGTGACGTGGATACCACAAGCTGATGCTCGGGCATCCTTTCAAATAGCGCATGATCCTTTTGACGATCAACAGATGTGATTCCTTCGGACTTGACTGATATCTGGCGCAAAGGCATGTGGGGTACATGATATCCGGTCGAGAAGCAGTGAGATACATCAAGGATCCAATCATGGAGCGATATAAAGTTTCATCAACATTTTCTCCATACTTGTCTGGACAAATGCCGTGGTTTGTGGCTAAAGGGGTAGAGGCGGTTTAGTTCCTGTCATGTCGAATTTCTCCAACACGTCATGAACATACTTCGTCTGGTGAATGAAAATACCGTCTGGTAGTTGTTCAACCTGAAGCCCAAAAAGAATTTCATCTCTCCCATAGCGCTCATTTCAAATTTTTCTTTCATGACTTTCTCGAAGTCCTTGCACAGCTGTTCATTTGTCGATCCAAAGATGATATCATCCACATAGATTTGTACAATAATCAGATGTCCATCTACTTCCTTTGTAAAGAGGGTGCTATCTACTGTCCCTCTGGTAAAACGATTATCCAGTAGGTGCTTGGAAAGCATCTCGTACCAGGCTCTCGGGGCCTGGTGTAATCCGTAAAGAGCTTTGTTCAGCAAGTAGACCTTGTCTTTGTGAATTTGATCGACAAACCCAGTGGTTGGCCGACATATACCTCCTCTTTTACCTTACCATATAGGAAAGCATATTTCACATCCAGTTGGTACACTTTGAAATCTTTCCATGAGGCGAATGCCAGGAAAATGCGGATAGCTTATAGACGTGCGACTGGGGCGTAGACCTCGTTGTAATCTATCCCCTCTTCATGACTAAAACCTTGAACTACGAGGCGAGCATTGTTTCGAACAATGACTCCTCTGTCATCTCTTTTGCACTCGTAAACCCACCGTGTGCTTATCTTTTTCTGCTTTGGCGGTAGATCAACAAGTTCCCAGACTCCAAGTTTCTGGAATTGCAATAATTCTTCCTGCATTGCTTCCACCCAACTATCATCTTTAATAGCATCTCTGATGTTTCCTGGTTCTACCTGAGAAACAAAACAACTATGAGAAAATTTATTTTGGAGTGGAGCAACTTTGGAATAAAAGCAACTTAGATCCTTATTGATCTGATTTCGTGTTTTCACGCCCGTTTGCAGTTCTCCAATGATGTTATCTGTTGGATGATAGAGACTGATCTCGGCATTACTTCGCCTGGAACATTTACTGAGCTTTCCAAATTTGTGATATTCTGATCAGCCACTTTTTCTGAAGAAGTGGCCTCATGTCTCACACTGGTTTCGGTAGCTTGATTGTTTAGATAACTTGTAATCTCTTCTGATCCTTCATCGGAACTGGTATCCCCATTATCAAAAGTAGGATCTTGTTCAGGTTCTGCATTTACTGGCTGAGAAGATGGTTCTGCAGTATTTTGTTCTGGTGGAACAACTGGCTCTGTCTGAGTATTGCTCGGACCTGCTACTGAAGAGGGTGTAGTTGTTGGAGAGATTACCAACGGCCCTGTCACTTGCTCTTGATTAGATATCTGATGTTGTTGAAATAAAAAGATAAGTTTTTCTTCAAATGGTTCTTCAGGCAGATCAATCGAATTCCACAATCCGTCGTAATTGAACAGCCATGGATCTCCAGGTTTTTGCACGACCGTTGTGTATCTCTAGCAATCAACATGTTGAGCAACATAACCTGATTCAAGCTTGGGAGAAAGACTCGCTTTTGTGGACTTTCATATACTACGAAGAATCCTTCCAAAGAACTGGCTCCAAATTTTCCTTCCGGGTCCAAAACTATACACGTTGATCCAAAGGGTTCCAGAAACTCTAGATTAGGTTTTCGCTAGTTAAGAAGTTCAAAGCATGTCTTCTTGTGTTTCTTGACTGTCATTACACGGTTAAGGGTGTAACATGCAGAGGCAACAGCTTTGCTCCAAAAAGTAATAGGAAACTTAGAGTAGGCAAGCATCGTGCGTGTAGTTTCAATAAGCGTTCTGTTCTTTCGTTCAGCTACTCCATTGTAGAATTCGAGCATCTTGTAGTTTCAACTTTTTCATATGTTTTTGATTTTCAATAATTTTTTAAAATTTTCTTACTCCCCCTAAAATCAAAAACATATTTTTGGATTTTAGATTTTAACAAATTCTATTTGAAAAATGTAACAAAACAATGTGGATCTCGTGACCTTTTCGTCCAATCCTTTTTCCAAATCCTGTATCTGCAATTGTTTAACAAACAATCATTAAACTCATTTACCACTTGTAAAAGCAGTTTGAACATTTAAGAACTTTGAAATCAGTTTTTCTGTTCAACGGTATGGATTTTCATAATTTTGACTTTTTCAAAATCTTTCCTTTTAACAACCACTTGTAATTTCAAAAACTATTCTTCTTAACTACTCCCCCTCAAAATGACAAAAATATGACATTTCTGGATAAGTTAAATTTAATATGGAGCTCCGCAATCCAGAATCAACTTTTGATCAAGTAGATCTCAGACCTCCTGCACATGAAAGGATTTAGTTAAAAAGTTCAACCCAAGCCTTCTTGGTCTTGGGTTTTGGATATAACTCCTTATACACATCTTCATAATCACTTTCGTATGCTCTTCGATAAGCATATTCAACATCACAAACTTCAAACTCACAATCAACTTTACTATTATCTTTCTTGATTGATTTGACATTTTCGATTTTATCACTAACAACCTTCAATTTTTCAGGTGATTTCTTTTTAGCAATCCAAGCTTGAGAATTAACTCTAGCTTTCTTGATATAAAACCTAGAATCATTGTTTGACTTTGAAGTCTCACCCTTTTGAAAAACTGAATTTTCAAATTTTGATTCATTTTTAGGTTTTATTTCAAGATTGGATTCAACATTACGTTTCATTTCTTTGATGTCAACGTTTCTTTTTACAATCTTGATTTGATCATTTTCAAATTGCTTTTGTTTTACCTCTTTTGAAATTTCTTTTCTTCAGGGATACACAAGCTTAGACTTCGGACACTTGCGAGCAATGTGACCAACTTCATTGCATTTGAAGCAAGTCCGAGTATCATGAACATTTCCTCTAGTGGGTTTTACTCCACTTGCGGACTTAGCCTTGTCTAGAAGTTCTTTTTCTTTCTTGAAATCATCGTTTGATTTCTTACCTATTAAACTTTCCTCCTGAACATGCTCATTCCGTACACAAACTTTATGTTCTTACCTTTGTACTCCTGGAACGTTGACTTCTGATTCTTCTTTAGTTCATCTTCACCTTCTTCCAAACCTAAACCTGCTCTCCTGTTCTCAGGAAAATCACCACCGTTTCTACGGTAATTGTTAAAATTCCGTTTCGGTTTAGAATAAAACTTCTTTTCATATTTCTCGAGATCATCTGATAAAACTTCTACAAGTTTAAACAGTTTATCAATTTGTTCTTTTTCACATTCTGAATCGGAAAGCTATCATTGAAATATAATCTATCAGATTCCTTAACCTTGTACATGACAACGTTAGAATCATCACTTAGATCATTTTCTGATGATGTATCGTCACTTTCAGATTGTGAACCTAAACTGTTTGAACTCGAGTTAGTTTTAAAGCTGTTTTTATCAGAATCATTTCCCAAAACATTCTTTACCACATCTTTTACCACCGATTCATTGTCATCGTTTGATTTTGTAAGTCTACGTCAATGTTTTCAGGCAATCTATCTTTCTTTTCTGAAAGAAGTAAAAGATTAAATGCCTTTTCAATATCATCGTCTTTCTTGCAGCAGTAACTTGGAAGAAATGGTGGAGGAACATTTCCGTATACATTACGCTTTGAGTTATCAACATTTTCCTCCGACTTGATTGTAGGAAGAATGTGATCAGTCACATATGCGTTTGTGGTGTAACTTTTTAGTAATTGTCTAACTCTTTCTGTTTCAATTTTCATTTCATGAAACTCACGCTTTGTTTCAACAATTGTATTAATGTACATGTTAATTGCCTTTTGTTTTTCAATAACTGTGGCATTTAACATGGTGACATTAGCGTTGAGTTCACTGTTAGCTCTTTCAACAATTTTATATTTGTCTGATATTTTGTCATAAGCTTCTTTTATGGTTCTGTAATCATAACGAAAGTTTTCGTTATGTTCAGTCAATTCTCTTATGACTTTGACTTATCCAGACAAGGTTCACAAGGACTTGCACACTTTGTGCAAGGTTTTTCAACCTCCACAACTTTCATAACTTCCTTTTCAGACATGCTTACCTTAGCTTTTACCTTTTCGGCTTTTGCTTTTAAGTCTTCTTGCTTTTGCGTCTCAAGGTAAGCTATTCCTTCTTCCTCAGTTTGTTGCATGTATCTTTCTAGAACTGCATTTTCCAGGACTGCTTCTTCCTCAGCTCTCTTCATTAATGCTTCTTGAATAACATTTTCGATAGCAGCATCCACAAATGATGTATCGGATTCATTCACAACCTCTGCCATCATAGCAACACCAGTTTTCTTTCCGATGTATTTGTTCCAATCGAAACCATCATCTTCATGATTGGCAACTAGAGCTTGTTCGGCTTTCTTTGCAGGTTTATCTTCAACTTCAATTTGTGTTCTATTCGGATATGATTTGTATTGCAGCCCTTTCTTGTAAAATTCATTACCGATTACAAAAGGGTTTTGGTTTCCACTAGCTTCTTGGTTATGGCATTCACGTTTAAAATACCCTTTTTGAGGTAGACATCTGAAACAAGTAACTTTCGTTTTTTCGAAACCAAGTTTATTGCTTGAGGTACCAATATCCCTTCCAGTGAGTGCTACAAACTTTGAAACTCTTCGGATAATCGATGCTAAGGACCATTTGATGTCCATCAATTCTAACTCTTCCTCATCTACCTGATCGTAATCCTCAGCTGTCATTTCAGGATTTCCGATCTTTCCAGCAACAAGACTTTCACATGATTCTAGAACTGTAGCAAGAAGTGCTATGTGCTGTTTTGCAACCTTTTCAGGAAACACATTCTTTAAATCAACTGCTATGTTGCATTGGAAAACATTTGAATTAGAAGTGGCTTTGCTTGTCTGATGAGATTGATTTTGAGAAGAAGTACTTGAACCAACATATGAATAACCAGTGTTTGGAGAATATTGATTTTGTGACGACTGATCTGATGTATTCATGTTTGCACTAAATGTAATTTGGATTTTTGGACTTTGCATTAGAGTATCTGGAACACCACCTTTGTAATAAACTCCGACATCCTGAACACATTAGTGTTTTTGGATTTTGCAATCTTCATCAATTCCATTTCATGACCCTCAAGTTTGTCAATGAATGATGACAACTTAAAATGTCTCCAAGATGGACTATTCTTTAGAATCATCAGATACGTTGTCCATTCTCCTTCTGGAAGTGCATCGGCCAGCTTCTCAATTTGCTCTTCATTAGTTCTCTTGATATCATGTCTTCGCATCTGGACCATGAGATGACAATATCTATCAATCATTTGCTTCATTGTCTATCCTTTGATCATCGTGAAGATTTGAAATTCTTTCTTTACCAAAGTCTTTTTACTTTTGATCATTTCATCGCTTCCTTTGAATTTTTCGCAAAGAGAATTCCATAATTCTTGAGAAGTATCTTATTCTGGTAATAATATCAAGATATATTCTTTGACAGATTGTTGTATCAAGCTATCATTTTATTTTCAGCAACATATTTCTCGTTGTCAATTGCTGAAAACTTGTTCAGTGGAAGATCATGATCACGTTCATCTTTGGGCCATGTATACCCATCTCCAATCGCAACCCATCTGTTAAATTGATTCGCTTGAATCCAATTAACAAACTTTTCTTTCCATCCCTCGAACTCATCCATACTCATCAACTTCGGCGGTTTCTGAGTAGTACCCATTTCATTATCGAGATTCATCTGGCTAACCGCAATCGAATGATGTTGAGGCTTGTGCTACTCCAGCTGCAAATGCGTTATGGAAGTATTCCATTTTGAAAATCAAGACTCGTACGCTGAAAAACACTTGAAACTTTAAAAATATTAGAATTGACTACAAGTTCGGTCGAACTTGTAGTTGTAGGATGAAAATTTTCAGTTTTAATCCAAGTTCGATCGAACTTGGAAATTTTTTTTGATTTTAAGCGAACTTGCAAAAACTTATTAAGAAACAAATAAGTTCGGTCGAACTTAAGTGAACTTTCAAGATGACTATCAAGTTCGGGCGAACTTGCGTGAGAAATACAAACAATTTACTCAAGCCCTGTCGAACTTGTATAAAAAATGCTGAAATACTTCTCAAGTTCGGTCGAACTTCTTGAAAAATCTTTAAAAACCTATCAAGTTCGATCGAACTTCTAGAAAAATCTTGAGAAACCTATCAAGTTCGGTCAAACTTCTAGAAAAATCTTGAGAAACCTATCAAGTTCGGTCGAACTTGATGAAAATCAATGAGATTTTAATCAAGTTCGGTCGAACTTGATATTAAGTTCGGCCATGGCTTGTTTCAAAAACATGGTTTTTGTAACTTTTTAATGTTAAAACATTTGAATTTGATGTTCAAACTCTCAGGGGTTTACCACGAATGTATTTAATATGACATATTCAATATTGGACAAAATTTGACCGTGAATTCTTCGTTTTTGATCAGAAGTTAAGGAAAATAAAAGAATGGAGATGAAATAGAGAGATTCTTGTCTTGATTCCAACAAATTCAGGTATCCAGGCTCTGATACCACTTGTAGGAACGTCCACGAACAGCTTGGGAACCTAAATTTGTTATCTATTGTCCGATTAGGCGGAAACTAATGACAAGTTAACCAAATAACAAGAATTACTCGTTTAAAGGTTGTTTTCATTGACCTAAAGTTCAATACATTCGAGATCCATATCCGACAGAGCTTCGCCTCTGATTTGACAAAGTTACAAATGAATTGGGCAAGCTAGGTATTTATAGGCATTGAAGTTCGCTGGAGAGGGATAGAAGTTCGCCCGAACTTGACCTAGTCAAGTTCGGCCGAACTTGACATATCATCATCATTCTCTAGCGAACTTGCCTATATACACACTTAAATACTCCTAGATTCACCTATTCTATACAGACTCGATACAAGACTATTCTATAGACATTATACATCAATAGACTCCCTCTTGGATATCTACTTTGTCTTGTTCGGTCTTTAGAAACTCGTTTATTCCAGACTCGGTCTCGTGTAATGACGAAGGCAACAGACAAATGCACCAACAGCCAACATCCTTGTCATGTGCCTAGAAGCTCCATTGTCCATGATCCACTTTGACATAATTGACCTTGGAAGCCCCTACTCATATGAAAAGCATATTACTTAAAGAGAGAGACCCAAGCCCTTTCGGTCTTGGGTGGGATGACAATGTTGTCTTTAGGAACTTTGGCAACTTTGTCATCTTTCTTAACCTCAACCCATTGTTCAGTTTTTAGTTTGGTCTTATCTTTTGTTTTGACTGACTCAATGGTTGGTTTTGTGGGTACAGAAGATGGTTTTGGTTTGGCTATCCAGATTTGTGCTTTTGAAAATGCCTTTTTGATGTAAAGATTAGATTTCTTCTTTTCATCTTTCTTTGATGTTTCACTGACTTCATATTTAGAAATGATTTCAGTTGGTGGTTCTTTGTTAGAATTGATGTTATCTTTTCGCTTCAAAATCTTTGTTGGCACAAACTCTGGACCCTTTTTCTTCTCAGCTGCTGTAAATCTCTTTTGTTCATGAACAGTCTTTGGATGATTCTGAGAACATTGTCGCGCGATATGCCCAACTTTGTTACACCTGTAGCAGGTTCTACTGTTGTTTCCAACAGTGTGTTCCAAAGTTTGTTCACGAAGCTCCTTTTCCTTTTTAAACTCATCATTGGTTTGTTTGTTAATGATTTCTGTTTCTTCAACAGTGTTTGTACCATAAACAAACTCGATTTTCTTAGTGAAATTTGCCATTTGTGGTTTTCCTCTTCCTTTCTTTTCAAAACCCAAACCATCCCTTTTGTTCTCAGGATAACTTCTACCTCTTGGATGATGATTTTATCTGATTACTTGGGTTTTGATTAAAAACCAGCAACTTGTTTTTCAAGATCAGATGTGTCAACTTTAACAAGTTTAAAGAATTTGTCGACACGATCGAAGTTAACATTCTGGACTGGGAATTCTTCATCAGTATATAGTTTATCTGATGCTTTCAGTTTGTAGATAACTACATTAGGATCATCATTTAAACCATTAACTGATGTTCCAGAAAGTGAACTTGATTCAGCACTTTCATACACTATGCTGTCAGACTCATTTTCAAAAACATTTTCAAACACTTTAGTTACCACCTCGGATTCACATTCCTTTTCTGTTTTGGAATATGTTACGTCAAGATTTTCAGGCTGCTCGTTATTCTTTTCTTTGAGAAGATTTAAATTCAGCGCCTTATCCACTCCGTCTGGATGTTTCTTAGCATAGTTATTCCACATAGGAGGTGGAACATGATCGTAACATTTTCCAAGATTTTTCTCACTTTTCTTACCATCTTTGTGTCTTTCTGGTTTTGGCAGAATGTGATCGAGGACAACATGCTAGTAGAGTAACTGATTAACAATTTGTTAACCCTTTCTGTTTCAATTCTAGTATTCTCCAGCTCACTTTTCAGCTCAGCAATTGTGTTAATATGAAGATTAATGGCCATTTGTTTGTCCATCACAGTTGCTTTGAGCATTGAAAGTGTGTTGTCATTTTCTTTGACAGTTTTCTCATACTGTCGAATGGTCCTGCTGAGCTTATCATATGATTCTTTTATAGTGTTGTAATCGTATGGCAACTTATCATTTATGTTTTAAGTTCTTTAAACGCTTTTTCTTTCTCAGCACATTGCTCACATGCTTCGGTACATTTTAAGCATGGGCTGACCAATTCGACAGTTTGAGTTTTGATTGTTTCTTTAGCTGTTTCAACCTTTTCTACCTGTTTTTCCACACTGACTACCTCGTTTGTATTGGTCATGAGTGCTTTGTGGCAATATCGGTTAGGCTCTCCAGTGTTACATGCTTGGTTACATCAATCACTTCCACACACTCTTCTTTGTGACCAGAATCGAAGCTACATGCAAAAGTTTTCATAATTGTATCAAATAAACAGGGTTTAGGGGTACCTGCTAGATGTTCCTCTTCCTCTGCTGAAGTTCTGAAGTAATCTGCCAATACTTCTTCCATTTCTTCTTCTAAGACTTCTTCAGATGCTTCTGGTTCTTCCATGGTTTCAGCAACAAGTGCAAGACTTTCCTTTTTGGAGATGAAATTGTTCCAATTGAATCCTTCATCTTCCAGTGTTACCACCAGAGCTTTATCTTTTGAGTTTGAACCTCCATCTTCGATCTGTACCAATCTCTTCTCTGGTTGTGGTCGATGATAGATTGCCTTTTTGTAATAATCATCACCAAACGAATTATGATTGCCTTTTACTTCTCGGTTTGGGCATTCGCGTTTGGAGTGCCCTTTCTCCCTGCACTTGAAACATGTGACTTTGGATTTATCAAAGCCTAATTTACCATCAAGGCCCCTTAAATCATCTCTTCCAGTAATTTCCATGAAACGCTGAGCCCTTCGAACCACTGATGCCATGCACCACATGATGTCAATTAATTCCATCTCCTCTGGATCAATTTGGTCGTAGTCTTCTTTAGTTATTTCTGGGTTTCCAATTCGACTAGCTACAAGACTTTCGTAGGATTCTAGAACTATTGCAAGGAGCACCATATGCTGCTTAGCAGTTTGCTCATTGAAGTCTTGAGCGTTCTGGAGATTTACAGTGATGTTGCATTGCAGGATTCTTTGGATAGTTGGATTGACTCTGCTGGTTGCTCTGTGCTCGATTTGAGCTCTAAGATGATTGTTGTCCTTGGTGATTGTTTGGATTGAAGGAAGCAAACGTTTGAAACCCACTGGACTGGTTAGAGGTTGGACTAGCATTTGAGTTAGCATTGAATGCTGTTTGGATCTTGGGACTCTGAACATGAGTATTTGGGTTTCCTTTGTATTATAAGCTCACATCCTGTTGCGAGTTCGTTTTCTTGCCTTTTGCCATTTTCTGCATCTCTAGTTCGTGCCCTTCCAACTTTTCTATGAATCTCGGCAAACTGAGACTGTCATACTCAGCACCATTCTTTAGAATTGTTAGATATGTTGCCCAATCTCCTTCAGGCAAAGAATCTGCCAGTTTATCAACTAGTTCTTCATTCGTCTTAACAATTCCCATTCGCTTCATCTGCACTACCAGGTGGCATTCGATGAGTTGCTTCATGTTCTTGCTTGAAAGAATATTGAATACTTCAAATTCTTTGTTCAGTAACGTCTTCTTGCCTTTCCTGACATTAGTACTTCCTTGTGCCCTTAATCGTAAGGAGAGCCATAGTGAATGACCATCGTGGTCATGTTGCAGTAGAACTAAGATTTCTTTTTTTATGGCCTGCTGAAGGAGATTCATATCTTCTTTTCAGTGATGTATTTTTCTCGTTCTTCTTCGGACAAACGAGCCACTGTTTTCTCAATGCCAAGTTCATTCAGTGGTGGTTGATATTTGTTTTCGAGTGCGAACCAAACTATTAAGTTTGTCGCTTGAATCCAGTTCTTGAAACGCTCACTCCAACTTTCATAATCTTCGATGTTCATGAGCTTTGGAGGCTTCATAGTGGTTCCCATTTCATTTTCCAGATTCATGTTCTAGGCTGCTACGGAGGCTGTAACGGCTTATGTAGCGAAAGCGTTATGGAATTCTTCTTCTCCTGACATCTTGTCAAAAACTTAAAACAGAAAACAGATTACAACTGGTTAACTTGAAGTTGAATAAAAATTGGTTTGAGACACAAGAATTTCGTACGAAAATGATGCTGGATTTCGTGCGAAAATTCTCTTTTGGTGCGAAAATATTGTTTCTTTGTTAAATCAAAATTTTCAGGTTTTAGACTTCTGATTTTCGTACGAAACCTAGTATTTCGTGCGAAAATTATCTTCCTTGAACACTTGTTCACAATTTCACGTTTTTGATGATTTCAAGCATGATTTTGATGGATTTTAGGTTTGTTTGATTCAGTAAGCTGATTAGAGTTAACACCGTATACTAATAACCTAGTCCAAATTGTCCATGAAACCCTTCAGATCTAGAGTAAGTTCCAAGAAAGAGTTGAAGAAGAGTTTCTAATGGATGAATCTTGAACTTTGAAGGTTGAATCCAACTGAAACTTGGTTGTTTGTTCACAAATCAGACCTTAAGGCTCTGATACCACTTGTGAATGAAGCTTAGGATCGGACCCCACTTAATGAGCTTTCCGGTCAGACTTGCTCAGCTAACAGAGGCGGAATTCATTGTTAGCTGATTGAACAAACAAAGAACAAGCAATGATTACTGTTTAACCGTCTGGGTATTGAATAAACGTTAGCAACTATTACACTCGAACAGAGCTTCGCCACTGATTTCCCAAAACAGCATGCCTAACACACAACCTAAGTCACCTATTTATAGGCAGACATGACAGCACCAAGTGAGTAGGCAACATGGATTTTCGCATGAAATTTTCGTGCGAAAATCCTTACAGATTTTCGTACGAAAATTACAACAATCATACAAAAACTTCAAAATTAAACTTCTGACGCTACGAAACCCTATCCGTACAATAGACTCGTCCTAGACGTAGGTAATAGACATAAGTACACCAACAGAAGGTATAGATTACACGGAGGTATACGCACCGGTTGCGCGATTGGAATCTATCCGCATTTTCCTAGCGTTCGCAGCTTGGAAAGGATTTAAGGTGTACCAGTTGGATATAAAATCTGCATTTCTCTACGGTAAACTTCGTGAACAAGTGTATGTCGGTCAACCACTAGGTTTCATCGATCCACTTAACAAGAACAAAGCATATCTCCTGGATAAAGCCTTGTACGGTTTACACCAAGCCCCGAGAGCTTGGTACGAGACGTTATCGCAACATCTCGTAGGAAATGGCTTTACACGAGGCACAGTGGACAGCACTTTGTTTACCAGAGAAGTTAGAACGCATCTGATAATTGTACAAATCTGTATGGATAATATCATTTTTGGTTCTACGGATGACAGTCTGTGCGAAGAGTTTGAAAAGCTCATCATGAAGAAATTTGAAATGTCCTCGATGGGCGAAATGAAGTTCTTCTTAGGTCTCCAAGTGGATCAGCTTCCAGATGGGATATTCATTCATCAAACTAAGTATGTTCATGACATTCTCAAAAAGTTTGAAATGGATTCTTCGAAGCCGCTTTCGACACCGCTGGCATTGAACCATGGGATTTGCGTAGACGAGACGGGAACAAATGTTGATGAAACACTTTATCGATCGATGATAGGTTCACTGATGTATCTGACGGCATCTCGCCCAGCATCATGTATCCTACTTGCTTATGTGCGAGATATCAGTCAAGTCCTCGAATGTCACACCTGCAGATAGTCAAGCGAATCTTTCGTTACTTGAAAGGATGCCTAAGCACCGGCTTGTGGTACCCCAAGAACGACAATTTTGATCTACAGGATACGCTGACTCAGACTTCGGAGTGGATAAACTGAACTCGAAATCTACAACTGCATGATGCTAGTTCTTTGGCACACGTTTGGTAACATGGCAGTGTAAGAAACAAACCACGGCTCTCTCTCAACCTGTGAAGCGGAATAAATTTCTGCTTCCAGCTGTTGCTCATCAATCCTCTGGATTCAGCAACATATGAGGGATTGTGGTCTGCAGTTTCTTGACACGCCTTATTTGTAGATAACAAAGCAGCCATCGATATAACTAAAAATCCGGTTCATTACTCACATACAAAACACATTGAAATTCGATACCATTTCATTCGTGATTGCTACGAAAAGAAATTGGTTCGAATAGAAAAAATCCACACCGACTAACAAAGGGCTGATTTTTATACCAAAGCATTTCCATTAACAAGATTTAAATATCTAATGCGGCTTAACGGTATTAAAAATTTGCTTACAGGTGCGGAAGCTGAGGTTGAATACGGACCGGATGACGAATTCACGTAATCCGCATTGGTTTGTATGGTTTGTAAATATCTTTCTAATTTAGTATTTCTTAAAATCTAAAATCCAAAAATATGTTTTTGATTTTAGAGGGAGAAATATTTGGGAAAATACAAAAACATATGAAAAATTTAAAAAATGTACAAAAATATTGAAAAAGACAAAAAGAATTCGGGGTCGCAAAAAGGAAATGATAGTTCATCAGTGGACTATCACAGTATGCTAAAGAAATGTAAAGTTTAAAAGTGATAAACGAGTCTTACTGTGGATGTGTCGATAGGCTTAACACATTCAGTAAACTATTTTCGAGATATAAACTAAATTTAGCAACTGCTTAATCGTGTGGATTAACACATCTTGGATATATGGACTTAGTACTCCGAAATTTCGTTTGAGAGATTGCCTGATTCTGAGATATGAGGTCTTTATAGATAGTTGATATCTGGGGTGTTATACAAGTTCTTGAAGCAATGGCCTAGTACTTCTATAATACTTTCGCTATAAACCCCAAACTGCTTGCAAAACTTGAAAAGTATCGAAAGATCTAATCATTTGCAGTGCTAAAAAGATTCCTTAAGTGGAACACACCTTAAAGACGAGCCTTCATCTCTTTGTCTGTACTGTAGTACTAACTTGAGCTCTCAAGGTCTCGCATTACCCAGATACAGATATCAATTACGCTGATTCACTTGTAAGATGAAATCTAGGGAATCTTGATACGGGAGTATATTCAAGAAGTGGGAACCACAGATAAGTCAAGTTTCATAAATCTTACCTTAACATATCTTGAAACAGTTGAGAAACGTGGTAAAGTTTAAGTGGACAAATATATCGACAATCTAGGTAAACGATTTTAAAACTTAAAGTCATCTAAAGGTCAACGGTACTAGTGATATGTCTCAATCAACTGATATGATCCTTTAGACACGAATTCTCAAAAATATGTCAGTAAATATGTTTGTACTTAGTTTACATTGTTCTGTACATAGTTTATCAGCTTTACAGTTTAAAATCAAAAATATTTTCGGTGTGTTTTAGCATAAACTTACAAAAATACAAAAAGATCTTATTTCTACATTGTTTTCAACAAACCAATGTTGGAGAACGGGTCTTCGAAGTCTGGTAAGATGCTAGAACTGGTGGGAATCTCTTTGAAAACGGGCTGGGAGCTAATCTGTAAAATCTGAAAAGTCAAAACGATAAAAAGTTCATTAATTTGAAACTTTGATTTTGAAAATATCAACAGTTTGTTCATAACGGGTCAAACAAAAGTCATTAACTTGGACTCAGCAGATAAATCAGTTAACCAAGGTCATTAGTGTGACAAATGGCAAATAACCGGTAATTCCATACAATCTAATCACCTATTTTATTTTACTTATCTCATGCATTTTAAACGTAATTAAATTGCGTAATGGAGTCGTACATTGCACAACAAGTGATAGGGCATGTAAAACTTGATGAAACCCCTATTGGTACATGTCAAGAAACTTCGAAATCTGTGTCCTAAAAGTGTTGGTAGAAGGTGCGGAACACACTACTTACGATTGTGTGGTGTATGACGGCATCACTAAAACGGAACAAAACTACGAAACAAGACACATGATATATACAACTGAGTCCATATAACAATGAATACACTAATGTGGGAATAATTTTATTAATATTACACAACCTTCCGGTATGACGCCCTAAACACATATTATCCGATCGGCTAAAAACATGACACTTTTCAATTCGTCCGTTATAGTAATTAAACAATTCTGGACCTCCGGAATTATGTCCATTGAGGTAAAACACACTAAAACGTTTTGGGAATATTCAAAGTTATAAGCTTCCGGTAATAAATCACTATAAACATAAATTGTCCGTTAGCGACCCGACGGAGCTAGTAAATGGTATTTCCGCCCATATATCAAGCAAACAAAGCATCTAGCGAACTAGTTAAACATAATTTGGGATCCAAAATCACTTCATATAACTTGCGGATGCAAGAAAACAACTTGCGAAAGTATTCGTCGGTACGACATAAAAGTACTGTTAGTGCGCCGACACTTAATCAGAAGCCGCTTAAGCTAGTAACTAATCATTTTAACTAGTCTAGTGGACTAGTTAAGTATTAATACAAGCCCTAATCCCTAGTTACCATACTAATGAGGTGCTTAAAACCCTAACCATCCTACACCTCTTAATTACCAAATATCCAAAGTTTAAGGCTTTAATCATAAAAAACTTACACATTACCCCCCTCATATTAAGGTTTTGGTGGGCCCATGTGGCCTCACCAACTTTTTCAACATTTTCAAATGTGTAAGATTATAAGTATGGCTCTTGATATGAGATCTTGACTAAAGGAAAGATTGATAATTATAGCTAAATCGTATCCACCACATCTTACAAAACACACACCAATCCTCTAGTCTCTCTCTCTAACCTACGGCCACCACCATCACCACCTTATACCACCATAAACCACCATTAAACACCTCCATTTACCCCATTTCAAAGCCTTTCAAGAACATTTAAGCATGGATTAAGCATGGAGAACAGTTAGGAGCTTTCTTTGGAGCTTAATCTCTTCTTATTTTCTAATCTTGCTTGTGCACTTTGTAAGTCTACTAAACACTATACTTATGATCCATATTACTAGTAGATTATGAAAGTACAAGTTGTTATTCTTGATATAAAAGATGAACACAAACAAAACCCTAACCACAAAGCTAAAGAACACTAAATATAACTACATCATGTGTTGTTTTAAGTAGATTGGAGTATGATAGTTTGTATAATCATGTTGTTTATGATGATTTTGTTAATAATTAGTGACTCAAAGTTTATGTTTATGATGATCATGTTGTTAGTTTCATGTAGTATTTTATATTTTTGATCACCTTGCCATGATAAATATGAATATGTGATTTAACATGGTTATACTTAAATCAAGAAAGATCATCATACTCACTTAATGAACTAATCCTTAGATTACATAAAGAAACAAGTGTTTAAGTAGGGTTAAATGGACATAAAAGTGATTCTTGGAAGATTTACAAACTTTGATTAGTAATGACTTGGTGGATTGATTAATGGATTAAATACGTTTTTAAAAACGTGGGAAACGCCATAGTTTTAGGGTAAACTATAGCGGATTTTTCTAAAAATCTAATCGCGATTAAAAGTATAATTAATGGGTGATTAGCTACGTTAAACGCGATTATTGGTCTTAAACGTCATTATGGAACACTTGATGGAAATGATTAAGTCTTTAATGTGTAAGGATTCTTGAAAACATAAAAATATATTTTTAAGTAAAAATAAGTGGTGGGAATAATAATAATAATAAAACATATATATAATGTTTGGATGAAGATTATATACTTTGAAAAAGTGCCTAAGTGTGTGTATTATGTGTTATGTATACGTATATAGATACACTTAGGAGAACCGAAATAATACCCTCACGATACCAAGAACTACTCACATGAAATAAGTATGAAGGTGACATAAAAGTACACACATACATTCCTATGTATATTCCAAAGGCTTACCACGAAACGGATAAACGAACGGATCGGATACCGGGCGAGCTACTAATATATTTAAACACATGGGCGTCATCAAACATAAAGATATATATTAAAAACGATCACGACAACGTATCTAAATATATATATATATATATATATATATATATATATATATATATATATATATATATATATTCATGAGCACAAGACTAATATATATTATCGATAATAAAAATCCACAAATTTAAAAACATAAAAGTTTCTAAGTATTGTGAAAACATACTTGGATAAAGAACATGTAGTTCCCACTAATGGACTCAATTTATGTTAATGGGCAAGGCCCAAATCATATAACTAAATGGACTCAAGTTCATGGAAATGGGCTAGGCACAATCACATATAACATATGGGCTAGGCCCATTGATAACATAACTTGCGCTAGGCCCAATCATATAAACCAAGTGGGCTAGGCCCAAATAATATAACTAAGTGGGCTAGGCCCAAACACATAAAACACTTGGGCTAGGCCCAATACATAAAAGACATGGGCTAGGACCAATGACAACATAACATGGGCTAGGCCCAATGACAATATAACATGGTGTTAGGATCTGAGTTTGAATTACTTGTAGTTTTTGTTTCAAAAATGGAAAATGATTGAATTAAAAGAGATCTGCAGCGGAATAAGATGGAAAACTTTTACTACAAGCAATGGTCATTTGTCTTCATCATCATCATGCTTTCAAGTTAATTAACTTGCATATGATTCACAAACTCCCCCTCAGCCTTTGCAATTACCGTTTGGTAATGAAAAAATGCAGAGAAGATGATATGCGAAAGTTGATCTTTTAATAGACAAGTTTAAAGGTTACAAGAGTTGCCTATATATACTAAACTATCTAACCTTTGATCATCTTTGATGACGTCAGGGTTGATAGTGACAGGAAACAATATGTAACTAACTCTAAACACTGCTAATACTAAAACTATCAGTGCTTGGCACTGTTACATTAATTAACTACGCTAATAACTAAACTCTAATTCCTATCCTCTGTCCTTGTTAACTCTGGCAGACCTTGAAGCTTTCTGAAGGCAGAAGATATCATGAGCAGTCTTTATGGAAAGCAGTGTAAGTGCATCAGAGGATGTAACCTCTGATAGTTGAACCAAAGCTCGGATAGTGTTATTTGGCTTTATATCATCTGTTCCTTTCATAGGGTTCAATCCCAACAATCTCCCCCTAGAACAGATGATGCCAAAAACCCTTTATTCTTGGTTTTTATTCCTCAGAAGGAATTCTCTTATTTGGCCTTTGAATTGAAGTTCAAAGTTAAGAGATTCCATGTCATCAGCATCCTTCACCAGCTCTAAACATAGTAGTTCTTGGAAGTCTTCTACTGTAAACTCATAAGCATCTTCCACGGATAGTTTCATGGGTGTCTTTGTCGACCTTCCATTTTAGAATTTTTGGGTCTGATGGTTTTCTTGAAGGAGCCTTTATTGTAGAGGTTTGTGAATGAGCCATCTTTGATAAGTCTTTAGCCAGCTTGGCACTTGTATCATCTGTGTGATAATTAATCATATTCTGAATCCCTTCTTTGATAAATGTATCCTCAATCTTTTTGTCAGTCTTTTCATTCATCTCCCCTTGCTTTTTCCTGTGTTGCAGGGCAAGTGTGGAATGGGCAGATGTTGAGCTGGACTTTTTGGAAAGTTGAGCTTTGAGGATAGCATCTTCTTTTGAGTAATCAGGCTGGGGAGGCATGGATGGATCCTTTTTCCTTCTCTCTTCCAAACTTTTGTAGGTGTCTATCACCCTCACCTCACCCCATCTCATCACTTGGTTTTTAGAACCATAATGATTTTGGATCAGTTCTTGCTTCATTCTCTTCAACTTCAAGACATTTTCAAAGATATCTTTCTTGTATAAATCCCAGTTGGGAGGAGTTGGCTTTTTGAGAGGGTCTTTCAACATTTCTTGCATTCTATTGAATTTCTTCTCTCAGCTCATCTATGCTCCAATCCCTGAACTGAGGCCTTGTTGCCTTATACATCTTCTTTTCCATGATATACTCAATGAGTTCACTCTTGAGAAACTTATCTTCCCTTATTGACAACTGGTTGCTCAGATCTTTGACAAAGTTTTATAGAATGGTGACCTTACTCAGTTGAAAAGACATGATAATCTTTATTTCTCTATCATTTTTACCAGCTGATTCTCTTTTGGCAATACTCTGCTTGCTTCTTTTTCAAATCTAGATAGGCATCAACATTTGCTGGTCATGGATAGCCATCAAGTGATAGAATTGTTCTTTTGTCAGGGTCATCCTCTGAAAAGAAACTTAGGATCTCTTCCCTGACTGCTGTTAAATCAAGAGGATACACTTTTAATGCAGGAGTGACTGTAAGAGTTGAAGAAGTTGTAAGCACTGATGTGGGGATCACTAGTGTTGATGATATTGGAAGTGGTGCAGAGATCTCATCATCATTTATCACTTTTGTGATTTTTCTCCTTTTAAACCTTAAGGTGGGTGATGGTGGTTGTGGTATTTTTTGTGGTGTGGATAATGGTTGAGTTGATGTGGGAAATGTGATTATGGCAGTGGATAGAGATGCATCTGTTGCAACCTCTACTGTATCAACAGATGTTGACACAACAGTTGCTGTAACATCTGCTTGTGTGGACGTGGGTTGTGCTTTTGAAGATGTGATAGGTTTTTGAGAGGCAGAGGTTTTAATGGTTGGATTGGTTTCACGCTTCGTTTTAGGAGGTGTGGATGTTGGTTGCCTGGCTTTTCTAGCAGGAGCTCTTTTTGAAGAAGTACCAACCTCTCCTTTTTCTTTTTGCTGATCAATCTTTTTCTCAACCAACACTCTGCTCTCCTCAATCACATTCTTCTTGTGACTAGCCCTTTCCTTGGCCACAAGTTCATCAGTCAAATCAATCTTCTTTAAACCATCAGGCCTTGGGATATTTACTATTGGTCTGCACTTATCATCATCTATTGTTAACTTCTTTGGACCCAAAGGTTTCTCCCCCTTTTTGGCTTCATCTATTGTAACAAAGATAACCGTTGGAGGTGCATGGCCAGTGGTTGTGAGTAGTTGTGCTTTGATGGCTTTAATGTCTGCTGCAGTGTCTTGATACCTTGATTCAAACAAGTTTCGAACATTATTCACATGATGCTTGTTGTAAATCCAAATAATGTTGTTGATGTTGAAACAGAGGGTTAAGAGCTTCTTTGAGATCAGCACTAGATAGAACAGAGGGTTGACTTTTTCTAGCTATCATCTGCTTTAGTAAATCTTTGATTTCACCAACAGAGTTTTCTATTCTGGTCACTCTCTCCGTCAAATCCTGGTATTTTAGATTACCTAATTTAATAGGATCATCTAAACTCCTACCAGTGGTGGTAGTTATATCTATGTTATCATGAGCAGTGGTTTTAGGATCAGCTTCAAACATAAATGCCCCTTTTTCTTGGTACTGGGGACTTCCAACAGTTGTTGCCTCAGCAGTGGTTGCCTTCAACCAAGTCTTATGAATGAAACCACTGTCCAACTGAGAACTAAGGAGTTCAGCAATTGTAGTGGCTGCTTGTGTTGTAATATCACCAAGGGTTACACTTAACCCAATGGATGTAGCCTCTTTATTTGCTGATGGGCTAGCAATGAATAAAGAATCACACCCAGCCATTGGATGAAGTATATTCTCAGTAATAGGTTGTTGAGAAGTGCTGGTTTGTGTCTGAACCAATTCAATTGCATTCAGCAAGGGTACAATTGTGGGTGGAAGTGAAGGTATTGGTGAAGGTGGTTGAGTAGAAAGCGACATTGCCTTGGGAGAGGGGCTGTGGAAGATAGACCCAAGTGGATCTAGAGCTTCATAAAGTAGTTTCCCTGTGTCTACAACCTTTTCCTTTTGTGAGGAAGAAGGAGGAGTTTCAAAGCCGGTGGGAGATCTTTGTACCAACTGCTCTGAAAAAGTAGCAGCAGTGGTTTGTGACTTTGGTGCTGTCACAGGGTTAACCTCTGGGATCTCATCTTCCAGAGGATCCTTTTTGGGTTTGGTGGGCTTTTTGGAGATTGTTTTGGTTTTCTTTTTGGAAATTTTTGGTGTGGGTTTCAGGGCAGCGGTTGTGTTGCCCTGATCACCAAGAGCAGTGGCTCAGTAGCAAGAGGTTGATATTGAACATTTTGTTCTGGTAAAACTTGCTCAACCTCCTCTACTTGTGTTTTCTCAACCTTATCTTGGTTTGTTATTCTGGTGAAAGTTTCATGATTTAGGCTGCCTGGATTGACCCCAACGCCTTGTTTACTTTCAGGACATTTGATTTGATCCTGCAAGTAAACACTCAAGAAACGTGGAAGCATCAAAAAAGCTTTTCTTTTTTCAATATTTCTAAAATTATTTAAAAGATCACTTAACAATATCTAGGAGTAGTTAAAATCTGTTTAAGTTAAAATTGCATACCCCAGATATTGCATGTTCAATTGGATTTCACTGAAAGCAGTGGATTTTGTTGAGAGACAAGTAAGAATGGTGTGAAAGAAAAATCTCATCTCAGCAGGAAAGTTCAGTTTAAAAATGGTCATACCTTTCATCTGGCCGATATAACCTCTTTTTCAGAAATTCTGCTTGGATCTTATTTATTGGAAATGACACAGGGTGTTGTATGTCATTTAACTTGAAAACTTGAGAGATCGATTAGGGGCTAATTTGCATCAACACCCCCTACTCTTGAAATTATTGCATAAGGAACACCAGCAGCAGATGAGTGAACCTTTGCATTTTTCCAGAAATCATTAAGAGCATCAATGTAAATGGGGTCTTTGACGGTTAACATGTGCAAGAATTTTGACTTTTGAAAAATTCGAATCATTGGATGATAGTGAGTATTTGCGTCGTTTTCTTCATGTATGGCAGTGTAATTGTGTGGGGTTTTGATTATGAGAATGAAAGGTGGAGGTTCATCTTGCGATTTAGCTTTGGATTTTGAAGATTTTGATTTGGGAGCCTGTTTGAGAGAAAAACTGTTTTGAGATTTTGAAATCAACACAGTTTAGGGTAACCACCGGTGAGATAAAATAGGGGTTTTATAAGGGTTTTGAAAAAGTAAACATGACGTGGCATCTGTTGTAAGAACGGATGGCTAACATTTGACCACGTGTAACCTCTGATGAGAAAAGTAACCGTTGATGTGGCAAACCACTGTTTTAGGACAGGGGTTTGGACAAAATTGACTTTTAACACTATCAGTGGATAGCTATCAGTGTTTTGAAAAATGATAAAAAATGGAAATCAAAGGATACACTTTAACAGCGGATAAGATTTTTAAGCCTATCAGAGGTTTTGAACAAACAAATGTTATGAACAGACTTTTAAAGATTTATTGAAAAACTTCAATTTTAACTATTTTTTAAGGTATTTTTTATTTTCTGAAAACATTTTGATGCTATGTACACATGGATTTACAAGAAAACTTGTTTTTTTAATCCATGTTTAGCATACCAAGCCTTGAGATCAATTTTTCAAAGGTAGATATATCCAATGCCTTGGTTAAAACATCTGCCCATTGATCTGAAGTATGGACATGATGCAAAGAAATCAAACCTTTTTCATAGCAATCTCTCACAAAGTGATGTATGATGTCAATGTGCTTTGTAGTTGAATGAGAAACTGGATTTTTGATGATATTTTCAGCAGCTTGACTGTCCAATTTGAGTGGAGTCTTTAGTGCAATGATACCAAAATCCAACAACTGGTTCTGAAGCCACAAGAGTTGAGCAGTGCAGCTAGCCTCAACAATATACACTGCCTCAGTAGTGGATGTTGAAACTACAACCTGCTTTTTGCTTTGCCAAGACACTAGACAATCACCTAGGAATTGACATCCTCCTGATGTGGACTTCCTTGTAGTTTTACAACCCGCAAAGTCACTATCTGAAAAACCTGAAAGCTCAATATTCCCATTAGCTGGATACCAGATACCAAGTGTGTGAGCACCTTTTATGTATCTGAATATCCTTTTTATAGCAATAAGGTCAGACTTTCTAGGTAAAGCCTGTGATCTGGCACAAACACATGTTGCAAACATGATGTCTGGCCTTGATGCAATTAGGTACAATAAAGACCCAATCATGCTTTTATAAAGAGTTTGATCAACAAGGTCATCTTTACCATCAATGGTGACTAGCTTGGAAGTTGCCATGGGTGTGCTACATGGTTTACAATCATCCATATCAAACTTTTAAGCAGTTATTTCACATACTTGTTTTGATGGATAAATGTACCTTTTTGCAATTGTTTAACTTGAAGACCAAGAAAACATTGGAGCTCACCCATTGCACTCATCTCAAACTCTGCTGCCATGAGTTTTCAAAACTCTTCACACATAGCAGTGCTTGTGGATCCAAACATGATGTTATCTATTTTGCCTCTAGTAAACCCTATTGATAAGAGAAAAGTGGATAGAGTTTCATACCAGGCTCTTGGTGCTTGTTTCAAGCCATACAATGCTTTGTTGAGCCTGTAGACATGACAGGATGGAATGCATCTTCAAAACCTGGAGGTTGACAGACATACACCTCTTGTTTCATTTTTCCATACAAAAATGCACGCTTTATATCCATTTGAAACACCTTGATGTTGTGGTTTGCAGCAAAAGCTAAGAACAGGCGAATAGCTTCCAACCTTGCTACAGGAGCAAAAGTCTCATCATAGTCTATACCTTCTTCCTGTCTGTAGCCTTGAACCACGAGCCTTGCATTGTTGTTGACAACAATACCCCTATCATCAGTTTTGTTCTTGAAGACCCACTTTGTGCCAATTGGACTTACATCTTTTGGCAGTGGCACAAGCTCCCAAACTTGTTGTCTTTTGAACTGAAGGAATTCTTTTTGCGTGGCCTCTACCCAGCTGTTGTCTTTCAGTGCCTCTTGGTACTTAACTGGCTGTATGAGTGATAGAAAACGAGCAAAAGACAAATCTTTTTGGATTGGCTTCTTGTGAGCACCCCAGATTTGATGTTGCCAATAACCTGGTCTGCTAGATGGCTTTAGAGATAAATCAAATCACCTTTGTATGGAACAATAGCATTTTGAGGTGATGGCTGCAAATGTGTATCATCTGAGCTAATCTATGCTGGTGAAATTGAAGTATCAGCCACGGATGTGGTGGTGGTGGTATTGGGGTATAGAGGTAACATTCTGAAGATTTTGGAGCCTAGATGTAGGACTTTTATCAATAGATGTTTGATTGTGTGAACTGGCAAAGGTTTAGGATCAACCACTGTTGACCCAGAAGTGGCAGAGTTTACACAAGAGCTTGTAGCACCTGATCCTCTGTTTGAAGAATAGACTTTTGTTTGTGGAAGCACACAGTCATATCCTTGATCTTGATCTTCTTCAGATGATTGTGCTATACCTGCATTGTCTAGCTTGATAGAAACATCAGCAAATGTGAATTTATCTAAATCAAAAAGCTCTGCAGGATTTGCTGGGATTTTCAGTGATAATAGTTCATTGAACTTCACATTCAAAGTTTTTTCAACACACTTTGTCCTAGAGTTAAAATCTCTGTAGGCTTTGGCAGTGGTTGTATCCCAGAAAATAACCACAATCAATTTTGGCTGCAAACTTAGATATAGAATCTTTTAAGTTCAAAATGAAACATGGACAGCCAAAAATTTTAAAATATGAAATCAGAGGTTTGATTATATACAAAATCTCATAGGCAGTCTTTTGATGCCTGGGGTTAATCAAAACTCTATTTTGAACATAGCAAGCAGTGTTTACAGCCTCTGCCCAAAAAGACAGGGGTAAACAAGAATCTGCTAGCATAGTTCTTGCTGATTCAATTAAGGTCCTGTTTTTCCTTTCAACCACCCCATTTTGTTCTGGAGTTCTTGGAATGCTATATTGTCTAACAATTCCTTTTGACTCACAAAAAGCATCCAACTCCCTATTTTTAAACTCTGTTCCATTGTCACTTCTAAAGCTTTTTACTGGAAGATCAAATTGCTTTTCTACTTGTTTGACAAAGTTTTGCAAAATGCTTGCAGTTTCATCCTTAGAATGAAGAAAGAAGGTCCATGTAAACCTAGAGAAATCATCAACTATCACTAGGCAATACCTTTTGTGTTTTAAGCTCATGATTTGCAGTGGGCCAAACAAGTCCATGTGCAAAAGTTGTAAACACTGGCTTGTTTTGGACTCTTCAATTGATTTGAAAGAACTTTTATTTTGTTTGCCTTTTAAACACGAAACACAATGTTCATCACAGGAATATTGCTTGTGAGGCAAGCCTCTTACAAGACTTTGTTTTGAGAGTGTGGTGATAGTTTTAAGATTTGTGTGTCCAAGACTTCTATGCCATAACTCAGTCTCTTTGCTAGAAGCAACTGAGAATAGGCATGTTCCAGACATAGGATTATCTTTTAACATATCTACCACATACATATTCCCACTTCTGTGTGCAGTGAGTTGTGCTTTGCTCTCAGCAATGATTTGATCAATCTTTTTGACAACCTCTGGTCCCACAATTTGACAAGTTTTCTTAGTGAAGAAGGATCCATATCCTCTGTCACTCATTTGTGAGACACTCAGCAGGTTAAACTTCAGATTGTCAATCAAATTCACATTTTCAAACTTGAGTTTACCAGCCAGAACCGACGCAGACCCTAAGACCTTTCCCTTTGAATTAATACCAAAAGATATATCACCCCCCATGTGCCATTGAGAAGGGCTCTACGTCCTGTCATGTACCTGGAACCTCCACTATCTACATACCTTAAGCTATCAAGGCAAGTAGAGGGTCCTGCACATCAAGTAAATAGATCAGTTAAGGTTGGTCTCCAAAGCCAAAATGGCTTTGGATGGGGTCACAGATAGTCCAGTCTCAAGTCTTGGACAATGGTCAGTGGTTTTGAAATTTTCTTGTAACATCTGCTCTTGACCATTACCTATCAGATGATTGTATCCATAAGGGTGTCTGTTTACTCTTTGCTTTGAAGGCTTTTTGTAGCCTTCATAAGCATGAGGAACCTTTTTCTAAGCAGGTTGGCCATACCCTCTTGGAAATGAGTTTGACGGTGGAGCATCTGTCACTTGCACCTCTCTTTGAACAGAGTTTTTGGTTAAGGCTTTTGTAACAAATGTTTCAATTGGTTCAAAACTCTGCTTGGATTTATTTCCAACACAACTTGAACTTTCTCTTTCAAGTGCTTTTTCCTTGATCTCTTTTACCTTTTGTTCATAGTTTTTGAGATAGGCACACTGTTGAGTTGAGTGATTTGTTTTGCTGCAGATGGTGCATTTTGAGGAGTTTTTGATAACACAAGTTTTGTTAATGTCATAGGATTTTAAAAGAAAACAATCTGCAGCCACATGATTTCTTTTTTCACAAAATTCACAAAACAAGTTTTTAATCTTTACTCTTCTTTCCTATCAAACTTTTTCTCTGTAGTGGTTGTGACCTCTGCTGGCACATCTTTGATAGGGATCACCAGTGCTTTTGGGGCTTTAATACCGTCAGTGGTTGTGAAGTCCATTCGCTTAAAGTTTTCTAAGATATCACATTCATCTGACCAGGTTGGTTTAAACTGATATTTTTCAATTTCTTTATCTTTTGTTGAAACCTCTAGTTTTTCCCAAACAATTTTGTTTCCAGCTTTATCTGTGATTTTTATCTCTTCACCAGCCAAATTTGTAGGGACAACTTCAACCAACTCAGAATCAATTTCAGCAACATTTTTCTCATTTTGGTCATAGGCTCTAAAACCTATACCAAACTTGATGTTGCTCTTGATCTGAGCATCAAGCATAATTTCATAACCTTTGCAGGACTCAACCCATTTTTCACAAGTGATTTGGGTTTCTAATAACTCCTTTTTACAAACTTGGTATTTTTCTACCATAGTTTGGAGTTGGTCCTTGGTTATGCTTGATTCATGTCTTAGGCTACTCTTTCAGAATCTTTTTCACTTAACTTTGATTTTAACTCTTTAGTCAGTTTTTCAAATTTAAGTTCATCTTCTAAATTTTTTTTCTCAGGTTTTCATTCACCTTTTTTATGTTTGCAAAAGCATTGATGCATTTGTCAGAACATAGATCTTTAAGGATCTGGGAAGATACTTTTGTAGCAGCCATAAGAGCACAGTCACACTCATCTTCACACACATCAATGTTCCATGGGTTAGTAGGAGAGTTCTTTTCCTTATCAGCATTTCTCTTTCTTCACTTGAAACCATTGTTTCATCACAAACTTGAACTTCATCAGATTTTGACACTATCTCCACAGATTCAACACCTTCAGCAATTGTCTCTAAGGCCATTAAACAAAATTCTTGTTCAACATCATTTTTGGCCATCAAAGCAAACTTCTCATCAGTCAAATCCTCAGGCAAACTGCTCCAGTCAACATAACTTTGTGTGAAAAAGTTTTGTTGACCAACCTCTGCTGGACTAGCAGTGGTTTGAGCAGGTTGTGTAACAATGGGTGCTTGTTGAACAAGCACTTGAGGATGAGATGGTGCCTGAACATATTGAATTTGTGGAGCAGTGGATTGAACATAATGCACAGGAACAGTGGTAGCAGGCTGTGCAAAATGGGCAGTGTTTTGAACATGTTGAGCAGGGGCATATTGGGAATAATGAGCAGTGTTTTGTGTGTGCTGAGGTCTAGGGCCAGGATGAGCCACTATTGGTCCAGAACTTTGAGACTTGCATTCTCTGGCAAAGTTTCCTAGCCTATTACACTTATAACACTTGACTTTTGATTTATCCAGCCCAACCTTCAACTCCCCATGCAAACCTGAGAATTTTCTACCAATTCTCTTGTAAAACTTACTAGCCCTAACACTCAATAAGGCCAGTTGGTGCAAAATATCCATTTCTTCAAGATCAGAAGGTTCAATGTGTTGCAAGTCATTCAGCTCAAAGGATAGGCTGTCAGAGGTTTGGCTTTCCCCACTAGCAGCAAAACCATAGTTGGGTGCATATGTTTCAGATCCAAAGTTCCCACAAGATGTAATATCTATATAGTGATCATAACTTTGGTCCTTACTGCTGCCAGTACCCTCTTCTTGGCCAAAAAGAGCTGTATTACACAATGAGTAATCATCAGTCATTTTGCCAGAATCTTGCAACTTCTTTTTCTGGTTTAACTCTCTCTCATATGTGAGGAGTATCCCATGAAGTTGTGTCAACGACATTTCTTTAAAACCAGCAGATTTTCGCGTTACATAAGCTACCGTCTCCCACTTATCTTGTAACGATCTAAGGAAACGACTATTGACAGTCGAATCAGGAAAAACCATGTTAACCAGTCTAAGTTCACTGATGAGACAGCTGTAACGTTCAAATTGTTGTGTTAGAGACTCTCCTTTCAAGTGACAAAACGTTTCATACTGCTGATTTAGAACTTCTCTATTACTTTCTATCACTTCCTCAGTTCCACCGAATTGCTCCTTAAGTGCATCCCATAACTCCTTTGCACTATTGCAATGGAGTAGACCAACATAAATTTCATTGGGTAAGGCCGAAGCAACTATGCTAAATGCCTTAGCATCCAATTCAATTTTCTGGAAATCCAGCTCCGAAAAGTTTTCAGGATTTTCTTGCACTTGTTTGGTTGGATCGTCTATGCTTGGAACCATTGGAACGTGAGGTCCATAAGCAACAGATCTCCAGCAACCGGTATTTTGCTGGGCAAGGATGTGACCCATCCGTCATTGCCAAATGAAATATTCATTTCTTTTGAGCATCGCGGTTTGAACAAGGATCCAGAATTGGCATCGTGTGTTTTTTGAGACATTTTTAATTGATTTTTTTTCAGATTTTGTTTTTAAAAAACTTTGAACGTAATAAAAACTCTGAATATCAAACAAAACAACCAAACTGATTAGCAAGAGAGCTGATCTGTTCGAACCAAATCGATTGTTAGATTGAATTTGATGAATCCGGCTCTGATACCAATTATTAGGATCTGAGTTTGAATTACTTGTAGTTTTTGTTTCAAAAATGGAAAATGATTGAATTAAAAGAGATTTGCAGCGGAATAAGATAGAAAACTTTTACTACAAGCAATGGTCGTTTGTTTTCATCATCATCATCATGCTTTCAAGTTAATTAACTTTCATGTGATTCACAAACTCCCCCTCAGCCTTTGCAATTACAGTTTGGTAATGAGAAAATGCAGAGAAGATGATATGCGAAAGTTGATCTTTTAATAGACAAGTTTAAAGGTTACAAGAGTTGCCTATTTATACTAAACTATCTAACCTCTGAGCATTTTTTATGACGTCAGGGTTGATAGTGACAAGAAACAATATGTAACTAACTCTAAACACTGCTAATACTAAGACTATCAGTGCTTGGCACTATTACATTAATTAACTACGCTAATGACTAACTCTGATTCCTATCCTCTGTCCTTGTTAACTCTAGCAGACCTTGAAGCTTTGTAAAGGAAGATGATAGGATGAGTAGTCTTTATGGAAAGCAGTGTAAGTGCATCAGAGGATGTAACCTGTGATAGTTGAACCAAAGCTCGGATAGTGTTATTTGGCTTTATATCATCTGTTCCTTTCATAAGGTTCAATCCCAACACATGGGCTAGGCCCAATGACAACATAACATGGGCTAGGCCCAATGTCAATATAATGTGGGCTAGGCCCAATGACAAAGATAACATGGGCTAGGCCCAAAGACACAAGATGACATGGGCTAGGCCCAATGACATGCGTGCAAGGCACGAGGACAAGTGAAGGGCAAGGCCCGTTCACACACGATTAATTACTTGATAACAAATATATATTTGTGAAATATATATATACATAAAAAATAAAACACACAAACTACCAACACTATAAAAGTAATAAAGTTGTTCAAAGAAAAACAAATAAATACATAACACTAATTCAAGATGAACAACTTGTACGAGGTCAAACCCGACCTAAGTGTCTAATAAAATTAGTACACTTGTAGGTTACAAGCGTACTCGGACACTCGCATTTCATTAGTACGACTTTACGGAACGCAAACTGGTGGGTTCATGTCCCCTTTTTCTTTTAAACGTATTTGGTTTTATAACACTCGGGGGGAAATACATGTTTATGACAAATTGTATGTTAGCTTCGGGTTTAGATGATGACAATGAACGATGTGCGTAAGTAGGATTATAACACTAGTAACCATTAATCACTTAGTGACCAAGGTGCAAAAGGTGCAGATCTATTGAGTTTGAGACACGCTCCACTCCTAGTTGTTAACCATGGAGTGCTTTTGTGAGCCCTAATTGATGACAAAGTTGTCTCGGTTTGGTTATTTACTTACTTATGGCACATAATGTCAGCGGACTAGCTACCCACTGATAGATCCTTAAACCCATGGTAAATGACAATAACATACCTGGATTTTAATACTAATGACATTTATACGAAAACAATACTACATGAACTCGCTCAACTTTTGTTGATATTTTCAAACTTACATGTGTTTCAGGGAACAAGACATGAGTCGGTGATAGTCTTCGGGAAATGGGAATGATATAACAACGGATGCCACTTTTGAAGGATTTGCCTCTTATATCCCAACATTGTATGGGTATATAGGAGTCAAAACCTTGGTTTACTTTATGATGATAACAAACTTGTTTTTGTGATGTAATGTAACTACAACTATGTTTTTGGGGTAACATCTTGAACGCATTGAACTTATGCAAACTTGTTTTTACAAAACTTGTAATGTTTGTTGCAACTTAATATATGATATGGCATCGTTGTTAATTATTATGTGTTTACCCGATTGGATGTAATGATTACCTCATAGTCACACGTTTGCGCTTCTGCTACGACCAGGGTGTGACAATTAGCTTGGACTTGGTCAACTAAGTGGATTTCTTAATTGGCAAAGGTTGAAAAGTTCACGGGTTAAATTGCAAAAAAGTTGAAAAATCTAAAATTGGTTTTGGCAAGTTCGGCCGAACTTGTCAAAATAATCAAAGTTCAACATAACAGCAAGTTCGACCGAACTTGCTAAGTTGATGGCTGGTTGTGTATTGTATAACAATTTTAGATAAGTTCGCCCGGACTTGTTGGGCATTTTAATGGGCTTCTCAAGTTCGCCCGAACTTGCCAGAGTATAAGTACCGACAAATTCGGCCGAACTCATTACATGCACCCTAAACTCATCTGAGCGAACTTGAGTTATTTTGAGAGATTTGTGATTTTGGTAAGATTAAGTCGTTACTCTGCCAGATTTTCGATTGTTTTTGGTGATTGGCACACCATTTACAATGACAGAGGTATTGATTTGGACTTTGAACCGAGATCAGGACCTTAATCGAACATTTCAGATCTTAAAACATAAAAAATGATAGATCTAATTGTTGTTGGACAAAATTGAACTTGTTAATAAATCAGAACAAAATTAAAAAAAAGGCATAAGTTCGACCGAACTTCCTAAAGATGTTATTGAAAGATTATATGGAAGTTCGCCCAAACTTGAGTTATTGAAATCTGAAAAGTTGGAAAAATTATAAGTTCGCCCGAACTTAAGCTTGATGTTTGAACATGTATATTACATGTTAGGGCGAACTTGATAACAACAGAATCTTTTAACACTTCTCAAGTTCGCCTGAACTTGATGAATGTGTTAGGAAAATTTTGAAATCTTTTCTCGATAAGTGTGTTAATTGTTTTGCGTCATTTTTCAGGCTCAAGAACCAACGAGAGTGATTGCTATAGAATTTTCTAAGTCACACATCACTTGTATTACACTCGACAAGACTATATGTCCATCTTTGAAGGATTATGAGAGTATTTTGAAGTTTTTGAAAGAAAGCCCTATTCATCGAGCTATCACAGAGCGCACAGTTTCATACAGATCTCATACGTACCATTTCTGACGAACGCGAAGCAGAGTGATGATCAGAAGTCGATTATTTCATCGGTGCAAGTTGGAAATGAAGTCAAACCTATCACTGTAACTGAAGATGATATTCGACGGATCCTGCAGTTCAATGATGATAAAGATGATCCGATATTTCTCGATGAAAAGATGGTTCGTGGCTGTTTCTTTCGTATGGGCTATAAGGGAAGCGTGAATAAGCCAACGTTAAAGAAAGGGGAAGTGCCTAACCCCTACAAGCTCCTCATGCATGCGATCATTCATACATTTAGTCACCGAAAGGCGGGTCTTGACGATGTGCAAGATTATTTGGCCTGTATGGAAACAATACTTATTCTGAAGAAGCCGTTCAATTATTCGAAGCTTGTATTTACACACGAGTCCAAGAATATGGAGGATTCAAGGTTGTGTCTCTATCCAAGATTTGTACAGATGCTGATAGATGAGAAGTACACGAATATTGCACGAGATCCGAACGATGTGTTATATCTGAGTCATCTCGATGAAACAACTGTGAAGAAGCTATTAAAATTTCAGAAGCAAGCTTCAGCTCCTGTTGAAAAGCCAGTTTTCAGAACTATCAAAGATTCTAATTAAACAAATGGAGAAAAGATGGCAGTGGAGATGAGAAAGAGCTAAAGGCAGAGAAAGAATGGTTTAAAGATTTCAAACCAAAGTCTCGAGGTGAATGGTTCTTAAAAGCAGAAGCTAATAAGCCGAAGAAGAAACGAGCAGCAAAGAAAGTTGATTCATTGCTCATAGACGAAGATGAACCTGAGGATGTTCAAGGCGAAGCAGGTTCTAGTGCAGCAGTAGGTGTTGAGAGTCAAGAGACTGAGAAAGTTACACAAGATGATGTCATATCTTCAACATCAGAACATGATGATGATTCTGATGAAGAACCAGTGAAAGAACCTGAAACGACAGCAGCAGAAATACAAGTTGAAAAAGAAAGAGAGTTTGATGCTGATTTCGATCCGAATCAAGAAAAGGAGTTTGATGAGGAGAGGCCCAAGAAAAAAGCAAAACGTGTAAAGTCTGCAACTATTTCATCGACAAAGACTACAAGGTCTCCTCAAACAAAAGGCAAGAGGAAATCGAAGAAAGTTCAAAAAGCTGTCAGTAAACGTTATAAAGGAAAGTTGAAAAGTGCAGAAGTTACACAAGAAACTTCTGGCGCACAGGAGAAAGAAGTCACACAAGAACCTTCTACGCAAGAACCTCCTGTTATTGTTTCAAGTGAAGCTGAAAGGCCATGAGTAACACAAGAACCTCCTGTGTCTAATTCATTGGAAGTTCCTGTTATTCAATCACCGGTTGCTCCAACGACTTCAAATCTTGAAAGTTCTACTCCAAGGAAGTCAACACCAAAGGTTGCTACTCCAAAGTCAACGCCAAAATCTTCAGGGCCTAATCTGTTTGGTGATATGCATAATGATCTGATTAGTCTGCAAGATCTAAACGATTTCTTTCCAGAGATGAATGTTGAACTTCTAGAAAAACGTGTGAAGGTGTTAGAAGAAAAAGTGGCTAAGAATGAAGCTGAGAAAGCAGAGCTTATTCAAAAGATGAATCAAAGTATAGTTGAAAAAGAATTGCTAGATGATAAAGTGAAGGTTTTTGAAAATGAGCGAGAGGTCTTTAAAGCTTTGATCGAGAGTCGACAAGATGCAAATGAGAAGAGCTTACAAAAATTGCTGATCTAAAGTCAATTCAAGCTCTAAACGATCGAAGATTCTTTAGGATGCAGAAAGTATTGTCAAATGCTCTGAATATTGATTTCATCGCTGAATACGATCGTCTGGATCGTCAAGAAGCTAAAGAACAATCAGAAAAAGAATTAGTTGCAAGTGGAAAAGGAAAAGGGGTTGAAGGTGATGCTCATACTTCTTCTGAAGCTGCAGAGAAGTCTGATGATGTGATTAAAGCTTCTGAGTCTGATATTCCAAAGGTTGACGAATCTGTCAAGCCTTCTGATCCTATCATTGCTTCTGAAGATAAGGACAATGAAGAAGCAGAAAAACAGGATAAGGAAGATGATGAAAAGGATGATTCTGAATACGAAGATTGGAATGTTGCAGATGATGCGATGATGATGATCAGGGTGGTGTTGGTATAAAAATTACTGAAGCAAAAGTGTCAGATGAGTTTGATTTCTCTTCGCTTATGGATGATGAATCAAACAGAATGGATGATAAAAGTGAGGGGGAGTCAGGGCAGAAAGGGCCAACTGATGAAATTGATCTGTTGAATGTTGAAAGATTTGTAAAGCCGGTTGCTGCAGTACCTTCTAAGCCTTTATTGTTGATGCTAGAGCATAATGTGGAGGAAGGCGAGTATGTGCACAACTATACAAAGGAAGATTTGGCAAAGTTAGTTGAAGTTGATACTGAAGATCTAAAGTTTGATTTTGAAGAGGACGTGTTGAACGTAAATACTTTTGAACCAAATGATTATCAGTATGTGAGTAGATTTGAAGCTGATGAGTACAACAGGGTGATCATTGAAGATTGGTCTTCTGATGATGAGACATATCATACTGCAAAGTACGTCGGTCCTAATTCTGATAGTTTTCCTACTTTTGAGGAGATGTACAAGCAACTCAATGAAGACATGCTGAAAGAAAAGATTGAAGAATCTTTACGAGAAGGAAAAGTCCCAAAGCCTATGACAAAAGAAGAAATTGCTCAGGCGAAAAAGTCTTGGTTTAAAGAGATGCCACGCGAACGTAAGTTTAGACATCCTCTAGCATTCTTTACCAGACACAAAGACGTTTCTTTGGGAGATATCTTGAGTTGGGGTTGGTTCAAGGAGCTTAAAGTATATGAAATCAAGAGGGAATTTGGAGTGCAATACTTCAAATATCTTGCTGATTTCAAGACATTACCATATTGGGATGTGGAAGAGTTAGTTCAGACAGTTAATGTTACATACCACATGAAGGTGATTGATCAATTGCTGTGGAAATTGATCAAGTATGAAGCGGTCAAAGGATTCAGATATTGGAAGCCATTCATTCCTGGTCGCCAAATCAAGACTAATAAGAAAACAGGGGAGAAAGACATTACATTGATAATGTAGCGACCAAGGGCAATGAGAAACATGCCGCTGATGCCGATTGAGCAAAACTTCTATCCATTGTTCAAGTGGTGGCAGATAGATCCAACCACTTGTGAAGCTGTTATTGTGCTATGATTCGAAGAACATTTGGATATTTCGAAGGAAAAAAGTTGAAATTTTGGGATTTCAAGGCATGAGAGGGTTATGGAGAACAATCAGGATTTTAGAACCTATGTGGTTGGTTAACTGCTCAAGAGAAGATATTAAAACCTTGTTCTACAGCAAGATCGTATTTGAAGAATGTGAAAAGGTACAAGCTATGCAGTTTCAGAAAGTTGTTAATGTTTGCTATGCGCATGAAGTAAACTCAGGAAAGATGTGGCAAACAAATTGGAGGGATTTAGAAAGAGTTGAATTTCTGAAAGAGGAGAAGCGTCTCGAAGCTATTCATGAGAAAACTAGGAAGGAAAGTGTTAGAAGATTTCAGTATATGAACAAGGTGCCTCCTACAGACCAGGCGGTGGATCCTAAGCAAGAATGACGAAAGAAGCCATTTAAGGGTCGTGTGCGTTAAAGTATATTATGAAGACAGAGTTTTGGAGACTGATACAAGAAGAAGACGATATCTAAGGGGGAGTCTGTTGGTGCATAATGTCTATGTCTTAGTCTTATATCGAGTCTGTATAGAATAGAGCTGAATAGGCTAGTCGTATGAAGTGTTTATGTAAAGTTTAGGCAAGTTCGCTCATAATCCTTCATGTATAGCCAAGTTCGGCTGAACTTGCTAAGGCAAGTTCGGGCGAACTTGAGTCTCCCTAGGGCGAACTTGTGAGTCTATAAATACTTAGCTAGCCTCTCTCATTTGTAACTTTGGCATTTTGGAGGCGAAGCTCTGTCAGTTTGTACTCTTGACGTTTGATCAATAAAACTGATGTTAAACTGATTAATTCTTGTCTATTGGTAAACATGACGTAATATTTCCGCTATTATGGACGTTAGATATCAAATTTAGGTTCCTTAGCATCAAGGATCGGTCCTACAGTTTTGGGGTGATTCATATGTGTAATCAAATTTTCTCAAGGCATATATGTGTTTACTAAATGTTTTTTGTGTATTATTCATGTTATGCAAAACATGACGATTGAGAACATGAACCAAATCCTTGTAGGATCTTTCTATCTTCATAGTTAGATTCTTGTAGGATATTTAAAGTACAATCTTAAATCTTTCTATCTTCATAGTGATATTTCTAAGAAGTGCTTTACACGCCGATGGTTATTGTTTATGTGTTGAGGTTGTTGGTGATTTTGATAACGAAACTAGATTAATACAATAAGGACATGGTGGATACACCGCTGGTATTTCCTATATATAAGTGTGCTTACTGTATTACCCTTCGTGGCATTATCCGAATCACCATTATGATTTAGGACTTTGTGATTCAATGATTCAATGTGACCAAACCAAATCCTTCTAGCATCTATCTATCTTCATAGATTGATTTTTGTGGGATGTTTAAAGTGCTAAATTGAAGTCCTTGATTGGATTCTTTGTGTACTTTAATGCGTATGTTATGATTCAACGAGACCGAACTAAATCCTTTTAGCATCTATCTATCTTCATAGTTAGATTCTTGTGGGATGTTTAAAGTGCTAAATTGAAGTCGTTGTTTGGATTTTTTATACACTTTAATGCGTATGTTATGATTCACTGTTACCAAACCAGATCCTTATGGTATCTATCTATCTTCATAGTTAGATTCTTGTGGGATGTTTAAAGTGCTAAACTGAAGTCCTTGATTGGATTCTTTGTGTACTTTAATACGTATGTACAAGATGATGTGACCAAGTTGATGATTATGTGTATATGTGATTAGTTGTGATTAAGATACCGAAACGAGTGTAATATCATAAGAACATGATGGATACGCCTCTGGTACTTATAAGTGTTCTTATTGTATTACCCTTGTAGCGTCATCCAAATCACTTTAGGATTTTTGTGTTTAGTTGATTCAAATGTTCACTATCCAAATCCTTGTAGAAACTTCCATATTTTCATATGTTAGATTTTTAGAAGGATACCCAAAGTATTATTAGAAATCATTGATTTGATTTCTTATAGTACTCACACAAGTTTATGACCGATTTCAATGTTGTAACAAAGACCAAAATACAATTTTCAATGGCCTAAAAATTATCTAGTAATAATCATATTGCCATTTGCAAAACTCTTTTGTCACAAGTTTCACAATCAAGATAATGTATTGCAATGCTAAACCTTTTTGTCATTCCTTGGCTTCAAAGAGTCCATTTTCAATTGACGACTCTCGTAGTTGTCAAAGTATTGCAATACTAAACCTTTTGCCAATAATTTGGCTAACAAAACCTCTGTATTCACCAGTATTCTTTATTCACGTCTTTTTCACATATGTTTTAGGTTTTGATTATTCACCTTAGACTCTTTAAACAAAAGACAATTTCATGTATTCTTTGTATTGTAAAACAATGTTAACAATAATGAAACAATTTAGTACCAGTTGTTGTGAGCAATTTTTAACGTGACTCCCCGATATTTCCGCCGCGTGTTGTTGTATTATGCGATTGGAGTGTTACACCGTATTCAGTCCTCAACTACGTATTCGTTTAAGATTTTCGTTGTGTTAACTGCATTGGTGGTTCATCATGGTGGATATGCGGGTAACCAAGACCAAAGTTTTGAGGACAAGAACAGGGATGAACGGTGGTTGGTTGTGGCGCGTGCACTACTTCTACCTACTGAAGGGAAGCTGATGATTCTGATGGTGGAAATTGGGTTTGAATCTCTTCTCTTCTGCCAATTTCTTCCAATTCAATTTCATACTCTCATTTTTACTTCAATTATTGGTTAGACAATGGGTTATGGGATTACATTAGTTGATTAAAAATTATGGCATAGTAAGGGATTTGTTTGATAGTTTTTAGAATCTACTGGTTTAATAAGGGCTTCCTATATTTGTTTACATGATTACTTGCAGGGAGGAAAAGGGAGTGTGACTCAACATTGTTTAATTTTAGTGCAGCTTTTGGTCATGAATGCTAAGGTTATGTTTCGTATTCATGTAATTGTTGGTTTATGTGTTTTTTAATGTTGTGATAGCAACTATGATTTCAGCAGCTTATAGTCTATGTTTTCTTCCCTAGGACATTAAATTGGTTTTTTTTTAGTTTATATCATTCTCATAATGGACATTAAATCGATTTTTTTTAAGTTTATATCATACTCATAAAGTCCATTCACACCTGCTGATATCAGTTTGCTACAACATTTTTTAAGCAATTTTAAATTGTAGAACTCTATCTGCTGTATTGTTTAAACAAACTCACAGTTCACATACGCACCATGTATTTTACATCCGTTTCATTTTAGAAAAAAAAACTAAACACTTTATTATTTTTTGTTAATATCAGACTCCGACAGCTACCAATAACAGCTTTGTTGGCAGCCGATGAGAATACAATATCAATTGCACAACTGAAGATTTCCGTGTTATGTGGTTATGTTACGAGAAAAGCAGCTGTGCATGCTATGGGAGTCCAACCCAGTTCCGCTCTAGAGCTTTGCGTGATCATTGGCTTCAAAAAGATTAGACCATTAAACGATATACACCTAAACATTTATGTAATGTATTTTTATCCATGACCTTATATATATTTCTGGTTCATCATTGTGCAAGCATGGGCTAAAGCTAAAGAGGACCTTTTACGAGAGCAAAACAAAAAAGTAGCTATATCTTTTTAGTTTAAAGTTTAAACTATCATGTCTTTTTTAGATTCTCATGATTCTTATACATCTCTACTTCGTTTGATTGCTCACGCATTACGTTAAAAACACTTGCAATCGTATCGTAATTAATCGGACTTATCCAATCAAGGCAATGCTTATAACGTTGCGCAACGCGCGACAAGGAATACTCCTAGTTTTAATAATTCAACATTGTGAGCATAACAAATATTAAACATGTTTTTCGCCCAAAAACAATTAAGTAAAACGTGTTGCGAAAACTTACTTGGTAATAGTGTGTAAGGAATCAAATACTCAATGCGTAAACCGAGCAAGTCCTACTCGCAAACTTACTTGGTAATAGTGTGTAAGGAATCAAATCCTCAATGCTTAAACCGAGTAAGTCCTACTCGCAAACTACCATACCCATAGAAAACAATTTATGGACTACCCTAAAGTTCAACTAGGCTGAATATGCAAAACAATGCATAATGGTGATATAATGCGTGTTTTAAATATGAAATTCGATTTATTAAAATGGTTGACCAGGATAAAAGTTTTCGACTAAAACCAAAGTCCAAATATAAATATGGGTGTTAAGTATTTGGTCTATTACAATATATTTAAATAACCTAAAGTGAAATATATATATATATATATATATATATATATATATATATATATATATATATATATATGTTTGGTACAGTACAAGACTATTTAAAATAAAATTTTGTGTTTTTATGTCATTTTGTTGTATTTAAACATATTTTTAATTTTTGAAATATATTTATAATGATATATTTAGGAAAAAAATATAACCAAAAAAATCAGTACCATATATCATCAATTAGCAACATCTTGAGGCTTTGTTGAGTTGAATCTATTGCATTGAGGATTTTTTATGCTTGGTCTGTTTGTAATGTGGCTTTGTTTGGTTGTGCCCCCTTCGGTATTTAAACCTTTTTTGGTCTAATGCATCCTCATTTGTTCCACAACCCACCACGGGTTCTCCTCTTACACCACTCCACCCCTCCTCGTATGCCGCTTCCAGCCGTCGGTGAACACTTATTTGTTCTTCGTTTTCTCCTCTGGCAAACCTTTAAACAACTAAAGGTAATATCGGTTTGTTTGGATGAAACCTAGAACGACTAGGGTATGGTGTTCATGATGTTTTTTGTTCGTCTTGGATCCGTTAAACTATCGGATTTGTGGTTGCATGTCAGTTTATACCGTCTAAGCCTTTTCGGGCCTTTTGTTCATTTGTTTTTGTTGGGTGATTTGCTTTTTTTTGGCTCTATTTTAATGTATTTTGGGTTTGTTCTATGGCTTTAATTTTAGGGGTCCGTGGTGAACAGGGTGTGTTTTCATTTATAACTTGTTTCCGATGAAGATGAACATGTTGTTTCATCTGAGACATTTAGTTAATGAAGATTGTATATGTTAGTTTCTGGTAATCTTGGGTTGTTTTTTTGTATTGTTTCAATGACGTTCATCCGAGACTTTGGCTGATGAAGAGTGTCTTGGTTTGTTTGTGGTAATTATGGTCCTTTAGGATAGTGCTCATTCAGTTTTGTTGTAAACTAGGGGTTTCCAGCCCGTGCGTTGCGTGGTACCTTCTTTAATCCGGTAAGTGTTGAAATGGTCTACTCGCGTTGTGTGGGGCCCCCTTGGATTCATGAACTATGGTATTGACTATAAGGGAATAGAATATTCCATCCCAATTACATGCCTCAAATCTCTCCTATGTCAAAGCTCAATCACCCTAATTATAATTTAAATCTCAATCAATCAATTCTCTTGTATATAGGCTTAATTACCTCCTGTACGTTTATCTCCTTTCATATGTAATGGCCTATATAAAGGCATATGTTGTAATAGTAGCATATACAAAAACATAATAAACATTCTCCATTTATATGGTATCAGAGCCAATCCTCTCCTCTGAGATTTTTTTTCATATAAATGGAGAATGTTTATTATGTTTTTGTATATCCTACTATTACAACATATGCCTTTATATAGGCCATTACATATGAAAGGAGATAAACGTACAGGAGGTAATTAAGCCTATATACAAGAGAATTGATTGATTGAGATTTAAATTATAATTAGGGTGATTGAGCTTTGACATAGGAGAGATTTGAGGCATGTAATTGGGATGGAATATTCTATTCCCTTATATTGACTGTATCTCTTTATATATATCCCGAAGTAATAATATTAATAGTATACAATGTTATCCGTTATCTTCTGATGTGTTGGTAATGTCTAATCGTGTAAGGGTGTCATTTCGTCTTATAGCTGTTCGTCCTATGAGCATACATGTTACAATAATAACATCGAATGTTGTCGGGTTCGGCTATACCTCTCCGTTCACCATGCTTGACTTACTGTTGCCTGACTTTGAATTAGTCGAGTATTTTGACCATGGTTGATCCGACCTAAACACCACCGTGAGCACCATCACGAGCAAACTAATTGTGGGGGGTCCCACTAAGCTGCGCCACTGCCTACTTGTGTTACCCGTCACCAGCTGAGCGTCGTCAGAGAACACCACATCAAATATCGTCATACATCAAATCCACCAAATAAAGCTACATTGTTTTGCGAGCACATACGCAACAAAATCCATTCGAAGGCAACAAACAACTAAGCTCATAACTCTTAGATTAAGTAGGTTTGGAGTACTGCAAATTTGAATACCTTGTGAAGTTTTTAGATGCTTGTCAAGAAAAAAACTGTGACTAACAGAGAAACTGTCAAGAAAAAAACTGTGACTGACAGAGAAAAAGAAAAAAATATCTCAATTATGGTGGAGATTTTATAGATATGAACCAATACATTTGGTTTCTAACAAAATCAAATTAAAAACAAAATCGAGCCTAAATTATAAATTTATTCAAACGTCTAAATACTGTAATCCAGACTAATTATTTCACCATTATTGAAGAAAAGAAAAGAACTTGATTACCCTCTTTCGTCACCTTGTTTGGCGGGAAATCAACCACAGTCTCCACCGTGTTGTATTTGCGGCGGAACCCTAACTGCGCGGACGTTGCATGTCCCTAGTGACTTCGTCTTGAAGCCATATCCGCTGCGGGATACCGTAACAGGCCGGGAACCTACTTCTAGTTCCCGCTGTCGCTGCCGGAGGTCAACCTCGTATACCACCTGGACCATGGGAATAGAACCACTGTTGCTTGTACCACCTAACTGACATCACTGATGGAACCCTCGTCCTCTGGTCAGCGAGCTGTGGCAGTGTACGCAACGGATTGTGATTTCACCGCTGGCGTGTCTCCGCCACAAGGATTTTTGGTCGGCCTCTGACTCTCTCCCTATACTGTATTCTATTTGTCTCTTACACCCGTTTCTGTTAGTCTGTCTCTTCTTATAGAGAGAGAGAGAGAGAGAGAGAGAGATGTCATAACGGTAATTATCATTCTAATTTTGTCCATTGAATTTAGTGTTCCTAATATTGAATGTACTCTTCCTAAGAAGATATCTTAAATGTTATATATAGAAATTCCATTTGTTTTTGATGACGATGAAGAAATTGTTTCATCCAAGAAGCTTTGTGAACGTATATGGTTGCTTTGTTGGCACATACAGTTCCATCTGAATATGTGTAATTGCAGTGATGGTACACGTCATTTAGCTAGGTAATATTTGTTGCAGCCGTGTCGTGCTTCTTCTGACTAACAATAAGCCAACGAGTTTGTTGTTAATTGATAGTCTATAAATTTACAAAATTCTTTGTGGTTTCTTATTTAAAGTTGGTAAGTGTGAATTGGTTGTGGTGTTTTGAATCTGGTTTCAAAAATCCGAAAAGGCTTAATAAAAGCAACCGCTTTGAGCTAAATTTCTGAGCCCAAATACTATTTTTTTTTGTCCAACTTCAAACATAAACGGTCTAACTTGGTGTGTATATTTGTTTTGGATCTTTTCGTTTGTGTGTTCAGGATATATCTTCTTGGCAATGACGAATGTGTTGTTTTTCTGGTCTTCGTGATTACCATAGCATTAACAAAAAAACACGGCTACAATTATATGTTCGAGCCTATTTGTAACATCGTGCTAATAACTTTCAAAAAAAAAATTATTATTGTTGTTATTTGGTTATGTTATAACATAATTGAGATGTTAATTCCTTTTTATTAGCATGTGAACTTCCAACAACGACGTGGGCATCTTGGAACGGCTTGCTCGGCTTCTTGAAGACGTTGTAGAGTCGGACCGGCGAATAAATAACAAACTTAATGAGCTAACTGACAAATTTAGCAAGATATGCGAAAAACAGGTGAGTTGCAACCTGAACTAGACATGCTTATCGTACGTTACGCTAGGCCAAACGATATTTGTATTTGTAGTTAAAAACGTTGATTGTAAATTTTGTTGTACTAATGTAAACAATCGAGGTTATAAAATATAGTTTTTAGTTTGTCCGTATCTAATTTAACACAAAAGAACTATGCATTAACACATTTTTACACCGCTACCGTGTCATGACGATGTTCTAAACTAGTATATATTCAATTTATGACTTAATTTACACATAAAAATACTAATTATATATCAACCTGACTTGAAAAATTATTAAGTTTTTACAGTATTATTTGTATACCTAAATAAAACTACTGTATAAAACACAACTCATTCGGACGTCATAAAGTATACTTTTTTATTTTTGCTATTTTGGGCATAAAATCAATATAAATATCAAGCAACATCCAAACTTTATGAAAATTGGTTTGGAGCCATTTTCACCTAAATATACATTTTGTAAAAGTTTAGATCTTTTTCGAGTCATGAAAATATATTATAGATTTTAATTTAACACCCAAATTTATATATAATAGTATAGTATAATGAATCAAAATTGGACAAAACACCCCAACTTCTTTCAACATGGTCAATAGTGATCTGTCGGTAAAACTCACCATTTTGTGTTTAATCAAAATGCAAAATCCATAAAGTTATTATATCTAGCAAGGTAAGGTTGAAAAGGTTTACCTTGCAAAATTTTTGAATTTGATTATAATTGCTTATAATTCCCCTTGTTTCCAACTTCTATGTCAACCTACAATCAAAGATGATTGTTTTTGTGTAACCATATTAAAGATCAAGCCATTTTTATGTGTGAACCCAGTTCTGTAGGATGATCATAGATGGTTAACGGCTCAAAAATAACAATGAATCATGGTTTTTATTTTTATTTTGAAGGTTTATTGTGAAGGTTTAAATGAAAATCGAAAGTTCAAAACATAACCAAATCAAAATCTAAACACATGTGTATAGCTTGTGCTTTTGATAAAAAAAAAAATAGCCTTGCATGACGAAAAGTGACACTTACATCACTAGTGAGTCTTCTGATAAACTTGGTCCCAAAGTGAAACAGAGACTTCAGTGTGAACTTTTTTTTTGGTAAAAGGGTATACCCTGGTGATTTGTACTGCTATCAAAACCAAAACACAAGTAGAGGGGGGGAGTACCACTCTAGTTCATTGGAGTGACATGCCACTACCAATGTTAAACAAGCAAAAAGCAAAACCAAGAAACAACTAATCAGCTAACAACTAGACATAAACATGAGACAAACAAGCTTACTAGTCATCCATCATCACATCCGCTGATGCAATCTTCCACTCTTCCAATATTCTTCTAACCCAATCCGTTTTCTGTTTTCTTGAACTTGAACGAGTGTAGCTTCAATCTTATCATTTCCACAATAATTTCCTCCACTTTCTCTGGTGACCTTAGTTGATTTTTGAAAAACCTATCATTCCTCTCTTGCCATATGTAATAAGCAGTCGCAGCCAATAATAACTTTGCAATTACCTTACGCGCTGATTTTGAAGAAGCTCTAGGAATCAGCCACGTTGAAATATCATCCCATTTTCCTTGTATATGGGTCATTCCTACTTTATTCCGTACCGAGCACCAAATCTGATTGGAGTAAGAGCATTCAAAGAAAAGGTGATTATGAGAGTCCATACCCCTTTTACAAAGAAGACAACACATGAGGTCCATAGATCCCGATGCCCAATTCCACTCTTGAATTCTATCTTGTGTGGACAATTTTCGTCTAAATATAAGCCACGTCACAAAAGCATGCCTTGGTATAGAAAATGGCGACCAAACTAGTTTATACCAAGGAGCTAACAGGTCTCGGCTCCTAAGCGTATCCCAAGCTAACCGAGTAGAGAAATCCTCAAGACTACCGTCCTCCTTTCTCCATTTGATCACGTCTGCTTTTGATGGGTTCAGATGCAACGGACTCAATTGATAGAGAATTAGAATAACATCCCTCCACGCTTTAGGCCATTCCCAACTGGACTCATGAACAACATCAGAGACAGTAGAATAGATGGATAATCCATATTGATTCATTTGTCTAGGAGAAACATAAGAGCTAAGAGGACGTATATCACACGAGCGATCATACAATAAGGAATTGTTTGCACCATTACCTATTTCAGACCATAAAAATTCTCTTATTGTAGGCCTTATCGAAAGTAATTTGCTCTAGCTCCAACAAATGTTCTTTTGCATAGGAACCTCCCAAAAACTTCTGTTTTTTAAATGATATGCATGGATCCACTGCACCCAAAGCGAGTCCCTACTAGTTAAGATACTAAAAACATGATAGGTCATAAGAGCATTGTTGACATCTATCAGCTTGGGAATCCCCAACCCACCTTCTTGTTCGGCAGACATACGGTCTTCCAAGCAACTTTAGCTTTCCCTTTAGTCAATGCCCCTTGTCTCCATAAAAAATCCCGAATTTTTTGCTCAAGTTCTCGAATAATACTTTTGGGGAGAATGAAAACCGAAGCCCAGTAAATATAGAAAGCCGATAGAACTGAAATAATAAGCTGCAACTTACCAGCAAAAGATAAGAATATGGCCTTCCAATCCAAAATCCTTTTCTCCATTCTCTCAACCAGCACTCTGCAATCCGAATACAATAACCGAGTAGCAATAAGAGGGACACCAAGATATTTAACTGGCAGCGGCCCCTCTTCAAAAGGCATAATATTAAGGATACTTCGTTTGATTCCCGTTGGGACATTACAGAAAAACGTTGTGCTTTTCGGCAAACTTGGCACTAACCCTGACATGTCACTGAAATTATTAAGCGAATACATGATAATCCAGAGCGAATTCAGCTCTCCTTTTGCAAACAAGAACAAATCATCCACAAAACAAAGATTAACAATCCTTTGTTTCTCACATTTTCTATGAAATCTAATGGAGGATTCAATTATAGTAGCATGCCGAAGAATTGAAGTTAAAACCTCCATAACCAGACTGAATATGTAAGGAGACATCAGATCACCTTGCCTTAAACCCCTTTGCCCTTTAAAATACCCATGAATGTTACCATTGATGCTTACAGAAAAAGAGGTAGAGGATACACAACTCATGATCCAATCTACCATGATTGGATGAAACACAAACCCAAACAGTGTAGCCTTTAAAAAATCCCAATCTACTAGGAGGCCCAATATTCCGGTGATAATTGTGCATTAGCTCTTGTGTTAATAGAATATTATCCGAAATGCGTCTACCAGGCACGAAAGCAGATTGGTTTAGACTAACTACATCTCCAAGCCCTTCCAATATTCGGTTCGATAAAATCTTGCTGACACATTTATATAATACATTGCAACATGAAATTGGTCTGTAATCAGTAACCGAAGACGGAGTAGTGACTTTTGGAACTAAGGCGATAATTGTATGATTAATTTCTTTAAGAAGCCGTCCATACTTGAAGAAGTCTTGGATTGCCAAAGTAACTTCATCACCAATTATGTGTCAAGCCTTTATAAAAAAAGCCAAAGAATACCCGTCAAGACCCAGAGCTTTGTTTTCATTAATGGAGAACATAGCTGATTTCACTTCATTATTAGAAACATCACGTATCATGTTCTCCGCCACCTGAGTGTTAATAACATTTGGCAACAGATCAGGAGTCGAACGTCTAGAGATTATGCCTTTTGAACCCAAAAAGTTTCTGAAATGATCTACAACAGCAGTATTTACCGCCGCATTTCCTTCATCAAACTTTCCATCCCCATCTTTAAGTAATTCTATTCGGCTTCTATGATTTCTGGCTTTTAGAGAGTTATGAAAAAAAAGTTGAATTCGAATCCCCCACTTTCAGCCAATGCACTTTAGATTTTTGCTTTAAAAATCTTTCTTCATCTAGTAAAACTTCTTGGTATTTTGCTAAGAGACACGATTCACGAAGGCATATCAGAATGATTCGGGTTCATATCAATCTCTTTTTGAACCAAATCTAAATCAGCTCTTAACGATTTTACTCATATATGAAGATTACCTTGTTTGACGAATAAGCTTCTAATTAGGTGTTTCAAGGCTCGAAGTTTCTTCACAACTTTAAACATGGGCACCCCATTAACATTTTTGACCATTCCTCTTTCACCAAATCTATAAACTCTTTTTTGTAAGCAATAAAATTTGGGAATTTAAAAGGTTTAGGCTTACTTGCAAATATAGATGGAATTTTAAGAATACACGTGGAATGATCCGAGACTCTATACGACAGGAACATAGCACACGAGCTCGGAAAGGAGTCCATAAATGGGTTATTCACCATGATCCGATCAATCTTCTTTAGAACCCCAATACCCTGTTTCGGTTTTTGAGTCCAAGTAAAATGAAACCCAATACTATTCACATCTGAAACTTCCAAATCATGCACACAATCTTGGAAATCCTTCATACCCCTTGACACTTTTGAAGATCCCATAGCCGTATCCTAAAGAAAAAGCGTCGAGTTAAAATCCCCCATGATAGCCCACGGGTTCCCTCTCACAAACGCTTTATGAAGCTTCAAACTCTCCCACAATTGTCCTCGAACCATATATTCATTATTAGCATAAACAAAAGAACAAAATAAAGCCTTATTCTCATTTTAAAAAACAATCTAAACATGCATAACTTGAGGAGTTTGAGATAGAACCATAATATCAATACATCCGAATTCCAGCCTAGCAAGATTCTCGTGCCCTTTGTACAGATATCCCCATTCGAAGACCACTCCCATCAATTACAAATTCTGTTACAAACTCCCAACAGATTTGCGACATCTACATGAGACTCAAGAATAGCACAGACTTGAATACCAATTTCCTTTATGAATTCCCGGACCTCCCTTTGTTTCAGGGGATGGCCCAATCCCCTTATATTCCAGCAAGCAATACTAGACATTAGGAACCATCTCCGCAGGAGTGCTTGCCCTTGTATTCGTGTTCCCTCCCTTCATAAAAGATGATGTCTCATCATTGATTTCAATAACCTCAACATAGTCCGATTCTTCGTCTTCTATATTTCCATTACTCGCTCCAAGACAGCCAAAAGAGTTATCTACTTTTAGCGACGGCTTTGGTTTTGATGTACCAGGACTAGACGTAGATTGCCCTTCCACAGCTTTAGGTTCCTTAATGATAAAATTGGCTTTTTGATTTTTAATCGGTCTATATTCAAACCTTGACTTTTCCTTTAAGTTAACAGCTTTCTTTGCTTTCTTCTTGTTACTCACCATAGTATAGCCTTGGTAATCTAGTTTCACTATTTCCTTCCCTTTTTGTCCCATTCAATTCATTTACGATTTGCTTAGGACAATTATTCATTGCATGCCCAAATACACAACAAGTGGGGCATCTAGGGGGAGTCCATTCATACTCCACCTTAATAGAATTGTTTAAAAAACCACCCTCTTCGACATTTGGAATAGCAACATTATTGTTTCCTTCAATTCTTTTCCAGCGTCCAACCCTATGATAGCACGAGCATAGCTACTCTTTCCCCAAGATTCAAGACACATGTTGGCTGTTTCATTATCCAAAGTCTTCGGAACTCCAATTATGGATGCTATCAAGCTCAAACCATCTTCAGTGTAAGCCACCAGTGGAACATCATGCATCTTGACCCAGACCGGAACCTTTCTAAGTGCCTCCTTCTTTATCTCCATGTTTGACGACCAAGGCTTTAGGAAGATCGGAACATTTCGAATTAACCATGGACCATCCTTCATCACTTATTCCATTCCTTCAGCTAATTGAAATTTGAAAAAGAAAAACCCACGTGCATTCATCATGCTTTTTTGCAACCCATATTTATCCCACCGATTTTTATCAAAGTATTCTACTACAAGAAGCGCTAGTCTCTTCCCCAAGAAATATCCAAGTAAGACATTGATACACTTTTCTTGAACCTTCTTCACAATATCTATTGGAATTGTGACATCAGCATCACCATGGCTTTCAGTGTTTTCAAGAAAACGGAAATTCACTTTGTTAGAATTGTGGCCTCCCTTTAGTTTATCCGTAAAAGAGCTTGTTCCAGCTCTGAATAAATCTCTACCAGATGACTTAAAGCCAATGTTATTATTCTGATTCAGATTACCCCCACCTGAATTTTGTTTTCCTTGTTAGGGTTTGCATGAGAATTCCCCTTCTTGTGTTCGATTTCCACAAGGTTTGATATAGCAGCTAATCCATCAATGACAGACGTATTACTAGTAGAGTACATACCTCTCCTCGGTGCCATAGTCTTACCCTCAATGTTCATGACTCTCAGCCAAATACCACGTACAGGAACTGTTCCAGGAGTTGTTTCGACATCCTCATTCAACATCTCCGTACATATGTTTCAGTAAATTATCAAGTTTGGGGTAGTCCTCCCCACCAGAATCATCAACTCACTCCATCAACACAACCAATTAAGAACCATGCAACGAAAATGGACGAACACCAAGAAGAAACCAAGAATACGACACAAAGGAAAAACCCTAACTATAAACCCTAGAACCAATCTTCAAGCCTTAATCTATTAGAAGGGTTCGTACCAATCTAGCTGATTTAACAAATGTTAAACGCGATCGATAACATACCTTATAATAAATTAGGAAATCCAAATGATTCTAAAGCTGATGATTTTGAGAAAAAGAAAAACCCTAAAAACTTATTGATCTTGGTGATTATAGAGATTTGTACGTGAATAATAATCAGAATGATTAAAATCAGTTAACAAAACCCATAAACATTAGATGAAAATCAGGTTTAGGATGATGAACAAGAGAAATCACCAAAAATCGCCATTAGGGTATGATGTTCTGTTTCATCCGTTGTAAACCTAAAACAATATATATCTTCGGTGTGAACTTTAGACGCAATAAGTCTCCCATAACCTTTATCATGCAATATGCATATTGTATCGCTACATACTTTATGACTTTTACACTTTAGAAACTTAGAGCCCATGGCATTATAACATAGTGGCATCTTGTTGGTGAAGAATGTCTATGTCTTAGTCTTATATCGAATCTGTATAGATTAGACATGAATAGGCTAGCGAAATCAAGTATTTATATGTATAATGGTCAAGTTCACTGGAGATAAGCATGTCATGTCAAGTTCGGCCGAACTTGCTTAGGCAAGTTCGCCCGAACTTCATCTCCAACCAGCGAACTTCTCCTCCTATAAATAGCTAGCATGTCTTGGTCATTTGTAACTTTATCATCTTTGAGGCGGAGCTATGTCAAATTAGAGACTCGACGTTATATCAATAAATTGACGATTAATTCACTAATGCTTGTTGTTTGGTAATCATGTCGTAATATTTCCGTTATTATGGACATTAGATATCAAATCTAGGTTCCTATGCTATCACGATCGGTCCTACAAGTGGTATCAGAGCTAGAACAGCCTGATTTAATTGATATCAAGACAAGAACACTTCTAATTCTACTCCATTCTTCTATTTTTCTTAACTCTTACACTACAATGAAGGATTCACGGTCAAATTTTGTCCAATTTTGAATATGACATGTTAAATACATCACAGATAAACCCCTGAGAGTTTGGAGACTAAAATCAAATGAATTGGTGTCAAATTGTTGCATCAAATGAATTGGTGGTAACTTGTTGCAAAAACTATGTTTTCAAAACTCATGAAAATAGAACTTGTTAGCAAAGTTCGACCGAACTTGACTTAAAAAGTCAATTTTTGAGTGAGTTTTCATCAAGTTCGACCGAACTTGAATGTTTTTAAGAGAATTTGAGCTAAGTTCGCTCGAACTTACTAAGGAATCTTTGATATTTTATCAAGTTCGACCGATCTTGATAAAAATCAGGAAATCTTAAGCTAAGTTCGCCCGTTCTTGTGAGTTTCTTATAAATTCCAAACTACAAGTTTGCTCGAAGTTCTCAAGGAATATTTTTCAATCGGAATCCATAAGTTCGACCGAACTTGTGGTTAAAAGACTGAAATTCTTCATTTTACTGCAAGTTCGACCAAACTTGTAGTAAATTGTAACACCTCGTAATTTCCTGTCCAATTAAAATTTCGACACGTGTCCCGCTGATCCTCATATGACGAGAGGGACTAAACTCGCCAACATGTTATTTTATAACCTCTGAGTGGTGAATATTAAAGTCGAGGGGTTAAACGTAACAACATGCTTAATCTATGCCTCTGAGTGACCTTTTAATGAACCCGGAGCCTAATGATGTTCGGTTATACTCCCGAGAGTGATAAACAGGTGCCATATTGAATAAAACATGTTTTTATGTCAAAATACGGAAGTTTGGGAAGTCCAGGGACCAAAATTGAAAATTTTGAGAAATGGTCACCCCCGTGTGTCGCGCGGGAACATGTTGTTCCCTCGTGTGGTGTGAGGGCATGCGTTTCGCATAATTCTGCATGCCAGCTGCAGACCTGCATGCCTGCCACCTCTTTTCGCGAATTTCCAGCATTTCTCTGCTCAAGAGTAGTACCTGGACACTTGTGCACTTCAGGGATGCATGCTAAACTCTTGTATCAACCTCCATAATCTTCCAATTCCATAAATTGAAGCCTTGATTCATCCTTCAAGAACTTGCACACTCCTCAAATTCTCATCCTCAAACCTTAGCAAGTTCTGGAGCTTCAAGAGTCTTCAAGTCCATCTCATATTCGTGCAAGGACCTTTTGTAAGTGTTCTTGACCTTCCTCATTCAGTTTATTTCCCAGTCTAGCTAAAAGTCAAGTTCGTCATAAAACATCTTTGACTTTAAGCTTAAATCCTCATCGTCCGGCCATGGTTCGAATCAAACATGGTTACGTGATCGTAATGAGGTAGGTAACAACATCCCATAAAGGCACCTCCTGATTACCACGTTTGCATGTCCGATTGACGAGTCAAACTTATTTCTAAAAAAGTCAAACTAGGTCAGATTTGGTATCTACCGCATAACTAATAACATGCATGCTATAAATTCAGTTTTGACACTCAAAATACTCAGTAAAAATCATAAGAATGTGTGAGAATATATTCGGCTCGTCAAATCCAGGTCTAAAGGTCGGTTCGTAACCGAAAGTCGCAAGGTTTGACTCCTACTTTGACTTTCAGTTCTAACCAGATTTAGAGTCTTTCACGGCCGATTCTAAGTTACATTATGACCCCTACATAAAGTAGCTTAACCCTTTGAGGTCATACTATCTGGTCATAATCATAATCCGAGTTTATACGCAAATTTCATTAATGTGTCAAATTTGACTACTTTGTCCTTTTTGCTTAAAATGAGAATTTAACTAAAAATGAACATGCAACAAGTTAGCTATTAATATGTTAACTTGCTTGGCTTGCATGCATGTCAATAATTTGGTCATAATCTGAGTTTTTCCTAAATATCGCAAATCAAGCTTTTAAAGGACCAAAATGCCACTTTCGGCAAATAAAATGTTTTAACCACAACTCCTACAATAAAAACTTTACCTACTGATTATAAAAACCTATTTCTAATATTTTTATAGTAGGTACAAGTTATAAACTCAGATTACCAAATAAGTCTTCAAATCTATGTGTGAAATGACCACCCTTTCGGGGCATATTTTGGTCTTTAATTATAAACCACACATATATTTGATATCTTACTGATATAACATCATAAATTAACTATTTTTATGACCTTGACATCCAAATTATTGCAAACCTCTTTTATAAGTCGTAAAATGACTAAATTACCCTTTTGAAACTTAATTCGATTTAAATCTACGACGGGCATACATGTTAGTATCTTACTGATATTATGACATGTTTTAAGTGTAATGGCACATGAAACTTGTATATAATTCATCCGGTTACCCGGCATCGCTTATATACGTACGGTTAAGCCTACGTGACTTCTTTACGTAAATTCACCGAAACGGGTCTAACCTTGTCATTTTTATATCAAAATCCAGAATGTCATATGTTTACCCAAAATATACAAGTCCTAGTACTTGTCGGGTTTAAACAACATTCTTTCCGGTCATCGCTTAATCTAGCGTATCATCCCGTTACGTATCCTTTAGCTAACTAGTTCGAGACTCAACCTAAACCCGTTAGCATTCTAATTGGTTATTAATACCATCAATCAAGACTAGAAGCCCCCCAGTAGATCGATACTTTGCATTTGTCTTCTTGATTAATGGCTGAGTTACTATTCGTTAGAAGAACTAGCTCAGATAAATATTTTAACTTATTTTCCCTATACAGGCTTGGGATACGGTATTATATTACCGCTTGGTCGGGTATGGGATCATGTTTATCAGATTATGATTCATTAAATCTTTATGTATTGTCTGATAACTTAAACATTGGGGGTTAACTCGACCGTGTCCTGGATATCCTTGACTCATTTAAATTATTAATGGCCATGACCTAAGCGCTGGGTGTAGGCATACACCTGACAGACGCTAATACTAAACAAATTATTTTTATTATACTCCTCCACGGGTTTTATTAAGTGGTGTGTCGGTTAATCAGGTTATTCGGTTTTTGCACCGGACCCCATATGTATTGACAGGCTTGTAAAACTGTAAACAATATCATTTTGAATTATCCCAAGTTATAAAAGAATTTTCGTGCTCAATGCACCTAAACAAATTTTAAATGTTTTCAAAATGTGTCGATTAAATGTATCTACCAGTGAAAACTGACGTATTTTCCAAAAAGTCTTAGTGACAGTTTCGGCACGGAATGGGCTAGGAGCTGCTTGGTATGATGTAGTGAATTTTGCAAGTTCTTAGTCAAGTCGAAAGTTTGTCGGAGAATATCGTTTTTATACCTACGATCCGCATGTGGATCTAATATTGCAAACCTTGTAATTGTTTTAAGACTTTTAAACTCTACGGTTTGTAATAATATTTAATATTCAAGTCTTCCGTTGTGCTGTATATATGTTTGACCTTGATGATACCAATCTTACGTCACAATACTTCCCATCCGGGCCCATCGGGATTGTGTTGGAAATACGGGGTGTGACAGGTTGGTATTAGAGCCAACGTTCGAATGAATTAAACACTAGCCTTTTGTGTTTAACCTCGAGTATACACAATAGCACATTCCTTAGTCTCCGAGTCTGGACATCGACTTAGGATTTCTCTAACCATTATTAAGAGTTTTATTATTTATTTTGTTTTGCTTTGTTTTCTAATTTGTATTGTAGCAGGAAAAATGCCGCCAAGATGTCGTGGTAGCATGAGGAGAGGCGGAGGCTCGACAAGAGGAGGAACATCCGGGCAAGGACCATCCCGTGTACCGAGCCCAAACCCAAACCCATACGAAGGATCAGGAGATTCTTCGTCTTCATGGCGACCGTTTGGGTACCCTCTTCCATGCGAGTACTCTCCCCCACATTCAGAATCCCAAGACTCTCACTACTCTTTCCACTCGTACCATTCACATCACTCATATCACTCCAACCCTCACCAAGAAGACTCCAACCCAAATAGCTATGCGTGTTCTCCATCTATAACGCCACCGATTGACTCACCCACCCACATGGAGGAAGATCCGAGATGCCACCTTTAGGATCGCGCGACTATCCTATTGAACTGTCAAGTGGTCCCCCTTCTCGCATGGGATCACCATTTGAAGGCCCCGATAGTTGGGATTTGAGATGGAGCCAATACCAGTTTTACTATACCCCTTCTCCTCATTCTTCTAAACCACCATCACCTCCCCAAGAAGCTGAACAAATGGAAGTGGAGGAATAACAACCCCAATGACAACAAACGCCTCTAAGAAGGAAGCGTGGAGCCCGTATGTCGGTACATGCTGGGCAATGGACGGGTTCACAACCACCTATGTCCCAAACTTACCCTGTTATCCCTGAGGACCCACAAATGGGTGGACCCTCAAACGCATCACCAGAGGCGGTGTTGCCACCTCTACCACCAACCATTGAACTTGTTGTTCAACTGTCACTACCAGAACTAGGAAATCCGATCCCTTCCTATCCAGATTCATCTGGGTACCACCATACTCCTACACCTTTACACTATGACTATTCGGAAGCAGCCGCGTATAATACTTATAACCCAACTCCTTTTCTTCCATACTCGGCTACATCATACCCTGACTATGGATATCAATACCCTTCAGCTTACCAGTCTCAACCGCAACCGCAACCCCCGCTACAGCAAACACCTCAAACAACGCCACAACTAGAGGCCATTAATCAGGCCTTGGAAAGAGTTGAGCAGATGCAGCGCCAAACCGAGAAAATGGAGAAGAAAACCTTTAAGGCCTTCAAGAAGTTGACAAAAATATGGAAGGGAAAGAAAGATGAGTAGGGATTGAGCTATTAGTATTTTTATTTTTTATTTGTTTAGTCCCTGCGTGGACAAGTATTTCTATTTTAGTCCCTGCGTGGACAAATATTTGGTTTCCATCCCTGCATGGACTAGTTATTTCTATTAGACCCCTGCGAGGGCCAATTAATCTTAGTTTTGAATAAAAGACATGTTTAAGGCCTTAATGTAATTCCTTATTTATTTTAATGAGGAAGGATTCAAAATTTTATATGTGTGTATATATATAAGTATTAAGAAATATCCTTTGTTCAAGCGATCGTCTCGACTTTACTTAAAATTTTTATTGATCCGCTAAAATTTCAAAAGATCTTCTTAAATGGTTTTCACAGCCAAATGGCAATAGACCATAATAAATTGGCAAACTATGATAAGTTAAGGACTGATAACCTTTTATCATGATAGCTAAGGAAGAGTACCCCTTCTATCCAGAGGCAGTGAACTACGTTCCACCTTGAAGCCTAATGGTTAACAAGATCATTGTGTATATCAAGAATGATAAATACTTCCCATTATCACTCGGAGATGAATGGCTTACAAGCCATAACTAATCATCCAATAGAGTCAAGGACGTTGTAACCTTTAAGGTTCCCTGTCCAAGGTAGTGAGTCATGCTCCAAAACCTTATTAAAATGATCATAAATACAACCAGGCTTTATTATAAAAACCATTTTAAGACAATTAACTCCAGTTAACATCTAAGTAATGTTGACTCTCCTGGCAGTGTGACTTGAGGAACCATACTAGTATTCGAGGTAGTTGGGCTACGCCCAAACCTCATCGATCATAAGTGATCAATCTTATATCATCTTGTCAGATATGCAATGGCAACATTCAAACATCCATTAGTGATGAAAGGCCTTTGAGCCATAAATCCCATGTCCAAGCACCATACATGACTCTTTAAAAGTCTAAGCCTTTTGTGCCAAGTTTATAAAGAAACATGTCTTAATGTACTTAAATGATTAAGAATACCATGACACTCTGCGAATCATCAATTGCAACGATCAACTAATGGACTTTTAAATTATGTAGTACCAAGATTTACGTAAATTCACCAAAACGGGTCTAACCTTATCATTTTTATATCAAAATCCAGAATGTCATATGTTTACCCAAAATATACAAGCCCTATACTTGTCGGGTTTAAACAACATTCCTTCTAGTCATCGCTTAATCTAGTGTATCATCCCGTTACGAATCCTTAAGCTAACTAGTTCGAGTCAACGACTCAACCTTAACCCGTTAGTATTCTAATTGGTTATTAATACCATCAATCCAGACTAGAAGCCTCCCAACAGATCGATACTTTGCATTTGTCTTCTTGATTAAAGGCTGAGTTACTATTCGTTAGAAGAACTAGCTCAGGTAAATACTTTAACTTATTTTCCATATACGGGCTTGGGATACGGTATTATATTACCACTTGGTCGGGTATGGGATCATGTTTATCGGATTGTGATTCACTAAATCTTATAACCCGTTTTATTTTGTATTGTCTGATAACTTAAACATTGGGGGTTAACTCGACTGTGTCCCGGATATCCTTGGCTCATTTAAATTATTAATGGCCACAACCTAAGCGTGGGGTGTAGGCATACACCTGTCAGATGCTAATGATAAATAAATTATTTTTATTATGCTCCTCTGCGGGTTTTATTAAGTGGTGTGTCGGTTAATCAGGTTATTCGGTTTTTGCACCGGACCGCATATGTATTGATAGGCTTGTAAAACTGTAAACAAGATAATTTTGAATTGTCCCAAGTTATAAAAGAATTTTCATGCTCAATGCACCTAAATTTTTTTTAAATGTTTTCAAAATGAGTCGGTTAAATGTATTTACCAGTGAAAACTGACGTATTTTCCAAAAAGGCTAAGTGACAGGTTCGGCACGGAACAGGCTAGGAGCTGCTTAGTATGATGTAGAGAATTTTTCAAGTTCTTAGTCAAGCCTAAAGTCTGTTGGAGAATATCGTTTTCGTACCTACGATTCGCCTGTGGATCTAATATTGCAAACCTTGTAATTGTTTTAAGACTTTTAAACTCTACGATTTGTAATAATATTTAATATTCAAGTCTTTCGTTGTGCTGTATATATGTTTGACCTTGATGATACCAATCTTACGTCACAATACTCCCTACCCGGGCCCACCGGGATTGTGTTGGAAATACGAGGTGTGACATAAATCTAACTTTTTCAAAAGTTTGAACGTGTTTACGTGTCTCGATATTCCCGATGGATGATATTCAAAGAGCGTTTATGTCAGGAGTGGGTACATCCAATGCCAATGTGATACAACAAGTCAATCTTGACAAAGAAATGGGCACTTCCGTTAAACCACCGAAGTTAATGAGTATGGACGAGTACAAAGGATGGAAGGAGAAATTCACTTATTGGGTTCAGGCTATGCATTTCCAAGGCCGGGTGTCGATTGAGAGAGGTTATACTGTTCCGTTAGACGAACATCAGCAAGTTTTAGAGAAGGACAAGTACTCCACAATTCAAAACGATGAGTACATTGCTGAGAAAAAGATGATTAGCCTCATTCAACAATCTGTTAAAGGGGATATTCTGGTCTGTTGCCCGAATATACGACTGCGAGAGATCTCTGGCTATCACTGCAAAAGAAATACCAAGGAAACGCAGAAATGATCAAGAGTAAGAAAGCTCTCATCATGAAGGAGTTCGATATCTTTAACATGTTGAAGGGAGAGACAATGAAACAGATGATTGAGCGTTTCTGTCATCTGAAAGTCCAAATGAGAAGACACGGTCTCGAGAAGACGGAACAAGAGTACATCGATAAGCTTGCAGATGCGTTACCTGATGGGAAGTGGACTACTTATCTGATGGTTCTGAAAGAAAGTCTGAATTGGGAATTCTTCAAGCTGTCTACATTCATCGACAAACTTGAAGGTCATGAAATGGAACTTCTGAAAATTGCAAAATCGAAGAATGCTAACATTGTTCAAGATGTTGGTTTGTACTACAAGAACGGAATGCAAGACAACATTGAGTGCTAATATAAACTCTTCCCCACAAATTCAGAGCCAATCATATCCTCAATATGATCAAAGTCCACAGAGCTCTTCATTCTCAAGCACTGGGCCAAACTCTTCATATCAGAATCAAGCAAATCAGAATCAACAAACAAATTCTGATTCAAATGTGTACAAGTGTAACATTGCTGTAAATCTAAACAATGTTGTTTCTGAGCAAGTTGCAAAACAACACATATCGTCACTATTCTAGAATCGTATGAAAGTCTTGTAGCTGGAAATATCAGCAATTTTGAAATGACCTCCAAACACTACGATTAGGTGGACGAAGAAGAGCTTGAACTGATGGACATAAAGTGGTCACTAGCTTCTATCATTCGAAGGGTGACAAAGTTTGTTGCACTCATAGGCCGAGATATCGGAAATTCAAACAACAAGCTAGGGTTCGACAAAACCAAGGTCACTTGTTTTAGATGCCAACAGAAAGAGCATTTCAAGAGAGAATGCAAAAATCCTGAAGCAACGGGAAATCAGAGTCCATTTGGTAGAGGCAACGAGTATTACAAGAAATCTCTTCAATACAAGCCTTTCCCAAAATAGACACAAGTTGAGATCCAAGAAGAGCCAAACAGCAGTAACATTGATAAGGCAATGGTTGCTACCAATGAAGATGATGGTTTCGATTGGAATTCTTATATTGGAAAGAAAACAGGAGTTGCATTGATGGTTGAAATAGTTGAAGATACTTCTGCCGAAGAAGTAGCAGCGATAGAGAATGCTCTACTGGAACAGTATCTGCAACAACAGGAAGAAGAGGAAATGTATCTTCACATGAAGAAACAGGGCATTTTAACTTCTAATTCATCTTCTATTTTTGCAGGTAACTTTGATGGAAGTTCTCATGAGCAAGTGATCGAGGAGAAGTCGAATGAAGAAGTTATTGATGTTTTTTAAGAAGTGACTATTGAAAACCTCAAGGACTTTGCCGATAAAGCTATGATGACAAATCTAACCAGGTAGGTCTAGAGGTAAAGGAAGTTGTCAAAGTGCAAGTTGTGGAGGTTGTAAAACCTTGCACAAAATGTACCGAGCCATGTGCTAAATGTGCCAAAAAATCACAAATCATCGCTGATTTGTGTCAATAGACTTAACACGTTCAGTAAATTGTTTACGAGATATAAACTAAATTTTACAACTACTTAATCTTGTGGATTAAAACATCTTGAATATATAGACTTAGTACTCCGAAATTTCATTTGAGAGATTGCCTGATTATGAGATACGAGGTCTTTATAGATAGTTGATATCTGGGGTATTATACAAGTTCTTCTGATTTTGCGGAAGCAATAGCCTAGAACTTCTATAATACTTTCACTATAAACCCCTAAACTGCATGCAATCTTGAAAAGTATCGAAAGATCTAATCATTTGCAGTGCTAAAAAGATTCCTTAAATGGAATACATCCTAAAGTCGAGCCTTCATCTATTTGTCTTTACGGTAGTACTAACCTGAGCTCTCAAGGTCTCGCATAACCCAGATACAGATATCAATTACGCTATATTCACCTGTAAGATGAAATCTAGGGAATCTTGATACGGGAGTATATTCAATAAGTGGGAACCGCAGATAAGTCAAGTTTCATAACTCATACCTTAATATATCTTGGAACAGTTGAGAAACGTGGTAAATTTTAAGTGGATAAACATATTGACAATCTAGGTAAACGAGTTTAAAACTTAAAGTCATCTAAAGGTCAACGGTACTGGTGATATGTCTCAATTAACTGATATGATCCTTAGACAAGAATTCACAAAAATATGTCTCTAAATATGTTTGTACATAGTTAACATTGTTCTGTATATATTTTATCAGCTTTATAGATTAAATCCAAAAAGATTTTCAGTGTGTTTTAGCATAAACGTACAAAAACACAAAAAGTTTTTGTTTCTACATTGTTTTCAGCAAACCAATGTTGGAGAACGGATCTTCGAAGTCTGGTAAGGTGCTAAACTGGTGGGAATCTCATTGAAAACAACCTGGGAGCTAATCTGTAAACTCTGAAAAGCCAAAACGATGAAAAGTTCATTAATTTGAAACTTTAAATTTTGAAATATCAACAGTTTGTTCGTAACAGGTAAAATCGGGGTCATTAACTTGGACTCGGCAGACAAATCGGTTAACCAAGGTCATTAGCTTGGACTTGGTCAACTAAGTGGACTTTTAAAACTGGTAAAAGGTGAAAATTCAGGGACTAAATTGCAAAAACTTGAAAATTTGAAAATTAGGTTTACGCAAGTTCGGCCGAACTTGCTAAACTTATTAAAGTGTCATATTTAAACAAGTCCGACCGAACTTGCTTTGATAGCTGGTTGATAGAAGGTAAGTCCGACCGAACATGTCTTTGATGGCTGGTTGTTAAAAGGTAAGTCTGACCGAACTTGTTGTATAGATGGTTGAGAAAGTGTAAGTTCGCCTTGACTTCATGGGCTTTGTGTTTGGGCTTGCAAGTTCGCCCGAACTTGCTAGGATATGAATACCTTGCAAGTTCGGCCGAACTTCATTATCAACTGTCACTAGTCTCTAAGTGAACTTAACACACATTGAGCAATTTGTTAAAAGTTTCAAGATTGTACCGTTACTCTGCTCAAAATTCGATTGATTGTGGTGCTTCACACACCATCTTCAATGGACGAGGTGTGTAATCAAGATTTGAACCGTTAATTGGTCTTAAAAAATTGAACTCAGATCTGGACATGTTAATTCTGATAGTTTTAGATGCTATATGGTCTAATTGAACTTAAAACATTAACAATAAACATAAATCGACCGTGTATCTAAGATGGATTTGATCAGAATGGTCATAAAATGATGTTGCAATGTTGTTGGAGAAGATGACAAGTTCGCCCGAACTTGTTCATCAAGTCCGGCCGAACTTGCATCTGCTGATAATTGATTTCATGATTAAACAATAAGTTCGACCGAACTCATGATTAAGAATTGAATTTGTGAAAATGTTGGAAGTTCGCTCGAACTTAGGATTAGAAATCAGAAAATTATGTCAACTATAAGTTCGCCCGAACTTATGTTTGGATTGTTGAACATGTCAATATACATATTCGGGCGAACTTGGATCAAACCTGTTTGTTATACACACATCAAGTTCGCCCGAACTTGATGAAAATGTGTTGAAAAATTTTGTAAAAATTTCTCGTAATGTGTGCTAAGTGTTTGGTGTCGTCTTTCAGGTTAATGCACCAGCTCGGGTAATCACGATGGATTTTTCCAAGTTCCATAACACCTGTATTACACTCGACAAGGTGTTATGTCCATCACTGAAAGAATACGACAGCATTCTGAACTTTTTAAAGGATTGCCCTATTCATCGAGCTATCACGGAGCGAACATTGTCTTACAGATCGCATACTTATCATTTTTGGATGAATGCGAGCCTTAGTGCCGACAAGAAGACCATTACATAATTTGTGCAAGTTGGAAATGAAGTCAAAGAGATTGCAGTCACTGAAGATGATATTCGCAGGATTCTACTGTTTAACAACGATAAAGATGATCCGATATTCTTAGACGAGAAGATGGTCCGAGGATGTTTCTATCGGATGGGTTACAAGGGTAGTGTGAATAAACCAACGTTGAGGAAAGGGGAAGTGCCTAACCCCTACAAGCTCCTCATGCACGCGATCATTCACACTTTTAGCCACAGAAAGGCGGGCCTCGACGACGTGCAAGATTATATGGCATGCATGGCAACGACATTAATTCTGAAGAAGCCATATAACTACTCAAAGCTCGTATTCATGCACATGTCAAAGAATATGGAAGACGCGAGATTATGCTTATATCCAAGATTTGTGTAGATGCTAATCGATGAGAAGTTTACAGACATTGCACGTGATCCAAACGATGTTATATATCTCAGTCACCTCGATGATACTACAGTAAATAAGTTGATCAAATTCCAGAAACAGGATTCAGCACCTGTTGCTAAACCAATATTTGGGACGTTAAAGAATGAACATTATGTTGCGCCGCCTGATGACAAATGGAGGAATGATGGAAGTGGTGGCGAGAAGGAATTAAATGCAGAAAAAGAGTGGTTCAAGTCGTTTAAGCCTAAAGCTCGTAGTGATTGGTTTGTAAAAGCTGAAGTCGAAAAGAAAAAAAAGCGAGCGGCTAAGAAAGTTGATACTATGCTTGTAGATGAAGAGGAACCTGTTAATGTTCAAGCAGAAGCTGGATCGAGTGCAACAGTTGTTATAGAAAGTCAGGAGACAGAAAAGACTATGCAAGAGGATGATGTCATTTCAACTACTTCAGAGAATGATGATGATTCTCTTGAAAAGCGGCAAAAGATTGTGGATGCCTAAGCTGAAAAAGAAAAGCTGACCAAAGGTGATGCTAATTATGTGCCTGAGCTTGAAAAAGATTCTGATGAGGAAAGGCCGAAGAAAAAGGCAAAGCGTGCAAAATCTGCAGTGGTTTCGACAAAAAAAACCACAGGATCTCCAAAAAGAAAGGAAAGAAAACAAAGAAAGCCCAAAAGCCAGCTAGCAGGAGTTATATGGGAAAGCCAAAAAGCACAGAAGTTAAACAAGAACCTTCTGGCGCATAGGAGAAAGGAGTTACACAAGAACCTCCTACACAAGAACCTCCTGTTATCATTTCTTCTGAAGCAGAAAGGCCAGGAGTTACACAAGAACCTCCTGAGTCTAATTTACTTGAAGTACCAGTGATTCAATCACCTGATCCTAAAGCTGTTCATTCTGAAAGCTCAACTCCGAGGAAAGCAACTCCGAAGAAGTCAACTCCAAAAGCTGCTACTCCTAAGTCAACACCAAAGAAGTCACATTCAAATCTATTTGGTGATATTCCAAATGAACCAGTATATCTTCAGGACTTAGATGAGTTCTTCCCTGACACAGATATGATGTTCTAGAAAAGCGTGTCAAAGAATTGAAAGATAGAGTTCAAAAGAATGAAGAGGAGAAAGCTGAGCTAACCAAGAAAGTAAATCAAAGCTCAGTGGAGAAAGAAATGATGGATGACAAGATAAAAGTGTTAGAGAGTGAAAGAGAATTCTTTAAAGCTTTGATTGAAAGTTTGCAAGACGTGAATGAGAAGCTGCAGACAGAGATTGCTGAGCTAAAGACGATTCAAGCCCTAAATGGTCGTAGATTTACAAGAATGCAGAAAGTATCATCTAGTACTCTGGGTATTGATTTCATTACTGAGTATGATCGTCTGGATAGGCAAGAAGTGAAAGAAAGAGCTGAAAAAGAGCTTGCAGCTAGTGGTAAGGGCAAAGGTGTTGAAGGTGAAGCACCTAAATCTTATGAAGTTGCCGATAAGCCTATTGATGAGAATGTAGAAAAAGCTTCTAAGTCTGATATTTCTAAGGTTGACGAATCTGTCAAACCTTCTGAACTTTTATCTACTACTGAAGAAAAGGACGATGATGAAGCAGATGATGAAGATAAGGATGATGAACCACCACATGATGATCCTAAGGATGATTCTGACCACGATGGAGGTAACGATGATGATCCTAGTGGTACAGGGATTAAAGTGGTTGACGCGACAGTGAACGAAAGCTTCGATTTCACAAGTCTTCTAAAAAAATGAAGCAAACGTCATGAATGAACAGATTGAGAGGAGTCATGGCAAACAGGGCCAACTGAAGATGTTGAAATGCCTGATGCTATCACTATTGCTAATCCTGTTGTTGCAGTTCCAACAAAACCGTTGATACTTATGATTGAACATAATTTTGAAGAGGGAGAGTATGTGCACAACTATACGAAAGGAAGATTTGGCTAAGCTGATTGAGATTGATGCAGAATCTCTGGATTTTGATTTGAGGAGCAAGTGCTAAATGTAAACACATTCGAGCCTAATGAGTATCACTATCAAAGAAGGTTTGAGGCAGATGAGTATAATAGGGCTATAGTGGAGGATTGGTCTTCTAATGATGAAAGAGATGAAACTGCAAAGTACGTTGGTCCTACTACAGATTGTTTTCCAACGTTTGAAGAAATGTACAAACAGTTAGACGAAGATATGTTGAAGGAAAAGATCGAAGAATCTATTCGCGAAGGTACTGTTCCAAAACCAATGACGAAGGAAGAAATAGCTCAAGCTAAGAAATCCTGGTTCAAAGGGATGCCGCGTGAACGTAAGTTTCGACGTCCTCTAGCATTCTTTACCAGAGATAAAGATGTGTCATTGGGGGATATTCTACGTTGGGGGTGGTTTAAGGAATTGAATGTTTATGCAATCAAAAGGGAATTTGGGGTGCAATACTTCAAATCTCTGGCTGATTTCAAGACTCTACGGTACTGGGATGTTGAGGAGCTTGTTCAAACTGTGAATGTCACATATCAGATGAAGTTTATCGATCAATTACTATGGAAGATGATCAAGTTTGTAGCTACAAAGGGTTTTAGATATTGGAAGCCGTTTATTCCAAAGCGTCGCATCAAAGCGAATAAGAAGACAGGGGAAAAGATATAACGTTAATCATGAAACAACCGAGTGTAATGAGAAACATGCCTTTGATGCCTATCGAACAGAATTTTTATCCGGTATTCAAGTGGTTGTAGATTGATCCTAACACGTGTGAAGCAGTGATAGTATTGCGATTTGAAGAACATCTGGATATCACAAGGGAAAGGGTTGAGATATTAGGGTTTAAAGGTATGAGAGGTTTGTGGGGAACGATCAGGATACTAGACCCGATGTGGCTAGTTAATTGTTCGAGAGAAGATATCAAAAGCTTGTTCTACAGTAAGATTGTATTTGAAGAACGTAAAAAGGAGCAAGCAATGCAGTATCAAAGGGTCGTTAACGTATGCTACGCTCGAGAAGTTAACTCTGGGAAAATGTGGGAAACGAGTTGGAGGGATCTTGAACGTGTTGAATTTTTAAAAGAAGAGAAGCGTCTAAAGGAGATACATGAGAAAGGTAGGGCGGCAAGGCTTAGAAGGTTTCAGTACATGAACAAAGTGCCTCCTACTGATCAGACGCCAAATCCGAAGCAAGAACGATGTAAGAAGCCATTCAAGAACTTCTTCGGTCGTGTTCGTTAAAGTTTATTTGAAGACAGAGTTTTGAAGACTGATACAAGACGAAGATAATATCCAAGGAGGAGTCTGTTGGTGCAGAATGTCTATATCTTAGTCTTATATCGAGTCTGTATAGATTAGACGTGAATAGGCTAGCAAAATCAAGTATTTATATGTATAATGGTTAAGTTCACTGGAGATAAGCATGTAATGTCAAGTTCGGCCGAACTTGCTTAGGAAAGTTCACCCGAACTTCATCTCCAACCAGAGAACTTCTCATCCTATAAATAGCTAGAATGTCTTGGTCATTTGTAACTTTGGCATCTTTGAGGCGGAGCTCTGTCAAATTGGAGACTCAACATTATATCAATAAAATTGACGATTAATTGTCTAATTCTTGTTGTTTGGTAATCATGTCGTAATATTTCTGCTATTATGGACATTAGATATCAAATCTAGGTTCCTAGGCTATCAGGATCGGTCCTACACATCTTAGAGTGTGATAAGGCTTAGGAACCATTAGGTCCTAGGTTCAATTCTCACAAGGAAGTTTTACCCAAATTTATTGGGTTTCCTCTTGAATTAATGTATAAGCATTATTGCCTATTAGAGATGGATATGATCGGGTGATTCTGTTGGTGGCACCATTATGACATCTGTGTATTTCCATCATCGTACAATTCTGAAACAATTTTATATTTAATAACATTGTGTTTTATTCCAAGATTTGTGTATTTATATATGGCATTTCATATTTTCAATCCTTGTTCAATTCTGATCTTTCAAACCACTTCTGGAAGTGAAATCGCAAACCATTACGCAAACATAATCAGTATAACACGACGTACACTCTGTAACAATGACATAAACTAAACATTCCCTGAATATCCTTTACATAACTTAGAAATAAGTTTGGAAGGGTTTGGTATGGCAAAAACGTGCTTATTGAACTTCAGGGGCTATTTTGCAAATTCTGCGAAACTATGCCGTTACGCGTATTTCCTAATCCGAAACATGTACGCACATCTAAAATTTTTTTTAATCATTAAAATCTTGTATTTTGATAATTGGAATGCAAAAATATCAATCGTTACGCATTTACGGTCATTTGCCAGTTCGTTACGATTTTCATCGTAATTAACTGAAACCGCAACCGTATGACTGAACGAACCGACACCCGGGACATTTTTGGATATATTTCAAGTTTCCTATTCTTTATCGTCCTTATAAATCTTTAAAATGTGGTTAACGGGTGTTAAAAGTGCCAAAATGCGACAAAAACAAGTTCAGGGGCCAATTCTGAAACTTCTGCCCTTGCAAGGGCCTTACAGACCGTAAGGCAAAACCCTATATGGTCCGTAAGGGGTGCCCGGAGCAGAAGCTTCCTATTTGCAACTTGGCAGCTTCTTGTTTACTTCTTTGGACACTAAGCACATGTTATCGCCACACTTCCTCTGGTTGCAACACATTATTAGACACATGTTATGATCCTACAACACCTCTCAACACTTGGCATGATCCTACACTTCATCTTCAACTATAAATACCTCCATAAGTTGCAACCATTTTCTTGCTCAATTTTTTTCTTTCTTCTCTTGCTCTAAGTGGAGACTACCACATTGTTGGAGGTCTCCCATCTGAGTTCTTTAGTCTTTCCTTCATTCTTGGATCACAAGTAAGTGTTCCATCCTAGTCTTGTTCATTAGTTTTAGCTATTTCAAGCTAAAAGTCAAACAGTGTTTGACTTTCAACTTTGACCATTAATTGGTCAAGTCAAAGTCCAATTGGACTTTGCAACATGATCGTAATCACGATGGTTATGATCCATATCGATCAAGCCTACTGATTACGACGTTTCCTAGTCGAAGTGACGAGTCAAAGTTTCGGTCAATAATGCGCAAAATGTACATTACACGACGGAACTATTTTCGGGTGTCAAAACACTTTGTTTTGATACCAAATCAGTTTTATAAACTTAGTTAGACATGTTTAACATGTCTAACTCGTCACTTTAAGTTTAGTGCTTGTTTAGGGTCGTAAGTCGAGCGGTCTTGACCACCGCTTTGACTTTCGAATCCAACCCGTTTCATCGATCTTAGGATCCGACCAAACTCATATTAGTGACCATAGTTGTATAGGGAATAACCCTCTGAGGTTATATCTTATGGTCATGTCGTTTGGTTAGCAATATGTTAAGTCGCTTATTATGCTTTAATAATGACCAAAATGCCCTTTTGCGCATAAATCGACTTTAAGCATATGTAACATAAATTTTGAAATATAATCTGATGTTACAATATTATTAAACATGTTTTGGCATATAAGACTTATCATAACATATATCTAACCATACGAACACATATTTACGTAAATGACACGTTAAAGTGGATTAAACTACCTTAACGAGTCATAACGGGTCACACGCACTTAGGATCATTTCCAAATCAGAATTTTAACTTTACTAAACCATTTCATATGAGTTCCAAAACTCATTTGGATTATAAGGTTTCATTCTATCCGAATCTTCCATTTAAGAACCCGACATTTACTTAGTTATCCGATATTAGGACTCACTTGATTTTCCCGGACTCTTGAGCTTTGTATATCCATCTTGAACACTTTTGAAATCCTAAGTGAGTACATAGTCCCCTCTTTTACGTTTTTCAAAAGTTTTGGGGTGATACACATGTGCCTACATGCTACTTTCCTGTTTTCTTATTTTTCATGACATAAATTTGCTATATTTATATAGTACACATATAGTACATGATTTCAATTATGTTTTGCTATGTATGTTGACTGAGCATGCTAGCACATTGATTTCAAAGATACTTTTGTGGCATATGTTGACTTAGCATATGAGCACATTGATTTACATTGCATTTTTGCTATGTATGTTGACTGAGCATGCTAGCACATTGATTTTATGGACATTTCTACTTCATGTGTTTACTTAGCATACTTAGTACATGGCTTAAAGACATTTTCATGACATTGCTTACATTGATTATGACATTTGGTATGTTTAACAAGACATAATACATTCATTAGCATTGATCACGCCTCTCGGTAGTATGTAATAGTACCATAGGACTTGACAAATCCCGTTCCCCGCTTCCTAGGTTTGTTTGGAAGTAGGGAATGACAGAATCCGAATACATTTTTGATAAACCTTTGACTTGATAAGGGTTTATCCGATAGTCTCAAGGCTTGAATGTATGCGATAAACAAAAATCCTGATAAATGTTCGTATCAAATAAAGCAATGGTTTTCAAAACATAACATTTGATTTAAACCTTTGTTTATTCAAAGACATTGTTTTGTACAAGACATTTGATTATACATGACATTATTACATATGGTTAGAGTATAGACTTTTACTTGCCATACAACACAAATGGTTATTACACTTCATTTGATATACAAGACATGGTTTACACTGACATTAGACATTGTTTACACATGACAATTGACATTGGTTTAAACAAGACATAACTTGATGATTTTTGGTAAGTTTTTTAAATAACAAGGCGTGTGTAATATAATAAAAGCATGGTGGATACGCCGCTTTGCCGCCTATTAAGAGGATAGGTCCCGTCAAGCAGTCCGCCTTTCTTCATCTATACCAGCTGCCACGCACGAGCCCGTAGAAAGGATTTCAACGCCCCTCTCTAGATAAGAAGCAGAATGCGCCATCACCTACAGCCCTTTCCTCTGCCGGGGACTTCCACGAAATGAAAACGGGCGGCATCGCCGTATGCTCCACTACTGGTTTATATCCCAGAGTACTCCTATGGCCGATCTGTCACCCAACCTACTTTAACAACCTAAAGTTACTATATATAACTGCTTTTATCATATTACATACCGTGGCGTTATCTAAACCACTTCGACAAGTACAAGACATGACATTTTTACAAAACATGACATCTTTTACACAAGACATGATATCTTATTTCAAAACAAGACATATTTATACAATTCATTTTTATTGGATATTTATTCAACTATGCATCATTTCTTTTAAACATTCAATTTTCTTGTGATTTTATAAAATAAAATACTTTGTAAGGTCATGACTATTTTTCCGTTAAACATCTATTTTAACTTTCGAGTGATGAATCCTCATCAATAAAACCTATGTATCTCACAGGCATTTTTATGCTGACGTACCTATTTTCACATGTGTTTCAGGAGCTAATGCTTAAGGTTGATACATTCGACACTTAGGATGGACTTTGGGTTTTAGTGACTTAAAATCTACAAGACAATAATACTGTTGTTGCTATTTCGCAAAGACAATTTAATTTCTGTTTTGTTTTCCTTTACTCCAAGACAATGTAATTAAACTTAATGTGATAATACAAAACTTTAATTACCATGGTTGTTGAAACAATACTTCTATTACAACACTCCCCTTTGTTTCCGCCACGGTTTGTTGTTTTACGCGGTCGGGGTGTGACAACAATGATACTCAGGTGGTCTATTAGTGATCCAAATTTGTCGTTCAAAAAAAGTAACTTAGAGTTCTATACTATACTTTAGCAAACTTTATCATCAACTATCGTGTTTAAAAGAAAACATATTTACTTAATTGAAAACTGTAGTGAGTATGCACACCACCTAAAAAAATAAGTAAATAGTGGTCTAGAAACTCACTTGTGCAGATATTAACTGATAAATTGTTATCCTGTCACAATGTTAACATGTTTAAAATTCATAAGATAGCGGGTTAAAAATTGTAGACACCTTTGGTTTGACTACGGATGGCTCCTGACTTGAGACACCTCAAGGGATGTCTATAGTCAAGAGATACTATCTAAAGAAACTATCAGTTTTGTTTGCAAGAGAATCTATCTTGCAATAGAAGTTATCTTGCAATAGAAACTATCTGTTTTCACTTATACTACTAAGAGGCACACCAAAAACCCTAAAAATTCTATATGGAGGTGGTCAACCCTCCAATTGGATATTATACGTCAAGATTCCAACTTTATTGTTAGAAAAGCATAGAAATCATCAAATAACATCATTTTGTATATGTAAACCTCGAATCATGAAACTTTTTGCGTAAAAGCATACTAAATATGTGAGATATCTTCGTACCGCTTGTCTCAACCAAAAGCAACTTGCTAATAGTTGCTCCTTGGTCCTCAAACTCAAGCAATAATCATGAAGAACTTATCCCACGTTGTTTCATCTCGATCCTAACTCGAAACCCACTCGAAAGATGGCCAAATCTCCACTTTCTATCTCTAGAGTCACTCACAATCTCTCTCTCTAAAACCGAAAATGGGGGAGGAGGCAAGAATGCGCAAAACCTTAATCTCATTCTTAATATACCATGAAGTTTGTGATATAAGCAGAATCAACCCTTGAACTTTGGAAACTTAAAAACAAACCCCATACTTTTGTTTATTTGTGAAAAGGCTAAAGTTTTGGGATGTTACACATAAGAAACAACACCGTGAGATCGATTTGTATTTTATTTACGTATTTCTCATACTTTAGGATTTAATTTGTCTTTGTGGTTATAAACATGTTGATCTCCTTGCCAATAAGTTTGTAGATCACTTGCTAGGGTCTTTTCTCTTTTTACATAACAACCTTCTTCTTTTGTATTACAACATCTTTTCCATCAGATACACCTCATTACATTGTGAACACCTCATGATCACTATGCTCTCATCCTATCATATCATGTGTCAAAATTAGTTGTGTTAGCTACTGTGACATTTGTGGTATTACGAATCTATAACGATTATGAACAAGTTTATCAATCAATGAAATTTTATGTTTTATTTAAGAGTTTTGTATTTTTATCATAACAATTGCACAAATTCAATTCTTGCATGATTCCAAACTTTCAAACGACTTCCGGAAGTGAAATCGTAAACTATTACGTAAACGTAATCAGTTTTACGCGACGTACTCTGGAACGATGACACAAGCTTAACATACTTTAAATATCCTTTGCATAACTTAGAAATAAGTTTTGATGGGTTTGGTATGTCAAAAACAAGCCTATTTGATCACAGGGACTATTTATGACAAAGTACGCAAGTCTGCCGATTCTCGTAGCGATGCACATTCTGGAACAAGGTCATAAGCTAAACATACCCTAAATACCCTTAACATAGCTTAGAAATAAGTTTTGAGGGCTTCGGTATGGAAAAAACCTGCTTATGCAAGTTCAAGGGCTATTTCGCAAATTCTGTGAAACTATGTTGTTTCGCGTATTTCTTAATCCGGGACATGTACGCACATCCAAAAAATTTGTAACCATTAAAATCTTGTATTTTAATGATTGGAATGCAAAAATATCATTCGTTACACATTTACGGTCATGTACGCGTTCGTTACGATTTCGTCGTAATTAAACGAAAACCGGAACCGTACGACCAAACGAACAGACACCCAGGACATTTTTGAGCACATTTCAAGTTCCCTTTGCTTTAACGTCCTTATAAAGCTGAAAATCAGGTTAACGGGATTAGAAGTGCCAAAACGCGTCAAAAACAAGTTCAGAGGCCTGTTTTGCCAATTTTTGAAAGTTTCTGCCAGCTAAAGGGCTTACGGACCGTAAGCCCAAAGCCCTTACGGTCCATAAGTAACCCCCAACTCAGCAGAAACTTGGCAGCTCCATGTTTAATGCCTTGGACACTAATCTTTCGAACTTGCCACCCATTCTCCTACATCTAACATGTGTTATGACACTAATCCAAACCCTTGATGACTTGTGAACACTTGTACTGACCTTGTTGATCCAAGAACTCTATAAATATCATGTTCAATCATCACATTTGAACTTTTACAACACCCATTCTTGCTCTCATCTGCTATTATCTAAAGTTGCAACCATTTGAAGATCATTTTCTGTGTTCTAAGGCTCTCCTAGAGTGTATATAAGTGTTTCATTCAGATCTTGTTCAATTCTTTTAGCATAATTGAGCTAAAAATCAAACAGTTTGACTTTCTGTTGACTTTCAATTATGACTATGAATTGGTCAAAACAAAGTTCAATTGAACTTTGCAACGTGATCGTGATCATGATGGTTATGGTCCTTAGTGATCATGCCTACTGATTACCACGTTTACTAGTAATAGTGACGAGTTAAAGTTTCGATCAATAATGCGATAAATGCGCATTACACTATGGAACTAATTTCGAGTACCAAAATAGTTTGTTTTGATACCAAAACACTTTTATAAGTTAGTTAGACATGTCAAAACATGTCTAATTCATTACTTTTAGTTAAGTGCTTGTTTAGGATCGTTTGTCGAGCGGTTGTGATCACCGCTTTGACTTTCGAATCCGACCGGTTTGGTTGATCTTTGAACCCAACCAAATACATAATTGTGACCATAGTTGAATAGGGAATAATCCTCTAAGGTTATACCTTATGGTTGTAACACCCCGATCGTGTAATACAACAACACGCGGCGGAAATATCGAGGAGTCACGTTACAAATTGCTCAGCCACAACTGATACTAAATTGTTTCACTATCATTAACATTGTTTTACAATACAAGGAAAACATGAAGTTGTCTTTTGATTAAAGAAGTCTAAAGTCCGGATGTATTCCTATATGCAGCAAACTTGAATAATCGAAACCTGGAACATATGTGAAAACGAGACATCAAAAAACAATGTTGGCGAGTACATAGTTTTGTTAGCCAGATTAATGGCAAAAAGTTTAGTGTTGCAATACTTCGACAACTACAAGAGTCGTCTATTGAAAATGGACTCTTTGAAGCCAAGGAATGGCAAAAAGATTTTGTATTGTAATAAATTAACTTGATTATAAAACTTGTGACACAATAGTTTTGTATATGGCAACATGATTAATACTAAGTAATTTTTATGCCATTGAAAATATGTACATTGTTCATTGTAATCGCCTTGAATTTTATCATAAAACTTGTGAGTATGTTGTTAGAGATCCAATCAAGGATTAATAATAACAATATTGAAATTTGTCAAAACTCACGTGAGTATTATTAGAAATCAAGTCAATGATTTAAAATAATACTTTGGTTATCCTTCTAAGAATCTAACATATTAAAATATGTAAGAGTTCTACAAGGATTTGCTTATTGTACTTTAAATCAATCAACATAAAATCCTAATGTGATTTGGATAACGCTACAAGAGTAATACAATAAGAACACTTATGTATAGGAAGTACCAGCGGCGTATCCACCATGTTCTTATAGTATTACACTCGTTTCGTTATCTAACTCACAACTAATCACAATAACCATATAATCATCATCTTGGTCACATTATCTTGTCATACACGTATTAAAGTACACAGAATCCAATAAGGACTACCAGTTAGTACTTTAAACATCCTACAAGAATCTAACTATGAAGATAGATAGATGCTCTAAGGATTTGGTAGCATATCAAGCTATGCTTTGGTTCAGTATATCATGCTACACTTTGGTTTAGTATATCAGGCTATACTTTGGTTTAGCATATCAAACTATGCTTTGATTTAGTCATATTGAATCATAAAGTCCTAAATCCTAATGGTGAGTCGGATAACGCTACGAAGGGTAATACAATAAGCACACTTATATATAGGAAGTACCAGCGGCGTATCCACCATGTTCTTATTGTAATACTCTAGTTTCGCTATCCAATTCACCAACAATCTCTACACATAAACAATAACCATCACCATCGGCGTATAAAGCACTTCTTAGAAATCTTACTATAAAGATAGAAGATTTAGGACTGTACTTCAAGTACCCTACTAGGATCAATCTATAAAGTAGAAAGATACTATAAGGATTTGTTTCGTGTCCCCAATTGTCATGTCTTGCATAAAAGGAATATTGCACAAAAATGCTCTTAGTAAACATATAATTGCCATACATTGTGAAAAATTGATTACACATATGAATCACCCCAAAACATTTGGAAACGTAAAAGAAGGGGAGCAATGTACTCGCCTGGGATTGTGTATAGATCTTGTTCAAATGATATAACAAAGCTCAAAGGATCAAGATTTCAAGTGTCGAAGTGGTACCTAGTGTATTTGATAACTCCATGTTAGTGTGTCGAACTTGAAAATGAGAGATTGGATAGAATGAGGTATATAAACCAAACAAGAGTTGGATCTTGTATATTATGGTTTATAATATCAAAAGCATTTCAAAGAGTTTTGACTCGCTATGGCTTGCTAAAGTGGTTTACGCAACTTTAACGGGTCATAAACGTAACTATGGGTTCGAGTGGTTAAATATGTCTTATGACAAGTCTAATATGCCAAAATTAGTTTATATAAGTTCTATAATCAGTTTTAGATGTCAAAACAATGCTCTTATATGTTCAAAACTAATTTAAGTGCAAAAATAGTATTTTCGGCATTATAAGGAATACATATTCGACTTGTCATTTGACTAACCAAACGGTATGACCTTAAGGTATAACCTCAGAGGGTTATTCCCCTATAATACTATGGTCATAATAATGGGCTTGCTAGGATCCTAAAGGTGACCAAACAGGTCGGATTCGAAAGTCAAAGCGGTAGTCAAGACCGCTCGACTTACGACCCTAAACAAGTACTAAACTAAAAGTGACGAGCTAGACATGTTAAACATGTCTAACTAAGTTTATAAAACTGATTTGGTATCAAGAAGGGTTTTATACCCAAAAATAGTTTCGTCGTATAATGCGCATTTGCGCATTATTGACCGAAACTTTGACTCGTCACTTCGACTAGTAAACATGGTAATCAGTAGGCACGATCGCTAAGGATCATAACCATTATGATTACGATCACGTTGCAAAGTCCAATTGGACTTTGACTTGACCAATTAATGGTCAAAACCGAAAGTCAAACAGTAAGTCAAACTATTTGACTTTTATCTCATAATAAGCTAAAAGAATGAACAAGGCTTAGTTAGAGCACTTACTTGCACCCAAGGAAGCCAAGATTACTAGAAAAACTCAGATGGGAGGCCTCCTAATAAGGTAGCAACCCCACTTAGAGTTTAGAGAGAAGAAATATGGAAATGAGCAAGGAATTTGATGGAAGATCAAGGGTATTTATAGTTGTTGGAGAGCTTTAAGATCATGCCAAGTGTTGGGACATGTTCTAGGATGTTTCCAAGTGTTTAGTGAGGTGTCAAGACGAGAGAAAGTGTGGCAAAAACGAGTTATAGGTGTTAAGTCAGATGAATAAGAAGCTGCCAGGTAATTGCTGAAAACTGGCATCCCTCACGCATCGCGGGAGGTCTAAGTGATTCTCTCGCGTGGCGCCTGAGATTCCAAAGTTTCAGAATTGGCAGAACAGGTCCCTGCAGACTAAAACTTGTTTACCGATGCGTTTTGGCACTTGTAACACCTGTTAACCCCATTTTTAAGCTTTATAAGGAAGATAAAGCATAGGGAACTTGAAATATGTCCAATTATATTTCAGGTGTCGGTTCGTTTGGTCGTACGGTTGTGGTTTTTGGTTAATTACGACGAAAGTCGTAACGGACGCGCAAATGACTGTAAATGCGTGACGAACGATAATTTTGCATTCTAATCATTAAAATACAAGATATTAATGATTAAAAAATTTTTTGGATGTCCGTACATGTTCCGGATAGCGAAATACGTAATTGGCATAGTTTCGCAGAATTTGCAAAATAGCCCCTGAAGTTGCATAAAGGTGTTTTTGTCCTTCCGAAGCCCTCAAAACTTATATCTAAGTTATGTAAAGGGTATTTAGGGTATGTTTATCTTATTTTCTTGTTCCGGAGTGTGCGCCGCTACGAGAATTGGCAAACTTTCATAGTTTGTCATAAATAGTCCCTGTGATCGAATAGGCTTGTTTTTTACATACCAAACCTTTCAAAACTTATTTCTAAGTTACATAAAGGATATTTAGGGTATGTTTAGCTCGTGTCCTCGTCCCGATGTGTACATTGCATTAAACAGGTTACGTTTAGTTATCGGTTATCGAAATGCCTTCAAAAAAAAAGTTTTTGAAAGCTCGAAATTTTGCACAAGGGTTACAGTCGCCCCTACTTTAGGAAATTTCGTCTCAAATTTATTCGAAGGAGACCATAGAGTGTATTTGAAATGATTGAAAGATGAGTAGAGTGCTAGGTTCCAAAAATGCGGAGCATTGTTTGGTGTTGGAAATTTTGGGGGAATTCAAAGTGTAAGCAAGGATATTCAGGGTATCTTAAGGTATTTAAATCTTTTAGAACTCATGAATCTTTAAAGGGTCATCGAATGTATAAAAATTGTTTCATCGAGTGTGTAAAAATTGTTTTGTATGGCACTATGTTATACTAAGGCACTTAGTGTAAATCCATAGCAAACAAAGGGGTGTACATTCAAGCCTGGCCATACGTACACGGTTTCTAACATCCCACGAGGTACATCCCATGTACCATGAGCATCTCATGCACAGGAGACGGGTCAACATACCTATGGCATCAAGGTTGTCACCTTTAACACCATAATATACTCCCGGTCGGCTCGAATAGAGTTAATGAATGTACTCATCTCGTCCATTACATTCAATTAACAGATAACAAATAATCACACAATCACATAATGGTCCAAGGTAACATAAAACCCTCAAGTGACTCTGGTAACATTCCGAAGAATAAAACAATAAGAACACTTATATATAGGAAGTACCATCGGCGTATCCACCGTGGTCTTATTGCGTCATACCCTTCCCGTTACCTAATCACTCTAGATTTTATGCCATCATCTCAACAAAGCTTACTATGATTCTCATATGTCAAACCCTCTAATTAAGTGTGCACCCATATTACGTGTTTCGTCATATGGTCCACATAGCTCCTCTTGTTAAGTGAAGGTAACAAATATTGAGGTTGAGGTATCATCTAATATCAAACAAACATCAACATAACACAACATTTGTCAGATCGGATTGTTGTTTTATACCAGAAATGATAACAATACTTGTTTTGCATCCAACCAATATTTGTAGCAAGTATTTCATTCTATTATAAATGTTAATATATGTTTCACACTAACCAAACTGGTAGTATGCATCATATACTAAGCATGGATTATCATAAACAATGTAAGTATGTCATGACAATATTTTGAAACCATGTGCTAAGTATGCTAGGTTAACATACTAAGCGAAAAGGTATTTGTAATCATGTGCTATACATATTAGGTTAACAAACCATGTTTGTAATATCATGAAAACAAAAGTAGTGGCGATAATCACATAGTTTTCGTAGAAATTGTCGTGCAGAACTTGTATGAATGCGTTAATGTGCAATCACAATATGCTAAATTGCGAGATTTGGTTCCTAAAGAACAGAATCCTCGAAGTTTGTAGTTGTAAATTACACTCAGTGTAATCACATTTGAATTTGTAAATGGAATACGAATAACAAGAATGAAGAAAAACTTCTTGAAATTTATATTGTCATTCTAAATAATATTGGAATATGTTCATAGTTTTGGATGACAAGAAGAAAACATAAAGGTTCAAATGATCATGAGTTCTTGATCATCAACTTGAACCTCATTAACATTGAATACTCGTCCATGAGCTAAGTCAGCATTAGCAAGTCTAGGGCAGTTTCGTTTGAAATGATTTGGATCACCATAATTGAAACATGCTCCAGCTGGGTAGCGAGGATGAGTTTGAGTAGGGGCTGCTTGGTTTTGGATACGACAGGTCGCAGCTAGATGTCCAAAAAGACCACATATTGTACACTGGCGGCATGGGGAATTTTTTGGGTGGTGATAGTTGCAACGATTACACCGAGGTTGCTTTCCACTATAAAATCCCTTAAAGGGTACTGAGTTTAGTGGAATTGGTGTGGCAATCGTATAATTCTTTGAAGCCTTACGCTTCTTAGAACTTTTGGAAGGTTCACCCTTTGTTTCACTTGATTTCTCTTGTGTAGTTCGTTTCTTGTCTCCCTTTCGAAAAAGTTTCCCTTTTCTAACTTGGGAGTCAGTTAAGGTAGCGGCTAATTCCTTAGCCTCCCTAAGCGTTGCGGGTTTGTTGCCAGTGACAATATCTTGAATTGGATCAGGTAAGCCTCAATGTATTTCTCAATGGCCCGATCCAAAGGTGTGACCATAGTGGGGCAGAGTAGGCTTAACTGTTAAAATTGGTCAGTGTAGGCACGGTTTTCCCCACTATCTTGTTTAAGGTGATAGAATTTGGTTTCAAGTAGCCTTATTTCGTGTCGTGGACATAATTCTTCATCATAAGATTCCTGAATTCTTCCCACGTTTGTGCCATAGCTACTTCTGCACCTCTGTCTCAATTGACTCCGTTCCACCAAGTGAGTGCTCTCTTTTGGAAAACACTCGAGGTGAACTCTACCTTGCGCTCATTAGGACACTGAACATGGCGGAATGTGCTTTCTATACTCTCAAACCATTGTAGGAGCCCAGTTGCTCCTTCGAACCCATTAAACTCGAGTGGTTTAGCTGAGTTGAATTGTTTGTAGTTACATGGCGTAGGAACATTGTAGTAGATTTGATTGAGTTGGGCCACAAGGTTAGGGAGTATAGCAGCTATTTGCTGAGCTATCATTGCCGCCATTTCAGCGTTCCTCGAGACATCACGATGGGGAGGCATCTCGAAGAGGTAGCTATAACAAAATAAGTTGGTTTTGGAAAATTGTTATAAATCTAAACACCATAGTTATTTGAAAATCTCAGCTTGGTATTCGTTTCAAAATCGTGTTCTTGTACTTAAAAGAATAGTGTTGTGAATTTTGTTTCGAAATTTGTTTGAAAATAAACTTTTGTTATACTTTTGGATGAGAAAATACAAACCAAGTTAATGGTTTGTGTTAAAAATTCTTTACTTTTGAAAATTAATTTTTAAGATAAAAATATTCTTAATTGGAATTTTTTTTATATATAAAGAACTTCGTGTATAAATTTTGAAAACTCTTATCAAAATAAATAAAATTTTGAATATTTGAAAAGCGAAAAATAGTATTTGAAAATGAGGTAGTATTATAAAGTGTCGTGAGATAAAAGTGAAATTTGTTTCGGATGGGTTGAATATTGTCGTAACATATTACCGAAGGTAACATGTCAGAGTAGTGTCATACGAGTAGTAGTGTTTAGGAATCGTTCGACTGATCTAGGTAGATGGGTTTTCATAATGTTTCGAGAAGACATGCTTTAGTCTATGAGTGAACACTCACCCTAAGAGTTCCCAGGTAAGAGTGACTGGTCCGAAAATGCGGATTTGTACGAACACCCTAGCCTTAGACAGAAAAATCGGGTATAGAAATTCACCCTTCCAGATTGCATGAGTTCACATTATTAAAACCCAAGATTTCGATGAAAATATTTGAGAGTAAAACATTTTGAGAAACCTTTTTGATATAATGTTTGAGATAAATAAGTCGAGAAACATTTTGTTGAGAGCGTTTGTGAAAACATTTTGAGAAGTATTCCAATGAAAATGTTGTTGAGAAAAAATGTTTTAAGGAATACCTTGAGGCAATAAGCCTAAGGATTTAGGATAAATCATCTAAGGATAGATTATTTGTAACTCATAGAATAATTGTGGCACGAGTAAGGATGAGGATTAGGATGGAGATCCTAAGTCTACTCATGTTCGGGCCCCTAGGAAGGTTATAGACTAGTTAAAGGCATTCTAATAACCTAATTCCCTATAACCAGTGCTCTGATACCAATCTGTAACACCCCGATCGCGTAATACAACAACACGCGACGGAAATATCGAGGAGTCACGTTACAAATTGCTCAGCCATAAGTGATACTAAATTGTTTCACTATCATTAACATCGTTTTACAATACAAGGAAAACATGAAGTTGTCTTTTGATTAAAGAAGTCTAAAGTCCGGATGTATTCCTATATGCAGCAAACTTGAATAATCGAAACCTGAAACATATGTGAAAACGAGATATCAACAAACAATGTTGGCGAGTACATAGTTTTGTTAGCCAGATTAATGGCAAAAAGTTTAGTGTTGCAATACTTCGACAACGTCAAGAGTCGTCTATTGAAAATGGACTCTTTGAAGCCAAGGAATGGCAAAAAGATTTTGTATTGTAATAAATTAACTTGATTATAAAACTTGTGACACAATAGTTTTATATATGGCAACATAATTAATATTAAGTAATTTTTATGCCATTGAAAATTTGTACATTGTTCATTGTAATCGCCTTGAATTTTCTCATAAAACTTGTGAGTATGTTATTAGAGATCTAATCAAGGATTACCAATATTGAAATTTGTCAAAACTCGCGTGAGTATTATCAGAAATCAAGTCAAAGATTTAAAATAATACTTTTGTTATCCTTCTAAGAATCTAACATATTAAAATATGTAAGAGTTCTATAAGGATTTGGTTATTGTACTTTAAATCAATCAACACAAAATCCTAATGTGATTTGGATAACGCTACAAGAGTAATACAATAAGAACACTTACGTATAGGAAGTACCAGTGGCGTATCCACCATGTTCTTATAGTATTACACTCGTTTCGTTATCTAAATCACAACTAATCACAATAACCACATAATCATCGTCTTGGTCACATTGTCTTGTCATATACGTATTAAAGTACAAAGAATCCAATAAAGGACTACCAATTAGTACTTTAAACATCCTACAAGAATCTAACTATGAAGATAGATAGATGCTTTAAGGATTTAGTAGCAATTCAAGCTATGCTTTGGTTCAGTATATCAGGCTACACTTTGGTTTAGTATATCAGGCTATACTTTGGTTTAGCATATCAAACTATGCTTTGGTTTAGTCATATTGAATCATAAAGTCCTAAATCCTAATGGTGAGTCGGATAACGCTACGAAGGGTAATACAATAAGCACACTTATATATAGGAAGTACCAGCGGTGTATCCACCATGTTCTTATTGTATTACTCTAGTTTTGCTATCTAATTCACCAACAATCTCTACACATAAACAATAACCATCGTCATCGGCGTGTAAAGCACTTCTTAGAAATCTTACTATAACGATAGAAGATTTAAGACTGTACTTCAAGTATCCTACTAGGATCATTCTATAAAGATAGAAAGATACTATAAGGATTTGTTTCGTGTCCCCAATAGTCATGTCTGGCATAAAAGGAATAATGCACAAAAATGCTCTTGGTAAACATATAATTGCCATACATTGTGAAAAAATGATTACACATATGAATCACCCCAAAACATTTGCAAAACATAAAAGAAGGGGAGCAATGTACTCGCCTGGGATTGCGTATAGATCTTGTTCAAATGATATAACAAAGCTCAAAGGATCAAGAGTTCAAGTGTCGAAGTGGTTCCTAGTGTATTTGATAACTACATGTTAGTGTATCGAACTTGAAAATAAGAGACTGGATAGAGGTATATAAACCAAACAAGAGTCGGATCTTGTATATTATGGTTTATAATATCAAACATTCTGAATTGGAAGCATTTCAAAGAGTTTTGACTCGCTATGGCTTACTAAAGTGGTTTACGCCACTTTAACGGGTCATAAACGTAACTATGGGTTCGGGTGGTTAAATATGTCCGATGACAAGTCTTATGTGCCAAAATTAGTTTATATAAGTTGTATAATCAGTTAGATGTTAAAACAATGCTCTTATATGTTCAAAACTAATTTAAGTGCAAAAAGGGTATTTTCGGCATTATAAGGAACACATATTCGACTTGTCATTTGACTAACCAAACGGTATGACCTTAAGGTATAACCTCAGAGGGTTATTCCCTATAATACTATGGTCATAATAATGGGCTTGGTCGGATCCTAAAGGTGACCAAACGGGTCGGATTCGAAAGTCAAAGCGGTAGTCAAGACCGCTCGACTTACGACCCTAAACAAGTACTAAACTAAAAGTGACGAGCTAGACATGTTAAACATGTCTAACTATGTTTATAAAACTGATTTGGTATCAATAAGGGTTTTGATACCCGAAAATAGTTCCTTCGTATAATGCGCATTACTAACCGAAACTTTGACTCGTCACTTCGACTAGTAAACGTGTTAATCAGTAGGCACGATCGCTAAGGATCATAACCATCGTGATTACGATCACGTTGCAAAGTCCAATTGGACTTTGACTTAATCAATTAATGGTCAAAACTGAAAGTCAAACAGTAAGTCAAACTGTTTGAATTTTAGCTCATAATAAACTGAAAGAATGAACAAGGCTTAGTTAGAGCACTTACTTGCACTCAAGGAAGCCAAGATTACTAGAAAAACTCATATAAGAGGCCTCCTAATAAGGTAGCAACTCCACTTAGAGTTTAGAGAGAAGAAAGATGGAAATAAGCAAGGAATTTGGTTGAAGATCAAGGGTATTTATAGTTGTTGGAGAGCTTTAAGATCATGCCAAGTGTTGGGACATGTTCTAGGATGTTTCCAAGTGTTTAGTGAGGTGTCAAGACCAGAGAAAGTGTGGCAAAAACGAGTTATAGGTGTCAAGTCAGATGAACAAGAAGCTGCCAGGTAATTTCTGAAAAGTGGCATCCCCCGCGTGTCGCAGGAGGTCTGAGTGATTCTCTCGCGTGGCGTCTGAGATTCCAAAGTTTCAGAATTGGCAGAACAGGTCCCTACAGCCTAAAACTTGTTTTCCGACGCGTTTTGGCACTTTAACACCCGTTAACCCCATTTTTAAGCTTTATAAGGAATATAAAGCATAGGGAACTTGAGTTGTGTCCAAATATATTTCAGGTGTCGGTTCGTTTGGTTGTACGGTTGCGGTTTTCGGTTAATTACGACGAAAGTCGTAACGGACGCGCAAATGACCGTAAATGCGTGGCGAACGATATTTTTGCATTCTAATCATTAAAATACAAAATTTTAATGATTATAAATATTTTTGGATGTCCGCACATGTTCCGGATAGCGAAATACGCAAATTGGCATAGTTTCACATAATTTGCAAAATAGCCCATGAAGTTGCATAAAGTTGTTTTTGTCATTCCTAAGCCCTCAAAACTTATATATAAGTTATGTAAAGGGTATTTAGGGTATGTGTATCTTATGTCCTTTTTCCGGAGTGTGAACTGCTACGAGAATCAGCAGACTTTCGTAGTTTGTCATAAATAGTCCCCGTGATCGAATAGGCTTGTTTTTGACATACCAAACCTTTCAAAACTTATTTCTAAGTTACATAAAGGATATTTATGGTATGTTTAGCTCATGTACTCGTCCCGATGTGTATGTTGCGTTAAATGGGTTACATTTAGGAATCGGTTACCGAAATGCCTTCAAAGAAAAAGTTTTTGAAAGCTCGAAATTTTGCACAAGGGTTACAATGGTTATATCATTTGGTTAGTGTTATGATAATTAGTTGTCGTGATCTTCAGTAATGATCAAAATGCCCTTTTTTGCAAATAAATCAACTATAAGCATATGTAACATAAATTTTGACATGTAATCTGATCAAATAACATTTTCAAACATGTTTAAGCATTAAAGACTTATCATAACACATATCTAACCATTTGATCACGTAGTTACGCAAATGACGCGTTAAAGTAGCTTAAACTACCTTAACAGGTCATAATGGGTTAAAAGCACTTAGGAACCTTTTTCAAATCAGAATGTAGACTTTGTTAAACTATTTCATATGAGTACCAATACTCAATTGGTTTACAAGACTTCACATTATCCGATCCGCTGACTAAAGTCCTGATGTTTACATAATTATCCGATTTTAGGACATGCTTGATTTCTCGGACTTTTGAGCTTTGTTGATCTTTGATTCAAGAATACTTTACAATCATAAGTGAGTACATAGCTCCCCTCTTTTTACGTTTTGCAAACATTTTGGGGTGATTCATATGTGCTAAATTCTTTTCAAGCTTTCAAGATACAAATGCTATGTTTTATATTAACAACACGATTTCAATAATGTGAACGACTTGTTGGTGCGTTGTATTGAGGACAAGAATAACATTCATTAATTTCGGTCAAGCCGACTAGTAGTAAGTTATGGTACCATAGGACTGAAAATCCCGTTACCAAGGTTCCCGAGGTTTGTGGGGAAGTTTGGGGAACGACCGAAACTGTTTACTTTAACAAACCCTTTGGTGGTTTTTTATTGCAATTTAAAGATACCCTTGGTGGTATAGACGAGTCAACAAAGGCTTGAATGTACTCAACGAAACGACCAAAAGTTTTCACAATTAAAACAATGACGAGTTATTTATGACAATGACGATTGGTTTATGACAATGACGATTGGTTTATGACAATGACGATTTGGTTTATGACGATGATGATTTGGTTTATAACAATGACGATTTGGACGATTGGTTTTAACAAAGACGATTGGACGATTGGTTTATGATAAGTAATTTAGATAACGTGACGGGTGTAATGTGATAAAAGCATGGTGGATACGCCGCTGGTACTTCCTATATATAAGTGCTTTCATCATAATACATACCGTGGACTTATCTAAATTTCTTGGAACAATGTTTTCGAATGATGTCACGTAACGATTTTCACTTAAAAATATAAACCATACGAAGTTTTCTTTTAAATCAATTTATAACTTGGTTTTACAAAAGAAACATTTTAGTCAAGATTCATGGTTACAAGATTTTTCACAAACTTTAACCAACTAGTTATGGTTGGTTAACTATATTACAATATCAAACACATTTGATACATTCACGGCTCGAGTAGTCCGACGAGGTATTGCAATATGTATACGAGACCATGAATCTGATATACTCACAAAACCTATGTACTCGCCGACATTCTTTTATGCCGACTCGTTTTCACATATGTTTCAGGGAACGATACTTGATGATACTGATGCATGCGCACGTAGGAATGGACATGGACTTTAGTGCTTTAAAACTGGAAAGATAATTACTATGTATGTTTAGTTGTGTAACTCAAGACAATATAACAATGTAATCAATGTTAATAATCAATAAAACATAATTTTCACTATCACGTGTTGTTGTAAAAGTCTATTAACGTGACTCCCCAACGTTTCCGCCACGGTTTGTTGTTTTTATGCGGTTGGGGTGTTACAGATTGGTATCAGAGCACTGGTTATATGGAATTAGTTATTTAGTAATGCCAGACTATAAACTTCCTAGGACCCTAACGCGAGTTTGCTTGCGTTTAGATTCATAAAATACAATACTATCACCTATCCTTAGGTGATTACTAAAAACAATATAAAAGTCACAAAATCTTTTCCGAAAACTTTTTACAAGAAAACATCCATTCTTAGATGAATCGTTTTCGACTCTAAGTCTTTAAAGTTTTCAAATCTCGTCGAAGTTTGGGTTTTATTAATGTGAACACGTGCAATCTGGAAGGGTGGGTGCCTGTACCCTGAGTTTTCTGTCTAAGGCTAGAGTATTCGTACAAATCCACTTAATCGGACCAGTCCCTCTTACCTGGGAAATCTTGGGGTGAGTGTCCACTTATAGGCTAAAACATGTCTTCGCGATACATTATAAAGACCCATTTACTTTGATTAAGTCACCGTGTGTCGTTTGTTTGTTTTGAGAAGCGAACGAATGACCACCATCCTTATTTCGTCGATATTTCCAATACCCCTCTTGATTTATTTCAATGTCAATCTCACAAATCTTTCTTCATGTTTTCTTTTAGAATGCCTCCTCGACATTCTTTATTAACAATTGTCCTGCTTCTGTTCTTTTCGATTCGGGTACTGATAGAAGTTTTGTGTCACTTGCCTTTGAACCTTTGCTTTTGATGCCGAGAACTAGACTAGAAAAGCCTTTGATAGTAGAAGTCGCTAGTGGTGAACCTCTTGTGCTCGATCATGTTATTCGAAATTGCCAGTTAAACCTCAACAATCATTTATTTTCTATTGATCACACGCCAATGCAACTTGGGAGTTTCGACGTTATTATTGGAATGGATTGGTTAACTAAACATCATGCCGAAGTTATTTGTTTTGACAAGATAGTTCGTATACCTTTTCCCTCTGGTGAAGTCTTGAAGGTTCGTGGAGAAAACCTGCTAGTAATCTAAAACTCATGACTTGTACCGAAGCCCAGAAATATCTACGAAAGAACTATGTAGCTTTCTTAGCGTGTATCACGGAAAAGAAAGGCAAGGGTAAAAGTATTCAAGATATCCCTGTTGTTCGGGATTATCCTGAGGTGTTTCCTGAAGAATTATCTGGTTTACCTCCTGTACGTCAAGTTGAGTTGCGCATTGACCTTGTACCTGGTGCCAACCCAATAGCCAAATCACCTTACCGTCTTGCACCATCTGAGATGCAAGAGTTGTCAAAATAGCTTTAGGAATTATCAGATAAAGGATTCATCCGTCCAAACTATTCTCCTTGGGGCGCTCCTGTCCTATTTGTGAAAAAGAAGGACGGATCCTTGCGTATATGTATCGATTACCGTAAGCTCAACAAACTTACGATCAAGAATCGATATCCCCTACCACAAATTTGTGACAACTGGTAATTTTCGATTTATAGTTACGCACATAATAAACATTAACACAACAAGCACGAACACTGGTGATAACTAATTGAATTATTAGAAAATGTTTCACATGATTATTTTTATGAAAATAAATGATAGAGGTCAAATATAATTTGATTTAATCCTTATATTTTTGACGCACCTCTATATTTTATATAGATTATTAGTTCGAGAGCGCAAAACAATACATCTATAAACATACTTATATGTGACACATACTTGTGAGCAAATGTTTATATATTTATTTTACTCTTGTGTTTGACAAGATTATATAAAATAAAATTATCAAATAAAATAAATCCTAGTAAACCATCATGGGAATGGGTTATACTTGTGACCTTACCACTTCATAATATTTAGACAAAACAAAAAAAATCACCATCTCTCTTGTGTACACATAGCTGAGACCATCCCTACCATCCTACCTTTGGTCATCTAGGATGTTGATTTCAAGATTTTAGTATTTTAATGGTAGTTCTTGTACCATTAAATCTTGAAATCCTTCTTTGAAAGATTAACCATTTTTCATTCCTTTCTTTTCTTGTGTACGGTTAGTAAAAGAAAAGAAAAGACAACAGTTCATTTACATCCATTTGAACTCTCAATGTATCTTACCATACCACCATCATCTACCCCCTCCTACCCACACGCCACCCTACTGTCCCATTTTCTTCCTTTCCCATTTTAATCTCTAACTTTTTTTAATCATGTATATTCAAGACATAGTGAAAAATATTACAACACATAAATCTTGTTTTCTCTATCTGTCGTAGACCATATCCACCCACACACATATATATCAATTTTAAACACTAAATTATAAGATCAAGTTCCAAGATTTTTCAAGTAGTTTAAAGTGTTTTTCTAGCACTCCAAGCTTTGGCTATAAGGATTCAAGCTCAAGATCTTTTTTTTTCTAACAACCTTCTTTCTGTTTGCTCAAAGTGAGTATTCACCCTTGTAAATCTATTTTTTTATGTAGATCATAAACTTGGCTTGGTATATGTAGGATTCACCCAAGTAGGTTGTTTTGGTTAAAAACAAATTCATTTAAAACCAACACTTTTATAGTTAGTTTGAGTTTTCTAAAAATATAAGAATACTCCGATCCGGTTTAGATTTTGGTTCAACTCGTTTCAAGATTTAGGTTTATTTTATGTTAGGTCCAGTTTCAAGCTCGAGTCACGGTTCGGGTTCGAGTCAACTCGGCCAACACCGGGTCAAATTTGGTACGGTTCAGTTCAACTCGGCCAGGTTCGGTTCGGGTCAAACCCTTGTCAACGTGGTTAACTCGGGTCAAACTCGGTCAACGCAAGGCGAACCTGGTCAACTGCTGGTCAACGCAGTCAACTTAGTTAACGTGAACCGAGCTCGAACCGTAGTATCGTGACGTAGTTTGTATACAAATTTATATAGACTGATTTAGTATTCGACAACTTTGTGAAAGTCACATAAATTATTATTGCGTTTTGACAATTATATCGACACTTGATTGTCGGGATCGTCTAAAAACAGGGAAAACTCAGCCCGTTTTTCGTAAAAATTCGTAATACGAAACATATTTATATTCGAAAAACAACACCTATTGGATCCAAGTGTTTTTTATAAAATAAATGTAAAATTATATTTATTTTGGCGACGTCTTATAACGTACTAAAACACATTTATAGCGTTTCGACAAAATCCGTTTATAAGTTAACGGAACGCGGGAGAACTTACATAAAATAAATAAAATTATTTATATTTATTTCAAAACGCTTAGAACTTGAAAGTTTCTATGAGATAAATATTATTTATATTTATTTCCAAACACCTAAAACCCGGAAATCTCGTATAAAATAAATATAATTATTTCAAATGTCAAAAATTCGAATATTCTTATTAAATGAATACAATTACTTATAATTTTTTTCTAACGTCTAAACTGAACACGACACATTACGGTACGATCTTAACACATTATTAACCGAGCCGTTTTGATAACAACGAGTAAATATATATGTATATATATTTATATCTTAAGGAAGCTACCACGATATATTACCAAATCATACATATATTATATATTTCGGTTACGCGACGTTTTACATACATATGTGTGCAGGCATAGATATAATATATAACTTCATCTTACGAATAACCACGAGGAGTCGTACTACTATTCAATTACGCCCGTCTATTCAAGACGACTAATAGGATTTCATAAACATATTTATGTTTATATATAAATATATATTTCAAATCTCTCGGAAACTAATTTGTTTCCAAGATTTAGTATTCATCCTGACTATTAGTGGGATTAAAAAAACCGTTGATTGGTTATTTCAAATCAAGATAATAACGTCTTCATAGAATCGTATGGTTAACGATTCGGTAGAGCTCGGACATGTAGTTTAGCTATACCCTTTTTATTAGAAACTTATAAGTTATTCCATGATAGGAATGCTATAGTTTGCATGCTAGCGAGTTACGTTCTTGGAACAACATTATGGAATCATATTAAGCTAGCTTTGCACTAAGAAATTGTGGTGATTTCATAACCCCCACTTTTTACGGTTTTACATTTTTTTAAATGTTTTCGGGGGTGGAAAGACATGCGAGTTTTGCAAAAGTACACAAAATTTCTAGGAACAAAAAGATTCATATTTCTAAACCATGTTGCGAAAGGATTTCAATAAACTTAAATGGTTTATGAAAGGTTTATACTCAACATACCGGTTTTACAAAACACACGTGTATTTTCAGAACGTGCATGAGTTTCATGGCTAGTGACGGGATTGTCATAGCTGCAATTTAGGGACTGGGGTGTCCTACATCTGAACAACGGGACTGGATTGTCCTGCAACTAAAAAACGGGACTGGATTGTCCTACATACAAATAAGAGGACTGGTTGGTCCTACTTACAGACTCAAATGGGCTAGGCCCATTCTCACTTGTGCGAGGCACAAAGACTCTAGTGGGCTAGGCCCACATATACTAGTGCGAGGCACGAAGACTCAAGGACTGGATTGTCCACTACTCAACAATAAGGGCCGTAGGGTCGCTTAAAACTTTACAGTAAAGTCCTCTCTATATATTGGAACTATAACCGCCTGCTAGTCTACCGTCTGGAGTAAACGGTTTGGCGAGGTACTTACTAGCTCGGGGTGGTTATAGGCTCATGCGGGCATATTGTCTTTGTCGTACGCGGACATCGACGATTATTCAAATATTAAAGAAACAAGGTTTTCAATTGACATGCCAAGAAAAATGGTTTTATTATGTTTTCTCAACAATATTTAAACCGGTTATCAAAAAGATTAATTTTAAATCTTTTTCAAACAAACTATGAACTCGCCAACATTATGTTGATTTTTCGCATGTTTCTTTCTCAGATTATATTTTTATACTATGGCACGGTTGGAATAAGAGAACTCATGGGGATTCGAGTACTTAGCGGGCGTTTACTTTCTAGAAGTTTTAGCAAATATTTACTTCCGCTATGCAATGAAGATATCAGTCGATCACGCCCGGCTCTTATGTAATCGGTTTATTGGGGTGTGACAGATTGGTATCAGAGCTATAGGTTTCAGCGAGTTAGGTTTCTATAGAGATACCTAGACTTTAACCTCACTTTTCTTTGGGGACTTAGCTTATTAAGACTTGAACACATACAGAACGCCTAGCACTCGAATATGGGTTCCAACCGTGGCCGAAACAGTGAGCAAACACTTTGATTTTTTATCTCATACTAGTGTTGTGTTTGATACACGGTACACGAAATAGTTACATACACTAAGCAAAACTTTGAGAGTTTTGGTAACATGCAATTAAGACCTTTGGTTAACTTATGTAAAAATCCATTAAAGGTCATTTGTAGGAGATGTGACTAATAACTAGGGCAAACACCATTATCTATATTGTCCATACTAGGGGTGTTCAGAAAATCCGAAATCTGATAAAAACCGAATTTCGAACTGAAATCCGAACCCAAAAAAACCGATCCGAATTCTTATTCGAATACTTCGATGGATCCGATCCAAATCCGATTTGAATATTCGGATATTTGGATCGAATTCGGATATTACAATATAAAAAGTTCAGATTATTTGGGTTATTTAGATATCTGAATAAACCGAATAACTTTTAATATGTTTTAATAAAATTATATTCCAGTACATAATTATATTAGTCCAGCCCACATGAGCCCAATACTCAACCGAATAACATTTAATATGTTTTGAACTTTGTTTTAAAGATTATGTTTTTGAAGGACCGATCCTCGATGCTTAGGAACCTAAATTTGATATCTAACGTCCATAATAGCGGAAATATTACGTCGTGTTACCAATAGACAAGAATTAATCAGTTAAACGTCAATTTTATAGATCAAACGTTCTGGTTACAGACTGATAGAGCTTCGCCTCTGAGATGCCAAAGTTACAAATGAGACTCTCAAGCTAGGTATTTATAGTTCAACAAGTTCGGCCCAAGTAGGTGCAAGTTCGCCCGAACTTGCCTATGCAAGTTCGGCCGAACATGCCTCGACATGTGAACTTTGGGCGAACTTAGCTAAGACATATTATAAATACTTCACTACCTAGCCTATCCAGCTCTATACAATACAGACTCGATAATAGACTATGACATAGACATTATGCACCAACAGACTCCCCCTTGGATATCATCTTCGTCTTTTATCAGTGTTCAAAACTCTGTCTTCATATATACATTAACGTACCCGACCAAAGAAGTTCTTGTTCGGCTTCTTTCGTCTCTCTTGTTTTGGATCCGGCGTCTGATCAGTTGGCGGTGGTCTTTTAAAGTTAGCCATCCTGAGCTAACTTTGCCTTACCACTTTTTCCATTCTTTCTTTGATCGCATCACTTCTGGTTTTTTCTTTAAGAAATTCAACTCTCTCCAGATCCCTCCATTTCGTTTGCCACATCTTCCCTGAATTCACTTCACGTGCATAGCAAACGTTAACAACTTTCTGTATACTGCATCGCCTGTACCTTTTCTCTTTCTTCAAAAACAATCTTGCTGTAGAAAAGGCATTTTATATCTTCCCTCGAGCAGTTAACTAACCACATAGGATCTAGAATCCTTATCGTCATCCACAAACCTCTCATACCCTGATGACCCATCACTTCAACTCTTTCCTTAGCAATATCCAGATGATCTTCAAATCTTAACACAATCATTGCTTCACAAGTAGCTGGATCAATCTGCCACCACTTGAATAAAGGATAAAAGTTCTGTTCGATCGGCATAAGTGGCATATTCCCCACGGCTCTAGGACGTATCATAATCAACGTTATGTCCCTTTCCCCTGTAACCTTGTTAATCTTAACCCTTCGCCTTGGAATAAACGGCCTCCAGTGGTTCCAACCTTTACTAGCTTCATACTTAATCATCTTCCACAACAACTGATCATCTGTCTTCATATGATAAGTAACATTCACTGTTTGTATCAGCTCTTCCATATCCCAATACGACAATGTCTTTAAATCAACAAGATATTTGAAGTATTGCACTCCAAATTCTCTTTTGATTGCATATACGTTGAGCTCTTTAAACCATCCCCAACTAAGTATATCTCCCAAAGAAACATCTTTATCTCTGGTGAAAAATGCTAGTGGACGTCGAAACTTACGTTCACGCGGAATCTCCTTGAACCAGGACTTTTTCGCTTCAACTATCTCTTCTTTGGTCATCGGTTTAGGAATCTTTCCTTCTCGTAGCTCTTCAGCAATTCTATCTTTCAACATATCTTCATTAAGCTGTTTATACATCTCTTCAAATGTAGGAAAACTTTCTGAATCCTGACCAACATACTTAGCTTTCTGTTCTGATTCATCATCTGAGGACCAATCTTCAACTATCACACGATTATACTCATCGGCTTCAAACCTCTTTCGTACTGATACTCTTTCGGTTCAAAAGTATTAACATTCATAACCTCTTTAAAATCAAACTCTAAATTCTCAGCTTCAGTTTCAACTAGTTTCGCCAGATCTTCTTTCGAGTAATTATGTACAAACTCACCTTCTTCAACATTATGTTCCAACATTAGTATCAAAGGTAGGTACTGCAGTCACAGGCTTCGCAAAACGATCAATGTCTAACAAATCAATATCATCTGAAGGCCCTTTTTTTTCCCTGACTCCCCTGGATTTTATCTTCCATCTTATTCGATTCATCGTTCATCAGATCAGAAAGATCAAACTCTTCAGATACTTTAGCTTCATTGATCTTTAAACCTGTACCACCCTGTCAAAATCATCATCACCTTGATCAAAATCATCATCATCATCCCCAACATTCCAATCCTCATATCCTTCTTCCTCTTCTTCATTCTTATCTTCCTTTTCGGCTTCTTCATTGTCTTTTTCTTCAGTAACAATGGTAGGATCAGAAGGCTTGACAAATTCATCAACCTTTTGGATATCAGACTCAGAAGCTTTCGAAATATTCTCAATTGGCTTCTCAGGAATATTAGAAGATTTTTCAGCAGTAGATTTAGGGGCTTCACCCTCAACCTGCTTTCCTTTACCACCTTCAGCCAATTCTCTCTCAACACGTTCCTTGGCTTCTTGACGATCCAGACGATCATATTCGACGATAAAATCAATATTCAGATTGTTAGATAACACCTTTGGTAATCTGATGAATCTTCGATCATTCAAAGCTTGAATTTTTTTTAATTCTGCAATCTCTGTCTGTAGTTTTCATTGGCGTCCTGCAGACTTTCTATCAATGCTTTGAAATATTCACGTTCATTCTCAAACACCTTCACTTTATCGTCAAGAATTTCTTTTTCAATTTCGCTTTGATTCACCTTCTTTACATGCTCAGCCTTTTCAATCTCAATTTATGCAACTTTATCTTCCAATACCTTCACACGTTTTTCTAACATCTCAGCATTAGTCTTTAGAAAAAATTCATCCAAGTCTTTAAGACTGATTAGACCGTGTGGCATATCACCAAACATACTTCCCCTTGGTGTCTTTGGTGTTGAATCTTTTGGTGTTGCAGTTTTCGGTGTAGAACTTTCAGGAGCAGAAGTCTTTGGAGCACTAGGCGATTCAGCAATCGGAACTTCAACAAATTCAGACACAGGAGGTTCTTGTGTAACTCCTGGCCTTTCAGCTTCAGCATGAACGATAACAGGAGGTTCTTGTGTGGCTCCTTTCTCCTGAGCACCAGAAGGTTCTTGTGTGGCTTCTGTGCTTTTCACCTTGCTCTTGTATCTCTTGCTCACCGCTTTCTGAGCTTTCTTAGCTTTTCGATTCCCTTTTGTATGAGGTGACCCTGTAGTCTTCTTAGATATTTCAATTGCAGGAGACTTTGTTCGCTTTGACTTTTTCTTTGGCCTTTCCTCATCAGATTCTTTTTCAGCATTTGGATCAAAATCTGCATCCAACTTCCTTTGCTTTTCTGCTCTAATTTCTGCTTCTGTCTTTTCAGGCTCTTTATCAGATTCTTCATTTTCGGAAGTAGCAGAAATCACATCTTGTTGAGTCGTTTTCACTGTTTCTTGACTCTCATTAACAACTGCAGCGCTCGATCCAGCAACTGCTTCAACATTTTGAGTTTCCTCCTTATCAACAAGCAAAGTTTGAACTTTCTTAGACGCTCGCTTCTTTTTTGGTTTATCAGCTTCAGCTTTCAAAAACCATTCACTCCTTGCCTTTGGTTTGAATTCCTTAAACCATTCCCGTACAGCATTAAGTTCATTCTCATTGTCGCTACCATCTTTTCTCCATTTGTTGTCTGGCGGCGATACATAATCTGAATCTTCAATCGCTCCGAATACTAGCTTGGCAATAGGAGCTGAAGCTTGCTTTTGTAACTTGATAAGCTTCTTCACTGTAGTTTCATCGAGATGAACTAGATAAAGAACATCATTCGGATCTCGAGCAATGTTGGCATACTTTTCATCAATCAACATCTGAATAAACCTTGGATAAAGACACAATCTCAAATCCTCCATGTTCTTTGACATGTGAGTGAAAACCAACTTCGAAACGTTGAACGACTTTTTCAAAATAAGTGTCGTTGCCATGCTAGCCAAATAATCATGTACATCATCCAAACCGGCTTTGCGATGGCTAAATGTATGAATCACCGCATGAATCAGAAGCTTGTAGGGTTTAGGCACTTCCCCTTTTTAGCGTCGGCTTATTTACACTTCCTTTGTAGCCCATGCGGAAAAAGCATCCGCGAACATCTTTTCGTCTAGATGAATCGGATCATCTTCTTTGTCTTTGAGCTCCAAAATCCTTCAGATATCACCTTCGTTTACTGTGATCGGCTTTAGCTCATCACCAACTTGTAAAGTAGAAGAGATTGTCTTCTCGTCAGCGCTCAAGCTTGCGTTCATCCAGAAATGAACAATACGAGAATGATATGATACGGTGCGCTCAGTAATTGCACAATGAATGTGACTATCTTCGAGAAATTTCGAAATACTATCATATTCTTTTAGTGACGGATAGATCGTCTTATCAAGCATGATGCACGTATTGTGAGTTTTGGAAAACTCAACAGAAATAACACGCGCTGGAACCTGTGCCTGATAAACGACGCAAAACGCTTTTCGAGAAAAATTCACCAAAAATTTCTAACACTTAAATCAAGTTCGGGCGAACTTGATTAGTGTTAAACATTTTGATTTTAACAAGTTTGCCCGAACATGTGACAAACATGTTTAACTTTTTCAAACATAAGTTCGGGCGAACTTACAATTTTTATTATTCAATCTTATCTAAGTTCGGCCGAACATGTATGAAACACATGTTTCACATTAAAGAACAAGTTCGGGCGAGAATTTACAGAAATCACTTTTAATTATCATAAGTTCGATCGAACATGATTGGATCAAAACAATTCAATAAACAAGTTCATTCGAACATGCTTCTGGATCTATTAATCATGTTTTGGACAAGTCCGGTCGAACTTGACAACAAGTTCGGCCGAACTTGTCGTCTTCTCCAAAAGACCAAACAAGTTCAATACATTTAATCAGCCGTTTTTCTTCAATCAAAATAAGTTATACGGTCAATTTCTTGTGTAAATTCAGAATCTATGATCAATTTTGTCCAACAACACCTAAATCTATCAGTTTTTATGTTTTAGATCCGGTTTTGTTTGTTAATGGTTCAATTCATGGTTTAAACTCAATTCTATACCTGTGGCATTTTGATTGGTGTGCAAATCGCCAAAAACAGACTTCAATCAGACAATATAACATTTTAAAATTGTCAATTTCACTTAAGAACTCTAAAAGCTCAAGTTCGCTCAAGTGTTCTGATATCAAGTAAATGAGTTCGGCGAACTTGAATGGTATTTATACCATGTCAAGTTCGGGCAAACTTGCTAAGCCCATCATGAAGGCCAAGAGTAAGTTCGAGCGAACTTATCTTTTAAAAACAACAACCAGCCATCTGCAAGTTCGGTCGAACTTGCTGAATGTTAAACTTGAATTGTTTAGCAAGTTGGGCCGAACTTGCCAAACCTCAAAATTTCAACTTTTTCAAAATTTTCATTTATAACCCTGAACTTTCTAACTTTTTACCAGTTATGAAAATCCACTCACTTGACCAAGTCCAAGCTAATGACCTTGGTTAACCGATTTGTCTGCTGACCCGATACGAACAAACTGTTGATATTTTCAAAATCAAAGTTTCAAATTAATGAATCTTTTTATCGTTTCATCTTTTCAGTTTAACAGATTAGCTCCCAGCCCGTTGTCAAAGAGATTCCCACCAGTTCTAGCACCTTACCAGACTTCGAAGATCTGTTCTCCAATATTAGTTTGCTGAAAACAATGTAGAAATAAATTCTTTTTGTATTTTTGTAAGTTTATGCTAAAACACACTGAAAATCTTTTTGATTTTAATCTGCAAAACTGAAGTACTATGAAATAAGCAATGTAAACTATGTACAAACATATTTACAGACATATGTTTGTGAATTCGTGTCTAAGGATCATATCAGTCAAATGAGACATATCACCAGTACCGTTGTCCTTTAGATGACTTTAAGTTTTAAACTTGTTTACTTAGATTATCGATATATTTGTCCACTTAAACTTTACCACATTTCTCAACTGTTTCAAGATATGCTATGGTATAATTTATGAAACTTGACTTATCTGTGGTTCCCGCTTCTTGAATATACTCCCCTATCCAGATTCCCTAGATTTCATCTTACAGGTGAATACAGCGTAATTGATATCCGTATTTGGGTTGTGCGAAACCTTGAGAGCTCAGGTTAATACTACCGTACAGACAAATAGATGAAGGCTCGACTTTAAGGTGTGTTCCACTTAAGGAATCTTTTCAGCATTGCATATGATTACATGTTTCGATATTTTTCAATTGCATGCAATTTGGGGGTTTAAAGCGAAAATATTATAGAAGTTCTAGGCCATTGCTTCCGCAAAATCAGAAGAACTTGTATAATAGCCCAGATATCAAATATCTATAAAGACCTCGTATCTCAGAATCAGGCAATCTTTCAAATGAAATTTCGGAGTACTAAGTCCATATGTCCAAGATGTGTTAATCCACAAGATTAAGCAGTTGTAAAATTTAGTTTAGATCTCGAAAACATTTTAATGAACGTGTTAAGCCTATCGACACAAGTAAGACTCGTTTATCACTTTTAAAACTTCACATTTCTTTAGCATACTGTGATAGTCCACTGATGTACTATCATTTCCTTTTATGACACTGATTCTTTTTGTCTTTTTCAATGTTTTTATACATTTTGAATTTTATATGTTTTTGGATTTTAAATTTTCGAATGTTTTTGTATTTTCTCTAACATTACTCCCCCTAAAATCAAAAACATCTTTTAGGATTTTAGTGTTTAAGAAAATTCTAAAGTAGAAAAGTATTTACAAACCAATGCGGATCACGCGAACTCGTCGTCCGATCCGTATTCAACCTCAGCGTCCGCACCTGTCAGCAAATTTTTCATACCATTAATTCTCAGCAAGTATTTAAATCATGATAGAGAAAATGGTTTTGTATAAAAATCAGCCTTTTGTTCGTCGGTGTGGATTTTTTCTATTCGTACCAATTTCTTTTCATAGCAATCACGGATGAAATGATAACGAATTTCAATGTGTTTTGTGCGTGAGTGATGAACCGGATTTTTAGTTATATCGATGGCTACCTTGTTATCAACATACAACGGAGTGTCTAGAAATTGCAGACCATAGTCTCTCATCTGTTGTTGAATCGCAAGAATCTGTGAACAACAGCTGGAGGCTGAGATATACTCAGCTTCATAGGTAGAGAGAGCGACCGAAGCCTGTTTCTTACACTGCCAGGTTACCATTCTTGTTCCGAAGAACTGGCATCCCACTGTAGTTGATTTTGAGTTCAACTTATCTACACCAAAATCAGAATCAGCATAGCCTGTGAGATCAAAATTGTTGTTCTTCGGATACCACAAGCCGGTGCTTGGGCATCCTTTCAGATATCTAAAGATACGCTTCACAATCTGCATGTGTAAAATCCTCGGACTTGACTGATATTTGGCGCAGAGGCAGGTTGGATACATAATATCTGGGCGCGATGCTGTCAGATACATCAACGATCCAATCATCAATCTGTATAACGTCTCGTCAACTTTGGCTCCAGTCTCGTCAACACAAATGACGTGATTTAGAGCAAGAGGCATAGATAGAGGCTTCAAGCTTTCCATTCAAACTTCTTCAAGATGTCGTGAACATACTTAGTCTGATGAATGAAAATACCATCCGGAAGCTGCTCTACTTGCAAACCAAGAAAGAACTTCATTTCGCCCATTGAGGACATTTCGAATTTATTTTTCATGATTCCCTCAAACTCTTTGCAGAGACTATCATTTGTAGATCCAAAGATGATGTCTTGAACGTAGATTTGAACTATAATCAGATGGCCATCAACTTTTCTGGTGAAAAGAGTACTATCCACAGTTCCTCTGATAAAGCCATTTCTGACGAGATGTTGTGATAACGTCTTGTACCAAGCTCTCAGCTTGGTGTAGTCCGTAGAGTGCTTTATCCAGTAGGTACACTTTCTTCTTGTTAAGTGGATCGACAAACCCCGGTGGTTCTCCAACGTACACCTTTTCGCGTAATTTGCCATACAGAAAAGCCGATTTGACATCCAATTGATAGACCTTAAATCCTTTCCATGATGCAAAAGCTAGAAAAATTCGAATAGATTCCAATCGAGCTACTGGTGCATAGACTTCCGTGTAGTCTATCCCTTCCTGATGGTGAAATCCCTTCACAACAAGCCTAGCTTTGTTATGAACAATAACCCCTCTATCATCACGTTTACACTTAAAGACCGATTTTGTATCAATTGCTTTCTGATTTTCGGGTAGGTCTTCAAGCTTCCACACACCCAACTTCTCAAACCGCAATAATTCTTCTTGCATTGCTTGTACCCAGTTTTCATCGGCTAAAGCTTCATTAACTGTCTTAGGCTCAATCTGAGAGATGAAACATGAATAGAAACAATAGTTCTGGGTTGTAGTAACGCATGTGTAGAAACAACTGAGTGCTTTGTTAATTTTCCCTCGAGTTCTAACACCAGTTTGAAGTTCTCCGATAATATGTGTTGACGGATGATAGGAATATGATCGCGGCAATTCTTCACTTGGAACATCTACTGAGTTTTGCTAATTCGTGATGTTGAGATCAACAACCAATTCAATGTTTGTAGAGCTTGATGAAGCTTCATTTCTGTTTTTCGGGACTGCAGATTGATTAAGAAGACTTGTTATCTGCTCCACTTCTTCTGAAGAAGATAAGTCCCCATCAGCATCATCAGCATCAAATGTTGGTGCTTCATCTGAATCAGAATCTTGATTCTGAGGCATACTGGGCTTCGTTGTTGTATTCATTGGTTCAGTAGAGGCATTTGTTGGAAGATTAGTAGGTGTTGATAATGTTTCAGAAACATTTTCAACTGGAACACCACTATTGTTTGAACTTGTGCCAGAAGAAGATGGATCCAACGTGGGTTGATTAACCACAATTGGTCAAACAATTTGTTCTTGATTCGCTGACTGGTGAAGATAATATAACGCTGCAACTTCTACATCAGTTGGTTCTTTGGGTAAGTAAAATGACTTCCAAAGGTCTTGATAGTTAAACAGCCACGCGTCACCTTTCCTTTGAATAGGATCCCGTGTAGTTGAAACAATCCACGTGCTGTGCTTCAATAACCTTTCTCAATGAAGGAACATATACTCTTCTCAACAGACTCGCATATCCGACAAAGAAACCTTCAAGAGATTTAGCTCCGAATTTACCATCTTGGTCTATTACGGTACATGGAGCACCGAATGGTTCTAAGAACTTCAAATTTGGCTTCCGTCAGTTTATCATCTCAAAACATTTTCTTTGTTGGTTTGATAGTGAGAACCCTGTTTAGCGTGTAGCAAGCCGCAGCAACTGCTTCACTCCAGAAGCTGATTGGAAGTTTAGAATCTGCAAGCATGGTTCTCGCAGTTTCAATCAAAGTTCTGTTTTTCCGTTCTGCTACTCAGTTTTGTTGTGGAGTATAAGGAGCACTAAACTCGTGCAGAATCCCTTTTGCGTTGCAGAATTCCTTCATTGTATTATTCTTAAAGTCTGTACCGTTGTCAGTTCTAACACGTCTGACCGGCAGATGATAAATGTTCTCGAGTTTCTTGAATAGAATAACCAAGTTCTCAAACGTTTCGTATTTTGATTCTTGAAAGAATACCCACGAATATCTCGAATAGTCATCTGTCACGACCAAGCAATATAAGTCTCCTGAGATGCTTCTAACATTTACAGGACCAAATAAATCCATGTGGAGATGTTCTAATGGAAACTTGATTGAGTTTAGAATTTTCTTCGGATGCGATTTCTTGATCTGCTTTCCCTTCTTGCATTCCAAGCAATGATCAGACATCTGAAAACTACGAAGATTTACACCTTCTACAAGACCATTATGAACCAGGAAATTCATTTTTCGCAAATGAATATGCCCCATTTTACGATGCCAAAGAATAGAATCTTTTTCAGTAGCCTTTGTTACAAAACATTGTGCTGATGATGATGAAGTGGTAGCGACACCCATATCAAGAACATATAAATCATTCTCTCGCGGTGCTCACATCAGAATCCACTCATCTGGTATTTGAATCCCGGCTTCAAGATAATACACTCTTTATCATTGAAATGGACTGTAAATTTCTAAATCTGCGAGATACTCAGAAGATTGTTCTCAAGTTCTGCAATATAGTTCACGCGATCAAATGAAACTACACCATTGGAGAGTTTTCCCTCGGGGACTATCCTTCCACCTTGATTTCCTGCAAATCCAACATATCGACCATTGATAGCTTTAATGTCGAATAGCAACACCTTCATTCCCGTCATATGCCTAGACGCTCCACTATCCAAAATACACTTTGAAAGTACGGATCTTTGGAGCCCCTGAAAAATTCAGAAATTAGGTGAAAAGCTCTACCCAAGCCTTCTTGGTCTTGGGTTATACAGGATAACCATAATCAAAAGCATATTCAAACTCATCCACGTCATCAAAATCAAATTCATCATCTGTTTCAACAATGTTAATGTTTGAAAATTTTCACTTTTTTTCTTATTTTTTAAAGATTTGACATTATTATTCTTGATTTCTATTTTAATTTCTTTCACATTCTCACTAGTCTTTACCTGCTCAGACTTAGTGATTTCAGACTTTGATTCTTTTGTGTTGTCAGTCTTTACTAGCTCAGACTTAACAACACCAGATGTTGTTGACCTTTTCTTGGAAATCCTGGTTTGAGATTTGATATTAGCCTTTTTGATGTAAAACTTGTTTTCATTAAACCTAGAAATTTCACTTTTTTCGAAAATGGAATTTTAAAAAATCTTTTCAGACTTTGGTTTAACTTCTGGTTTTGATTCATTTTGTTTCAAAACCTTTACAGGTTTTACGAAAACTGGTTGCTTTGGTTTAACAACATTTGAATCTTCTTTTCTTTGAAGATAAGCCGGTTTTGATTTCGGACATTGTCGTGCCATATGACCAATTTCATTACACTTGAAACATGTCCGATTATCAAGTGAATGTCCTTAACCGGTGGTTTTACCTTACTAGAGGTTTTGGCACCACTTGTAACCTTGGCTTTATCTCGAATTTCTTTCTCCTTCTTGAACTCATCATTTGACTATTTACCAATCAAATTCTCCTCATGAACTGTACTCGTCCCATATACAAACTTCATCTTTTTGTTTTTATATTCATGAAATGGTGACGGTTTCTTTACAGATTCATCAGTTTCATCTTCTAAACCCAACCCGCTCTCCGGTTTTCCGGATGATCACCACCATTTCTTCGGTAATTGTTTTTTTTAGGTTTGGAATAGAATTTTCATTCATTGATTACCAATTCCTCTGATGTGACTTCCATGATTTAAAGAGTTTATCAAGCAATTCTTCCTTCACATTCTGAATCGGGAAACTATCATCAAAGTATAGTCTATCCGAATCCTTAATTTTGTACATTACAATATTAGGATCGTCACTTAGACCATCTTCTAACGACTTATCGTCATTTTCAGATTGTGAATCGAAATTCTTTGAACTCGAGTTGGCGCTTTTGAAGCTGCCGTCATCAGAATCACTTAAAACATTTTCAACTAATTTGTTAACCACAGCATTGTTATCATCATCAGATTTAGCATAGACTATATCAATGTTCTCTGGCAACTCGTCTTTCTTTTCAGAAAGTAATTCAACATTGAGTGCCTTGTCCATCCCATCTGCAGATTTAACACAGTATTTCTCGCAAAGGGGTAGAGGAACATTTCTATATTCTTTGCCCGCTTTCTTTTTAGGTTTTTCTTCTGTTGAGATTGTTGGAAGAATGTGATCGATAACATACGCGTTGGTGGTATAACTTCTTAACAATTGTCGAACTCTTTCAGTTTCGATTGTCATGTCTTGAAGTTGTTGTTTGATTTTAGTAATGGTGTTAATATAGCTGTTAATTGCCCTTTGTTATCCATTACTGCACCACTCAACATTCTTATATTATCATGTTATTCGATGTTATTTATGTCGAGTCTGCCATAATCATTTTTCATTTTATCATACGCTTCTTTCATTGTGCAATAATCATATTTTAACAAATCGTTATGCACATTGTTTTCAGCGATGATCTTTGATTTTTCGGCACATTAAACACAAGGTTCAGTACATTTTGTACAAGGTTTACCAACCTCTACAATTTGTACTTTGACAACTTCTTTCTCGACAACCTTTCCTCTGGACCTACCTTGGTTAGATTCGCTATTAAAGCTTTATCTACCATGTCCTTGAGGTCTTCACTTTCATTTCTTGAGTGACATCAATGATCACTTCATCAATCTTTTTCTCCTCATCCACTTGTTCTTTTGAGCTTCCATCAAAATGACCTACAAAACTGTCACAAGAACTGGATAAAATTCCTTGTCTCTGCATATGGATATATTCCTCTTCTTCCTGCTGTTGATGCAAATATTGTTCTAGAATAGCTTGTTCGAAAGCTGCTGCTTCTGCTGCTGTCGCTGCTTCCTCTGCAGAATTATCTTCAACTATCTTCGCCATCAAAGCAACTCCGATCTTTTTCCCAATATATGAATTCCAATCAAAACCGTCATCTTCTGTGGATGCAACAATGGCTTTCTCCGTGGTACTACTGTTTGGCTTTTCTTAGATCTCAACTTGAGTTTTCTTCGGGAAAGGTTTATATTGAAGTGCTTTCTTGTAATATTCATTCCCTCCTCCAAAAGGACTTTGATTTCCGGTTGCCTCGGTGTTCTTACACTCTCTTTTAAAATGTCCCTTTGACATCTAAAGCATGTGCCTTTGGATTTATCAAAACCCAATTTGTTGCTGGAGTTTCCTATGTCGCGGCCTGTGAGTGCAACGAACTTTGTCACTCTCCTAATGATCGATGCTAAGGACCATTTGATGTCCATTAGTTCGATTTTTTCCTCGTCTACCTGGTCATAATCTTCTGCGGTCATCTCAGGGTTTCCGATCTTACCGGCAACAAGACATTCATAAGACTCTATGACGGTAGCAAGAAGTGACATATGTTGTTTTGCAACTTCTTCTGAAACAACATTGTTCAAGTTTACTGCAATATTGCATTTGTAAACATTCTGATCAGATTTTTGTTGTTGGTTCTGATTTGCTTGACTTTGAAATGTTGAATTTGAACCAGTGCTCGAGTAAGAACTTTGTGGACTTTGGTCATCTGAGGCTGTGAATGGTTCTGATTATGTGGAGAAGCATTCATGTTTGCACTAAAAGCAGTTCCAATTTTTGGACTCGAAATGTTATCTTGCATTCCGGTTTTGTACAAACCGATGTCTTGAACAACATTAGCGTTCTTTGACTTCGCTATCTTCAGAAGCTCCATTTTGTGGCCTTGGAGTTTATCGATAAAAGTTGACAACTTGAAGAATTCCCACTTATAACTATTCTTCAAAACCATCAAATAAGTTGACCATTCACCCTCTGGTAGTGCGTCAACAAGTTTGTCGATGTATTCTTGTTCCGTCTTCTCAAGACCGTGTCTTCGCATTTGCACTTTGAGATGATAGAAACGCTCAATCATTTGCTTAATGGTCTCATTCTTTAGCATGCTAAATATGTCGAACTCTTTCAGAATGAGGGCCTTCTTGCTTTTGATCATTTCAGCACTGCCTTGGTATTTCTTGTGTAACGACAGCCAAAGCTCTCTTGCTGTAGTATATTCTGGTAGCAAGATCAGAATATCTTCTTTGACTGACTGTTGGATGAGACTGATCATCTTTTTCTCAGCAATGTATTCATCTCTCTGAACTGTCGAGTAGTTGTACTTCGCAAGAACTTGTTGATGTTCATCTACCGGACCAGTGTAGCCTCTTTCAATTGACACCCAGCCAGCGAAATGTATGGCTTGAACCCAGTAGGTAAATTTCTCTTTCCATGCTTCGTATTCGTCCATGCTCATCAGCTTGGGCGGTTTGACGGTCGTTCCCATTTCGTTATCAAGATTGACTTGATTAATCACGTTGGCATTTGACGTACTAGCTCCGGACATAAAAGCTCTTAGTTGATCTTCCATTGTGAATCACGAAACGTGTACGCTGAATTTTTCAAAAACTTTGAAAATGATTAGTCCTACTACAAGTTCGGTCGAACTTGTAGCAACAAATGAAGAATTCTTGAATTTTCTAACAAGTTCGGTCGAACTTGTTAGATTGGTTTTGGAAAAATTTGATTATCTTCCGTCGAACTTATTACACCAATCAATCAGATCTTCAAGCGAACTTGTCAACACAATTTTGATGAAATACAAGCAAGTTCGGGCGAACTTACTTAAAACTTTCTAGATTTTACACAAGTTCGGTCGAACTTGATGTAAAATTAATGAAAATTAAGTATCTTAGAGCGAACTTAGTCAATATTTCCTCAAAAATTACACAAGTTCGAGCGAACTTGCTTAAAATCACTTGAAAAGTGATTTTTAGATCAAGTTCGGCCGTACATGGCCAACAAGGTCGTTCCTTAGTGTTTTCAGAAACATGGTTTTTTCAAAATTTCGACATGAATTCGGTTGAATTTGGTCTCCAATCTTTCAAGGGTTTATCTTTATTGTGTTTTACATTATATATTCAAAATTCAAAAGATTTTGACCATGAATTCTTCATTTTGTGATCAAAAGTTAAGAAAAAAGAACAATGAAGTAGAAATAGAAGTGTTCTTGTCTTGATACTATCAAATAAGGCAGTTCTAGCTCTGATACCACTTGAAGGACCGATCCTCGATGCTCAGGAACCTAAATTTGATATCTAACGTCCATAATAGCGGAAATATTACGTCGTGTTACCAATAGACAAGAATTAATCAGTTAAATGTCAGATTTATAGATCAAACATTCTGGTTACAGACTGACAGAGCTTCGCCTCTAAGATGCCAAAGTTACAAATGAGACTCTCAAGCTAGGTATTTATAGTTCAACAAGTTCGGCCCAAGTAGGTGCAAGTTCGGCCGAACATGTCTGGACATGGGAACTTTGGGCGAACTTAGCTAAGACATATTATAAATACTTCACTACCTAGCCTATCCAGCTCTATATAATACAGACTCGATAATAGACTAAGACATAGACATTATGCACCAACAGTTTTGAATTTGTGGTTTAAGACATGAGACTATTTTCTATTTTTCAGTTTTGTATGCTTATTTTGAATTTAAACTAGTAAAATGCTAAAACCAAAAATTCGGGAAAATTAGAAATCTGGAAAAAACTTTATTCGGTTTAATTTGGATATTCGGATATCCGTTTGGATTATTTGGATTTATCTGAATTCGGATAGATATGGATCAGATGGAATACATCCAATTCAGATTGGATCCAATTTCGGATAGGTTCCTAAAGATTGCAAATCCGAATAATCTGAGTAACCCGTTATCCGATCCGATGAACACCCCTAGTCCATACTATTTTTATTCATACGAGCAGGTAACCTACGCAAAACGAACTACGGGTAGACAAATATACATGAAACTCAACTTATACCTCAACGGATGTTGAAGTACATCACATATGATTTTCCAGGCACGACCTTTGAGAAAACACCGACCTTTGAGAAAACACGATGGGGCGGTACAACAACTACACGAATCCCTTCAACAGGGAACTACCGGCCAAGATGCGATAACTCGACACGTAGCCCCTACAGGTGATATGAATCACGCTGAGGTACGTCAAAACGAGATTTCACAACACTCGATACTTAGTCTAATAGTAATCACAACTATTGGCATTGCAAAAGAAGTCACGTGTCTTTGCATACCCCCTACTTCATTAATAGCGATTACGCCGTGTTCGACATTCCCTGGTAACGTCACTTAACAACAAGTCATCATAGAAACCTCAAGGTAAAGTCCTCGTATTTCTTTTATTGAAATACCGAATTTTGCATATAGTGAGTAGATTTTCACACATCTACTCCTCCTAATTGTCATTGTATCATGAGAAATTTTTTCATGTTAGTGAACATCCATCTGCATCCTTCTTAACAAATTCATATGTCACGCATGCATTGTTTGTTGCGCATGCGATTAGTTTGATTCGTGGAGACCATTAAAGACTTCAATTCGAATGGTGGTTTTATCAATAATTCAAATATTGTCGCCATATCCAATTATTGCATTGTGATCCGAATGACCTGCATTATTGTAAGTATTGACTCCTTGATATCGGGTCAACGAATTCTTGAAAAGTACTTTTCTTATCAAGTTACATACATGGTTTTTAGTTGTAACTATATCCAAATTTCCTTATTGACACATGTATTCATTGATGGATTGTGCTAAACCAAGTTCAATTGTTTGAACTTGCTCACAACATACATTTAATTCAAGGTTTCGTATGAGGCATTGAGGTCATCATATTCATACTAATCAAAACAAGCACTTTATTTGTTTCGAATTATAGTAGACTTGTTTGGGTCTTCACCTTCATTGAATCGTTTCTTTGGTTACGACCACCTTGTGGTGGCGTTTTCACTAACTTGAAGCTTGCGCTAATCTCGTTGCTTACCTCAGGTACGGGTTTAATTATTCATTTAGCCATCTATTCTTAAATAAATGTTGGTTTATTATATTAAAGCGATCTTAATACAATTATGTGTTAAGATAATGGTACACAAATTCATGTTGTATTCTAGTGTACCTCTTAACGATTCTTTCATCATCGGTTGAAGTTTTTGTAATATTTATTGTTCTTTCACTATCGATCGAAAATTATAATTATTTGTTCTTTCATTTTCAATTGAAATCCTATGAGATTTGTTTGGAACAAATATTCAGATTTACTTCGTTGAGCCTTCATCTGATTTCAAACACGGTGAACTTGTTCTATCACCGCTATTATTAAATTATTTCGAATCACTACGACACCTTGTGGCGTAAGTATAGACTTGTAAGCTTGGGCTAATCATGATCATATGTTTCATGCAAATTCATATACGCTTTTCGCTTGACTTTTCATTGAAATAGTCTTAATGCAATTATGTATTAAGACGATGATACACTAAATTCTGTTGTATTTCGGTGTATCCTTGAAATTCAATAATGTCAACACCCTGATTTTTATTCATGTTAAGGTTCGAAAAGTTGACAAATCATTTTCATGTTTCTATTCCATTTAAGTTGTTTCACTTATTCAACAACCAACACAAGTTTCTGTTGGTAATAAATTCTATTGTTCTGAACTTATTTGCAGATTGTGAACGTTCATTCGGACATCTATTGGTTGAATTCCTCATTTGTTGGACCCCATAAACTTAGTCATTGGTGATTGTATCACTACACTTCGTTCAGTTGGCATCGATTTCCGAAACAAATTCAGTTGAACCGTTGGGTTCTTATGGTTGTAGTATGCCCTTGCATTCACAAAATTCGAATAAGTCTTGATTCAGTGTCATGGTCATTCACTTTTCTTTATTCGTACCTACATACGCAGGACATAACTCTAAGATGACATCATAGTCTAAATTTTAAGGACGAAATTTTTTTAACAGGGAGAGAATGTGACAACCGGTAATTTTTGATTTCTAGTTAAGCACATAACAAACATTAACACAACAAGCACGAACACTAGTGATAACTAATAGAATTATTAGAAAATGTTTCACATGATTATTTTTATGCAAAAAAAATGATACTAATCAAATATAATTTGATTTAACCCTTATATTTTTGAAGCACCTCTATATTTATACATATTATTAGTTCAAGAGCGCAAAACAATACATCTATAAACATACTTATATGTGACACATACTTGTGAGCACATGTTTATATATTTATTTTACTCTTGTGTTTGACAAGATTATATAAAATAAATATTATCAAATAAAATAAATCCTAGTAAACCATCATGGGAATGGATTATAATTGTGACCTTACCACTTCATAATATTTAGACAAAACAAAAAAATCACCATCTCTCTTGTGTACACATAGCTAAGACCATCCCTACCATCCTACCTTTGGTCATCTAGGAAGTTGACATCAAGATTTTAGTATTTTAATGGTAGTTCTTGTACCATTAAATCTTGAAATCCTTCTTTGAAAGATTAACCATTTTTCATTCCTTTCTTTCTTGTGTACGGTTAGTAAAAGAAAAGAAAAGACAACACTTCATTTACATCCATTTGAACACTCAATGTATCATACCATACCACCATCCCCCTCCTACTTAAACGCCACCCTACTACCCCATTTTCTTCCCTTCCCATTTTATGTATATTCAAGACATCGTGAAAAATATCACAACACATAAATCTTGTTTTTTTCTATCTGTCGTAGACCATATCCACCCACACACATATATATCAATTTTAAACACTAAATTATAAGATCAAGTTCCAAGATTTTTCAAGTAGTTTAAAGTGTTTTTCTAGCACTCCAAGATTTGGCTATAAGGATTCAAGCTCAAGATCTTTCTTGTTTTTTTTTCTAACAACCTTCTTTCTACTAGCTGAATGAGTATTCACCCTTGTAAATCTATTTTTTTTATGTAGATCATAAACTTGGTTTGGTATATGTAGGATTCACCCAAGTAGGTTGTTTTGATTAAAAACAATTTCATTTAAAACGAACACTTTTATAGTTTGAGTTTTCTAAAAATATAAGAATACATTTTTGTTCCACTCGGTTCGACTCGGCGCAACTCGGTACGACTCCTAGTCAACTCGGTTCAGACAACTCAGATCCGGTTTAGATTTTGGTTCAACTCGTTTCAAGATTTAGGTTTTTTTTTATGTTAGGTCCAGTTTCGAGCTCGAGTCACGGTTCGGGTTCGAGTCAACTCGGTCAACACCGGGTCAAACCCGGTCAAGCAGGTCAAACGACACAGCTGGGTCAGATTTGGTACGGTTCAGTTCAACTCGGTCATATTCGGTTCGGGTCAAACCCTGGTCAACGTGGTCAACTCGGGTCAAACCCGGTCAACTCGGTCAACGCAAGTCAAACCTGGTCAACTGCTGGTCAACGCAGTCAACTCAGTCAACGCAAGGCTCGGTAAAATTTAAAGAGTCCGAATTTTGTTATTTTGTTTTGTATAGTATTAGTTAACGTGAACCGAGCTCGAACCGTAGTATCGTGACGTAGTTTGTATACAAATTTATATAGATTGATTTAGTATTCGACAACTTTGTGAAAGTTACATAAATTATTATTGCGTTTTGACAATTATATCGACACTTGATTGTCGGGATCGTCTAAAAACAGGGGAAAATCTGCCCGTTTTTCGTAAAAATCCGTAATACGAAACGTATTTATATTCGAAAACAACACCTATTGGATTCAAGTGTTTTTTATAAAATAAATGTAAAAGGATATTTATTTTGGCGACGTCTTATAACGTACTAAACACATTTATAGCGTTTCGACAAAATCTGTTTACAAGTTAACGGAACGCGGGAGAACTTACATAAAATAAATATAATTATTTATATTTATTTCGAAACGCTTAGAACTTGAAAGTTTCTATGAGATAAATATTATTTATATTTATTTCAAAACACCTAAAACCTGGAAATCTCGCATAAAATAAATATAATAATTTATGATTATTTCAAACGTCAAAAATTCGAATATTCTTATTAAACGAATAAAATTGCTTATAATTTTTTTCTAACATCTAAACCGAATACGACACGTTACGGTACGATCTTAACACATTATTAACCTAGCCGTTTTGATAACAACGAGTAAATATATATGTATATATATTTATATCTTACGGAAGCTACCACGATATATTACCGTATCATACATATATTATATATTTTGGTTACGCGACGTTTTACATACATATGTGTGTAGGCATAGATATATTATATAACTTCATCTTACGAATAACCACGAGGAGTCGTACTACTATTTAACTACGACCGTCTATTCAAGACGACTAATACGATTTCATAAACATTATGGAATCATATGAAGCTAGCTTTGCACTAGGATATCATTGTGAGTTCATAACCCCCACTTTTTACAGTTTTACATTTTTTTAAATGTTTTCGGGGTTGGAAAGACATGCAAGTTTTGCAAAAGTACACAAAATTTCGAGGAACAAAAAGATTCATATTTCTAAACCATGTTGCGAAAGGATTTCAATAAACTTAAATGGTTTATGAAAGGTTTATACTCAACATACCGGTTTTACAAAACACACGTGCATTTTCAGAGTGTGCATGAGTTTCATGGCTAGTGACGGGATTGTCATAGCTGTAATTTAGGGGTGTCCTACAACTAAACAACAAGACTGGATTGTCCTGCAACTAAACATCGGGACTGGATTGTCCTATATACAAATAAGGGGACTGGTTGGTCCTGCTTACAGACTCAAATGGGCTAGGCCCATTCTCACTTGTGCGAGGCACAAAGACTCTAGTGGGCTAGGCCCATATATACTCGTGCGAGGCACGGAGACTAAAGGACTGGATTGTCCACTACTCAACACTAAGGGCCGTAGAGTCGCTTAAAACTGTACAGTGAAGTCCTCGCTCCATATTGGAACTATAACCGTCTACTAGTCTACCGTCTTGAGTAAACGGTTGGGCGAGGCACTTACTAGCTCGGGGTGGGTTATAGGCTCATGCGGGCATGTTTTCTTTGTCGTACGCGGACATTGACGATTAGTCAAATATTACAAAAACAAGGTTTTCAATTGACATGCCAAGAAAAATGGTTTTATTATGTTTTCTCAACAATATTTAAACCGTTTATCAAAAAGATTTATTTTAAATATTTTTAAACAAACTATGAACTCGCCAACATTATGTTGATTTTTCGCATGTTTCTTTCTTAGGTTATATTTTTATACTATGGCAAGGTTGGAATAGGAGAACTCATGGGGATTTGAGTACTTAGCGGGCGTTTACATTCTAGAAGTCTTAGCAAATATTTACTTCCGCTGTGCGATGAAGATATCAGTTGATCACGCCCGACTCTGATGTAATCGGTTTATCGGGGTGTGACAGAATTGAAGACCTTTTTGATCAACTACAAGGTGCTACATGTTTTCAAAGATCGATTTACATTCTGGGTATCATCAGCTTCGTGTACTCGAGGAAGATATTCCCAAAACTACTTTCCGCACAAGATACGGCGACTACGAGTTCACTGTTAAGCCATTCGGCTTGACAAATGCACCTGCTGTATTCATGGACTTGATGAATCGGGTTTGGAAGCCTTATTTAGACAAGTTCATCATTGTATTCATTGACGACATCTTTAGTTATTTCAAGTCTCGAGCCGAGCACGAACAACATCTCCGATTAACAATGGAACTACTGAAGAAAGAACAACTCTGTGCCAAATTCTCCAAGTGCAAATTTTGGCTAAAAGAATTTCAATTCTTGGGGCACATAGTTAACGAGCAAGGTATACATGTGGATCCTTCCAAAATCGCTGCGATTAAGGATTGGAACACACCCACTACTCTCACAGAAGTTCGCTCATTTCTTGGTCTTGCTGGTTATTACCAACTATTCATCGCGTACTTCTCAAAGATCGTGGTTCCCCTCACCGCTTTAACACAGAAGAATAAGCCTTTTGAATGGGGACCCAAACAAGAGGAAGCTTTTCAAACGCTGAAACAAAAACTCTGTGATGCTCCTACCTTATCTTTACTCGACGGCAACGATGATTTTGTTATCTATTGTGACGCATCGAATCTAGGCCTTGGTTGTCTACTCATGCAACGCGATAAATTCATAAGCTATGCGTCAAGACAATTAAAGGTCCACGAGAAGAACTACACAACCCATGATCTTGAGTTAGGTGCGGTTGTTTTCACACTCAAGATTTAGAGGCATTATCTTTACGGCACGAAATGTGTGGTTTTCACTGACCACAAAAGCCTCCAACACATATTCAATCAAAAGGAGCTAAACATGAGACAACGACGCTGGGTCGAACTTTTAAACGATTACGACTGCGAGATTCGCTACCATCCTGGTAAGGCGAATGTTGTGGCTGATGCGCTTAGTCATAAGGAACGTGTTAAACTTCATTGTGTTCGAATTTAATCTGATATCCAAACACGTATCCTTCAAGCTCAGCATACTTGTGCTACACAAGGCATGAAGGGTAGTGAATTACCACATCAACTTGAGTTTCAACTCAGGACGAAAGACAATGGATTACTTTATTATTTGAACCGTTTGTGGGTTCCAAGTCAAGACAATCTTCATACCTTATTGATGGACAAGCTCATAAGTCTCGTTATTCAATCCATCCTTGTGCAGACAAAATGTACAAGGATCTCCGTACCCAATATTGGTGGCCGGATATGAAATTGGATATTGCCTTGTATGTGTCAAAATGCCTAACTTGTCTCAAAGTCAAGGCCGAACATCAACGTCCATCAGGTTTGCTTGAACAACCAGAAATACCGGTATGGAAATGGGAGAACATTGCGATGGATCTCATGACAAAACTACCGCGCACATCTAGTGGTCATGATGCTATTTGTGTAGTCATCGATCGTCTAACGAAGTCAACACACTTTTTGGCAATTCGTGAGGATTACTCTACTGACAAGCTCGCCAAGATCTATGTCGATAAGATTGTATCTCGTCATGGTGTTCCTTTAAACATCATATCTGACAGAGATGCTCGATTTTCATCTCACTTTTGGAAGACCATGCGATCTGCTATGGGAACCAAACTCAATATGAGCATTGTTTATCATCCTCTAACGGATGGATAGACTGAAAGAACAATTCAAACACTGGAGGATATGCTTAGAGCTTGTGTGATCTACTTTGGTGGTAGCTGGGATTCGCATCTACCGTTGATCGAATTCTCTTACAACAATAGTTATCACGCCAGCATCAACATGGCGCCTTTTGAAGCTTTATACGGTCGAAAGTGTTGTTCACATGTCTGTTGGAATGAAGTTGGAGAGTCTCATTTTACTGGACCTGAACTTATTCATGACACAACAGACAAAGTCAAGAAAATACACGATAATCTTCTGATAGCTAGAAGCCGTCAAAAGAGTTATGCGGACAAGCGACGCAAGCCCTTGGAATTCCAAGTTGGTGACCATGTCCTACTCAAGGTATCCCCTTGGAAAGGAGTGGTCAGATTTGGGAAGAAAGTAAAACTTGCACCACGATACATTGGACCATTCGAGATCGTTCAAAGAATCGGAAAGGTGGCCTACCAACTTGAGCTACCTCCTAAACTTGGGAATGTTCACCCAACATTCCACGTGTCTAATTTTAAGAAATGTTTAACCGACGCAAATCTTCACACCCCCTCGACGAAATTCATGTTGATGACTATGCACTTTGTCGAGAAACCCGTGGAGATTCTGGACCGTGAAGTCAAGAAACTCAAATAAAGACGAATACCGATAGTCAAAGTTCGTTGGGAATCCAAACGTGGTCAAGATTTACTTGGGAACGAGAGGATCAAATGAAAGCGAAATACCCACATCTTTTTCCACAAGTTTCCTCTAATTAAAATTTCGGGACGAAATTTCCTAAAGTAGGGGAGACTGTGACATTTGTGCTATTACGAATCTGTAACGATTATGAACAACTTTATCAATCAATGAAATTTTGTTTTTTATTTAATAGTTTTGTATTTTTATCATGAAAATTGCACATATTCAATTCTTGCACGATTCCAAACTTTCAAACGACTTTCTGGAAGTGAAATCGCAAACTGTTACGTAAACGTAATCAGTTTAACGCGACGTACACTCCAGAACGATGACACAGGCTTAACATACTTTAAATATCCTTTTCATAACTTAGAAACATTTTTTGAAGGGTTTGGTATGTCAAAAACAAGTCTATTTGATCATAGGGACTATTTATGACAAACTACGAAAGTCTACCGATTCTCCTAGCGATGCACACTCCGAAAAAAGGTCATAAGCTAAAAATACCCTAAATTCCCTAACATAGCTTAGAAATATGAGGGCTTCGGTGTGGCAAAAACCTGCTTATGCAAGTTTATGGGCTATTTCGCAAATTCTGCGAAACTATGTCGTTTCGCGTATTTCTTGTGACATCTGTGCTTTTCCATCATCGTTCAATTCTGAAACAATTTTGTAATTTTATAACATTGTGTTTTATTCCAAGAATTGTGTACTTATATATGGTATTTCATATTTTTAATCCTTGTTCAATTCTGATCTTTCGAATCACTTTTGGAAGTGAAATCGCAAACCGTTAAGCAAACGTAATCAGTTTAACATGATGTACACTCCGGAACAATGGCATAAGATAAACATACCCTAAATACCCTTTACATAACTTAGAAATAAGTTTTGAAGGCTTCGGTATGGCAAAAACATGCTTATGCAACTTCAGGGGCTATTTTCCAAATTCTGCGAAACTATGCCGTTACGCGTATTTCCTAATCCAAGACATATACGGACATCCAAAATTTTCTTTGTAATCATTAAAATATAGTATTTTCATGAGTGGAATGCAAAATATCACTCGTTACGCGTTTACGGTCATTTGCGCGTTCGTTACAATTTCCGTCGTATTTAACCGAAAACTGCAACCGTACGGCCAAACGAACCGACATCCGAAAAGTTTCCGATCATTTTTCAAGTTCCCTATGCTTTATCTTCCTTGTAAAGCTTAAAAATAGGGTTAACGGATGTTATAAGTGCCAAAACGCGTCGAAAAACAAGTTTTTAGGCTGCAGGGACTAAAACTGCCAATTCTGAAACTTTGGATTCCCAGGCGCCACGCGAGAGAGTTACCCAGATCTCCCGCGACGTGCGGGGGATGCCCAGTTGCAGCAGATACCTGGTAGCTTCTTGTTCATTTGACTTTACACCTATAACTCGTTTTTGCCACACTTTCTCTGGTCTCGACACCTCTCTAGACACTTATAATAATCCTACAACATCTCCTAACACTTGGCATAATCCTAAAGCTCTCCAACAACTATAAATACCCTTGATCTTCAAACAAATTCCTTGCACATTTCCATCTTTCTTCTCTCTAAACTCTAAGTGGAGTTTCTACCTTATTAGGAGGCCTCCCATCTGAGTTTTTCTAGTAATCTTCGCTTCCTTGAGTGCCAGTAAGTGCTCTAACCAAGCCTTGTTCATTCTTTTAGCATATTATGAGCTAAAAGTCGAACAGTTTGACTTACTATTTGATTTTCGGTTTTGACCATTAGTTGGTCAAGTCAAAGTTCAATTGAACTTTGCAACGTAATCTTAATCACGAAGGTTATAATCCCTTGCGATTATACCTACTGATTACCACATTTTCCTAGTCGAAGTGACGAGTCAAGGTTTCGGTCAATAATACGCAAAGTGCATATTGTTCGACTGGAACTATTTTTGGGTATCAAAACACTTTGTTTTGATACCAAATCAGTTTTATAAACTTAGTTAGACATGTCTAACTCATCACTTTTAGTTTAGTGCTTGTTTAGGGTCGTAAGTCGAGCGGTCTTGACCACCGCTTTGTCTTTCGAATCTGACCTGTTTGGTTGATGTTAGGATCCGACAAACTCATATTAGTGACCATAGTTATATAGGGAATAACCCTCTGAGGTTATACCTTATGGTCACGTCGTTTGGTTAGTATTATGATAGGTCGTTATTATGCCCTTTATAAATGACCAAAATGCCCTTTTTGCGCATAAATTCATTTTAAGCATATGTGGCTAAAGTTTTGACATATAAACTGATATTACAACATTATTAAGCATGTTTGGGCATTTAAGACTCATCATAGGACATGTTTAACCATCCGATCATGCGTTTACCCAAATGACACGTTAAAGTAGCGTAAACTACCTTAACGGGTCATTACGGGTCAAAAGCACTTAGGATCACTTCCAAATCAGAATGTTGAGTTTGTTAAATCATACCATATGAGTTCCAACACTCATTTTATTTATAAGACATCATTCTATCCAATCCGCCGATTAATATCCCGACTTATTAACATAGTTATCCGATATTAGGACTCGCTTGATTTTCCTCGGACTCTTGCGCTTTGTTATTTTTCTTGAACAAGGATAACTTTGCAACCCCAGGTGAGTACATAGACCCCTCTTTTCTAAATGTTTTAAGGTGATTATGTGAGTACATAGTCCCCTCTTTTACGTTTTCAAATATTTTGGGGTGAAACACATGTGCCTACTTATTACTTTATTGATTTCATGCTTTTATGACATATACTTGTTATTTTCATCTAGTACACATATAGTACATGATTTCGATTATGTTTTGCTATGTATGTTGACTTGAGCATGCTTGTACATTGATTTCAAAGACACCTTTTGCGGCATATGTTGACTTAGCATATGAGCACATTGATTTACATTACATTTTGCTATGTATGTGACTAAGCATGCTAGCACATTGATTTCAAAGACACCTTTTGCGGCATATGTTGACTAAGCATATGAGCACATTGATTTACATTACATTTTGCTATGTATGTTGACTGAGCATGCTAGCACATTGATTTTATGGACATTTCTAATTCGTATGTTGACTTAGCATACTTAGTACATGGTTTAAAGACATTTTTCACGACATTGCTTACATTGACTATAACATTTGGTTTGTTTAACGGGACATAATAAATTCATTAACATTGATCACGCCGCCCGGTAGTATGTAATGGTTCCATAGGACTTGACAAATCCCGTTCCCCGCTTCCTAGGTTTGTTTGGAAGTAGGGAATTACAGAATCCAAATACATTTTTGATAAACCTTTGACTTGATAAGGGTTTATCCAACAGTCTCAAGGCTTGAATGTATACGATAAACATAACTACATAAATGTTCATATCAAATAAAGCATTGGTTTTGCAAAATATGACTTTTGATTTAAAACTTCGGTTTATTCAAGACATTGTTTTGTACATGACATTGGTTATACATGACATTATACATATGGCTTGAGTAAAGTATTTTTTCTTGCCATACAGGACATTTGTTATACAAGACATGGTTTATGCCTAACATTGTGACATATTACATTGTCTACACATGACATTTGACATTTGTTTGATAAGACATTTTTGGTGGTTATTTGATAAGTGATTTAAATAACGAGATGTGTGTAATATGATAAAAGCATGGTGGATACGCCGCTGGTACTTCCTATATATAAGTGCTTTCATGATATTACAAATCGTAGCGTTATTTAAACCATTTCGAAAAAGACAAAGACATGACACATTTAGTACAAATAGCATATACTTTTCACAACACATTGTTTTACAAATGGCATATTTTATACAATTCATTTTCATCCGGTTAATTATTTAACCATACGTCCTTTTTTTATATCATTTGATTTTCACATTGATTTTCATATGATTTTATAAAAGAAAACATTTTATAAGGTTCATGACTACTTTTCGTTAAACTATTATTTTAACTTCAAGTCATGAATCCTCATCAACAAAACCTATGTATTTCACAGGCATTTTTATGCTGACGTACCTATTTTCACATGTGTTTCAGGAGCTAATATCTGAGGTTGATCATGTTACACTTAGGCGGACTTGGGCTTTAGTGACTTAAAAATTCGCAAGACAAATAAATTTATGTTATGTTTCCGTTAAATTCCAGACAATGTAAACAATTCGAATCAATAATACAAAACTTTAATTTCCATGGTTGTTGAAACAATACTTCTGTACGACACTCCCTGACGTTTCCGCAGCGGTTTGTTGTTTTACGCGGTCGGGTGGGACAGAAAGACTTGGTATCAGAGCCAATGTTTATAGGGAATTAGGTTATTAGTAATGCTTTGACCTAGACTATAACCTTACTAGGACCCTAACACAAGTTATCTTGTGTTTAGATCTTAAAACAATACCATCACCTATCCTTAGGTGATTACAAAAAAACAAGGTATAACTCATTTTAAAAGCCAAAACAAATCATCGGCGCTCTTTGCCTTCAAAGTTTTTCAAAATCTCGTCAAAATTTGGGTTTTAATAATGTGAACACTTGCAATCTGGAAGGGTGGGTGCCTGTACCCTGACTTTTCTGTCTTAGGTTAGAGGGTTCGTACAAATCCACTTAATCGGACCAGTCACTCTTCCCTGGGAACTCTAGGGGTGAGTGTCCACCTATAGGCTAAAGCATGTCTTTGTGATACATTATAAAAACCCATTTACTTTGATTAGTCACTGTGTGTCGTTTGTTTGTTGCAAGTAAACGAACAAATGACCACCATCTTTTCATTTCGTCGATGTTTATGACATCTCATTATCCAACATTTATCTCACTCGTTTTCTCTCATATTCCCTCTTTTAGAATGCCTCCTCGACGAAACGTACCACCACCTAACACCGAACTGGCAACTATCATAGCACAACAGATGGCTGCTATGCTACCAAATCTCATTACTCAAATCAACCAAGCCAACAATAACAATGCACATGCTACGTGCAACTTTAAACAGTTTAACTCGGCTAAACCACTCAAGTTTAGTGGTTCTGAAGGAGCAATTGGGCTCCTACAGTGGTTTGAGAGTCTTGAGAGTACTTTTCGCCATGTTCAGTGTCCTGATAATCATAAAGTCGAGTTTGCTTCAAGTGTATTTCATAAGAGGGCACTCACGTGGTGGAACGGAGTGGTGAGAGATAGGGGTGCTGATGTTGCGATGGGTCAGACATGGGAGGAACTTAGAGCTCTAATGATGAAAGAGTTCTGCCCCGTCATGAAAATAGGGCGCTTGAGAATGAGTTCCACAACCTAAAGCAGGACAATGGTGAGCATCGTGCAATACCAATCGGTATGAGGAGTTGAGCTTGTTGTGTCCTGAGATGGTGACGCCTTTGGATAAGGCGATTGAAAAGTACATAGATGGTCTGCTAGATCCTGTCCAGGACATCGTCACTGGCAGTAACCCTACATCTGTCCGTCAAGCCATTGTGCTGGCTGCAACCCATACTGAATCACAAGTTAAAAAGGGTAAACTTCACCGAAAGGGTGACAAGAAACTGTCTGTTAAACCTGAGAGGCAAAAGGGTAACAAAGCTGAAACCTCCAAGAAGTCGAGGAAGCGCAAGGCTTCTAAGAACTTCGCTCTCACTACCCAACCTAACCAAACTGCTCCCAATCAGCCTGCTCAGCCACCGACCAAGAAACAATATGTTGGCAATGCACCTTTGTGCAACAAGTGTAATAGTCACCATCAAACACATTTACAGTGCCACATTTGCACTAACTGTGGGAAATTTGGTCATCTTGCCAACACTTGTCGTTTTGCTCCTACCCAGAATCAAATAGCCCAAAACCCTGCTCAGCATCCTGTACGACCTCACTATCCACCTAGGTCTTGATATAACTGTGGTGATCTTACCCACTACAGAAACAATTGCCCGAAGTTGGCAAATGCAAACCAGGCACGTGGACGAGCATTTAACATCAATGCTAATGAGGCTCGGACTGACAATGAAGTAGTCAATGGTACGTTTTTTGTTAACAACCATCCTGCTTCAATTCTTTTTGATTCGGGTGCTGATAGAAGTTTTGTATCCCTAGCTTTTGAACCTTTGCTTTCCATGCCTAGAACCAAACTAGGAAAGCCCTTAATAGTCGAAATAGCTAGTGGTGAACCCCTTGTTCTTGATTCTGTCATCCGTGATTGCCAATTGAACCTTAATAACCATCTTTTTGCTATTGACCTCACGCCAATGCAACTCGGGAGTTTTGATATCATAGTAGGGATGGACTGGTTATCTAAACACCATGCTGAGGTGATTTGTTTTGATAAGATCGTTCGTATACCCTTCTGTCTAGTGAAACCATAGACGTTCGTGGAGAAAAACCCGTCAATAGCCTTAAACTCATGACATGCACCCAAGCCCATAAATACCTACGAAAGAATTATATTGCTTTCTTGGCATATATCGTAGAGGAGAAAGGCAAGGGAAAATCTATTCAGGACAACCCTGTTGTTCGGGATTATCCCGAGGTGTTTCCTGACGAGCTACCTGGTTTACCCCCAGCACGACAAGCCGAGTTTCATATAGATCTTGTACCTGGTGCCAACCCTATAGCCAAATCCCCATACCGACTTGCACCGTCTGAGATGCAAGAGTTATCTAAACAGCTTCAGGAGTTGTCTGACAAAGGATTCATTCGTCCAAGCTTTTCACCTTGGGGCGCTCCAGTCCTATTAGTGAAAAAGAAGGATGGATCATTCCGTATGTGTATCGATTACCGTGAGCTCAATAAACTCACAATCAAGAATCGATATCCCCTACCCCGTATTGATGATTTCTTTGATCAGCTGCAAGGTGCTACTTGCTTCTCAAAGATTGATCTACGTTCTGGGTATCATCAGCTTCGTGTTCTCGAAGAAGATATTCCCAAAACTGCTTTCCGCACTCGATACGATCATTATGAGTTCACTGTTATGCCTTTTGGTCTGACAAATGCTCCTGCTGTTTTCATGGACTTGATGAATAGGGTTTGTAAGCCTTATTTGGACAAGTTCATTATTGTTTTCATTGATGACATTTTGATTTATTCAAAGTCTCGAGCCGATCACGAGCAACATCTCCGTTTAACAATGGAACTCCTAAAGAAAGAACAACTCTATGCCAAGTTCTCCAAGTGTGAATTTTGGCTTAAGGAAGTTCAATTCTTGGGACATATTGTCAACGAACAAGGTATTCATGTAGATCCCGCCAAAATCAGTGCGATTAAGGAATGGGATACGCCTACTACTCCTACCGAAGTTCGTTCATTTCTTGGTCTCGCGGGTTATTACCGTCGCTTTATCGCAAACTTCTTAAAGATTGCGGTTCCCCTCACTGCTTTGACTCAAAAGAATAAACCTTTTGAGTGGGGACCCAAACAAGAAGAAGCTTTTCAGACCTTGAAACAAAAGCTTTGTAATGCGCCTATTTTATCCTTACCTGAAGGTAACGACGACTTTGTCGTATATGGTGATGCATCAAACTTAGGCCTTGGCTGCGTTCTCATGCAAAGGAACAAAGCTATAGCCTATGCATCAAGACAATTGAAGATTCACGAAAAGAACTACACCACTCATGATCTTGAGTTGGGTGCTATCGTTTTCGCTCTGAAAATTTGGAGACATTATCTATACAGTACCAAATGTGTGGTTTTCACGGACCACAAAAGTCTCCAGCCCATTCTCAATCAGAAAGAACTAAACATGAGACAATGACGATGGGTCGAACTTCTGAACGACTAAGACTGCGAGATTCGCTACCATCCTGGTAAGGCGAATGTCGTAGCCGATGCTCTTAGTCGTAAAGAACGAGTCAAGCTACATTGTGTTCAAGTTCGATCTGATATTCAAAACCGTATCTCCGAAGCTCAACGAACTTGTTTTACACAAGGCATAATGAGTGATGAATTACCACATCATCTTGAGCTTCAACTTGAAACGAAAGACAATGGTTTATCCTATTATCTGAACCGTTTGTGGGTTCCAAGTCAAGACAATCTCCGCACCTTGATAATGGATGAAACTCATAAGTCTCGTTATTCAATTCATCCAGGTGCAGACAAAATGTATAAGGATCTTCATACCCAGTATTGGTGGCCGAGTATGAAGAAAGGCATTGCCTTGTACGTATCTAAATGTCTTACTTGTCTCAAAGTTAAGACAGAACATCAATTCCCTTCTGGTTTGCTTGAACAACAAGAAATTCCGGTTTGGAAATGGGAAAGCATTGCAATGGATCTCATTACCAAATTACCGCATACATCTAGAGGTCATTATGCCATTTGGGTAATAATTGATCGTCTAACCAAGTCAGCACACTTTAAAACAATCTGTGAGGATTTCCCTGTTGACAAACTTGCTAAAATCTATGTGGATGAAATTGTATCTCGTCATGGTGTTCCTTTGGACATCATATCTTATCGTGATGCTCTATTCTCATCTCCTTTTTGGAGGACCATGCAATCTGCCATGGGAACCAAACTTAACCTGAGTACTGCTTATCATCCTCAAACGGATGGACAATCTGAAAGGACAATCCAGACACTTGAGGATATGCTTAGAGCTTGTGTGATTGACTTTGGTGGTAGTTGGGATTCGCATCTACCTTTGATCGAATTCTCCTACAACAACAATTATCATACCAGCATTAACATGGCTCCTTTCGAAGCTCTTTATGGTCGAAAATGTCGTTCACCTGTCTGTTGGAATGAAATCGATGAATCTTGATTCACTGGACCTAAACTCATTCAACACACAACATACAAAGTTAAAACAATTCGCGATAAACTCTTGACAGCTAGAAGCCGTCAAAAGAGTTATGCGGATAAACGACGCAAGCCCTTGGAATTCCAAGTCGGGGATCCTGTCCTACTCAAGGTATCCCCTTGGAAAGGCGTGGTTAGATTTGGAAAGAAAGGAAAACTTGCACCTAGATATGTTGGACCATTCAAGATCATTGAGAAAATCGGAAAGGTGGCCTACAAACTTGAGCTACCTCCTGAACTTGGAAATGTTCATCCAACTTTCCACATGTCCAATCTTAAAAAGTGTTTAGCTGATGAAAACATCCACATCTCTCTTGATGAAATTCGTGTTAATGACACGTTACACTTTGTCGAGAAACCTATGGAAATATTGGACCATGACTTCAAAAAGCTTAAGCGCAGACGAATACCGAGTGTAAAAGTTCGCTGGGAGTCCAAATGTGGCCCAGAGTTTACCTGGGAACGAGAGGACCAGATGAAAGCAAAATTTCCACATCTGTTTTCACAAGTTTCTTCTAATTAAATTTCGGGACGAAATTTCCTAAAGTAGGAGAGACTGTGACATCTGTGCTTTTCCATCATCGTTTAATTCCGAAACAATTTTGCAATTTTATAACATTGTGTCATATTCCAAGAATTGTGTATTTATATATGGTATTTCATATTTTCAATCCTTGTTCAATTCTGATCTTTCGATCACTTATGGAAGTGAAATCGCAAACCGTTATGCAAATATAATCAGGTTAACACGACGTACACTCCAGAACAATGGCATAAGCTAAACATAACCTAAATACCCTTTACATAACTTAGAAATAAGTTTTGAAGGATTCGGTATGGCAAAAACATGCTTATGCAACTTCAGGGGCTATTTTGCAAATTCTGCGAAAATATGCCGTTACGCGTATTTCCTAATCCGGAACATATCCGCACATCCAAAAACTTTTTGTAATCATTAAAATCTAGTATTTTAATGAGTGGAATGCAAAAATATCACTCGTTACGCGTTTACGGTCATTTGCGCATTCGTTACGATTTCTGTCGTATTTAACCAAAAACTACAACCGTACGGCCAAACAAACCGACATCCGAAAACTTTTCGAGCATTTTTCAAGTTCCCTATGCTTTATCTTCCTTGTAAAGCTTAAAAATATGGTTAACGGGTGTTAAAAGTGCCAAACCGTGTCGAAAAATAAGTTTTTAGGCTGCAGGGACTAAAACTCCCAACTCTGAAACTTTGGATTCCCAGGCGCCACACGAGAGAGTCACCTAGATCTCCCGCAACGCGCGGGGGATGCCCAGTTGAAGCAGATACCTGGCAGCTTCTTGTTCATTTGACTTTACACCTATAACTCGTTTTTGCCACACTTTCTCTGGTCTTGACACCTCTCTAAACACTTATAATAATCCTATAACATCTCATAACACTTGTCATGATCCTAAAGCTCTCCAACAACTATAAATACGCTTGATCTTCAAACAAATTCCTTGCACATTTCCATCTTTCTTCTCTCTAAACTCTAAGTGGAGTTGCTACCTTATTAGGAGGCCACCCATCTGAGTTTTTCTAGTAATATTGGCTTCCTTGAGTGCAAGTAAGTGCTCTAACCAAGCTTTGTTCATTCTTTTAGCTTATTATGAGCTAAAAGTCAAACAATTTGACTTACTGTTTGATTTTCGGTTTTGACCATCAGTTGGTCAAGTCAAAGTTCAACTGAACTTTGCAACGTGATCGTAATCAGGAAGGTTATAATCCCTTGCGATTATACCTACTGATTACCACGTTTTCCTAGTGGAAGTGACGAGTCAAGGTTTCGGTCAATAATACGCAAAGTGCGCATTATTCACGGAACTATTTTCGGGTATCAAAACACTTTGTTGTTTTGATACCAAATCAGTTTTATAAACTTAGTTAGACATGTTTAACATGTGTAACTCGTCACTTCTAGTTTAGTGCTTGTTTAGGGTCGTAAGTCGAGAGGTCTTGACCACCGCTTTGTCTTTCGATTCCGACCCGTTTGGTCGATCTTAGGATCCGACCAAACTCATATTAGTGACCATAGTTATATAGGGAATAACCCTCTGAGGTTATACCTTATTGTCACTCCCCGACCCGCAGCGGAATAAGAGTCGGGGCATAATTGGGTTATCACCAAAGCTCATGATGTTTACTAATATGTTTCATATTTATTAAATTCAAAATTACATCCTCAATATTCCAAACAAGTTCATACAATTACAAAGAAAAGTAACTACATAAACAATTCAAAGTCTAAACCGATTTATTCTTCTAAACAATCCTATATGTTTCTTGCTGCAACTGGATCACCTGTATCATGTGTAAAAATGGGGGTTTTTGGGTCAACAAAAGTTGGCGAGTGAACCTTGTTAGAAAACATTTATTATTGATTTCTTGTTATATTTAATATGGAAAAATTGTGCAATAATCATATGTGAGCAAACGTAAATAAACATACAATAACAATAACAATAACAAACCACCTTGCATGAGTATATAACATGAATGATAATGTATATGTTGGCAACGTCACGTTCACGCTCATAGGTAATGGGGAACGGACGGCCTATGATGATGTATGTGCGATCAAGGCTCAATCAAACGGAGCCGATCGTATGTTGGCAACGCCTCGTTCACGCTCATAGGTAATGGGGAACGGACGGCCTATGATGTTGTATGTGCGATCAAGGCTCAATCAAACGGAGCCGATCGTATGTTGGCAATGCCTCGTTCATGCTCATAGGTAATGGGGAACGGCTCACGCTCATAGGTAATGGGGAGCGGCGGCCTATGATGATGTATGTACTGAAAATGATAAATTTAATCTAAACATTAACCACACAAACAGTTGATACATATTGAATACACATTTGATCATGGATATGATGGATGCACAAGTGTTTAAATGTAGTAAATAATAAGACACATGATACACCCCAAAATGTTATTAAAACGGGGAATTTGTAGAGGTTCACTCACATTGGGTGCGTTCGTTTGACGATGTTGAATGCGCACGAGTTGAGAGAGTTGATCGACTAGGAATAAGTAACCTAAATAATATCGAAAAGGTACGGTAAATAAGTGGATTTTGTTAACAATTTTAATTGGATTTTTAGATATATTTTTGTGACTTTAAGGTCATTTTCTAACTTTAAAAATATTATTTTTAAGTATATTTAATTGATTTTTAAATTAAATAAATAAATAAAAATATATAAAAATGTTGACTTTTTGGGGTTGACCGTTGACTGTTGACCGGTTCGGACGTGTGTATGTATGCGCTGGGTGAGGCTCGAACCCGAGACCTCCCGTACGCGTGCACGCAACTCTACCAACTGAGCTACGTGTCTAACCCGAAATATTTCTGTTTTTAATTATATTTATATACTATTTAATTTACAAAATTCATTTATTTTAAAAAGGATTTTAATTATATCGAACCGGTGTGCATAACAGGCCTCGAACCCGGGACCTGTTGTTTAACGTTGCACACAGTCCACCGCTGGACTGTGTGTCTAACCTGGTTAAAATACTTGTTTTTATTTCATTTATATACTAACTGGAAGTTTCCGTATTTGGGTTTTATAAAAAGTCTGAATATTGTGATGAATCGGAAACAAGGACAGACTCGAACCCGGTATCTCTAGGATTCAAATGCACACAGTCCACCGCTGGACTGTGTGTCTAACCCGAAATATAATCCGATTTATATTAAATTTATACACAAACTAAACTTCGTCTTCTTCGTTAAAACAACACAGACAACGATTCATTCTACTGTTCTTGTTTAATTCGATTGACGGACATATAATCGATTAAAATGAAATGGATAGGGAAGGTTTTGGGAATGAACGTACCGGAATGATGACTTTTCTCAGAACTCCGGCAAAGTCGTCGGCTCTGTTTTATGAACTCCGTCTGAGCGGACCAATTAACAATTTTGATTAACTAATTGTGAAATTGAATGACTAGACAAGAGTTATCAGAGAGTTTAGATGCTCATACCAATTCACAGTTTTTAAAAGTTTTCCGACGATTGCAGATTTTCCGGTATCGTCGTCTGGGACCGATTCTGATTGAAGGGTTTGAGTTAGCAAAAGTCTAACAACAGATAGTAGATGAAAGAATTGAGAAATTTACCGTTTTGATGAATGACACGGTTTTCCGGTGAAAGTCCGGTGATATCAGATAGCGATTCCGACGATCAGAAAATGGAGCAAAAGTGAAATTAAGAGTTCTGTGGGTGTTTTTGAGTCGCGAGATGATGATATTACCGGTGATAACCAGGAAGTAAATGATTTCGGTTATTAAACCCGAAAATCATATGAATCGAAACAATTAAAGACTGAACTTGATTAAGAACGTGCATCGTAATGGTTTCATCGGTTATTATCAGTAATTGCGATCACTCAATCGTCTAGAAAGTTGAAAGCCGATGAACGGTTTCAGTTTGGCGCAAACAGATGATTTCACAGGTGAACTTATGTTTTATTTGTTTCCTAGATTACAAAAAGACATCAAGTGGCGGAGTGGTTAAGTGTTGGTTGGTTAGGTCTTCCGGCTGACCCGGGTTCGAAACCCGGCAGCCCATTTTTTTTTTAGTTACTTTATTTTTATTTTTTAACAATTTTAATTTCCATTTTCTAAAATGCTTATTAGTTATGTATTGTTTAAAATTAAAATAAGCATTAAATGAGCAACGAAAATTTGAAACTGATTATTCGATTAATAAACGAAGCGGGTTTTGAAAACCCGTATTTCGACGGATGTTACAGTATCCCCTACTTTTAGAAATTTCGTCCCGAAATTTAAGTAGTAGTGGTAACAGGAAAAAGATGCGGGTATTCTTCGCGCATTGAGTCTTCACGTTCCCAAGTAAACTCAGGTCCTCGTTTCGACTCCCAGCGTACCCTAACAATTGGAATACGACTCTGTCTTAAACGTTTTTCTCCGAAGTCCATGATCTCTACTGGTCTTTCAATGAAGTGCATAGATTCATCGATCGGAATATCTTCCAGGGGAATATGGAGATTTTCATCGGCGAGGCACTTCTTTAAGTTTGATACGTGGAACGTAGGGTGAATTCTGTTGAGTTCTTCTGGTAGGTCAAGCTTGTATGCTACAGGTTCTACTCTTTCAAGTATCTTGAAAGGTCCTACGTAGCGTGGTGCTAGCTTGCCCTTCTGGCCAAACGAACTACTCCCTTCCACGGTGATACTTTTAAAAGTACATGATCACCAATGTTAAACTCCAAAGGCTTTCGTCGTTTGTCTGCATAACTCTTTTGACGACTTTGTGCCGCTAGAAGATTGTTTCGAATCTGATGGATCTTGTCTGTTGTTTCCTGAATCAATTCTGGACTGGTGATTTGAGCTTCTCCAATTTCGTGCCAACATATTGGAGATCGGCACTTACGACCATATAAAGCTTCGAAAGGTGCCATGCTGATACTTGAATGATAGCTGTTGTTGTACGAAAATTCAACTAATGGTAGATGAGCGTCCCAATTTCCCTTGAAGTCTATGACACATGCTCGAAGCATGTCTTCAAGCGTTTGGATGGTGCGTTCAGATTGTCCATCAGTTTGAGGATGATAAGCGGTACTGAGGTCTAATCGTGTACCCAGAGCGGCTTGTACGGCTTGCCATGTTCGTGAAGTGAAACGACCATCACGATCTGAAATAATGCTTAGCGGTACACCATGACGGCTTACGATCTCGCTGATGTAGATACGAGCTAACTTCTCGTTCTTGAAGTCCTCGCGAATCGGAATGAAGTGAGCTGATTTTGGTAAGACGATCAATGATTACCCATATAGTGTCATACCCACTGGAGGTGCGAGGTAACCCGGTAATGAAATCCATGGTTATGTTTTCCCACTTCCACACAGGTATTTTTGGTTGAACTAGAAGTCCTGAGGGTCTTTGATGTTCAGCTTTTACTTTGGAACATGTAAGGCACTTGGAAACAAAAAACAGTGATATCCTTCTTCATGCCAGGCCACCAGTAGGTGTATCGAAGGTCTTGATACATCTTGTCGGCCCCCTGGTGTACAGAGTATCGTGTTTTGTGCGCCTCATTCATAAGGAATTCACGAAGGTTATTGTGATCGGGAATCCATATGCGATCTAGATAGTACAGAATACCGTCGGATTTAGTTTCAATTTTAAGTTCAGCTCCACAAGACAGCTCATTGCGTACGTCGTTTTCTGTTACAGAAACATGTTGAGCTTCTCGGATTTGATCTTTGATGTCGGTTATGATTTTATGCATAATAGTTTTGAGGGAATTGATACGTTTGAAATGATAAGGTATGTATCATAAAACAAAAACTTCAACCATGACGATATTTAAACCTACACGGACTTCTCATAACCTCCTGGTAATGCTTTTGATCCTTTGCCAAGAATACTTATATATAGGAAGTACAAGCGGCGTATCCACCATATTCTTGTCAAATTTTCGTTGGCTTTATCAGTAAATCATGATCAGTTCTATGTGACTCTAAAACATAAACAAACACAACAACCAAAGCTTGAGTCTCAATTCTGAAAGGATACATGACTGAATGATGACAGTACCTCTCTCATTTGTTATGATGAAGGGGTCAGTCTATGTAAAAGTGAGACACAACCCAACTTCTTTAAATGATGAGATTGAGATACGTCGAGATGTATGATGATATGAATGTTAAATCAATGAGTATAAAACAAAACTGTAATATCAATTCGCATTAAAATTCTTGGATACATAAATTCCCAATTTTATAACTAGGATACGGAAAGATTGAGATAACATAAAGAAAACATTAAAACTAGATGATCGGAGTTGAGTCTTGATTCTTGGTGAGGAAAACTAGTTGGGTTATTCGTCTGGGCCGTTATTATTTTCAACAGGATTGGCGTTGATGTTGTAAGCTCTTCCTCTTGCAGGTGGTGGAGCTTGGTTAGCTTGATTCACCGGATTTGCTTGAGCTTGGGCATGAATGATGTTCACCAAGCTTGGACAAGTGTTTCTAAAGTGGTTTGGGTCTCCACAGTTGTAACAAGCCCGCATAGGTTGTATCATGGGATAGTTGGGTTGGTAGTAGGATTGGGCTACATGATGAGCAGGTGGTAGGAGTAAAGGTTGTTGGGCTTGACCCACTATCTGATGGTGGGTCTGGGTTGAGGGCTGATTGCGGTTCGTTCGCTGAAGTACGCGACAGGTTTGGATGGTGTGACCTGCGCGGCCACAGCCGGTGCAATGTTGGCAGGGATGATCAGGAAAGTGATGGTATTGGCAACGGTTGCATTTTGGGTATGGGCCGGAGTATGGCTTTTTATATGGTGCAGGTGAGGGGGCAACTTGGGTGATGGGTGCAGCAGGGATAGGGAAATTTGTTTGTGTGACAGCAAAGTTTCTGGTGTTTCGGTTCCTTTTACCAGTAAACTTCAAAGAGGAGCCAGAATGGTTTGAAGTTTGAGCCTCAATGGGGGCTTTCTTTTTCTCCTCTTTGAATTTACCGTTTCGAATGCGATTTTCGGTAAGTTCGGTAGCTAGTTCCATTGCGGCTTCAAGTGTCACAGGCGAAGTGCTTAGAACTGAGTCTTGAATTTTTGAGGGGAGGCCTCGAATGTAGTGTTCAACCAAGCGGTACACTGGGGTGAACAAGTTGGGGATCATTTGGTTTAACTCTAGAAACCTTTTGTTGTAGGAAGTATGATCTCCTTCCTTTTGTTTTAACGAGTGGAATTCATCTTCCAACTTCTTGATTCCGCTTCTTGGACAGAAGCGTCTTGTCATTATTTCCCTTAACTCTTTCCATGTTAAGGCCATAGCATCTTCGACTCCTCTCTTACCCTTCTCTGTGTTCCACCAGGTCGGGGCTACTCCAAATAGTCTCCCGGTTGCGTAACGTACCTTGCGATCCTCGGGACAATCGCAATTGAGGAAGGTGTTTTCCATTTCCTCAAACCAGTGGAGGAGAGCAGTGACACCTTCGGTCCCTTCAAATTTCGGGGGATCGCAAGACTTGAAGTGTTTGTAAGAGCACTTTTTGGAGGGAAGGTTGTCGACGTTCTGGTCCTCTTGATGGGGAGGATTGTTGGGATTTGCAGCGAGAGCTTGTTGGACTTGAATTACGATGTCAGGAAGCACCGCGGCCATTTGTTTTGCGATTTGAGTGGCCAAGCGTTCGTTTGACCCTCCTGACCTTCTACCTCCACGTAGTTGCCTAGTCGACATCTACAGGAACGTACATAGGAAGATTGTGAGTTTAAGAAGTTTCTAGGTGTCATGTGTCGTTAAAATAATAATAAAATTACATAAACATCAATAATGCAACTACATCCATAGGATATCTTGGGTTTGCTCATGTTTGGGCCTCCAATGTCCCCCATACCTTCACCTGTATAGTCATGTGGGCCCCCATGACTATTGGCTTAGTAGGATTCACATTGGTGTTGGCGGTTTAACACTCGCATCACCCGAATGAAAACCATGAAATATGTTTGCGAGATGTATGGTCGGAGGGTGTCCAGGTGTAGACACAATGACAACTCAAAGTGGGGTTAGCTCACACGACGTTTGATATAGCATGCTTTGGCCTAATAGGTCCTTAGTACTCTCATCGTTAGTCCCAGGTAGGCAAACTGGTCCTTTATTTTGGATTTATACGAATGCCAAGCCTAGACAGGACGTTCCGACTACCGGTACTTGTACCCTTCCAGTTACTACATGCCCGTCATGAGAACTCACTTTGATGTGATTTGAGAAAAATACAAAAATCGTTGCAAAAATCATGGAAATTGTGTGGTGTGTGGTCTCATGGATATAATATATTATGAGGATATGATTCATGATAAGCATTGTATAGTAATATGTACTTATGAACATGCTTGCATAACATTGAATGTAACAATAAACAAAAAGCATATAAACATCATGAATTTTGCATGTAACACACAAACAATTTAAAAATTCTAATCAACTATAGGATAGGTATAGTATAGGCTCTAAGGGTCTAATAACCTATCCTATATCCCTATAGTCATGGCTCTGATACCAATCTGTCACACCCCGACCCGCGACGGAATAAGAGTCGGGGCATAATTGGGTTATCACCAAAGCTCATGATGTTTACTAATTTATTAAATTCAAAATTACATCCTCAATATTCCAAACAAGTTCATACAATTACAAAGAAAAGTAACTACATAAACAATTCAAAGTCTAAACCGATTTATTCTTCTAAGCCATCCTATATGTTTCTTGCTGCAACTGGATCACCTGTATCATGTGTAAAAATAGGGGTTTTTAGGTCAACAAAAGTTGGCGAGTGAACCTTGTTAGAAAACATTTATTATTAATTTCTTGTTATATTTAATATGGAAAAATTGTGCAATAATCATATGTGAGCAAACGTAAATAAACATACCATAACAATAACAATAATAATAACAAACCACCTTGCATGAGTATATAACATGAATGATAATGTATATGTTGGCAACGTCACGTTCACGCTCATATGTAATGGGGAACAGACGGCCTATGATGATGTATGTGCGATCAAGGCTCAATCAAACGGAGCCGATCGTATGTTGGCAACGCCTCGTTCATGCTCATAGGTAATGGGGAACGGACGGCCTATGATGTTGTATGTGCGATCAAGGCTTAATCAAACGGAGCCGATCGTATGTTGGCAACGCCTCGTTCCCGCTCATATGTAATGGGGAACGGCTCACGCTCATAGGTAATGGGGAGCGGCGGCCTATGATGATGTATGTACTGAAAATGATAAATTTAATCTAAATATTAACCACACAAACAGTTGATACATATTGAATACACATTTGATCATGGATATGATGGATGCACAAGTGTTTAAATGTAGTAAATAAGAAGACACATGATACACCCAAAATGTGATTAAAACGGGGAATTTGTAGAGGTTCACTCACATTGGGTGCGTTCGTTTGACGATGTTGAATGCGCACGAGTTTAGAGGGTTGATCGACTAAGAATAACTAACCTAAATAATAATGAAAAGGTACGGTAAATAAGTGGATTTATTAACAATTTTAATTGGATTTTTAGATATATATTTTAGTGAGTTTAAGGTCATTTTCTAACTTTAAAAAAATTATTTTTAAGTATTTTTAATTGATTTTTAAATTAAATAAATAAATAAAAATATATAAAAATGTTGACTTTTTGGGGTTGACCGTTGACTGTTGACCATTGACTGTTGACTGTTGACCGGTTCGGACGTGTGTATGTATGCGCTGGGTGAGGCTCGAACCCGAGACCTCCCGTACGCGTGCACGCAGCTCTACCAACTGAGCTACGTGTCTAACCCGAAATATTTCTGTTTTTAATTATATTTATATACTATTTAATTTATTCAAAATTCATTTATTTTAAAAAGGATTTAATTATATCGAACCGGTGTGCATAACAGGCCTCGAACCCGGGACCTGTTGTTTAACGTTGAACACAGTCCACCGCTGGACTGTGTGTCTAACCTGGTTAAAATACTTGTTTTTATTTCATTTATATACTAACTGGAAGTTTCCGTATTTGGGTTTTATAAAAAGTCTGAATATTGTGACGAATCGGAAACAAGGACAGACTCGAACCCGGTATCTCTAGGATTCAAATGCACACAGTCCACCGCTGGACTGTGTGTCTAACCCGAGATATAATCCGATTTATATTAAATTTATACACAAACTAAACTTCGTCTTCTTCGTTAAAACAACACAGACAACGATTCATTCTACTGTTCTTGTTTAATTCGATTGACAGACATATAATTGATTAAAATGAAATGGATAGGGAAGGTTTTGGGAATGAACGTACCGGAATGATGACTTTTCTCAAAACTCCGCAAAGTCGTCGGCTCTGTTTCATGAACTCCGTCTGAGCGGACCAATTAACAGTTTTGATTAACTAATTGTGAAATTGAATGACTAGACAAGAGTTATCAGAGAATTTAGATGCTCATACCAATTCACAGTGTGATTTAGAAATTTTCAGAAGTTTTCCGGCGATTGCAGATTATCCGGTATCGTCGTCTGGGACCGATTCTTTGAAGGGTTTGAGTTAGCAAAAGTCTAACAACAGATAGAAGATGAAAGAATTGAGAAATTTACCGTTTGGTGAATGACACGGTTTTCCGGCGAAAGTCCGATGATATCAGATAGCGATTCCGACGATCAGAAAATGGAGCAAAAGTGAAATTGAGAGTTCTGTGGGTGTTTTTGAGTCGCGAGATGATGATATTACCGGTGAAAACCAGGAAGTAAATAATTTCGGTTATTAAACCCGAAAATCATATGAATCGAAACAATTAAAGACTGAACTTGATTAAGAACGTGCGTCGTAATGGTTTCATCGGTTATTATCAGTAATTGCGATCACTTAATCGTCTAGAAAGTTGAAAGCCTATGAACGGTTTCAGTTTGGCGCAAACAGATGATTTCAAAGGTGAACTTATGTTTTATTTGTTTCCTAGATTACACAGAGACATCAAGTGGCGGAGTGGTTAAGTGTCGAAACCCGGCAGCCCATTTTTATTTTTAGTTACTTTATTTTTATTTTTTAACAATTTTAATTTCCATTTTCTAAAACGCTTATTAGTTATGTATTGTTTAAAATTAAAATAAACATTAAATGAGCAACGAAAATTTGAAACTAATTATTCGATTAATAAACAAAGCGGGTTTTGAAAACCCGTTTTTCGACGGATGTTACACTTATGGTCACGTCGTTTGGTTAGTATTATGATAGGTCGTTATTATGCCCTTTATAAATGACCAAAATGCCCTTTTTGCGCATAAATTCATTTTAAGCATATGTGGCTAAATTTTTGACATATAAACTGATATTAAAACATTATTAAACATGTTTGGGCATTTAAGACTCATCATAGGACATGTTTAACCATCCGATCATGCGTTTACGCAAATGACACGTTAAAGTAGCGTAAACTATCTTAACGGGTCATTACGGGTCAAAAGCACTTAGGATCACTTCCAAATCAGATTGTTGAGTTTATTAAATCATACCATATGAGTTCCAACACTCATTTGATTTATAAGACATCATTCTATCAAATCCGTCGATTAATGTCCCGACTTATTAACATAGTTGTCCGATATTAGGACTCACTTTATTTTCCTCGGACTCTTGCGCTTTGTTATTTTTCTTGAACAAGGATACTTTTGCAACCCCAAGTGAGTACATAGACCCTCTTTTATAAATGTTTTAAGGTGATTATGTGAGTACATAGCCCCCTCTTTTACGTTTTCAAATATTTGGGGTGAAACACATGTGCCTACTTATTACTTTATTGATTTCATGCTTTTATGACATATACTTGCTATTTTCATCTAGTACACATATAGTACATGATTTCAATTATGTTTTGCTATGTATGTTGACTTGAGCATGCTAGCACATTGATTTCAAAGACACCTTTTGCGGCATATGTTAACTTAGCATATGAGCACATTGATTTACATTACATTTTGCTATGTATGTTGACTGAGCATGCTAGCACATTGATTTCAAAGATACCTTTTGCGGCATATGTTGATTTAGCATATGAGCACATTGATTTACATTACAGTTTGCTATGTATGTTGACTGAGCATGCTAGCACATTGATTTTATGGACATTTCTACTTCGTATGTTGACTTAGCATACTTAGTACATGGTTTAAAGAAATTTTTCACGACATTGCTTACATTGACTATAACATTTGGTTTGTTTAACGGGACATAATACATTCATTAACATTGATCACGCCGCCCGGTAGTATGTAATGGTACCATAGGACTTGACAAATCCCGTTCCCCGCTTCCTAGGTTTGTTTGGAAGTAGGGAATGACAGAATCCGAATACATTTTTGATAAACCTTTGACTTGATAAGGGTTTATCCAACAGTCTCAAGGCTTGAATGTATGCGATAAACATAACTACATAAATGTTCATATCAAATAAAGCATTGGTTTTGCAAAACATGACTTTTGATTTAAAACTTCAGTTTATTCAAGACATTGTTTTGTACATGACATTGGTTATACACGACATTATACATATGGCTTGAGTAAAGTCTTTTTTCTTGCCATACAGGACATTTGTTATACAAGACATGGTTTATACCTAACTTTGTGACATATTACATTGTTTACACATGACATTTGACATTTGTTTGATAAGACATTTTTGGTGGTTATTTGATAAGTGATTTAAATAACGAGATGTGTGTAATATGATAAAAGCATGGTGGATACACCGCTGGTACTTCCTATATATAAGTGCTTTCATGATATTACATATCGTAGCGTTATTTAAACCATTTTGAAAAAGACAAAGACATGACACATTTAATACAAATAGCATATATTTTTCACAACACATTGTTTTACAAATGGCATATTTTATACAATTCATTTTCATCCGGTTAATTATTTAACCATACGTCCTTCTTTTATATCATTTGATTTTCACATTGATTTTCATATGATTTTATAAAAGAAAACATTTTATAAGGTTCATGACTACTTTTCGTTAAACTATTATTTTAACTTCAAGTCATGAATCCTCATCAACAAACCTATGTATCTAACAGGCATTTTTAAGCTGACGTACCTATTTTCAAGTCATGATATCTGAGATTGATCATGCTACACTTCGGCGGACTTGGGCTTTAGTGACTTAAAAATTAGCAAGACAAATAAATTTATGTTATGTTTCTGTTAAATTCCAGACAATGTAAACAATTTGAATCAATAATACAAAACTTTAATTTCCATGGTTGTTGAAACAATACTTCTGTTACGACCCTCCCCGACGTTTCCGCCGTGGTTTGTTGTTTTACGCGGTCGGGGTGTGACTTTTCTTAATCCGGGACATGTACGCACATCGAAAAAAGTTTTTAATCATTAAAATCTTGTATTTTAATGGTTTGAATGCAAAAATATCATTCGTTACGCATTTACGGTCATGCACGCGTTCGTTACGATTTTTCTCGTAATTAACCGAAAACCGCAACCGTATGACCAAATGAACCGACACCCGGGACATTTTTAAGCACATTTGAAGTTCCCTATGCTTTAACATCCTTATAAAGCATAAAAATCAGTTTAACGGGTGATAAAAGTGCAAAAACGCGTCAAAAACAAGTTCAGGGGCCTGATTTGCCAATTTTTTAAAGTTTCTGCCAGCTAAAGGGCTTACGGACCGTAAGCCCAAAGCTCTTACGGTCTGTAAGGACCCCCCAGCTCAGCAGACACTTGGCAACTCTATGTTTAATGCCTTGGACACTAATCTTTCGAACTTGCCACCCATTCTCCTGCATCTAACATGTGTTACGACGCTAATCCAAACCCTTAATGACTCATGAACACTTGTAATGACCTTGTTGATCCAAGAACTCTATAAATACCATGTTCATCATCACATTTGAACTTTTACAATACCCATTCTTGCTCTCATCTGCTATTATCTAGAGTTGCAACCATTTGAAGATCATTTTCTGAGTTCTAAGGCTCTCCTAGAGTGTATGTGTGACAACTGTTAACTTTCGGGTAATTTCCGTACAATTAAACTATTAATTTAATCATGCAATTATATGTTAAAATGCCATGTTCTGCTATATTACATCTTATATATCTGGAAATGTAATGAATTACATTTAAATAGTGCATACTATTCATTTTGATCACCACGCCTGAAAAACAATTAGACAATGCACTAAAACAACTAGTAGACTTGCCGGTTAGACGAGCTGTGTCAGCACTAGTCCGGTACTCAGCTTAATGACATTCTAGGACTTATATAAAAGTCCAATAGCATTTGCACATTAAATCCTAGGATGGAAAACAAGGATTTGTGATAACACCTTCCGGAAATACTATAAGTACTGAAAAGTGTCCGAACCGGACAATAAATAGCCAATTCAGCAAAATTCAGCATTTTAACTTTCTACTAGTCGATGTAATGTCCAGAAATAAGTCCAAGCAACTTAAAACACTTACAAAAGTATTGAAAAGTCAATGGTGTTGGTGCATATGTTTGTTGCCTACGTCATTATGTATCGAGTCTGAGTGAAGAAGGCTTAATCTGTTAGAAACAAGGCGTATTTATGTAAAGTTTAGGCCAAGTTCGCCCATGAAAGCATGTGAGAAGGCAAGTTCGGCCGAACTTGACTAGGTCATGTTCGGGCGAACTTAACCCAAGTTCGGGCGAACATACTCCTTCCCTGTCCATTTCCAGTGAACTTGTATCCCTATAAATAGGTGCCTTGGGATTTCATTTGTAAGAGTTGGAAAGATTTTGGCACAGAGACGATGAAGCTCTGTCGGATCCGGTTCTCGAATATATTGAACTTTAGATCAATGAAAACAACATTTAAATGAGTAATTCTTGTTATTTGGTTAACTTATCATTGGTTTCCGCCTAATCGGACAATAGATAACAAATTTAGGTTCCCGTGCTAATCGTGGGCATTCCTACAAGTGGTATCAGAGCCTGGATATCTAAATTTGCGGGAATCAAGACAAGAATCTCTCTATTTCATCTCCATTCTATCATTTTTCTTAACATTTTCACAGACTTAATGATTTCATGGTAAAAAATGGGTGATTTTGAATATGTCATGTAAAATACATCATAGATAAACCCCTGAGAGTTTGGACATCAAATTCAAACGTTTTGATATCAAAAAGTTGCAAAAACCATGTTTTGGAAACTAGATTTAGCCGAACTTAACACTAAGTCCGACCGAACTTGATTGAAAATTCTTTGAGTTTTCATCAAGTTCGACCGAACTTGAGTAATTTTCAAGGTTTTGAGCTTAAGTCCGCTCGAACTTGTTGATTTTTGCTTGAAATTACATCAAGTTCGACCGAACTTGATTTACATCAAGTTCGACCGAACTTGATATAATTTTAGTGAAAATTCACTCAAGTTCGCCCGAACTTAGGGAAACTTCTTGAAATTCAAGCATAAGTTCGACCGAACTTACAAGTTTCTATTAAAAATTCACAAGTCCGCTCGAATTGAGATTTTTCTCAAAATCTACATCAAGTTCAACCGAACTTGATTGTTTGTGATAAATTTTGGAAATTGTTACCTAAGTTCGACCGAACTTGTGAAAACTGAAATCAAACATTGTTTTTCACACAAGTTCGACTGAACTTACTTGTTACTAATCAATTGTCAAGTGTTTTTGATCGGTTTTTCAGATAAGTCTTCTGGAGGTTAAAATGGAAGATTTCCACAACGTGTTTATTTCACAAATGGCTTCTTCATCAAATGTGAATACTCTTGCGGCGCACCAGATGAATATCGACAATGAAATGGGTACCACTCAGAAACCGCCGAAGCTAATGAGTATAGATGAGTTTTAAGGATGGAAAGAAAAGTTTGTGAATTGGATATAAGCAAATCAATTCGACAGCTGGGTTGTAGTTGAGGATGGTTACAAATGGCCAAAGGATGAGCGTAATCAGGATCTTCCGTTGAACAAGTTCTTTCCAACTGACAAAAATAATTATGTCGCTGAGAAGAAAATGATTAGCTTGATTCAACAAACGTTAAACAAAAATGAAACATAAAAGATTTGTGTAGATGCATATAGATTATAGACCTGATTGATGTTTTCTTGCCCCATTAGTCCAGACGACACTAAACTCTAAACAACCATTTAATCCTTGATTTCAAAAGGTGCGCCTGAGGGACGTCTAGACACAAGGCGGTCGTGGAGCTTGAACAGTAAAGGAATATATTTTGATATTGTTACCAGAGTTTGATACTTCACAAGAATTATAGCACTCTCTTTGTGACAAATTCATTGGAAGTGATGAAATGATTAAAAGCAAGAAGGCCTTAATGAAGAAAGAATTTGAGATCTTCACAATGATCAAAGGTGAATCTATGAAGCAGATGATTGATAGATACTGTCACCTCATGGTCCAGATGCGAAGACATGATATCAAAAAATCTAACAAAGAGCAAATCGAGAAGTTTGCCGATGCACTTCCATAAGGAGAATGGATGACATATCTGACAATTCTGAAAAACAGTCCATCTTAGAGACATTTCAAATTGTCATCGTTCATCGACAAACTAGAAGGTCATGAAATGCAGTTGATGAAGATTGAAAAATTAAAGAATGCTAATGTTGTTCAAGATGTCGGTGTCTATTACAAAGGAGGAATCCAAGATACTCCGATTCAAAGCCCGAAAATTCAAACATCAATTAGTGCAAATACAAATTATTCTCCAAATCAAAGTTCTCCATATGCTGGTTATACAAGTGCTAGTTCAAGCTCCTCATTCCAAAATCAGACAAGCCAAGCTAGTTTTGATTCAAATGTTTTCCAATGTAACACAGCAGTTGATCTGAAGAATGTATTTCCAGAAAATGTGGCCAAACAGCACATAGCACTTCTCGCTCCGTTCTTAAATCGTATGAAAGTCTTGTTGCTGGAAAGATCGGTAATCCAGAAATGACCGTAGAAGATTACGATCAGGTAGACGAAGAAGAATTGGAGCTAATGGATATCAAATGGAGCCTTGCATCCATTATCAGAAGAGTTTCAAAATTTGTGGCGCTCACTGGAAGGGATATTGGTAACTCAAGCAACAAGCTTGGATTCGACAAGTCGAAAGTCACATGCTTCAGATGTCGACAAAAAGGACACTTTAAACGTGAATGCAGTAATCAAGAAGCAAATGGAAACCAAAATCCTTTTAGAAGCAACAATTAGTACTACAAGAAAGTTCTTCAATACAAGCAATATCCAAAGAGAACACAAATTGATGTAGAAGATAAATCTGCTAAGAAACCCGAACAAGCTCTTATTGCTAATCATGAAGAAGATGGTTTTGACTGGAACATATATATCAGAAAGAAAACTGGTGTTGCTATGATGGCAGAGGTTGTGAATGAATCTGAGACATCGTATGTTGATGCTGCTTTGGAAAATGCAATCCTGGAAGCATACATGCGAAGAACTGAGGAAGAAGAGATAGCTTATGCTGAGATGCAAAGACAAGAAGCCTTGAAAACAGAGGCCGAAAAGGTAAAAGCTGAGGTAAAATGTGTCTGAAAGGGAGATTGTGAAAGTTGTGGAGGTTGAAAAACCTTGCACAAAGTGCGCCAAATCCTTGTGAACCCTGTCTTGAAAAGGTTAAAGCCATAAGAGAGTTAATTGTACATAATGAAACTTTTCGTTATGATTACAGAAATATGAAAGAAGCTTATGACAAAATATCAAGCAAATATAAAAATGTTGAAAAGTCAAATCTTGAGCTTGGTGCTAATGTAAAAATGTTAAATGCAACAGTTATTGAAAAACAAAAGGCAATTAACATGTATATTAATACCATTGCTGAAACAAAACGTGAGCTTCATGACATAAAAATTGAAACAGAATGAGTAAGACTGCTTCTAAAGAGCTACAACACAAACGCTATGTCATTAATCACATTTTACCTACGATTAAATCGGAGGAAAATGATGATAAACCAAAGTGTAAAAAATACGGAAATGTTCCTCCACCATTTCTTGCAAGTTATTCCTGCAAGAAAGATGATGAAGTTGAAAAGGCATTTAATATATTACTTTATCTGAAATGAAAGATAAATTGCCTGAGAACATTGACGTAGATTTTACGAGATCAAATGATGACATTAAACGGTGGTAAATGATGTTGTAAAAAATTGTTCTGGGAAATGATTCTGACAAGAACAGTTCTGGTTCATAATCAGAAAGTGACGATATAGCATCAGAAAATGATCTAAGTGATGATCCTAATGTTGTCATGTACAAAGTTAAGGATTCTGATAGATTATATTTCGATGATAGCTTTCCGATTCGGAACGTGAAAGAAGATCAAATTGACAAGTTGTTCAAACTTGTGGAAGTTTCGTCAGATGATCTCAATAAAAATCAAAAGAAATTTTATTCTAAACCCAAAAGGAATTTTAACAACTACCGTAGGAATGGTGGTGATTTTCCTGAGAACAGGAGAGCAGGTTTGGGTTTGGAGGAAGAAGAAGATGAATCGACAAAGAAACCGAAGACAATGTTCCAGTAGTACAAAGGTAAAAACATGAAGTTTATGTACGGAACAAATACGGTTAAAGAAGAAGGTAAGATTGGTAAGCAATTGAATGATGAATTCAAGAAACAAAAAGAGCTTTGGAACAAGGCTAAGACCAAGTCCACAAGTGGAGTAAAACCCACTAGTGGACATGCTCATGCTACTGATCCACGTACATGCTTTAAATGCAATACTATTGGTTATATTGCTCGAAAGTGTCTGAATCTAAAGCTTTGTTTCCACGAAGGAAAAATGCTTCAAAAGATGAAAAGCAAAAACAACCAGAGATTGTGAAACCCAAAAATGAATCTGCATCTGAGGTAAAACCCAAAAATGAATCAAAATTTAAAAATTCAGTTTTTGAAAAGGGTCAAACTTCAATGTTAAACAATAACGATGATTCACGGTTTTACATCAAGAAAGCAAGATACATATCACAGTCCTGGGTTGCGAAAAAGAAATCATCTGAAAAATCAAATTCTGTCACTGATAAAACAGAAAATGTTAAATCAACTAAATCAGTAATCAAACAGACAGAAAAAGAAAAAGCCGGAAAATTTTCAAATGTGTCACTAGAAGAAATGGTTGATGACGATTTTGAATATAACGATGGTTTAGAAAGCGATTATGAAGATTGTTATGCTTACAAACCCAAAACCAAAAAGGTTTGGGTTTCATTTTTCAAATAGTTGCTTTGTGTGCAGGAGTCCCAAGATCCAAATCAAAGTTGATACAAGATAGCGGAGCTCCATGGGTTTTTAACTTATCTAGAAAGTCGTATTCTTTGATGGTTTTGAAATTACAAAGTGGTTGAAAAAGAAAACTTAAAAAGAATCTTTGAAAACTTGAGAAAATCCACACCGTTGAACAGAACACTGATTGTTATATTGAAAAATCATTTAAACTTGATTTCCTTCAAGTGATTCTTACAAGTGGTTTCTACAAGTTGAGGTTAGCAAAGTTTAATGGTTTGTTTCTGTTGTCAGGAGATGATGCAGAGAATGAAAAAAGGATCGGATGACGAGTTCTCGGGATCCTCATTGGTTTGTTACATTTTTAGAAGAATTTCTTTAAATCTAAAATCCAAAAATATGTTTTTGATTTTAGGGGGAGTAACAAAATTTGAAAATTTTTAGAAAAATCAAAAACATATGAAAAAGTTGAAAATTCAAAAACATTGAAAACATTCAAAAAGTACAAAAACATCAAAAAAGACAAAAAGAATTTGGTTGTCAAAAAGGAAATAATAGTACATCAGTGGACTATCACAGTATACTAAAGAATTGTAAAGTTTAAAAGTGATAAACGAGTCTTACTGTGGATGTGTCGATAGACTTTACACGTTCAGTAGATTGTTTTCGGGATATAAACTAAATTTTACAACTGCTTAATCTTGTGGTTTAACACATCTTGGATATATGGACTTAGTACTCTGAAATTTGGATTGAAGGGTTGCCTGATTCTGAGATACGAGGTCTTTATAGATAGTTGATATCTGGGGTATTATACAAGTTCTTCTGATTTTGCGGAAGCAATAGCCTAGAACTTCTATAATGCTTTTGCTAAAAACCCCAAACTGCATGCAAAACTTGAAAAGTATCGAAAGATCTAATCAGTTGCAGTGCTTAAAAGATTCCTTAAGTGGAACACACCTTTAAAGACGAGCCTTCATCTCTTTGTCTGTACGGTAGTACTAACCTGAGCTCTCAAGGCCTCGCATTAATCCAGATACAGATATCAATTACGCTATATTCACCTGTAAGATTAGATCTAGGGAATCTGGATTCGGGAGTATATTCAAGGGGGGAACCATAGTTAAGTCAAGTTTCATAATTCTTACTTAACATATCTTGGAACAATTGAGAAACGTGATAAAGTTTAAGTGGACAAACATATCGACAATCTAAGTAAACGAGTTTAGAACTTAATGTCATCAAAAATGTCAACGGTACTGGTGATATGTCTCAAAACAATTGATATGATCCTTAGACACGAATTCACCAAAATATGTCTGTAAATATGTTTGTACATAGTTTACCTACTTGCTAAAAGTTTCTGTAAATACTTTACTTGCTTTTCAAAGATAAAACCAAAAAGATTTTCAGTGTGTTTTAGCATAAATTTTCTAAAATACAAAAAGATTTTGTTTCTACATTAGTTTCAACGAGCTAATGTTGGAGAATGGATCTTCGAAGTCTGGTAAGAAAATCTGATAAATGTTTAAAAGTTCATTAATTTGAAACTTTAAAATCAGATTGTTCATAACGGTTTGTCAAACTGAGGACATTAATTTGGACTTGCTTGATAGGTTTGGTTAATCAAGGTCATTAATTTAGACTTGATCAACTAAGTGGATTTTTACAAATCAAATGATAAAAATGTGAAAGTTGAAGGTTTTAAACGTAAAATGTATTCAAGGTCATTAAATTGAACTTGAAACAATTAATATGTTTTTGATAGGTTTGAAGTGAAGATTATAGTTTGAAATGTTGATGGTACAAAATTTCAAAACAGTGAATCTGAAATGTTTATTTTAATGTCAGAATTTATTTAGACAGGTAGTAAAGTTTGAGGGGGAGCTGGATAAACATTGTCAAAAGATTTTAGAAAGCTCAAAGCTAGGGAAATGGAAGTCTGAGACTAAAGCTTAAAGCTAGGGGGAGCATGTTGATTAAAAGTTTTATCAAAGAAAAAGCTCAAGAAAGAGAAAGAGGATATAAGATCAAGATATTAATGTTTTATACAAGAACTAAAAGATCAGAAGACTTAGAAGATTGTAAATGTCAAGATGACTATGGCAACATCCAAGGGGGAGTCTGTTGGTGCATATGTCTGTTGCCTACGTCATTATGAATCGAGTCTGAGTGAATAGGGATTAATCTGTTAGAAACAAGGCGTATTTAAGTAAAGTTTAGGCCAAGTTCATCCATGAAAGCATGTGAGAAGGCAAGTTCGGCTGAACTTGACTAGGTCATGTTCGGGCGAACTTAACCCAAGTTCGGGCGAACTTACTCCTTCCATGTCCATTTCCAGCGAACTTGTATCCCTATAAATAGGTGCCTTGGGATTTCATTTGTAAGAGTTGGAGAGATTTTGGCACAGAGACAGCGAAGCTCTATCGGATCCGGTTCTCGAATGTATTGAACTTTAGATCAATGAAAACAACATTTAAATGAGTAATTCTTGTTATTTGGTTAACTTGTCATTAGTTTCCGCCTAACCAGACAATAGATAACAAATTTAGGTTCACGTGCTAATCGTGGACGTTCCTACAAATGGTGATTCAAAAACACATAATAACATACAAAGTGCACAATTTAGCATTTTAACGGTCCGATAACGAAACGACCACCCCAACACTACTAGAAGCACCTAGTGAACTAGTTAAGCATATTTTGACATCATACGACTAGTTAAGGTCACCCGACACCTTGTTTCATTGCTAAACCTCTAATACACATGACACCCTAACTAATCACCATTAAATCTCAACTAAACAACATGGATAACAAGATACATGGGCTAGGCCCAACGGATGACAAGATAGCATGGGCTAGGCCCAATGACACAGATTATGACATTTGGTATGTAGCTATGGAATTAGATGACAATAGATCTATGTACGTAATTAGGATTATGACATTGGTAACCATTAATCACTTAGTGACCAAGGTGCAAAAGGTGTAGATCTACTGAGCTTGACACACGCTTCACTCCTAGTTTGTTAACCGTGGGGTGCTTTTGTGAGCCCAATTGAGAACAAATTTGTCTCGGTTTGGTTATTTACTTATGGTACATAATGTTAGGGGCTCGCTACCCACTGATTGATCCTTAGATTCCATAGGCATCCTACATACTATGCTTTTATTTCCGATTTACAAGCACAACAGTTACATGCATCGGTTTACAAACATAATGGAAAACATTTTAATACCGATATACAGTTATGACATTTCAAACGCTTTGAGATATTATGATCTCAAACTGGTTTTCAAATGCGTGATTTTCAAATACATGATTTTCAATCGCATGATTTTCAAATGTTTTAAGATTCATTTGAAACAAAACAAACAAACTATAAACTCGCTCAACTTTACGTTGATTTTTCGCATGTTTCTTTCTCAGGTTATATTGTTAAACTATGGCACGGTTGGAATAGGAGAACCCATTTGAAATTCGAGTACCTAACAGGCATGCAATTTTCTAGAAGTCTTAGCACTTTAATACTTCCGCTGTGCAATGAAGATACCAGTCCAGTCACGCCAGCTCTGATGTTTTCGGGGTGTGACAAATTGGTATCAGAGCTTCGATTGTAGTGAACCGGGGACAAACTTTTACTAAGTTTGGTCTACAATCACCAGGGGCTCTCACGTGAAAACAAAGTTTATAACATTACAAAATTGTTTTCAAGTATATGACAAAAGTATTACAAAATGTCACGATAACATGAGGATCTATCACACGAGCTCAACTGTAGGAAGAAACAGAAATTTATTCCTACTTAGCCTAGAATGAGTAGACACAAAAAATTAAGATTACACACGAAACCAAAGAACAAATTGCATGAGGTTTGATGATTAAAATAAAATATATCGTAAGTAATAATTAATTACTAACCCATATGTTTATACATTGTACGAATTGTATTTGCCAGGACCATGTCTTATGTTTCTTCTTACGAGGAGGACCCAATGGAGTACCTCTCTGATGATGGATTCAGTGTTAAGGCTGCTGAGGATATACCTCAGGAGGACGCAGCTGTTCATGAGGTCTATGATGACGAGGACCTCGACGATTACCAGCCTTTTGCTTTACTCGACCACCACATGGGAGACGATCAGGAGCACCCGCACGACATGGAGGATGATGTGCTAGCTATCCCTCAGCCCCAGCATGACGTGGCCATCCATGGTCACCCTGATGGAGAGCACGTAGTTGTGCACTTAGTCGCACCGCTAGCTGTCATTCCACCTGTCATCAAGCTGGATGATGAGGATGATGTCATACCCGTCTTCCATGTTGACCATTTAGATGCCGAGTTAGGAGACGACAAGGTTGTCGATGAGCTAGCCATACTTGAGTTACCCCACCCGTCATTCCCGTTATTGACTTGTCATCTTCATCCTCTAATTCGGATGATGGACACTTGTCCGATGATGCCATGTCTGCTGTACCCGCCACACCATCGCCAGTTCACTCACCAGACACTGTGTTACCCCTACGCCATGCCCCAATTAAGGGATGATGGACAATGGTATTACATGATGGAAGGAACAAGTGTTGTAAGGTTATAAGGAAACATAACCTTATCATAAACTCACAACTCCCTAACTCAAAATCCAAAACACAATCCACCTCCTTGCCCTCCATAGCTCACGGCCACCACCACCATCATACCACCTCCATTTTCAAGCCACTTTCTAGTATATTCAAGCACATACAAGGGTGTCCTAAGGCAAGATAAGAATGTTGCAAGTGCTAGAAGTTGAAGGACCACCTTGAGGAGCTTTTATCCGACAACATTGTGCTATCTTCATCTCCTTGTTTCTTTTGCCACTTCCCTAGCCACAAGAGCTAGTTGTAAGCCTCTTGATCTTTGATTCTGTTCATGTTATCAGTATTTTGTTAGTGTACAAGTGAAACCATCAAGAAACATAAACTTAAAGTGATGAACACATGAAGAACACTAAAGATCTAAAGAAAACCAACATAATCTTGAAGTATAATAATGTTGTGTATGATTATTTTGTGCTTAGCTTGATGCTCATCATGTGTAGACTTGTTAAAAGTAAGGATCTAACAAGTATATACATGGATCTTGAAAGATCCACGAAGAACAAGGATGATGAACTTAGTTTACTAGAAAGATGAACTCGTTAAGGGCTTAAAATAACATAAACATGGATTTTAAACCTTTTTAGAAGTTGTATGGACAAGTTGTTAAATATGAATTTCTACAAAAGTTGTGTAATTAGTGTATAATTAGTGTTTTTGAAGTTAAATAAACATGTTAAACTTAGAATTAAAAGACTACATGTTTTTGTGAAAATATGAGTTTATCATCTTGTAAAACGTGTGTGTATGAAGTTGTTTAAACATATAGAAATGGTTTTGTGTTGATCAAGTGAGTTTTGTAAAGCTTAAACACATGTTTTAGACATGGGGAAACTCCTAAATCTAGGGAAAACTATGGCCAAATTTTTATAAAAATTCAACACTTAGAAAAATATAAAGTTTACTACTAAACTTTTGACTTTTAGATGTTTAAATAAATTAAACATGGCCATACCTTATTTTGTATAAGAATACAAGTTAAAAAAATAAATATTTCTTAATGTATAAAAACAAGTATAAATATATATATTTAAGAAAATACATACTTAGAAGTCACCAAGTATTTGTGTGCTATGTGTATACTAACTGTATTATATGGTCGTAGACAATTTAGGGCATTCAAAACAATAAATACTCCCAATGGAGTATAAACACAAATATCTTCAAAATACCAAGAAAAATACCAAGGAATATTATAAACAAAAATGCCCATACTTGGGTGCTTAATATATATATAAACTTACATATATTTCTTGATTTATGTAGACTTAGACAATTGGATGGACTTATACACAAAATATACATATTTAAAAAGATTGGTAGAAATATATATATCTCATACAAGCCTTAAAACTATATTATTTTTAAGAAAACTAATTTCCGGAAAATATAAAAATTACTAGAAAGGATTTTTGTCACTCAATGGGAAATACATGAAGAATAATACATAAATACATGTATACTTGCATAAGTATACATTTGGTGAATAACAAATATACTTATACTAAAAATAATATTGGAAATATTATTTTACAAAGTGTACATATTTATTTTGGAAAAATATATATATAACTAAACATATACTTTGACTTGATCAAAGAAGTATAGCACAAGGATACTTGGAAAAGTATAAGTATACAAATACAAGTATAAGTTAAAAATCATATCATTTTTAACAACCCATCTTAACTTGGAAAGTATATATTTATTCAAAGATAAATATAACCTGGGCTAGGGCCAATAACATAAAGACATGGGCTAGGCCCAATAACATAAAGACATGGGCTAGGCCCAATGACACAAGGACATGGGCTAGGCCCAATGACACAAAGACATGGGCTAGGCCCAATGACACAAAGACATGGGCTAGGCCCAATGACATGGGCTAGGCCCAATGACACGCGTGCTAGGCACGATGACAAGGAACGAGCGATGTCGTTCACACACAATTCAAGACTCGATAACAAAATACATATAACAAGACAAGGAATAATTAATCAAGAACACCACTAAGAACAATTAACACAAGATGGGAACTTGTACAAAGAACAAGCATAGATTTAAGTGTCTAATGGAACTTAGAACACTTGTAGGTTTCAATTCGAGACCAAGGAAAACATTTGTTAGTTTACACAAGGAATGCAAATCCGTGAGTTCATATCCCCCTTTCCTTTTAAACGTTTACGGTTTTATAACATTCGGGGGAAATACATGTTAAGACATATGGTATGTTGGTTATGGAGTTAGATGACAACAAAATTGATGTGCGTAAGTAGGATTGAGAACAATATAACATTAGTAACCATTAGTCACATACTGACCAAGGTGCAAAAGGTGTAGATCTATTGATCTTGAGGCACACTCAACTCTTAGTTGTATACCATGGAGTGCTTTTGTCGTCCCAACCTGAGAACAAAAGTGTCTTGGTTTGGTTATTTACTTACGGCGCATAGTATCGGAGGGCTCGCTACCCACTGATAGATCTTTATATTCCATAATTATTTTACATACCTGGATTTCAATATTGGATTACAATTATGACATCTTATTCGAAAACAAAACTACAGGAACTCGCTCAACTTTTGTTGATTTTTCAAACTACATGTATTTCAGGAAACAGGGCGTAAATGGTGATGGATACGGAAGATACAACGATGGCCGTTTTTGGAGGATTTGACTCGTATATCCCTTCCTCGTTTGGGCATATAGAGGTCAAAACCTCGATTTAATCAAAGATGATAACAAACATATTTTGGTGATGTAACTTAACTAAATATTGTTTTGGATAACTTATGAAACTTGATGGAAACTTGTAAACTTTGAATTTAAATTTATGTAATACATGGCATCGTTGTTGGTTATGGTTATGTTTACACGTTTGATTGCAATGATTACCGTTAAGTCACACGTTTGCGCTTCCGCTACTACTAGGGTGTGATAGTATGTAAGTGTTTCGTTCACATCTTGTTCAATTCTTTTAGCATATTTGAGCTAAAAATCAAACAGTTTGACTTTCTGTTGACTTTCAATTCTGACTATGAATTGGTCAAAACAAAGTTCAATTGAACTTTGCAACGTGATCGTGATCATGATGGTTATGGTCCTTAGTGATCATGCCTACTGATTACCACATTTACTAGTCATAGTGACGAGTCAAAGTTTCGGTCATGTAACACCTCGTAAAAAACCTGTCCCGTAAAATTTCGACACGTATCCCGCTGATCCTCAGATGCCACGAGCTCAACGAGAGGGACTAAACTTGCCAACATGTTAAGTTACAACCTCTAAATGACAAGCTTCAAAGGCAAGGGACCAAAAGTGAAAGAAAACAATTTTCTCAAGTTCTGGGACGCGGTTACAGACCGCAAGCCTTTGTGGTTACGGTCCGTAACCACCTTTGATCTGTGCGCGCTAGAAGGTCCTTACGGACCTCAAGGCAAATGCCTTAAGGTCTGCAAGGGATTACCAACGACCAAAAACATGGCAGAACCTGCCTCTGCCATGTTTAACGCGAATTGCCACCTTTCCTTGGGTCTTGACACGTTAGGAAACACTTTTTGGCACCTGGTAACTCCTACTGACACCTGTTATGAGCTCAAGCATTAACCTCAACTATAAATAGAGCCATAAGTTCATACTTGAACTTGCTCATTCACCTCAAATTTGGATATTCACTTTCTGGAGCTTCCTGGTCTTCAAGGAACTTCCTATTCAGTTATACTTCGTGCTTTGGACCTCTAGTAAGTGTCCTAACCTTCCTTATTCAGTTTCATTAGGGTTAAAGCTTAAGTCAAAGCTTTTTCGTAAAAACGCTTTGACTTTAGCATAAAACCACATTGGCTTAGTCTATTGTCGCAACGAATGTGGTTACGTGACCGTAATAATGTAGAAATTAATCCCTCAAAAGGGTGCCTATTGATTACCACGTTTACATAGTCAATTGTCGGGTCAAAGGAAAAGTCAACGGGTCAGATTATGAACAATTGCATAACAAACAATATAAAGGATATAAAATTAATTCCAACACCCTAACAACTTAAGAAATGATATTAGGACATGTCTAAACATGTTCGGCCCGACAAGACCAAGTTTTGAGTCGGTTTGCAATTGAAAGTCGCGGTATTTTACTCACGCTTTGACTTTGATTCTGACCCGAATTAGCAACCTATGAAACTAAAAATTTGCAATGTGACCATGAATAGTTATAGCAAAGCCCTCTAGAGTTGTAGGACATGGTCACATAGGAATTTGAGTGTTTATGCAAGTTTCCATACTTTATGCCAATTTTTCCAAAAAGGTCCCTATGAGTCAAAAACAAGATTTAAATGCAAAAGCATAATTATAAATCGTAAACTGATGTACTAAGTTGATAAACATATGTTAAGGTTGACTTTCTGATTTAAAGACCAAAGGATGGTAAATTGCCGTAAATTACGCTTGTATGCGATTAAACTACCTTTTACATACAAAGTTGTTCTAAACCAACTTTGAACTAAAAACCATGTACCTACTGATGTGTTACCATTATTAGGACGATTTTGGATATGAATTCTGAGTAGGAACTGAGTTTATACATACGTTCGATATTAAACTCCTAAATGACGCAATCGCCCTTTTGACACTTAAAAGTGAGGGTTAAAGTGTTTTAATGAACCAAAACTTTTGTACACTGACATGTTATATTAAATAACATATATTCATCATACGAAACAGATTCTAACCTCAGTTTTACTTAAACACCGTTTAAATCATCATTAAACACCGTTTCGGCGCATAGTATGGTTTAAAACCATATCGGACTTGTTACCTACCGATTTCTAAACATATTTTATACATAATTACAGTAAGTAAATAATCCGAACTCAGATTCCCAAATAAGTTGTCAACTATGTGTGAAAAGACCAAAGTGCCCTTTCGGGACATAGTTTGGTCTTAAACTTAAAACCACACATGAGATTGATATCCTACTGAGGTAACATCATATGTAAACTATTTTTATAGTGAGTTTATAACCATTACATCAGTTTGCTCGTGAAGTCTTTTATAAGCCGTAAAATGACCAAAATGCCCTTTTAAGGCATAAATTTATTTTGAAACTGTAACAGACCAACATGTTGATAACTTGCTGATGTTACAACATGTCTAAAGAATAATGGCATATGGAACTTGTATAGGACTCATCCGGTTGCCCGATTTCGCTTATATGCGTACGGTTCGGCCTACGTAACTAGTTTACGTAAATTAACCGAAACGGATTAAACCTTACCATTTTATTACCCATATTAAACAAGTCCCCATACTTGTCAGGTTTAAACTACATTCTATTCAAGTCATCGCTTAAATAAGCGTTTAGTACCGTTATTATTCTTAAGCTACCCGGTTCGAGTCTACAAAGTAGATAGGGCCCGTTAGCATTCTAATTGGTTATAAATACCATCATTTTCAGACTAAGAGCCTCCCGGTAGATTATTACCTTACTTGTCTTCTTTAATTAATGGCTGAGTATTATTTTATTGAAAAACTCGCTCAAGTAAATATTTTTAACTTATTTTCCCTATACGGGCTTGGGTACGGTATAATAATACCGCTTGGTCGGGTATGGGATCATGTTATCAAATTGTGATTTACTAAATCCTTATAACCCGTTTTATTCTGTATTGTTTGATAACTTAAACAATGGGGGTTAATTCGACCATGTCTGGGATATCCTTGGCTCATTTAAGTTACTAATGGCCACGACCTTAAACGCGGGGTGTAGGCATACACCTGACAGACGCTAATTCTAATAAAATATTGAATCCCACTGGTGGATTATATAAGTGGCATGTTGATTAATCAGGTTATTCGGTTTCTGCACCGGACCCCATATGTATTGACAAACATGTAAAACTGTAAACAAGGTCATTTTAAACTATCCCAAGTTATTTATAAAATGTGCCAAGTGCACCAAAAATCATTTTCAGTAAATGTTTACAAAATGGGTCGGTTTTTAGTATTTACCAGTGAAAACTGACGTATTTTCAAAGGACCAAGTTACAGGTGGCAACACGCAATAGATTGGGAGCTACGCTATAGTGACAATAGAGGATCTTGCAAGTTCCTAGGTTTCTTAACGCCTGTTGAACAAATACTTTGTACATATTTATTTCGATCCGCCTGTGGATCCTTTCATTACAAGCCTTGTAATTTATTTTTGAACTTTGGACACTCTGTTTGTAATAGTAATTTAGATCCAAGACTTCCGCTGTGCGTGTGTTTGTTTGGTTATGATGTTATCATCTACGTCACGATATTCCCCAACCAGGCCCACCGGGTACACGTGGAAATAGGGGTGTGATAGGTTGGTATCAGAGCCAACGTTTGAGTGAATTAAACACTAGCCTTTTGTGTTTAATCTCGAAAATACACAATATGCACATTCCTTAGACTTCTAAGTCTAGGCTGTGACCTAAGAGTATCCATTTCATTATTAAGTTATTATTATTGTTTTGCTTTGTTTTAACTCATTGTTGAAGTAGGAAACATGCCGCCAAAATTCAGACACGGAGGCAAGGGCAAAGGTCCCATGAGGGGCGGACCCTCTATGACTGGACCATCTGTCAGACCACCATTCAGACCCTCTCTAGCTGGAGCAGCTAATCTGCATGATCACAACCCTTACGAAGGATCCGGAGATTCTTCATCTCCTTTTGAACCATATAGACATTCGATCTCGCACGAGTATTCTCCACCTCAATCACACTCCCAACATTCTTACCATTCTCACCATTCCCACCAATCACACCATTCTCATTCCCATTCTCACCAAGAATTCTTTAATTTTAACTTTGTCAACCAACCATCATCTGAAACCCCTCCAGTCGACTTGCCAACGCATATGGATGAAGATTCCGATCTGGAGGAATTTCCACAAACCGGATCATATGACCATCCCATCGAGCTGTCTAGTGTCTCTAACTCCTTGGCCGGATCTCCATTTCGAGGTCCTGATGATAATGGACAGAAATGGGCACAGTACGTGTTCGTCAACACTCCCTCCTACCACAACACTCCCCAATATCATGCCCCGTCACCACATCTTCAAATCGAGGATGAACCTATGCAACCGGTTGAACAACCTCAGCCACCACCCGAGTCATCATCTCAACTACATAGGAGGCGTGGAGCACGAATGTCGGTGCGTGCTGGCCAAAGGTCGGGCTCGCTACCACCTTTGCCACCATCTTACCCCATAATCCCTGAGAACCCACAATTGGGTGGGCCCTCAAACACTTTACTTGTGGCGGTTCCAATGCCACAACCTGCTGCTGATCCGATGCCCCAACCGGTAGTTCAGCCATCTTCCTCGGGTTTAGGTAACCCGATTCCCACCTATCCAGATTTATCTGGATATGGTGCTGATTTTACCGCTCCTTCATATGATCCATACCTTAAAGCAGCCATGCACAATGCTCTATATCATTCTCCTTTTCCTAGTTACCCACCTTCTTACCCTTCCTATGCGGCTACCGGGTATCGTCCATATGTGTACACGCACCTGGGTATGTCTCAACCGCAACCTCCACCTCAGCCTTAACCCCAACCACAAGTACAACCCGAGGCCATTAATGAGGACTTAGATCAGTCAGGGAAATACGGCAACAAGTTAAGAAGTCGGAAAAGAAAACGACCATATTTATCAAGAAACTTTATAAAGCCGTAAAAGGAAGGAATGATGAGTAGGTTTTGTATTTTCCATTTACGTAATTTAATTTCCAAAAAGTCCCTGCAAGGACATTGTTATTCTTTTAAGCCCCTACGTGGGTATGTTTTTCTTATAATAGTCCTTGCGCGGACAAGATTTTGTATTAAACCTCCTTAGAGGCAAAATATGTAATCTTTATCATTTTAATGAAATTCTGGAATTCTGTTTTAAAAGTACATTCTTGTTACTTCCTTTGTTCATTCGAGCGTCTCGATTTTAATTCGATTTTATCGCTCCGCTATAAATTCCAGAAGATCTTCTTGATGGCTTACACATGCCAAGTGATTATGTCACATTAATTGGCAAAATCAATGGTAGTTAAGATGGAATAATCTTCTACCATGATAGTTAAGGAAGATTATCCCTTTTATCAAGAGGTAGTAACTATGTTTAAACCTCCAGCCCCTATGGTCAATGTGACCACGACTAACCTGTTTAACCATTTTAAGACATCATTCTATGTTAATATTAAAGTAATATTAACACTCCTGGCAGTGCGGCGTGAGGAACCACACCAGCCATCAAAATAGTTGAACTTTGATTCTAATATTATAAGTCTGAACGATCATTGTGATCAAGACTGACGCTATTATTATGATGATAAGCGTTCTAACACCCATTAGAGGTGTAATACCTATGGGTCATAATATAACATCCGTTAGTGACGTAGTGCCTACGGGTCATCTATATACTATATCCTTTGGTGACAGTAACAGTTGTAGTCCTTGACTCTCTGTTCAAATCTTATTAGTCTACGTGACAAAGGCCCATTTGTGCCACATCTTTCTTTTTGATGTCAAGCTTTCGAGCTATCTTAAATTGTCAATATGACAAAGACAGATGCGACATTTCGATCCACTGTCTAAAAATTATGGACTATGTCCAAACCTATTAAAAAAATAAAAAAAAACATGTGATGGCCCTTTTGAGGCCTAGGTTACATACTCTTGGTTTCAATAAAAAGTCTGAATGGTTTAACCATACCATGACTAACATATGAGTTACCTATTTCATTATATAGCACATAAAATCTAAGATGGCAAATTCTGACGGCGCAAGCAGTAACCACAACAATGACAGTCGAAACAAAGCGAATATAGTTATTAATGAGGACGACTTCCAGGCTCGCATTAAGGCAGCCGTGGGAAAGGCTATGGAAAAAGCCTTCGAAAAATTTAATAGGACTAGTGCTTTGCACTCTAGATCTGTATCAAGACCTCTTTCAAAACCTCTCGCGTTTGATAAGAAGGGGGATTTTGTACATTCATCGAGCGTGAGGAATGAGTCTAAGAAAAAGGAAATCCATGACAAAACCAATACCGCCACTAACGGTTGTTCGTATAAGTACTTTGTCTCGTGCAAGCCACGAGACTTCAATGGAGAAAAGGGGGCTATTGAGACCCTGAGATGGCTTGATGAGATCGAGACAATGGTAGATATCAGCGGGTGTGCTGATAAGGATATCGTGAAATTTGTGTCGCAATGTTTCAAGGGTAGCGCCCTGATTTGGTGGAAGGCATTAATGTAATCCTCGGGAAAGGTCCACCTTACAACTTGGGATGGTCCCAATTTGTGGACCTTGTTAAAGACACATACTGCCCACCGCATGAGGTGGAAAAGATTGAGATGGATTTTCTAGCTCTAACGATAAAAAACCTCGATTGTCGAAAGTTTGTTACCGACTTCGACTCGTACTCCCGACTGGTACCATATCTAGTCACTCCAGAGCCTAACGCATCGCACACTTTATCAACGCATTAGCTCCATAGATCAAGAGTTTGGTCAAGGTTGTTCAGCCTAGTACTTATAAATCTGTCGTATAACTAGCTTTGTCCCTCACTCAAGACTATGTGAGCAGAATGTCGGCTCGAAAGGAATCAGAGGGAAAGAGGAAAAGGGAGGATGAAAACTCCCAGCGATTTAAAAAGAAAGGAAAGTTTGTATCCCACAAGAACCAGAGTGTAACATTTGCCAAAAACGGGTTTCCAAACCCGCTCCGTTTGTAATCGGATATTCAGTTATAAATGTTCGTTGCCTATTTATGCTTATTTTAATTTTTAATGATACATAATTAATAAACAAACTAAACCATAAAAGTTATAATTGGTAAAAAGTATAAATAAAGTAATTAAAAATAAATTGGGGTTGCCGGGACTCGAACCCGGGTCAGCCGGATTGTAACATCAAAGACTTAACACTCACCCGCATAACCACTCCGCCACTTGTTTGTTTTCTGTCAACTCTAGGAAACAAATAAGTCTTATATACAAACCTAAATGAACCGGTTGCGCCAACTGAAAACCGAAATCGGCTATTCAACCGTCTAAACGTTTGAATGATCACGAATTCAGATTTATAACCGATGCACCGACAATTCTAATCAATTCAGACTTGAATTGACTTGAATTCTGATGATGATGGGTTTTATAACCGAAGTTATCCAATAATCCGAATTACTGCAATCAAACATCTTTCTCGCGACTCAGAAACATTCCACAAACCTCCAATTACATTTCCGCACCCTTTACAGTCCACCGGAGAAGTTTATTTTATTCGCCGGAAATTTCTGCAAGTTCGCCGGAAAACCGTATTTTTCCTCAAAACGGTAAGTCCTTCAATACCGTCGTAGTCTAACAATTGTTAAGCTATTTCTAACTCAAACCTTTCACTTGAAATCGAATTCAGACGCTACTATCGGATAATACCAGTTCGCCGGGAAAGTTCTGGAAATCTTTATTTTCATCTGTGAATCGGTAAGGACATTCAAACACTCTGTTAACGTTTGTTTATCACTTCAATTCCACGATTAGCTAATCAAAACGGTTAATTGTCTTGCTCAGTTGAAGTGCACTAAAACAGAGACCGAAACCTTGCAGGAATTCTGAAATAAACCGTTCATCGGTATGTTTACTTCTAATTATCGTTTCTGCCATTTCATATTAGTTTGTACAATGTTTATCAATCGAACTAAACAAGATATAACAGTGTAATCTTCTGCCGGTAAAATCTAACGAAGAAGATGAACTGCGATAACATTATAAGGATAATTAAAACTGGTATTTTGAATGGGTTAGACACACAGTCCAGCGGTGGACTGTGTGCGAACAAAAACACGCATACGTCCCGAGTTCGATCCCTGATACATGCACCCTCTATGTAATAAAATGCCTTTTTGTTTAAAACTGAACCGGGTTAACTCCGTTAGTTGTTAAGTATAATAAAAATCTGTATAATAACTAAGTTAGACACACAGTCCAGCGGTGGACTGTGTGTAGCGTTAAAGCACAGGTCCCGGGTTCGAGACCTGTACATGGCACCGGTTCGACGAATTAAAATGTTTTTGAAAATAAAAGGATTTTGGATAAATTGAGTTAATATATAAGTATAATTAAAAACAGAATTATTTCGGGTTAGACACGTAGCTCAGTTGGTAGAGCTGCGTGCACGCGTACGGGAGGTCTCGGGTTCGAGCCTCACCCAGCGCATTTCGATTTCACAATAAACCGGTCAAACAGTCAAAGTCAAAAAGTCAACATATTTTTATATTTTTATTTATTTAATTTAATCTTAAAAATCAATTAAAAATACTTAGAAATAATGTTTTTAAAGATAAGAAATAGCCTTAAACTCACTATATCTAAAAACCTTATTAAAATTATTAATAAAATCCACTCATTTGCTAAATTTTCCGTTATTAGTTAGGTTAGTTATTTCTCGTTGTTCCGCTCTTCCAATCCGTGCGCATCTCACCAGCTCCAATCCAACGCACCCAATGTGAGTGAATCTTTACAAATTCCCCGTTTTAATCACGTTTTGGGGTGTATCATGTGTCTTGCTATATATTATATTTAAATCATTGTGCATACATCATATCATGAACATGTGTATTCAGCTTGTTTCAACTGTTTGTGTGGTTATTGTTAGATTCAATTTATTATTTTCAGTGCATGCAATTTCATAGGCCGCCGCTCCCCATTACATTATGAGCGTTGAGCAAGTTCCCCATTACATTATGAGCGTGAACCTGGCGTGCCAACATACGATCGGCTCCGTTTGATTGAGCCTTGATCGCACATACATTTTTTTCATTTTCAGTACATGCAATACGATCGGCTCTGTTTGATTGAGCCTTGATCGCACAGACATTTATCATTTTCAGTACATGCAATACGATCGGCTCCGTTTGATTGAGCCTTGATCGCACAGTTTCATTCATGTTATTTATCGTATGATGTTGCTATGTTAATGTATGCTATCATATGTTATTGTATGTTATAGTTGTGATTGCTAATGCTACTGCTTGATTTTTTTACATTTGCTCATTTATGATTACGCACAATTTTTCATTGATAAACTAACAAGTAAATCAATAATAAATGTTTATCTAACAAGGTTCACTCGCCAACTTATGTTGACCCAAAAACCCCCATTTTTACACATGATACAGGTGAAACAGCTGCAGCCAGAAACACATAGGATTGGACTAGAAGAATAAAATGATTTAGAGCTTGGAATTATTTTGTTTGGTTATTTTCTTGGTATTGTATGGACATGTTTGGATTATTTGGAATCTAACTTTGACTTTAATAAATATGAAACATATTAGTAAATATCATGAGCTTTGGTGATAACCCAATTATGCCCCGACTCTTATTCCGCTGCGGGTCGGGGTGTGACAGATTGGTATCAGAGCCATGACTATAGGGATATAGGATAGGTTATTAGACCCTTAGAGCCTATACTATAGTTGTTTAGAAATTTTTAAGATTTTTGTGTGTTACATGCCAAATTTCATGATGCTTATATGTTTTATATTAAATGTTACATTCAATGTTATGCAAGCATGTTCATAAGTATATATTATCATATGATGCCTATCATGAATCATATTCTCATAACATATCATATCCATGAAAGCACACATCACATCATTTTCATGATTGCTTTTACAACAATTTTTGTATTTTCAAATCTCATCAAAGTGAGTTCTCATGACGGGCATGTAGTAACTGGAAGGGTACCAGTACCGGTAGTCGGAACGTCCTGTCTAGGCTGGCATTCGTATAAATCCAAAATAAAGGACCAGTTTGCCTACCTGGGCGATGAGAGTACGAAGTACCTATTAGGCCAAAGCATGCTATACCAAACGTCGTGTGAGCTAACCCCACTTTGAGTTGTCATTGTGTCTACACCTGGACACATTCCGACCATACATCTCGTAAGCATATTTTGTGGTTTGCATTCGGGTGATGCGAGTGTTAAATTGCCAATACTAATGTGAATCCTACCAAGCCAATAGTCATGGGGGCCCACATGACTATACAGGTGAAGGTATGGGGGACATTTGAGGCCCAACATGAGCAAACCCAAGACATCCTATGGATGTAGTTGCATTATTGATATTTATGTTATTTTCATTTTTCTAAAGACACATGACACCTAAAAAGACTCCATAAACTCACAACCTTCTTATGTACGTTCCTGTAGATGTCGGCTAGACAACAACGAGGGGGTAAAAGATCACGAAGATCTCACGAACGCTTGGCCGCACAAATCGCGAAACAAATGGCCACGGTGCTTGCTGACATTGTGGTTCAAGTACAACAAGCCCTCGCTACAAATCCTACTAACCCTCCCCAACAAGACGACCAGAACGTTGGCAACCCTCCTACCAGCAAGTGCTCATATAAACATTTCAAGTCTTGTGATCCTCCTAAATTTGAAGGGACCGAAGGTGTCACTGCTCTCCTCCACTGGTTTGAGGAGATGGAAAACACTTTTCTCAACTGTGATTGTCCTGAGGATCGCAAGGTTCGATACGCCACCGGAAGACTATTTGGGGTAGCTCTTACCTGGTGGAATACTGAAAAGGGGAAGAGGGGAATTGATGATGCAATGGCCTTAACGTGGGAGGAGTTAAGGGAAATCATGACTAGGCGTTTCTGTCCTAGGAGTGAGATTAAAAAGTTGGAGGACGAATTTCATTCTTTGAAGCAGAATGAGGGAGATCATACCTCCTATAACAAGAGGTTCTTAGAGTTGAACCAAATGGTCCCTAACTTGTTCACCCCAACTTATCGCTTGATCGAGCATTATATTCGAGGTCTTCCCTCACAAATTCAAGATTCAGTTCTCAACACTTCACCAGCAACACTTGAAGCTGCTATGGAACTAGCCATTGAACTGACCGAAAATCGCATTCGAAACGGTAAATTCAAAGAGGAGAAAAAGAAAGCCCCCATTGAGGCTCAAACTTCAAACCATTCTGGTTCCTCCTCGAAGTTTACTGGTAAAAGGAATAGAAGCACAAGAAACTTCACCGTCACACAACCAATTACCCTATTCCTGCTGCACCCATTACCCAAGTTGCCCCTTCACCTGCACCATACAAAAGACCATACTCTGGCCCGTTACCAAAATGCAACCGTTGCCAATACCACCATTCTCCTGATCATCCTTGCCAATATTGCACCGGCTGTGGTCGCGCAGGTCATACTGTTCAAACCTGTCGCATACCTCAGCGAACGAACCGCCACCAGCCTTCAACCCAAACCCACCAACAAATAATGGGTCAAGCCCAACAACCCCTACTACTACTACCACCTACCCAACATTTAGCCCAAACATACTATCAACCCAACTATCCCATGGTACAACCTATGCGGGCTTGCTACAATTGTGGAGACCCAAGCCATTTTAGAAACACTTGTCCACGTTTGGTGAACATCATTCATGCCCAAGCTCAAGCAAATCCGGTGAATCAAGCTAACCAAGCTCCACCACCTGCAAGAGGAAGAGCTTATAACATCAACGCCAATATTGTTGAAAATAATAACGGCCCAAACGAATCACCCAACTAATTTTTTTCTCGCCAAGAATCAAGACTCAACTCCAATCGTCTAGTTTTAATGTTTTCTTTATGTTATCTCAATCTTTCCGTATCTCAGTTGTAAAATTTGGAAATTATGTATCCAAGAATTTTAATGCGATTTGATATTACAGTTTTGTTCTATACTCATTGATTTAACATTTATATCATCGTACATCTCGACGTATCTCAATCTTATCATTTAAAGAAGTTGGGTTGTATCACACGTTTACATAGACTGACCCCTTCATCATAACCAACGAGAGAGGTACTGTCATCATTTAGTCATGTATCATCTCAGAATTGAGACTCAAGTTTTGTTCGTGTGTTGTTTATGTTTTAGAGTCACATAGAACTGATCATGATTTACTGATAAAGCCAACGAAAATTTGACAAGAATATGGTGGATACGCCGCTGGTACTTCCTATATATAAGTATTCTTGGCAAAGGATCAAAAGCATTACCAGGAGGTTATGAAAAGTTCCGTTTAGGTTTAAATATCGTCATGGTTGAAGTTTTTGTTTTATGATACATACCTTATCATTACAAATGTATCGGTTCCCTCAAAACTGTTATAAATAAAATCGTAAGCGACATCAAAGATCAAAATCCGAGAAGCCCAGCATGTTTCAGTAACAGAAAGGAGACGTACGCAAGGAGCTGTCTTGTTGAGCTGAACTTAAAATTGAAACTAAATCCGACGGTATTCTATACTGTCTAGATCGCATATGGATTCCTGACCACAATAACCTTCGTGATATTTTTTTCTTATGAATGAGGCGCACAAAACACGATATTCTATACACCCAGGAGCCGACAAGATGTATCAAGACCTTTGATACACCTACTGGTGGCCTGGAATGAAAAAGGATATTGCTGATTTTGTTTCCAAGTGCCTTTCATGTTCCAAAATAAAAGCTGAACACCAAAGACCCTCAGGTCTTCTGGTCCAACCTGAAATACCTATATGGAAGTGGGAAAATATAACCATGGACTTCATTACCAGGTTACCTCGCACTTCTGGTGGGTATGACACTATATGGGTAATAATTGATCGACTTACAAAATCAGCTCACTCTATTCCTATCCGCGAAGATTTCAAGAACGAAAAGCTAGCTCGTATTTATATCAGCGAAATCGTAAGCCGACATGGTGTACCATTAAGCATTATTTCAGATCGTGATGGTCGTTTCACTTTACGAACATGGCAAGCAGTACAAGCCGCTATGGGTACGCGATTAGATCTCAGTACCGCCTATCATCCTCAAACTGATGGTCAATCTGAACGCACCATTCAAACTCTTGAAGATATGCTTCGAGCATGTGTCATAGACTTCAAGGGAAATTGGGACGCTCATCTACCATTAGTCGAATTTTCGTACAACAACAGCTATCATTCAAGCATTGGCATGGCACCTTTTGAAGCCTTATATGGTCGTAAATGCCGATCTCCAGTATGTTGGCACGAAATTGGGGAAGCTCAAATCACTGGTCCAGAATTGATCCAAGAAACCACAGACAAGATCCATCGAATCCGAAACAATCTTCTAGCGGCCCAAAGTCGTCAAAAGAGTTATGCAGACAAACGACGGAAGCCTTTAGAGTTTAACATTGGTGATCATGTACTTCTAAAAGTATCAGCGTGGAAGGGAGTAGTTCGTTTTGGTCAAAAAGGCAAGCTAGCACCACGCTACGTAGGACCTTTCAAGATACTCGAAAGAGTAGGACCTGTAGCATACAAGCTTAATCTACCAGAAGAACTCAACAGGATTCATCCCACATTCCACGTATCAAACTTGAAGAAGTGCCACGAAAACCTCCACATTCCTCTGAAGATATTCAGATTGATGAATCTATGCATTTTATTGAAAGACCTGTAGAGATCATGGACTTTGGAGAAAAACGTCTTCAACGAAGTCGCATTCCAATTGTTAGGGTACGCTGGGAGTCGAAACGGGGACCTGAGTTTACTTGGGAACGTGAAGACTTAATGCACGAAAAATATCCGCACCTTTTTCCTACTACTATTACTTAAATTTCGGGATGAAATTCCTAAAAGTAGGGGATACTGTAACATTTGTCAAAAACGGGTTTCCAAACCCGCTCCGTTTGTAATCGGATATTCAGTTATAAATGTTCGTTGCCTATTTATGCTTATTTTAATTTTTAATGATACATAATTAATAAACAAACTAAACCATAAAAGTTATAATTGGTAAAAAGTATAAATAAAGTGATTAAAAATAAATTGGGGCTGCCGGGACTCGAACCCGGGTCAGCCAGATTGTAACATCAAAGACTTAACACTCACCCGCATAACCACTCCGCCACTTGTTTGTTTTCTGTCAACTCTAGGAAACAAATAAGTCTTATATACAAACCTAGATGAACCGGTTGCGCCAATTGAAAACCGAAATCCGCTATTCAACCGTCTAAACGTTTGAATGATCACGAATTCAGATTTATAACCGATGCACCGACAATTCTAATCAATTCAGACTTAAATTGACTTGAATTCTGATGATGATGGGTTTTATAACCGAAGTTATCCAATAATCCGAATTACTGCAATCAAACATCTTTCTCGCGACTCAGAAACATTCCACAAACCTCCAATTACATTTCCGCACCCTTTACAGTCCACCGGAGAAGTTTATTTTATTCGCCGGAAATTTCTGCAAGTTCGCCGGAAAACCGTATTTTTCCTCAAAACGGCAAGTCCTTCAATACCGTCGTAGTCTAACAATTTTTAAGCTATTTCTAACTCAAACCTTTCACTTGAAATCGAATTCAGACGCTACTATCGGATAATACCAGTTCGCTGGAAAAGTTCTGGAAATCTTTATTTTCATCTGTGAATCGGTAAGGACATTCAAACACTCTGTTAACGTTTGTTTATCACTTCAATTCCACGATTAGCTAATCAAAACGGTTAATTGTCTTGTTCAGTTGAAGTGCACAAAAACAGAGACCGACACCTTGCCGGAATTCTGAAATAAACCGTTCATCGGTATGTATACTTCTAATTATCGTTTCTGCCATTTCATATTAGTTTGTACAATGTTTATCAATCGAACTAAACAAGATATAACAGTGTAATCTTCTGCCTGTAAAATCCAACGAAGAAGATGAACTTCGATAACATTATAAGGATAATTAAAACTGGTATTTTGAACGGGATAGACACACAGTCCAGCAGTGGACTGTGTGCGAACAAAAACACGCATACGTCCCGAGTTCGATCCCTGATACACGCACCCTCTATGTAATAAAATGCCTTTTTGTTTAAAACTGAACCGGGTTAACTCCGTTAGTTGTTAAGTATAATAAAAATCTGTATAATAACCAAGTTAGACACACAGTCCAGCGGTGGACTGTGTGTAGCGTTAAAGCACAGGTCCCGGGTTCGAGACCTGTACATGGCACCGGTTCGACGAATTAAAATGTTTTTGAAAATAAAAGGATTTTGGATAAATTGAGTTAATATATAAGTATAATTAAAAACAGAATTATTTCGGGTTAGACACGTAGCTCAGTTGGTAGAGCTGCGTGCACGCGTACGGGAGGTCTCGGGTTCGAGCCTCACCCAGCGCATTTCAATTTCACATTAAACCGGTCAAACAGTCAAAGTCAAAAAGTCAACGGTCAACCCAAAAAGTCAACATATTTTTATATTTTTATTTATTTAATTTAATCTTAAAAATCAATTAAAAATACTTAGAAATAACGTTTTTAAAGATAGGAAATAGCCTTAAACTCACAAAAATATATCTAAAAACCTTATTAAAATTATTAATAAAATCCACTCATTTGCTAAATTTCCCGTTATTATTTAGGTTAGTTATTTCTCGTTGTTCCGCTCTTCCAATTCGTGCGCATCTCACCAGCTCCAATCCAACGCACCCAATGTGAGTGAATCTTTACAAATTCCCCGTTTTAATCACGTTTTGGAGTGTATCATGTGTCTTGCTATATATTATATTTAAATCATTGTTCATTCATCATATCATGAACATGTGTATTCAGCTTGTTTCAACTGTTTGTGTGGTTATTGTTAGATTCAATTTATTATTTTCAGTACATGCAATTTCATAGGCCGCCGCTCCCCATTACATTATGAGCGTTGAGCAAGTTCCCCATTACATTATGAGCGTGAACCTGGCGTGCCAACATACAATCGGCTCCGTTTGATTGAGCCTTGATCGCACAGACATTTTTTCATTTTCAGTACATGCAATACGATCGGCTCCGTTTGATTGAGCCTTGATCGCACAGACATTTATCATTTTCAGTACATGCAATACGATCGGCTCCGTTTGATTGAGCCTTGATCGCACAGTTTCATTCATGTTATTTATCGTATGATGTTGCTATGTTAATGTATGCTATCATATGTTATTGTATGTTATAGTTGTGATTGCTAATGCTACTGCTTGATTATTTACATTTGCTCATTTATGATTATGCACAATTTTTCATTGATAAACTAACAAGTAAATCAATAATAAATGTTTATCTACCAAGGTTCACTCGCCAACTTATGTTGACCCAATAACCCCATTTTTACACATGATACAGGTGAACCAGCTGCAGCCAGAAACACATAGGATTGGACTAGAAGAATAAAATGATTTAGAGCTTGGAATTATTTTGTTTGGTTATTTTCTTTGTATTGTATGGACATGTTTGGATTATTGGGAATGTAACTTTGACTTTAATAAATATGAAACAAATTAGTAAATATCATGAGCTTTGGTGATAACCCAATTATGCCCCGACTCTTATTCCGCTGCGGGTCAGGGTGTGACACAGAGTAGGTCTAGGGATAAGCCTGAATGTAAAATCTGCAAGAAACGACACGGTGGATAGTGTCGCTTTGATCCACAAGCGAAACCTTGTGGTATTTGTAAAAAGATGGGACACAAATCCCTAGACTGCAGGGATATCAAGGATGCGACTTGCTTCAAATATGGTGAGAGAGGCCACATAAAGACTAACTGCTCCAAGAATGCAAAGGATGAAAATGCAAAATCTAGTGGAGTTAAGAAAACCAATGCTCGAGCCTTTCAGATGAGTGCTCGAGAAGCCGTCAATGACAACAACGTCATAACAAGTCATTTCCTCATCAACGACACCTTTGCTAGAGTTCTATTTGATTCGGGAGCTGCTAAGTCATTTGTTGACCATAAGTTTAGCAAACTACTAAACCTGCCCGTAAGAACTCTAGACATAACATATGAGGTAGAACTTGCCAACGGAACCATTGAAACCGCTTCTTCCATTCTGGATGGATGCTTTATATCCATCAAGAATCATTTGATTCCTATCTCTCTTCTGCCAATGAAATTGGCGGGGTTCGATATAGGCTTAGGCATGGATTGGTTATCTCATAATCATGCCCGGATTGACTGGGATCAGAAACTAATCAAGATTAAAACCCCATCCGGTGAAATGCTCACCATATTTGGAGATATACACTATGGGTTGCCAGAGAAAGTTGCTATGCTTAAGGCTTCCTGATGTATGAAAAAAGGTTGTGTCCTCTATATGGCACAAATAACCGTAGATGAACCTAAGACGAAGATTGAAGATATAGCCGTCATCTCGGATTACCCAGATGTCTTTCCTGAGGAATTATCCGGTTTACTCCCTAATAGACAAGTGGAGTTTAGGATTGACATCTTACCTCGATCTGCACCTATTGCGAGAGCACCTTACCGTTTAGCCCCAATAGAAATGAAGGAATTGAGAACTCAACTCGACGAACTTTTGGAGAAAGGCTTCATTCAGCCTAGTTCATCACTTGGGGAGCTCCGATCTTATTTGTTAAAAAGAAGGATGGTTCAATGCGTATGTGCATTGACTACCGTGAGCTTAACAAAATAACGATAAAAAATCGTTACCCTCTGCCCAGGATCGACGATTTATTCGATCAACTTCAAGGGGCAAGTTACTTTTCGAGGATAGATTTAAGATCAGGATATCATCAGTTGAAGGTTAGGATTGAAGATGTTCCCAAGACCGCATTCAGAACAAGATATGGACATTATGAATTCCTAGTGATGCCTTTTGGGCTCACTAATGCACTTGTAGCATTCATGGATCTCATGAATAGAGTCTGCAAGCCTTACCTAGATAAGTTTGTCATAGTCTTCATTAATGACATACTTATTTATGCTCGTAATCAATCCGATCATGAGAAACATCTTAGGTGCATTATGGAGTTGCTACAAAAAGAGAAGTTGTATGCTAAATTCTCTAAATGCGAATTCTGGCTTCGCGAGGTCCAGTTCCTCGGACATGTAGTTGGTGAGCATGGTATCCAAGTGGATCCCACTAAGATCGAAGCTATTATGAATTGGGAAGCGCCAAAGACACCTTCGGAAGTCCGCAGTTTCCTAGGACTGGCTGGTTACTATAGAGGATTCATTGGAAACTTCTCCAGAATAGCCACTCCTTTAACTGCTTTGACTCGCAAGAATATCAAGTTTGATTGGGGTTCGAAGCAACAAGAATCTTTTGAGACCTTGAAACAGAAATTAAGCAATGCTCCGGTATTGAATTTACCAGAAGGAATTGAAGAATTTGTAGTATCCTGTGATGCGTCGCACACAGGCATGGGCTGTGTGCTTATGCAAAGAGGCAAGGTGATTGCCTATGCATCGCAAAAACTAAAAGTGCATGAAAAGAACTACACCACCCATGATTTGGAATTGGGTGCCGTTGTATTTGCCCTTAAGTTGTGGAGGCATTACCTATACGGGACAAAGTGTATCACATACACTGACCACAAAAGCCTTCAACATATGTTTAATCAAAAGGACTTAAACATGCGCCAACATCGCTGGATGGAGACTCTTAATGACTATGATTGCGAAATCCGTTACCATCCCGGTAAGGCAAATGTAGTTGCCGACGCGCTTAGTCGCATAGAAAGGGTTAAACCTTTGAGGATTAACACCAAAAGTATAGAAGTGAGGAACAGTCTGAATGAAAAGTTGCTGAAAGTGCAAGGGCAAGCTATGTTGAAAGAGAACATAGCCAATGAGGAACTACGTGGAACTGTGGAATAGTTAACGCCCGGTGATGATGGAATCCTCAGATTCAATGGACGAATATGGGTTCCAATTTTTGGAGGACTTAGAGATCTAATCCTCCAGGAAGCACATAGTTCCAATTACTCTGTTCATCCGGGAGGTGATAAGATGTACCAAGACTTAAAGTCTAACTATTGGTGGATGGGATTGAAGAAATCCATAGCCACTTACGTATCAAAATGTTTGACGTGTTCGCAAGTGAAAGCCGAACACCAAAGACCGTCAGGATTCCTACAACAATTGGAGATTCCCACAAGGAAATGGGAACTAATAACCATGGATTTCATAACCAAGTTACCCAGGACTAAAAGTGGAAACTACACCATTTGGGTCATTGTCGATAGGCTGACGGAGTCAGCACACTTCTTGCCAATAAAGGAAACTTTTAGTTCGGACAAATTGGCAAAGATGTATGTGGACAAGATCGTGTCCCTACACGGAGTGCCTGTGTCTATTGTGTCCGATAGAGATACAAGATACACCTCTCACTTTTGGAAAAGCTTCCAACAATCTCTTGGCACTCGATTGAACTTTAGTGCCGCTTATCATCCGCAAACTGATGGACTAAGTGAGCGTACTATTCAAACCCTTGAGGACATGCTTCGAGTATGTGTGATCGACTTAGGTGGTAGTTGGGACGACCACCTACCCTTGATTAAATTCTGCTATAATAATAGCTATCATACCAACATTAAAGCTGCACCTTTTGAGGCTTTATATGGGAGAAAATGTCGGACACCTATTTGTTGGGCCGAAGTTGGAGAAGCCCAACTAACAGGCCCAGAGATCATTCTAGAAACAACAGGAAAAGTTGGATAAATCCTTGACCGTTTAAAAGCTACACGAGACCGACAGAAAAGTTACGCTGACAAGAGGCGCAAACCTCTGAAGTTCCAAATAAGGGACAAAGTCATGCTAAAGGTATCACCTTGGAAAGGTGTAATGCATTTTGGTAAAAAGGGAAAGCTAAGCCCAAGGTACATAGGACCATTCGAAATCATCGAATGTATCGGTTCGGTGGCTTACAAGCTTAAGCTACCGAAAAGTTAAGTGGAATACATGATGTGTTTCACATTTCCAACCTAAAGAAATGCCTAGCGGATGAGTCACTAGAAATGCCTCACGAAGACGTTCAGATTGATGAAAACCTGCGTTTCGTGGAAAAACCAATTGCGATCGAAGATCGCCAAGTTAAGAACCTACGTAGAAAGCACATGCCTATTGTGAAGGTTAAATGGGATGCCCATCGAGGCCCTGAGTACACTTGGGAGGTTGAGTCCACTATGCGACAAAAATACCCCTATCTTTTTATTAAATCTCGAGGTCGAGATTTCTTTTAAGGGGGTGAGGATGTAACACCTCATAAAAAACCCGTCCCGTAAAATTTCGACACGTATCCCGCTGATCCTCAGATGCCACGAGCTCAACAGAGGGACTAAACTTACCAACATGTTAAGTTACAACCTCTGAATGACAAGCTTCAAAGTCAAGCGACCAAAAGTGAAAGAAAACAAATTTCTCAAGTTTTGCAGGCGGTTACGGACCGCAAGCCTTTGTGGTTACGGTCTGTAACCACCTTTTATCTGCGCGCGCCAGAAGGTCCTTACGGTCCGCAAGGGGTTGCCAACGACCAAAAACATGGCAGAACCTGCCTCTGCCATGTTTAACGCAAATTGCCACCTTTCCTTGGGTCGACACATCAGGAAGCACTTGTTGGCACCTGGTAACTCCTACTAACACCTGTTATGAGCTCAAGCATTGACCTCAACTATAAATAGAGCCCTAAGTTCATCCTTGAACTTGCTCATTCACCTCAAATTTGGGTATTCACTTTCTGGAGCTTCCTGGTCTTCAAGGAACTTCCTATTCAGTTATACTTCATGCTTTGGACCTCTAGTAAGTGTCCTAACCTTCCTTATTCAGTTTCATAAGGGTTAAAGCTTAAGTCAAAGCTTTGTTATAAAAATGCTTTTACTTTAGCATAAAACCACATTGGCTTAGTCTATTGTCGCAACAAATGTGGTTACGTGACCGTAATAATGTAGGAATTAATCCCTCAAAAGGGTGTGTTCTGATTACCACGTTTACATGGTCAATTGTCGGGTCAAAGGAAAAGTCAACAGAAAGTCAACGGGTCAGATTATGAACAATTTTATAACTAACAATATAAAGGCTATAAAATCAATTCTAAGACCCTAACAACTTAATAAATGATATTAGGACATCGAAAGTCGTGGTATTTACTCACGCTTTGACTTTCGATTCTGACCCGAATTAGCAACCTATGAAACTGAAAATTTGTTGTAATGTGACCATGAATAGTTATAGCAAAGCCCTCTAGAGTTGTAGGACATGGTCATATAGGAATTTGAGTGTTTATGCAAGTTTCCATACTTTATACCAATTTTTACAAAAGGTCCCTATGAGTCAAAAAACAAGATTTAAATGCAAATGAGCATAATTATAAATCGTAAACTGATGTACTAAGTTGATAAAAATATGTTAAGGTCGACTTTCTGATTTAAAGACCAAAGGATGGTAAATTGCCGTAAATTACGCTTGTATGCGATTAAACTACCTTTTACATACAAAGTTGTTCTAAACATAACTTTGAACAAAAAACCATGTACCTACTGAAGTGGTTATCATTATTAGGACGATTTCGGATATGAATTCTGAGTAGAAACTGAGTTTATACATACGTTCGGATATTAAACTCCTAAATGACGAAATCGCCCTTTTGACACTTAAAGTGAGGTTTAAAGTGTTTTAATGAACCAAAACTTTTGTACACTGACATGTTATATTAATAACATATATTCGTCATACGAAACAGATTCTAACCTCAGTTTTACTTAAACACCGTTTAAATCATCATTAAACACCGTTTCGGCCCATAGTATGGTTTAAAACCATATTTATGACCTCGGACTTGTTACCTACTGATTTCTAAACATATTTTAAACATAATTACAGTAAGTAAATAATCTGAACTCAGATTCCCAAATAAGTTGTCAACCATGTGTGAAAAGACCAAAGTGCCCTTTCGGGACATAGTTTGGTCTTAAACTTAAAACCACACATGAGATTGATATCCTACTGAGGTACCATCATATTTAAACTTTTTTTACAGTGAGTTTATAACCATTACATCAGTTTGCTCGTGAAGTCTTTTATAAGCCGTAAAATGACCAAAATGCCCTTTTAAGGCATAAATTTATTTTGAAACCGTAAGGGACCAACATGTTGATAACTTGCTGATGTTACAACATGTCTAAAGAATAATGGCATATGGAACTTGTATAGGACTCACCCGGTTACCCGGTTACCCGGTTTCGCTTATATGCATACGGTTCGGCCTACGTAACTAGTTTACGTAAATTAACCGAAACGGGTTAAACCTTATCATTTTGTTTTCAAAATCCAGAATGTAACATGTTTACCCATTTTAAACAAGTGCCCATACTTGTCGGGTTTAAACTACATTCTATTCAAGTCATCGCTTAATCGAGCGTTTAGTACCGTTATTATTCTAAAGCTACCCGGTTCAAGTCTACAAAGTAGATAGGGCCCGTTAGCATTCTAATTGGTTATAAATACCATCATTTTCAGACTAAGAGCCTCCCGGTAGATTATTACCTTACTTGTCTTCTTGAATTAATGGCTGAGTATTATTTTATTAAAGAACTCGCTCAAGTAAATACTTTTAACTTATTTTCCCTATACGGGCTTGGGGTACGGTATAATAATACCGCTTGGTCGGGTACGGGATCATGTTATCAAATTGTGATTTACTAAATCCTTATAACCCGTTTTATTCTGTATTGTTTGATAACTTAAACAATGGGGGTTAATTCGACCATGTCTGGGATATCCTTGGCTCATTTAAGCTACTAATGGCCACGACCTTAAACGCGCGGTGTAGGCATACACTTGACAGACGCTAATTCTAATAAAATATTGAATCCCACTGGTGTATTATTTAAGTGGCTTGTCGATTAATCAGGTTATTCGGTTTCTGCACCGGACCCCATATGTATTGACAAACATGTAAAACTGTAAACAAGGTCATTTTGAACTATCCCAAGTTATTTATAAAATGTGCCAAGTGCACCAAAAATCATTTTCAATAAATGTTTACAAAATGGGTCGGTTATTAGTATTTACCAGTGAAAACTGACGTATTTTCAAAGGACCAAGTTACAGGTGGCAACACGCAATAGATTGGGAGCTGCGCTATAGTGACAATAGAGGATCTTGCAAGTTCCTAGGTTGCTTAACGCCTGTTGAACAAATACTTTGTACATATTTATTTCGATCCGCCTGTGGATCCTTTCATTACAAGCCTTGTAATTTATTTTTGAACTTTGGACACTCGGTTTGTAATAGTAATTTAGATCCAAGACTTCCGTTGTGCGTGTGTTTGTTTGGTTATGAAGTTATCATCTACGTCACGATATTCCCCAACCAGGCCCACCGGGTACACGTGAAAATAGGGGTATGACATGTCAATAATGCGATAAACGCGCATTACACGATGGAACTAATTTCGAGTACCAAAACAGTTTGTTTTTATAAAAAAAACACTCTTATGACTTAGTTAGACATGTCAAAACATGTCTACCTCGTCACTTTTAGTTTAGTGCTTTTTTAGGATCGTTTGCCGAGCGGTTTCGACCACCGCTTTGACTTTCGAATCCGACCCGTTTGGTTGATCTTTGAACCCAAACAAATACATATTTGTGACCATAGTTGAATAGGGAATAACCCTCTGAGGTTATACCTTATGGTCATATCATTTGGTTAGTGTTATGATAACTAGTTGTCAAGATCTTCAATAATGATCAAAATGCCCTTTTTGCAAATAAATCAACTATAAGCATATGTAACATAAATTTTGACATGTAATCTAATCAAATAACATTTTCAAACATGTTTAAGCATTAAATACTTATCATAACACATATCTTGCCATTTGATCACGTAGTTACGCAAATGACGCGTTAAAGTAGCTTAAACTACCTTAACAGGTCATAATGGGTTAAAAGCACTTAGGAACCTTTTTCAAATCAGAATGTAGACTTTGTTAAACTATTTCATATGAGTCCCAACACTCATTTGGTTTACAAGACCTCACTAATTATCCGATTTTAGGACACGCTTGATTGCTCGAACTTTTGAGCTTTGTTGATATTTGATTCAAGAATACTTTGCAATCACAAGTGAGTACATAGCTCCCCTCTTTTTATGTTTTGCAAATATTTTGGGGTGATTCATATGTGCTAAATTCTTTTCAAGCTTTCAAGATACAAATGCTATGGTTTATATTAACACGACGATTTCAATAATGTGAACGACTTGTTGGTACGTTGTATTGAGGACAAGAATAACATTCATTAACTTTGGCCAAGCCGACCAGTAATAAGTTATGGTACCATAGGACTGACAATCCCGTTACCAAGGTTTGTGGGGAAGTTTGGGGAACGACCGAAACTGTTTATTTTAACAAACCGTTTGGTGGTTTGTTATTGCAATTTAAAGATACCCTTTGGTGGTATAGACGAGTCAACAAAGGCTTGAATGTATTCAACAAAACGACAAAAAGTTTTCACAATTAAAACAAGGACGATTTATTTATGACAATAACGATTGGTTTATAACAATGACGATTGGTTTATGACGATGACGATTTGGTTTTTGACAATGACGATTTGGTTTATAACAATGACGATTTGGACTATTGGTTTTAACAAAGACGATTGGACGATTGCTTTATGATAAGTAATTTAGATAACGTGACGGGTGTAATGTGATAAAAGCATGGTGGATAAGCCGCTGGTACTTCCTATATATAAGTGCTTTCATCATAATACATATCGTGGCCTTATCTAAATTTCTTGGAACAATGTTTTCGAATGATGTCACGTAACGATTTGCACTTAAAGATATAAACCATACGAAGTTTTCTTTTAAATCAATTTATAACTTGGTTTTACAAAAGAAACATTTTGGCCAAGATTCATGGTTACAAGATTTTTCACAAAATTTAACCAACTAGTTATGGTTGGTTAACTATATTGCAATATCAAACACATTTGATATAAGTATCCATTCACGGCTCGAGTAGTCCGACGAGGTATTTCGATATATATATATATATATGTATATATATATGTGTATATATGTATTATATATACATATATATATATGTATAAATATGTATACATATATGTATATATATATATACATACATATATATACGTATATATATGTATACATATATACATATACGTATATATATATACGAGACCATGAATCTGATACACTCATAAAACCTATGTACTCGCCGGTATTTTGTTATGCTGACTCGTTTTCACATATGTTTCAGGGAACGATGCTTGATGATACTGATGCATGCTCACGTAGGAATGGACATGGACTTTAGTGATATAAATTGGAAAGATAATTACTATGTTTGTTTAGTTGTGTAATCATCAAGACAATATAACAATGTAATCAACGTTAATAATCAGTAAAACTTAATTTTAACTACCACGTGTTGTTGTAACAATCTGTTAATGCGACTCCCCGACGTTTCCGCCATGGTTTGTTGTTTTTACGTGGTCGGGGTGTTACAGTTATAATAGTATTTTTTTAGTGTTACATGATATGCCGTTTCAATTAACGCGTCACAAAAATGTCATGTCAACCTATTAAACTATTTAACAAGAGAGGTAAAACATCTTATGTGTGTCATAAATGAGTAAATCATGTTAAACCCATTTAACCATATTTATATCATGTTATCAATGTGTTATCTTGTTTATAACCCTTTACCTGTTTGTCACAAATACGAAGTCGTTTAACTTCATGTGAATGTTTACATGAATTGTCTGTATTGATGTATAACTACAAATAATTTATATAGTATTAATTTGCAACATTATTGGGCTTCATGCTATTTTATTTCATGCTTTGTTAGTATTTTGTGCTTTTGGGTGTTGTACTTTATAGGTGTTGTACTTTAGGTGTTGGTTTGGGGTTTTCAAACCCTAAGCTACCCTCATTTAACTCTTATCACTCTCTCTCCTTGTTTTCCTTTGGTTATCACTTTCATCGCTAATAATCGAAGGTAGGTGGTTTTGGTTGTTTGATTTAGTGGGTTTTCGGCTAATCTTTTGAATTGGATGGTTATTGATTTTTTTTGCTCTGTTTGTTTGCGTTTTGCCTTTAGATGTTGTGGACGTTTGTCTTGGGTTTCGTAAGGTCCACGAAACCGACACGTCATTGTTTTGGTGGGATTCTGGCTAACGTCTTTTGATTTGTATGGTTGTTGATATGTTTTATTTTGCTTTGTTGGTTTGCGTTTGGCTTTAGATGTTGTGGTCTTCTATGTTGGGTTTTAAAAGGTGGATGAAGCTGACATGTTTGTGTTGTGTTTTTTTCTGTATTGAAGAGTCGATGAAGAAGAGATTTGGCTCATCAAAGACGGCAGTGTTTGTTATTTTTGTTCTGCTAATATGATGCGATGTTTGATCTTGTTTTGGTAGTGGTTGACAACATTTATTGAAATTGTATACTGGGTTTTATGGTTTCGACTTGATATTCACTCAATGACAATAAGTTCATCCAAGATTTTATAATGTTTCGTTATGATGATGCAATGTCTGTAATGGTTTCCGCTTACCATGCGCTCGATGACGATGAGTACATATTCATCCGAGAGATTTATCTTTTTATTTGGTGATTATATGTCCTGGTTGTTCGTCTTGGTCCTTTGCAAAAGCCTACACTCTATGACGATGCTTTTTGGCTGATTGGGATATTGATTATATTGTGCTTGCGGCCTTTGTTGAACAATTGTTAGTTGTTATCTTTTAAGGCCATGATGCATTTTGCATGAGTTAGGCATTGGTGATTAACTATTGGGATTGGAAATGCATTTGAAACACAATGAATTGTTTGTTGGAAAAATTGAAAATTATGAGATGTGTTGCATTGTTGCGCTATGTTAGACGTATCCGACTTAGGCAATGATGTTTAACTCTTGGCGTGGTAGTTGCGATGCTTGGAGTATAGTTAAGATTTTGAGCATACGCAAGGCAAATGAGATTGTTTATATTGGGGTATTTATACAATATTAATTTGCAACAATGATATGTTGTTGTACTTCATGTTGATTTGGTATTTTGTGTTCTTGGTCTTGTAGTTGAGGGTTGTTGGGTATTTTATTTGTTGTTAGGCTTTGTGACCCTTTTATAACACACTGTTTTCTTTGTGCCACCGATGTTGGTTTGGTGTTGACCTACGACCTTCAAAAGTTGATGAATATGAGATTGGTCTCATCCGAGATGTTATTGTGTTTGTTTGATGGTTTTTATTTTCGCTATGCGGATATGATATGACATGATAAGGAATTGTTTTTTAGTAATCATTTACAAGTGGTAATTAAATTGGTTTGTATTGGTGATGATGGTATGTTGGTCTTAGCATGGCAACTGAGTTGGCTTGAAATAATCCAACAGTTGCAACCATTATTTTGAGCCTCTTAGCACCATGCATGTTCAAAATACAAACTAATACTATATAAATTACACATTTTTGTTCTACGTTTCTTACTTAAAATTATCAATGGCAATGATGAATGGCATTTTTCCGAGCCTCTTTATTTTAATTTGTTGATATATTATAACTTATTTAAATGAAACATACCTAGGTATATGTCTTTGTACGGCTCCAACAAATGTTGAAGGCTATCATTGGCTACCATTGCTTCTGATCGTTGAGTAACACAAAAATTAATGAGGTAACTGATAAGTAATTAACATCCGTAAAACATAAGTGGAGTTGCAGGTAGCCATCGACACACTATATGTGTGTTACGAAACTCGTAAAGATGTTAAGGACTAAACTAGACTTAAGCATGTTATGTGTTAAAATATTTCGTTATAAATATTTATATAAATAACCGTATACAATCAATGATGTTACTTAAAATGGCTTATTGCTAAGTTTGCATAACATAATATATTTCGGCGAACAAAATACTAGTTAAAGCTCAATTGTAAGGCTGGTGGGTATGGGGTTGTCCCTGGGTCGGCTTGGCCCGTCGCAGACCGGTTACAATGGCCAGGTTTTTTAAAAAAGTTGAATTAAATTTTATCACTATATATACATTATTTCATACCCCTTTTTACACCAACTCATCCAAACTCTCTCAATTTCTTATAAAAATACCCTCCAACATTTAAAAATCCATGGATCCATACAACCTAAACAACCAAATCCAAACCCGTTCTAGTCAGCCGGCTACACTCCACCACTCGATCCGAATTGGTCATCCCAATTTTCTTTTTTACGGGTTTCTAAAAAGGCCCCAGTGCTTTTACCCAATTAAACCAAATGCAACAAATGCAAATGCTAATGTGAAACCAGTTTAACATGCCATTTCAATCACAACTACAATCACCACCACCACGGGTAGGACTGTCCCGGCCGGTAGGACTGTCCCGGCCGGTAGAAGACCAGGTTGAAGACCAGGTACATGAACGTGCTGAGCAAGGTGCCAAAACAAAGCAACTTAGTTGGACAAAAATCGAGGAGGAGGCATTGGCTAAGGCGTGGGTTGCTACGTCGAAATGCCCAATAGTTGGTAAATATTATTCTGGAATATATATATATATATATATATATATATATATATATATATATATGGGTTATTGTAAAAAATGTGTTTTTTGTGAGAAGGTTAAGAAAGAATCTAAACCATTAGATCTTTAATCTAATGGTTGAGATCTTGATGGCAATCTTGTAAATAGTGTAACAATTAAATTAATTAGTTTTCTAAATTAAGGGTATAAAGGTAATTTTAACATTTTTAAATTAATAAACTAACATTAATGTACATGTAACTTCTCCCGTCTTTTTTAAATGTCAATAACTTTTTATATATAACTTTTTGTTTAAAAAATCACACCGTCTTTTATTTAATGCACATGCAACTTCTCCCCATCTTTAATATGAGTACCATAGTGTTATATTTATTTAGAGAAAAAAATTTACATTTAGTTCAGCCTATTGAAATGCAGGTTTAAATATTGTACGAGAACATCATGCAGGTGTAAAACATCATGCAAAGAACAACTACTGGAATGCAGGTATAAAACACCGTCCGAATAACACCTATTAGAATGTAGGTATAAAACACCATGAATACAGGTTTAAAACACTATACGAAGAAGATCTACTGGAATTATAGTAGTAAAACACCACACATAATGTGCAATGCAATCATTCCAGATATTAAAAAACACCATGACTATATTACAATTCAAATAATGCTGTTTTTAGAATCTGAATGGTGTTTTATACTTTCAAAAGACTATATTGGATTCAAGTTGTGGTGTCTTTTGGAATTCGTATGGTGTTTTATAACTGCGAATTAACTAAAATTTTGATATGAATTTTATACCTGCGAAGTAATCTTTATGTATAATCATATAAAATTCAAAATTGGAATTCCTAAAATAACTACACATTAATTGTATCCTTAATTAGAATTATTAGTACAATTACCATTATATTCTTGATCTAAAAAAATGGATAGAGAAAGATCTAATGGCTGAGATTCTTTCCTACCCTTCTCACACTTTTGGTCTTTTTTACAGGAACCTCAATCTATATATATATATATATATATATATATATATGGTGAAGATCATTTGGAACCACCATTTATTACCATTTTATCGGGAGAACCGCGAGAATCAGAGTGAACACAATCAAAACTACTTAAAAACACAATTTTTTAAAATTTCCATTAAAAATCTCAACATTATATTTATATATTTTTTTTTAAATTTTATAAATCTGAATACTGATGCACATGTACATATTTCATATATCATATTTCTTGACCACACTTATACAATTTCCCTTCCATCTATCCGTAATACATTACCATTATTATCAAATTTCACTTCCATCTACACTATCATTGCCAATATGTGTAGCACCAACCTTCATACAATACAAAAAATATATTACATCATAAACAGACAAATATAACCAAACTATCAACCACTAGATAAATTTAACCAAAATAAGCATATGTGCTTACAAATGACAACATCATTTATAAAGTGGTGTACATGTGCATCTCTTCCTAACTTAATCATTAAATAACAAACAATCTTTTTTAGCTCTTTGATTAACCACTACGTCATCAGTCTTCATCGAATCATCATTACGTTATATCTTCTATAACATATGGCAATTTTTTTACCCTTTATTCATCGATTTCAGAACATAAGTTATCTTCTTCACTTTTTTTCTATTTACTGATTTACAGTTGTTGTTGTATATTTGTGACAACAACTTTTAGATTTTGGTCTTTGGATATCTTGTAATTAGTAAAATGATAAACAGTTAGCGAGTTTAGCTTTGTAATAGTAAGTTAATAGTGATTGGGCTAAACCAATCCCACTTTGGGTTAGGGTACGCGAATTAGGACTGTCCAACTCGTAGCCCATGTGTGTTAACCTAGCCCTCAAACTTGTGTTATATAAACAAGTAATTGCATTAGCGCTAGGGGTGAATTACCAGAGAAACAATTTTTACAAAGAGATTAAAGAGACGCTTTGTTTAGGAGAGAGGCCAGGCGAATTTGGGGATCTTGTTGATTGATAATCAATAAAGATAAGTTTGTGGTGATTTATGTTTTCTACAATTAATAGTCTTGTCTTGTCTAGAGGATTCTGCACTCTAGGTCAGATCTATAATTTTGTGAAACGTCTATAGGATTAAGGGACCTATCATTGGTATCAGAGCATTAGGCTCTTGATTGGCTCGGTTCAGAATTGTTTGTTGCTGAAAACAGATGATTTTCAAGTGTTTTGGAAGCTGTTTTGGTTGAAGAATAAGCTGATTTGTGAAAATCAGCAAGTTCTTCATTTTTTTACTGTGTTTCTGCGTATTTGGTACTACAGAATTTTGATGTTTTTGGCTAAGGATTTTGAAGATTCGAAGAACTGTTCTTTGTGTTCTTCGTTGTGTTCTTCAGTTTTGTTTGAAAATTACTGATTTTGGTTGTTTGTTTTTGTAGGATTCTGCTGGAGTAAAGATAAGATCTTTTCAAACTCTAAAAAGATTTAGTCAGATCCTAGAAAATCAGAGTTGTTGTTCGTCTGGATTGCTGAACAAGTTGCTGCAGACTTATTAAATTCGCAAATCAATACCTGTGTTTTTAACAACCTTCGTACTTGTCAAATTTGCAATCTTGACCTGCGTTTTTTACTTCCCTGCATATTAAATCCAAAGGGGACTTTGGGGACAGTGATAATAGTCTTCTGCGACATTATCATGGTGATCAACGACTTTGCTAGTCGTTGTAATACTAAACTAAACATTGCCTGCGTAATTAACCCAGAGAATTTAAACCTTAGTGTACTTGGAACTCAGCGTTTTTTGACCTGCCTGCGTATTTAACATGCGTATTTGACCGGCGAACTTGGACTGCGTATTTGACCGGCGAACTTGGACTGCGTATTTGACATGCGTAATTTAACGTGCGTATTTGACCTGCACATTTAAATTCTAAGTGGTGGAATTTTAATCAATTGACGTATTTGGTAATAAACTTTTTTGTGCATATTAATTTATCCGTAAACGAACTTTAAAAACGGACTGCATGGTTTTAATCCCCTTATTTTTAGGACAAAAAAGGTACATAAATCCCAAACAAGGTTTTGAACATTAGACATCGTTGGGTTCGTATTCTCGAGACGAGTCTAACGGTACGCTTTGGTAAAAATAGTTTTCGGTTAGTTTTTAACGAGCTGGTTACGTTAAAAATATCGACTATGTCGAACCTGAATAAGTTGTTGAGGATGGAGCATGAGGTTGGTACTACCAATAAACCGCCAAAGCTAATGAAGGTAGAGTAGTATCTTACATGGAAAGACAGGTTCGAGTCTTTCGTTGAATATCAGGATGGGTATATTAACCCCACTCATGAGTTTGAAGGTAGACAACGAGTCACTACATATGTTAATATGGAATATGCAAAGAAGATATATGAAGCTAAGAAGAAAGCCCTAGCTGCTATAAAGATGTCTCTACCAGATGGTATAAAACACACCTTTAGGAGGTACACTACCTCAAAAGAGTTGTGGGATGCGTTGGAGAAGCGATATGAAGGTAATGCTGATGTGAAGAAGAATAAAGTTGACTTGCTATAGAAACAATTTGCTGTCATTAAATGTATGAGAAATGAGTCCCTAGAAGATTCTATAACAAGGTTCTATCATCTGATGACAAAGATAGAGAACTATGCCATAGAGGGATACACTAACACTGAGATAAATGACAAGCTGCTAGATGCCCTACCTACTAAGTGGGATAATTATACTCTCATGATAAAGGGTGAAGCTGATTACGAGACTAAAGACTAAGAAGAAGTTGTTGCGAAACTGAGAGCTTATGAGCTCAACATGAAGATGAAGGAAACATGTTATGATTAGGTTCAAGATCCGGGAATCTTCAAAGGCACTCGATCTTCATCTTCTCACAACGCTTCTAGTGATTCAGCAACTTCATCTCTCTCAAGTGAAAATCAACTATTGTTATTGACGCTGATGGTGAAATGTCTTTTGTTGCATCATCGGGAGGCTTAGCGGCAAGAAAGAGATAGCAGACTGGATCGAATAGCAGAATTCGTAAGTCCATGCTAATAAGTGTCAAATCAGGTGAGAATTAATTCTCTCTCCTTGCCTCTTTTGTTGCTTCATATCATAATTATATTCAAGGCAAGATAACTAATCCTGTAGTACCAGATGAAGATTATGAGCAGATTGATCCAAACAACTTGGATGAGAGGGATATTCAGTCCCAAATGGCTAAGATATATGTCAGGGCTAGACGTTTCATGAATAGAACTGGAAGGAAGTTAATTGGGAAGAATGTTGGATTCGATAAATCAAATGATAGATGCTTCAAATGTAAAATCTTGGACATTTTGCCAGAGAATGTAAAGACAAACATGAGAATCACAACAACCTTCCACATATCATAATTCATTTGGTCAGAATTCAAACAATAGTGGATCGTGGGCACTGGTTTCTACTACATCTCCTGATGGTTCATGTGATTGGAGTCTTCATTTGGAAGATGATGGAACCATCACATAAGCTTTAATGGCAGAAGCTGAAGCCCAAACTAGTGAAAAAGACAATGAAGAGGCTTCTGAGAAAAAGAATGTAGCTGAACAGGTAGCTAGTGAGGAAATGAAAGCTGCCAAAGAACAAAATGATGTTGAACAGGTCAAGCCTAAAGAAAAAACCAGCTGAAGAGGTAAAGACTGATGATGTACAGGTACAATCTGAAGAAGAAGAAGAGAAAGACAATACTGATTTTGTTGCATTTATGGCCGACTTGAGCAAAGCTACTGGTGATGTAAGTTTAAACCCAATAAGTTCTATCTGCATGAGTTGTAGTGAATTAAGAGGTACAATCAACAGGTTATCCACTTAAAACCAAAGTCTGACAAAAAAACTAAATGGTCTAAAAGAATTAAACTTTTTCATTAAGAAAAAAAAGTCTCAATATGTAAAGAAAATAAAATCAAGGGAAGCTGAAGTTAGAACTTTAACTGATAAACTAAATAAAAAGCTTCAAGTGATATTTAGCACATGAGACAATGAGAGATAAAAGAAGAGAACTATCTAACAAGTGCAAAGATTTATGTGATGCAAAAGTTAAGATTGTTGAACTTCAAAGAAAAATAGATGAATTTAGAAACACATATTTTGTAATGAATCACATGATGGGTAACTAAAAAGAGTACTGATCGAACAACAGTGGGATTTAATGAAGTTCATCCTCCTGTTCATCAAGGACTATACATTGTTACCACATGAAGATAATTTAACAGATTTTGTGTATGCGGCAACATTTGTGGTTGAGCTGATGAATATCGAAGTACCTGATAATTCCACTTCTGAGAATGAGGATGTATCTGATTATGAAGTGGTTGATGTCAAGAAGGAAGCCAGACACATTGCCTTGAAATATAAAAATGCCAATCCCTAACCTCAAAAAACAACATTATGTTAAAAGATGAATTTTGTGAAAGAGGATGACATAAAAAAATGAAACAATAGTAACTAAAACAGAGTCTAATGAAAAGTTTGTTAAAGATAAAATGAACAATGGCAAATCACAAACAACAAACGTCGGTCCTTCTAAAATGTCCTCACCTCATCAGAACCATCAAGTCCAAAGGCTTCACAATAGAAAACTTTTGCGAAAACGTCGTGCGTTAATTGTCATACAAAAGGACATGCAGTTAGTTGTTATCCTTACGAAGAAGGGCGAAGCACCTTTGTTAGTGCCTATTCTATGTATCCGCCACTGTACGACTAGGCTAGATAGAGCGTGTGTTGAATATTGTATAGTTGAGATACGAACACATGACAGTTTAGAGAGAATGTTGATTCGTATGGATGAGACTCGTCCGCACGGATGAGTCATCCGCATGAATGAGTAATCCGTGCAAACTAGTCATCCGCTCCAAAGGGAACTTCACATCTATAAATAGGAGTTCATGTGTTCAAAGTTAATAAGTTTTGGGGAAAGGCTAGAGAGACCTTAGGTTTCTCTCCAACTTGTAAAATGATGTCTGCTCTTTCGGTATGAATGGAAACTTTCTACTTTTGATTATTCTTACGAGATTTCTATCGAATTAGCTTTATCTTATCCAAACTTTCGTCTAAACCCACCGGATCCGGAACTTTCAACCTTTAAAAGAAGCAAAGAAAGACAAGTCGCCAGAAAAGAAGGGTGATAGTGAGTTGAAAAAGTCAAACTCACCAATGTAATCTGTTGTTGAAGATAAGGCTGAAATAGGAAATCAACAATTTCCACGTTTTCAAATAAGTCAACCAAGGTTTCAGCCTGCGTCTACATCTTGTAGATTCGACAGACCTAGAAGCAGTGCACCTAGATTGAATAATTTTAATGGTCAGCCTAATAATTTCAAAGGTGAAAGTCCGCCACAAAATCGATATCACAATGGTGGTGGTCGAAATTTTTATAATAATGACTCTAGAAATTATTACAACCAACGTTTTGGAAATCAACCGAGAACTCTGAGTTTGTGAATCAAAATAGAAGTTTTCAAAATCAATATTTCCAAAGGTCACAGAATCTGAGCACTTATAGAAGCCCTCAGGACCAGAGACCTAGTGGAAATAAAAAACCATTTGCATCAACATGTCTGAGATCTAAGACTCCAGTAAGGAGTAAGGAGTGATGGATATTGGATGGATGTTCCTGCAGTTGATGAATCTAGAAGACCCAAGACCATTAAGGCTTGGGGCCCCCTATCTAACTAAATTTGTTTTGGTTTGTGCAGAAACTGCTAAGGAGGCTAATCAACTTATGGTATGTTGATAATGGCTGCTCTAGGCACATGAAGGGGGATAAGAGATTGTTAAAGAATAGGAAGAAATCAATGGAGCATATGTGAACTTTGTAGGAGCAAAAGGGGTAGGATAACAGGTTAAGGAAAGTGAAAAATGGGAGGATTACTTTCGACAAAGTTAACTATGTCGAGCAGCTAAAACACAATTTGATGAGTGTGTCGCAAGTATGTGATAAGGGTTACTCTGTTCACTTTACCAAGTCTGGGGCGTTAGTGTTGAAATTGGGTTTGCTCATTCCTGAAGATTAGATAGTTATGAAAGCCCCAAGGAAGAATGTTACTGATGTGCTAAAAGTGGTTTAATTAAAACTAACTAAATTACTCTAATCTAGACACTAAGTTTTAAATTTATACACCTAGATTCTACCTAAACCTAAACCACACAACCGACAAGTGTACCGGTCAATGCAATACAGCTAAAGTAAGTCCGAGTATCGAACCCACGAGACTCTCTAATTACGTTAATTACTCTATCTAGACCTAGACTGACACTGACATAACTATTTTTTCATTTGATTGGGGGGGTTTACTAAAAATCCTAAGAATGCAATTAAATAAACTAACTAAATTAACTAACACGAGATACTTTGAACTTTTACTCAGATGGTGAAGACACTACCTAGACTGGAATCATGGTTTGCTTTTAGTAACAGATTTTATTAGGATATTAATTATTATGGAACCGGGATCTTATAATTCTAAACCTTTCGAGTTACCGACTAAGACTCCTAACCCATCTCAAGAGCACGTTAAGGCACCCTAGAGGCTGTTATGAACACCGGTTGGTTAAACTCCCTCTCAAGACATTTAACTGGTTTATGAAAGTACCTTAACAGATTCACTCCCTCTCTGGACCTAAACCAAAGGTAAACTTGAGTTCTCGATTAGACTTGTTAGACAATAGCCAAAAGGTTTACTCCTAACGAAGCTCCTACCTTACGTTTAATTACTTAAACCTAAAAATAATCTCGCACCTCTCAGCTATTGAGAATTAGTAAAACACTTAACTTACTTGATTACCGATTATTACTTCTAAGGTTAATTGTGCACGATCACCCTAAAGATTAAAGATTTATAATGTGATATTGACACTCACCAAAATTTAAAACCTAGCAGGACTTTATTACGTGATAAAGACCGTCACCAAGAATTGTGCGAAGCAATTAACAGTTTTCAAACAATGTTAGTATGCAAACACATCTAATCAATAATCAAGTCGCCTACAATTCATAAACAATCCATAAATATTAAATATCCATCATAAAAACCGAAACTTTAGCAAACCATTCATCACAGTCTAGGTAGTATATAAAGTTTAACCAAGAACCATAGTCAAGAAAAAGAAACAATCTTAAACAGTACACAAAACATCTTCATGAGTTCGAATAACATAAAGCAAATCAAACTGAGAAACTAACTCTATGCATACCCGGACTCGTATCTTGAACCGTATGAACTGTTGGCTTCTGATGTTCCCTATGATATGTTCTCCCTTCAGCCGTAGGTATTTAGTATTGCGGACCTCTGATGTTTGGCAGCCGTCTTGTTCAGCCGTATGCTTCTCCCCAAAAATAATCTCTCCTGATCAATAATATATATCGCCCAGCCTATTTCTTTATTAGAATACCCCTCGAGTCGTATTCTCTCTAAACATATATTGAAGGCCTTTGCGATAATATAGTATCTTAATATATCAATGACTTTTTTTTTATTTTTGTGATGTATATCGGATAATATGACACCTCCTAATTCTTTTTATTGCTCTTCTCGTACAGCTGCTTTTCCCCCCAAGTAATTCCATGAGATAATGGATAGATTATAATATTATATTTACTAATGATATCTTCCAATTTAGGATTTGCAATCAAATACAGCCGACATACATGGACTTTGCGAGTCTTCGTCCTAAGAGCTTATAAACTAGAGATAGTTACCTTGGTCCACTCAAAAAAATAGCGATAATTTTAATTTGGTCACTGACGCCCTACTCTGCCCAACGTGCTGATTATTCCTTATTACTCGATTTCGCTCTATTTGCACCAGAACCTAGCAAAACACAAAATAATATAATATATACACTAAAAACTAAAAAGAATAAATAAAAACTATACAATAATTATACATTTTACACGGGATAAATATGTGTATTTTACCACACATCAGATACCTATATCATGGACATGAGCGTTAAGGGTTCTTCGATGGTGTCTACATGTTTGTTGTCAAAAGCATCTGAGGCTGAGTCGATGATATGGCATAGATGCATGGCACGTATCCATTATCGAAAAATGAATTATATAATTAAAAATTGCTTAGTGGAAGGGGTGCCTAAAACCGTGAATTGCATTGCTTCTCCAATCGAATTACTTCACATGAATTTGTTCGGTCCAGTGAATGTAAGGAGTATTAGAGGAAAATATTATTGTTTTGTTGTTACTAATGACTTTTCTCATTTTTCTTGGGTTTTCTTTCTAGTGTTGAAGGATGAAATGTAACACTCCGACCGCGTAAAAACAACAAACTGTGGCGGAAACGCTGGGGAGTCACGTTAACAGATTGTTACAACAACACGTGGTAGTTAAAATTACGTTTTATTTATTATTAACATTGATTACATTGTTATATTGTCTTGAGGATTACACAACTAAACAAATATAGTAATTATCTTTCCAGTTTTAAAGCACTAAAGTCCATGTCCATTCCTACGTGAGCATGCATCAGTATCATCAAGCATCGTTCCCTGAAACATATGTGAAAATGAGTCAGCATAAAGAATGCCGGCGAGTACATAGGTTTTGTGAGTGTATCAGATTCATGATATCGTGTATATATTGCAATACCTCATCGGACTACTCGAGCCGTGAATGGATACTTGTTTCAAATGTGTTTGATATTGTAATATAGTTAACCAACCATAACTAGTTGGTTAAAGTTTGTGAGAAATCTTGCAACCATGAATCTTGACCAAAATGTTTCTTTTGTAAAACCAAGTTATAAATTGATTTAAAAGAGAACTTCGTATGGTTTATATCTTTAAGTGAAAATCGTTACGTGACATCATTCGAAAACATTGTTCCAAGAAATTTAGATAAGGCCACGGTATGTATTATGATGAAAGCACTTATATATAGGAAGTACCAGCGGCGTATCCACCATGCTTTTATCACATTACACCCGCCACGTTATCTAAATTACTTATCATAAACCAATCGTCCAATCGTCTTTGTTAAAACCAATCGTCCAAATCGTCATTGTTATAAACCAAATCGTCAGTCATAAACCAAATCGTCATCGTCATAAACCAATCATCATTGTCATAAATAAATCGTCCTTGTTTTAACTGTGAAAACTTTTGGTCGTTTCGTTTAATACATTTAAGCCTTTGTTGACTCGTCTATACCACCTAAGGGTATCTTTAAATTGCAATAACAAACCACCAAAGGGTTTGTTAAAGTAAACAGTTTCAGTCGTTCCCCAAACTTCCCCACAAACCTCGGGAACCTTGGTAACGGGATTGTCAGTCCTATGGTACCATAACTTACTACTGGTCGGCTTGGCCAAAGTTAATGAATGTTATTCTTGTGCTCAATGCAACGCACCAACAAGTTCGTTCACATTATGGAAATCTTCGTGTTAATATAAACCATAGCATTTGTATCTTGAAAGCTTGAAAAGAATTTAGCACATATGAATCACCCCAAAATATTTGCAAAACGTAAAAAGATGGGAGCTATGTACTCACTTGTGATTGCAAAGTGTCTTGAATCAAAGATCAACATAGCTCAAAAGTCCGAGAAATCAAGCGTGTCTTAAAATCGGATAATTATGTAAGCATCGGGACTTTAGTCGGCAGATCGGATAGAGTGAGGTCTTGTAAACCAAATAATTGTTGGGACTTATATGAATGGTTTAACAAAGTCTACATTCTGATTTGAAAAAGGTTCCTAAGTGTGCTTTTAACCCGTTATGACCCGTTAAGGTAGTTTAAGCTACGTTAACGCATCATTTGCGTAACTACGTGATCAAATGGTTAGATATGTGTTATGATAATTCTTTAATGCTTAAACATGTTTGAAAATGTTATTTGATCAGATTACATGTCAAAATTTATGTTACATATGCTTATGGTTGATTTATTTGCAAAAATGGCATTTTGATCATTATTGAAGATCATAACAACTAATTATCATATACTAACCAAATGATATGAACATAAGGTATAACCTCAGAGGGTTATTCCCTATTTAACTTTGGTCATAAATATGTATTTGGTTGGGTTCAATAATCAACCAAACAGGTCGGATTCGAAAGTCAAAGCGGTGGTCAAAACCGCTCGACAAACGATCCTAAACAAGCACTAAACTAAAAGTGACGAATTAGATATGTTTGACATGTCTAACTAATTATAAGAGTGTTTTGGTATCAATAAAAACTGTTTTGGTACTCGATATTAGTTCTATAGTGTAATACGCATTTATCGCATTATTGACCGAAACTTTGACTCGTCACTATGACTAGTAAACGTGGTAATCAGTAGGCATGATCACTAAGGACCATAACCATCATGATCACGATCACGTTGCAAAGTTCAATTGAAATTTGTTTTGACCAATTCATGGTCATAATTGAAAGTTAACAGAAAGTCAAACTGTTTGATTTTTAGCTCAAATATGCTAAAAGAATTGAACAAGATCTAAATGAAACACTTACATACACTCTAGGAGAGCCTTAGAACTCCGAAAATGATCTTCAAATGGTTGCAACTTCAGATAATAGCAGATGAGAGCAAGAATGGGTGTTGTAAAAGTTCAAATGTGATGATAAACATGGTATTTATAGAGTTCTTGGATCAACAAGGTCATTACAAGTGTTCATGAGTCATCAAGGGTTTGGATTAGTGTCATAACACATGTTAGATGCAGGAGAATGAGTGGGAAGTTCGAAAGATTAGTGTCCAAGGAATTAAACATGGAGCTGCCAAGTTTCTGCTGAGCTGGGGGGCCCTAATGGACCATAAGCGCTTTGGGCTTACGGTCCGTAAGCCCTTTAGCTGGCAGAAACTTTCAAAAATTAGCAAAACAGGCCCCTGAACTTGTTATTGACGCGTTTTGGCACTTCTAACACCCGCTAATCTGATTTTTAAGCTTTATAAGGATGTTAAAGCATAGGGAACTTGAAATGTGCTCACAAATGTCTTGGGTGTCGGTTCGTTTGGTCGTACGGTTGTGGTTTTCGGTTAATTACGACGAAAATCATAACGAACGCGTGCATAACCGTAAATGTGTGACGAATGATATTTTTGCATTCCAATCATCAAAATACAAGATTTTAATGATTACAACAATTTTTGGATGTGCGTACATGTCCCGGATTAAGAAATACGCGAAACCGCATAGTTTCGCAGAATTTGCGAAATAGCCCCTGAACTTGCATAAGCAGGTTTTTGCCATACCGAAGCCCTCAAAACTTATTTCTAAGCTATGTTAAGGGTATTTAGGGTATGTTTAGCTTTCGACCTTGTTCTGGAGTGTGCATCGCTACGAGAATCGGTAGACTTTCGTAGTTTGTCATAAATAATCCCTGTGATCAAATAGGTTTGTTTTTGACATACCAAACCCTTCAAAACTTATTTCTAAGTTATGTAAAGGATATTTAAAGTATGTTAAGATTGTGTCATCGTTCTGGAGTGTACGTCGCGTTAAACTGATTACGTTTACATAATAGTTTGAGATTTCACTTCAAGAAGTCGTTTGAAAGTTTGGAATCGTGCAAGAACCGAATATGTGCAATTGTCATGATAAAAATACAAAACTCTTAAATAAAGCACAAAATTTCATTGATTGATAAAATTGTTCATAATCGTTACAGATTCGTAATACCACAAATGTCACATGAAACAGCAGGGATGTTGATCAATCTTTTAGCAAAGTTGGAGAATTTACTACAGACGGGTATCAAGCGCATTAGAAGCGACAATGGCCTGGAGTTCAAGAATCGGTTGCTCGATATGTACTATCATCTCAAGGGGATAGAACATCAATTCAGTGCATCTTACACACCGTAATAGAATGGAGTGGCAGAACGGAAAAAAAGGACTTTAATTGAAGTTGCTAAGAACAAGGCTTTCTGATTCTAAGCTTCCTGTCCTATTTTGGGCAGAGGCTGCGAATACAGCTTGCTATGTTCTGAATAGGGTTTTGATTGTTAAACAAAATAACAAACGTGTTATGAACTTTTGAGAAATCGTAAACCAAATTTACAAGGGTTTGAACCTTTTGGGCTACCATGCACATTAACTAGAAATAAAAACCAACCAAAATTTGGTGAAGTGGCTGACGAAAGATATTTCCTAGGTTATGTAGAAGGTTCACCAAACAAAAGAGTTTTTAATAAACGAATGGTAAAATTGAAAGGTTTTAGGAAAGATTTTTTTATAAGTAAACATAAAGAAATAACTATAGTAATAAAAGAAACAAATAGGCAAGATAGACTCATGTGGTTCCCACTTATTATTTATGTATCCTTTGATGGTTTCCACGCTTTTGGTTTTTTAAGAGATTATCTTGGTTATAGTAGCATGTCCCTCTTTTGGAGGCAACGCTACCCTCAGCCATATTGATCTGAGTCAGCAGGGATACAGTCCCGCAAGGCCAGAATATTGACAGATAATTAAGTAAGTTATTAATGCAAAATGTGGCATGTCCCTCTTTTGGAGGCAACGCTACCATCGGGCATATTGGTCTGAGTCAGCAGAGATACAGTCCCGCAAGGCCAGTTTAAAGTTTTAATAGTAGTTCATTTATAAGGGATTCAAGCCGTTCTTACTTCCCTCGATTTAATGCTATCTGCCCTCAAAGGAAGTCCTATAAGCTTAAATCAAGTCCTTGTAGGATCTTATCTATACACTGAACGAGGCAAGAACTTTACCCATACCATCCTTCTAACCCCCTTCCAGGCAGTTAACGCTTTACATAGACCGTAAAGACACAAATGAGTGAATCAACAAAACATGAAAAGATGATAGAATAAAGTTCACTTTCAATATAAAAAACTAGTTATTAAAGTCATTAATACATACCCCACTAAAAAGTTAACCAAAGCTAGGAAATCAAAAGTAGTACATAAATAACTTGTCTTCACCAAGTGATGTAAGAAATTAGCCAAGAATGGCCTTTGTTCGACAAAAACTCTTACGATCAATCTTGGATCCCGAGACTACTATGCACACTCTAAGAGGGATGATGGTGGTATTGTGGTGGTGGAGTGGTGGCAGGTGTGAGATAAGTGGTTTGCCAAGGTGTGAGTTGAGATAAAACCAAGCACCCCTATTTATAGCTGTAAACAGTGGCTTCACACGGCCCAGTGCCCTGCGTACACATCTCTGTGTATTCCTTCTTCTCTGACTTCATTTAATGAGCATGTTTGATCAGCTGTTACGTGGCCTTGTGTGTCAATGACACGGCCCCGTGGACATTGTACTTGTTGTACTATCTAAGAGATGCAATCTGGAATTTGACCACGGCCCATGTCCATAGGACACGAACCCGTGTCTCTTGTCTGCATCTATTTGTCTTCTTCTGTTCTGGAATCTTGAAGGGGCACGACCCCATGCCGAGCAGGCAGGCCCGTGCTTGACTTCTGATTCGTTGTTTTTTGTCTTGGAGTGAAGCTCGGAGGGTTGATATAGTGTGTCGTCTTCATGTCTTCTATACTTATGCTGGTTTTTATCGTTAATTTGTTCCTTTTGTACATTTAAGCTCTTTTAGTCCTCAAAATAAAAAGTATATAAAGAAACGCATGTTTTCCAACATTAGTACTAACAAGGGTCGATTTTATACCGTATTTGATACAATTTATATATTGCATTTGACGCATATCACTACAACACGAGCAAACAGAGATCATCTAGTAAACAACATCATTGGTTGTAACATCCGTCAAAAAACGGGTTTCCAAAACCCGCTTTGTTTATTAACCGAATAGTCAGTCAAAATTTTCGTCGCGTATATATTGGTTATTTTAATTTTAAACGATACATAACTAATAAACATTGTTAGAATTTTAAAACATAATTAATAAATCATAAAAAATAAGATAATAAAAAATATTTGAGGCTGCCGGGTTTCGAACCCGGGTCAGCCGGTTCAACAAGTAAACAACACACCACTCCGCCACACGCTGTCTTTGTTAACATAATGAAACAATTAATACTTATAATAAAACTCAAAACTCAAACTCAGTAATCAGCGCGCCCAATTCGCAGTCGCCAAGAATACCGACGATTTCGCCAATTGTCGACAGTTTCCTTTGACTAGACGCGTGTATTAACCTCGACATCGTTTATAACCGATGTCTAGTCCCCCAATTCAAGTCGTAACCGCCGGAGAAAAACCTTGACCACGAATCAAGATCGAATTCGGACTCGATACATTCTGCTTCTTCCCTATAAATACACACCCAAGTCTTTGGTAATCTTTTCGCTCAAAATCGCACAATTTCTCGAAGTATTAGCACACGCCGGAGATATTCTGCAATCGCCGGACTTTCGCCGGAAAACCGAGACTTACATCAAATCGGTAAATTTCTCGACTCTTTCGTCTTCAATCCATTGTTAGACATATACTAACTTAAATCTTTCAACCAGAATCGGTTCCAGACGACGTTGCCGGAAATTCTGTACTCGCCGGAAAATTTCTGGAAATTCCGAAATCACGCTGTGAATCGGTACAATCATCTAGACCCCCTGATATCTATTGTTTAGTAACTTAATTTCACAACTCATCGATCGAAACTGTTAATTGATTCAATCAGACGGAATTCACAAATCAGAGCCAACACCATTGCCGGAATTCTGAGAAAAACATTTTGTTCGGTACATTCGATTCCGTAACTCTCTTTATCCATTACATTTCAATCACTTATATGTTCGACGAACGATTTAAACTAGAACAGTTGGATATCGTTTGTCTGTGTCTTTGAATGAAGAAGACGAAGTTGACATTGTGTATAAGTTTAATTAAAACAAGATATTAAACCGGGTTAGACACACAGTCCAGTGGTGGACTGTGTGCAAACACACAGCGCACGTCACGAGTTCGAACCTTACAACATACCGACTTTCTGAATTAAAACCAATTTTTTTTAAACAGAATCAGATCAAGTCACAGTATGTCTTTAAGATTAATATAAACCGTAAGATAAACAGATTAGACACACAGCCCAACTGGTTGGGCTGTGCGCTTACAAACCGAAGGACCCGAGTTCGATCCGGGTCCCTGCAACCGGTTCGACCATTTTAAATCCTTTTAATATAAACCAAATAAATTAACATTTAATTAGTATATATATATAATTAAAACATAGAATATTTCGGTTAGACACGTAGCTCAGTTGGTAGAGCTGCGTGCACGCGTACGAGAGGTCCCGGGTTCGAACCTCACTCAGCGCACATAATAAACACAATCAGACCGGTCAACGGTCAACATTTTTTTATTTATTTATTTAATCAGAAAATTATTTAAAAATACTTAAAAATAATATTTTTAAAGTTAGAAAATGTCCTTAAACTAACAAAAATAAATCTAGAAATCCTATTAAGGTTATGAATTAAAATTATTAATCTCAAATAAAATCCATTTATTTACCGAACCATTATGTTATTATTTAGGTTAGTTTCTATCGTGGTTAAATCCAAATTCGTGCGCATTCATCATCAATCCAAGAAACGCAACCACTGTGAGTGAATTCTTACAAATTCCCCTTTTTATTCATGTTTTGGGGTGTATCAAGTGTCGCTTAAATTAATTCGCTTATTCAAACTCGTGCTATACCATTATATGATCTAAACTTAGAATGTAAATATTGTTTGTTGTGATGTATTACATATTGTTAAGTTGTGTGCAAATTATTCATTAGGCCCATCAGTTCCTCATGGGAGACGAGTTGAACAACGCGTGCCTCAAAAACGTTCATTAGGCCCATCAGTTCGTTGAACAACGCGTGCCTCAAAATCATTCATTAGGCCCATCAGTTCCTCGTGGGAGACGAGTTGAACAACGCGTGCCTCAAAATCAATCATTTGGTGTATATGTGTGCAATAATTAATATTATGTGTTTTGTGATTAAATTTACATTTACGTTTACTCATGTGTGGTTATGCACTTTATTTTATAATCGATACAATAAACACGTTTAAATGTTTTTCATAGGATTCACTCGCCAACTTTTTGTTGACCCAAAAACCATTTTTACACATGATACAGGTGGACAGGTTGAAGCAAGGAACACATAGGAAATTGCCTTAGAAGAAAAATAATGAAGTCTTGAAAGATGTATAGAACATGTTGTACTTGTATTATTGATTGTAATGATTCTCCTTTAAAAAGAAATAATAAATATGAAACTTTATAATAAATGTCATGAGCTTTGATGAAAATCCAATCATGCCCCGATCACCTTTTCCGCTGCAGGCCGGGTGTGACAGATTTGTATCAGAGCTTTTGATTATAGGGATATAGGATAGGTTATTAGACCCTTAGAGCCTATACTATAGTTGATTAGATTTTAATTGTTTATGTGGTTACATGCAAACTCATGATGTTTATTTGTTTCGTATTTATTACATACACACATGCATGCAAACACTTCCACTATCATACTGTGTGATATTTAATAAGTTATACTTATAACATGCTTACATATACATTCATCACGCATATATCAATGTTCACATATTCAAGTCATCCTCATATTCATTTATTCAAGATTTTGTCGTATTTTTTCGTTTTTCAATCTCATCAAAGTGAGTTCTACGACGGACATGTAGTAACTGTAAGGGTACAAGTACCGGTAGTCGGAACGTCCTGTCTAGGTTGGCATTCGTATAAATCCAATATAACGGACCAATTTGCCTACCTGGGGACTAAAGATGAGAGTACGAAGGACCTATTAGGCCAAAGCATGCCACACCAAACGTCGTTCGAACTAACCCCACATTGAGGTATCACGTGTCCACACCTCGATGCACTCCGAATTCCATACGTTACATACATATTTCTCGATTTTCTCCGGGTTTTAGTGTACGTTACCAGGCTAACACATGCGAACCGTATGAAAGACTCGGAAATCATGGGGGCCCACATGATTACGAAGGTGAAGTATGGCGGCATGCAAGGCCCAATTACGAGCAAAGCCCAAGATATCCTATGGATGTAGTAGATTTATTATTCTATATTTATTTTATGTTCTACGACACATGACACCTAAAACGTCAAAGTCATACTCTCGATGCGTATTTCTTGTAGATGTCTTCCAGTCTCTCTCGTAGAAAAATGAGATCAGGAAAATCCCGCGAGCGCATGGCTGCCCAAATTGCTCAACAAATGGCGGTCGTAATACCCAACATCGTAGTTCAAGTTCAACAGGCCCTTACCGCTAATCCCGTCAACCCAATCCACCAAGAAGATCAAAACATTGTGAATCCTTCCCCAAAAGCCACTAAATGCACCTACAAACATTTCAAATCCGGCGATCCTCCAAAATACGAAGGAACTGAAGGTGTCACCGCTCTCCTCCATTGGTTTGAGGAGATGGAAAACACTTTTCTCAATTGCGACTGTCCCGATGATCGCAAGGTGCGATATGCTACCGGTCGTTTGCTCGGAGTAGCACTTACATGGTGGAATACAGAGAAGGCCAAGCGAGGTGCTGAGAATGCTATGACTTTGACTTGGGAAGAGTTGAAGGAAATCATGACAAGACGGTTCTGTCCAAGAAGCGAAATCAAGAAATTGGAAGATGAGTTCTATTCTTTGAAACAAAAAGAGGGCGACCACACCACATACAACAAGAGATTCCTTTAGTTAAATCAGATGGTCCACAACTTGTTCACTCCCCTCTACCGTTTGATAGAACACTACATTCGAGGTCTTCCTTAAAAAATTCAAGACCCTGTAATAAGTACCACACCTGCAACTTTGGAAGCAGCAATGGAGTTAGCTACAGAGCTCACCGAAAACCGCATACGGAATAAAGACTTTAAGGAGGAGAAGAAGAAGGATAAAGCATCAACCGAAACCCCAAACTCCACCCAAACCGAATCCTCTTCTCAAACCACTTCTAAGAGAAAACGAGATGGACAAATCTTCGCTGTCACCCAACACACCCAACCAGCTTCACAAGTTGTACCCCTCCAAGCTATCCCAATCACTCAAGTAGCACCCAACTCAACTTACCCAAATAAGAAACCTTACTTTGACCCTCAATGCAACACCTGTTTTTATCACCATCCATCTAACTTACCTAGTCGACTATGTGCGAATTGTGGACGCTATGGTCATTTGAGCAAGGTTTGCCGCACCTCTCAAAACCAAACCTCACCCCCTACTCAAAACATGATCCAAACATATCAACAACCCCAATACCCCATGTTTCCATATGTTCGAACTTGTTTTAATTGTGGCGACCCTACCCACTTTAGAAACACGTGCCCTCGATTGGTTAACATCATAAACTCCCAAGCTCAAGCAAACCCAGTTAACCAAGCAAATCAAGAAAACCTAACCACTAGGCCACCAGCAAGATGAAGAGCTTACAACATCAACGCCAATCCTGTTAAAGATAATAACGGCCCAAACGAACCACCCAACTAGTTTTCTTCACCAAAAATCAAGATTCAACTCCAACCTTAGTTTTTATGTTTTCTTTATGTTATCTCAATCTTCACGTATCTCAATTATAAATTGGAAATTTATCCAAGAATCTTAATGCGAATTACTATTTCAGTTTTGTTTTATACTTATTGATTTAACATTCATATCATCATACATTTTGACGTATCTCAATCTCATCATTCAAAGAAGTTGGGTTGTGTCTCACTTTTACCTAGACTAACCCCTTCATCATAACAAACGAGAGAGGTACTGTCATCATTCAATCATGTATACCTTCAGATTTGAGACTCAAGTTTTGGTTGTTGTGTTTGTTTATGTTTTAGAGTCACATAGAACTAATCATAATTTACTGATAAAGCCAATGAAAATCTGACAAGAATATGGCGGATACGCCGCTAGTACTTCCTATATATAAGTATTCTTGCCAAAGGATCAGAGGCATTGTCAGGCGGTTATGAGAAGTTCCATGTAGGATTTAGTAATGTCATGGTTGAAGTTTGTTTTATACTCACTGATTTAGCATTCATATCATCATACATCTCAACGTATCTCAATCTCATCATTAAAAGAAGTTGGGTTGTGTCTCACTTCTACATAGACTAACCTGTTCATCATAACAAACGAGAGAGGTACTGTCATCATTCAAACATGTATACTTTCATAATTAAGACTCAAGCTTTGGTTGTTGTGTTTGTTTATGTTCTAGAGTCACATAGAACTGATCATAACTTACTGATAAAGCCAATGAAAATTTGACAAAAATATGGTGGATACGCCGCTTGTACTTCCTATATATATGTATTCTTGCCAAAGGATCAGAGGCATTGTCAGGCGGTTATGAGAGGTTCCATGTAGGTTATAGTGGTAGAAGTTTTCTTTTAGGATATAACCTTATCTTTCCAAACGTATCGATTCTCTCAAAACTCTTGTGCATGAGATCATATCTAGTCAATCAACTCTGTTTATCAATATTCCTTATCTTAGGCAGCAAAAAGCGATTCCTGTAGCAGGGTATCCAACCCTTACTAAGAACGTTACCGCCGCCAATAAAATTTAAACTTTCACCCTCTTCTGATTATGTAATTGTCAAATTAAAACACCCTCTCCACAAGTCAAATATACCACTATTACTTAAATTTCGGGACGAAATTTCTAAAAGTAGGGGATACTGTAACATCCGTCAAAAAACAGGTTTCCAAAACCCGCTTTGTTTATTAACCGAATAGTCAGTCAAAATTTTCGTCGCGTATATATTGGTTATTTTAATTTTAAACGATAAATAATTAATAAACATTGTTAGAACTTTAAAACATAATTAATAAATCATAAAAAATAAGATAATAAAAAATATTTGAGGCTGCCGGGTTTCGAACCCGGTTCAGCTGGTTCAACAAGTAAACAACACACCACTCCGCCACACGCTGTCTTTGTTAACATAATGAAACAATTAATACTTATAATAAAACTCAAAACTCAAACTCAGTAATCAGCGCGCCCAATTCGCAGTCGCCAAGAATACCGACGATTTCGCCAATTGTCGACAGTTTCCTTTGACTAGACGCGTGTATTAACCTCGACATCGTTTATAATCGATGTCTAGTCCCCCAATTCAAGTCGTAACCGCCGGAGAAAAACCTTGACCACGAATCAAGATCGAATTCGGACTCAATACATTCTGCTTCTTCCCTATAAATACACACCCAAGTCTCTGGTAATCTTTTCGCTCAAAATCGCACAATTTCTCGAAGTATTAGCACTCGCCGGAGATATTCTGCAATCGCCGGACTTTCGCCGGAAAACCGAGACTTACATCAAATCGGTAAATTTCTCGACTCTTTCGTCTTCAATCCATTGTTAGACATATACTAACTTAAATCCTTCAACCAGAATCGGTCCCAGACGACGTTGCCTGAAATTCTGTACGCGCCGGAAAATTTCTGGAAATTCAGAAATCACGCTGTGAATCGGTACAACCATCTAGACCCCCTGATATCTATTGTTTAGTAACTTAATTTCGTAACTCATCGATCAAAACTGTTAATTGATTCAATCAGACGGAATTCCCAAATCAGAGCCGACGACCATTGCCGGAATTCTGAGAAAAACATTCTGTTCGGTACATTCGATTCCATAACTCTCTTTATCCATTACATTTCAATCACTTATATGTTCGACGAACGATTTAAACCAGAACAGTTGGATATCGTTTGTCTGTGTCTCTGAATGAAGAAGACGAAGTCGACATTGTGTATAAGTTTAATTAAACAAGATATTAAACCGGGTTAGACACACAGTCCAGTGGTGGACTGTGTGCAAACACACAGCGCACGTCACGAGTTCGAACCTTACAACATACCGACTTTTCGAATTAAAACCAATTTTTTTTAAACAGAATCAGATCAAGTCACAGTATGTCTTTAAGATTAATATAAACCGTAAGATAAACAGATTAGACACACAGCCCAACTCGTTGGGCTGTGCGCTTACAAACCGAAGGACCCGAGTTCGATCCGGGTCCCTGCAACCGGTTCGACCATTTTAAATCCTTTTATTATAAACCAAATAAATTAACATTTAATTAGTGTATATATATAATTAAAACATAGAATATTTCGGGTTAGACACGTAGCTCAGTTGGTAGAGCTGCGTGCACGCGTACCAGAGATCCCGGGTTCGAACCTCACTCAGCGCACATAATAAACACAATCATACCGGTCAACGGTCAAAGTCAACGGTCAACATTTTTTTTATTTATTTATTTAATCAGAAAATTATTTAAAAATACTTAAAAATAATATTTTTAAAGTTAGAAAATGTCCTTAAACTCACAAAAATAAATCTAGAAATGCTATTAAGGTTATGAATTAAAATTATTAATCTCAAATAAAATCCATTTATTTACCGAACCATTATGTTATTATTTAGGTTAGTTTCGATCGTGGTTAACTCCAAATTCGTGCTCATTCATCATCAATCCAAGAAACGCAACCACTGTGAGTGAATTCTTACAAATTCCCCTTTTTATTCTTGTTTTGGGGTGTATCATGTGTCGCTTAAATTAATTCGCTTATTCAAACTCGTGCTATACCATTATATGATCTAAACTTAGAATGTAAATATTGTTTGTTGTGATGTATTACATATTGTCAAGTTGTGTGCAAATTATTCATTAGGCCCATCAGTTCCTCGTGGGAGACGAGTTGAACAATGCGTGCCTCAAAAACATTCATTAGGCCCATCAGTTCGTTGAACAACGCGTGCCTCAAAATCATTCATTAGGCCCATCAGTTCCTCGTGGGAGATGAGTTGAACAACGCGTGCCTCAAAATCAATCATTTGGTGTATATGTGTGCAATAATTAATATTATGTGTTTTGTGATTAAATTTACATTTACGTTTACTCATGTGTGGTTATGCACTTTATTTTATAATCGATACAATAAACACGTTTAAATGTTTGTCATAGGATTCACTCGCCAACTTTTTGTTGACCCAAAAACCATTTTTACACATGATACAGGTGGACAGGTTGAAGCAAGAAACACATAGGAAATTACCTTAGAAGAAAAATAATGAAGTCTTGAAAGATGTATAGAACATGTTGTACTTGTATTATTGATTGTAATGATTCTCCTTTAAAAAGAAATAATAAATATGAAACTTTATAATAAATGTCATGAGCTTTGATGAAAACCCAATCATGCCCCGATCACCTTTTCTGCTGCAGGTCGGGGTGTGACAGATTGGTACCAGAGCTTTTGATTATAGGGATATAGGATAGGTTATTAGACCCTTAGAGCCTATACTATAGTTGATTAGATTTTAATTGTTTATGTGGTTACATGCAAACTCATGATGTTTATTTGTTTCGTATTTATTACATACACACATGCATGCAAACACTTTCACTATCATACTGTGTGATATTTAATAAGTTATAATTATAACATGCTTACATATGCATTCATCACGCATATATCAATGTTCACATATTCAAGTCATCCTCATATTCCTTTATTCAAGATTTTGTCGCATTTTTTCGTTTTTCAATCTCATCAAAGTGAGTTCTACGACGGACATGTAGTAACTGTAAGGGTACAAGTACCGGTAGTCGGAACGTCCTGTCTAGGTTGGCATTCGTCTAAATCCAATATAACGGACCAGTTTGACTACCTTGGGACTAAAGATGAGAGTACGAAGGACCTATTAGGCCAAAGCATGCCACACCAAACGTCGTTCGAACTAACCCCACTTTGAGGTATCACCGTGTCCACACCTCGATGCACTCCTAATTCCATACGTTACATACATATTTCTCGATTTTCTCCGGGTTTTAGTGTACGTTACCAGGCTAACACATGCGAACCATATGAAAGACCCGGTAATCATGGGGGCCCACATGATTACGAAGGTGAAGTATGGCGGCATGCAAGGCCCAATTACGAGCAAAGCCCAAGACATCCTACGGATGTAGTAGATTTATTATTCTATATTTATTTTATGTTCATTCCTAAATACGACACATGACACCTAAAACGTCAAACTCATACTCTCGATGCGTATTTCTTGTAGATGTCTTCCAGTCTCTCTCGTAGAAAAATGAGATCAGGAAAATCCCGCGAGCGCATGGCTGCCCAAATCGCTCAACAAATGGCGGGCGTAATACCCAACATCGTAGTTCAAGTTCAACAGGCCCTTACCGCTAATCCCGTCAACCCAATCCACCAAGAAGATCAAAACATTATGAATCCTTCCCCAAAAGCCACTAAATGCACCTACAAACATTTCAAATCCGGCGATCCTCCAAAATACGAAGGAACTGAAGGTGTCACCGCTTTCCTCCATTGGTTTGAGGAGATGGAAAACACTTTTCTCAATTGCGACTGTTCCGATGATCGCAAGGTGCGATATGCTACCGGTCGTTTGCTCGGAGTAGCACTTACATGGTGGAATACAGAGAAGGCCAAGCGAGGTGCTGAGAATGCTATGACTTTGACTTGGGAAGAGTTGAAGGAAATCATGACAAGACGGTTCTGTCCAAGAAGCGAAATCAAGAAATTGGAAGATGCGTTCTATTCTTTGAAACAAAAAGAGGGCGACCACACCCCATACAAGAGATTCCTTTAGTTAAATCAGATGGTCCACAACTTGTTCACTCCCCTCTACCGTTTGATCGAACACTACATTCGAGGTCTTCCTTCAAAAATTCAAGACCCTGTAATAAGTACCACACCTGCAACTTTGGAAGCAGCAATGGAGTTAGCTACAGAGCTCACCGAAAACCGCATACGGAATAAAGACTTTAAGGAGGAGAAGAAGAAGGATAAAGCATCAACCGAAACCCCAAACTCCACCCAAACCGAATCCTCTTCTCAAACCACTTCTAAGAGAAAACGAGATGGACAAATCTTCGCTGTCACCCAACACAACCAACCAGCTTCACAAGTTGTACCCCTCCAAGCTATCCCAATCACTCAAGTAGCACCCAACTCAACTTACCCAAATAAGAAACCTTACTTTGACCCTCAATGCAACACCTGTTTTTATCACCATCCATCTACCTTACCTTGTCGACTATGTGCTTATTGTGGACGCTATGGTCATTTGAGCAAGGTTTACTGCACCTCTCAAAACCAAACCTCACCCCCTACTCAAAACATGATCCAAACATATCAACAACCCCAATACCCCATGTTTCCATATGTTTGAACTTGTTTTAATTGTGACGACCCTACCCACTTTAGAAACACGTGCCCACGATTGGTTAACATCATAAACTTCCAAGCTCAAGCAAACCCAGTTAACCTAGCAAATCAAGAAAACCTAACCACTAGGCCACCAGCAAGAGGAAGAGCTTACAACATCAACGCAAATCCTGTTGAAGATAATAACGGCCCAAACGAACCACCCAACTAGTTTTCTTCACAAAAAATCAAGATTCAACTCCAATCGCTTAGTTTTTATGTTTTCTTTGTGTTATCTCAATCTTCACGTAACTCAATTATAAATTGGAAATTTATCCAAGAATCTTAATGCGAATTACTATTTCAGTTTTGTTTTATACTCATTGATATAACATTCATATCATCATACATTTTGACGTATCTCAATCTCATCATTCAAAGAAGTTGGGTTGTGTCTCACTTTTACCTAGACTAACCCCTTCATCATAACAAACGAGAGAGGTATTGTCATCATTCAATCATGTATACCTTTAGATTTGAGACTCAAGTTTTGGTTGTTGTGTTTGTTTATGTTTTAGAGTCACATAGAACTAATCATAATTTACTGATAAAGCCAATGAAAATCTGACAAGAATATGGTGGATACGCCGCTGGTACTTCCTATATATAAGTATTCTTGCCAAAGGATCAGAGGCATTGTCAGGCGGTTATGAGAAGTTCCATGTAGGATTTAGTAATGTCATGGTTGAAGTTTGTTTTATACTCACTGATTTAGCATTCATATCATCATACATCTCAACGTATCTCAATCTCATCATTCAAAGAAGTTGGGTTGTGTCTCACTTCTACATAGACTAACCTGTTCATCATAACAAACGAGAGAGGTACTGTCATCATTCAAACATGTATACTTTCATAATTAAGACTCAAGCTTTGGTTGTTGTGTTTGTTTATGTTCTAGAGTCACATAGAACTGATCATAACTTACTGATAAAGCCAATGAAAATTTGAAAAAAATATGGTGGATACGCCGCTGGTACTTCCTATATATATGTATTCTTGCCAAAGGATCAGAGGCATTGTCAGGCGGTTATGAGTGGTTCCATGTAGGTTATAGTGGTAGAAGTTTTGTTTTAGGATATAACCTTATCTTTCCAAACGTATCGATTCTCTCAAAACTCTTGTGCATGAGATCATATCTAGTCAATCAACTTTGTTTATCAATATTCCTTATCTTAGGCATCAAAAAGCGATTCCTGTAGCAGGGTATCCAACCCTTACTAGGAACGTTACCGCCTCCAATAAAATTTAAACTTTCACCCTCATCTGATTATGTAATTGTCAAATTAAAACACCCTCTCCACAAGTCAAATATACCACTATTACTTAAATTTCGGGACGAAATTTCTAAAAGTAGGGGATACTGTAACATCCGTCAAAAAACGGGTTTCAAAAACCCGCTTCGTTTATTAACCGAATAGTAAGTCAAAATTTTCGTCGCGTATATATTGGTTATTTTAATTTTAAACGCATAATTAATAAACATTGTTAGAATTTTAAAACATAATTAATAAATCATAAAAAATAAGATAATAAAAAAATATTTGAGGCTGCCGGGTTTCGAACCCATGTCAGCCGGTTCAACAAGTAAACAACACACGACTCTGCCACACGCTGTCTTTGTTAACATAATGAAACAACTAATACTTATAATAAAACTCAAAACTCAAACTCAGTAATAGGGCGCCCAATTCGCAGTCGCCGGAAATACCGACGATTTCGCCAATTGTCGACAGTTTCCTTTGACTAAACGCGTGTATTAACCTCGACATCGGTTATAACCGATGTCTAGTCCCCCAATTCAAGTCGTAACCGCCGGAGAAAAACCTTGACCACGAATCAAGATCGAATTCGGACTCGATACATTCTGCTTCTTCCCTATAAATACACACCCAAGTCTCTGGTAATCTTTTCGCTCAAAATCGCACAATTTCTCGAAGTATTAGCACTCGCTGGAGATATTCTGCAATCGCCGGACTTTCGCCGGAAAACCGAGACTTACATCAAATCGGTAAATTTCTCGACTCTTTCGTCTTCAATCCATTGTTAGACATATACTAACTTAAATCCTTCAACCAGAATCGGTCCCAGACGACGTTGCCGGAAATTCTGTACGTGCCGGAAAATTTCTGGAAATTCCGAAATCACGCTGTGAATCGGTACAATCATCTAGACCCCCTGATATCTATTGTTTAGTAACTTAATTTCACAACTCATCGATCAAAACTGTTAATTGATTCAATCAGACGGAATTCACAAATCAGAGCCAACGACCATTGCCGGAATTCTGAGAAAAACATTCTGTTCGGTACATTCGATTCCGTAACTCTCTTTATCCATTACATTTCAATCACTTATATGTTTGACGAACGATTTAAACCAGAACAGTTGGATATCGTTTGTCTGTGTCTTTGAATGAAGAAGACGAAGTCGACATTGTGTATAAGTTTAATTAAAACAAGATATTAAACCGGGTTAGACACACAGTCCAGTGGTGGACTGTGTGCAAACACACAGCGCACGTCACGAGTTCGAACCTTACAACATACCGACTTTCCGAATTAAAACCAAATTTTTTTTAAAACAGAATCAAATCAAGTCACAGTATGTCTTTAAGATTAATATAAACCGTAAGATAAACAGATTAGACACACAGCCCAACTGGTTGGGCTGTGCGCTTACAAACCGAAGGACACGAGTTCGATCCGGGTCCCTGCAACCGGTTCGACCATTTTATATCCTTTTAATATAAACCAAATAAATTAACATTTAATTAGTACATATATATAATTAAAACATAGAGTATTTCTGGTTAGACACGTAGCTCAGTTGGTAGAACTGCGTGCACGCGTACGAGAGTCTCGGGTTCGAACCTCACTCAGCGCACATAATAAACACAATCAGACCGGTCAACGGTCAACATTTTTTTATTTATTTATTTAATCAGAAAATTATTTAAAAATTCTTAAAAATAATATTTTTAAAGTTAGAAAATGTCCTTAAACTCACAAAAATAAATCTAGAAATGCTATTAAGGTTATGATTAAAATTATTAATCTCAAATAAAATCCATTTATTTACCGTACCATTATGTTATTATTTAGGTTAGTTTCTATCATGGTTAAATCCAAATTCGTGAGCATTCATCATCAATCCAAGAAACGCAACCACTGTGAGTGAATTCTTACAAATTCCCCTTTTTATTCATGTTTTGGGGTGTATCATGTGTCACTTAAATTAATTCGCTTATTCAAACTCGTGCTATACCATTATATGATCTAAATTTAGAATGTAAATATTGTTTGTTGTGATGTATTACATATTGTCAAGTTGTGTGCAAATTATTCATTAGGCCCATCAGTTCCTCGTGGGAGACGAGTTGAACAACGCGTGCCTCAAAATCATTCATTAGGCCCATCAGTTCGTTGAACAACGCGTGCCTCAAAATCATTCATTAGGCCCATCAGTTCCTCGTGGGAGACGAGTTGAACAACGCGTGCCTCAAAATCAATCATTTGGTGTATATGTGTGCAATAATTAATATTATGTGTTTTATGATTAAATTTACATTTACGTTTACTCATGTGTGGTTATGCACTTTATTCTATAATCGATACAATAAACACGTTTAAATGTTTTTCATAGGATTCACTCGCCAACTTTTTGTTGACCCAAAAACCATTTTTACACATGATACAGGTGGACAGGTTGAAGCAAGGAACACATAGGAAATTGCCTTAGAAGAAAAATAATGAAGTCTTGAAAGATGTATAGAACATGTTGTACTTGTATTATTGATTGTAATGATTCTCCTTTAAAAAGAAATAATAAATATGAAACTTTATAATAAATGTCATGAGCTTTGATGAAAACCCAATCATGCCCCGATCACATTTTCCGCTGCGGGTCGGGGCGTGACATTGGTGATGTGAATGTAGGTATTCAGACAAGGAGAAGTGTTGCAGAAGGTTTGTGTTTGTATGCTATGATTTAGAAGACAGGTATTATCAATGAATGTTTGTATAGCTGTTTTATTTCGCAACCAGGGCTGAAAACATTCACATGGCTCTGAAGGATAATTCATCGGTTGAAGCATTAGAACTAGCTCAGTTTGAAAATTTGAAAGTCTGGGAGTTAGTTGATATAACAGAAGGAGATAAGGAGATATGCACCAAGTGGGTGTTCAAGTGTAAGAAAGATGACTAAGTATCATGACGAGAAACAAGGCTTGGTTAGTGGTAAAAGGTTTCAACCAGCAAGAAGGGATTGCTTATAATGAAGTGTTTGCACCAATTGCAAGGTTGGGGCGATTCAGTTGTTTATGGCTTTCGCATCTTTCAAGGGTTTCAAAGTTTATGAGCTTCATGTGAAGAGCGCATTTCTTTATGGGAAAGTTAAAGAACTAGTGTATGTCTCAGAACCCAATGGGTTTACTGATCCAGACTATCTAGATCATGTTTATATATTGGATAAGGCATTGTATTGATTACATCAAGCACCCAGGCCATGGCAAGAGACACTGTCGACACATCTTTTGGCTGATGGCTTTGAAAGGGGTCAGATCGATAGTACACTTTTCATTAAGCGAAAGAAGGACGATTTTATGTTGGTACATGTATACATGGATGACATCATTTTGGTTCATCTGATGAAAGCATGTGTCATGAGTTTGAGATGGTGATGAAGAGTAAGTTTGAGATGAGTGGAATGGGTGAGTTATCATTCTTCTTGGGGTTACAAGTGAACATAATAAGGATGGATATTTATTCATCAGACGAAGTATGTGTATGAAATTTTGACTTGTTTCAAGACGGAGGATTAAGAACCTTTTAATACACCTATTTGTGAAAATCACAATATTGGTCTAGATGCTGAGAGTGTTGCAGATGTTGATCCTACTCAATATAGGGCCATGATTAGATCGTTGATGTATCTTACTGCTTCAAGACCAGACATTATGTTTGTCGTATGTCGTTGTGCCATATATCAAGCAAATCCAAAGAAGTTGCATATGAAAACGGTGAAGCGGATTCTTTGTTACTTGAAGGGAAAACCTAAGTTTGGGTTATGGTACCCTGCTGATAGTGACTTGGAGTTTATTGCGTACACTGATTCAGATTTTGGAGGATGTAAATCAACACAAAGTCTGCAACAGGTGGTTGTCAGTTCTTAGAGGGGAAGACTTGTCTCATTACAGTGCAAGAAACAAGCTTGTGTGTCTTCGTCTTCTTGTGAAGCAGAATATATTGCAGTTGGAAGCTGTTGCTCTTGGCTTCTGTGAATACAACAGCAGATGCGCGATTATTATTTAAATTTCACTCGCACCCCTATTATGATAGACAATAATGCCACAATCTCAATAACAAATAATCCTGTGAAGCACAATCGCACAAAACATATTGACATTTGTCATCATTTTATACGCGATTGTGCTGAAAAGAAACTCATTGAACTACATCAGGGCCAACCCATTAGGCTTTCCAACCTAGGCACAGGCCTAGGGTCACCAAAGAATAAGGGCCTCCATTTTTAGTAGGTCATTATATGTAGTATGTGTGTTAAGGCCCAAATTAAGGGGGTGTGCGGTATTGCTTATTAAAAACTCATTTTCTCCTTCTGTTCTTTTCTCTTTTTTTTGGGAAAAGTCACCCCCTAACTTCTCCTTTTCAAAGCATCAAAACATCCTTTTTTTACCCATTACCCAAATATCATTTTATAAAATTCTCCTATTTGTAAAATTTATAAGTCAATAAGTTGGTTGATAAGCAATCCCAAACACCGCCTAATAAATTAATTGCAAAATAAATCTAGTTTTCAATTTAAAAATCCGCCCACTTTTTAATTAAAAATTCCAACTAAGCTAATATGCATCATTGCATACACTGACATATTAGTTATTCATCATAAAATCTCTCAATTATAGTCGTCATTATTATTCTTATTTCCCATCTGTCTTCTGCCAGCGAATAGCTGACTGTAACGACTTACGATTATTTTAGTTTATATTCTTAGATGCATGTTCTTTTTTTGTGAAATTACACAAATTTAAAGGCCCCTACTTTGTATTTCGCTTAGGGCCTCCAAAATTGTTAGAACGGTCCTAAACTACATAGAGTCGACACATTAGACAACCTAACATATCTTTACACTAAAGCGTTTGACAGGGCTCATTTTGAAAAGTTAGGTGAACTTAACGGGATGAAGAATCCTGAGTAACCAGTTTTTCATAAGAATTTCGAATTTTTTGTAAATATTTAAAAGAAAAGAAAATTAGAAAACCATAAAAAATGAAAAATAAAAAATAAAAAATAAGTTATCACTAGGTGAAAAAGAAGTAATGGTACATCAGCGAGTTAGATTGTCACACTGAAACTGAACGTAAAATTGCTTAAGTGTGATAGTAGCTTCATCATATGATGTGCCGGTAGGCATAACACATGAAATAGTCAACTTACCAAGGTAATATAAACATAACAAAGGTGTACTAAATGGGTAACGTATTAGTGGTGTATGGTTTCTTAACTTTACATCTTGCATTGATAGATTGCTAAAATCCGAGGTTTTGGGTCTTTATACTGTTATTTCATCCGGAGATATCAGGGTTGTCATTTTGCTGCATCTAGGTATATGATGATGTCACACCCCGACTTGCAGCGGAAGAAAATATACGGGATGCAACAGACACCTCTGGTACAAGCACATTGTTTATAAAGACACTACATTGTATTATTTACAAAATGTTGATTACATACTTCATGTATGTTATACTACATGTATGTTACAACTGCGTGTTCCCATGAACCTCATAAGTCTTCTAAGCTGCATGTGTCTATATCAGGATTCGCTTATAAACATCTCTTGAACAACATACACGGATCACACCAGTCTCAAGTTACCTGAAATGCATGTTAGTTTAAAAAAGGGTCAGCTAAACGCTGCTGGTGAGTTCCACTAGTTTAATTGTTGTGTAACAATATGTATTAATAAGTTTAATTGTACTGTTCATAGTCACAGATGGAATTACATGAGAACACAAGTGAAACCTTGACCATCATAACCGCTCCGTGTCACACAGACACATCATCGCACCGGGTCGTGTCACCACAGACACTTCCCACCAACTGCATCACATGCAGTTCAATGTTCCCTTACAGTTATGCCTAACCACTTAACCAGGTTAGGACGCGTGTAGTGCCTGGTTGCCTACACACTGTGTCACACCAACACAGCCTGGCGGTACTGGACTTGTCAGACCAATAGTACTATCCACTGTCCACGGCTTACGCTAATCACTTGTAGAGGGGAGGGTGTTCGTGTGGTAGATAATTCACATCATCACAAGTTGGTGCAATTAACACAGTTTGTAACATGCAAATCACCCTAGAAAACAGTAAAACAGTTTAAAAGTTGGGAAGTGAAAACTCACAGGATAGTAGCATCACATGTAGCACTAGGAGTATATGTAAGCTGGTTCGGCTTTAACAGCAATCATGCAAGTAATTACTAATATCAGTCGCTAGGTCGGTAATGCCTATAGCTCGGGTCCAAGTGGGTATTTTCAGTCCATGTTGTACATATAGTATCCTGGTGTGGTGATGGATGTTAGGGTAGGATTAGTTTCACGTTTGGCTCCCGGGCACCGATTCGCGTGACAGCCAAAGTCGGTTGTTTTATGTGTTCGGATAACGACACTAAGATTTAGACAGTGCCAATACATTGTTATTTAGAAAAGATTAAGTATTCATTAAGGAAATTCGGACGTTTGGAGGCTCTAGGTCCCCCGAATTTGAGTTTTCGTTTTCGCCATCGGGGATCTTCCCGAACGGTGGTGGAACACACCCAAAGTGTCCGCTTACCCTGGAACCCCCCAAAATACTCCCAGTGTTCCAATTATAGTCAAAATAGGTTTTGGACTTTTTCCAGTTTCGGCAGGTTCGTTGTCCAGTAAACTGCCGAATTTAGTTAAAATAAGCGTTTTAAAAGTCGAAAATCCCATTTAATCTATGTAGTTCATAAAATCCTGGAAATGTTTGTAGAACTCAGTAAAATTATATAGATTCCAATAAAATTATTTTGGGAATTTATAAAGCTATTAACTTCTCAAATAAATCATTTGTAAAACAGTATTTACCCGAATAATTCACTTTGTTTATCATCCCATGTCAAAAAATTCCTAAAATATTCCAAGAACTTTCTTACATGTCCAGAAACTCCCTGTAAAAATTTGGGATTTTTCCAATTTCGTTTCAGTGCGTTTCCGGCTACCAAAAACTCATAAAAACGTGGATTTTTATTCCATATCAAAACCCAACCGATAGACTCCAAAACTTCTCAGAACCTTTCCCATTGTTCCTTAGTGTTCATGTAACATTTGGTGATTTATTGACTTCGTTTGGTATTTTTTCTGAATTTTGTTTGGTAAAACAGTCAACAATTCACCAAAACTCGTACAAAATTCCAAAAATTCTAAAATTTTACGTAGTCCTTCCTGTCAATACCCTACATCACCACACCAAATTTAAGCTCAATCCAGTACCGACGGACCAAGTTATGGTCCAAACAAGATTCTGCCTATTCTTGGTTCGAGTTTCGGGTGATATACCTAGCGATTCCTTCGATTCGGAGCGTTTTACTTGACTCCAGAAGTGTGTGTGTGCCATATTAAGTACCTATATACCAAGAAAAATCCAACCATGCCATAACCCATGTCAATCAAGCCTTGTTTCGTAGTTTTTCGGTTAATCGATTTGTTATACGATTTTGGTCGATTAGGGGTTGATTAGGGTATCAAAAGCAGAATTTTTGTGGTCTTGGCTACCATATAACACCAGGGAATTCACAAGTTGTTCTTATTCAGCCAAGAAACTTGTTTAAACTTTCCAAAATCATGGATTAAACAGGGGTTATCGGTTATAGATCATGTTTACTCAAGAAATCATTATCAAAACCACTTAAAACTTAAATTTTACCTTTGATTTAGCTGAGTTTGAAGGGTAATCAGCTATGTTCTTCAAGTGGTCTTGCAAATTTTGTGTGGAATTATGAATAATTAATGAAAAAAAAAGAAAAAAAGGCATTTAAATAAGGGGGCGGTTCAAGTGGGGTACCCCTACCCCACCCGCGCATTGTCGTGCTTCGTCTTTTCATATTAAAAGATGATGTTTATCTTCGGCGGCGCTTTTAGGTTCGTTTTCGGGTCTCAGACGGAAACGGACTCCGTTTTTCGCGTTCTTAGTGTCAAAAGACTCGATTTTAAAAACCAAGCATAACCGTCTCGAAACCCGAGCACGGTTACGTTTTAATCATAATGGCCTCGTAGTAGGGTCGTTTAAGTGTTTTTAGGCTTGATTGACTGTTCCTTGCACGTTTGGTTGTCTTTTATTGTTTTCAAAAGAAAGGCGTTTCCCTCACCGGGACATTCCTCGTTTTGCGTGCCCATTCTTTGAATGTCTACAATTCTTAGGTCATAGTCTATGGCTCGTAACTAAGATGTTTTGTGAACTCAGAATCTTAAATAGCCCTACCGTTGGCCTAATAATTATCGTCAAATGTTTAATGCGCTGTTAAACGTCAAGTCCCCGTTTAACACGTTGTTAAAGGCTAAGGACACCAACCTCACCTTGTTGGTCCTTAAAGTGTCATGTTAACCATGACATGCTCTCGGATTCCTCCGAGGCATAACAGATATCGTTTAGCATAGCACACAAGTCATGCATGTTTACTAATACGTATTCCTAGAGTCGTCAATTCCTTCACGCCTTTGTCTTGTCAAGTGGGTGAAGCATAGCGCCAATGTAATGTTTTTGGTAAATACTTGGCATATACTCCTATTATAGTCGGTGTAACATTTTCCAGAATTTGTATCATCACACATAATCACAACAATATTATGATATACATATCACGTCCAGTTATCACGGACTTGTACCAATCAAAGTTTACCGGGATTTTTCACAATTGTCACAGATGACCTAGGCACAACCAAGATATCATAAAAGAGCTAAAATGCCAAAAACCTATAAATTGAAGAAGCTTTCCTAGATAGTCATTCAAATGTGCAAGATGCATAAATCATACCAATCTTTGGTATTTGCCTTACCCTCGTTGGATATTGGTCTCTTTGTTACATGAAAGTACTGACCTGATCACAGATGTTCTGATGTTGTAAAACAAAAAGGATGAATTCAGTATACTCACATACTATGTACACCCCAATCGCGTAGTAGCAACAACACGCGGCGGAAACACTGGGAGTCACGTTACAAATTGTTCCACAAAACATGGTGTTTAAGTTTTGTTTTATCGAATTAGATTACATAACATGGTCTAGGAAAAATACAAGCTAGTACAATTTAGTTTAAGCAAACTAAGGCCCTGGTCCATTCCTACGCGTTCCCGACTTGTAAATAATCACACATCTGCACCAGAAATATATGTGAAAATAACGTGTCAACAATTAAATGTTGGCGATTATCATAGGTTTTGGATACGAAATGAATTGTTTTGAATAAGTGTTCAAATACTTGTTTTGAATAAATGATCAAATAGCTTGTATTGAATAAATGACCTGTTAGGATCTGAGTTTGGATTGATTGCATTGTTTTAACCAATTTGATATTAAGATGATAAATCATGACGGATTTTGCAGCGGAAGAACAGTTAAAACTTTATAACACAATCAACGAGAGAATAATTTTCATCATAACATGTTTTTCATTACTCATAAGATAGAAATGATTACAAGATAACTTACATGTATGAATCACTAAACTCCCCCTCAGACCGAGCTTACACACACTGAAGGATGTACAATAAAATGAAGATGTGAAAAGCTAAATAGAACAGTACAGGGACTGTCTATTTATAGTACTAACCTAACCACTGTTAGTTTATGCTGACATCATTTTGACAATGACATCTAACAATGCTAACAAACTCTAACCACTGCCTAACCTAAACTATGTTTTTAAAGCACTGATGACGCTAACCGCTGATAGACATAAACTCTGATGAAGGCATTGGCAGATGTTCTTCAAAGGATGATCAGACCTTTGACTTCCAGCAGACCTTTGACTTAAAAGCAGACCTTTGACCCATCAGTGGTTTGGTGAATCAACAGACTTTATAACTGGCAGAGCTTTGGCATAAGGCTGTTGTTAGAACTATCAGTGGTTTGGAAGCTGGTCTTTAGAAGGAGTGAAATCTAAACTCTGTTTATTCTGGATCATATAGAGCAGACCTGTTTTTTGGCTCTCTATCATCTGTTCTTTTGTGGGGTTCAATCCAACAATCTCCCCCTAGAACAGATGATGCCAAAACTCTTCTTTATTCATGATCTTTATTTCTCATCAGTTTTTCATTGATTTGTTCTTTGAAATTTGTTTCAAAGTTCAAGGAATCTTCATCATCCTCATCCAAGTACAGTTGTAGTTCCAAAAGATCTTGAAGGTCAGCTACACTCAGGCTTAGTGCATCCTTCCTTGGCATACTAACAACTTTCCCTTTGGACCTGAACAGAGTCAATACATGGGTCTTTTTATCAGAGAGCCACTTTAGTATTTTTGAGTTCAATGGGTTTCTTGGGAGAAGAGTTATTTGTGATGAGAACTGAAAAGGTGAACTTTTTGAAAGCCTTTGAAAAAGATCTTCAGCATTTGGTAAAGGCTTCATTGGTTCTTTATTCAAGTCAAGCAAAGGATCCTTAGTGATAGCCTGCTTACTTTTTTTAGCATTCGTTTGTTGATCTTGCATATCCATCTGCAGCTGCCTCTTCCTTTGGTTGAGGGCTTCAATGGTTGTTTCCAAGTCCAGATCTGCACTTAGGATTTTAACATTTTTCCAATATGGTGCATTTTGTCTTATTTGAGGGTCTTTCTTCATCCTGTTTATTCTGTATGTTCTTGCTTGAGAGCTAGGATGGACCACTCTTTGAACTGGTTCTCCTCAGCTTGATAGGGTTTTTCTTTCATGATGAATCTGATGAGGTTTACCCTTTGCTTCATGTGAGGATCATCTTTTGGAGAATTCACAATCATTTTCTCATTTAATTCGCTTGCATACTCTTCTAATTTCTTAACTTTACTTAGCTCATGTTGTTCCAATCTTGATAAGTATTCCCTTTCCTACATTCTCCTTTTTAGCTATGATTTTGGCTTGCCTAGTCTTCAGTTTTAGATAATCCTCAATGTTTTTGGGATTTCTATAGCCATGAAGAGAGGGGAAAGTTCTTTTGGATGGATCAGCTTCTGTATAGAATTGTAGCATCTCTCCTTTTACTGCAGCCAACTCTAAAGGATACGATGTCTCCATTGGAATATTTCTTGTTGGATTTTGACCTTTGAGTGACTCAGCAAGGCTAATTTGTACTAATGATGAATGGGTGATAGCTGGTTTTGGTTTGGATTTGTTTGGACAACAGTTGTAGATGGTATATCATTATTTTCCACTGTAGCCATTCTTCTTCTCTTCCTAGCATAAACGAGTTTTGGTGCAGGGGCATTTGTGCAAACCACTGCTGTCGTAACATCTGTTACTTTCACAGGTGGTTGCTAAGATGAGGAAGGCAATACAATAGAACCGTCAGTGGTTGGCCTTTCAGAACCAGCAGTGCTTTTGAGACCAGCAGTGGCATCCCCCCATCTCCTTCTTTTTTATCCTGACATGACTTTGAACTATCCTCATTTGTGTATCTTCATCATCTGCTTGAACTTTTAGGGTTTCATCACCTCCCTTTTCTTTTTCTTTGACAGATGTTTCAGCAGAAGTTACTGAGAGGTCATTTTTCTCCCCCTTTTTGGCATCATCGGCTCTTTCGAAGATAGATACCGGGGTAGTGCCAGGAATGAGAATTCTCTTGATTTCTCTAAGCTCTTCCTGTGTGTCTTTATACCTTGCTTCAACTTCTTCTTTAAATGTCTGCACTTTTGAATCATATAACTGATTAGCATGCTGAACGTGTTGTTGAAGCAGAGGATACATTTGTGTTGCAATTCTGGTGGCTTGAGAAGAGGATTGAGCAGTGTTTCGAGATTTTCCTGATTGTAACATCTGTTGCAGCACATCTTTGATATCTCCCACTGATGCCTCAATCTTTGTGACTTTATCCGTCAATTCCTTGTGTTTTAGCTCATCTCCTAAATTAATAGGATCATATGAGCTCCTACCCAAGGTGGTAGTTTTATCTAGGGTATCATGAGCAGGTGATTTATCACTTGCTTCAACCTTAGATGCCCATTTTTCTTGGTACTGGGGTCTTCCCACTGCAGCAGAGGTTGCCTGAGTAACCTCAACATTGGTTGCCTTCAAAGGAGACTTATATATGAAACTACTGTCCAGATGTAAATCAGTGGATTCAACATCTGTAGTAGCTGCTCCTATTGAACTATCAACAAGGAATTCAGGAAATCCAAGTGATGTAGCCTCCTCAACTGTTTGTGGGATAACCAGTTATTTTTGTCAGACACAGCCATTGTGGAGGTTTTGCTCCTAGTAATGTGTTGGTAAGAGTGGCCTTTTTGTGACTGACTATCAAAGGTTTCAAACAGTGATGTGGTGGTTGTTGTAAGTTGAAGTGTGGAGAGTGGTGTGGAAAGCAGATTTGTTCTGGGAGATTAACATTTTAACATACTCTCAAATGAGGGTGATGTTATCAGTTGTGGGTTCCATGTGCTTACAACACGTTCCTTTTGTGAAGAATCATGAGGAGTTATGGTTTTGGATGGAGATCATTCTACCATCTACTGTGAGGAAGTAGCAGCAGTGGTTTCATGTGACTTTTGTGTTGTCACTGGATTAACTTCTAGGATCTCATCTTCCAGAAGGTCATTTTTGATAGGTTTGGTGGGTTTTGATGGTTTCTTTTTGGTCTTTTTAGGAGTGTTTGGTGTGGGTTGCACAGTAGTGGTTTTGCTGCTGTGGTCACAAATAGCAGTGGGCTCATCAGCTGGAATCTGAGGAGCAGATGTGGACTCATCTAAATTTTGCTCAGACTCCCCTACTTGTGTTTTTGAAACTTTTGACTCTTTAGCCATAAGGCGAGTATATGTTTCAGATGATAGACTATTTATTTGGAAATACACACCTTGAACAAGAACATGTGCTCTTTCATTTGGAATTTTCTGTTTTAGATAATAGCTTAAAAAACCTAGGAAATAGCAGAAGAGCATTTTCCCTTTTGTTTTTCATATTTTCTAGGTTTGTTACCAAATCATTAAATAATACTTGGGAGTAATTGTAATCAAATTTAGACAAAATGGCATACCCCAAGTATTGAATTTTCAATGGTATTTCATCAAACCCAGTTGTTTTATTCGAAACACATGTGAGCAGGGTATGAAACAAAAATTTCATAGGAGGTGGGAATTTTTCCTTTTTCATGGTTAGCTTTGATAAATCTCATGTATACCCTTTGTTTTTTAAAACAATTTGATACTCACTTTTGGGGAAAGAAGGTTTACCTTCTAGGTTGTTCATCTGAAACACCTCTGAGATGGTTTGTGGGTTTATTGGAACCAAGATCCCTCCCACTTTTGACGTGATTGCCCACGGTTTTTTATTCAGACTTTCAATTTCAGCATTTGCCTGTTAACAGAGTCTTATACTTTGAGGAAGACAATATGTCAATAATTTCATGAAATTCGGTGTTCTTCTTTGTCTTCTCAAAAGTACAGAGATAGTTGTGTGGATTTTTGATGTTAAGAGTGTGTTTTGGAGGTTCTTGTGTTGATTTTGCTTTGGGTGCCATGATTTTTAGAGGAAATATTTTTCAGATTTTTTGAAATGGCACAGTAAAAGTGAACACTCTATTTGTGAATGAGATAGGGTTTTATAGAGTTTTCAAAATGTGATGATGACGTGGCATCTGATGCAACAACTGTCAAATAACATCTGTCCACGTGTAACCTTTGATTTGCAATGGAAGACAGTTGTTTGGCTAACCACTGATAGAGTAACTTATCAGTGGTTGTGACCAACAGTTAATACTATCAGAGGTTCCACATCAGTGGATAGGTTTTTCTATTCAACAATGCTTTTATGTCTATCAGAGCATTGAACAGACTTTAAAGATTTATTGAGAAATTCAATTTTAACTATTTTTAAGGATGAATTTCTGATTTTCTAAAAATATTTTATTGCTATTTACGCACAGATAAAAAGAAAAATTTGTTTTTAATCCATGTTTAGCATTTCCAAGCCTAGAAATCAAGCTGTCAAATGTGGAAGCGTCAAATGCTTTTGTCAACACATCTGCTAGCTAATCCTTGGTATGGATATGTTGTTAAGAAATCAGACTTTTTTCATAGCAATCCCTCACATAGTGATGTCTGATATCAATGTGTTTGATAAAAATTTTGATAGTTTGCAAGATTAATTTCGACAGTCCATTTCAAATGTCTTTCTGAGATTTTTCAATGACATAGGATTTTAACCTTTTTCAGTCAAAGCTTCATTTCCATGCTCGTCCTTGTGTACAAACACTTTATAGACTTTGTCAGAGGTTGAATATCTCAGATGGGACAACTATTTTGTCTGTTAGGGACAGGTTTTCAAGGATACTTGAATCTAATTTGAACTGGTTATCATCCAGAGTCCTCTTGATTCACTATCACAGAAAGTATCTTCCCTTACTAAAAATAGGGTTCTACTTCAGGCAGGTACTTTAGTTTTGTCTATCAAAAACAAGCAAAACTCAAGGTGTATTATCTTCAACAAAAATTCAGAATAGCAATACAAAACCTGATATAAGCATGAAAGTTCAACTAAAAATTCATAGAAAATTTCGTGATAAGTGAATCAATTAGATCTGAAAGATTTCCAGCAATCCTTTTGAGAAATTTATAAATTAAGAGTTCACCTCAGTCCTTGTTATGAAACTGATATGGATCCTCTTCATCAACTAACCCCGATAACAACATAGACTCGAACCTTATCAATAAAACCACATGAATCGTGAACTTCCATACAATTTCAACTCCGTTTTCAACAATTAAGATTTAGCACAATATCAACGAGATCGAGCCGATCCTTTTTAATTCAAATTGACGGTTAGATCAATTTGACCGATCATGCTCTGATACTGTGACATCTGTGCTTTCTAATCTTTGTATTGTATCCGACAATATTATATCAATAAAATTTTGTGTTACATTTATGAGTTTTGTATATTTACTTATGACATTTGTGTATTTTTAATCCTAGTTCAAATCCGATCCTTTAAACATTTTCTGGATGTGACATCGCAAACCATTACGTAAATTTAATCAGTTTAACGCAACGCACACTCCGGAACAATGACACGAGCTCAACATACCTTAAATATCCTTTACATAACTTAGAAATAAGTTTCGAAGGGTTCGGTATGGCGAAAACATGTTTATTCAGCTCTAGGGGCTATTTTGCAAAATCTGCAAAACTATGCCAATTCGCGTGTTTCCCTATCCGGAACATGTATGGACATCCAAAAAATTTTGTAATCATTAAAATATCATATTTTAGTGATTGGAATGCAAAATTTCCATTTGTTACGTATTTACGGTTATTAGCGCATTCATTACGATTTTCGTCGTAATTAACCAAAAACCACAACGGTACGACCAAACGAGCCGACATCCGAAACATTTCTGAGCATTTTTCAAGTTCCCTGTGCTCTCTCATCCTTATGAAGTTTGAAAATGAGGTTAACACGTGTTAGAGGTGCCTAAACGCGACAAATCAAGTTCAGGGGCATGTTCTGCCATTTTGAGAAACTTGGTCCTTGCAGGGGTGCTTACGGACCGTAAGCATGGACCCCATACGGTCCGTAAGCCAAGCCTAGACAGCAGAAACTTTCCAGCCAGCTTCCAGCTGTTTGCAACTTGTTTTGTTTGATTGTTGTTATGTTTTGGGGACCAAGTTAAGTGTTCAACAAGTCCTCAAATCAGTCCATAACACTTGTGTGGTGGAGATCATTCCTTGGAGAACACATAATCCACATGTAATAATCAAAGAACTCCAATAAATAGCAAGCTCATTCATCCATTGCTCATTTCCTTTCTTTCTTATCATACACTCTAAGAGGAGTTGCTACCACTTGTTGGAGGCCTCCCACCTGAGTTCATCTTCTTCCTAGAACACAAGTAAGTGTTCTTCCTTGGCTTGTTTAGCTATCTCAAGCTAAAAGTCAAACAGTGTTTGACTTTCGGCTTTGACCATGAATTGGTCAAGACAAAGTTCATTTGAACTTTGCAACGTGATCGTAATCACGATGGTTATAGTCCTTGCGACGATACCAACTGATTACCACGTTAACTAGTTGTAGTGACGAGTCAAAAGTTTCGGCCAATAATGCGATAAATGTGCATTATCCGACGGAACTATTTCCGGACATCAAAACACTTTGTTTTGATATCAAAAAATTTTTAAAACTTATTTTACCATGTCTAACTCGTCACTTCTAGTTTAGTGCTTAATTAGGGTCGTAAGTCAAGCGGTCTTGACAACCGCTTAGACTTTCGAACCCGACCTGTTTGGCCGATCATTAGGATCCGACCAAACATATTTTGTGGCCATAGTTGCGTAGGGAATAACCTCCACGGGTTATACCTTATGGTTACTTCGTTTAAGTAGCCGTATGATAGGTAGTTTATATGCCTTAGGAAAATGACCAAAATGCCCTTTTTGCGCATAAATTCAATCTAAGCATATGCAACCTAAATTTTGACACTTGAACTGATTGTGCAACATTATTAAACATGTTTAGGCATATAAGAATTATCATCAGACTAGTTAGACCATCGAAACTCGCTTTTGCGCAAACAACACGTTAAAGTAGCTTAAACTACCTTAACGAGTCGTAACGGGTCATAAGCACATAGGATTGCTTTCAAATCAGAATGTAGGCTTAGTTAAACCATATCATATGAGTTCCAACACTCATTTGGTTTACAAGACCTCATTTTATCCGATCTCCCGATTTAGATTCCGATTTATTAACATAGTGATTCCATACTAGGTGCCACCTGATTCCTTGACTTTCTGAGCATTGTTAGATCACTAGACCAAGGATACTTACAATCTCAAGTGAGTACATTGTCCCCCTATTTTACTTTTTCAAATGTTTTGGGGTGCAACATATTGTGCCTATGATTACTTTCGTGTTTTCATGACATATTACATGCTTTGATTACTAGTACATATACTACATGACTTTTGTTGCATTTGATTTACATACTAGTACATGGTTTTCAAAGACATTTTCAAGACATTTTCAAGACATGCTTATATTTGTTATTTGACATTTTGGTGCGTTGAACTCGACAATGATACATTCATTAACATTGATCACGCCGACCGGTAGTATGTAATGGTACTATAGGATTGACTATCTCGTTCCCGCTTCCTAGGTTTGTTTAGAAGTGATGTTAGGGAATGACAGAATCCGATGAACATTGATAAACCCTTGACCGGATAGGGGTTTATCCGACAGTCAACAAGGCTTGAATGTACTCGCCAACAACCCATAATATATGTCTTAACAGTAAAGGCAAATGGTCTATACAACTCGACATTGATTTACTCGACATTGTTTACTCGACATTGATTTACTCGACATTGTTTACATGACATTGATTTACTCGACATTGTTTACATGACATTGATTTACTCGACATTGTTTACATTACTTTGTATTACACAAGGATTTCGATGAGTGGTTTATGATGAATGATTTAAATAGCGTGACGTATGTAATGTGATAAAAGCATGGTGGATACGCCGATGGTACTTCCTATATATAAGTGCTTTTATTACCTTACATATTGTGGGGTTATCTAAATCATGTTAAACAAAATACAAGACATAACCGTTTTACACAAGACAAAACTTACTTTTGGTTATCTATTTAACCATATATTATTTCTTTTATATCATATTGATTTTTCATATGGTTTTTATAAAAGATATTTTTTATGGTTCATGGTGACTTTTGTATTACTTTAAACTTTTCTTAAAATAATCGAAGCCATGAAGCATCAACACAAAACCTATGTACTCGCCGGCATTTTTTTGCTGACTTTATTTTCACATATGTTTCAGGTGCAAATGTTTGATGTCAAGCTAGCTACACTTAGGGCGGACTGGGCCTTAGTGACTATAAAATCAGAATAATAGCTTAACTTTTGTTGTATTTCCGTTTTTATCCAAGGCCATGTAAACAATATAATTAATGAAACTCAACTCATGTGCCATGGTTATTGAAACAATAATTCTGTTACGACACTCTTCGACGTTTCCACCACGGTTTGTTGTATTACATGGTCGGGGTGTGACAGAAAGATTGGTATCAGAGCCAATGGTTATAGGGAATTAGGTTATTAGTAATGCTTTGACCTAGACTATAACTTTTCTTGGACCCTAACACAAGTAATCTTGTGTTTAAAATTTAAAACACTACCATCACCTATCCTTAGGTGAATACCCAAAACAAAACAAAATGGAAGGCGTAATGTAAAAAATGAATCATCGATCTCTTTTAGCCCTTCAAAGTTTTTAAAATCTCGTCAAAGTTTGGGTCTTATTAATGTGAACACATGCAATCTGGAAGGGTGGGTGCCTGTACCCTGGGTTTTCTGTCTAAGGCTAGAGTGTTCGTACAAATCCGCATTATTGGACCAGTCACTCTTACCTGGGAACTCTTGGGGTGAGTGTCCACTTATAGGCTAAAGCATGTCTTGACGATACATTATAAAGACCCATTTACTTTGATTAGTCACTGTGTGTCGTTTGTTTATTTTGAAGGAACGAACGAATGACCACCATCCTTACATTTGTCGATATTTTATCATCTCGTTTTGATTATCCAACATTCATCTCACTCGCTTCCTTTCATGTTTACTCTCTTTTAGAATGCCTCCTCGATGAGACCCAAATACAAATCTGGATGCCGCCATGGCAGCTATGATAGCTCAGCAGATAGCTGCTGTACTACCGAATCTTGTAACTCAGATGAACGAAGCCAACAATAACAATAATGCACTTGCTTCGTGCAGCTTTAAACAGTTTAACTCGGCTAAACCGCTCAAGTTTAGTGGTTCTGGGGGAGCAAATGTGCTCCTACAGTGGTTTGAGAGTTTCGAAAACACTTTTCGTCATGTGCAATGTCCGAATGAGCGCAAGCTTGAGTTTGCTTCAAGCGTGCTTGAAAAGAGAGCGTTAACATGGTGGAACGGAGTGATGAGAGACAGGGGTGCTGACATTGCTATGGGTCAGACTTGGGAGGAACTCAGGGCTTTAATGATGAAAGAGTTTTGCCCCCGACATAAAAAGAGGGCACTTGAAAATGAGTTCCATGACCTGAAGCAGGACAGTGGTGAGCATCGTGCGTATACTGACAGGTATGAGGAGTTGAGCTTGTTGTGCCCTGAGATGGTGACGCCTTTGGATAAGGCAATCGAGAAATACACAGATGGTCTTCCTGACCCGGTTCAGGATATTGTCACCGGCAGCAACCCCACTACTGCCAGGAAAGCCGTTGAGCTATCTGCGACTCTGACTGAATCGCAGATCAAAAAGGGTAAGCTCCACCTGAAGGGTGACAAGAGATCGTCTGACAAATCTGAGAAACCAAAGGGTAAGAAAGCTGAGTCTTCGAAGAAGTCAAGGAAGCGCAAGGCTTCTAAGAATTTCGTTGTCACTACTCAACCTAACCAAGCCACTCCAAACAAGCCTACTCAGCCTCCTGCCAAGAAACAATATACTGGCACTACACCTTTTTGCAACAGGTGCAACAGTCATCACCAGCCTCATCTTCCATGCCGTATTTGTACAAACTATGGTAGATCTGGTCATTTGGCAAATGTTTTTCGCTCGCCTCCTAACCCGAACAATGTGGCTCAAAACCATGTTCAGCAGCCAGCCAATCCTGCACGACCACATTACCCACCAGGATCTTGCTACAACTGTGGGGATCTCACCCACTACCGTAACAATTGCCCGAGATTGGCAAATACGAACCAGGCTCGTGGACGAGCTTTCAACATTAATGTGAACGAGGCACGGGCAAATAACAAGGTGGTAAATGGTACGTTCTTTGTTAACAACCAACCTGCTTCAGTTCTTTTGGATTCGGGTGCCGATAGAAGTTTTGTATCCCTAGCTTTCAAACCTTTGCTTTCCATGCCTAGAACTAAACTAGGAAAGCCCTTGACAGTCGAAATAGCTAGTGACGAACCCCTTAAACATGATTCTGTCATCCGTAATTGCCAAATGAACCTTAATAACCATCTTTTTCCTATTAACCTCACGCCTATGCAACTTGGGAGCTTCATCATGCCGAGGTGGTTTGTTTCGATAAGATTGTTCGTATACCTCTCCCGTCTGGTGAAATTCTGGAAGTTCGTGGAGAAAAACACGCTAGTAGCATTAAACTCATGTCTTGTGCCCAAGCCCATAAATACCCACGAAAGAATTAGGTTGCATTCCTGGCACATATCATAGAGGAGAAAGGAAAGGGCAAGACTATTCAAGATATCCCTGTTGTTCGGGATTATCCTGAGGTGTTTCCTGAGGAACTACCTGGTTTACCTCCTGCTCGTCAAGTTGAGGTTCCATATAGACCTTGTACCTGGTGCCAACCCGATAGCCAAACCCCTCTACCGTCTTGCACTGTCTGAGATGCAAGAGTTATCGAAACAGCTTTAGGAACTTTCTGACAAAGGATTTATCCGTCCGAGTTTTTCACCTTGGGGTGCTCCAGTTTTATTTGTGAAAAAGAAAGAGGGATCTTTTCGCATATGTATCGATTACCGTGTACTTAAAAAACTCACAATCAAGAATCGATATCCCCTACCTCGCATTGATGATCTTTTTGACCAACTATAGGGTGCTACTTGCTTTTCAAAGATTGACTTACGTTCTGGGTATCATCAGCTTCATGTACTCGAGGAAGATACTCCCAAGACAGCTTTCCGCACTCGTTACGATCTTTGTGAGTTCACTGTTATGCCCTTTGGTTTAACCAATGCTCCTGCCGTCTTCATGGACTTGATGAATAGGGTTTGTAAGCCTTATTTAGACAAGTTCATCATTGTTTTCATTGATGACCTCTTGTTTTATTTCAAGACACGAGCCGATCATGAACAACACCTTCATTTAACAATGGAACTCCTAAAGAAAGAACAACTTTACGCCAAATTCTCCAAGTGTGAATTTTGGCTTAAGGAAGTTCAGTTTTTGGGACAGATTGTCAACGAACAAGGTACTCATGTGGATCCTGCAAAGATCAGTGCAATCAGAGATTGGAATAGACCTTCTACTCCTACTGAAGTTCGTTCATTCTTGGGTCTCGTGGGTTATTACCGCCGTTTCATTGCTAACTTCTCCAAGATTGCGGTTCCCCTCACTACATTAACTCAAAAGAATAAACCTTTTGAGTGGGGACCCAAACAGAAGAAGCTTTCCAGACATTGAAACAGAAGCTTTGTGATGCTCCTATTCTATCTTTACCCGAGGGTAATGACAACTTCGTTGTATATTGTGATGCGTCTAACTTAGGTCTCGGTTGTCCTCATGCAAAGAGACAAAGTTATAGCCTATGCATCAAGACAGCTGGAGGTTCACGAAAAGAACTACACCACTCATGATCTTGAGGTAGGTGCTGTTGTGTTTGCTCTTAAGATTTGGAGACATTATCTATACGGTACGAAATGTGTGGTTTTCACAGACCACAAAAGTCTTCAACACATCTTCAATCAGAAAGAACTTAATATGAGACAACGACGTTGGGTCAAGCTTCTGAATGACTATGACTGCGAAATTTGTTACCATCCTGGTAAGGCGAATGTCGTAGCTGATGCTCTTAGTCGTAAAGAACGTGTCAAGCTTCATTGTATTCAAGTTCAATCTGATATCCATACACGCATTCTTAAAGCTCAAGGCATGATGGGTAATGAAATACCACAACATCTTGAGCTTCAACTCGAAGCGAAAGACAATGGGTTGCTTTATTATCTGAACTGTTTGTGGGTTCCAAGTCAAGGCAATCTCCGCACCTTAATAATGGATGAAGCACACAAATCTCGTTATTCGATCCATCCTGGTGCAGATAAGATGTATAAGGATCTTCGTACTCAGTATTGGTGGTCGGGTATGAAGAAAGACATAGCTTTGTACGTTTCTAAATGCCTTACTTGTCTTAAGGTAAAGGCCGAACATCAGTGTCCTTCTGGTTTACTTGAACAACCAGAGATTCCGGTTTGGAAATGGGAAAGCATTGCCATGGATCTCATTACCAAATTACCACGTACACCTAGAAGACATGATGCCATTTGGGTAGTCGTTGATCGACTAACAAAGTCAGCACATTTTGTTGCCATTCGAGAGGATTTTTCTGCTGAAAAACTCGCCAAAATCTATGTGGATGAAATAGTATCTCGTCATGGTGTTCCTTTGCACATCATATCTGATCGCGATGCTCGATTCTAATCTCACTTTTGGAGAACCATGCAATCTGCCATGGGAACCAAGCTTAATTTAAGCACTGCTTATCATCCTCAAACGGATGGACAATCTGAAAGGACGATCCAGACATTGGAGGATATGCTAAGAGCCTGTTTGATTGACTTTGGTGGTAGTTGGGATTCGCATTTACCATTAATCGAGTTCTCCTACAACAACAGTTATCACTCCAGCATTGATATGGCACCTTTTGAAGCTCTTTATGGTCGAAAATGTCGTTCATCTATCTGTTGGAATGAGATTGGTGAATCTCGATTCATTGGACCTGAACTTATTCAAGACACAGCGGACAAAGTCAAGTTAATTCGCGAAAACCTTCTGACATCTAGAAGCCGTCAAAAGAGTTACGCGGATAAACGACTTAAGCCTTTGGAATTCCAAGCCGGTGATCACGTCCTACTCAAGGTATCCCCTTGGAAGGGCGTGATTAGATTTGGGAAGAAAGGAAAACTTGTGCCACGTTATGTTGGGCCGTTTAAGATCGTTGAGAGAATCGGAAAAGTGGCCAACAAACTTGAGCTACCTCCACAACTTGGAAATGTTCATCCAACATTCCACGTATCAAATTTGAAAAAGTGTTTGACTGATGAAAACCTCCACATCCCTCTTGATGAAATTCGTGTTGATGACACGATGCATTTTGTTGAGAAACCCGTGGAAATATTAGAACGTGTAGTCAAGAAGTTAAAGCGCAGACGTATACCGATCGTTAAAGTTCGCTGTGAATCCAAACGTTCCCAGAGTTTACTTGGAAATGAGAGGACCAAATGAAGACGAAATATCCGCATCTTTTCTCACTAGTTTCCTCAAGCTAAATTTCGGGACGAAATTTCCTGAAGTAGGGGAGACTGTGATATCTGTGCTTTCTAATCTTTGTATTGTACCCGAAAACATTATATCAAAAAAATTTTGTGTTACATTTTATGAGTTTTGTATATTTACTTATGACATTTGTGTATTTTTAATCCTTGTTCAAATCTGATCCTTTAAACATTTTCTTGATGTGAAATCGCAAATCGTTACGTAAATTTAATCAGATTAACGCAACGTACACTCCGGAACAATGACACGAGCTAAACATACTTTAAATATCCTTTACATAACTTAGAAATAAGTTTCGAAGAGTTCGGTATGGCGAAAACATGTTTATTCAGCTCTAGGGGCTATTTTGCAAAATCTGCGAAACAATGCCAATTCGCGTATTTCCCTATCCGGAACATGTACGGACATCCAAAAAATTTTGTAATCATTAAAATATCATATTTTAGTGATTGGAATGCAAAATTGCCATTCGTTACGTATTTACGATTATTAGCGCATTCATTACGATTTTCGTCGTAATTAACCGAAAACCACAACCGTACGACCTAACGAGCACATCTGAAACATTTCTGAGCATTTTTCAAGTTCCCTATGCTCTCTCATCCTTATGAAGTTTGAAAATAAGTTTAACGGGTATTAGAAGTGCCTAAACGCGACGAATCAAGTTCAGGGGCATGTTCTGCCATTTTGAGAAACTTGGTCCTTGCAGGGGTGCTTACGGACCGTAAGCATGGACCCCATACGGTCCGTAAGCCAAGCCTAGACAGCAGAAACTTTCCAGCCAGCTTCCAGTTGTTTGCAACTTGTTTTGTTTGATTGTTGTTATGTTTTGGGGACCAAGTTAAGTGTTCAATAAGTCCTCAAATCAGTCCCTAACACTTGTGTGGTGGAGATCATTCCTTGGAGAACACATAATCCACATGTAATATCCTACAATCAAAGAACTCATATAAATAGCAAGCTCCATTCCATTCATCCATTGCTCGTTTCCTTTCTTTCTCATCATACACTCTAAGAGGAGTTGCTACTAGTTGTTGGAGGCCTCCCACATGAGTTCATCTTCTTCCTAGAACACAAATAAGTGTTCTTCCTTGGCTTGTTTAGCTATTTCAAGCTAAAAGTCAAACAGTGTTTGACTTTCGGCTTTGACCATGAATTGGTCAAGACAAAGTTCATTTGAACTTTGCAACGTGATTGTATTCACGATGGTTATAGTCCTTGCGACGATACCTACTGATTACCACGTTAACTAGTTGTAGTGACGAGTCAAAAGTTTCGGTCAATAATGCCATAAATGCGCATTATTCGACGGAACTATTTCCGGGTATCAAACCACTTTGTTTTGATATCAAAACATTTTTAAAACTTAGATTAGACATGTTTTACAATGTCCAACTTGTCACTTCTAGTTTAGTGCTTAATTAGGGTCGTAAGTCAAGCGATCTTGACAACCGCTTAGACTTTCGAAGCCGACCCGTTTGGTCGATCATTAGGATCCGACCAAACATATTTTGTGGCCATAGTTGTATAGGGAATAACCTCCAGGGGTTATACCTTATGGTTACTTTGTTTAAGTAGTCGTATAATAGGTAGTTTATATGCCTTAGGAAAATGACCAAAATGCCCTTTTTGCGCATAAATTCAATCTAAGCATATGTAACCTAAATTTTGACACTTAAACTGATTGTGCAACATTATTAAAAATTCTTTGGCATATAAGACCTATCATAGGACTAGGTTAGACCATCCGAACGCTCTTTTACGCAAACAATACGTTAAGGTAGCTTAAACTACTTTAACGAGTCATAACGGGTCATAAGCACATAGGATTGCTTTCAAATCAGAATGTAGGCTTAGTTAAACCATAGCATATGAGTTCCAACACTCATTTGGTTTACAAGACCTCATTTTATCCAATCTCTCGGTTTAAGTTCCAATTTATTAACATAGTGATTCCATACTAGGTGTTACTTGATTCCTTGACTTTCCGAGCATTGTTAGATCACTAGATCAAGGATACTTGCAATCTCAAGTGAGTACATAGTCCCCCTCTTTTACGTTTTCAAAAGTTTTGGGGTGAAACATATTGTGCCTATGATTACTTTCGTGTTTTCATGGCATATTACATGCTTTGATTACTAGTACATATACTACATGACTTTTATTGCATTTGATTTATATGTTGATTTGCATAATTAACACATTGGTTTTTCAAAGACATTTTTGCTATGTATGTTGACCTAGCATACTAGTACATGGTTTTCAAAGACATTTTCAAAGACATTTTCAAGAGATTTTCAAGACATGCTTATATTTGTTATTTGACATTTTGGTGTGTTGAACTCGACAATGATACATTCATTAACATTGATCACGCCGACCGGTAGTATGTAATGAAACTGTAGGATTGACTATCTCGTTCCCGCTTCCTAGGTTTGTTTCGAAGTGATGTTAGGGAATGACAGAATCCGATGAACATTGATAAACCCTTGACCGGATAGGGGTTTATCCGACAGTCAACAAGGCTTGAATGTATTCGCCAACAACCCGTAATATACGTCTTAATAGTAACGGCTATTGGTCTATATAACTCGACATTGGTTTACTCGAGATTGTTTACTCGACATTTTTTACATGACATTGATTTACTCGACATTGTTTACATGACGTTGATTTACTCGACATTGTTTACATGACATTGATTTACTCGACATTGTTTACATGACACTGATTTACTCGACATTGTTTACATTACTTTGTATTACACAAGGATTTTGATGAGTGGTTTATCATGAATGATTTAAATAGCGTGACGTATGTAATGTGATAAAAGCATGTTGGATACGCCGATGGTACTTCCTATATATAAGTGCTTTTATTACCTTACATATTGTGGCGTTATCTAAATCATGTTAAACAAAATACAAGACATAACCGTTTTACACAAGACAAAACTTACTTTTGGTTATCTATTTAACCATATATTATTTCTTTTATATCATATTGATTTTCATATGGTTATTATAAAAGAGATTTTTTTTATGGTTCATGGCGACTTTTGTATTACTTTAAACGTTTCTTAAAATAATCGAAGCCATGAAGCATCAACACAAAACCTATGTACTCGCCGACATTTTTTTTGCTGACTTTATTTTCACATATGTTTCAGGTGCAAATGTTTGATGTCAAGCTAGCTACACTTAGGGCGGGCTGGGCCTTAGTGACTATAAAATTAGAATAATAGCTTAACTTTTGTTGTATTTCCGTTTTTATCCAAGACAATGTAAACAATATTAATTAATGAAACTCAACTCATGTGCCATGGTTATTGAAACAATAATTCTGTTACGACACTCCCTGACGTTTCCGCCACGGTTTGTTGTTTTACGTGGTCAGGGTGTGACAGATACCAATAGTTAGGATCTGAGTTTGGATTGATTGCATTGTTTTAACAATTTGATATTAAAATGATAAATCATGAAGGATTTTGCTGCGGAAGAACAGTTAAAACTTTATAACACAATCAATGAGAGAATAATTTTCATCATAACATGTTTTCATTACTCATAAGATAGAAATGATTACAAGATAACTTACATTTATGAATCACTAAACTCCCCTCAGACCGAGCTTACACATACAGAAGGATGTACAATAAAGTGAAGAAGTGAAAAGCTAATGTTGGGATTGAACCCAATGAAAGGAACAGATGATACAAAGCCAAATAACACTATCCGAGCGTCGGTTAAACTATAAAGGTTACAACCTCTGATGTACATACACTGCTTTCCCTAGAGATTGCTCATCCTATCATATGCCTTCACAAAGCTTCAAAGGTCTGCCAGAGTTACAAGGGTCAGAGGATAGAGATCAGAGTTTAGCCATTAGCACAGTTAAATCAATGTAACAGTGCTAAGCACTGATAGTTAGTATTAGCAGTGTTTTCATTTAGTTACAATTGGTTTCCTGTCACTATCAACCCTGACGTCATCAAAGATGCTCAGTGGTTAGATAGTTAGTATAAATAGGTAACTTCTGTAACAGTTTAAACTTGTCTATTAAAAGATCAACTTTTGCATATCATTTTCTCTGCATTTTCTTATTACCAAACTGTAATTGCAAAGGCTGAGAGGGAGTTTGTGAATCACATGCAAGTTAATCAACTTGAAAGCATGATGATGATGAAAACAAACGACCATTGCTTCTAGTAAAAGTTTTCCATCTTATTCCGCTGCAAATCTCTTTTAGTTCAATCATTTTCCATTTTTGAAACAAAAACTACAAGTAATTCAAACTCAGATCCTAACAATTGGTATCAGATCTTGATTCATCAAATTCGATCTAACAATCGATTTAGTTCGAACAGATCAGCTCTCTTGCTAATCAGTTTGGTTGTTTTAGCTTGATATTCAGAGTTTTATTACGTTCAAATTTTTTAAAACAAAATCTGTAAAAATCAACTGAAAATGTCTCAAAACACACAGGATGCCAATTCTGGATCCTTATTCAAACCGCCGATGCTCAAAAGAAATGAATATTTCATTTGGTAATGACGGATGGGTCACATCCTTGCTCAGCAAAACACCGGTTGCTGGAGATCTATTGCTTATGGACCTCACGTTCCAATGGTTCCAAGAACAGAGGATCCAACTAAACAAGTGCCAAAAACTCCTGAAAACTTTTCGAAGCAATTTCTCCAGAAAATTGAATTGGAGGCTAAGGCATTTAGCATAGTTGCTTCGGCCTTACCCAATGAAATTTATGTTGGTCTACTCCATTGCAATAGTGCAAAGGAGTTATGGGATGCACTTAAAGAGCAATTCGGTGGGACTGAGGAAGTGATAGAAAGTAATAGAGAAGTTCTAAATCAGCAGTATGAAACGTTTTGTCACTTGAAAGGAGAGTCTCTAACACAACAGTTCGAACGTTACAGCTGTCTCATCAGTGAACTTAGACTGGTTAACGTGGTTCCATATAATTCGACTGTCAATAGTCGTTTCCTTAGATCGTTACCAGATAAGTGGGAGACTGTAGCTTATGTAACGAGAAAGTCTGTTGGGTTTAAAGAAATGTCGTTGACACAACTTCATGGGATACTCCTCACCTACGAGAGAGTTAAACAAGAAAAAGAAGTTGCAAGATTCTGGCAAAATGACTGATTATTACTCATTGGGTAATACAGCTCTTTTTGGCCAAGAAGAGGGATCTGGCAGCAGTAAGGACCAAAGTTATGATCATTATATAGATATTACATCTGGTGGGAACTTTGGATCTGAAACATATGCACCCAACTATGCTTTTACTGCTAGTGGGGAAAGCCAAACCTCTGACAACCTTTGAGCTGAATAACTTGCAACACTTTGAACCTTCTAATCATGAAGAATGGATATTTTGCACCAAGTGGCCTTATTGAGTGTTAGGGCTAGTAAATTCTATAAGAGAACTGGTAGAAAATTCCCAGGTTTGCATGGGGGGTTGAAGGTTGGGCTGGATAAATCAAAAGTCAAGGGTTATAAGTGTAATAGGCTAGGACACTTTGCCAGAGAATGCAGGTCTCAAAATTCTGGACCAATAGTGACTCATCCTGGCCCTAGACCTCAGCACACACAAAACACTGCTCATTATTCCCAATATGCCCCTGCTCAACATGTTCAAAACACTGCTCACTTTGCACATCCTGCTACCAGTGTTCCAGTGCATTATGTTCAATCCACTGCTCCACAAATTCAATATGTTCAGGCACAATCACATCCTCAAGTGCTTGTATAACAAGCACCCATTGTTACACAACCTTCTCAAACCACTGCTAGTCTAGCAGAGGTTGGTCAACAAAGCTTTTTCACACAAAGTTTTGTTGACTGAAGCAACTTGCCTGAGGATTTGACTGATGAAAACTTTGCTTTAATGGCCAAAAATGATGTTGAACGTTTAATGGCCTTAGAGACAATTACTGAAGGTGTTGAATCTGTGGAGATAGTGTCAAAAACTGATGAAGTTCAAGATTGTGACGAAACAGGGGTTTCAAGTGAAGAAAAAGAAAATACTGCTGATAAGGAAAAGAACTATCCTACTGACCCATGGAATGTTGATGTGTGTGAAGATGAGTGTGATTGTGCTCTCATGGATACTACAAAGGTATCACCTCAGATCCTTAAAGATCTATGTTCTGACAAATGCATCATTGCTTTTGCAAACATAAAGAAGGTGAATGAAAACCTGAGAAACAAAATTTTAGAAGATGAACTTAATTTTGAAAAACTGATTAAAGAGTTAAAATAAAAGTTAAGTGAAAAAGATTCTGAAATGTGTAGCCTAAGACATGAATCAAGCATAACCAAGGACCAACTCCAAACTATGGTAGAAAAATACCAAGTTTGTAAAAAGGAGTTAGAAGAAACCCAAATCACTTGTGAAAAATGGGTTGAGTCCTGCAAAGGTTATGAAATTATGCTTGATGCTCAGATCAAGAGCAACATCAAGTTTGGTGTAGGTTTTAGAGCCTATGACCAAAATGAGAAAAATGTTGTTGAAATTGATTCTGAGTTGGTTGAAGTTGATTCTGAATTGATTCTGAGTTGGTTGAAATTGATTCTGAGTTGCTGAAATTGATTCTGAGAAAAATGTTGAAAAATATCAGTTTAAACCAACCTGGTCAGATTGTGATATCTTAGAGAGAGAGTTGAACCAGAAAAAGAAGTTGCAAGAATCTGGCAAATGACTGATGATTACTCATTGGGTAATACAACCCTTTTTGGCCAAGAAGAGGGTTCTGGCAGTAGTAAGGACCAAAGTTATGATCACTATATAGATATTACATTTGGTGGGAACTTTGGATCTGAAACATATGCACCCAACTATGCTTTTGCTGCTAGTGGGGAATGCCAAACCTCTGACAATCTATCCTTTGAGCTGAATGATTTGCAACACATTGAACCGTCTGATCTTGAAGGAATGGATATTTTGCACCAAGTAGCCTTATTGAGTGTTAGGGCTAGTAAGTTTTACAAGAGAACTGGTAGAAAATTCCCAGGTTTGCATGGGGGCTTGAAGGTTGGGCTGGATAAATCAAAAGTCAAGTGTTATAAGTGTAATTGGCTATGACACTTTGCCAGAGAATGCAGGTCTCAAAGTTCTGGACCAATAGTGACTCATCCTGGCCCTAGACCTCAGCACACACAAAACACTGCTCATTATTCACAATATGACCCTACTCAACATGTTCAAAACACTGCCCACTTTGCACATCATGCTACCACTGTTCCAGTGCATTATGTTCAATCCACTGCTCCACAAATTCAATATGTTCAGGCACAATCACATCCTCAAGTGCTTGTACAACAAGCACCCATTGTTACACAACCTACTCAAACCACTGCTAGTGCAGCAGAGGTTGGTCAACAAAGCTTTTTCACACAAAATTTTGTTGACTGGAGCAGCTTGCCTGAGGATTTGACTGATGAAAACTTTGCTTTAATGGCCAAAAATTATGTTGAACAAGAATTTTGTTTAATGGCCTTAGAGACAATTGCTGAAGGTGTTGAATCTGTGGAGATAGTGTCAAAATCTGATGAAGTTCAAGCTTGTGATGAAACAGTGGTTTCAAGTGAAGAAAGATAAAATGCTGCTGATAAGGAAAAGAACTCTCCTACTGACCCATGGAACATTGATGTGTGTGAAGATGAGTGTGATTGTGCTCTTATGGCTGCTACAAAGGTATCACCTCAGATCCTTAAAGATCCAAGTTCGACAATCTATCCTTTGAGCTGAATGATTTGCAAACATTGAACCTTCTGATCTTGAAGGAATGGATATTTTGCACCAACTAGCCTTATTGAGTGTTAGGGCTAGTAAGTTTTACGAGAGAACTGGTAGAAAATTCCCATGTTTGCATGGGGGCTTGAAGGTTGGGCTGGATAAATCAAAAGTCAAGTGTTATAAGTGTAATTGGCTATGACACTTTGCCAGAGAATGCAGGTCTCAAAGTTCTGGACCAATTGTGACTCATCCTGGCACTAGACCTCAGCACACACAAAACACTGCTCATTATTCACAATATGACCCTACTCAACATGTTCAAAACACTGCCCACTTTGCACATCATGCTACCACTGTTCCAGTGCATTATGTTCAATCCACTGCTCCACAAATTCAATATGTTCAGGCACAATCACATCCTCAAGTGCTTGTACACAAGCACCCATTGTTACACAACCTACTCAAACCACTGCTAGTCCAGCAGAGGTTGGTCAACAAAGCTTTTTCACACAAAGTTATGTTGACTGGAGCAACTTGCCTGAGGATTTGACTGATGAAAACTTTGCTTTAATGGCCAAAAATTATGTTGAACAAGAATTTTGTTTAATGGCCTTAGAGACAATTGCTGAAGGTGTTGAATCTGTGGAGATAGTGTCAAAATCTAATGAAGTTCAAGCTTGTGATGAAACAGTGGTTTCAAGTGAAGAAAGAGAAAATGCTGCTGATAAGGAAAAGAACTCTCCTACTGACCCATGGAACATTGATGTGTGTGAAGATGATTGTGATTGTGCTCTTATGGCTGCTACAAAGGTATCACCTCAGATCCTTAAAGATCCATGTTCTGACAAATGCATCATTGCTTTTGCAAACATCGAAAAGGTGAATGAAAACCTGAGAAAACAAAATTTTAGAAGATGAACTTAATTTTGAAAAACTGATTAAAGAGTTAAAATCAAAGTTAAGTGAAAAAGATTCTGAAATGAGTAGCCTAAGACATGAATCAAGCATAACCAAGGACCAACTCCAAACCTCTGACAATCTATCCTTTGAGCTAAATGATTTGCAACACACTGAACCTTCTGATCTTGAAGGAATGGATATTTTGCACCAACTAGCCTTATTGAGTGTTAGGGCTAGTAAGTTTTACAAGAGAACTGGTAGAAAATTCCAAGGTTTGCATGGGGGCTTGAAGGTTGGGCTGGATAAATCAAAAGTCAAGTGTTATAAGTGTAATTGGCTATGACACTTTGCCAGAGAATGCAGGACTCAAAGTTCTGGACCCATAGTGACTCATCCTGGCCCTAGACCTTAGCACACACAAAACACTGCTCATTATTCACAATATGACCCTGCTCAACATGTTCAAAACACTGCCCACTTTACACATCATGCTACCACTGTTCCAGTGCATTATGTTCAATCCACTGCTCCACAAATTCAATATGTTCAGGCACAATCACATCCTCAAGTGCTTGTACAACAAGCACCCATTGTTACACAACCTACTCAAACCACTGCTAGTCCAGCAGAGGTTAGTCAACAAAGCTTTTTCACACAAAGTTATGTTGACTGGAGCAGCTTGCCTGAGGATTTGACTGATGAAAACTTTGCTTTAATGGCCAAAAATTATGTTGAAGAAGAATTTTGTTTAATGGCCTTAGAGACAATTGCTGAAGGTGTTGAATATGTGGAGATAGTGTCAAAATCTGATGAAGTTCAAGTTTGTGATGAAACAGTGGTTTCAAGTGAAGAAAGAGAAAATGCTGCTGATAAGGAAAAGAACTCTCCTATTGACCCATGGAACATTGATGTGTGTGAAGATGAGTGTGATTGTGCTCTTATGGCTGCTACAAAGGTATCAACTCAGATCCTTAAAGACCCATGTTCTGACAAATGCATCATTGCTTTTGCAAACATCGAAAAGGTGAATGAAAACCCGAGAAACAAAATTTTAGAAGATGAACTTAATTTTGAAAAACTGATTAAAGAGTTAAAATCAAAGTTAAGTGAAAAAGATTCTGAAATGAGTAGCCTAAGACATGAATCAAGCATAACCAAGGACCAACTCCAAACTATGGTAGAAAAATACCAAGTTTGTAAAAAGGAGTTAGAAGAAACCCAAATCACTTGTGAAAAATGGGTTGGGTCCTGCAAAGGTTATGAAATTATGCTTGATGCTCAGATCAAGAGCAACATCAAGTTTGGTGTAGGTTTTAGAGCCTATGACCAAAATGAGAAAAATGTTGTTGAAATTGATTCTGAGTTGGTTGAAGTTGATTCTTAATTGATTCTGAGTTGGTTGAAATTGACTCTGAGTTGCTGAAATTGATTCTGAGAAAAATATTGAAAATGTCAGTTTAAACCAACCTGGTCAGATGAATGTGATATCTTAGAGAGAGAGTTGAACCAGAAAAAGAAGTTGCAAGAATCTGGCAAAATGACTGATGATTACTCATTGGGTAATACAGCTCTTTTTGGCCAAGAAGAGGGTTCTGGCAGTAGTAAGGACCAAAGTTATGATCACTATATAGATATTACATCTGGTGGGAACTTTGGATCTGAAACATATGAACCCAACTATGCTTTTGCTGCTAGTGGGGAATGCCAAACCTCTGACAATCTATCCTTTGAGTTGAATGATTTGCAACACATTGAACCTTCTGATCTTGAAGGATTGGATATTTTGTACCAACTAGCCTTATTGAGTGTTAGGGCTAGTAAGTTTTACAAGAGAACTGGTAGAAAATTCCCAGGTTTGCATGGGGGCTTGAAGGTTGGGCTGGATAAATCGAAAGTCAAGTGTTATAAGTGTAATTGGCTATGACACTTTGCCAGAGAATGCAGGTCTCAAAGTTCTGGACCAATAGTGACTCATCCTGGCCCTAGACCTCAGCTCACACAAAACACTGCTCATTATTCACAATATGACCCTGCTCAACATGTTCAAAACACTGCCCACTTTGCACATCATGCTACCACTGTTCCAGTGCATTATGTTCAATCCACTGCTCCACAAATTCAATATGTTCAGGAACAATCACATCCTCAAGTGCTTTTACAACAAGCACCCATTGTTACACAACCTACTCAAACCACTGCTAGTCCAGCAGAGGTTAGTCAACAAAGCTTTTTCACACAAAGTTATGTTGACTGGAGCAGCTTGCCTGAGGATTTGACTGATGAAAACTTTGCTTTAATGGCAAAAAACTATGTTGAACAAGAATTTTGTTTAATGGCCTTAGAGATAATTGCTGAAGGTGTTGAATCTGTGGAGATAGTGTCAAAATCTGATGAAGTTCAAGTTTGTGATGAAACAGTGGTTTCAAGTGAAGAAAGAGAAAATGCTGCTGATAAGGAAAAGAACTCTCCTACTGACCCATGGAACATTGATGTGTGTGAAGATGAGTGTGATTGTGCTCTTATGGCTGCTACAAAGGTATCACCTCAGATCCTTAAAGATCCATGTTCTGACAAATGCATCATTACTTTTGCAAACATCGAAAAGGTGAATGAAAACCTGAGAAACAAAATTTTAGAAGATGAACTTAATTTTGAAAAACTGATTAAAGAGTTAAAATCAAAGTTAAGTGAAAAAGATTCTGAAATGATTAAAGACTTCACAACCACTGATGGTATTAAAGCCCCAAAAGCACTGTGTTCCCTCTGAAAGATGTGCCAGCAGAGGTTACAACCACTGCTGATAAAACATCAGATAGGAAAAGAAGGGTAAAGATTAAAAATTGTTTTGTGAATTTTGTGAGAAAAGAAATCATGTGGCTGCAGATTGTTTTCTTTTAAAAGCCTATGACGTTAACAAAACTTGTGTTATCAAAAGCTCTTCAAAAGCACCATCTGTAACAAAACAAATCACTCAACTCAACAATGTGCCTATCTCAAAAACTATGAACAAAAGGTAAAAGAGATTAAGGAAAAAGCACTAGAAAGAGAAAGTTCAAGTTCTGCTAGAAATAAATCTAAGCAGAGTTTTGAACCAATTGAAACATCTGTTACAAAAGCCTAACCAAAACCTCTGTTCAAAGAGAGGTGCAGGTGACAGATGCCTCACATTCAAACTCATTTCCAAGTGGGTATGGCCAACTTACTTATAAAAAGGTTCCTCATGCTTATGAAGGTTACAAAAAGCCTTCAAAGCAAAGAGTAAACAGGCACCCTTATGGATACAATCATCTGATAGGAAATGGTCAAGAGTAGATGTTACAAGAAAATTTCAAAACCACTGACCATTGTCCTAGACTTGAGGCTGGACCATCTGTGACCCCATCCAAAGCCATTTTGGCTTTAGAGACCAATCTTAACTGATCTATTTACTTGATGTGCAGGGACCCTCTACTTGCCTTGATAGCTTATGGAAATAGATAATGGATGTTCCAGGCACATGACAAGATGTAGAGCCCTTCTCAAGGACTTCATGGCTCATGGGGAGGTGATATATCTTTTTGTAATAACTCAAAGGGAAAGGTTTTAGGGTCTGGGTCGGTTCTGGCTGGTAAACTCAAGTTTGAAAATGTGAATTTAATTGACAATTTGAAATTTAACCTGCTGAGTGTCTCACAAATGAGTGACAGAGGATATGGATCCTTCTTCACTAAGAAAACTTGTCAAATTGTGGGACCAGAGGTTGTTAAAAGGATTGATCAAATCATTGCTGAGAGCAAAGCACAACTCACTAGACACAGAAGTGGGAATGTGTATCTGGTAGATATGCTAAAAGATAATCCTATGTATGGAACATGCTTATTCTCAGTTGCTTCTAACAAAGAGACTGAGTTATGGCATAGAAGACTTGGACACACAAATCTTAAAACTATCACCACACTCTCAAAACAAAGTCTTGTAAGAGGTTTGCCTCACAAGCAATTTTCCTGTGATGAACAATGTGTTTCCTGTTTAAAAGACAAACAACATAAAAGTTCTTTCAAATCAATTGAAGAGTCCAAAACAAGCCAGTGTTTACAACTGCTACACATGGACTTGTTTGGCCTAGTGAAAATCATGAGCTTAAAACACAAAAGGTATTGCCTAGTGATAGTTAATGATTTCTCTAGGTTTACATGCACCTTCTTTCTCTACTCTAAGGATGAAACTGCAGGCATTTTGCAAAACTTTGTCAAACAAGTAGAAAAGCAATTTGATCTTCCAGTAAAAATCTTTAGGAGTGACAATGGAACACAATTTAAAAATAGGGAGTTGGATGCTTTTTGTGAGTCAAAAGGAATTGTTAGACAATATAGCATTCCAAGAACTCTAGAGCAAAATGGGGTGGTTGAAAGGAAAAATAGAACTTTAATTGAATCAGCAAGGACTATGCTAGCAGATTCTGGTTTACTTTTATCTTTCTGGGCAGAGGCTGTAAACACTGCTTGCTATGTTTAAAACAGAGTTTTGATTAACCCCAGGCATCAAAAGACTGCCTATGAGATTTTGTTTAAAATCAAACCTCTGATTTCCTATTTTAAAGTTTTTGGCTGTCCATGCTTCATTTTGAACTTAAAAGATTCTATATCTAAGTTTGCAGCCAAAGTTGATTGTGATTATTTTCTGGGATACTCAACCACTGCTAAAGCCTACAGAGTTTTCAACTCTAGGACCAAGTGTGTTGAAGAAACTTTGAATGTCAAGTTCAATGAACTTTCATCACTGAAAATCCAAGGAAATCCTGCAAAGCTTTTTGATTTAGATAAATTCACATTTGCTGATGTTTCTATCAAGCTAGAGAATGCAGGTACACCACAACCATCTGAAGAAGATCAAGATCAAGGATATGACTGTGTGCTTCCACAAACAAAAGTCTATTCTTCCAACAGAGGATCAGGTGCTACAAGCTCTTGTGTAAACTCTGCCATTTCTGGGTCAGCAGTGGTTGATCCTCAAACATCTGTCAGTTCACAAAATCAAACATCTGTTGATAAAGTCCTACTTTTGGTCACCAAAATCATCAGAATGTTACCTCTATACACCCGATACCTCCACCTCCATTCTCATCAGTGGCTGATACTTCAAATTCACCAGCAGAGGTAAGCTCAGATGATACACATTTGCAGCCATCACCTCAAAATGCTATTGTTCCATACCAAGGTGATCTGATTTATCTCAAAAGCCATCTAGCAGATCAAGTTATTGGCAACATCAAATCTGGGGTGCTCACACGGAGCCAATCCCAAAATATTTGTCTTTTTGCTGGTTTTCTATCACTCATACAGCCAGTCAAGTATCAAGAGACACTGAAAGACAATAGCTGGGTAGAAGCCATGCAAGAAGAACTCATTCAGTTCAAAAGACAACAAGTTTGGGAGCTTGTGCCACTGCCAAAAGATGTAAGTCCAATTGGCACAAACTGGGTCTTCAACAAATTGGATAGTCAAGCTGCTGAAAACATCATTAAAAATCCAGTTTCTTATTCAACTACAAAGCACATTGACATCAGACATCACCTTGTGAGAGATTGCTATGAAAAAGGTTTGATTTCTTTGCATCATGTCCATACTTCAGATCAATGGGCAGATGTTTTAACCAAGGCATTGGATACATCTACCGTTGAAAAATTGATCTCAAGAATTGGAATGCTAAACATGGATTAAAAACAAGTTTTCTTGTAAATCCATGTGTACATAGCATCAAAATGTTTTCAGAAATAAAAAATTCCTTAAAAATAGTTAAAATTGAAACTTTTCAATAAATCTTTAAAAGTCTGATCATAACATCTGATTGCTCAAAACCTCTGATAGGCTTCAAAATCTTATCCACTGTAAAAGTGTATCCTCTGATTTCCATTTTTACCACTTTTTCAAAACACTGATAGCTATCCACTGATAGTGTTAAAAATCAGTATTGTCCAATCGCCTGTCCTAAAACATTGGTTTGCCACCTCAACGGTTATTTTTTTCATAAGAGGTTACACGTGGACAGATGTTAGCCATCAGATCTTGCAAACAGATGCCACGTCATGTTCACTTTTTCAAAACCCTATAAAAACCCTGTTTTATCCTTCATCAGTGTTTACCCTAAACTGTGTCGATTACGAAAATCTCACAACAGTTTTTCTCTCTAACACTATGGCTCCCAAATCAAAATCTTCAAAGAAATAAACTCAAGAACTTCCACCCTACACTCTCATAATCAACACTCCACACAATTACACCGCCATACTTGAAGAAAACGACGCAAATAGTCGCTATCATCCAATAATTCGAATTTTGCAAAAGTCAAAATTCAAGCACATGTTAACGGTCAAAGCCCCAATTCACATTGATTCTCTTAGAGATTTTTGGAAAAATGCAAAGGTTCACTCATCTGCTATTGGTGTTCCTTACACAATAATATCAAGAGTAGGGGGAGTGTTGATGCAAATTAGCCCCCAATCGATCTCTCAAGTTTTCAAGTTAAATGACATACAACACCCTGTGTCATTTCCTCAAAATGAGATCCAAGCAGAGTTTTTGGAAAGAGGTTATGTAGGCCAGATGAAAGATATGACCATTTTTAAACCTTACTTGTCTCTCAGCAAAAACCACTGCTTTCAATGAAATTCCATTGAACATGCAATATCTAGGGTACGCAATTTTAACTGACACAGATTTAAACTACTCCCAGATATTGTTCAATGATCTTGTGAATAATTTTAAAAATATTGAAAAAAGAAAAGCTTTTTTGATGCATCCACGTTTTCTGAGTGTTTACTTACAAGATCAAATCAAAGGTCCTGAAAGTAAAAAAGGCGCTGTGACTAAACCAGGCTGGCTCACTCATGAAACCTTCACTAGAATAACTAACCAAGATAAAGTTGAGAAAACACAAGTAGAGGAGGTTGAGCAAGTTTTACCTGAACAAAATGTTCAAACTGAACCTCTTGCTACTGAACCCACTGCTCTTGGTGATCAGGGCACCACAACCGCTGCTCTGAAGCCCCAACAATCTCCAAAAAGAAAACCAAAACAATTTCCAAAAAGCCCACCAAACCCAAAAAGGGTCCTATGGAAGATGAGATCCAAAGGTTAACCCAGTGACAGCACCAAAGTCACAAACCACTACTGCTACTTCTTCATAGCAGATGGTTCAAAGATCTCCTACCGGCTTTGAAACTCATCCTTCTTCCTCATAAAAGGAAAAGGTTGTAAACACAGGGACACCAAATTATGAAGCTCTAGATCCACTTGGCTCTATCTTCCATAGCCCCTCCCCCAGGGCAATGTCGCTTTCTACACAACCACCTTCACCAATGACTTCACTTCCACCCACAATTGTATCATTGCTGAATGCAATTGAATTAGTTCAGACACAAACCAGCACTTCTCAACAACCTATTATTGAGAATATACTTCATCAAGAGGTTGGGTCTGCTTCTTTATTCATTACTAGCCCATCAGCAAATGAAGAGGCAACATCCCTTGGGTTACATGTAACCCTTGGTGATAGTTCAACACAAGCAGCCACTACAATTGCTGAACTCCCAAGTTCTCAGTTGGACAGTGGTTTCATTACTAAGACTTGGTTGAAGGCAACCACTGTTGAGGCAACAACTGTTACCTCTGTTGTGGGAAGTCCCCGGAACCAAGACAAAGGGGCATCTATGTTTGAAGCTGGTCCTAAAACCACTGCTCATGATGACATAGATATAACTACCACCACTGGTAGGAGTTCAGATGATCCTATTAAATTAGGTGATGAGCTAAAATATTAGGATTTGACGGAGAGAGTGACAAGGATAGAAAGTTCTGTTGATGAAATCAAAAGTTTACTGAAGCAGATGATAGCTACCAAAAGTCAACCCTCTGTTCTATCCATTGCTGGTCTCAAAGAAGCTCTTAACCCTCTATTTCAACATCAACAACATTATTTCGATCTACAACACAAGCATCATATGAATGATGTTAGAAACATGTTTGAATCAAGGTATCAAGACACTGCAGCAGACATTAAAGCCATCAAAGCACATCTACTCACAACACTGGCCATGCACCTCCAACGGTTATATTTGTTACAACAGATGAAGCCAAAAAGGGGGAGAAACCTTTGGGTCCAAAGAAGTTAACAATAGATGATGATAAGGCCATACCTACCTTGAATATTCCAAACCTGATGGTTCAAAGAAGATAGATTTAACTGATGATATTGTGGCCAAGGCAAGGGCCAGTCACAAGAAGACAGTGATTGAGGAGAGCAGAGTGTTGGTTGAGAAAAAGATTGAACATCAAAAAGAAAAAGGAGAGGTTGGTACTTCATCAAAAAGGATACCTGCTAGAAAATCTAGGCAACCAACATCTACACCTCCTAAAACTAAGCCTGAAACCAGTCCAACCATTAAAACATGTGCCTCTCAAAAACCTATCACATCTTCAAAACCACAACCCACATCCACACAAGCAGATGTTACAGCACCTGTTGTGTCAACATCTGTTGATACAGCAGAGGTTGCAACAAATGCCACTCTATCCACTGCCATGATCACATTGCCCACATCAACTCAACCATTATCCACACAACCAAAAATCCCACAACCACCATCACCCACTCTAAGGTTTAAAAGGAGGAAAATCACAAAAGTGATAAATGATGATGAGATCTCTGCACCTCTTCCACTATCATCAACACCAATGACCTCCACTTTAGTGATTACAACATCTTCAAGTCTTCAAGTTACTCCATCATCAAAGTTATATCCTCTTGATTTACCAGTAGTCAGGGAAGAGATCCTAAGTTTCTTTTCAGAGGATGACGAGTTTGAATTACTTGTAGTTTTTGTTTCAAAAATGGAAAATGATTGAATTAAAAGAGATTTGCAGTGGAATAAGATGGAAAACTTTTACTAAAAGCAATGGTCATTTGTTTTCATTATCATCATGCTTTCAAGTTAATTAACTTGCATGTGATTCACAAACTCCCCCTCAGCCTTTGCAATTATAGTTTGGTAATGAGAAAATGCAGAGAAGATGATATGCGAAATTTGATCTTTCAAGAGATAAGTTTAAAGGTTACCAGAGTTGCCTATTTATACTAACTATCTAACCTCTGAGCATCTTTGATGACGTCAGGGTTGATAGTGACAGGAAACAATATGTAACTAACTCTAAACACTGCTAATCATAACTATCAGTGCTTGGAACTGTTACATTGATTAACTAAGCTAATGACTAAACTCTGATTCCTAACCTCTTTCCTTGTTAACTCTCGCAGACCTTGAAGCTTTCTGCGCAGATGATAGGATGAGCAGTCTTTATGGAAAGCAGTGTAAGTACATCAGAGGATGTAACATTGATAGTTGAACCAAAGCTCGGATAGTGTTATTTGGCTTTATATCATCTATTCCTTTCATAGGGTTGAATCCCAACAATCTCCCCCCTAGAACAGATGATGCCAAAAACACTTTATTCTTGGTTTTTATTCCTCAGAATGAATTCTCTTATTTGACATTTGAATTGAAGTTCAAAGTTAAGAGATTCCATGTCATCAGCATCATTCACCACATAGTGGTTCTTAGAAGTCTTCTACTGTAAGCTCATAAGCATCTTCCATGGATAGTTTAGTGGTTGCACCATCAAACTTGAGCAATGTCAATTCATGGGTGTCTTTATCGACCTTCCATTTTAGAATTTTTTGGTCTGATGGTTTTCTTGGAGGAGCCTTTATTGATGAGGTTTGTGAATGAGCTAACATTGATAAGTCTTTAGCCAGCTTGGCACTTGTATCATTTGTGTGATAATTAATCATATTCTGAATCCCTTCTTTGATAAATGTATCCTCAAACTCTTTGTCAGTCTTTTCATTCATCTCCCCTTGCTTTTTCTTGTGTTGCAGAGCAAGTATGGAATGGGCAGATGTTGAGCTGGACCTTTTAGAGAGTTGAGCTCTGAGGATAGCATCTTCCTTTGAGTAGTCAGGCTTGGGAGGCATGGATAGATCCTTTTTCCTTTTCTCTTTCAAACTTTTGTAGGTGTCTATCACACTCACCTCACCCATCTCATCACTTGGTTTTTGGAATCGTAATGATCTTGGATCAGTTCTTGCTTCATTCTCATCAACTTCAAGACAGTTTTAGAGATATCTTTCTTGTATAAATCCCAGTTGGGAGGAGTTGGCTTTTTGAGAGGGTCTTTCAACATTTCTTGCATTCTATTGATTTCTTCTCTTAGCTCATCTATGCTCCAATCCCTGAACTGAGGCCTTGTTGCCTTATACATCTTCTTTTCCATGATATACTCAATGAGTTCACTCTTGAGCAACTTATCTTCCCTTACTGACAACTGGTTGCTCAGATCCTTGACAAAGTTTTGCAGAATGGTGACCTTACTCAGTTGAAAGGACATGATAATCTGTATTTCTCTATCATTTTTACCAGCTGATTCTCTTTTGGCAATACCCTATGCTTGCTTCTTTTTCAGTTCTAGATAAGCATCAACATTTGCTGGTCTTGGATAGCCATCAAGAGATAGAATTGTTCTTTTGTCAAGGTCCTCCTCTGAAAAGAAACTTAGGATCTCTTCCCTGACTGCTGGTAAATCAAGAGGATACAACTTTACTGCAGGAATGAATTTAACAGTTGAAGAAGTTGTAAGCACTGATATGGGGATCACTGGTGTTGATGATAGTGGAAGAGGTGCAGAGATCTCATCATCATTTATCACTTTTGTGATTTTTCTCCTTTTAAACCTTAAGGTGGGTGATGGTGGTTGTGGGATTTTTGGTGGTGTAGATAATGGTTGAGTTGATGTGGGAAATGTGATTATGGCAGTGGATAGAGATGCATCTGTTGCAACCTCTGCTGTATCAACAGATGTTGACACAAAAGTTGTTGTAACATCTGCTTGTGTGGATGTGGGTTGTGGTTTTGAAGATGTGATAGGTTTTTGAGAGGCAGAGGTTTTAATGGTTGGACTGGTTTCAGACTTAGTTTTAGGAGGTGTGGATCTTGGTTGCCTGGCTTTTCTAGCAGGAGCTCTTTTTGATGAAGTACCAACCTCTCCTTTTTCTTTTTGCTGATCAATCTTTTTCTCAACCAACACTCTGCTCTCCTCAATCACATTCTTCTTGTGACTAGCCCTTTCCTTGGCCACTAGTTCTTCAGTCAAATCAATCTGCTTTTAACCATCAGGCCTTAGGATATTTACTGTTGGTCTGGCCTTATCATCATCTATTGTTAACTTCTTTGGACCCAGAGGTTTCTCCCCCTTTTTGTCTTCATCTGTTGTAACAAATATAATCGTTGGAGGTGCATGGCCAGTGGTTGTGAGTAGATGTGCTTTGATGGCTTTAATGTCTGCGGCAGTGTCTTGATACCTTGATTCAAACATGTTTCTAACATCATTCATATGATGCTTGTGTTGTAGATCCAAATAATGTTGTTGATGTTGAAAAAGAGAGTTAAGAGCTTCTTTGAGATCAGCAGTGGATAGAACAGAGGGTTGACTTTTTGTAGCTATCATCTGCTTTAGTAAATCTTTTTTCACCAACAGAGTTTTCTATTCTGGTCACTCTCTCCGTCAAATCCTGGTATTTTAGATCATCACCTAATTTAATAGGATCATCTGAACTCCTACCAGTGGTGGTAATTATATATATGTTATCATGAGCAGTGGTTTTAGGACCAGCTTCAAACATAGATGCCCCTTTGTCTTGGTATTGGGGACTTCTCACAATAGAGGTAACAGTTGTTGCCTCAGCAGTGGTTGCCTTCAATCAAGTCTTATTAATGAAACCACTGTCCAACTGAGAACTAGGGGTTCAGCAATTGTAGTGGCTGCTTGTGTTGAAATATCACCAAGGGTTACATGTAACCCAAGGGATGTAGCCTCTTCATTTGCTGATGGGCTAGCAATGAATAAAGAATCAGACCCAGCCATTGGATGAAGTATATTCTCAGTAATAGGTTGTTGAGAAGTGTTGGCTTGTGTCTGAACTAATTCAATTGCATTCAGCAATGGTACAATTGTGGGTGGAAGTGAAGATATCGGTGAAGGTGGTTGAGTAGAAAGCGACATTGCCCTGGGAGAGGGGCTATGGAAGATAGACCCAAGTGGATCTATAGCTTCATAAAGTGGTGTCCCTGTGTCTACAACATTTTCCTTTTGTGACGAAGAAAGAGGAGTTTCAAAACCGGTGGAAGATATTTGAACCATCTGCTGTGAAGAAGTAGCAGCAGTGGTTTGTGACTTTGGTGCTGTCACAGGGTTAACCTCTGGGATCTCATCTTCCAGAGGACCCTTTTTGGGTTTGGTGGGCTTTTTGGAGATTGTGTTGGTTTTCTTTTTGGAAATTTTTGGTGTGGGTTTCAGGGCAACGGTTGTGTTGCCCTGATCACCAAGAGCGGTGGGCTCAATAGCAAGAGGTTGAGATTGAACATTTTGTTCTGGTAAAACTTGCTCATCCTCCTCTACTTGTGTTTTCTCAACTTTATCTTGGTTTATTATTCTGGTGAAAGTTTCATAGGCTGCCTAGATTAACCACAGCGCCAATTTTACTTGTAGGACCTTTAATTTGATCATGTAAGTAAACACTCAAGAAATGTGGATGCATCAAAAAAGCTTTTCTTTTCTCAATATTTTTAAAATTATTTACAAGATCATTGAACAATATCTGGGAGTAGTTAATATATGTTTCAGTTAAAATTGCATACCCAGATTTTGCATGTTCAATGGGATTTCATTGAAAGCAGTGGATTTAGCTGAGAGACAAGTAAGAATGGTGTGAAAGAAAAATCTCATCTCAGCAGGAAAGTTAGGTTTAAAAATGGTCATACCTTTCATCTGGCCAATATAACCTCTTTCTAGAAATTCTGCTTAGATCTCATTAATTGGAAATGACACAGAGTGTTGTATGTCATTTAACTTGAAAACTTGAGAGATCGATTGGGGGCTAATTTGCATCAACACTCCCTTACTCTTGAAATTATTGTATAAGGAACACCAGCAGCAGATGAGTGAACCTTTGCATTTTTCCATAAATCACGAAGAGCATCAATGTAAATGGGGGCTTTGACGGTTAACATATGCAAGAATTTAGACTTTTGCAAAATTCGAATCATTGGATGATAGCGAGTATTTGCGTCGTTTTCTTCAAGTATGGCAGTGTAGTTGTGTGGGGTTTTAATTATGAGAGTGAAAGGTGGAGGTTCTTCTTGTGATTTAGCTTTGGATTTTGAAGATTTTGATTGGGAGCCATGGTGTTTGAGAGAAAAACTATTTTGAGATTTTGAAATCGACACAGTTTAGGGTAACCACTGGTGAGATAAAACAGGGGTTTTATAAGGGTTTTGAAAAAGTGAACATGACGTGGCATCTATTGCAAGATCTGATGGCTAACATCTGGCCACGTGTAACCTCTAATGAGAAAAGTAACCGTTGATGTGGCAAACCACTATTTTAGGACAGAGGTTTGGACAAAACTGATTTTTAACACTATCAGTGGATAGCTATCAAAGTTTTGAAAAATGTTAAAAAATGGAAATTAGAGGATACACTTTAACAGTGGATAAGATTTTTAAGCCTATCAGAGGTTTTGAACAAACATATGTTATGAACAGACTTTTAAAGATTTATTGAAAATTTTCAATTTTAACTATTTTTAAGGTGTTTTTGATTTTCTGAAAACATTTTGATGCTATGTACACATGGATTTACAAGAAAACTTGTTTTTAATCCATGTTTAGCATACCAAGCCTTGAGATCCATTTTTCAAAGGTAGATGTATCCAATGCCTTGGTTAAAACATCTGCCAATTGATCTGAAGTATGGACATGATGCAAAGAAATCAAACCTTTTTCATAGCAATCTCTCACAAAGTGATGTCTTATGTCAATGTGCTTTGTAGTTGAATGAGAAACTGGATTTTTGATGATATTTTCAGCAGCTTGACTATCCAATTTGAGTGGAGTCTTTAGTGCAGTGATACCAAAATCCAACAACTGGTTTTGAAGCCACAAGAGTTGAGCAGTGCAGCTAGAAGCAGCAATATACTCTGCCTCAGCAGTGGATGTGAAACTGCAACCTACTTTTTGCTTTGCCAAGACACTAGATAATCACCTAGGAATTGACATCCTCCTGATGTGGACTTCCATGTAGTTTTACACCCAGCAAAATCACTATCTGAAAAACCTTAAAGCTCAATATTCTCATTAGCTGGATACCAGATACCAAGTGTGGGAGCACCTTTTATGTATCTGAATATCCTTTTTGCAGCAATAAGGTCAGACTTTCTAGGTAATGCCTGTGATCTGGCACAAACACATGTTGCAAACATGATGTCTGGCCTTGATGCAGTTAGGTACAATAAAGACCCAATCATGCTTCTATAAAGAGTTTGATTAAAAAGGTCATCTTTACCATCAATGGTGACTAGCTTGGAGGTTTCCATGGGTGTGCTACATGGTTTACAATCATCCATATCAAACTTTTTAAGCAGTTCTTTCACATACTTGTTTTGATGGATAAATGTACCATTGTGCAATTGTTTAACTTGAAGACCAAGAAAACATTGGAGCTCACCCATTGCACTCATCTCAAACTCTGCTGCCATGAGTTTTTGAAACTCTTCACACATAGCAGTGCTTGTGGATCCAAAAATGATGTCATCCACATAAATTTGGACAAGCATCAAATATTTCCTTTCCATTTTAAAAACAGGGTTTTATCTATTTTGCCTCTAGTAAACCCTATTGATAAGAGAAAAGTGGATAGAGTTTCATACCAGGCTCTTGGTGCTTGTTTCAAGCCATACAATGCTTTGTTGAGCTTGTAGACATGATCAGGATGGAATGCATCTTCAAAACCTGGAGGTTGACAGACATGCACCTCTTCTTTGATTTTTCCATACAAAAATGCACTCTTTATATCCATTTGAAACACCTTTATGTTGTGGATAGCAGCAAAAGCTAAGAACAGGCGAATAGCTTCCAACCCTTACTACAGGTGCAAAAGTCTCATCATAGTCTATACCTTCTACCTGTCTGTAGCCTTGAACCATAAGCCTTGCTTTGTTTTTTACAACAATACCCCTTTCATCAGTTTTGTTCTTGAAGACCCACTTTGTGCCAATTGGACTTACATCTTTTGGCAGTGGCACAAGCTCCCAAACTTGTTGTCTTTTGAACTGAAGGAGTTCTTCCTGCATGGCCTCTACCCAGCTGTTGTCTTTCAGTGCCTCTTAGTACTTGACTCGCTGTATGAGTGATAGAAAACCAGCAAAAAGACAAATATTTTGGGATTGGCTTTGTGTGAGCACCCCAGATTTGATGTTGCCAATAACTTGATCTGTTGGATGGCTTTTGAGATAAACCAAATCACCTTGGTATGGAACAATAGCATTTTGAGGTGATGGCTGCAAATGTGTATCATCTGAGCTAACCTCTGCTGGTGAAATTGAAGTATCAGCCACTTATGAGAATGGTGGTGGTGGTATTGGGGATATAGAGGTAACATTCTGATGATTTTGGTGCCCAGATGTAGGACTTTTATCAACAGATGTTTGATTTTGTGAACTGGCAGAGGTTTGAGGATCAGCCACTATTGACCCACGAAGTGGCAGAGTTTACACAAGAACTTGTAGCACTTGATCCTCTGTTTGAAGAATGGACTTTTGTTTGTGGAAGCACACAGTCATATCTTTGATCTTGATCTTCTTCAGATGATTGTGGTGTACCTGCATTGTCTAGCTTGATAGAAACATCAGCAAATGTGAATTTATCTAAATCAAAAAGCTCTGCAGGATTTGCTGGGGTTTTCAGTGATGATAGTTCATTGAACTTCACATTCAAAGTTTCTTCAACACACTTTGTCCTAGAGTTAAAAACTCTGTAGGCTTTGGCAGTGCTTGAGTATCCCAGAAAATAACCACAATCAATTTTGGCTGCAAACTTAGATATAGAATCTTTTAAGTTCAAAATGAAACATGGACAACCAAAAATTTTAGAATAAGAAATCTGAGGTTTGATTTTATACAAAATGTCATAGGCAGTCTTTTGATGCCTGGGGTTAATCAAAACTCTGTTTTGAACATAGCAAGCAGTGTTTACAGCCTCTGCCCAAAAGGACAGGGGTAAACCAGAATCTGCTAGCATAGTTCTTGCTGATTCAATTAAGGTTCTGTTTTTCCTTTCAACCACCCCATTTTTTTCTGGAGTTCTTGGAATGCTATATTGTCTAACAATTCCTTTTGACTCACAAAAAGCATCCAACTCCCTATTTTTAAACTCTGTTCCATTGTCACTTCTAAAGATTTTTACTGGAAGATCAAATTGCTTTTCTACTTGTTTGATAATGTTTTGCAAAATGCTTGCAGTTTCATCCTTAGAATGAAGAAAGAAGGTCCATGTAAACCTAGAGAAATCATCAACTATCACTAGGCAATACCTTTTGTGTTTTAAGCTCATGATTTGCACTGGGCCAAACAAGTCCATGTGCAAAAGTTGTGAACACTGGCTTGTTTTGGACTCTTCAATTGATTTGAAAGAACTTTTATGTTGCTTGCCTTTTAAACAGGAAACACAGTGTTCATCACAGGAAAATTGCTTGTGAGGCAAGCCTCTTACAAGACTTTGTTTTGAGAGTATGGTGATAGTTTTAAGATTTGTGTGTCCAAGTCTTCTATGCCATAACTCAGTCTCGTTGCTAGAAGCAACTGAGAATAGGCATGTTCCAGACATAGGATTATCTTTTAACATATCTACCACATACACATTCCCACTTCTGTGTGCAGTGAGTTGTGCTTTGCTCTCAGCAATGATTTAATCAATCTTTTTGACAACCTCTGGTCCCACAATTTGACAAGTTTTCTTAGTGAAGAAGGATCCATATCCTCTGTCACTCTACAGTCAGCAGGTTAAATTTCAGATTGTAAATCAAATTCACATTTTCAAACTTGAGTTTACCAGCCAGAACCGACCCAGACCCTAAGACCTTTCCCTTTGGGTTATTACCAAAAGATATATCACCCCCCCCCCCATGAGCCATGAAGTCCTTGAGAAGGGCTCTACATCCTGTCATTTGCCTGGAACCTCCACTATCTACATACCATAAGCTATCAAGGCAATTAGAGGGTCCCTGCACATCATGTAAATAGATCAGTTAAAGTTGGTCTCCAAAGCCAAAATGGCTTTGGCTTTGGACAATGGTCAGTGGTTTTGAAATTTTCTTGTAACATCTGCTCTTGACCATTACCTATCAGATGTATCCATAAGGGTGAATGTTTACTCTTTGCTTTGAAGGCTTTTTGTAGCCTTCATAAGCATGAGGAACCTTTTTATAAGTAGGTTGGCCATACACTCTTGGAAATGAGTTTGAAGGTGAGGCATCTGTCACCTGCACCTCTCTTTGAACAGAGGTTTTAGTTAAGGCTTTTGTAACAGATGTTTCAATTGGGTTTAAAACTCTGCTTGGATTTATTTCCAACAGAACTTGAACTGTCTCTTTCAAGTGCTTTTGCTTTGATCTCTTTTACCTTTTGTTCATAGTTTTTGAGATAGGCACACTGTTGAGTTGAGTGATTTGTTTTGCTGCAGATGGTGCATTTTGAAGAGCTTTTGATAACACAAGTTTTGTTAATGTCATAGGCTTTTAAAAGAAAACAATCTGCAGCCACATGATTTATTTTTTCACAAAATTCACAAAACAAGTTTTTAATCTTTACTCTTCTTTTCCTATCAGACGTTTTTTCAGCAGTGGTTGTAACCTCTGCTGGCACATCTTTGATAGGGTCACCAGTGCTTTTGGGGCCTTAATACCATCAGTGGTTGTGAAGTCCATTGGCTTAAAGTTCTCTAAGATATCACATTCATCTGACCATGTTGGTTTAAACTGATATTTTTCAATTTCTTTATCTTTTGTTGAAACCTCTGGTTTTTTATCTCTTCACCAGCCAAATTTGTAGGGACAACTTCAACCAACTCAGAATTAATTTTAGCAACATTTTTCTCATTTTGTTCATAGGCTCTAAAACCTACACCAAACTTGATGTTGCTCTTGATCTGAGCATCAAGCATAATTTCATAACCTTTGCAGGACTCAACCCATTTTTCACAAGTGATTTGGGTTTCTTCTAACTCCTTTTTACAAACTTGGTATTTTCTACCATAGTTTGGAGTTGGTCCATGGTTATGCTTGATTCATGTCTTAGGCTACTCATTTCAAAATCTTTTTCACTTAAATTTGATTTTAACTCTTTAATCAGTTTTTCAAAATTAAGTTCATCTTCTAAAATTTGTTTCTCAGGTTTTCATTCACCTTTTTGATGTTTGCAAAAGCAATGATGCATTTGTCAGAACATGGATCTTTAAGGATCTGAGGTGATACCTTTGTAGTAGCCATAAGAGCACAATCACACTCTTCTTCAAACACATCAATGTTCCATGGGTCAGTAGGAGAGTTCTTTTCCTTATCAGCAGCATTTTCTCTTTCTTCACTTGAAACCACTGTTTCATCACAAACTTGAACTTCATCAGATTTTGGCACTATCTCCACAGATTCAACACCTTTAGCAATTGTCTCTAAGGCCATTAAACAAAATTCTTGTTCAACATAATTTTTGGCCATTAAAGCAAAGTTTTCATCAGTCAAATCCTCAGGCAAGCTGCTCCAGTCCACATAACTTTGTGTGAAAAAGCTTTGTTAACCAACCTCTGCTGGACTAGCAGTGGTTTGAGTAGGTTGTGTAACAATGGGTGCTTGTTGTACAAGCACTTGAGGATGTGATGATGCCTGAACATATTGAATTTGTGGAGCAGTGGATTGAACATAATGCACTGGAACAGTGGTAGCAGGATGTGCAAAGTGGGCAGTGTTTTGAACATGTTGAGCAGGGTCATATTGTGAATAATGAGCAGTGTTTTGTGTGTGCTCAGGTCTAGGGCCAGGATGAGTCACTATTGATCCAGAACTTTGAGACCTGCATTCTCTGGCAAAGTGTCCTAGCCAATTACACTTATAACACTTGACTTTCGATTTATCCAGCCCAACCTTCAAGCCCCCATGCAAACCTGGGAATTTTCTACCAGTTCTCTTGTAAAACTTACTAGCCCTAACACTCAATAAGGCTAGTTGGTGCAAAATATCCATTCCTTCAAGATCAGAAGGTTCAATGTGTTGCAAATCATTCAGCTCAAAGGATAGATTGTCAGAGGTTTGGCATTCCCCACTAGCAACAAAAGCATAGTTGGGTGCATATGTTTCAGATCCAAAGTTCCCACCAGATGTAATATCTATATAGTGATCATAACTTTCGTCCTTACTGCTGCCAGAACCCTCTTCTTGGCCAAAAAGAGTTGTATTACCCAATGAGTAATCATCAGTCATTTTGCCAGATTCTTGCAACTTCTTTTTCTAGTTCAACTCTCTCTCTCATAAGTGAGGTGTATCCCATGAAGTTGTGTCAACGTCATATCTTTAAACCCAACAGATTTTCTTGTTACATAAGCTACAGTCTCCCACTTATCTGGTAACGATCTAAGGAAACGACTATTGACAGTCGAATTAGGTAGAATCACGTTAACCAGTCTAAGTTCATTGATGAGACAGTTGTAACGTTCAAACTATTGTGTTAGAGACTCTCCTTTCAAGTGACAAAATGTTTCATACTCCTGATTTAGAACTTCTCTATTACTTTCTATCACTTCCTCAGTCCCACCGAATTGCTCCTTAAGTACATCCCATAACTCCTTTGCACTATTTCAATGGAGTAAACCAGCATAAATTTCAATGGGTAAGGCCGAAGCAACTATGCTAAATGCCTTAGCATCCAATTCAGTTTTCTTGAAATCCTGCTCCGAAAAGTTTTCAGGATTTTTTGGCACTTGTTTGGTTGGATTTTCTGTGCTTGGAACTATTGGAACGTGAGGTCCATAAGCAACAGATCTCCAGCAACCGGTGTTTTGCTGGGCAAGGATGTGACCCATCCGTCGTTGCCAAATGAAATATTCATTTCTTTTGAGCATCGCGGTTTGAACAAGGATCCAGAATTGGCATCCTGTGTGTTTTGAGATATTTTTAGTTGATTTTTTTTTCAGATTTTGTTTTTAAAAACTTCGAAGTAGTAAAAACTCTGAATATCAAACAAAAACAACCAAACTGATTAGCAAGAAAGCTGATCTGTTCGAACCAAATCGATTGTTAGATCGAATTTGATGAATCAAGCTCTGATACCAATTGTTAGGATCTGAGTTTGAATTACTTGTCGTTTTTGTTTCAAAAATGGAAAATGATTGAATTAAAAGAGATTTGCAGCGGAATAAGATGGAAAACTTTTACTACAAGCAATGGTCGTTTGATTTCATCATCATCATGCTTTCAAGTTAATTAACTTGTATGTGATTCACAAACTCCCCCTCAGCCTTTGCAATTACAGTTTGGTAATGAGAAAATGCAGAGAAGATGATATGTGAAAGTTGATCTTTTAAGAGATAAGTTTAAAGGTTACAAGATTTGCCTATTTATACTAACTATCTAACTTCTGAGCATCTTTGATGACGTCAGGGTTGATAGTGACAGGAAACAATATGTAACTAACTCTAAACACTGCTAATCCTAACTATCAGTGCTTGGCACTATTACATTGATTAACTAAGCTAATGACTAAACTCTGATTCCTATCCTCTGTCCTTGTTAACTCTGGCAGACCTTGAAGCTTTGTGAAGGCAGATGATAGGATGAGCAGTCTTTATGGAAAGCAGTGTAAGTACATCAGAGGATGTAACCTCTGATAGATGAACCAAAGCTCAAATAGTGTTATTTGGCTTTATCATTTGTTCCTTTCATAGGGTTCAATCCCAACAGACCCTGACAAAAGAACAATCCTATCCCTTTATGGCTATCCAAGACCAGCAAATGTTGATGCTTACCTAGAACTGAAAAGGAAGTAAGCAGAGGATATTTCCAAAAGAGAATCCGCTGGTAAAGAAGATAGAGAAATACAGATTGTCATGTCCTTTCAACTGAGCAAAGTCACCATTTTACAAAACTTTGTCAAGAACCTAAGCAACCAGTTGTCAGTAAGGGAAGATAAGCTGCTCAAAAGTGAACTCATTCAGTATATCATGGAAAAGAAGATGTATAAGGCAACAAGGGTACAGTTCAGGGACTGGAGCATAGATGAGCTAAGAGAAGAAATCAACAGAATGCAAGAAATGTTGAAAGACCCTCTCAAAAAGCCAACTCCTCCCAACTGGGATTTATACAAGAAAGATATGACTGAAAGTGCCTTGAAGTTAAAGAGAATGAAGCAAGAACTGATTCAGAATCATTATGGTTCCAAAAACCAAGTGATGAGATGGGGTGAGGTAAGGGTGATAGACACCTACAAAAGTTTGGAAGAAAGAAGGAAAAAGGATCCATCCATGCCTCCTAAGCCTGACTATTCAAAAGAAAATTCTATCCTCAGAGCTCAACTCTCCAAAAAGTCCAGCTCAACATCTGCCCATTCCACACTTGCCCTGTTACACAGAAAAAGGCAAGAGGGTATGTCTGAAAAGACTGATAAAGAGTTTGAGGATACATTTATCAAAGAAGGCATACAGAACATGATTTATTATCCAACAGATGATAGAAGTGCCAAGCTAGCCAAAGATCTATCACAAAAAGCTCCTGCTCAAACCTTAGAAATAAAAGCTCCTTCAAGAAAACCATCAGACCCAAAAATTCTAAAATGGAAGGTCGACAAAGACACCCCATGAATTGACACTGCTCAAGTCTGATGGTGCAGCCACTAAACTATCCATGGAAGCTGCTTATGAGCTTATAGTAAAAGACTTCCAAGAACTACTATGTTTAGAGCTGGTGAAGGATGCTGATGACATGGAATCTCTTAACTTTGAACTTCAATTCAAAGGTCAAATAAGAGAATTCCTTCTGAGGACTAAAGACCAAGAATAAAGTGTTTTTGGCATCATCTGTTCCAGGGGGAGATTGTTGGGATTGAACCCAATGAAAGGAACAGATGATACAAAGCCAAATAACACTATCCGAGCTTTGGTTAAACTATCAGAGGTTACAACCTCAGATGTACATACACTGCTTTCCCTAAAGACTGCTCATCCTATCATCTGCCTTCACAAAGCTTCAAAGGTCTGCCAGAGTTACAAGGGTCAGAGGATAGAGATCAGAGTTTAGTCCATTAGCTTAGTTAAATCAATGTAACAGTGCTAAGCACTGATAGTTAGTATTAGCAGTGTTTTCAGTTAGTTACAATTGGTTTCCTGTCACTATCAACCCTGACGTCATCAAAGATGCTCAGTGGTTAGATAGTTAGTATAAATAGGTAACTTCTGTAACAGTTTAAACTTGTCTATTAAAAGATCAACTTTCGCATGTCATTTTCTCTGCATTTTCTTATTACCAAACTGTAATTGCAAAGGCTGAGGGGAAGTTTGTGAATCACATGCAAGTTAATCAACTTGAAAGCATGATGATGATGAAAACACACGACCATTGCTTGTAGTAAAAGTTTTCCATCTTATTCCGCTGCAAATCTCTTTTAATTTAATCATTTTCCATTTTTGAAACAAAAACTACAAGTAATTCAAACTCAGATCCTAACAGCTAAATAGAACAGTACAGGCACTGTCTATTTATAGTACTAACCTAACCACTGTTAGTTTATGCTGACATCATTTTGACAATGACATCTAACAATACTAACAAACTCTAACCACTGCCTAACCTAAACTCTGTTTGTAAAGAACTGATGACCCTAATCGCTGATAGATATAAACTCTGATGAAGGCATTGGCAGATGTTCTTCAAAGGATGATCAGACCTTTGACTTCCAGCAGACCTTTGACTTAAAAGCATACCTTTGACCCATCAGTGGTTTGGTGAATCAACAGACTTTATAACTGGCAGAGCTTTGGCATAAGGCTGTTGTTAGAACTATCACTGGTTTGGAAGCTGGTCTTTAGAATGAGTGAAATCTAAACTGTGTTTATTCTGGATCATATAGAGCAGACCTGTTTTTGGCTCTCTATCATCTGTTCTTTTGTAGGGTTCAATCCCAACATGACCAAATAACTTGTATTGAATATATAATCGGTTAACTTGTATTGAATAAATGATCAAATAACTTGTATTGATAAATGACCAAATAACTTGTTTTGAATAAATGACCAAATAACATGTACTGAATAAATGATCAATACTTCGTAAGAAGCCACACCTTAACATGTGCTATGATTAGATGATGCTAGCGGAATCGATGGTTTGACAGTTTGTCATTAACTTCCTAAGAAGCCACACCTTAACATGTATAGTGCTTGTGTAGCACTATAGGAGTAGCGCACCGCCACATGGATTTGTGGTCATGTTAGGTCATACACACATACATACATACTCGATCTCGTACTTGCGGAAGCGATGGTTTGATAACTCGTCATTTACTTCGTAAGAAGCCACACCTTAACATGTATAGTGCTTGTGTAGCACTATAGGAGTAGCACACCGCCACATGGATTTGTGGTCATGTTATGCCATAAATACATACTTGTTGACAAGATGGTTTGACCAGTAATATCACATGTCAGTTATGCGTTAATCTAGTAACTAAATACCTCATTTTAATCATACTCATACTTATAACCTCTCTCATACTTAAATACAATCATACTTACATACTTAAAATCCTATACGTTATCCTTCTCCCTTGTAATACGTTAATAAACCCTGTTGGTGACACGGAACATAACATGGCATCGATTGGTGAAATGGACGTAATATGGTATGAACATGGTGGATACGCCGCTGGTACTTCCTATATATAAGTGTTACTACCATATTACCAAGGTTTCGTAAAACGTGCCATGAGAAATTCGGTGGTTCCCCTGCTTTATTGAATACATATTTTGCTCACTCGCAATCTGTTCTCATCTATACACAAACATGATACTAAATGCCATCTTTTCTAAAACCTTCCTCTTGAATAAATTTCATGATGAAATTTCCTAAAGTAGGGGAGACTGTAATGCCCCGTAATTTCCATATTTTTATATCTTTAGGAAAACACATGCCGTTCCCCATATTTTATTATTTACAGTTAAAACCAGAGTGAAAGACAGATTAATTACGACAAAAGCTGCTATTTACACAACTTTTATCGTTTTAAACGAACGTAAAACATCAAAACCAACTTCCAAAAAGTCTTTACGTATTTAAAAATTTAAATAAATGTTACGGTGTTTTATACAAGTTCGAGCGTGTCAACGGGCCTCAGAAACATGACTGAATTGCTAACAGGCCTTGGGCCACCCCTCAAACCCTAATCCTATAAAACCAACCAAACCCTAACTCACTAACACACACACCCTAATCTCATTAGCCGCCCCCATTCCCCTTCTCTCCCCGTTTCTCCGGTCACCGGAGATAAATTCTTGCGAACCTCCGACGGACCACCACGACCACCCACCACGATCTCTCTCGAAAAAAACCCTCGCCACCCTTCCTTCACACACACCCGAAGGCCCTTTGTTCTCTCCCTCCTCGTTTTTCCGGCGAGACCACCCCCTTGCAGGCCGCCTCTCTCCCATTCACCCACTGCTTTCTCTCTCACACGCACACCGCCCTGTCTCTCACTCACTGGTGGACCATGGCCGTCTTTCCGTTCAAGACCAGCAGCGGCAGCGGAGGCTGGCAGTCGCCAGACTTACAACGACGGTCGGTTTCTTCTAGCGGCGGCGCAGCCGCATTCCTGGCGGTTTTTGTGGTGCAGGTCCTCCTTCAGTTCAGGTTCACCTTGATTCTGTTTCATCTAGGTTCAGGTTCACCTCGATTCCAGTTAAACTCCAGTTTGGTCCAAGATAGATAACGGGTCCTGTTCGGATGGTTGTTCGGGTCAGATCTGGTCGGCTGTAGTTCAGGTCAAGGTTTCGGGATTGGGTCGCAGTCTCAGGTTCAAGTTGCTTCGAGTCATGTTTGGATTGAGTTCGGGTGCACGCCAGGTTAATCGCGAGTTTCAATTCAGGTTCGGGTCAAATCTGGTCAAGCGGTCAAACTGGTCAAAATCGAGATGTGGTAAAATTTAAAGGACACATTCTTATTATTATTGTTCATACAATTATTTTTTTGATGCTTATTATTGTTTATACAATTAGTGTTCGATTCGTAAAACATTAGTTTCCGGAACCATACACAAATATGTCTCTATAACTCGTATAAAAATATATATATATGGTTTCATAAATCTTGTTATTATTTTATCAAATAATATAGTTATCATGAATCGAGTTTTATATAAACCGATAGCGTACATAGAAATTATATACATCGTTGATGAAATTGCTGTGTTTTGGAAATTTTAATCGACACTTTAGTCGCCGAGACCGTCCAAAAACAGAGGAAACTCTGCCCGTTTTTTTACAATTCTTAAAACAAAACGCGCTAAATAATAAAACGAGTCTATCAGGCCCGATGAAATTTTTAATAATATATATGTATATATATATATATAAGTATATTTATTCTAAACGCATTTTATTACTTACGTGTACTCATGTATGATGGCCTCGGCATCCGTCGTCAACTCTTCCACTCCTCACGGACGTTCTAAGGGAAGCTTCGCAAAATGTGAGCATACTCGACCCCTTTTTACTCGTACATGCGTTTTGGGTGCAACATGTATACAAAATCCACATTATGCATTCGATCATAATTTAACTCTCAAACCATCGAGCTCGTTCTTTGTTATGCTTAGGTTATTTGTACTTGATAGTTTCAATATGTTATCTCATGATATTGGAAATGCCTAGACTATTATGCATGCTAGTTAAGGATTTTATTTACATTCTATTTGCGATGCACAAGTTGTGTACGTATGCACATTTTATTTAATTATAAATTGCCATGTGACTTCCAGACAACTTTTGTAAATATCTTTAAATTCAAACTTGTATGCTCGCCAGTGCTTTTGTACTGATCCATGCTTTTATTACATAGCAGGATTGCGACCAACAAATCTAGTAGGATTGCCTAGAAACGCACTTAAATTTTAATATTCGTTGTTTTGTAATGTCCATCATGTTGTATCTCAACTTCAATATTTGTACAAAAATCGCTTTAATGAAATGAAATTCACTTAATTAAATATGTTTTGTACAATGTTCATTATAAACTAATGGTGTCCCTAGTTCAAGCTTCATAAAAATAAATTATTAACCACACCACTTGTCACTATTAACGTTATGAAGTCTCTTGCAATCTCGTTTTCGTCTCATCCTGATGTTTCCGCCATCGGTTGGGGTGTGACAGATTGGTATCAGAGCCATAACTATAGGGAACTAGGTAGAATTGCCATGTTCGACCTAGTCTATAGTTTAAGTACCAAACTTTGACTGTTCTTGATTCTTGCTAAAATATTAGTTCTTCCTACTTTGCTTTTATCTCTTCTTTTGTCTCAATTATACAAAGTGTTTTCCTAAAACGTTATACGCAATACTTATTGAAGATCCTCTTATTCCACAATCGAAAAAAAAACTCATCAAAATAAGGGTGATTCCCGCCTTTGGTGACGAATTTCAATCCACCTTACATGATATTTTGTGCAAAATTCACAATCAAGTCCGGAGTGATATCCATATCTTGATGAGAGTTTCCATTTTATAATCCAGTGGATCCATATTCAGGATTCGAAATTATATCTCGTTTCGTTCAACAAACCACAATTTAGGGACGAAATTGTCAAGCTAGGATTGATATCCACACCTTGATGACTGGTCCCGCTCTACGATTTTCAATCTCGCCAAAGTTTCGTATCTTCGATCAGATTAGGGACATGTACTAACTGGAAGGGTAAAATACCATTAATCGCCTGGCGATGAGAGTATCGTACCTATTAGGCCAAAGCATGTCTCCCTAATTCGAAAGGACTTGTGATTCACTTTGGAATAGTCAAAGTTTCTAAACCCGAAGCACTCCAATACTTATCAAGCTTCTCTTTTATATTAACTCAACTTTTACGTGATTTAATACCTGTTACCTCGTCATTTCGAAATCAATGTTGTACACAATAAATTAATACACGCATACTCATACGTTACACTAGATTCGGGATTACTGGATAGCCTTATGTGATAAACTGGTCATTAACTTCGGATGGAGCCACATCTTGACATATGTAGTGCTTGTGAAGCACTATAGGAATAGCGCACCACCACATGGATTTGTGGCAATGTCAAGACATTCATACATACTTTACGGATCTTTTCATAGCAACGAAATAATGACATGTGCTATGATTAGATGATGCTAGCGGAATCGATGATTTGACAGTTTGTCATTAACTTCGTAAGAAGCCACACCTTAACATGTATAGTGCTTGTGTAGCACTATAGGAGTAGCGCACCGCCACATGGATTTGTGGTCATGTTAAGTCATACACACATACATACATACTCGATCTCGTACTTGAGGAAGCGATGGTTTGACAACTCGTCATTTACTTAGTAAGAAGCCACACTTTAACATGTTTAGTGCTTGTGTAGCACTATAGGAGTAGCGCACCGCCACATGGATTTGTGGTCATGTTATGCCATACATACATACTTGCGGACACGATGGTTTGACCAGTAATATCACATGCCAAAAATGCGTTAATCAAGTTAACTAAATACCTCATTTTAATCATACTCATACTTATAACCTCTCTCATACTTAAATACAATCATACTTACATACTTAAATTCCTATACGTTATCCTTCTCCCTTGTAATACGTTAATAAACCCGATTGGTGACCTGGAAAGTAACATGGCATCGATTGGCGAAACGGACGTAATAGGTATGAACATGGTGGATACGCCGCCGGTACTTCCTATATATAAGTTTTACTACCATATTACCAAGGTTTCGTAAAACGTGCCATGAGAAATTCGGTGGTTCCCCTGCTTTATTGAATACAAACTTTGCTCACTCGCAATCTGTTCTCATCTATACACAAACATGATAATTAATGCCATCTTTTCTAAAACCTTCCTCTTGAATAAATTTCGGGACGAGACTTCCTAAAGTAGTGGAGACTATAACGCCCCGTAATTTCCGTATTTTTATATCTTTAGGAAAACACACGTCGTTCCCCCTATTTTACTATTTACGGTTAAAACCAGAGCGAAAGACAGATTAATTACGATAAACGCCGCTATGCGCAAATTTTATTTTTTTTAAACGGACGTAAAACATCAAAACCAACTTCCAACAAGTCTTTACTTATTTACAAATTTAAATAAATATTACGGTGTTTTATACAAGTTCGAGCGCGTCAACGGGCCTCGGAAACGTGACGGAATCGCTAAAAGGCCTTGGGCCACCCCCTCAAACCCTAATCCTATAAAACCTACCAAACCCTAACACACTAACACACACACAACCTAAAGCACATCAGCCGCCCCCACTCCCCTTCTCTCCCGTTTCTCCGGTCACCGGAGATAAATTCCGGCGAACCTCCGACGGACCTCCACGACCACCCACCACGATCTCTCTCTCTCTCGACAAAACCCTCGCCACCCCTCCTTCACACACACCCGAAGGCCCTTTGTTCTCTCCCTCCTCGTTTTTCCGGCGAGACCACCCCCCTTGCAGGCCGCCTCTGTCCCATTCACCCACTGCTTTCTCTCTCACATGCACACCGCTCTGTCTCTTGCTCACTGGTGGACCATGGCCGTCTTTCCGTTCAAGACCAGTAGCGGCAGCGGAGGCCGGCAGTCGCTAGACTTACAAAGTCGGTTGGTGGCTTCTAGCGGCGGTGGCGCAGCCGCATTCCTGGCGGTTTTTGTGGTGTAGGTCCTCCTTCAGTTCAGGTTCACCTCAATTCTGTTTCATCTAGGTTCAGGTTCACCTCGATTCCAGTTAAACTCCGGTTTGGTCCAAGCTAGATAACGGGTCCTGTTCGGATGGTTGTTCGGGTCAGATCTGGTCGGTCGTAGTTCAGGTCAAGGTTTCGGGATTGGGTCGCAGTCTCAGGTTCAACTTGCTTCGAGTCATGTTTGGATCGAGTTCGGGTGCACGCCAGGTTCATCGCGAGTTTCAATTCAGGTTCGGGTCAAATCTGGTCAAGCGGTCAAATTGGTCAAAACCGAGATGTGGTAAAATTTAAACGACACATTCTTATTATTATTGTTCATACAATTATTTTTTTGATGCTTATTATTGTTTATACAATTAGTGTTCGATTCGTAAAACATTAGTTTCCGGAACCATACACAAATTGTGTCTCTATAACTCGTATAAAAATATATATAGTTTCGTAAATCTTGTTATTATTTTATCAAATAATATAGTTATCACGAATCGAGTTTTATATAAACCGATAGCGTACATAGAAATTATATACATTGTTGATGAAATTGCAGCGTTTTGGAAATTTTAATCGACACTTTAGTCATCGGGACCGTCCAAAAACAGAGGAAACTCTGCCCGTTTTTCGTTAGAATTCATAAACAAAACACGCTAAATAATGAAACGAGTCTATCGGGCCTGATGAAATTTTTAATAATATATATATATATCATATATATATATATATAAAGGTATATTTATTCTAAACGCATTTATTACTTACGTGTACTCAGGTATGATGGCCTCGGCATCCGCCGTCAACTCTTCAACTCCTCGCAGACATTCCAAGGGAAGCTTCGCAAAATTTGAGCATACTCGACCCCTTTTTACTCGTACATGTGTTTTGGGTGCAACATGTATACAAAATCCACACTATGCATTCGATCATAATTTAACTCTCAATCCATCGAGCTCGTTCTTTGTTATGCTTAGGTTATTTGTACTTGATAGTTTCGACATGTTATCTCATGATATTGGAAATGCCTAGACTATTATGCATGCTAGTTAAGGATTTTATTTACATTCTATTTGCCATGCACAAGTTGTTTACGTATGCTCGCTTTTATTTAATTATAAATTGCCATGTGACTTCGAGACAACTTTTGTAAATATCTTTAAATTCAAACTTGTATGCTCGTCAGTGCCTTTGTACTGATCCATGCTTTTATTACATGTTGCAGGATTGCGACCGACGAATCTAGTAGGATTGCCTAGAAACGCCCTTAAATTTTAATATTCGTTGTATTGTAATGATTTTCTATCATGTTGTATCTCAACTTCAATATTTGTACAAAAATCGCTTTAATGGCCTCGATTCATCTCATCCCGATGTTTCCGCCATCGGTTGGGGTGTGACAGTCTCAGGTCTCAGACGCGTCTCCGATTTGCGAAACGGACTCCGTTTTTCGCATTCTTAGTGTCAAAAGACTCGGTTTTAAAAACCGAGCATAACCATCTCGAAACCCGAGCACGGTTACGTTTTAATCATAATGGCCTCGTATTAGGTTCGTTTAAGTGTTTTTAGGCTTGATTGACCGTTCCTTCCATGTTTGGTTGTCTTTCATTGTTTTCAAAACAAAGGCGTTTCCCTCACCGGGAAATTCCTCGTTTTGCGTGCCCATTCCCCGAATGTCTACAATTCTTAGGTCATAGTCTATGGCTCGTAACTAAGATGTTTCGTGAACTCAGGATCTTAAATAGCCATACCGTTGGCCTAATAATCATCGTCAAATGTTTTTGCGCTGTTAAACGTCAAGTCCCCGTTTAACACGTTGTTAAAGGCTAAGGACACAAACCTCACCTCGTTGGTCCTTAATAGTGTCATGTTAACCATGACGTGCTCTCGTACTCCTCCGAGGCATAACAGATATCCTTTAGCATAGCACACAAGTCATGCATGTTTACTAATACGTATTCCTAGAGTCGTCAATTCATTCACGCCTTTGTCTTATCAAGTAGCTGACGCATAGCGCCAATGTAATGTTTGGGGTAAATACTTGGCATATACTCCTACTATAGTCGGTGTAACATTTTCCAGAATTCGTATCATCACACATAATCACAACAATATCATGATATACATATAACGTCCGGTTACCACGGACTTGTACCAATCAAAGTTTACCGGGATTTTTCACAATTGTCATAGTCTCCCCCGGTTAAAAGAATACTCGAAATTCCGTTTAGTAATTTGTTGGAAAGCTTAGTCTTTACAGTTGAGTCAAGTATGTTTTCGCTTTTTGTTTAGTATTATCATCGTACGAGATGATAATTGTGTTACATAGTAGCTGTGTAATTTGTCCATCCACAATTCATATGTATTATTAGAGCAACGTTTGTCAGTATTTCCAATCTGAAAGTAAGAGTGTTGTTGGACTCACAGTAGAATAGGAGTCTCGTATTCAGCTTATAGCTGACTGCAATTATTACGTTTTCTTCGCATTCATTATCTTCACCATTCATACACCATAAGTTTCGTTTACGATTTTGTTTAATAGTTATTGAACACCTCCTATAGAGGAGGAGTATGGGTACTCTTCCAGGGTTCATTGCGAACGTCGCAATGGTGAGCATCATGCTCCGCATGTTTGTGTTAAGGGAATAAATTTGGTCTCACCGAGTGGTGCGCGACAATCTTCCCTTGTTGTCGTGTACGTGAATATCTTCGGCTAATACTAACCGACCACGAGAGTCCCTACTCTATGGTAGAGAATAAGAAAGAGAAAGGCTTTTACGAGCCTAAGGCTGCCATAAGGCGAGCATGGACACGAGTAATAACAAATCTGCACACTTACCTCCGTGGTGTGCTCGCACTACTCACCAGTAGTCGTATTACGTCATAAGGATATGAAATTTCTATAATAATACTTCCAGTTACGTTAAGTTTTGGGAGCTTGGCTCCAGCTGTTGTACAACTGTTTATGTCTTCTCCAGAAGGAAACAACTTAGTAGCTTCGATAACATCGATGTGATTTTCCGGGAGATAATCGTATAAAAATTCCCATGTGCCGGGAATGGTAGAGTGTGTACCCAATGCGGTTTTAATTCAAGTAACACCATCTCTAGAACGCTACTATCACGTAGACATATTTGAGGTGTGACGAGTGTCTAGCGACCACACGTATCACCATGATGCCCCTACACGTGGGACCAGATTTAATCGTAGACGTACAGGTAATTTTGTAAAAGATGACTAAGTAACGAGTCATCGAGTCAAGATTCCCCATCAACGGAGTACCCCTCACAGGGTAGGAACTTAGCCATGCTCGACTAATGTTTCACAAGGATATCCTTAATGGAAACAATGAGAAGTAATTGTTTCCCATCATGTTCTCGAAAGATTACCTAATGCATAGGCAAATATAGCCCATACTAGTCACAAGGTGGTTATTCACCACTTGACCATCTCGGTCTCGTGGTTTTTCGAGTCAAATTCGGACTTGGTATGATCTGAACTGTATATGAGTATAGAAAGATATAATGCCTTCCCATCTTGGCACCTCCGCCATTTGAATCACCGATTAAATGTAAGGGTTTCGTCAAGTTCGTTCATGCCAAACCATCTTGGTTTAGATTGAGAAATTCGTGTGGTTTTATGAACCCATTAGCTAACGCCCGAATCCATAGTCACCCTAGTTCCGATAGGGACAGTTGATATAACAAAAGTAACTTTAAGAAAGGCTGAATGAAAGTCGTAATCAATCGAGGTAAGTCTAGAACTCTGACGGCTAGGATCCGAATAGAGGTTATGAATGCCATTTCACAGCCAGTCGGTGCATCCAACCAAGCACCGATTTACACTCTGGATTTAGTTTGGCTTGGTATCGCACATCAAGATATCTACAATTCGTAGCGTATGTTAAGGAATTCTCCAAGTTGGAAGAGAATTAGTTGTAACGTCGAAGTTTTATTCCTATTGTAGGTATATAATACATGCTTATCAAAAGAATTCCCCTCTGGATGGGCATGATATCCGACGGACGTATTCGGAAGATTCACTAGTCCCTTCATCTGGAATGATTGGGACTACTAGATTTCTGGTTTAGCTTTCCCAGGTGGGTTCAGCGCACAAAAGACACCAATTACGATATTCGGACGACTCATGACTACTCCTATTTCAAAGAGAGTTTGGTTTTGACTGTGTTCCTTCATGCAGGGTAGTTCGTGCTTTTCATAGTATGGCGTATATACTCACTCTGGTGACATGTTCTGACTACACATTTAAGCACTGGCCCTTTTTGGGTTAAGTCTAAGTGCAATTTTAACAGTTTTATGATGACGGATATTATTATATACATGATAATGATGTTGGTTATATAGGTTGTAGACTCATGTATGCGGCGAAATTGTGTGATATGGGATGATTGAATATGTGACATTGATTTTTGTATATAAGTATTGTTTATAATAGAATGGCCCTGAAACGCTCACCACAAATGAATGAGGCGGAAATCCCGCAAATGATAGCGCAACAGCTTCCGACAATCATCCCCCCGATCGTGAATTTCACTCGTGGTATGAATACCCATGTATATATGTATATATACAGTATTATACTTAAGATTTCTCCCGTTCTGGTTTCCTTAAGTAACACAAGAATTTCCTTCACTCAAAAATAACGAAGAATCAGGTTTCTTGGGAGCATCGTATTTTACGAATACTTATTTAAACCGATCAAACTAAAAATCAATTGAAGGTACCAACCATTCGAAGGAAGATGAGGGGTGGTTCAACAATACTCCCTTGATCTAAAGAATTTATTTCTCGTATACTCACGAGGACAAGCAACACCGTTCAATGCATACTCTTAGTTACTCACAAGCGTAGGGTATCGTTCACTTTGTGTCCAATCGACGGATGAAAGTCAGTGTATCTCATGCATCATTCTCCTATTCATGTAGGAGACCACTACCAAATAACAACTTTACAATTGCCCAAAGGGAATTCGATCATCCCCTATGAATCGTGAATTCATTATGTATAAATTTTGACTCCTCGGGTTTTTCAAGGAAGAGGAGGAGACGTATAGTGTTCTCCAGGCATTATTATCGTAGCGTCGGGGAGTCAATATGTCTTATAGGCATATAAGTATCTGAGTTAGTCCTTACTCAAGACCACTCGCACGGCCGTAGTAGATATCGTGACGTGAAAAGCCTTAATTGAAAGGAATCAAAGAACCATATATCCCCTTATGTGATTTCTAGCATGAATGCACCGCCCTCATACGGGTGATATTGATTCAAGACTTAGTATCTCAGGGTTAACGAAAGAATTCAGGTCAGGACCCCGTGTAGTCTAGAGTTTATGTAAATAAGAGTTGTCACATAGGTTAATCATCGTATTACGGTACTCGAATACTACTCGAAGGCGATCTTGTCTTTCATTAGAACATATTTTCACTAAGTTATGCGAGGCTGAAAACAAGGGATCGTTTGATATATAAAAATTTTATACAATTCTTTTAAATATCGTCCTTTGAATTAGATATATATATATATAATCATTCGACGAAAAATTCGCTTTGTGTCATTTGTTTATTAAATATACATTAAGAGGTAGCTTCGTTACGGTCCTTTGTACCGTTCATTCACTACTTCTTCGAGTTACTAGGGATTTATCTTGTATTAGGTTGAACCAAATCGATAGGATTCACGGTTGTATGCCACTTAGTTCCATCATCGAAATACCTGCCATAATTCCATAGGAAGTTAACGTACCGTAGCATGGCTGAACATTTATTAAAAGGATAGGGTGTATCAAAGTAGTAATTACATGTACCGGACCTCAACACTATCCAACAGTGTTAGTGAGGAGAATTGAATTGATTTTTAAGCGACGAATCGGATTACTTATTGATTATAGTTTTCGTACTTCGTACTGGGTTACGTCACCCCCAACCGAGGTCTACCAGATTGACATTTAGATGGGCCCGCGGAGAATGTTGTATATTTATAAATAAATATATACATAGGAGTGTCCTGTTAATACAAAGTATTAACGTTTACGAGGAATAAGGACAAGATTGTTTCCGCCTCCACGAGTCTTATTACAATACGATCCGCATCCACGCAACTCCTTACTGAACTTTGAATACAACGGATAAGTTTCTTCATTTATGCGGTACCCCTAAATCCCTTCGGGTTATCAATACCGATGCTAATTACGCGTCCTTACTAAGAATTAGAGATTGTATCACTAGCGAACAATAGCTAGTAAAGGAAATATACGCTTCAACCGAATAGCTTCCTAGACGACGGTCGGTGACATAAGTATAATTGGTTCGTTGTAATGTAATGATTTCGAATAAATGGATATACGTTCTAGCAAATCCCGCCAAAAGAAATGAGCTACGCTGAATTGTCTTACCAACGACAGAACATTGTTACTTATCATAAATCAAACATTGGGTAAATCGATGTGGGTAAGCTATTACCGGTTATACCCGAATAGTTCAGTACAAAGTATTACCATGGTGTAGTATCCCTAGTAAGTCGTACTACATATTCTAAGAAGGACCTTCCCAGGATTAACCCAAAAGTCATTACATGTCAACCCCCAAACTACCTTTCATTTAAAATCACCGCAAACGTATATAGGTGGCGTTGTTACAACAATTGTGGCATCATTTATCGCATCAAATAGGGTCGAAGTCTCACACTGTATTGTCCAAAACATAACCAAATGGATCGCAACGTGAAGCCCGTCTGTCCTGAGTAACGGTACCTTGATAACGTAGCCGGGTGTTTATATATAGGAAGTACCGCAGCATATCCACCACACCCATATACATGATCAATGTTCCGTTCACCAAGATATTCGGGCCTAATATTGCTTTTCGCGACTAGCCAACTAAAATCCGAAACAATCAATAATCGTAAAAGAACACAATGTAACCGATGGTCACACGAAACGAGGTTCCACAACACAAAGCGTTTCAAAGGAATCTGTATCATCACAAAATTTATACTCCATGGAATCGAATGACAACGGGAAGGTAACTTATTCACGCATTCCATGCCATCTCCATAGCCCAGAGATCGTCATATTCAGATATAACATATATCGAAACATGTGCTAAGGAATACCACTAAGTATCATAGTATCACATGACGTGAAAGCTAAAGCCAATATTGTAAGAAAACGAGGAATCCAGCGGAAAATCAAATGAATCGTGGATTCAAAGATGAAAAGTTTCGTAAAATGTTTGAATTCTACGGTTGTATAACAGTCGAATGTGAAGCAGCAAGAAGTGGAATAAGAATCTGTACACATCCTCCCAGGCTATCAGAACGACCTGCGCGTTCTTTAGGTATCTATGTTCTTATTGAAGTCTCAGTCTGATACATAATTGTCATTATAGTAGCTATAAGGGTAGAGTTGGTGAGATCGTATCGTAATAAAGACTTGAGTTCTCACATCATAAAGTTAGGTAACAATTGTGTGAGTGATAGGAATCCAATATTAAACATGTGGTCAGTAGGAATGTGGAATGGACTGTAATACCAGTTTTTTGCCTATCCCGTAGGCATATGTAGTAACGGATTATCCACCAATCCTAATTCATGTATCAATTCACAAATGAACATTCACACACTATCACCTTGGTACATATATGTATCATTCCACGTGTTTAACTGTGTTTATTACCGCGACTTTCCTAACACTACCTCGTATGAGCAAGTCTGTTATTATGTTCTGGACCATAATAACCCACTTGCCCCACAAGGCCATCCTGGTCTTTGCCAATAGGATACTTTGCAGTATTTACTAACCACTTTTAGTAGAGGTTAATTTTTCCAATGATGTCCACTAAGGTCCGTGCCTGTAATTATAGTCTAGGTTTCCTTAAAGGCACCTAATTCTCTATAACCAATGGCTCTGATACCATATTCTGTCACACCCCGACTTGCAGCGGAAGAAAAAAATACAGGATGCAACAGACACCTCTGGTACAAGCACATTGTTTATAAATACACTACACTTTATTACTTACAAAATGTTGATTACATACTACATGTATGCTACAACTGCGTGTTCCCATAAACCACATAAGTCTTCTAAGCTGCATGCGTCTATATCAGGATTCGCCTATAAACATCTCTTGAACAACATACACGGATCACACCAGTCTCAAGTTACTTGAAATGCATGTTAGTTTTAAAAAGGGTCAGCTAAACGCTGCTGGTTAGTTCCACTAGTTTAGTTGTTGTGTAACAATATGTGTTAACAAGTTTAATTGCACTGGTCATAGTCACAGATGGAATTACACGAGAACACAAGTAAAACCTTGACCGTCATAACCGCTCCGTGTCACACAGACACATCATCGCATCGGGTCGTGTCACCACAGACACTTCCCACCAACTACATCACATGCAGTTCAATGTTCCCCTACAGTTATGCCTAACCACATAACCAGGTTAGGACGCGTGCAGTGCCTGGTTGCCTACACACTGTGTCACACCGACACAGCCTGGTGGCACTAGGCTTGTCAGACCAATAGTACTATCCACTGTCCATGGCTTACGCTAATCACTTGTAGAGCTGAGGGTGTTTATGTGGTAGATAATTCACATCATCACCAGTTGGTGCAATTAACACAGTTTGTAACATGCAAATCACCCCAGAAAACAACAAAACAGTTTAAAAGTGGGGAAGTGAACACTCACAGGATAGTAGCATCACAGGTAGCAATAGGAGTATATGTAAGTTCGGCTTTAACAGCAATCATGCAAGTAATTACTAATATCAGTCGCTAGGTCGGTATTGCCTATAGCTCGGGTCCAAGTGGGTATTTTCAGTCCATGTTGTACATATAGTATCCTGGTGTGGTGATGGATGTTAGGGTAGGATTAGTTTTGCGTTTGGCTCCCGGACACCGGTTCGCGTGCCAGCCAAAGTCGGTTGTTTTATGTGTTCGGATAACGGCACTAAGATTTAGACAGTTCCAATACATTGTTATTTAGAAAAGATTAAGGGCTTGTTTGGCTAAGCTTATTTAACTCAAAAAGGACTTTTAGTGAAAAGGACTTATTGACTTATGACTTTTGAAAAGAAGTTTTTAAAAAGTGTTTGGATTAGCTTATGGGGTAAGAAAAGCCAATAAGTTAATAAGTTGTTTTATAAAAAGTGTTTGGCTTAGCTTTTACTTGTAAATTACTAAAAAACTCCAAAAAGCCACAAAATTCTAGCTTTTCAAAACTGACTTTTTCCTCCTATTGAAAAGTTGTTTTGAAAAGTACTTTTCAATTACCCAAACAATATTTTGACTTATTTCTTTTTAAAACAGCCAATAAGTCAATAAGTTGGTTCAAAAAGCTTAGCCAAAGATGCCCTAAGTGTTCATTATGGAAATCCGGATGTTTGGAGGCTCTAGGTCCCCCGAATTTGAGTTTCCGTTTTCGCCGTCGGGTATCTTCTCGAACGGTGGTGGAACACACCCAGAGTTTCCCGCTTACCCTGGAACCTCCCAAAATACTCCCAGTGTTCCAATTATAGTCAAAATAGGTTTTGGTCCATTCCCAGTTTTGGCAGGTTCGTTGTCCGGTAAACTGCCGAATTTAGTTAAAATAAGCGTTTTATTAGTCGAAAAATCCCATTTAATCTACATAGTTCATAAAATATTGGCAATGTTTGTAGAACTCAGTAAAAATATATAGATTCCAATAAAATTATTCTGGGAATTTATAAAGCTATTTTAACTTCTCAAATAAATCATTTGTAAAACAGTATTTACCCAAATAATTCACTTTGTTTATCATCCGATGTCCAAAATTCCCAAAATATTCCAGGAACTTCCTTACATGTCCAGAAACTCCCTGTAAAATTTGTGATTTTTCTGATTTCGTTTTAGTGCGTTACCGGCTATCGAAAACTCATGAAAACGCGGATTTTTAATCCGTATCAAAACCCAACCAATAGACTCCAAAACTTCCCAAAACCTTTCCCATATGTTCCTTAGTGTTCATGTAAATTTTGGTGATTTATTGACTTCGTTTGATATTTTTTTTCGAATTTCGTTTGGTAAAACAGTCAAAGCTTCACCAAAACTCGTACAAAATTCCAAAAATTCTAAAATCTTAAGTGGACCTTTCTGTCAATACCCTACATCACCACACCAAATTAAAGCTCAATCCAGTACCCACAGACCAAGTTATGATCCAAACAATATTCTGCCTATTCTAGATTCGAGTTTCGGGTGATATACCTAGCGATGCCTTCGATTCGGAGCGTTTTACTTGAGTCCAGAAGTGTGTGTGTGTGTGTGTGTGCCATATTCAGTACCTATATACCAAGAACAATCCAACCATGCCATAACCCATGTCAATCAAGCCTTGTTTCATAGTTTTTCGGTTAATCGATTTGTTATACAATTTTGGTCGATTAGGGTTGATTAGGGTATCAAAAGCAGAATTTTTGTGGTCTTGGCTACCATATAACACCAGGGAATTCACATGTTGTTCTTATTCAGCCAAGAAACTTGTTTAAAACCTTCAAAAATCATGGATTAAAAAGGGTTTTTTCGGGTATAAATCATGTCTACTCAAGAAATCATTATCAAAACCACTTAAAACTTAAATTTTACCATTGATTTAGCTGAGTTTAAAGGGTAATCAGCTATGTTCTTCAAGTGTTCTTGCAGATTTTGTGTGGAATTATGAAGAATTAATGAAAAAAGAAATAAAACATTTAAATAAGGGGGCGGTTCAAGTGGGGTACCCCTACCACACCCGTGCTTTGTCGTGCTTCGTCTTTTCGTGTTAAAAGATGATGTTTATCTTAGGTGGCACTTTTAGGTTCGTTTTCGGGTCTCAGACGCATCTCCGGTGTAACATCCGTAAAAAACCGGGTTATCCAAACCCGCTTCGTTATTAATCAAATACCCAGTTAAAATTTTTGTTGTATATTTATCGCCCAAATTAATTCTAAACGATACATAATTAATAAATATATTAGAATTTAAAATCTATAATTGAAAATTTATAATAAATAATGAAATAAAAATTATTTGCGGACGCCGGGTTTCGAACCCGGGTCACTCTCAAGACCAAACACACTTAACACCACTCCGCCATGCACACTAGTAGTATGATTTCTGAAACAAAAAAACTCTTATACGAAAACTCACAGAGTCACCGGTTTGAACAAATTCTGTAACCGCCGAAACTGACTCAATCATTGAATCCGACGGTTGACTCCGAAATCACGTAAATGTAATTGATGATAAACGTCGGTTATAACCGAAAACTCAATTCAATTTCATTCATGAACCGTGAATTTCATAACCGAAAACTTGAAACAACATATACTTAAAAATACTTTCAGTCAGGAAACCAACTCGCTATTCACTCGAATCAACTCTCAACACACTCGCTAACCTCTCTCCAAGTCCCTACTCAGCAAGAACAACTCGCCGGAATTCTCTGCAAGTCGCCGGAAAACCGAACCCATTTCATCTCTGTTGCCTTACTTTATAAACAGAACATCTAGAGCTCATACCGAAGTCACACACACTCACCTCAAACTTCCTGAAGATCCTCTGCCGCAAGATACACGTCGCCAAAATAACCTGCTGTCATCGGAATCTCGCCGGAGAAACAGGGGATCTCTGTTCGGTATATCTTACACCTAATCTCTCTCATTTTTATTAATGTCATATGTAGTTAATTACAATTTACTAAAGAAATTGATTAATGTATCGAAACAGTTGGGATTGGGAGTTCTGGGTTGTTTAACGAAAAAGATGAAGTTCGGTTGTATATATATTTAATATAAATCGAGTTATATCTCGGGTTAGACACACAGTCCAGCGGTGGACTGTGTGCATTTGAAACATAGAGATACCGAGTTCGAGTCTGTCCTTGTTCCGATTCGTCACAATATTCAACCATTTTTATAAAACCCAAATACGAAACCTTCCAGTTAGTATTTAAGTTTAATAAAAACCAGTATTCTAACCAGGTTAGACACACAGTCCAGCGGTGGACTGTGTGCAACGTCAAACAACAGGTCCCGAGTTCGAGTCCTGTTAAGTGCACCGGTTTGATATAATTAAAATTCTTTTTAAGTAAATGATTTCTGGATAAAACTAAATAGTATATAAGTATAATAAAAACCGGAATAATAACCAAGTTAGACACACAGTCCAGTGGCGAACTGTGTGCAAGAACATTAAGCACGTCGCGGGTTCGAGTCCAGGCTCCCGCACCGGTTCTGGCAATTATCAAAGTTTTTAAATAAGGACAGAAATGAATTTATCTAATTTGTATATAAGTATAATTAAAAACAGAAATATTTCGGGTTAGACACATAGCTCAGTTGGTAGAGCTGCGTGCACGCGTACGGGAGGTCTCGGGTTCGAGCCTCACCCAGCGCATACATACACACGTCCGAACCGGTCAACAGTCAAAGTCAATGGTCAACCCAAAAAGTCAACATTTTTTTATATTTTTATTTATTTATTTAATTTAAAAATCAATTAAAAATACTTAAAAATAATATTTTTAAAGTTAGAAAATTTCCTTGAACTCACAAAAATAAACCTAACAATCCCATTAAGAACACTAATTAAAAATATTAATCTCAAATAAAAGTTTATTTATTTATCGAACTATTATGTTATTATTTAGGTTAGTTCCCTTGCCGATTAAATCCGAATTCATGCGCATTCATCATCAATCCAAGAAACGCACCCACTGTGAGTGAATTCTTACAAATTCCCCTTTTTATTCATGTTTTGGGGTGTATCATGTGTCGCTTAAATTAATTCGCTTATTCAAACTCGTGCTATACCATATTATGATCTAAACTTAGAATGTAAATATTGTTTGATGTGATGTATTACATATTGTCAAGTTGTATGCAAATTATTTGTTAGGCCCATCAGTTCCCTGAGGTAGACGAGTTGAACAACGCATGCCTTAATACTCATTCATTAGGCCCATCAGTTCGTAGAACAACGCGTGCCTCAAAACTCATTCATTAGGCCCATCAGTTCCTCGTGGGAGACGAGTTGAACAACGCGTGCCTCAAAACAATCATTTGTTGTATTATTTAATATTATGTGTTGTGTGAATAAATTTACATCTACATTTACTCATATGTGGTTATGCACTTTATTTTATAATCAATACAATAAACTCGTTTAAATGTGGTGGACAGGATGAAGCAAAAACCAACTTTTTGTTGACCCAAAAACCATTTTTACACATGATACAGGTGGACAGGATGAAGCAAGGAACACATAGGAAAGTGCCTTAGAAGAAAAATAATGAAGTCTAAAAAGATGTATAGAACATGTTGTACTTGTATGATTTGATTGTATGATCTTCTTTAAAATTGTAATAATAAATATGAAACATTATAATAAATGTCATGAGCTTTGATGAAAACCCAATCATGCCCCGATCACCTTTTCCACTGCGGGTCAGGGTGTGACATCCGGTTTGCGAAACGGACTCCGTTTTTCGCGTTCTTAGTGTCAAAAGACTCGGTTTTAAAAACCGAGCATAACCGTCTCGAAACCCGAGCAAGGTTACCTTTTAATCATAATGGCTTCGTATTAGGGTCGTTTAAGTGTTTTTAGGCTTGATTGACCGTTCCTTGCATGTTTGGTTGTCTTTCATTGTTTTCAAAACAAAGGCGTTTCCTTCATCGGGAAATTCCTCGTTTTACGTGCCCATTCTTCGAATGTCTACAATTCTTAGGTCATAGTCTATGGCTCGTACTAAAATGTTTCGTGAACTCAGGATCTTAAATAGCCCTACCATTGGCCTAATAATCGTCGTCAAATGTTTAATGTGTCGTTAAACGTCAAGTCCCTGATTAACACGTTGTTAAAGGCTAAGGACACCAACCTCACCTTGTTGGTCCTTAATAGAGTCATGTTAACCATGACGTGCTCTCGGATTCCTCCGAGGCATAACAGATATCGTTTAGCATAGCACACAAGCCATGCATGTTTACTAATAAGTATTCCCAGAGTCGTCAATTCATTCACGCCTTTGTCTTGTCATGTAGGTGACGCATAGCGCCAATGTAATGTTTTTGGTAATTACTTGGAATATACTCCTGTTATAGTCGGTGTAACATTTTCCAAAATTCGTATCATCACACGTAATCACAACAATATCATGATATACATATCACGTCCGGTTACCACAGACTTGTACCAATCAAAGTTTACCAGGATTTATCACAATTGTCACAGACGACCTAGACACAACCAAGATATCTTAAAAGAGCTAAAATTCCAAAAACCCATAAATTGAAGAAGCTTTCCTAGATAGTCATTCAAATGCGCAAGATGCATAAATCATACCAATCTTTGGTATTTGCCTTACCCTCGTTGGATATTGGTCTCTTTGTTGTATGAAAGTACTGACCTGGTCACCGATGTTCTGACGTTGTAAAACAAAAAGGATGAATTCAGTATACTCACATACTATGTACCCTAATCACGTAGTAGCAACAACACGTGGCGGAAACACTAGGAGTCACGTTACAAATTGTTCCACAAAACATGGTGTTTAAGTTTCGTTTTATCGAATTAGATTACATAACATGGTCTAGGAAAAATACAAGCTAGTACAATTTATTTTAAGCAAACTAAGGCCCTGGTTCATTCCTACGCATTCCAGACTTGTAAATAATCACACATCTGCACCTGAAACATATATGAAAATAACGTGTCAACAATTAAATGTTGGCGAGTAACATAGGTTTTGGATACGAAATGATTTGTTTTAAATAAGTGTTCAAATACTTGTTTTGAATAAATGATCAAATAGCTTGTATTGAATAAATGACCAAATAACTTGTATTGAATAAATGACCAAATAACTTGTATTGAATAAATGATCGATTAACTTGTATTTAATAAATGATCAAATAACTTGTATTGATAAATGACCAAATAACTTGTTTTGAATAAATGAACCAATAACTTGTATTGAATAAATGATCAAATAACATGTTTGATAAAACAATTGCTTTTTGTGAGAAACCATGATTTGATGATGAATACATTCAATCATTTGTTCTGACTGATGGATAATCTGTCACACCCTCAATTTCCACTTGCGGAGTTTTACCGCGAGGCGTGTGAACAAACCAGAATCTGAAACACTAGTACGTCGAACGACTCTATATGATTTGATAATACGTTTTCCAAAAATCATTAGTTTAACCATTCGTCGTAGATTTTATATTGTCTTAGTTAGTTACCAATGTTTAGCGGAAGCATTAGTTTTTATGGTTGAGCGGAGCATAAAATAAGTAGAGAAACGGGCGCCAACACAAACGCCAAAACAAATGAAAAACCCAAAACAATGTTTGTAAATGAGACTCGATAAAAGATGTCTTGATCAATGCAAGTGAGTGCACCTAGAGCTCCTAGCGTCCTGAGAAACATGTAAAGAAACAAGTGTCAACATTAAAGATGAGTGAGTTCACAGGTTTTCATAAATTCGTTTGTTCGGTTATGAGTTTGTTTCCCCCGTTATCCCTAACCCGGGATAACGATTTCGTTCCATTATTCCCAACCCGGAATAGTACTGATAGTTCCATTATTCCTTACCCAGAATAATACCGATAGTTCCATTATTCCTAACCCGGAATAATAACGTTGTTGGTTCCATTATCCCTAACCTGGGATAATATTGCTGATGGTTCCATTATTCCTAACCCGGAATAATATTGTTGTTTGTTCCATTATTCCTAACCCGGAATAATATTGTTGATTCGTAATTAAGTTCAATGTTAACATATATAGGTAGCTAGCCTAAAGTTATGTCACGTAAGTGTTCGCGATCGAAGCTGACTGTTGTGCCTCCGTGTTGCCAGGCCTATCACTGACCATGGCGAAGTTAGGCCAAATTATTTACCCGTTGACCATACCCGGTCGGCTAGCGCGACTAGCTCGGATGGGGCTTGTCGGGCCCAGTAGTACTACTTATAATTTCCCCGCTATTTAAACCCAATACTAACGATCCGAGAGATTGTCGAGGACTTATGTGATATAGCTGCTTAGTGACCATAACGTTACATTAACATTAACTTAGTTACCGAATAGTTATGTGACGTTAAATTCGTATAATGTAAAGAGATTGAGTTTGAAGAGTGTATACATGTTTCTCCCCCTGTTGTTTAAAACCGGATAAAATTAGGGGCCGTGAACTCACCTTTAGTTGCTCGGTTAGTGTAGCAAAGAAGTCGTAAAGGATGGGACCGCTAATTGCGTCCTAACAAACCAATTGATTTCAAGTCAGTGTGTGAACACACCAATACAAAATTTTACACATAATTTACGCACAAAGTGATACACACAATCAAAATTCCTAACACTCAAACATGCATGCAAGTATCCTCATGTGAACATAGTAATCAAAACAATTTATCATGAACATAAATCCAATCCATGCAACACTTTGGTGCACACATTCACAAGTTATCAAGTTTCAGCTTACATACTCATAATTCGGCTGTTTTCTAGGATTTTTATAAAATAGTTCCAACGTTCCAAAAATTCCAATTATTTTACAGCAGGTGAAAACTATACTGTAGAAATTTATATAAATTTTTCAAGTCCTAATACTTTATCAATTAACCACAAATATTAATATACTAGGCTGCAGTCAGATTCGTCGCTTTCTGACTGCAGTCCACGGAAGAATTTATTTAAAAATCACCGATCGTCCAATTAACAAAATTCCAGTGGGAGTTGCCCGGAAATTTTCATACCTAGTTGCTGTACAAATTTCATGATTCGACTCCCTACAGATTATAAAATCCAACTCGATAAACAACTAACAAAATTTCAGGATTTCCACAGCTTTAGTTACTGAACTTAATTGGCCACTTAAAAATATCAAACGACTTCAGAAAAATATGAATCCAGCGCCATTAGATTCATTATTCAAATCTCTACGTTTTAGACTTCAGAAAATCCGTTTTTCGACAACTAATGACCGAGTTACAGCCAGTTGAAGTCGGCTGTAACTATCATTCAGCAACCTGTTTCTGCATTTTTTCACAACTAATTCGCAATAACCGTCGATACAATGAACCTAGGCGATCAAGAACTGATTTTTCCAATCATAGATCAATACATATATCATATCCATGCAAACCCTAATCAATAGCTCTAGTTTTTATAAACAAAACACAGCCTATGATTCCAGATTTCGAACAAACATCAACTTGCAAACATCATCAATAAATCGGCTAACATAACCTTACATTCAAACATATAATCCGAATATGATCTTGCAAACAATTATAATCCTAACCTTTAATAACAAGATCAATGAGCCGTGAGTGAGATGAGGAACCAATGATCAAAGAATCGCGACCGAGGATGAAGATGGAGTTGTAACAAGCTGCTTGCGGTCGAGGGACTGAAAGGAGGGCTGCTCGCGATCAAGGGACAAGAGGGCTGTTTGCGATCGAGGAGGTGAACAAGGGGCTGCTCGCGACCGAAGGGAGTGTAGCAAGGCTGCCGTCGGCTTCTTAGATATTAGGGTTTTTGTGTTGTGAAGGAAGCATGCATGTGTTTGTATATATAGGCGCAAGAGATGAAGGGAATGGGTTGCGGTTTGGGTTTGTTCTCGCGGCCGAAGGGAGTTGGGTGGGTCGGTTTGGGTTGTTTGCTCGCGACCGGATGGTTTGAGTTTAAGGTTTGGGTTTAAAACTTGATCCCCAAGTTTAGTTCCTTGAGTCGCAAGAAAAGAGGCCGGCTCGTGTCGCGGTTCGGCTCGATTCATTTGTTTATTTACTACGTCTATACATTATAACTAACATAAAACACGAACTCGGATATCACATAATAACGCACCAACTTATAAACGTTTAATACGTAGCACATAATTTATTCGACAAGTATTGCGATTAAGTTATCCGAAAAACCGGGATGTCACATTATCCCCATGTTGAAATAATTTTCGTCCCGAAAATTGAGTAAACGCGGTTTAGAATGCAGCGTACATGTTTAGAGTGCCACGCACAAAGAGTTAGTTCGTTAACGATGGTATGCGAAGTTACAAGAAGTTCCCAAGTGCCATGCACAAAGATTCCCAAGTGCCATGCACAAGGATTTAGTTAACAATGGTACGCGAAAGTATGAGAAATTTCCAGGTTGTCACATCATCCCCATGTTGAAAGGATTTTCGTCCCGAAAATTTAGTTGCTGGTATCGTTAGTTTGCTGCTCAGTTGCGAAGAGGTGTGGGTATTTGCTTTTCATTTGGTCCTCTCTTTCCCACGTGAACTCCGGTCCACGCTTAGAGTCCCAACGAACCTTAACGATCGGAATCTTGCTATGCCTTCGAGTCTTGATCTCACGATCCATGATCTCGATAGGCTGTTCCACAAAGTGCAGTTGTTCGTCCACTTGAATCTCATCCAATGGAATGACTAGATTTTCATCTGATAGACACTTCTTCAGATTTGACAAATGAAATACGTTGTGAACTCCGCTGAGTTCGGCAGGAAGGTCTAATTGATAAGCTACGGGTCCAATACGTTTCAAGATTACAAACGGACCTACGTACCGTGGGTTTAGTTTGCCCCTTTTTCCAAAACGGATTACACCCTTCCAGGGTGACACCTTTAGTAGGGCGCGGTCGCCTACTTGAAATTCGAGCGGTTTGCGTCGTTGATCAGCGTAGCTTTTCTGTCGATCTCGTGCCGCCGCCATGCGGTTTCTGATTTGTACAATCTTTTCAGTAGCCTCAAGTATTAACTCAGGGCCTGTGAGTTGACTGTCACCGACTTCTGCCCAACAGACCGGTGATCTACATTTACGACCGTATAATGCCTCAAACGGTGCTGCCGATATACTTGTATGGTAACTGTTGTTATACGAGAATTTCACTAAAGGCAGGTGGATTTCCCAACTATTTCCAAAGTCTACTACGCATGCCCTAAGCATGTCTTCCAAGGTCTGTATGGTCCTTTCGCTTTGACCATCAGTCTGAGGGTGATAGGTTGTGCTCATATCTAAGCATGTTCACAACGCTTTCTGAAGTGACTGCCAAAAGTTGGATGTGAAGCGAGCATCTCTGTCTGAGATGATGGACGTTGGCACTCCGTGCCGAGAAACTACTTCCTTAATGTAGATGCGAGTCAACTTCTCCATCTTATCTGTTTCTTTAATAGCTAGGAAGTGTGCGGACTTAGTTAAACGATCCACAATCACCCAGATGGTATCGCAACCACCCAAAGTTCGCGGGAGTTTAGTGATGAAGTCCATCGAGATCTGATCCCATTTCCACACTGGGATCTCAGGTTGTTGGAGTAGCCCCGATGGCTTTTGATACTCTACCTTGACTTTTGCACAAGTCAAACACTTACCCACGTAGGTGGCTATATCGGCTTTCATATTGGGCCACCAATACGCAGCTTTAAGGTCTTGATACATCTTATCTGAACCCGGATGGACAGAGTATCGGGATTTGTGAGCTTCGTCCATGACTAGCTCTCTGAGGTTTCCATAGAGAGGTACCCATATGCGATTCATGAAATACCGGGCTCCATTGGGTTTTACTTCCCAATCGCATTCCATTTTTCCCACCGATTCGGCCTTGATGTTTTCTTCCTTAACTGCTTCTAACTGCGCGTCGCGTATCTGTTCGGGTAACCCCGAATGAATGGTGAGCTGTAATGCTCGTACCCGACGAGGTTTCAAGTGTTCCTTCCTACTGAGGGCATCAGCTACCACGTTAGCTTTACCCGGGTGATACCGAATGGCACACTCATAATCGTTCAAGAGTTCGACCCAGCGACGCTGTCGCATGTTCAGCTCCTTCTGATCAAAGATGTGTTGGAGGCTCTTGTGGTCTGTAAAGATTGTGCACTTTGTTCCATAGAGGTAGTGTCTCCAAATCTTAAGTGCAAACACTACTGCTCCCAATTCCAGGTCATGCGTCGTGTAGTTTTTCTCGTGAACCTTCAATTGTCGCGACGCATACGCGATGACCTTATCGCGTTGCATGAGTACGCATCCCAACCCCTGAATGGAAGCATCACAATATACTACAAAGTCATCTGTCCCTTCCGGCAAGGACAGAATGGGTGCACTGCAAAGTTTCTGTTTCAGCAATTGAAATGCCGCTTCCTGCTTGTCACCCCAAGCATACTTGATGCCTTTCTGGGTGAGGGTAGTAAGCGGTTGTGCGATCTTTGAAAATCCCTCGATGAAACGTCTGTAGTAACCAGCCAAGCCCAAAAATTGGCGGATCTCCGTCGGTGTCCTGGGTGCTTCCCAGTTTTTGATAGCTTCAATCTTGGCAGGGTCGACATGGATACCCTTTTCATTTACGATATGCCCGAGAAACTGAACTTCCCGAATCCAGAAATCACACTTCGAAAGCTTGGCATATAGTTTCTCCTGTTGAAGTAATCCTAGCAGTAATCGTAGATGTTCAGCATGTTCTTCTTCACTCTTAGAGTAGATGAGTATGTCATCGATGAACACAATGACAAATTTGTCGAGGTATGGTTTACACACACGGTTCATGAGGTCCATGAACACCGCGGGTGCGTTGGTGAGACCGAAGGGCATGACCAAGAACTCATAATGGCCATACCGAGTACGAAATGCCGTCTTAGCGATATCCTCCTCCGTGACGCGTAGCTGGTGATAACCGGACCGTAGATCAATCTTGGAATAGTAGCTTGACCCTTGAAGTTGGTCGAAGAGATCGTCGATGCGAGGTAACGGGTATCGGTTCTTGACAGTAACCTTGTTGAGTTCCCTGTAGTCGATGCACATGCGGAAGGTCCCGTCCTTCTTCTTGACAAAAAGGACTGGAGCTCCCCATGGCGAAGCGCTTGGTCGGATAAATCCCTTTTCTAACAGCTCCTGAAGTTGGGTAGACAGCTCCTGCAGCTCGGCTGGAGCTAGGCGGTATGGAGCCTTGGCGATAGGAGTTGCATGGTTTGCCAATTCGATTTCAAACTCCAATTGTCGATGGGGTGGAAGACCAGGTAATTCCTCTGGGAATACATCGGAAAAATCACGGACGACAGGGATGTCTTCTATACGTTTCTCGTCCTTAGGGTGTTCGGTAACCAGTGCGAGTAAAGCGAAGGAGTTCTTTCTCCGAAGATACTTCTGCGCTTGCATGTAAGAGATGATGTTTGTGACGGCGCTTGCCTTATCGCCTTGTACCGTCAAGATTTCGTCGTTAGAGAGCGGAATACGGATAGATTTTTCGAAGCAGAGGACTTCAGCTCGGACGTCGGATAGCCAGTCCATTCCGACTACCACGTCAAAACTACGCAGGGTAGTTGTCATCAGATCAATGGTAAAAGTGTGACCCGCGAGTTTGAGTTGACAGCCGGATACTATATGGGTCACATCTACAGAATTACCATCGGCTAATTCTATAACATAAGGGGTCTCTAATGGTTTAGGCGTGAGATTTAGGTTCTTCCTAAAAGACTCAGATATAAAGCTCCTATCCGCACTCGTATCAAAAAGCACAGTAGCAAAATGTTCATTAAGGGGAAACTTACCGGTGACCACGTTCGAATCGTTTCTGGCCTCTCCGCGGCCCAGCGTAAATGCGCGACCTTTGGCACCTCCTGTGCCACCATTTCCATTATTGTTGTTGTTATTGTTGTTGTTGTGGTTATTGTGGTTGTGGTTGTTCCCACCATTGTTGTTGTTGTTGTTACGGAGCTGTGGGCAGTCTCTTTTGAAGTGGGCAGTGCTACCACACTGATAGCATCCCCGGTTAACACCCTGTTGTGGGCCTTGGGGTTGATTTTGGTTCTGTCGGGACATGATTTCCCCACGACAATCCTTTGCCGCATGTCCCACCTTGCCACATCGTTGGCAGCGATTCCCGGTACAAGGGCCGTGATGATGAAGATTACAACGATTGAACTGCGGCTTTCGACCTACATAGCCGCTTGCGTTCTGGTTGTTGTTGTTGTTGTTGGCGAGCTGATTTTGGTGACCCCGGTGGCTGTTGTAATGATTGAACCGTTTCTGGTTCCCCTGTTGTGGCTGGGATGACGAAGACTGTCGAACAGACGAGTCTTCAATCTTTCTTTTATTATCAGGGGCAACTTCAATTGTACCCCGAGCTGGCAACTTCTTTTGTTCCACCGCCTTATCGGTGAGTTTGTGCGCCAATCGGATTGCTTGATGTTCAGTTGCAGGGTTACTAGCCATTACCATACCCTGAATCTCCGGAACCAGACCCCCAAGGTAAAACTCGAGTCGTTTTTCCACAGTGTTAGCCAGATCGGGACATAGAAATACCAAGTCGTGATGTTTCGCTGTGTATGCTTCGATTTCAGATCCCACCATCTTGTGGTTCCATAAGGCATGCTCCAACTGTTGCACTCTGTCTCGTGGACAGTACTCCTCTTTGATTAGGGCCTTAAACTCGGCCCAGGCCATTGCATTTGCAGCAATAAGTCCACGCGTTTGGACTTGTGCATTCCACCAAGTTAGTGCCCCATCTTCCAGTGTTGAGGCTGCATACTTGACCTTGTTGGCCTCTAGACAGTTGCACATTTCAAATACTGATTCAGATTTTTCGATCCAGCGGACTAGTCCTATGGGCCCTTCTGCCCCCGAGAATTTGCTTGGTTTCACGTCGAGGAACATCTTGTAGGGGTTAAGACCCCTCCTGCTGCTGGTGGGTTTTGAACACCTGCCAGAGCAGCATTCACGTGTTCTTGGATCATTGCGGCTAATTCTTAAGGCGTCATGTTGAGATTTCCGCGACGTCCAGTTGCCATTTTAGATCTAAGTAGAAAATAAATAGACTGAAGGAAAGTAAATTAAATAAGCGAGACGTGTCAGTCTTCTACGTCTCCATCCCCCAAATCGCTATCGTTGCCGTCATCCTCCGCGGTGTTTCCAGCTTCTACAGCTGGGTCTTCCTCCTCTGGATCCTCTTCTGGATTCTCTTCCGGGTCCTCCTCTGGATCCTCTTCAGGGTCCTCCTCTGGATCCTCTTCCGGATCCTCCTCTACCGGCACTGGAGGGGCCGGTGCTGGTGCAGGTGCTTGATTTTGCTCTAGCTCCTGAATTCTCCAACTATTTTCCAGGACTCTGTCTTCGAGCCAGTCGGCTCTTATCTGCTCAGCATGCAGATCTCTGGCTACGGTGTTACGAGCTATCTTACTCGTATGTTGCTCTTCCTCGAGCGAGTTGGTTTTACCTGTCAGTTGTCGGATCATCCATCCCTGTGCTAGGATGGTTTCCTGCATTCTTTCTAATTGTTCTTGTTGTTTCTGTATCATGTTTCTAAGTAGGTCATTTCCTACTTCTACAGAGTTAACCGGTTTGACCGGCACAGCGATGGTTGGGCGTGATGACGACTCCTCCCCCAGAGCGAGCCTTTTCCTCGCAGCTGAGCGTGTCTCCACGCCATAAGATGGTAAGGGTTCCACCATAGGTGCCTTTCCTGGCGCTCTTGGTGGCGTAAGTTTGTCGGATGATGATGATGATGATGATGATGACATTGCCTGTTAGGTTGTGTAGTTAGTTACGAGTTGTTTTCATTTCTTATTATGAAGTCATAATCTACATAACACAGTTGTGGTACATCGCATAACAACATATAACAGTTCGGTGCCAAACTACGTCTAGTGTCGTGTATTCAGCTATAGTTTAGGTCTACTTCTTATGCAAACCTGGTTCTCTATAGCTAGTGGCTCTGATACCAATCTGTCACACCCTCAATTTCCACTTGCGGAGTTTTACCGCGAGGCGTGTGAACAAACCAGAATCTGAAACACTAGTACGTCGAACGACTCTATATGATTTGATAATACGTTTTCCAAAAATCATTAGTTTAACCATTCGTCGTAGATTTTATATTGTCTTAGTTAGTTACCAATGTTTAGCGGAAGCATTAGTTTTTATGGTTGAGCGGAAGCATAAAATAAGTAAAGAAACGGGCGCCAACACAAACGCCAAAACAAATGAAAAACCCAAAACAATGTTTGTAAATGAGACTCGATAAAAGATGTCTTGATCAATGCAAGTGAGTGCACCTAGAGCTCCTAGCGTCCTGAGAAACATGTAAAGAAACAAGTGTCAACATTAAAGATGAGTGAGTTCACAGGTTTTCATAAATTCGTTTGTTCGGTTATGAGTTTGTTTCCCCCGTTATCCCTAACCCGGGATAACGATTTCGTTCCATTATTCCTAACCCGGAATAATATTGATAGTTCCATTATTCCTTACCCGGAATAATACCGATAGTTCCATTATTCCTAACCCGGAATAATAACGTTGTTGGTTCCATTATCCCTAACCTGGGATAATATTGCTGATGGTTCCATTATTCCTAACCCGGAATAATATTGTTGTTTGTTCCATTATTCCTAACCCGGAATAATATTGTTGATTCGTAATTAAGTTCAATGTTAACATATATAGGTAGCTAGCCTAAAGTTATGTCACATAAGTGTTCGCGATCGAAGCTGACTGTTGTGCCTCCGTGTTGCCAGTCCTATCACTGACCATGGCGAAGTTAGGCCAAATTATTCACCCGTTGACCATACCCGGTCGGCTAGCGCGACTAGCTCGGATGGGGCTTGTCGGGCCCAGTAGTACTACTTATAATTTCCCCGCTATTTAAACCCAATACTAACGATCCGAGAGATTGTCGAGGACTTATGTGATATAGCTGCTTAGTGACCATAACGTTACATTAACATTAACTTAGTTACCGAATAGTTATGTGACGTTAAATTCGTATAATGTAAAGAGATTGAGTTTGAAGAGTGTATACATGTTTCTCCCCTGTTGTTTAAAACCGGATAAAATTAGGGGCCGTGAACTCACCTTTAGTTGCTCGGTTAGTGTAGCAAAGAGGTCGTAAAGGATAGGACCGCTAATTGCGTCCTAACAAACCAATTGATTTCAAGTCAGTGTGTGAACACACCAATACAAAATTTTACACATAATTTACGCACAAAGTGATACACACAATCAAAATTCCTAACACTCAAACATGCATGCAAGTATCCTCATGTGAACATAGTAATCAAAACAATTTATCATGAACATAAATCCAATCCATGCAACACTTTGGTGCACACATTCACAAGTTATCAAGTTTCAGCTTACATACTCATAATTCGGCTGTTTTCTAGGATTTTTATAAAATAGTTCCAACGTTCCAAAAATTCCAATTATTTTACAGCAGATGACAACTATACTGTAGAAATTTATATAAATTTTTCAAGTCCTAATACTTTATCAATTAACCATAAATATTAATATACTAGGCTGCAGTCAGATTCGTCGCTTTCTGACTGCAGTCCACGGAAGAATTTATTTAAAAATCACCGATCGTCCAATTAACAAAATTCCAGTGGGAGTTGCCCGGAAATTTTCATACCTAGTTGCTGTACAAATTTCATGATTCGACTCCCTACAGATTATAAAATCCAACTCGATAAACAACTAACAAAATTTCAGGATTTCCACAGCTTTAGTTACTGAACTTAATTGGCCACTTAAAAATATCAAACGACTTCAGAAAAATATGAATCCAGCGCCATTAGATTCGTTATTCAAATCTCTACGTTTTAGACTTCAGAAAATCCGTTTTTCGACAACTAATGACCGAGTTACAGCCAGTTGAAGTCGGCTGTAACTATCATTCAGCAACCTGTTTCTGCATTTTTTCACAACTAATTCGCAATAACCATTGATACAATGAACCTAGGCGATCAAGAACTGATTTTTCCAATCATAGATCAATACATATATCATATCCATGCAAATCCTAATCAATATCTCTAGTTTTTATAAACAAAACACAGCCTATGATTCCAGATTTCGAACAAACATCCACTTGCAAACATCATCAATAAATCGGCTAACATAACCTTACATTCAAACATATAATCCGAATATGATCTTGCAAACAATTATAATCCTAACCTTTAATAACAAGATCAATGAGCCGTGAGTGAGATGAGGAACCAATGATCAAAAGAATCGCGACCGAGGATGAAGATGGAGTTGTAACAAGCTGCTTGCGGTCGAGGGACTGAAAAGAGGGCTGCTCGCGATCAAGGGACAAGAGGGCTGTTTGCGATCGAGGAGGTGAACAAGGGGCTGCTCGCGACCGAAGGGAGTGTAGCAAGGCTGCCGTCGGCTTCTTAGATATTAGGGTTTTTGTGTTGTGAAGGAAGCATGCATGTGTTTGTATATATAGGCGCAAGAGATGAAGGGAATGGGTTGCGGTTTGGGTTTGTTCTCGCGGCCGAAGGGAGTTGGGTGGGTCGGTTTGGGTTGTTTGCTCACGACCGGATGGTTTGAGTTTAAGGTTTGGGTTTAAAACTTGATCCCCAAGTTTAGTTCCTTGAGTCGCAAGAAAAGAGGCCGGCTCGTGTCGCGGTTCGGCTCGATTCATTTGTTTATTTACTACGTCTATACATTATAACTAACATAAAACACAAACTCGGATATCACATAATAACGCACCAACTTATAAACGTTTAATACGTAGCACATAATTTATTCGACAAGTATTGCGTTTAAGTTATCCGAAAAACCGGGATGTCACATAATCCCTCAGAAGGGGAATATCATTGATTTGCTCAGCTTCTGTCATTCACTAAACAAACTTCCAAAACACAACTAGGAAGCGGGAATGGGGTTGTCAATCCTATGGTACCATAACATACTACTGGTTGGCTTGGCCATGGTTAATGAATGTATAATTGATGAATCAAGTCTCACACAATGTGAAAATATGTTATATGAAATGTGAGCATGCTTTTATAATTGTTGAAGATACGAGTAAACAATGCATAATAATGATTTTGCATACCTTGATATTGTAAATGAATCAAAGTATTTGAGGATGAAAAAGTGGTGTTTTGAGTACTTATATTGTTATGAATAATAATATTTTGCAAATCCTTTTGAAAATATGTTTTATAGCCACATATGAATCACCCCAAAACATTTGAAAATGTAAAAGAGGGGAACTATGTATTAAAAATCATTTTGTATATATATAAACCATGTATATATTGTTTTTGAAATCATGAAAATAATAATAGGCACATATGTTTCACCCCAAAACATTTATAAAACGTAAAAGAGGGGGACTGTGTACTCACCTTTGGGTGCGTTATATTAACAAGCACAATTTCCTCAATGTTCATCCACACGTCCTAATTTCATATAGGAACAATTTAATGATCAATTATTCTAAAATACCTAAGTTTCTCCAAAACTTATGATTTTTCACATAATTTCAAGATTTTCTCGAAAAGTTATTATTTTGGTTATGTTGGCAATTTGTGTGTGTGTATATATATATATTAATATTTTGTGAACTTAAATGATTTATTGTTGACCATTATTATGTTATATCCGTTTACGCACTTGTTTAAATACAATAGTCATAGTTTGCACGTAACATAATTACGCAAAATTTCAACATATCATCAAATGTCATAGTGCACGTATGCCACCAAAGTACTTAGTTTATCATTCTTAAATTATTTTATACATGCAATACTTTCACAAGTTCACCTTTGTATTATTTTCATGCTTCAATATATAAGTTGCATTTTAACATGTCTTTTAACGAAACTATCGTATAAACCGCACAAGCACGCATGCATAGATCTACATCCAATTATCATGCTACTACTTATCATTCCACATAATACATGTCCATATTCACATATCCCTCATCAACATACATTCCATGCATGAAACTACCCATGTTCATGTACCTTAAATATGCGTATTTTAGCGTTTTCGGTAACGTTTTCGGGCGTTGGAAGTCACATATGACTAGCCAAACACCAAAGATACTTAATATAAGTTAAAATACTTATTTTTATGTCAAAAATAGCAGTTTATTTACTGATCTAAAACAAGTTTATAAAAATCTTATAAAAAGTCGATTTTTACCGTTTTTAACGCATAGTCTTGCACGAAACTTCTATAAGCATCCCAAATCGTAACGACTTGATATTTTGACACAATACATGTTATTTACCGATTAAAATGGTGGTTATACTTGTGATTGTGTAGGTCTCACATAAGACATATAAATCATGCGATTTCACTCAATTTACCACTTTTTAAGCTTCATGTACAACATGCAAAGCTACCAAACTTATAACATGACTTTGTATCATCATAATACATCAAATAAAATTATTTTTAATGTTCATATTATGTTTTAACTAAATTTTATCATACTTTTATTATATCTTTCAAATAAGTCAAGAATTCATCTTCATCTAGTCATTTATGAACTAGTAAACAAAACCCACATGTACATATTCATATGTATACATACACGACACATGCATATATCAGAGAATCAATTTTTCATACATTTCTTTTCAATCATATGAACTTTTATCAAAAACCAGTTTTGATCTCACATGCAATCACTTTACAAGAATCACATCATTCATGAATCATCATTTTAACAAAACACAAATACTAACCATATGTATATACATTTTCGGCCACACATACATATACATCCACTTCCATTTTTATTTTGTTTAAAACCATTTTCTTGTTTAGAGTTTCAAGTTTGTAAAGAAATCCAAGTATTTGAGAAACTTTCCATCATCATCCTCATCAAAATGCAAGAACATAACTTTAAAAATAAATTTATACCTTTAAGAAAATTAGTGGGTTTTGATGAGATTTTTTATTATATGGAGCTTTAAATCACTTGAAAACACCTTTGGACCTTCAAAATAACTTGGCACTAGCTTAGAATCAACTTGATTCTTCAAGATGGAGTTTGAAAATAAAAAATAGTGATGCATGTATGTGTGTACGGTTTGGAGAGAGAGATAGGATGAAGAATTGTGAAATGAATCTTGAAAATTGGTGAGATATGGAGATTGCATGCAAATTTCATTGATTATAATTCTTGTAAGTCCAACACTTGGTCAAAACACAAGAAAAGAGGCAAGGAGGGGGGACTCTTGGCCGCCACCTACCTTCTCTCTCTCATATACATGCATATGCACACACATATATAATATATTAGGCTAAAAACAAGTATTTAACTGGATACCGGGTATTTTATCTCTCGTTTTAATTGCGTTTTAAGGCGTTCTAATTTATTTTTATCACTCTATAAAAATAAACTCGCCATAATATTGTTGAACAATATTTTATTTGCCTAGACTGGCTGCGCTGTCGGTATTTTGCAGTATACGCGTTGTATTGCGCAGTATGCGCTTAAACTCACAAAGTAGAGTTTTTAAGTGTTTTAAATAATTTTTCCTCACGAATATGATTAAAAATAAAATTATAATCATAACGGAATATTTTAAGGATTTTAACATTATCCGGGCGGTTACCGACATTCGTTTCGCATTTCGTTTGTTACGCGATGGCCAACATAATTTTAAATAAAGTTTGGACTCGTGAAAACCTCAAATATTATAAAATAACCCTAGTCATTATGAATAATGTCATAAATGTAAGATAACGTAATACACGTATAAAACTTCATTAAGTACGGGAACGATCAAAATTGTACAATGCTCTGAAAATTGCAATTGTTACATATTACGGGGAAGCTTTGTGCATACCTTGATCGCAGGATATGTCCTTAAGTGGGACACACGAAGTCCTGAATTTTAAAGAATTTTAAACATACAGGTTCTAATGTGTTGGATACACTTAAAAGCCAACTGGACTTATAATTCATTTTTCAAATGAACTTAAACCAAATGGATTAGAATTCATTTTTCAAATGAGCTTAAACCAAATGGATTTTTGTTTAAATTGGCACATTTGTAATACTTTTTGATATCTCTAGATAAAATATTGGTTTATCAACATTGTTATGGAAAAAGTCTAATGGATTTTTCGAGATGTTTGTTTTGTATACAGATGGTTGCAATTTGTTCCTGTGAAGTAAAGTGAAGCATAGTAGTTGTGAAGTGATGAATTGTTGTAAAGTTAAGTGAAGAGGAGTCTGATTGGATGCATGGTAGAAACCTCATTTCTACATTGCAGACATAGTTTGAAGGTTGTTATGCAAATGTTGAACTAGAGTTTACTCAAATGCTAACACTTTTTTTAAGATTTGGTGATTATATGCATCAGCTTAGTAGGATTCTGTTACTGATAGAAGCTATTGAAGCTGAAGCTATCCAAAGACCAAAGACTGTGAAAAGACTATATGAAGACTGCAAGATAACTAAAGACAAAGTTGCCCTATGAAGCTATTGTCAAGGGGAAGTTTGTTGGTGCATATTTGTGATAACAACTTTTAGATTCGGGTCTTTAAATATCTTGTAATTAGTAAAATGATAAACGGTTAGTGGTTTTAGCTTTGTAATAGTTAGTTAGTAGTGATTGGACCAAATCATACCCACTTTGGGTTAGGGTAGGCGAATTGGGCTTGTTCAATTCGCAGTCCATGCTTACCTAGCTCAGGTTGCAAAATTGTGTTATATAAACAAGTCTTTGCATTAGGGTTAGGGTGAATCACCAGAGAAACAGGTTTTACAAAGAGTTTAGAGAGAGAATTCGTTTAGGAGAAAGGCCAGACGAATTTGAAGATCTTGATTGATTATAATCTGTTTGATTGATAATCAATAAAGATTAGTTTGTGGTGATTTCTGTTTTCTACACTTTTATGTCTTGTCTGATCTGGAGGATTCCGCACTCTAGGTCAAATCTACAATTTTGTGAAGGATCCATAGGTTTAAGGGACCTACAATAATAATAGACAACCCATAAGATAACCAAACATACAAACTTAATGCATATGTGTATTAACATTAATTCTCTCGTTACTGTATAAAGTAATCACATGTGCATCAATATGAATGACCTTAGTGATTTTATAAAAATAGTTAAGGGTTTTAATTTTATAAATTATAGTGTAGACGGAATTGTATAATATTGGTAATATATTACGGATGGTAGTGATTGTATATGTATTGTCAAGAAATATGACATATGCACATATGTATCACTAATTGTTTTTAGGATTAAAAAGTTCAAAAAATAAAAAATGTATAAATAAATTGTTGCGGATTTTAATGGAAAATTTAAGAAAAATGTGTGTTTTAAGCTTTTTTAAGTAGTTGTAGTTGTGTGCATACTGGTTCTCATTGTTCTCGTGATAAAGGTGGTTCTTGCATGAACCCTGCCCTATATATATATATATATATATATATATATATATATATATATTATTCCTGTTACTAATATTTATTACATTTATAAAATGTGGGTAACAACCAAACCGGAGAAAGTTTTTGGAAGGAAGTAGTTGCAAAACTCCATTCGATTATAGGGTAAGGTCCGTATCGATTCTACCTCTACCAAGCTTCGGAAGCTTAATATTGCGGTCCAAAACTTTTGTGGGTTTTATAACAATTTGTATGTACATCGTCCAAGTGGGGGGAACGACGATGACGCTTCCAAAAAGGCGATGCATTAATACGAAGATCAGTATAATGACAAAGCCAAAGGGCGGCATCTGCATATTAAACAAGCTGCATTAGGGAGCAGTTCGAAAATGTAAGATTTAATGGCCCAATTCAAAGCATTCACCGAGGTCGAAGCCGAAAAGGTAAGAGTGAAAAAACATGAAGTCGACGAACGACTTAGGTTGAAACAAGAAGTGACACAAATAGAAGAACGAAAGATAATCACAACTGACATCAACGCATATCCGGAAGAAACCGCCATATTTTGCAAAAAACAAACGATAGAAAAGATCGCCAATAAATAGAGTTCCTAGTTTTTTTTACTATTTTTATTTAATTTTAAGAAATCTTGTATTTTTTTAATTAAGTTCTTTTTTAAGTTTAGGTTTTATATTTTTAATGTTTTGTAAGCTATATTATTAATTTTATTATTTAACAGAATTTTGCTTTTATATAAGTTAGATAATAATTAACAAAAAAAAGAAGACTAATCACCCAAACCGGCCATCACTTACCACCGGTGTTGTAAGAATCGCTAGACGCTAGTCGATCGGTGTGGCACTAACAGCGATTAATCAAGATTATTAGGGATTAATTATTAATTGAAATTAATCAGACTAGGATTTTTATATGCAAAATTTTTGTTATATATGTAAAAAACATTTTTATATGTAGTGTTTTAAAGTAGACATGTTTTAACCCCTCATTGACCCATACTTTTAAGTAATTTGCGGGATTTGTAAAGGCTTGGTTGAAATTTTGCAAGGATCTAGCCCAAATTTGGCCAGAATAGGACCACCATGAACCGCTTAACGATTAATCGGCGACTAATCGAAAACTAGTCGGGATTTTTACGACCATGCTTACCACACCTCAGACCCAGTATATGGGTGAGGTGATCCGGTCGATCTCTACACACACCAGCCTAGGGAAGAATATTTGGTATCGGGTATCGGTACCAAACCATACCGGGTATATTCGGTACCGGGTTCCATTTTCCTTGTTTTTCAATGCCGGTATGATGCCAATATTTACAGGTAAAACATCGGTACCATACCTATACCAAACCGATATATTTAATAATAAGGGAAAATGTCACAGAATAGTAACCAAGTTTCAAAAGTGTTCTAATTAGGTCACTCATATCGTTTTTTTTTTCCAATTTAAATAACTTAATATTTAGATTAAGTCATGTCCTTTTTTCCACGTGTCAAGAGAAAAATTGAGCATAAGTTGATAGGGACGGATTATTTTAATATATGAAATTTAATTTGTTAAAAATAAAAACACTTTAATTACATTAAAAATTAAAAAAAACAAGTTAAAATCCTCGTCATCACTTGACGTTGGCATCAAATGAAAGCGAAAAAATAAACAAAAATCCGCATCACCGCAATTACCTATGAAATGAATAAAAAACCCTTATTTTTAATTAAAAAAATGAGTATTGAGTAACCTGATTGGTACACTTTTAAAACTTGAGTAATCTAATTGAAACACTTTTAAAACTTGGTTACTATTCTACAAAGTTACTCATATCAGTTTTCCTTGTTTTTTTAAGAGTTAATTACACCGTTAATCCCTGTGGTTTATGGAAAATAACAAAGTCAGGTACTAATAGTTTAAAATCACATTCTAAGGTTCTAATATTTCATTTTGTAACAACCTAGGGTATTAAGCCTAACAAATGTTAGTTTTTCTATTAGGTTCAAGGGTATTTCAGTCATTCTCATCTAAGTGACTAATTATGTAACCTTATAGTTAATGAGGAACTATTTTTGTAATTTACTCAATAATTTAAATATATTTTTATACTATTATTATTTTTTATACATACACATACACATTATATTATGTATGTGTATAGATAGAGAGAGTCCGGCAAAGATGGTTCAGATGGCAGCAGCCGCCCACCGCCACATTGCCACAACATCGTCTGTACACACCGGAACTCATCAAATAATATTTGACCCACTTCTTCTTGACCCGATGGTTGGATTTCAACCTCTAAAGATCCGACACACACACACTCTCTATTTTGGGTCATAACCAAGATTTTTACTATAAAACGAGTGACTCCGGGTCGGATTCAATCTTAATTTTGGCCGACTAATTTTATGCGGTCCGTGGTCGAACCTAGTAACCGAATTCAGCGATTGGATTGGTAAACTAAGTAGTTAATAAACTATAAATGATGTGTAGGTTAAGAACCTTATTGTATGTTAATAAACTTATTCAGATAACCCATATATGCTTATGACTTATGAGAACAAATCTTTATTATATATCGTTATTATACACCATTGAAGTACCATGATTACTGTTGGGGTTCCATGGTGATCATTTATTATAATTTTATTTATCAAAACCCGGTTCAATAAATAATAGTCAATTAATCAAGCGAGTTAATTAATAAAAAAACGCAGCGGAAATAAACAAGTGATCAACAATAAACGAAACCCGACAGGATCCGGTTACATGCAAATGCGAGTACAGTAATAAAAACATCTAACTACCAATGAGAAAGATATACCTCGGTTAGTGACTAACCGGTCGAGACACCGAGGTTCAAGGAACACATGCTAGTGAATGAACAAACATAACGCGGGTATAGCACGAGCCGGCAGCCGGCGGAAGGGCGACGGTGGCGGCGGACAGCAACGGCGACTACTGGCGGAGTGGCGACGGTGGCGGCGGCCGCAGAGGCCGGTGGCAGTGTTGGTTGTGGTTGTGGGTATCATGATAACCGTGTAGTGGCGGCGGTGACTGGCGGCAGGCGGCGGTGACCGGCAGCGACAGTAGCGGCGGCTGCAGGGTGCGCCGACGGCGGCGGCGGCGGCAGGGTGGCCGTGTGGCCGGTTGTGGGGTGTGGTGTTATTAAGAGCAATTTTGTTCTTGCAACAACTAAACACAAGACCCCAACACTCCCTTTTATAGAGTATGGACATCTTTGCATGTCTTCCAAGTGGCGATCATGCAAAATGCATGCGATCCCATTGGCCAAGATTCTCGGTGCGCGACAAGTCGCGATGCAAAAGTGCATGCGCGACAAGTGGCGTAGAGGAGTGTTCTTGTCTCACCCGGTCCATGTACCCGTCTCTCAATTTAATACCCGCGTACCGTTCGTAATTACCAGTTAAAATAGTTAAGTAGATTTTTTTAGTTCCTTGCCCACGGTGTAACTCTTACAGGTCAAGACCCGGTCGGCAGCGTTGACTTATCGAACCGGACATAAATATCCAACAGCTCCCACTTGGACGGTCTCTGATAAGATCTCAACGCAGACAGCCAGCGGTGCTCTAGCTACACATAGCTGCCCCAACAGTTCATGACACTTTAAAGTCACTAACCAAGGTATCTTCCTTTTAGCAACGGCTTGCTACTTGAAGATAGTAGACTTATGGTAATCGTCGTCATCTATCCTTTCTGTAAAAGACATCAATTGAACAATGAGACATGGATCAGATTTAATCTCACATGGCGTTCAATCATTATCATTCTCGTTCAAGAATCAAAGTGGTCCAATCAAACACACAGTAAGTTTGGGTAAGGCCTTACACTTCACCAGTTTGAATCAACGAGGGCGCCCGGATGTCTAACTGTTACGTAAATTGTAAGAGTACAGAATCCCATCTTGACTTCATACAACTCCCACTGAACTTCAGAACTACTCCCAACCAATGCCTTTATAACTAGCAGTTACGCGACAGCGGTTGACACTGATCAAAGAATAGACTTTAGTAAACGACAGTTCTAGTATGTATCTCAGGTCAGAGGATACTAAATGAGTATACCAAAATCAAATACATCTTATGACTAAGATCCATGAAGATGATTTGATGCGAGTTACATCCGACGTCATTCATAATGAGGTCTGTGATTTTGGAAGCAACTCCTTGAGTCCAAAGTCAGAATAGTCTTAATTCAGAGTCGTTCCCACTAGACTGACCGGCTACGGATAATTTAGAATACAAGATTCATGGATTAAACGTATTAAAATCGAACACAATTGTAAGATTCAAGTTTTGCATTTAACCAGTAAATCAAAGGTGAATTCAAAAGGTACAACTGTTTGAATGTTCGTACATCCAAATACTAAATCAAAACAAATGGCTTGCTAATCTAATACCGATAGCATTCCTATGTTGGTTATGCTTGTCCTGAGTTATCGGTTTAGTGAACCGGTCTGCTAGGTTTTGATCTGTGTCTAATTTGCTTATTAAGATGTCTCCTTGTTCCAGTATTTCCCATATATAGTGGAACTTTCTTAGAATGTGCTTGGCCCTGTGATGAGATATGGGCTCCTTGGTTTGAGCAATAGCTTCTGTGTTATCACAGGACACCTCGATTGGTTTTGAATATTTGAAACCACATTAAGGTTGGTGATGAACTCCTTCATCCAAGCAGCTTCTTTTGCAGCATCCGATGCAGCAATATATTCAGATTCAGTGGTTAAATCCGCCACTACACTCTGTTTCCAGCCTTTCCAACAAACAACTCCTCCATTGAGAGTGAATACGAATCCTGATTGTGAGCGAGCATCACCTCGGTCACTTTGGAAGCTAGCATCAGTGTAATACCTTATAGTGAGCTCTTCTTCCACTCCTCCAATCACCAAGAACATATCTTTGGTTCTTCTCAAGTACCTCAGAATGTTCGACGTCAGGTTTAGTACATAACATACATGATAGAACCAATCATTGAAGCATATAGAACTGCTTCCATTTGCTTAATTTCAATGTCCATTAAAGGAGTTGCGATTTGTTCAACATGGTTCCTTTAGTCATAGGAACATCTCCTTTCTTGGAGTTTTCCATTTTGAAGCGTGTCATCATTTCATCTATGTAAGTGCTTTAACTTAGCCCCAGAAGCCGCTTAGATCTATCTCTATAGATCTTGATTTCCAGATGTAAGCAGCTTCTACAAGATCTTTCATTGCGAAGCAAGATCCCAAACAGTGTTTAACCTTGTTAAGCATAGAGATGTTGTTTCCAATGGTAAGTATATCATCCGCATACACAATGAGGAATGATATGGTGCTCCCACTAGCCTTTCTGTAAACACAAGGCTCAACTTCATTCTTGACAAAACCAAACTCTTTGATCTTCTGGTCAAACGAAGATTCCAGCCACGAGATGCTTGCTTGAGTCCATAAATGGACTTATTTAGTTTGCACACCTTAGTTGGATATTTGGGATCGACAAAACCTTCAGGCTAAACCATGTAGACATCTTTAGAGAGATGTCCATTAAGAAAAGCGGTTTTGACATCCACTTGCCATATTTCGTAATCATAGTACGTAACAATGGAAAGGAATATCCTAATTGATTTAATCATAGCAACGGGCGAGAAGGTCTCATCAAAGTTAATACCTTGAGTTTGAGTGAAACCGTTCACAACTAGCCATGATTTATAGGTGTGGACATTTCCATGCATATCGGTTTTTCTCTTGAAAATCCATTTGCTCCCTACTGCTCGACAATCGGGGGTAGCTTAACCAAGTCCCATACTTGATTGTTATGCATGGATTGCATCTCGACGTTCATGACTTCTTGCCATTTCCCAGATTCTGGATTTGAGATAGCAGATTTGTAGTTAGCAGGTTCGTCATTAGACTCAGCTACTAATAAGACTTCGGGACCATTTAGATGCCAAAGGTATCTATCAGGTTCTTTGCGAATTCTCCTACTTCTGCGAACGTTTGTGTTTATGTCTGATTCATAGGCAACAACTACTTGTTGATCAGACGGTCCGACGTCATTAGCGGTTGTTTGTGGTTCTCAAATTTCTTCAAGACCAACAATATTATTTCCAGTTTCTCGATTAAGGAGTTTTTCCTCGAGAAAGTGTCCCTTCCGTTTGATGGAAATCACATTTGCATTAGGATGGTAGAAATAATATCCGCATTTTATAGTATCTGACGAAAACTACTTTTCGCCTCGAGGATCGGGCTTATCATCAGAATCACTTGTGATGTATGCTTAATATCCCCATACTCTAAGGTATTCCAAATCGGGTTTACGCCCATGCCATATCTCATATGGAGTCTTGTTCACCCTTTTGGTCGGCGCTAGATTTACGAGTCGTGCAGCAGTCATAAGAGCAAAACCCCAAAAGGAGTGAGGCAAATTTTTTCTACACATCATCGATCGAACCATATTTAGCAGGGTTCGATTTCTCCTTTCACACACGCCATTAAGTGGGGTGTGCCAGGTGGAGTGGGTTGTGAAACCATTCCACGTTCCTTTAGATGATCGAGAAATTCTAAGCTGAGGTATTGAGCACCTCGATCTTATCGAAGTACTTTTATCTTTCTAGCAAGCTGGTTTACTACTTCGTTTTGAAACTTTTAAACTTTTCAAAGTTTCGTGCTTATGCATAGATTGCATCTCGTCGTTCATGGCTTCTTGCCATTTCCCAGATTCTGGATCTGAGATAGCAGATTTGTAGTTAGCAGGTTCGTCATTAGACTCAGCTACTAATAAGACTTCAGGACCATTTAGATGCCAAAGGTATCTATCAGGTTCTTTGCGAATTCTCCTACTTCTGCGAACGTTTGTGTTTATGTCTGATTCATAGGCAACAACTACTTGTTGATCAGACGGTCCGACGTCATTAGCGGTTGTTTGTGGTTCTCAAATTTCTTCAAGACCAACAATATTATTTCCAGTTTCTCGATTAAGGAGTTTTTCCTCGAGAAAGTGTCCCTTCCGTTTGATGGAAATCACATTTGCATTAGGATGGTAGAAATAATATCCGCCTTTTATAGTATCTGACGAAAACTACTTTTCGCCTCGAGGATCGGGCTTATCATCAGAATCACTTGTGATGTATGCTTAATATCCCCATACTCTAAGGTATTCCAAATCGGGTTTACGCCCATGCAATATCTCATATGGAGTCTTGTTCACCCTTTTGGTCGGCGCTAGATTTACGAGTCGTGCAGCAGTCATAAGAGCAAAACCCCAAAAGGAGTGAGGCAAATTTTTTCTACACATCATCGATCGAACCATATTTAGCAGGGTTCGATTTCTCCTTTCACACACGCCATTAGGTGGGGTGTGCCAGGTGGAGTGGGTTGTGAAACCATTCCACGTTCCTTTAGATGATCGAGAAATTCTAAGCTGAGGTATTGAGCACCTCGATCTTATCGAAGTACTTTTATCTTTCTAGCAAGCTGGTTTACTACTTCGTTTTGAAACTTTTAAACTTTTCAAAGTTTCGTGCTTATTCTTCATAAGATAGACACAAGCATATCGACTATAATCATCGATAAAAGTAACGAAGTATCCTTCATGGTTTCTAGTCGTGGTTCTGAAAGGGCCACATACATCAGTGTGAGTGAGTACTAGAAGACCATTGGCCCGTTCACCAACACCGGTGAAGGGGTGCTTTGTGAGTTTTCCAGCTAAGCAAGATTCGCAATCATCAAAGGAGTCCTGTCTAGCGGATTCAAGAATCTCCTCAGACTGGACCTATTTTATGCGTGTCTTAAGTCTACAATGCCAAAATTATGTTTCATTTATACCAGCTTTGTTACGCTTAGAAAGATGATATATGTTATTATTTATTTGAACATCAATACCACTTCGAGGTCTAGCCTCAAAATAAAAGACATTCTTCAAGTAGGTAGAAATGGAAATTCCATTAGAATGTACTTTAATCCTTGTTCAAACAGTGAAGAAACTGAAATAGTGTTTCTGGTTAAACCAGATGCAAACAAACAGTTATTTAAAGTAACTACAAGGCCAGAAGGACATGAAAAATGTTCCAGTTGCCAGAACTGGAACTCTCTTTCCATTATCAACTATGAATTCCATGTCGCCTTGTTTCAGTTTCTTCCACTTTTCAGGTTCTTGCAAGACATTAACGATGTGATACCCACATCTGGTATCAAATACCCATCTGTTGCTAGAAATAGTGAAAAAGTTCAATAACATAAATGAGAATACTAGAAGAAGTGCCAATGTTATTGGCCTTGTTCATTTTCAGCTTGGCTAGATACTGTGGGCAGTTTCTTTTAGTGCCCCATTTGGTTGCATTTAAAGCACTGACGCTCCTTAGGAGGGTGTGGTTTTGCAACATGCTTGTTGTTGGTGACATTTCTGGCAGCAACAACAACCTTTCTCTTGCCTTTGCTCTTATGATCTATTTTCTTGTTGTTGGGCTTCTTAACACCACCAGACTTGACCATCAGAACTTGGTTGGTTTTAAGTGGCATGTTCATCTTGGCCGTTTTGAGCATACCATGTAGCTCAGGCACAGTCTTTACCCATGCATTCATATGATAGTTCATAATGAACTGGTCATATGAGCTAGGAAAGAGTTCAAGATGAAGTCCGCTGCAATTTCTCTTGCAGGGGATAACCAAGTTTGTTCATTTGGTCAATGTATCATTTCATCTTAAGCACATGAGTACTGAAACATGATCCTTCTAGTATTTTACAGCTTATGAGCTGTTTCATGGTGTCATATCGCTCCTGTCAGGCTTGTTTCTGAAACATGCCTTTCAGTTGCCAGATCATGTCATAAGTATCTTTATCTTCCATGTTCTTCTGAAGTTCAGGAGACTTGGTGGCTTGCATAAGGCAGGCTACCTCAATGGCATGCTCGTTATATTTTTCCAGTGCCTTGCGAGCAGCAGTAGTATTACTTGCTAGCTCGGTAGGGATTGGGCCATCTAAGATACATTGCTTTTCGCCATCTTGAGAACTATTCTCAGACTGTCGTGCCATTCGAGAAAGTTGGTGTTATTCAATTTTCTTTTTCAAGTACAGACTTGAGAATGGAGGAGTTGTTTTCCTTAGACATATATTATATAAGCAAGTAATTTAATTAGTATTTTCGATGTATATTTCCTTATTTAATTAATGACCCATTACAGTAATTAGAACAAGAAATGAGAATCCGGTTAGAAGCTCTTTCTAAAGGCAGTTGTAGCACGCAACATTAGCAAGGGGTTCAAGCGGACTGACAACGATTGTCAATTGTGAAAAGAGCACAATTCTCGGGTATGAGGCCGCTAAGACAACTCTTGTCTATGCATTGATACGTTTAGCCCCATCTATACCACTTTTGTTCTCGAGACAACTGTAGTACGTAACACGAGAAGAAAAGTAATAGTCGTCCTAAAACGGTCACATGTGGAAGGGTCGGATGTGTCGACGAAGCCCTTGCACCTTGGAAGGCTAAACTAGACAGCAAGTGTTGTGCTGTGGCTCCAACACTGATGATTCGCATTATGCCCAAGTGTTACTAGTAGTAGGATGGCATTGACCATTGATTTTAATTATGGGTTAATTTCAATTTTTACCAAATAGGGTCGTGAGAGCCAATTTTAGTAATATTTTAGTCGAGATATCTTGATGAACCCTTTCATCTCTCAGGACACTTAGTTTTATATATCCTATTAAAACTAAATTTGTCGCGACTTGAAAAACCAATTATAAGTTAATAGAAAACTATTAAGTTAATAGTTTTGGAAAATTAAATCTAATTTAATTTGCAAAACTTAATTGGTTATGTCTTTGTTTAAAATAACCTTTGTTTTATAATAAAGTTTTAACAAGTTGTAAAATAATTTAGAACTTGTTTTAATGTGATTGTTTTTAATATTTTAAAACTCCTTTTAAAATCATGTTGGTAGTTAGGTTGGTTATGTTATAACAACTTATAAGATAAAAGCAACCATAATAGCAAGATAAATATGTAAACCTATATGGCCAAAATTGTTCGATCTTGCTAGAGCCTAATAGCAAGATCAAACGGGTCACGGGGTCACAACACACAAACAACCACAAGGATGGACTTGAGTGCATCCAGTCGTCTCGAGCAACTCCCACTGACTTCATGACTCCTGTTTAGCGTCCTCGGTTTTATCTCCGAGTCTTCGTTTATTACAATATTTACAAAATACAATAAAGGAAGGAACCCTATCTATTACAACTTTGAACCATCTAAATGGCCATAAATTATAATATAATAACTAAATCAAAATATACAACCACAAAACAAGGTCGGGCCAGATTTACATATTTCATAACAATCACAAAATAAACTGGGCAATGTTTTGGTCAAGCAAAACAAATAAAATATTGACAAAAAATAAAGTTGCCCTTAAAATCATATAGATCAGAAACTTTAAAATAATTAAAGTTTGTGTTCTATTTCCGGTTAAAAGACCGGTACCGACTCGTATGCTGTAACCAAGGCTCTGATACCACTGTTGGGTTTCCATGGTGATCATTTATTATAATTTTATTTATCAAAACCCAGTTCAATAAATAATAGTCAATTAATCAAGCGAGTTAATTAATAAAAAAACGCAACGGAAATAAACAAGTGATCAACAATAAACGAAACCCGACAGGATCCGGTTACATGCAAATGCAAGTAAAGTAATAAAAACATCTAACTACCGATGAGAAAGATATACCTCGGTAGTGACTAACCGGTCGAGACACCGAGGTTCAACGAACACATGCTAGGTGAATGAACAAACGTAACGCGGGTATAGCACGAGTAGCGGCGGTGGTGGCCGGCGTTATCGGCGGCACAGAGGCCGGCAGCCGGCGGGGCGGCGAAACGGTGACGGTGGCGGCGGACAGCAACGACGACTACTGGCGGAGTGGCGACGGTGGCGGCGGCCGCAGAGGCTGGCGGCGGTGTCGGTTGTGGTTGTGGGTATCATGAGAGCCGTGTAGTGGCGGCGGTGACCGGCAGCGACAGCAGCGGCGGCTGCAGGGTGCGCCGACGGCGGCGTCGGTGGCGGCGGCGGCGGCGGCGGCAGGGTGGCCGAGGCGGTTGTGGCCGGTTGTGGGTGTGGTGTTATTGAGGGCAATTTTGTTCTTGCACCAACTAAAACAAGACCCCAACACTCCCTTTTATAGAGTATGGACATCTTTGCATGTCTGTCAAGTGGCGATCATGCAAAACGCATGCGATGCCATTGGCCAAGATTCTCGGTGCGCGACAGGTGGCGATGCAAGAATGCATGCGCGACAAGTGGCGTCGAGGAGTGTTCTTGTCTCACCCGGTCCATGTACCCGTCTCTCAATTTAATACCCGCGTATCGTTCGTAATTACCAGTTAAATTAGTTAAGTAGATTTTTTTAGTTTGTTGCCAACGGTGTAACTCTTACGGGTCAAGACCCGGTCGGCAGCGTTGACTTATCGAACCGGACATAAATATCCAACAATTACATCATCAAGATTATAATCCATAACTTAAGGAATTAAAAAGTATTTAACAAACAGTGTATGTGTGTGTGAAGTTGTGTAGTTTTGAGTTCATTTCAGAGAAAAGATGGAGGAGAGGATTTAGGTTGTTTGTCGAGCTGATAGGGGATCATGGAGTTGATCGGAAATATTGTCGGAGATATAATCGTGGAGATTCAAGTGGTTGCAGATTTAAGTGGGTTGTGTAATATAAATACAATTCCTCAAATTAAATATATTTATATTTTTAGATAAAGGCCCCTTATTAAATCAAAGAAGTACATAAATGACCCTTAAAGTTATAAAGGGTATTTTGGTCAATTTGTAGAAACCTAACAGAAAAATTAAGATTTGTTAGTTCTAATACCCTAGGTTGTTACAAAATGAAACGTTAGAACCTTAGAGTGTAACTTTAAACTATTAGTACCTAAACTTTTTATTTTTCATAAATTATAGAAACTAACGGTATAATTAACTCTTTTTTTAATACCGGTTTAATATGAAACGAGTACCGTCCTCGTCCCTACACCCGCCTAACAAAATAACGTTTTCTCTCTCTACATCGTTTCTCAGTCTCTCTCACATCCATGAATATGATATGAATGAGACAATTGGCGAGTTACAAGAGTACAGACGAATTAAATTGTCTCATTCAATGCTCTCAACAACGCGATAGTGACAGAATTCAATTCGCTTTCTGTATCAGCTACCACACTGCAGGTAAAGTCTCAAAATTTAGGGTTTATCCCCCCTACTTTACTGCAAATTCAGCCCTTCCATCATTCAATTCATACAAATTATTGCATTAGCATATAAATTCGAACCTAATTTCATATGTGTTTCAGTTGAATTTATCTTCATCATCACCATCTCTGTCTGACACTATCGATATCATTTTTTTCTGAAACGATTGGGTTCAACTGTGAAATAGTCATTGTCAACATTTACTTACAGTTATAAGCTTGAACTTGTTTGAATATTAGCAGTGAAAATGTGTATATATCTCTTACATGCACTTGTTCGATAAATAAATCACTGTAAGATTGAGACACTGAGATGAATTTATATGGTTTGACAGATTATAGTTTAAACTTTGCTAAGATATTTAATTTTAAGATTTGAATTTGGTTATTAAAGTGGCCTTTAATTTGTTGGACATATTTATTATTTCCTAGGTGGTCAAAATACCCTAGGAGGCTAGGACCCCTACCCGTTGCGGTCTGTCGTTTCGGTTAAACCCCAAACACAACCTATATATTTATTCGTGCTGGGGAAACGAGGATTTTTGGTAACCAACCCGGCCCTTTCAACTGATAAATAGGTTGGATGATTCTTAGAACCTCCAAATCCTTAGGGTTTTGGTTTTACTCTGTAAATCACCGTTAAAAAAATAAATAAATAACATTCGTGTACGGACACATTTAAAATTGTATAACCTCTTTATTGGACTATATTGTGTGGGCCCACGGGCTATATACTAAAATTGTATAAACCGGCCCGTGGGCTCAATACTAAAACCCTAAATATTATATGCCAATACTATTATGCTATTCATCTAAAAGAGTCAAACCGGTTGCAAAATGGTTGACAGGTTGAACTTATAAAATATATATATTGTTACGGAAAAAAGAGTATTCTAATTTTAAGAGGAACAAACTTGTGGGATTGGTTGCTCCACCCCATTATGAATACATATGCCAGCACATTTAAATGCAAGTTCTATTAATTGGCATTAAAGAAGAATCAGACATGATTTGAATTTTGTTTGAAGAAATAACATGAGAATGGAGTATGTAGGTAATGATGAACATACACATGTTCATGGACAACACAAACGTTCTAAGAGGTGAATTTTGTTTACAAATTGTCCTTTCACCCTTGTTTCTTTAAGATCATCCTGTTTGGCTTATCTTATCATTGATTTGACATTATCGTGTTTTCATAATCTGTAAGCTTCATTTTAAGCTGACCAATTGAGCTCAACTTGTTCAAACTAAGCTTAGTTGCAAATGTGCGTAACAAAACAACTGAATTCAACAAGTCATTCTGTTGATTACTTTCAGTGCTTCTGGGTCTACTCATGGCTTGAGAGCTGAAGGAGCTTCACATCCTAGAGAGGAGTGGAATAAATTAACCGTAAGACAGCCTTAGTTTTTTACTTTATTCACAATTAGATTAATTCGCTTCTTGTTCTCAATTTGCATCTTAGATATAGTCTGCTACTTTGACATAAAATTAAGTTAATGATCGGAATAACTTGTACTAATCTTCCCTTGATTCTAAAACAGGGTTTGCATTTTGAAGCGCGGAGTACCAGCCCGTATTCTCCTCTTCATGAAACTTCCAGTAATAAGGACACAGATGTCGTGTCAAAACAAAGGGATTCACTGGAAAATGATGTAAGTATACGATAATATGGTATTAATCTCTTGACCTTCTGTTACGTTAAGTTTAAAGTGAATTTGTTCACTGAGTTGTTGAAGACACTCCTTTTATTTTTATTTTTTATGCATATTTTTATCTGTAGAAAGCAACCACCTTGTTTTTTCTTTCTGTAAGAAGATAACCCTGACACATATTTGAGCACAAATTACAGTGAAGAATTATTTACAGAAAGATATGAACTTGCAGATTGAGCAACTACAAACGCGATTGCAGCAAGAGAAATCAGTGCGGATGTTGCTCGAGAGAGCTTTGGGCCGAACATCTAGCACTTTATCACCTGGTCATAGGCATTCTGCTAATCAGGTGACCATTGTACATGTACAACTCACTACTTGTGGCTAGTTACCAGACTACCCTGTGAAATCTAGATTATTGTCTTAATCCATGAATGGATAATACGAATGGTCCATGTATATAATTGTCAAGACTGCTTGGGCAAAATTTTGACCGACGATTTAACTAACTATATAATTGTGTTAATCGATGAGTGTGGAACAAAAAATACTCCATGTGACCCACTACTTGTGATTAATTACCAGATCGCCCTTGTAATATCTTGATGGCGATTTTACCCCTTTTATATAAGTTCTCTCATCAAGATCAAGAAGAGAATAAGAACCCACTCTTTAGATTCCATCATCTAAAGGCATATGTGAAATTGTTTGACTCGTGTTGTTGACGCACCAGTGTAGTATACGTCTGTCACTTTACATCCGGATCACTAAGTCTGTCACTTTCCATCCGGATCACTAGATAATATAGTCATTTCCCCGAGCATTATATATCAGTCCCTCCATATTGCCTTGAGAAGGGGTTAATCTGTTAGAATATGAAAGTGAAAGACTTAATATTTAGAGATAAACCGGCCCGTGGGCTCAATAATAAAACCCTAAATATTATATGCCAATACTCCCACGCAGTCAGAGCGGTAGAGAATTGGACGATCAAGACTGGAAAACAATAATAAACATAAACAAACAATTATAATAATCAAAACTAGCTTCCATCTCGGTCCTTGACTAGTAAGTCGAAAATTCTGCCAAAATTCCAGCAAACTTCAATCCACAATCTTCAATGACATTCCACAATTTTAAGTGATTCGGTAATCCTACAAGAGGCATCAAATACAGCAATGCGGCGGAGGCGGGTAGCGGTGCAACGGCGGATCGTAATCCTGCAGGCGGCTCGGCGGCAAGGAGGGGCTTGACGGAGACGCGAAATCAACAAAATGAGCCGTAGCATCATCTGTGGTAAGAGATCGTAAGAGCATTGGTGACTAGAACCGAAAAACGAAGCTTTATTTGAACACGAGACCGGGAAAAAAAAGAAACGGAAACGGAAAACAATAAGCAGCTGGACAGGGCGGCGGCGGTAGTGATGGCACACCACCCTGTCTAGGGTTTTTCTCAAGTGGTGACGGCTAGGGTTTGGTTATTTGGGTGTGGCGCAGCCGAAACGGTATAGAGCCTAGGGTGGCTCTGATACCATATTAGATGGTGAAATACTGATTGATCCATTCATTCATTAACGATTACAATATATAGAGATGGTACGAAACCCAAGAAACCTAAAGTGAGCCCGTGAGCCCACACAATATAGTCCAATACTCCCCCGCAGTCGGAGCGGTAGGGAATCGGACGTTCAGACTGAAATAAAAAACATAAACAAAACAATAACTGGTCTCGATCTCGGTTCTTGACTTGTAGGTTCACAATCCTCTGTTAAAAAATCAGCAAGCTGCTATATTTTGCCAAAATATTAATCCATATTCTTCGTGATCCCGAAGTGTTACAAAGGGTGCGGTGAAGGACCGTAGTCCTACAAAGGAGCGACAGCGTGACCGTGGTCATGCGACGGCTAAGCACGGTGACAAAACTGTAGGATGCTTGAAACTAAGATTAGGATTTCTTGACTTTGATTCACGGTGTCCCCCTGTGTCCCCGGAATTGTCAACGTGATTTGCTATCCGAACCAAACAGAAGAAAGAAAAATAGAAGGGAAAAATAGACACCAAACAACCATGGTGGCTGTGTGTCAAATGGAAGGCCGGTAACCGTAGTCAGGCGGCGTTCGCCATTGGCAACGGATCGTGATCCGGCGAACACAAAAAAGAAATGGAAAGAAACAAATAGACACCCGGTGACCGTGGTCGTGCGGCGGTGTGTCAAACCAAAGGCCGATGACCGTAGTCAGGCGTCAATCTCTGGTGGCAGCGGACCTTGGTCCGGCAATGACAAAACAAAGGAATTGAACTAGGAGATGAGAAAGCAGATCTGGAACGAGAGACATAACCCGACGAGAAATCTTCATCGTAATGAAACAGTGGGCGGGTTTGCAGGAGCTAACTGAAACAAAACCAAACAAATTCGTCGAAACGAAAATCCAATCGGATAGGAAGGGGCAACCTGAGTTTCAGAGCAAACCAAAAAAAACCTTTGGCAACAGCAGCTCTACTCGCTAACAATCAGTTTCGCTTTGTGTGTGTAAGTCTTGTTCATTGACCATGATACTATCAATGACTCAGTCGGCCATTTCCAAATGTGATTATTAAATATTATTTGAAAACTACTTTCCAAACAATATTAATTATTTATGAAGTTGAACAAGTTGCAGCAAGATACGATCGAACGGCGAAACGAGAATACCGAAAGAAAAGTGATCCGGCCAATGAAAGGGTTAGATTGGAGGGTGAGACGCTAAAATCTGGAACGAAAATTGATATACTTTATTTCAAATGGGAAATAAGAAAAATAAAGGGGAAACGAAAACAAAAGGGCGGCCAGACAGGGCGGCGGCGGCAATGGCGGCACACCGCCCTGTCTAGGGTTTTTCTCAAGCGTCGACGGCTAGGTTTTGATTATTTGTGTGTGGCGCGGCGGAAACGGTATAGAGCCTACGCTGGCTCTGATACCATGTTAGATGGTGAAATACTGATTGATCCATTCATTCATTAACGATTACAATATATAGAGATGGTACGAAACCCAAGAAACCTAAAGTGAGCCCGTGGGCCCACACAATATAGTCCAATAAAATTGTTATCTGTAATCAGCAATAACTCAAGTTAAGGATTGGCGTTATACTGATGCAAATCTAGTCGGGCAAGTAAAAAACAGAATACCTTAACTTTTGTTACTTTTCTCTTATCTGTCATAATTTACACAGCCTTAAATACTGAAAAAAAGTGTTTGGTGCATTTAGACGAAGGAGTTAATTGCTGAGATTCAGTTACTTGAGGAAGAAGTTATGAACCGTGAGCAGCATGTTCTTTCTCTATACAGAACCATATTTGAACAATGTGCTAGCCGCCCATCATCTGGACAAGGTTCACTCCTAACTTCTCCTGCACATGCAATTTCAAAAAAGGAATCAAGAAAGCATCCCACTATTATTTCAAGCACCTTTTGTTCTTCAAAGAGTTTCCCTTTTTGGAAATTCCATGCTCTTTCTTCCATAAATGCCCCTGGGAAGGGAAACTTATTGCAGTCTAAAACAAGGAATGCTTCACTACCCGGTAGCAAAGCCAATAATTATTTTGAATCTACGTATTCAAATGATGTTAAGGTATGCATATGGTTCTTTAATGGTCATATTTTGTCTCCGTGTATAATCAGTTTTCTGTCATTGATATGATACATCTATTTTCTGATAGCAGATAAAGGGAAATCCGTCAGCAATGCTAACTTTAAAAGATCATCTTTACCAGTGTCCCAGCAGATTATCAGAAGAGATGGTAAAGTGTATGGCTGCTGCATACTGCTGGCTCAATAGTTCATCAACCACAGGTTTAGAACATAAGAAATCATCTTCGCTGTCCAGATTTTCCACCAATAGAGACAATTGCAAATCAATGGTCGAAATCTCATGGATATCAACTGACAAGAACAACTTTTCTCGTGCATCTTATGCTATAAACAGTTATAGGTCAGTTTGTACGCTTAACGCAATAAGTTTAAACCAAGGTTTGCAGAACCAATATATTTCTATCAGCGGAGTTAATGTTTATGAGTTTTCCGTGTTCAGACATTTAGTGGAGCAACTAGAGAAGTTGAACTTGAGCAACATGGACACAAATGCTCAAACTGCGTTCTGGATCAATATGTATAATTCCATGATTATGCATGTAAGCTCACATCGCGATTATCATATATGGACTTTAATAACATAAACATACACATGTTTCATTCCATATATTTTGGTCATGTAGGCGTATCTGGCATACGGGATACCCCACAGCTCTCTGAGAAGGTCAGCCTTATTTCACAAGGTAGTGCACTTCCACTTCCTTATTGAAAAAGTATAATATATCTATGAAGAGATGTTATATGGTTTTCAAGCGCCTTGACCATTCAAGTTGGATTGACTTTGATGAAAATCCGATTATTAAGAGGTTGTTTAAAACTTTGTATTGAATTCATTTGTCGATAACGTGTGTTTCTCTCTGTGTAGTGCAGGCTGCTTACAAAATTGGCGGGCAAATGATAAGCGCAAATGCTATTGAGCAGGCCATATTTAAGTTCCACACCCCGAGGGTTGGAAAGGTACTCAACTATATAGTTTGATTTAGTCATTTAAGATTAATCCCACAAAAAAAAGTATACTTTCATATTTTTTCACAAAAAGCCTCTCAACTTAATTTTAATATATTATAAACTCTCAACTTCTACAAATACATTAAAAAGTCACTAAAAAGCCCCTCAACTTAATTTTAATGTATTATAATCCCTCAACTTTTACAAATACATTAAAAAGTCACTAAACTAATTTTGAATATCAAAGTCCTTAAACTTGTTTAAAATGCACGTACATGAAACATAATGACTTGTACGTTAAATTGGTGAAAATAAAATTTTACAACTTTTTTTTTTGCAATGTCACTTCATCACATTTTCACCAATTTAAGAGTTAACAGGTCATTATTATAAAAAAAAACATAAAAAACACAAGTACGTTAGGGAATTTAGTATATAAAAAATTAGTTTGGTGTTTTTTTCTTGTATCTTTTACTAGTTGAGGGTCTTTAATACATCAATATAAGGTTCAGGGACTTTTTCGTAAAAAACAAGAAAGTATATTGGTTTTTGAAGGTATAATCATTTGATTTATTTTTTGATCATCAAATTAACAGTTTTTTGCCACATAACTAATACTAGTGGCTGGAGACCATCCTTTCAACTGCATTGTGGAAGAAACCGGGAGAAGAAAGACAACGGATCAGTACAAAGTTCGGCCTCGAGTATCATCAGCCGCTTTTGTGTTTTGCCCTTTGCACTGGCACTTCATCTGATCCTGTGGTAAGTTAGCAGGTTGGGCGTGCTGGCCACGAGTAACATTTGGTGGTGGGTTTTTTTGTCGGTTAGGGTTGGGTTGACCATCAAACACTTTTTGTGAGTTTTTATAAATAATCATTTTCATTATATAAGATAATCACAAAACTAACTGTACAACTTTTGCAATTTACAAGGTTTTTTTAATACAATTGAGATGATCTTTGACACACTCGGCCCTGTTTCCTTTTTAGTTAAATCTTTTAGATTTGACATGTTCACATTTTATATAAGTTGATCCAAATTGTATCATATAACTTTTATTCAGCTGAAAGTGTACACGCCATCAAACATCAAAGAGGAGCTAGAAGTAGCAACGAGGGAGTTTCTTGAATCAAACATAATCGTGAAGAACTCAAAGAAAGTTTTCATCCCAAAATTACTTGAAAGATTCGGGAAAGAAGTCAACATCTCTCCAGACAATCTTCTGGCATGGATAACCGAACACGTTGACAAGAAGCTTTGTGATTCCATAGAGAAATGCATCGAACATAAAACCAGTAAGAAAGCCTCGCAGATCATCGAATGGTTGCCTTATAATTCAAGATTTCGGTACGTCTTCTCCAAAGAGTTAACTGAAAAGCCATGGTGGCTCTGAATATATATGTTCACCTTGTTGGGAGGAATGAACCAATGTGCATACATGACACTTGTATTTGTGTTCATCCTGTTGGGAGGAGTGAACCGATGTGCATACATGACTACTGTATTTGTGTTCTTTTTAGGTTGTTATTGAAGGGTACTTGTGCATTTGACTAACCAGAGGAAATCAACAATGTTTTGGATTGTTTTTATTATAGTTTTCTAGAAAATAGACGGAAAAAAAATAGTTGTTATTAAATAATCGTGACTTGTTTCAACTCACATTAATTAAACTTAATTTATGGTTATGAATTCAGTTTTTCTGCCACAGAGAATGGTCACGAAACAAACATTAAGTCTTTAAATAGTTTTATAAACTAAATTGGTTATATCACGAAACAAACATAAAGACTTTAAATGGTTTTATAAAACTAAAATGGTTGTTTAGATATTTCATAACTCAACAATTATATAAACCAAGTGAATGTTTGATAAGGTGAAAAAATCTTTGCAAGAAAGATGTATTCAATCACAATGTCCAGATACAGCAAATCACTCTTTTGTGTATTAATGGGTCTTTACGTTGAAGGAGGTCAAAGCAATGGTTTTCCAAGATTCCTTACAATTACGTTTATAGAAAACTTTCATAATTAAGTATTAAACATGACAAACAACAAAGAAGTAAAGTTTCAAAATATTACAAATTGGTTAGCCATAGACCGACTATCGACCATTTGTCCATCTTGAAGGACAACCGTTCATATAATAAAATATCATTTCAGTAATTTTTCAATTACACATTACAATAAAAATAATAGAATAAACAGAAACAAAACTATTAAACAAATTACAATTTTTCTCATGAAAAATTATAAATAGAATATGGCAAAAGATCCTTAAACTGTTTAAACAGCCTAAGCATGTTGCACCGCGGGGATTAGCCTAGCACCTGAAAGAATATTTGAAACGAGAGCTTGCAGGTCAGAAAAATTAGGGAAATTGTCTGAAGAAACACCAAGTTAATCCGAGGGTTAACTTGTGAGATTCGTCTCGTTCAAATAAAGGTTAATCTTTTTTCTTCCTCGTTTGATTACTGCCAGATCCTACAAAACAACACAACATCGTGAAGTTTGTTACAAGGAGGAGGATTTGGGGGGTTTTTCCTTGTAACCACCATCCGACGTGAGAATAAGAACTTGTTTTGACGATAAGAAGTGTGTGTACTAAGTAAGAGAGCAAGAGAACGATCCTAAAACCTGGAGGTCAAGTCTTCTATTTATAGCCGAAGAGAGTGACGAAGGAGGTGGGTTGATAGGCCTTCGGCCCAACATCGACATCAAGGAATATCCTGTGTGTCTCTTTAAACACAACCGTTAGTGTTTGCAGGCGACAGGGAAGGTGGCACACATTGCATGGATCCGTGTGGCCTGACAATTATCCTTGTTGTCGGGTCTGGCATCAGAGGTTAATGGAGATCATGGAGGAGCGGTTGGCGCACGATGATGGGTGATACGTTGTTTTCCTTTGGGACTTTTTGTCCCCTGCACGATTTCTCATCGTGCAACTCTACTGGACACAGCCTGGCGTGCGCCTATTGGCCACATGCTACGACGTTGGTACTAGTTGTACTTCGTCCTGCTGGCATGCACAGACTCGCGCTGATGAGGCTTGCACCTCATGCCTGCTGCCATGATGAGGCTTGCACCTTATTCAAAGTAGGAATGGATTAGGAAGTTTGTAACTCCCTTTATATGTTGAGGTACTCCCTCACAGTGATCTCAGTTCGTACAGTTAGGTGGTCTTAGTGACCCTAGATCATGGGATCTCCAATCTTCTAGGATAGGTTTTCCGTTGTACAAACTTACTCCAAGGGCTTTAGCCCCATTCCCATCAACGACTTATGTAATGTCTCTCTACTTAAGCCTTTTGTAAGCCGATCCGCAATGTTATCCTTTAACTTCACACAGTCAATCGTGAAAACACCAGTTGAGAGCAGTTGTCGTATCGTGTTATACCTACGTCGTATGTGCCATGATTTTCCATTATACACTACACTATGAGCTTTACCAATAGCCGATTGGCAATTGTATGAAAATAGTTGTTACAGGCTTAGGCCATCTTGGAACATCTTCCAAGAATTGACGTAACCACTCTACTTCTTCTCCAACTTTACCTAACAAAACAAACTCATATTCCATCGTGGATCTGGCTATAAGAGTTTGCGTCGACGACTTCCAAGATATAGCTACTCCTCCAAAGGTAGAAATAACCACTTATAGATCTAGAATCTTTCATATCAGATACCCAGTTGGTATCATTGAATCCTTCCACAACAGTTGGATTTTGGCCATAATGCAGTCCATAATTCCTTGTGTATCTCAAATACCTTAGTAATCTTGTCATACACTTCCAGTACTCAAAACTTGGATTACTAGTATATCTACTTAGCCTACTCACAGCATATGTTAAGTCTGGCCGAGTACATGACATGAGATACATGAGACTGCCAATGATCCTTGAATATTCCAATTGAGCAACACTCTCGCTTCCATTCTTTGACAAATGTTGAGAGGTATCAATTGGAGTTTGAGCTACACTCGTGTCCTCTGGATTGAACTTCTCAAGGATCTTATCCATATAATGAGATTGACTTAGCACCAAACCAATTTGGGTTCTAATGATCTTCACTCCAAGAATCACATCAGCTAGACCCATATCTTTCATGTCAAATCTCGCTTTCAACATCTCTTTAGTAGATCTAATCATCTTATCATCACTCCCAGTGATAAGCATATGATCTACACAAAGGCATAAGATCACATAACCTTTAGAAGTGTCCTTCACATAAACACACTTGCCGCACTCATTTATTTTGAAACCATTATTAAGCATAACTTTGATGCCATTGTTTTGGAGCTTGCTTCAAGCCATATAATGACTTGATAAGTTTACACACTTTGCCCTCTTGGCCAGGAGCAGAGAAACCCTCAGGTTGTTCCATGTAAATCTCTTCCTCTAATGCCCCATTGAGAAATGTAGTTTTTACATCCATTTGAAGTATTTCCAAGTTTCTCAAAGTTGCAATTGCAAGCACCAATCTAATAGAGGATATTCTGGTCATATGCAAGTATATGTCAAAGTAGTCAAGACCTTCCTTTTGTCTAAACCCTTTGATCACAAGCATGTAGACATATTCATCAACTTTCATCTTTTTTCTTGAATATCCATCGATATCCAAGTGGCTTGCACCCTAGTGGAAGATCTACTAGCTCTTAAGTATGATTCTGCAAGATAAAATCAATTTCACACTTGATGGATTCTTTCCATTGAGGTCCATCTGAATAAGTGACTGTTTCTCGATAGGTTTGAGGCTCACTCTCAACCATGTATGTAAGAAAGTCAGGCCCAAAGTATTTCTCAGTCTTTTGCCTTTTGCTTCTTCTTGGCTCACCCTCTTCAGCCTCTGATTGTTCTTAAGTTTCCTCTTGAACAATTTCATCAACCAATGTTGATGAACTTGCATGAGTTTGTTCTAACATTGGAAACTCTTCTTCAAAGTAAGTCACATTTCCTTGCCTTCTCTCTATGATAGAGTCCGTGTGTACATCAGGATTCTTGGATTCATATACAAGAAAATTATGTGAACTACCATTTTGGTATATGCAATGAAAATGTTGTCAACAGTTTTGGGCCCTATTCTAAGTGCCTTAGGAGGTGTAACAATCACTTTGGCCCTACCACAACTAATGAGGTGTTACATCCTTATTCTTGAAAGATACTTTATTAACAGAAAACCGGCCGACAAAATGGCCTCCCCCACATGTCCTGGCTCATCACATAACTTATCAACATGGAATTCATCATATCTTTTAGTGTCCGATTCTTTCGCTCTGCAATGCCATTTGATTGGGGGTGTATAAGGAGGGGTACACTCGTGTATTATGCCACCTTTTGCACATACATCCCCAAATGGTGAAACATATTCACCTCCTCTATCACTTTTTACACGTTTTATTTTCTTGTTAAGTTGATTCTCAACTTCAACTTAATACAACATAAACTTGTCAATTACTTCATCCTTACTTTTAAGTAAGTAAATATAAGAATATCTTGTATTGTCATTGATAAAGGTAATAAAATATTTATTACCACCTCTGGCGGGAATTGATTTTAAGTCACACACATCAGTGTGAATCAGATCAAGGGGTTTAGTTATTCTTTCAACCGGTTTAAATGATGATTGTGTTTGTTGGCTTCAACACATGTTTTACATTTTGTTTGAGTCAATCGAAAAAGTTGGTATGTAGTCTAATTTAATTAAACGACACATCAAATTAAAATTTACATGAACAAGACGTCCATGCCAAACATTAGGAGACTCAACCAAGTAAGAAGTAGTAGCATTCTTATTCATGTTTTTCTTAACAGACATTACATTAAGTTTAAACATGTCATTTTTGGCATAGCCATTTCCAACAAACATACCACGCTTACATAAAACAAATATATCACTCTAAAAAACCAAACGAAAGCCAAACTTGTTAAGCATCCAACTTGACACAAGACTCTTGCGCAAGTCAGGAACATAAAGAACATTCTTTAAAGTGAGCTCTTTCCAAGAAGTCCACTTTAAGATCACATCACCTTCTCCCTTGATATCAGTTGTAGCAGCATTACCCATATACAACTTTTCATCTCCCACCACATATTTAAACGTACTAAAGAGGGTCTTGTCTGGGCAAACATGGCGGGTAGCACCAGTGTCAACCCACCACCCTTTTAGCTCATTAGTGTCACACCCACACTTGCAGCGGGAGACAAATTGCAGGGTGCGGCAGATACATGGTAATTCCCCATAATTTAAAAACATGATATCACATAAAGAGAGAACCTTGGTTACAACATACATCAAGTATCATATTACAAACCACAAGTTCAAGTACGGTACTACGAGCCACTACAGTTCTTATTCTGCTACAGTCCGCTACCCAAGCCATCCATACGCACATTCCTTATTCCTGTTTAGTTTTACCTGAAATGCATGTTAGTTTTAAAAAGGGTTAGCTAAACGCTGCTGGTGAGTTCCACTAGTTTTGTTGTGGTGGAACAATATGTTTTAACAAGTTTAATTGCAGTGGTCATAGGTCACAGATCACAGATGGAATTACACGAGTATGCACCCATGAAACCTTGATTGTTATTGTAGGACCGATCCTCGATGCTAAGGAACCTAAATTTGATATCTAACGTCCATAATAGCGAAAATATTACGTCGTGTTTACCAATAGACAAGAATTAATCAGTTTAACATCAGTTTTATTGATCAAACGTCAAGAGTTCAAACTGACAGAGCTTCGCCTCCAAAATGTCAAAGTTACAAATGAGAGAGGCAAGCTAGCTATTTATAGAGTTACAAGTTCGCTACAAGGAGGTGTAAGCAAGTTCGGGGCCGAACTTGTCCACACATGACAATGATGAGCGAACTTGCCTCTTTAATACATAAATACTACTTTCAGCTAGTTTATTCAGCTCTATTCTATACAGATTCGATATAAGACTAAGACATAGACATTATGCACCAACAGACTCCCCTTGGATATAGTCTTCGTCTTGTATCAGTCTTCAAAACTCTGTCTTCATATAAACGTTAACGCACACGACCGAAGAAGTTCTTGTACGGCTTCCTTCATTGTTCTTGCTTAGGATCTGGCGTCTGGTTTGTAGGAGGCACTTTGTTCAAATGCTGAAATCTCTTAACACTTGCCTTCCTAGTCCTTACATGAATTGCTTCAAGATGCTTCTCCTCTTTTAAAAACTCTACTCTTTCTAGATCTCTCCACTTTGTTTGCCACATCTTTCCTGAATTAACTTCGTGTGCATAGCAAACATTCACCACTTTCTGAAACTGCATCGCTTATACCTTTTCACATTCTTCAAACACAATCTTGTTGTAGAACAAGGTTTTAATATCTTCTCTTGAGCAGTTAACCAACCACATAGGATCAAGAATCCTGATTGTCCTCCATAACCCCCTCATGCCCTGAGAACCAAGTATTTCAACTCGTTCTTTCGTGATATCCAAATGTTCTTCAAATTTTAAAACAACAACTGCTTCGCAAGTCGATGGATCTATCTGCCACCATTTGAACAATGGATAGAAGTCTTGCTCAACCGGCATCAGCGGCATGTTTCTCATTGCTCTCGGTCGTTTCATTATCAACGTGATGTCTTTTTAACCCGTCTGTTTGTTTGTCTTGTTTCTACGACCAGGAATAAATGGCTTCCAATATCTTAATCCTTTAACCACTTCAAACTTTATCAATTTCCACAACAATTGATCAATCACCTTCATGTGGTATGTAACATTAACTGTCTGAACTAACTCTTCCACATCCCAATAAGGTAATGTCTTGAAATCAGAAAGATACTTGAAGTATTGCACTCATAATTCTCTTTTGCTTGCATATACGTTAAGTTCTTTAAACCAACCCAACTCAAGATATCTCCCAAAGAAACATCTTTGTCTCTGGTAAAGAATGCTAGAGGACGTCGAAACTTACGTTCGCGAGGCATCTCTTTAAACCAGGACTTCTTCGCTTGAGCAATTTCTTCTTTAGTCATTGGCTTTGGTACTTTTCCTTCACGTAAAGATTTTCAATCTTTTCTTTAAGCATGTCTTCGTCTAACTGCTTATACATCTCTTCAAAAGTAAGAAAACTTTCAGAATTAGGACCGACGTACTTTGCAGTATGATCTGTTTCATCATCAGAAGACCAATCTTCAAGTATCACTCTATTATACTCATCAACCTCAAATCTTCTAACATACTGGTAATCGTTTGGCTCGAAAGTGTTAACATTCAACACGTCTTCTTCGAAATCAAACTGTAGATCTGCAGCATCAACTTCAACTAACTTTGCAAGATCTTCCTTTGCATAGTTGTGTATAAACTCGCCTTCCTCCACGTTATGTTCAAGCATTAACAATAAAGGCTTCGTGGAAACTGCAGCAACTTGCTTAGCAAACTATCGACATTCAACAGATCAATCTCATCAGTTGGCCCTTTCTGCCCTGACTCCCCCTCAATTTTATCATCCATTCTGTTCGATTCATCATCATCATCCATTAGCGAGGAAAAATCAAACTCACTTAAGACTTTAGCTTCAGTGATTGTAATACCAACACCACCCTGATCATCATCATCGTCATCGTCTGCTACATTCCAATCCTCTATTCAGAATCATCTTTCTTTCATCTTCTTTATCCTTATCTTCAGCTTCTTCATCGTCCTTTTCTTTAGAAGCAACGATAGGGTCAGAAGGCTTGACAGATTCGTCAACCTTTGGAATATCGGACTCAGAAGCTTTAATCACATCTTCAAACTTCTCTGCAGCTTCAGAAGATTTAGGGACTTCACCCTCAATATTCTTTCCTTTACAACTTACTGCTAGTTCTCTCTCAGACCTTTCTTTGGCTTCTTGTTGATCCAGACGATCATATTCTTTGATGAAATCTATTCCCAGCGAGTTAGATAAAACTTTCTGCAATCTGGTGAATCTTCTATCGTTTAGAGCTTGGATTGACTTTAACTCTGTAATTTCTGTCTGCATCTTCTCATTCGCATCTTGTAGATTTTCGATCGACGCTTTAAAATATTCACGTTCATTCTCAAATACTTTCACTTTTTCATCCAATATTTCCTTTTCAACTGCGCTTTGATTCATTTTATTAATCAACTCAGCTTTCTCCTCCTCATTCTTAGCTACTTTCTCTTCCAAGATTTTCACACGCTTCTCTAAAAGTTCAACATTAGTCTCTGTTTTCTTCTCTTCTGGTCTTTTCTCCCTCTGAGATCTATCCGATCTTCTTTTCAGATTAGTCGGACAATCCCTGGAAATATGACATTTGATTTGACATTTATAGCATCTTCTCGTATCAAATCTCTTTTCAGGCAGTTAACAACAATGTGTCCACCAAATCCACAGTTGTAACACACTCTGTTATCGTACCAATCTCTCCATACACCCAAATCAGCACATTGATTTGACGTGTAGTAGTCATCTTTCCTGCTTCTTCTGTAAAATGGATTTGACTTTGAAGCACTATGGTCCGACTTTCACCACTTATTCTCAAATTTTTGTGAGTTTTTATAATGATTGGATGACCGTACCGATGAGCTTGTATTTTTGTTTTGAAAATATATAGAATTTTGTTTTTCATGTTGTTTTTGTTCTCCATTCTGCTTAGAAGGTTTTTGCGATGAGCATTCACCTTTTTCAGCAGATTGTAGAAGATTTTCTTGAAAATTTTCTTTTAGTTTAAAAAATATTTCCTTTTTATCATTTTTATCATTCTCATCATTGGTATTATCATCACAATCCTCAATTATGACATCATCATAATTTGTGACATTGTCACTAATTGAAATTTCCTTTCTATTCACATTATCGGTTTTGGACATATATAATCTAACTTTAATGAGGAGGTTACAAAACCTTTCAATAACTTTTCTGAATTAACAGGTTTATTTTTAACAGTCTCAACTTCTTTTTCAAGTTGAGCAATTTTCTCAATATGAGAATTTATTGCTTTTTGATTTTCTATATTTAATTTTTCAAAAACAATTTTTTTCATTTTTAAACATCTTTATTTCATTTTGAAAATCTACTAACATTTGTAATTTTTCATTTTCTAAAAAATTTATTTTGTTTTCAAAATTCTTTTCATTTTCTTTTAGCGTTTTATTTTCTAATGTCAAACTCTTCAAATCATTCAAGAGTTTGGCATTATCTGCCAGATAATCGTCTACATTATAGACCGGGCAGACTGGTTTAGAACTTGAAGATCCATTTGTAAATGTACTTGAAAGTTGACCTTCACAGTTCTTAACCACTACATTCTCTTCTCTCTTCACCTGATATTTATTTTTCAGAGATATCAAGAGTTCTTTTACAGTCTTGTACTCAGGTAGTAGTATCAAGATATGTTCATTAACAGATTGTTGAATCAGATTAATCATTTTCTTATCAGCAAAATACGTCTCTTTCTGTTGCGTAGAATACTTGCACTTCTCTAGAGTATTCTGATTCTCATCTCTTGGAACTACATATACTGTTTCGATCGCCACCCAACTGCTAAAGTGCGTAGCTTGAACCTAGCTCTCAAATTTTCCTTTCCAAACTTCATACTCGTCCATACTCATCAACTTTGGCGGCTTCTCGGACCCCATTTCATTTTCCAAATTTATCTGTTGTTCAAAACACTTGAAAAATGATTAGCAAACAGACAATTTTAATAAAATTTGACTTTTTAACTGACAATATCAACGTATCGGTTTGCTAAAAACGTTTAAAATTTTTCGGAAAACTTTTTTTACCAGATTAGAGCTTTAAACTCGTCTCGTCAATACGAATCTAACGATATATAATGTCCGAGACGTTTTTCGGGATTTTCATGCCTATTTTTTAATAGAAACCCTTAGACAAGTTCGGGCGAACTTGTAATAGCTTGTGAGACAAGTTCGGGCGAACTTGTGTTAACAAACAATCAGATTTAACAAGTTCGGGCAAAATTGTATATTGCTTAACAAGTTCGAGCGAACCTGTGAGACTTTTCAAAATAACTTACAAGTTCGGGCGAACTTGTAAGATATTCAAGAGATTTTACAAGTTCGAGCGAACTTGTAATAGATTTTCAACAAAATTTAATCAAGTTCGGGCGAACTTGATGAAATCTTAATGAAAAGTATGCATGTTCGAGCGAACTTATCAAAAATCTTGAAAAATCAATCAAGTTCGGGCGAACTTGATGAAAAATTATGAATTTTTCAGTCAACTTCGAACGAACATGAGTTATTCGACATGGTTTTTTGCAATTTTTGACATGAATTCGTTTGTTTTAAGCTCTGATCTTTTCAAGGGATTATCTATTATGGATTTTACGTATTATACATGAAAATCAGTCCATTTTGTCCGTAAAGAAAAGTTAAAAATAGAAGAAATGAGTAGAAGATAAGATGTTCTATGTCCAATATCTTCAAATTAGGCCAATCCTGCTCTGATACCACTTGTAGGACCGATCCTCGATGCTAAGGAACCTAAATTTGATATCTAACGTCCATAATAGCGGAAATATTACGTTGTGTTTACCAATAGACAAGAATTAATCAGTTTAACATCAGTTATATTGATCAAACGTCAAGAGTACAAACTGACAGAGCTTCGCCTCCAAAATGTCAAAGTTATAAATGAGAGAGGCAAGCTAGCTATTTATAGAGTTACAAGTTCGCTACAAGGAGGTGTAAGTTCGCCCGAACTTGCCTTAGCAAGTTCGGCCGAACTTGTCTACACATGACAATGATGAGCGAACTTTCCTCTTTAATACATAAACACTACTTTCAGCTAGCCTATTCAGCTCTATTCTATACAGACTCGATATAAGACTAAGACATAGATATTATGCACTAACATTTATAACTGTGCCGTGTCACGTTCGACACCTCAGCACACCAGGCCGTGTCACGTTCGACACCTCAACCCATCCACTGCGTCACGTGCAGTCCAACGCCCCAGATGTAGTTATGCCTAACAACATAATCGAGTTTAGGACGCGTGCAGTTGTCTGTTGCCGGGATATAATCCGGTCGCAGCAACTGGGTTTGTCAGACCAATAGTACTATCCACTACCCACGGCTTACGTTAATCACGTGCACTAGTTGGGGATTATTCGTGTGTTAGGTAATTCACATCATAAGTTGGTGCAATTAACACAGTTGGTAACATGCAAGTCACCCCAGTAAACAGTATAACAGTTTGAAAGTGGGGGAGTGAAAACTCACTCACAAGTTGGTGTAATTAACACAGTTTGTAACATGCAGTGTCACACCCCAATTTGCAGCGGAAGTAAAACACGGGATGCAACAGACACATCTGGTACAAGCACATTGTTTATAAAGACACTACATTTTATTAATTACCAAAACGTTGATTACATACTACATGTATGGTACAACTGCGTATTCCCATGAACCACATAAGTCTTCTAAGGGGCATGCGTCTATATCAGGATTCACCTATGAACACGTCTCGAACCACATACACGGATCACACGAGTCTCAAGTTACCTGAAATGCATGTTAGTTTTAAAAAAGGGTCAGCTAAACGCTGCTGGTGAGTTCCACTGGTTTAGTTGTTGTGTAACAATATGTGTTAACAAGTTCAATTGCACTGGTCATAGTCACAGATGGAATCACACGAGAGCACAAGTGAAACCGTAACTGTTTTTGCCTAGGGTCGTGACATCACTAACACTGCCGCCAACCAGACTGTGTCACCCAGACACTCCCGGCCCACCAACTGCGTCACGTGCAGTTCAACGCCCTAGTGTAGTTATGCCTAACAACATAACCGAGTTTAGGACGCGTGCAAACCTTGTGCCGACACCCTGTCGGGCACGGCCTGGGCTTGTCAAACCAATAGTACTATCCACTGTCCACGGCTTACATTAATCACTTGATGTGGGGAGGTAGTTCGTGTGTTAGATAATTCACATCATCACAAGTTGGTGCAATTAACATAGTTTGTAACATGCAAGTCACCCCAGAAACAGTAAAACAGTTTAAAAGCGGGGAAGTGAAAACTCACTCACAAGTTGATGTAATTAGCACAGTTTGTAACATGCAAGTCCCCAGAAAACAGTAAAATAATTCAAAAGTGGGGAAGTGAAAACTCACATGATAGTAGCATCACAGGTTGCAATAGGAGTATATATAAGCTTGTTCGGCTTTAACAGCAATCATGCAAGTAATTACTAATATCAGTCGCTAGGTCGGTAATGCCTATAACTCGGGTCCAAGTGGGTATTTTCAGTCCATGTTGTACATATAGTATCCTGGTGTGGTGATGGATGTTAGGGTAGGATTAGTTTCACGTTTGGCTCCCGGGCACCGGTTCGCGTGCCAGCCAAAGTCGGTTGTTTTATGTGTTCGGCTAACGGCACTAAGATTTAGACAGTGCCAATACATTGTTATTTAGAAAAGATTAAGTATTCATTAAGGAAATCCGGACGTTTGGAGGCTCTAGGTCCCCCGAATTTGAGTTTCCGTTTTCGCCGTCGGGGATCTTCGGTGGTGGAACATACCGAGAGTGTCCCGCTTACCCTGGAACCTCCCAAAATAACTCCCGGTGTTTCAATTATAGTCAAAATAGGTTTTGGTCCGTTCCCAGTTTTGGTAGGTTCGTTGTCCGGTAAACTGCCGAATTTAGTTAAAATAAGCGTTTTAAAAGTCGAAAAATCTCAGTTAATCTACATAGTTCATAAAATCCTAGAAATTTTTGTAGAACTTAATAAAAATATATAGATTCTAATAAAATTATTTTAGGAATTTATAAAGCTATTTTAACTTCTAAAATAAATCATTTGTAAAACAGTATTTAATTGAATACTTCACTTTGTTTATCATCCGATGTCTAAAAATTCCCAAAATATTCCCGGAGCTTCCTTTTATGTCCAGGAACTCCCTGTAAAAATTTGGGATTTTTCTGATTTCATTTCAGTGCGTTTCCGGCTACCGAAAACTCATAAAAATGCGGATTTTTAACTCGACTCAAAACCCAACCAATAGACTCCAACCTTCCCAGAAACTTTCTCACATGTTCCTTAGTGTTCATATAAATTTTGGTGATCTTTTGACATCGCTTGGTATTTTTTCCGAATTTCATTTGGTAAAATAGTCAAAAATTCACCAAAAATCGTAGAAAATTCCAAAACAATATTCACGGACTAAATACCCTACATCACCACACCAGATTTCAGCTCAATCCAATACTGACGGACCAAGTTATGGTCCAAACAATATTATGCCTATTCTAGATTCGAGTTTCGGGTAATATACCTAGCGATTCCTTCGATTCCAAGTGTTTTTCTTTAGTCCAGAAGTGGTTGTGATCCATATTCAGTATGTATATACCAAGAACAATCCAACCATTCCATTAACCCATGTCAATCAAGCCTCGTTTCATAGTTTTTCAGTTAATAACTTTGTTAATCAATTTCGGTTGATTAAGGGTTGATTAGGATATCCAAAACTGGATTTTTGTGGTATTGGCTACCATATAACCCCAGGGAATTCGTTGGGTGTTCTTATGCAGCCAAGAACCTTGTTTAAACCTTCCTAAATCATGGATTTAAAAGGGTTTTTTCGGTTCTAAATCGTGTTTTAACCAAGAATTCATCATCAAAACCACTTAAAACTTGAATTTTACCTTTAATTTTGCTGAATTTAAGGAGTAATCAGCTGTGTTTTGAAGTGTTCTTGAGCAGATTTTGATTAAAATGGTTAAGAAATACTGAAAAAAAAAGAAAAAAAACATTTAAATAAGGGGGGGGGGGGGGGGCATAGGTGGGGTGCCCCTACCCCACCCACGCTTTGGGGTGCTTCATCTTTTCATGTTAAAGATGATGTTTATCTTCGGTGGCGCGTTTAGGTTCGTTTTCGGGTCTCAGACGCGTACCCGATTTGCGAAATGGACTCCGTATTTCGCGTTCTTAGTGTCAAAATACTCGGTTTTAAAAATCGAGCATAACCGTCTTGAAACCCGAGCACGGTTACGTTTTAATCATAAAAGCCTCGTTTTATGTTGGTTTAAGTGTTTTTAGGCGTGATTGATCGTTCCTTGCATATTTGGTTTGTCTTTCATTGCTCCTAACGCAAAGGCGTTGCCCTAACCGGGACTGCCTCGTTTTGCGTGCCCGAGCACCGATTTGTTTCAAATGTTATGTCAGGGTCTATGGCACATAACTAAGATGTTTCGTGAACTCAGAATCTTAAAGGGCCGTACCGTTGGCCTAATAATCATGATCGAATGTTTAATGCGCTGTTAAACGTCAAGTCCCCGTTTAACACGTTGTTAAAGGCTAAGGACACCAATCTCACATTGCTGGCCCTTAATAGTGTCATGTCAATCATGACATGTTCCCAGAGTCGTCAATCCATTCACGACTTTGTCTTGCCATGTAGGTGACGCATAGCGCCAATGTAATGTTTTTGGTAATTACTTGGCATATACTCCTATTATAGTCGGTGTAACATTTTCCAGAATTCGTATCATCATACGTAATCACAACAATATCATGATATACATATCACGTCCGGTTACCATGGACTTGTATCAACTAAAGTTTACCGGGATTTTCAAAATATCACAGTCTCCCCCGGTTAAAAGAATTTCATCCTTGAAATTCCGTTTGGTAATTTGTTGGAAAGCTCAGTCTTTACAGTTGAGTCAGTCATTAGACAGACAAGTATGTTTTCGCGTTTCGTTTATTATCATCATCGTACGAGATGATAATTGTGTTACATAGTAGTTGTGTAATTTGTCCATCCACAATTCCTACGTATTGTTAGAGTAACGTTTGTCATTACTTTCAATCTACAAGTGAGAGTGTTGTTGGAATCACAGTAGAATAGGAGTCTCGTATTCAGCTTATAGCTGACTGCAATTATTACCTTTGCTTCGCATTCATTATCTTCACCATTCATACACCATAAGTTGCATTTACGATTTCGTTTAATAGTTATTAAACACCCCCCTATAGAGGAGGAGTATGGTTACTCTCTCAGGGTTCGTTGCGAACGTCGCAATGGTGAGCATCATGCTCCGCATGTTTGTGTTAAGGGAATAAATTTGGTCTCACCGACTTGTGCGTGACAATCATCCCCTGTTGTCGTGTACGTGAATATCTTCGGCTAATATTAACCGACCACGAGAGTCCTACTCTATGGTAGAGAATAAGAAAGAGAAAGGCTTTTGAGAGCCTAAGGCTTCCATAAGGCTAGCATGTACAATAGTAATAACGAATTTGCACACTTACCTTAATGGTGTGCTCGCCCTACTCACCAGTAGTCGGATTACGTCATAAGGATATGAAATTTCTGCAATAGTACTTCCCGTTTGTGTTAAATGTCGGGAGCTTGGCTCCAGCTGTTTTTTTCCCTGTTTATGTCTTTTCCAAAAGGAAATACTTAAGAGCTTCGATAACATTGATATGATTCTTCGGGAGATAATCATATAAAAATTCCCATATACCGGGAATGGTAGAGTGTGTATCCAATGCCGTTCTAATTCCAATAACACCACGTCTAGAACGTTACTATAACACGAAGAAATATTTGAGGCGTGACGAGTGTCTAACGATCACAAATATCACCAGGATGCCCCTATACATGGGACCAGAATTGGTCGTAAACGTACAGGTGATTTGTAAAACATGAGTAAATAACGAGTCATTGAATCAAGATTCCCTATCAACGGAGTACCCCCGTAGGGTAGGAACATAGCCATGCTAGACTAATGTTTCATAAGGATGTCATTAATGGAGACAACTGTTAGTACAGTATGTCTATGTCTTAGTCTTGTATCGAGTCTGTTTAGAATAGGTGAGATGACGTTAGAAAACAAAGTATTTATGTGTGTAGGAGACCAAGTTCGCCTAGAAGTGTATTGTGAGAACAAGTTCGGCCGAACTTGTTCAAGACAAGTTCACCCGAACTTGTCTATCCCAGCGAACTTGTCTTGCCTATAAATAGGAGCCTAGTGATCTCTCATTTGTAACTTTTGGCAGAATAGAGGCGAAGCTCTGTCCGATCCGGAAATTGAATGTATACGAATATAGATCAATAAACAAACAATTTAAGAGTAATTCTTGTTAAATGATTAACATGTCACTTAGTTTCCACCTAATTGGACATTACATACAAATTCTAGGTTCCTAAGCTAAGGAGGACGGTCCTATCAAGTGGTATCAGAGCCTGGATACCTAGATTTGGTGAAATCATCACAAGAACTACTTTAATTCTACTCCATTCTACCATTTTTCTTAACTTTTTCACATATTTGAAGAATTCATGGACAAAAATGGCTAAAAATTGAACATATCATAGATAATCATATTGTTACAAACCCCTGAAAGTTTCAAGACCTAATTCAAACGAATTGATTTCAAAAAGTTGAAAAAACCATGTTTTGCAAAATCTGTTTGACCGAACTTGACATCAAATTTACATTTTTCATCAAGTTCGCCCGAACTTGATTGATTTTATCTCTGAATTCAGCCAAGTCCGCTCGAACTTGCTTAATTTTCATTCAAAGTTCGTCAAGTTCGCTCGAACTTGATTAAATTTTGTTGAAAATCTTATACAAGTTCGCCCGAACTTGTGAATTCTCTTGAAATTCTTACAAGTTCGACCGAACTTATCACAAGGTGAAATTTTTCAGAACTAAACACTAAGTTCGCCGGAACTAAACAACAAGTTCGCCCGAACTTGATTGTTTTTGAAAAAAGTTATGGATTTCATACAAGTTCACCCGAACTTATTGAAACTGAAATCAAAATCTGTTTTTCTTACAAGTTCAACCGAACTTGTCAGTTGCTAATCAGTTTTCCAGAATTTTCGAACCTGTTTTCAGATAAATCGCCTGATTTTTAAAATGGATGATTTCCATAACGCATTTGCTGCTGGAGTAGCTCAAGCTTCAACGTCTAATGCTATTGCGGCTAACCAGATGAATCTCGACAATGAGATGGGTACTACTACTAAACTGCCAAAGCTAATGAGCATGGACGAGTTTGAGGGATGGAAGGAGAGGTTTGTAAATTGGATTCAACCCAATCAGTTCCACAGCTGGGTTGCGGTAGAAAACGGATACAAATGGCCAAAAGATGAATGTGAACAAAATCTACCATTGATTAAGTTTACACCTGCTGATAAAGATGCTTACGTGGTCGAAAATAAAATGATTAGTCTGATACAACAATCTGTGAAGGAAGATATCTTAATACTACTACCAGAATGTGAAACTTCACAAGATTTGTGGCAAGCTCTTTGTGATAAATATAAGGGAAGCGATGAGATGATAAAGAGCAAAAAGGCGTTAATCAAGAAAGAATTCGAGATCTTCACAATGATCAAAGGTGAGACTATGAAGCAAATGATTGAAAGATATTGTCACCTAATGGTCCAGATGCGAAGGCATGATATCAAGAAAACTAACGAAGAGCAGATAGAAAAGTTGGCTGATGTACTTCCTAAGGGAGAGTGGTCAACTTACCTGATGGTGCTAAAGAACAGTTCAGCATGGATGATTTAAAGTTGTCATCTTTCATTGATAAATTAGAAGGTCATGAAATGGAATTGTTAAAAATTTCAAAATCAAAGAATGCAAACTCTGTTCAAGACGTTGGTGTGTATTATAAAAGAGGTGTTCAAGATACTCAGATTTAGAGTCCGAAAATCCAAACAGCATTCAGTGCGAACATGAATTCCTCAAATTATTCGTCACAAAATCGGAATTATCCGAACACAGGATATTCAAGTACTGGTTCAAATTCTTCGTTTCAAAATCAGAGCAATAAGTCATATCAACAAACCAATCCAGTTCTGATCCGAATGTTTTCCATTGCAACATTGCAGTTAATCTGAAAAATGTTTTTCCTGAAAAAGTGGCTAAACAACACTTAACGCTTCTTGCTATTGTTCTAGAATCTTATGAATGTTTAGTTGCTGGGAAGATCGGAAATCCTGAAATGACTGCTGAGGATTACGATCAGGTGGATGCAGAAGAATTGGAACTGATAGACATCAAGTGGAGTCTGGCTTCGATCATCAGAAGAGTTACCAAGTTTGTAGCGTTAACTGGAAGAGACTTTGGTAATTCAAATAACAAGCTTGGATTTGACAAGTCAAAAGTCACATGCTTCAAATGCCGAAAAAAGGGGCATTTTAAACGCGAGTGCACGAACCAAGAAGCAAGTTGAAACCAAAGTCCTTTCGGGAATAATAACGACTATTACAAGAAAATGCTACAATACAAGCCGTACCCAAAAAGAACACAAGTTGAAGTTCAAGATAACCCTTCAAGGCCCACAGAACAAGCTCTAGTCGTGTCTCATGAAGACGAAGGGTTTGATTGGAACAAATACATTGGAAAGAACACTGGTGTTGCTATGATGGTAGAGTTAGCGAATGAATCGGAATCAACATTTGATGACGCTATTCTAGAATGATTCTTGAACAATATCTACAGAGAACCAAGGAAAAGGAGATGTTTTATCTTGAAACTCAGAAGAAGAATGCTATGTTTGCTAATTCTAATCCTAATTTTGCAGGTTGCTTCGAGAAAACATCGCAAGAGCAAATGACCGAGGATAAGAAATCTGAGGTTGAGAAGGTAGGTTCTGTGGTAAAAGTGATTGAAAAGGAAGTTGTGAAAGTTGTGGAGGTTGAAAAACCTTGCACAAAGTGCACAAATCCTTGTGAGCAATGTGCTGAGAAATCTAAAATCATAAGCGAAATGATTCTGCATAACAAAAATTTTCGATATGAATACAGAACGATGAAAGAAGCTTATGAAAAAATGGAGCGCACTTATTGCAATGTCGAAAAAGCTAATCTTGAATTAAGTGCTAATGTAACAATGTTAAGTGCAACGGTAATTGAAAAACAAAAAGCAATTAACATGTATATTAACACCATTGCTGAAACAAGTCAAGACTTCAAGACATGAAAATTGAAATTGAAAGAGTGAGACAATTGTTAAAAAGTTATACAACAAACGCTTATGTCATTGATCACATTCTTCCTACGATTAAGTCGGAGGAAAACAATAAAAAACCGAAAGGTACAAAGCGTAAAGAGTACGGAAATGTTCCACTACCACTTCTTGCAAGTTACTATCGCAACAAAGATGATGGTATTGAAAAGGCAATAAACATAACACTTTTATCAGAAACAAAAGATCAGTTGCCTGAGAACATTGACGCAGTCTATACGAAATCAAACAATGACAGTGAAGCGATTGTGAAAAATGTGGTAAAAGATGTCTTGGGAAATGATTCTGATGACGGCAGCTTTGAAAGCTGTAGGAACGTCCACGAACAGCACGGGAACCTAAATTTGTTATCTAATGTCCAATTAGGCGGAAACTAATGACATGCTAATCAAATAACAAGAATTACTCATTTAAACGTTGTTTTCATTGATCTAAAGTCATATACATTCGAGAACGAGATCCGACAGAGCTTCGCCTCTAAGATGCCAAAGTTACAAGTTGTTACAAATGAAAACCCAAGGCTCCTATTTATAGGCAAGCATGTTCGGCCATAAAAGAAACAAGTTCGCCCGAACTTGCATAAGCAAGTTCAGCCGAACATGCATTACATGTTAATCATCATGGGCGAACTTGGCCAAACAAGTTTGCTGATGAGACTGTAAGTTCACCCGAACTTGACTTCCCAAGTCTATCATCAAGCGAACTTGGCTACAAACTCCCAAAACAAGTTTGTTGGTGGAGTATGTAAGTTCGCCGGAACTTGACTAAAGTCAAGTTCGGCCGTACTTGAGCTTCCAAGCATCATTACCAGCGAACTTGTCCTATTACATACATAAATACGCCTCGCTTCTAACAGATTAAACCCTATTCACTCAGACTCGATACATAATGACATTCATGACGAAGGCAACAGACATTTGCGGATTTTACAATCTCTGGTTGTTTTAGCTTTTCTTCTTTTGATTCATTCTTCCTTCGTGGAAACACAGGCTTTATGTTCAGACACTTGCGAGCAATATGACCAACAGTATTGCATTTAAAGCAAGTCCGATTATCAGAAACATTTCCACTAGTGGGTTTCAATCTACTTGTGGATTTGATCTTAGCCTTGTCCCGAAGTTCTTTTTCTTTCTTGAATTCAGCATTTGATTGCTTACCAAGCATACCTTCTTCTTGAACCGTATTTGTTCCGTATACAAACTTTATGTTTTTACCTTTGCATTCCTGGAACACTGACTTTGGTTTCTTCAATTCTTCTTCTTCAGTCTCAAAACCCAATCCTGCTCTCCTGTTCTCTGGAAAATCGCCACCATTTCTATGGTAATTGTTAAAATTCCGTGTGGGTTTAGAGTAAAACCTTTTCTCATTCTTTTCAAGATCATCTGATGAAACTTCCACAAGTTTAAACAGTTTATCAATTTGATCTTCTTTTACATTCCGAATCGGAAAACTTTCTTTAAAGTACAATCTATCAGATTCCTTAATCTTGTATAATACAACATTAGGATCATCACATAGATTACTTTCAAAAGATGTATCGTCACTTTTGGACTGTGAACAAGAACTGTTTGAACTTTCATCAGAATCATTTCCTAAAACATTTTTCACCATATTATTTACAACCGCTTTAATGTCATCGTTTGATTTTGTAAAGTCCACATCAATGTTTTCAGGCAATTCATCTCTCATTTCTGACAAAAGAAGAATGTTAAATGCCTTTTCAACTTCATCATCTTTCTTGCAAAAGTAATTTTCAAGAGTGGTGGAGGAACATTTCCGTACACTTAATCGTAGGTAAAATGTGATCAATGACATAAGCATTAGTGGTATAAGATTTTAGCAATTGGCTTACCGTTCAGTTTAAATTTTCATAGCATGAAGCTCTCTTTTTGTTTCAGCAATTGTGTTAATATACATGTTAATTGCCTTTTGTTTATCAAGTACTGTGGCTTTTAACATTTTTTCATTAGCACCAAGTTCAAGATTAGCTTTTTCGACATTTTTATATTTGCCTTGTATCTTGTCATAAGCTTCTTTCATGTTTCTGTAATAATAACGAAAAGTTTCATTATGTTCAGTTAGTTCTCTTATGACTTTGACCTTATCAAGGCATGGTTCACAAGGACTTGTGCACTTTGTGCAAGGTTTTTCAACCTCAACAAGTTTCACAACTTCCTTTTCAGACATTCTTACCTCAGCTTTTACCTTTTCGGCCTCTGCTTTCAAAGCTTCTTGTTTTTGCATCTCAGCATAAGCTATCTCTTCTTCTTCAGTTCTCCGCACACATGCTTCCAGAAACGCATTCTCCAAAGCAGCATCAACATACGATGTCTCTGGTTCATTTACAACCTCTGCCATCATAGCCACACCAGTTTTCTTTCCGATGTATCTGTTCCAGTCAAAGCCATCTTCTTCATGATTAGCAACAAGAGCTTGTTCGGATTTCTTTGCAGATTTATCTTCTAATTCAATTTACGTTTTCTTTGGATATGGCTTATATTGAAGAGCTTTCTTGTAGTACTCATTACTACTTCCGAAAGGATTTTGGTTTCAACTTGCTTCTTGATTACTGCATTCGCGTTTGAAGTGTCTTTTTTGTCGACACCTGAAGCATGTAACTTTCGTCTTGTCAAATCCAAGCTTATTGCTTGAATTACCAATATCCCTCCCGGTGAGTGCCACAAACTTGGTAACTCGTCTGATAATGGACGCAAGGCTCCATTTGATATCCATCAGCTCCAATTCTTCTTCGTCTACCTGATCATAATCTTCTGCCATCATTTCTAGATTACCGATCTTTCTAGCAACAAGGCTTTCATATGATTCGAGAACGGTAGCGAGAAGTGCTATGTCTTGTTTAGCCACCTTTTCTGGAAATACATTTTTCAGATCGACTACTATGTTGCACTGGAATACATTTAAATCAGAACTAGCTTGACTTGTCTGATTTTGGAATGAAGAGCTTGATCTAGTACTAGAATAACCAACATATGGAGAACTTTGATTCGGAGAAGAATTTGCATTTGCATTAAAAGCCGTTTGAATTTTCGGGCTTTGAATTGGAGTATCTTGAATACCTCTTTTGTAATAGACACCGACATCTTGAACAACATTGGCTTTCTTTGATTTAGCCATTTTCATCAACTCCATTTCATGACCTTCTAATTTGTCGATGAAAGATGACAACTTGAAATGTCTCCAAGATGGACTATTTTTCAGAATCGTTAAGTATGTCGTCCATTCTCCTTCTGGAAGTGCATCGGCCAACTTCTCGATTTGCTCTTCGGTAGATCTTTTGAGGTCATGTCTTCGCATCTGGACCATGAGGTGACAGTATCTATCGATCATTTGCTTCATAGTTTCACCTTTAATCATTGTAAAGGTCTCGAGTTCTTTCTTGATTAAGACCTTCTTGCTCTTGATCATTTCATCACTTCCTTTGAATTTGTGACAGAGAGAGTACCATAATTCTTGAGAAGTATTAAACTCTGGCAATAATATCAAAATATCTTCCTTTACAGATTGTTGAATCAAGCTAATCATCTTCTTCTGAGCGACATACTATGCTTTGTCGCCTGGTGAAAACTTGTTCAACGGAAGATCTTGATCACGCTCATCTTTTGGCCATTTGTAGCCATCCTCAACTGCAACCCAACTGTCGAATTGGTTTGCTTGTGTCCAATTCACAAACTTTTCCTTCCATCCTTCAAACTCATCTATACTCATCAGTTTCGGCGGTTTCTGAGTAGTACCCATTTCATTGTCGATATTCATCTGATTCGCCGCAAGAGTATTAGCATTTGATGAGAAGCCATTTGAGAAACGAACACAATGTGAAAATCTTCCATCTTGACAACCTGAAGACTTATCTGAAAATATGATCAAAAACACATTGAAATTGATTAGCAATAGACAAATTTAGCACAATCGGTACGTTAAAAACGTTTAAAATTTTTTCGAAAACTATTTTTACCCAATTATATCTTTAAAATCGTCTCGTCGATAGGATTCTAACGATATATAATGTTCGTGACGTTTTTCGGGATTTTCATGCCTTAGACAAGTTCGGTCGATTCTAAAATTTTTCTTTTTTTTAGGAACCTTAGACAAGTTTGGTCGAACTTGTGAAAGACTTATCATGTTCGGACGAACTTGATATGGATATTTCAAGAAACAGGTAAGTTCGGTCGAACTTAGATGAAATTTCAAGAAAATTATCAAGTTCGGGCGAACTTGTGAAAGAATTCCAACAATAATTGATCAAGTTCGGGCGAACTTGATTAAAAATATTGAATTTTCTTTCAAGTTCGAGCGGACTTATACAAAACCTTGAAAAATTTATCAAGTTCAGGCGAACTTAATCAAAATCAGTGAAATTTTAATCAAGTTCGGTCGAACTTGATGTTAAGTTCGGCTGAAACTTGTTTCCAAAACATGGTTTTTCCAACTTTTTGATATCAATTTGATTGAATTTGATGTCCAAACTCTAAGGGGTTTGTTATTAGTGTGTTTTACATGACATATTCAAAAATCACCCATTTTTTACCACGAAATCATCAAGTATGTGAAAATGTTAAGAAAAATGATAGAATGGAGATGAAATAGAGAAATTCTTATCTCGATTCCAGCAAATTTAGGTATCCAGGCTCTGATACCACTTGTAGGAACATCCACGAACAGCACGGGAACCTAAATTTGTTATCTAATGTCCAATTAGGCGGAAACTAATGACATGTTAATCAAATAACAAGAATTACTCATTTAAACGTTGTTTTCATTGATCTAAAGTCATATACATTCGAGAACCAGATCCGACAGAGCTTCGCCTCTAAGATGCCAAAGTTACAAGTTGTTACAAATAAAAACCCAAGGCTCCTATTTATAGGCAAGCAAGTTTGGCCATAAAAGACACAAGTTCACCCGAACTTGCATAAGCAAGTTCAGCCGAACATGCATTACATGTTAATCATCATGGACGAACTTGGCCAAACAAGTTTGCTGATGAGACTGTGTTCGCCCAAACTTGACCTAGTCAAGTTCGGTCGAACTTGGCTTCCCAAGTCCATCATCAAGCGAACTTGGCTACAAACTCTCAAACAAGTTTGCTGGTGGAGAATGTAAGTTCGCCCGAACTTGACTAAAGTCAAGTTCGGCCGTACTTGACCTTCCAAGCATCATTACCTGCGAACTTGTCCTATTACATACATAAATACGCCTCGCTTCTAACAGATTAAACCCTATTCGTTCAGACTCGATACATAATGACATTCATGACGAAGGCAACAGACATATGCACCAACTCAAGTTCGAACAATTCGGAATCACAATCCAAAAATGACGATACATCATCAGAAAATGATCTAAGTGATGATCCTAACGTTGTCATGTACAAAGTTAAGGAATCTGATAGATTATATTTCGATGATAGCTTTCCGATTCGAAATGTGAAAGAAGATCAAATCGATAAATTGTTTAAACTTGTGGAAGTTTCGTCAGATGATCTTGAAGTAAATGAAAAGAAGTTTTATTCAAAACCCAAAAGGAACTATAACAACTACCAAAAGAATGGTGGTGATTTTTCTGAGAATAGGAGAGCAGGGTTGGGTTTGGAGGTAAATGAAGATGAACCGAAAAGGAAACAGAAGTCGCCAGTTCACGAATACAAAGGTAAAACATGAAATTTGTGTATGGGACAAACACGGTTCAGGAAGAGAGTTTTATTGGTAAGCAATCAAATGATGAGTTCAAGAAAGAGAGAACTTCGGGACAAGGCTAAATCCGCAAGTGGAGTAAAACCCACTAGTGGATATTCTCATGATACTCGGACTTACTTCAAATGCAATGAAGTTGGTCTCATTGCTCGCAAGTGTCCGAAATCAAAGCATGTGTATCCACGAAGAAAGACAGTGTCAAAAGATGAAAAACAAAAGCAACCAGATATTGTGAAACCTGTCACAATCTTAAAAAGAAACTATGAATCTAAATTCGAAGTGAAACCTAAAACTGAAACAAAGTTTGAAAACTCAACTTTTGAGAAAGGTGAAACTTCAAAATTGAACGAAAACAAAGATTCTAGATTCTATATCAAGAAATCAAGAAGTAAGTCACAATCCTGGGTTGCAAAGAAAGTTTCTTCATCATCTGAAAGTCCAAAGTTTGTTTCAAAAATAACTGATAATGTCAAATCAAATGAATCGGTAATCAAAAATGATCTTTCAAAGTTAAAAAAAATGTTGTAAAACCGACAAAGAAAGAAAAGGTCGAGCAGTTTTCAAAATTGACATCGGACGAAATTTTTTATGATAATTTTGATTACGATGATGGATTTGAAAGTAATTACGATGATCTTTATCAAGTTTAACCCAAGACCAAAAAGGCTTGGGTTTCCCTATTCAAGTAGTTACTTTTCATGTGCAGGAGTTCTAAAGATCCACACTATTGAAGTAGAATCTGGATGGTGGAGCTTCCTGTCACTTAACTTATTACAAAAGTGTCATAATCTTTGTCATTTTGAGGGGAGCAGTTGAAAATTTGTGAAAAACAAATTGTAAAAATCCACACCGTTGAACAAAACATTGATTTTGATGTCAAAACCATTTGTTCTTTCATGATTAATGAGATTAATGGTTTATCTGTTATACAGATGAAGATGCAGATGTTGAAAAAGGATCGAACGATGAGTTCTCGTGATCCTCATTGGTTTGTTATCTTTTAAAATATAATTTCTTAAAACTAAAATACAAAAATATGTTTTTGATTTTAGGGGGAGAAAATTACGAGAAAATACAAAAACATATGAAAAATAAAAAAGTACAAAAACATTGAAAAAAAGACAAAAAAAAATTGGTGTCACAAAGGAAATGATAGTACATCAGTGGACTATCATAGTATGCTAAAGAATTGTAAAGTTTAAATAGTGATAAACAAGTCTTATTATGTATGTGTCGATAGACTTTACATGTTCAGTAAATTGTTTCTGAGATATAAACTAAATTTACAACTGCTTAAACTTGTGGATTAACATCTCTCGGATATATGGACTTAGTACCCTGAAATTTCGTTTGAGAGATTGCCTGATTCTGAGATACGAGGTTATTATAGATGATTGATATCTGGGGTATTATACATGTTCTTCTGATTTTGCGGAAGCAATAGCCTAGAACCTCTATAATATTTTTGCTAAAAACCCCAAACTGCATGCAAAATTGAAAAGAATCGAAATATCTAATCATTTGCAGTGCTTAAAAGATTCCTTAATTGAAACACACCTTTAAGTCGAGCCTTCATCTCTTTGTCGATACGGTGGTATTAACCTGAGCTCTCAAGGCTTCGCATTAACCAAGATACAGATATCAATTACGCTATATTCACATGTAAGATGAAATATAGGGAATCTTGATACGGGAGTATATTCTGAGATGGGAACCATAGTTGAGTCAAGTTTCATAATTCTACCTAAGATATCTTTGAACAATTGAGAAATGTGTCGAAGTTTAAGTGGATAAATATATCGACAATCTAGGTAAACGAGTTTTGAATTTAAAGTCATCAAAAGGTCAACGGTACTGGTGATATGTCTCAATCAACTGATATGATCCTTAGACACGAATTCACAAAAATATGTCTGTAAATATGTGTGTACATAGTTTATTTCTTTACTTGCTTTGCATATTAAAACCAAAAACATTTTCAGTATGTTTTAGCATAAACTTTCAAAAATACAAAAAGATTTTGTTTCTAAATTAGTTTCTACAAACCAATGTTAGAGAACGGTTCTTCGAAGTCTGGTAAGGTGTTAAAGTGGTGAAAATCTTGATGACATCTGTTAAAATCAAAATGAACGAAAAATGATAAAAAGTTCATTAATTTGAAACTTTAAAATTGAGAATATCCAACGGTTTGTTCATAACGGGTCAAACCAAGGTCATTAATCTGGACTCGGTAGACAAATTGGTTAACCAAGGTCATTAGCTTGGACTTGGTCAACTAAGTGGATTTTCATAATTGATAAACATATAAAAGTTGAAGGTCTTAAATGTAAAAATATTCAAGGTCTTTAAGTTGAACTTGAATAACTAAAGGTCTGAAAAGTTTATAGTGGATATTAAAATTTGAAATGTTGATGTTATAAAATTTCAAAAGTTTGAATCTGAAATGTTTATTTGAATATCTGAGAACTTTGAAACAGGAAGTAAAGTTTTAAGGGGAGCTAGATAAAACGTTGATTGAAGATACCAGAAAGCTCAAAGCAATAGGGAGTTTGAAGATTAAAGCACAACGCTAGGGGAGCATGGTGATTAAAGTTTTATCAAGTTAAGCTTAAGAAATAGAGTTGAAGAAGATTTGTAGATCAAGGACGTTAAAGTTTATTCAAGACTAAAGATCAGAGATTGTTAAAGACTCAGGAGCTTATTTGAAGTCAATGACTACGGAAACATCCAAGGGGGAGTCTGTTGGTGGATATGTTTGTTTCCTACGTCATTATATTAGAACGAGTCTGAATGAACAAAGCTTCTGAAGACTGATCAAGACGAAGACGATATCCAAGGGGGAGTCTGTTAGTACAGTATGTCTATGTCTTAGTCTTGTATCGAGTCTGTTTAGAATAGGTGAGATCACGTTAGAAAACGATGTATTTATGTGTGTAGGAGACCAAGTTCGCCCAAAAGTGTATTGTGAGAATAAGTTTGGCCGAACTTGTTCAAGACAATTTCGCTCGAACTTGTCTATCCCAGCGAACTTGTCTTGCCTATAAACAGGAGCCTAGTGATCTCTCATTTGTAACTTTTGGCAGAATAGAGGCGAAGCTCTGTCCGATCCGGAACTTGAATGTATACGAATATTGATCAATAAACAGACAACTTCAGAGTAATTCTTGTTAAATGATTAACATGTCACTTAGTTTCCGCCTATATGAACGTTAGATACCAAATTAGGTTCATGTGCTAATCAAGGAGCGATCAATCAACAACGAGAACTAATCATTTCCCATCATGTTCTCGAAAGACTACCTAATGCATAGGCGAATATAGCCCATACTAGTCACAAGGTGGTTAATCATCACCTGACCGTCTCGGTCTCGTGGTTTTTCGAGTCAAATTCGGACTTGGTATGATCTGAACTGTATATGGGTATAGAAATATATAATGCTTTCCCATCTTGGCACCTCCGCCATTTGAATCACCGATTAAACGTAAGGGTTTCGTCGAGTTCGTTTATGCCAAACCATCTTGGTTTAGATTGGGAAATTCGTGTGGTTTTATGAAAGCATGGGCTAAAGCCCGAATCCATAGTCACCCTAGTCCGATAGGGACAGTTGACCACTGAATCTGATTTTTCCCGTTAGTCTCATATTTGCAAAAATGTGAACAAGAAAAGAAGACCCGACCCCCGAGTTGGTCAAGACTAGGGTTGTTGAGTTTCTCGACCCTTTGTCTTAGGATTAGTCAGTTCTGTTTCTCAATAGGGCAGGGAAGGAATACGTGCTGCTGAGAAATGTAGTAACATAGATCCACAATTTCTTGGCAACCTCTGGAAATAACAAAAGTAACTTTAAGAAAGGCTGAATGAAAACCGTAATCAATCAAGGTAAGTCTAGCACTCTGACGGCTAGGACATGAATAAAGGTTATGAATGCCATTTCACAGCCAATCGGTGCATCCAACCAAGCACCGATTTACACTTTGGTCATTTAGTTTGGCTTGCATCGCACATCGATGTATCTACAATCCGTAGCGTATGTTAAGTAATTCTCCAAGTTGGAAAAGAATTAGTTGTAGCGTCGAAGTCTTATTCCTATTTTAGGTATATAATACGTGCTTATCAAAGGAATTCCCCTCTGGATAGCCATGATATCCGAGGGATTTATTCGGATGATTCACTAGTCCCTTCATTTGGAATGATTGGGACTACTAGATTTTTGGTTTAGTTTTCCCCCAGGTGGGTTCAGCACACAAAAGACACCAATTACGATATTCGGACGACTCATGACTACTCCTATTTCAAAGAGAGTTTGGTTTTGACCATATTCCTTCATGCAGGGTAGTTCGTGCTTTTCATAGTATGGCGTATATACGTCACTCCGGTGACATGTTCTGACCGCACATTTATCACTGCCCTTTTGGCTTAAGTCTAAGTGCAATTTTAACAGTTGAATGATGACGGATATTATTATATACATGATAATGATGTTGGTTATACAGTTTGTGGACTCATGCGTGCAACGAAATTGTGTGATATGGGATGATTGAATATGTGACATTGATACATGTATATAAGTATTGTTTATAATAGAATGGCTCCGAAACACTCATCACAAATAACCGAGACGGAAATCACGCAAATGATAGCGCAACAGCTTCCGACAATCATCCCCTTAATCGTGAACTTCACTCGTGGTACGACTACCTAGACATATATGTATATATACAGTATTATACTTAAGATTTCTCCCGTTCTTGTTTCCTTAAGTAACACAAGAATTTTCGTCACTCAAAAATAACGAAGAATCGGGTTTCTTGGTAGCATCATATTTTACGAATACTTATTTAAATCGATCAAACTGAAAATCAATTGAAGATACCAACCATTCGAAGGAAAACGAGGGGTGTTCAATAATACTCCCCTAATCTGATAGGACCGTCCTCCTTTAGCATAGGAACCTAGATTTGTTTCTAACGTTCAATTAGGCGGAAACTAATGACGTGTTAATCGTATAACAAGAATTGCTCATTTAATGTTTGTTTATTGATCAATATTGTTCAATACATTCAAGTCCCGTATTTGACAGAGCTTTGCCGTCAGTGTGCCAAAATCTCTAATCCTTACAAATGAAATCCCAAGGCACCTATTTATAGGATCACAAGTTCGCTAGGGAAGACTACAAGTTCGGGCGAACTTGTCTTGAACAAGTTCGGCCGAACTTGTTCACATGTTCCATTCCGGGCGAACTTGATCCCTTAACTACATAAATATGCCTTTTTCTAACGCGATCTCTCCTATTCTAAACAGACTCTATACAAGACTAAGACATAGCCATACTGTAATAACAGATTCCCCTTGGATATCGTCTTTGTATTTCAGTCATCAGAAGCTCTTGTTCATTCCAGACTCGTTCTAATGTAATGACGTAGGCAACAGACATATGCACCAACAGACTCCCCCTTGGATGTTGCCGTAGTCATTTGACTTCAAATAAGCTCCTGAATCTTTAATATATTCTTGATCTTTAGCCTTGAATAAACTTTAACGTCTTTGATCTTCAAATCTTCTTAATACTGTTTCTTAAGCTTAACTTGATAAAACTTTAATTACCATGCTCCTCCTAGCTTTAAGCTTTGATCTTCAAACTCCCTTTTGCTTTGAGCTTTCTGGTATCTTTAAATCAACGTTTTATCCAGCTCCCTCTAAAACTTTACTTTCTGTTTCAACGTTCTCCTATATTCAAATAAACATTTCAGATTCAAACTTTGAAGATTTTATAACATCAATATTTCAAATTTTAATCTCTACTTTAAACTTTTAGTTATTCAAGTTCAAACTAATGACCTTGAACACTTTTACATTTATGACCTTGACTATTCACATGATTATCAATTATGAAATCCACTTAGTTGACCAAATCCAAGTTAATGACCTTGGTTAACCAATTTCGTTTATCAAGTCCAAATTAATGACCTCGATTTGAAACCGACTTGAACAAACCAATGTTTTCTTCAATTTTAAAGTTTCAATTTAATGAACTTTTTCAACACGTTTGGTCATTTTTTATTTTAACAGATGTCATCAAGATTTTCACCATTATAGCACCTTACCAGACTTCGAAGAACCATTCTCCATCATTAGCTCGTGGAAACTAATGAAGAAACAAAATCTTTTTGAATTTTTAAAGTTTATGCTAAAACACACTGAAAATCTTTTTGATTTTAATCTGTAAAGCAGATAAACTATGTACAGAACTATTTACAGAACTTTTAACAAGTAAACTATGTACAAACATATTTACAGACATATTTTTGTGAATTCGTATCTAAGGATCATATAAGTTGTTTGAGACATATCACCAGTACCGTTGACCTTTTAATGACTTTAAGTTTTAAACTCGTTTACCTAGATTGTCGATATGTTTGTCCACTTAAACTTCGACACATTTCTCAATGGTTCCAAGATATGTTAGGTATGAATTATGAAACTTGACTTAAGTATGGTTTCCATATCAGAATATACTCCCGTATCAAGATTCCCTAGACTTCATCTTACAGGTGAATATAACGTAACTGATATTTGTATCTCGGTTTTGCGAGACCTTGAGAGCTCAGGTTAGTACTACCGTACAGACAAGAGAGGAAGGCTCGACTTTTAAGATGTGTTCCACTTAAGGAATCTTTTAAGCATCGCAAATTTCGATCTTTCGATACTTTTCAGCTTTGCATGCAGTTTAGGGTTTTTTAGCAAAAGCATTATAGAAGTTCTATGCTATTACTTCCACAAAATCATAAGAACATGTATAATACCCCATATATCAACTATCTATAAAGACCTTGTATCTCAGAATCAGGCAATCTCTCAAACGAAATTTCGGAGTACTAAGTCCATATATTCGAGAGATGTTAATCACAAGATTAAGCAGTTGTAAAATTTAGTTTATATCTTAGAAACAATTTACTTAATGTGTAAAGTCTATCGACACATCCATAATAAGACTTGTTTATCACTTTTAAACTTTACAATTCTTTAGCGTACTGTGATATCCACTGATATGCTATCATTTCCTTTTTTACACAAAATTCTTTTTGTCTTTTTCATGTTTTTGTACTTTTTGAATTTTTTCAATGTTTTTAAATTTTCAACTTTTTCATATGTTTTTTGCTGAGGCATGTTCAAGACGCTTCCCTTAAAACAAATTTCAGGCCACCCAGTTGAACTTGTTTGTTTATTAGGGTACAACAACTTGGATTAGCCTAGCACCTGAAAGAATACCTGAAACGAAAGCTTGCAGGTCTGAAAAATTAGTGAAATTGTATAACATCTCAAGAACTAAACAAAAGTTGTTAAAAAGCGAAATATATTTAAAATATAGGGTAAAGATCTTGTACCCTTACCGTACAAAACGTACGAAAGGCATGAAAATGTAAAAAAACGTGGTTACATTTTCGTAATTATTTTACTCGTATTCACCCTATATGATAAAAATTATCCTACAAGATCATTTGCTGAGTAATTATGATACTTTACAAAATTACCCTACAAGATCAAAATTGTCATACAAGATCATTTGTAGAGTAATTATGATGCTCTACAAAATTACCCTACAAGATCATTTGTAAAGTAATTATGATACTCTATAAAATTACCTTACAAGATAAAAATTACCCTACAAGATTACTTGTAACATATAAACCTCGGAAACTCCCGGTGTTCCAATTATAGTACTAGTCGGGTTTTGTCAGTTCCCAGTTCCAGCAGGTTCGTTATACGGTAAACTGTCGAAAGTATTTTAAATGACACGTTTTTAATTCCATAAATTTCCGTTTAATCCATAATTTGAATAAAATTCTGTAAATTTTTAGACAACTTAGTAAAAATCTGTAGACTATGGGAAAAATAATTTGGGAAATTATTCAGTAATTTTAACTATTTAAATAAATTCTTTGTAAAACAGTATTTAACCGAAGAATTAGCATTAATTAGCATCCTTGGTCCAAAAATTCCCAAAAACTTCCAGAACATCCTTTACATGTCCAAGAACTTCTCAGAAAAATTTGAGATATTTCCAATCTAGTTTCGGTGCGTTTCCGGCTACCGAAAACTCCCAAAAACACGGATTTTTAATCCAAATTAAAACTCAACCAATAGAGTCCTAAATTTCCCGGAACTTTCCTTATATGTTTCTCAGTGTTCAGGTAAACTTTGGAGATTTATTGACTCTGTTTGGTATTTTTCTGGAATTGTTTTGATAAAATAGTCAAAAATTCACCAAAAATCATAGGAAATTCCAAAAATTCTAACATTTTACGTGGAGACTGCTGTCAGCACCCTACATCACCACACCAAATTCAGCTCATTACAAATATCATGGACCAAGTTATAGTCAAAACAAAATTCTGCCTATTCAAGATTCGGTTTTCGGACGTTATACCTAGCGTAGGCTTCGTTTCCGAGCGTTCCTTGTGAGTCCAGAAGTGTATGGGTGATATATTCAGTACCTACACATCAAGTACAATCCAAATATGCTTTAACTCATATCAATCAAGCCTTGTTTCATGATTTTTTGGTTTAGAACTTTGTTACGCGTTTTTTGTCGAATAGGTGTCGATTAGGGTATCAAAACCTGAAGTTTTGATATCATATAAGACCAAGGAATTCACAAGGTGTTCTTATTCATCCAAGAACTTGTTTAAACCTTCCAAATTCATGGTTAAAAGGAGTTTTTCGGTTACAAATCAGGTTTAATCAAGAAATACACCTCATAATCGATTAGAACTTGTAAAAATACCCTGGATTAGTTGATGTTTAGGGTGATAATCAGCTGAAACTTGCAGGTAAATGGCTGGTTTCTTTGTGAAATTTTGAAGAAAATGAAAGAAATTAAAGGAATATATATATATATATATATATATATATATATATATATATATGGGGCGGTTCACATGTGCCTTTTGTCGCTCTTAAAACAAAGCGTTCCCTAAACCGGGCACCGCCTCGTTTTGCGTGCCCGAGCTCCGCTTTGCTTCTACTATTATGTCATAGTCTATGGCACATAATCAAGATGTTTCATGAACTCAGAATCATAAAGGGCCTGTTGGGATTGAACCCAATGAAAGGAACGGATGATACATAGCCAAATAACACTATCCGAGCTTTGGTTAAACTATCAGAGGTTTAAACCTCTGATGTACATACACTGCTTTCCCTAAAGACTGCTCATCCTATCATCTGCGTTCACAAAGCTTCAAAGGTCTGCCAGAGTTACAAGGGTCAGAGGATAGAGATCCGAGTTTAGTCTTAGCTTAGTTAAATCAATGTAACAGTGCTAAGCACTGATAGTTAGTATTTGCAGTGTTTTCAGTTAGTTACAATTGGTTTCCTGTCACTATCAACCCTGACGACATCAAAGATGCTCAGTGGTTAGATAGTTAGTATAAATAGGTAACTTCTGTAACAGTTTAAACTTGTCTATTAAAAGATCAACTTTCGCATATCATCTTCTCTGCATTTTCTTACTACCAAACTAAAATTGCAAAGGCTGAGGGGAGTTTGTGAATCACATGCAAGTTTACCAACTTGAAAGCATGATGATGATGAAAACAAACAACCATTGCTTGTAGTAAAAGTTTTCCATCTTATTCCGCTGCAAATCTCTTTTCATTCAATAATTTTCCATTTTATTAAAACAAAACTACAAGTAATTTAAACTTTGATCCTAACAATTGGTATCAGAGCTTGATTCATCAAATTCGATCTAACAATCGATTTGGTTCGAACAGATCAGCTCTCTTGCTAATCAGTTTGGTTGGTTTAGCTTGATATTCAGAGTTTTATTAGTTCAAAGTTTTTAAAACAAAATCTGTGAAAAATCAACTGAAAATATCTCAAAACACACAGGATGCCAATTCTGGATCCTTGTTCAAACCGCCGATGCTCAAAAGAAATGAATATTTCATTTGGCAACGACGGATGGGTCACATCCTTGCTCAGCAAAACACCGGTTGCTGGAGATCTAAAGCTTATGGACCACACGTTCCAATGGTTCCAAGCACAGAGGATCCAACTAAACAGGTGCCAAAAAATCCTGAAAACTTTTCGGAGCAGGATTTCCAGAAAATTGAATTGGATGCTAAGGCATTTAGTATAGTTGCTTCTGCCTTACCCAATTAAATTTATGCTGGTCTACTCCATTACAATAGTGCAAAGGAGTTATGGGATGCACTGAAAGAGCAATTCGGTGGGACTGAGGAAGTGATTGAAAGTAACAGAGAAGTTCTAAATCAGCAGTATGAAACGTTTTGTCACTTGAAAGGGAGTCTCTAACACAACAATTCGAACGTTACAGCTGTCTCATCAGTGAACTTAGACTAGTTAACGTGGTTTTTCCTAATTCGACTGTCAATAGTCGTTTCCTTAGATCGTTACCAGATAAGTGGGAGACTGTAGCTTATGTAACGAGAAAATCTGTTGGGTTTAAAGAAATGTCGCTGACACAACTTCATGGGATACTTCTCACTTATGAGAGAGAGTTAAACCAGAAAAAAAGAAGTTGCAAGATTCTGGCAAAATGATTGATGATTACTCATTGGGTAATACAGCTCTTTTGGCCAAGAAGAGGGATCTGGCAGCAGTAAGGACCAAAGCTATGATCCTATATAGATATTACATCTAGTGGAAACTTTGGATCTGAAACATATGCACCCAACTATGCTTTCACTGCTAGTGGGGAAAGCCAAACCTCCGACAATCTATCCTTTGAGCTGAATGATTTACAACACATTGAACCTTCTGATCTTGAGGAAATGAATATTTTGCACCAACTGGCCCTATTGAGTGTTAGGGCTAGTAAATTCTATAAGAGAACTGGTAGAAAATTCCCAGGTTTGCATGGAGGGTTGAAGGTTGGGCTGGATAAATCAAAAGTCAAGTGTTATAAGTGTAATAGGCTAGGACACTTTGCCAGAGAATGCAGGTCTCAAAGTTCTGGACCAATAGTGACTCATCCTGGCCCTAGACCTCAGCACACACAAAGCATTACTCATTATTCCCAATATACCCCTGCTCAACATGTTCAAAACATTGCCCACTTTGCACATCCTGCTACCACTGTTCCAATGCATTATGTTCAATCCACTGCTCCACAAATTCAATATGTTCAGGACCATCACATCCTCAAGTGCTTGTTCAACAAGCACCCATTGTTACACAACCTGCTCAAACCACTGCTAGTTCAGCAGAGGTTGGTCAACAAAGCTTTTTCACACAAAGTTATGTTGACTGGAGTAGCTTGCCTGAGGATTTGACTGATGAAAACTTTGCTTTAATGGCCAAAAATGATGTTGAACAAGAATTTTGTTTAATGGCCTTAGAGACAATTGCTGAAGGCGTTGAATCTGTGGAGATAGTGTCAAAAACTGATGAAGTTCAAGTTTGTGATGAAACAGTGGTTTCAAGTGAAGAAAAAGAAAATGCTGCTGATAAGGAAAAGAACTCTCCTATTGACCCATGGAACGCTGATGTGTGTGAAGATGAGTGTGATTGTGCTCTCATGGCTGCTACAAAGGTATCACCTCAGATCCTTAAAGTTCTATGTTCTGACAAATGCATCATTGCTTTTGCAAACATCAAGAAAGTGAATGAAAAGAAACAAAATTTTAGAAGATGAACTTAATTTTGAAAAACTGATTAAAGAGTTAAAATCAAAGTTAAGTGAAAAAGAGTCTAAAAGGAATAGCCTGAGACATGAATCAAGCATAACCAAGGACCAACTCCAAACTATGGTAGAAAAATACCAAGTTTGTAAAAAGGAGTTAGAAGAAACCCAAATCACTTGTGAAAAATGGGTTGAGTCCTGTAAAGGTTATGAGATTATACTTGATGCTCAACATTAAGTTTGGTGTAGGTTTTAGAACCTATGATCAAATTGAGAAAAATGCTGCTGAAATTGATTCTGAGTTGGTTGAAGTAGTCCCCAAAAATTTGGCTGGTGAAGAGATAACAATCACAGATAAAGCTGGAAACAAAATTGTTTTGGAAAAACCAGAGGTTTCAACAAAAGATAAAGAAATTGAAAAATATCAGTTTAAACCAACCTGGTCAGATGAATGTGATATCTTAGAAAACTTTAAGCCAATGGACTTCACAACCTTTGATGGTACTAAAGCCCTAAAAGCACTGGTGATTCCTATCAAAGATGTGCCAGCAGAGGTTACAACCACTGCTGATAAAAAGTCTGATAGGAAAAGAAGAGTAAAGATTAAAAACCTGTTTTGTGAATTTTGTGAAAAACGAAATCATATGGCTGCAAATTGTTTTCTTTTAAAAGCCTATGACATTAACAAAACTTGTGTTATCAAAAACTCTTCAAAATGCACCATCTGCAACAAAACAAATCACTCAACTCAACAGTGTGCCTATCTCAAAAACTATGAACAAATGGTAAAAGAGATCAAGGCAACAGCACTAGAAAGAGAAAGTTCAAGTTCTGCTGGAAATAAATCTAAGCAGAGTTTTGAAAAAATTGAAACATCTGTTACAAAAGCCTTAAACAAAACCTCTGTTCAAAGAGAGGTGCAAGGACAGATGCCCCACCATCAAACTCATTTCCAAGAGGGTATGGCCAACCTGCTTATAAAAAGGTTCCTCATGCTTATGAAGGTTACAAAAAGCCTTCAAAGCAAAGAGTAAACAGGCACCCTTATGGATACAATCATTTGATAGGAAATGGTCAAGAGCAGATGTTACACGAAAATTTCAAAACCACTGACCATTGTCCTAGACTTGAGGCTGGACCATCTGTGACCCCATCCAAAGCCATTTTGGCTTTGGAGACCAATCTTAACTAATCTATTTACTTGATGTGCAGGGACCCTCTACTTGCCTTGATAGCTTATGATATGTAGATAGTGGAGGTTCCAGGCACATGACAGGATGTAGAGCCCTTCTCAAGGACTTCATGGCTCATGGGGGGTGATATATCTTTTGGTAATAACTCAAAGGAAAAGGTTTTAGGGTCTGGGTCGGTTCTGGTGGGTAAACTCAACTTTGAAAATGTGAATTTAATTGACAATATGAATTTTAACCTGCTGAGTGTCTCACAAGTGAGTGACAGAGGATATGGATCCTTCTTCACTAAGAAAACTTGTCAAATTGTGGGACCAGAGGTTGTTAAAAAGATTGATCAAATCATTGCTGAGAGCAAAGCACAACTCACTGCACACAGAAGTGGGAATGTGTATGTGGTAGATATGCTAAAAGATAATCCTATGTCTGGAACATGCTTATTCTCATTTGCTTAGCAAAGAGACTGAGTTATGGCATAAAATACTTGGACACACAAATTAAAATTATCACCACACTCTCAAAACAAAGTCATGTAAGAGGTTTGCCTCACAAGCAATTTTCTTGTGAAGAACATTGTGTTTCCTGTTTAAAAGGAAAACAACATAAAAGTTCCTTCAAATCAATTGAAGAGTCCAAAACAAGCCAGTGTTTACAACTGCTTCACACGGAGCCAATCCCAAAATATTTGTCTCTTTGCTGGTTTTGTATCACTCACACATCCTGTCAAGTACCAAGAGGCACTGAAAGACAACAGCTGGGTAGAAGCCATGCAAGAAGAACTCCTTCAGTTCAAAAGACAACAAGTTTGGGAGCTTGTGCCACTACCAAAAGATGTAAGTCCAATCGGCACAAAGTGGGTCTTCAAAAACAAAACTGATGAAAGGGGTATTGTTGTAAAAAACAAAGCAAGGCTCGTGGGTCAAGGCTACAGACATGAAGAAGGTATAGACTATGATGAGACTTTTGCTCCTGTAGCAAGGTTGGAAGCTATTAGCCTCTTCTTAGCTTTTGCTGCTAACCACAATATAAAGGTGTATCAAATGGATATAAAGAGTGCATTTTTGTATTGAAAAAATCAAGGAAGAGGTGTATGTCTATCAACCTCTAGGTTTTGAAGATGCATTCCATCCTGATCATGTCTACAAGCTCAACAAAGCATTGTATGGCTTGAAACAAGCACCAAGAGCCTGGTATGAAACTCTATCCACTTTTCTCTTATCCATAGGGTTTAATAGAGGTAAAATAGATAAAACCCTATTTTTAAAATGGAAAGGATAAGATTTGATGCTTGTCCAAATTTATGTGGATGACATCATTTTTGGATCCACAAGCACTGCTATGTATGAAGAGTTTCGAAAACTCATGGCAGCAGAGTTTGAGATGAGTGCAATGGGTGAGCTCCAATGTTTTCTTGGTCTCCAAGTTAAACAATTGCATAATGGTACATTTATCCATCAAAACAAGTATGTGAAAGAACTGCTTAAAAAGTTTGATATGGATGATTGTAAACCATGTAGCACACCCATGGCAACCACCAAGCTAGTCACCATTGATGGTAAAGATGACCTTGTTGATCAAACTCTTTATAGAAGCATGATTTGGTCTTTATTGTACCTAACTGCATCAAGGCCAGACATCATGTTTGCAACATGTGTTTGTGCTAGTTCACAAGCATTACCTAGAAAGTCTGATCTTATTGCTGTAAAAAGGCTATTCAGATACATAAAAGGTGCTCCCACACTTGGTATCTGGTATCCAGCTAATGGAAATATTGAGCTTTCAGGTTTTTCAGTAGTGACTTTGTTGGGTGTAAAACTACAAGGAAGTCCACATCAGGAGGATGTCAATTCCTAGGTGATTGTCCAGTGTCTTGGCAAAGCAAAAAGCAGGTTGCAGTTTCAACATCCACTGCTAAGGCAGAGTATATTGCTGCTGCTAGCTGCACTGCTCAGCAGCTGCTGGATTTTGGTATAACTGCACTAAAGATTCCACTCAAATTGTATAGTCAAGCTGCTGAAAACATCATTAAAAATCCAATTTCTCACTCAACTACAAAGCACATTGACATCAGACATCACTTTGTTAGAGATTGCTATGAAAAAGGTTTGATTTCTTTGCATCATGTCCATACTTCAGATCAATGGGCAGATGTTTTAACCAAGGCATTGGATACATCTACCTTTGAAAAATTGATCTCAAGAATTAGAATGCTAAACATGGATTAAAAACAAGGTTTCTTGTAAATTCATGCGTACATAGCATCAAAATGTTTTCAGAAAATCAAAAACTCATCCTTAGAAATAGTTAAAATTGAATTTTTCAATAAATCTTTAAAAGTCTGATCATAACATCTGATTGCTCAAAACCTCTGATAGGCTTCAAAATCACATCCACTGTTAAAGTATATCCTCTGACTTCCATTTTTACCACTTTACCACTGATAGCTATCCTCTGATAGTGTTAAAAATCAGTATTGTTCCATCCTCTGTCTTAAAACAGTGGTTTGCCACCTCAACGGTTACTTTTTCTCATCAGAGGTTACACGTGGCCAGATGTTAGCCATCAGATCTTGCAACAGATGCAACATTACGTTCACTTTCTCTAAACCCTATAAAACCTTGAACATGCAATATCTGGGGTATGCAATTTTAACTGACACAGATTTAAACTACTCCTAGATATTGTTCAATGATCTTGTGAACAATTTTAAAAATATTGAAAAAAGAAGAGCCTTTTTGATGCATCCATGTTTCCTGAGTGTTTACTTACAGGATCAAATTAAAGGTCCTGAAAGTAAACAAGGCGTTGTGATTAACCCAGGCTGCCTTAATCATGAAACTTTCACCAGAATAACAAACCAAGATAAAGTTGTGAAACCACAAGTAGAGGAGGTTGAGCAAGTTTTACCTAAACAAAATGTTCAAACTCAACCTCTTGCTACTAAGCCCACTTCTCTTGGTGATCAGGGCACCACAACCGCTGCCCTAAAGCCCATACCAAAAATCTCCAAAAAGAAAACCAAATCACGTTCCAAAAAGCCCACCAAACCCAAAAAGGGTCCTCTGGAAGATGAGATCCCAAAGGTTAACCCAGTGCCAGCACCAAAGTCACAAACCATTGCTGCTACTTCTTCACAGCAGATGGTTCAAAGATCTCCTACCAGCTTTGAAACTCCTCCTTCATCCTCACAAAAGGAAAAGGTTGTAGACACAGGGACACCAAATTATGAAGCTCTAGATCCACTTGGCTCTATCTTCCATAGCCCCTCTCCTAGGGCAATGTCGCTTTCTACACAACCACCTTCACCAATGACTTCACTTCCACCCACAATTGTACCATTGCTGAATGCAATTGAATTAGTTCAGACACAAACCAGCACTTCTCAACAACCTATTACTGAGAATATACTTCATCAAGAGGCTGGGTCTGATTCTTATTCATTGCTAGCCCATCAGCAAATCAAGAGGTTACATCCATTGGGTTACATGTAACCCTTGGTGATAGTTAAACACAAGCAGCCACTACAATTGCTGAACTCCCAAGTTCTCAGTTGGGCAGTGGTTTCATTACTAAGACTTGGTTGAAGGCAACCACTGTTGAGGCAACAACTGTTACCTCTGTTGTGGGAAGTCCCCAGTACCAAGACAAAGCGGCATCTATGTTTGAAGCTGGTCCAAAAACCACTGCTCATGATAACATAGAAATAACTACACCACTGGTAGGAGTTCAGATGATCCTATTAAATTAGGCGATGAGCTAAAATATCAGGATTTGACGGAGAGACAAGGATAGAAAGTTCTGTTGATGAAATCAAAAGTTTACTAAAGCAGATGATAGCTACCAAAAGTCAACCCTCTGTTCTATCCACTGCTGATCTCAAAGAAGCTCTTAACCGTCTGTTTCAACATCAACAACATTATTTGGATCTACAACACAAGCATCAGATGAATGATGTTAGAAACATGTTTGAATCAAGGTATCAAGACACTACAGCAGACATTAAAGCCATCAAAGCTCATCTACTCACAACAACTGGCCATCCACCTCCTACGGTTATCTTTGTTACAACAGATGAAGCCAAAAAGGGGGAGAAACCTTTGGGAAACAAAAAACTGACAATAGATGATGACAAGGCCAGACCTACCTTAAATATTCCAAGGCCTGATGGTTCAAAGAAGAAAGATTTGACTGATGAAATTGTGGCCAAGGCAAGGGCTAGTCACAAGAAGAATGTGATTGAGGAGAGCAGAGTGTTGGTTGAGAAAAAGATTGATCAGCAAAAAGAAAAAGGAGAGGTTGATACTTCATCAAAAAGAACACCTGCTAGAAAAGCCAGGCAACCAACATCCACACCTCCTAAAACTAAGCCTGCAACCTATCCAACCATCAAAACATCTGCCTCTCAAAAACCTATCACATCTTCAAAACCACAACCCACATCCACACAAGCAGATGTTACAACAACTGTTGTGTCAACATCTGTTGATACAGCAGAGGTTGCAACAGATGCAACTCCATCCACTGCCATGATCACATTTCCCACATCAACTCAACCATTATCCACACCACCAAAAGTCCCACAACCACCATCACCCACTCTAAGGTTTAAAAGGAGGAAAATCACAAAAATGATAAATGATGATGAGATCTCTGCACCTCTTCCACTATCATCAACACCAATGACCTCCACATCAGTGATTACAACATCTTCAAGTCTTCAAGTTACTCCAGCATCAAAGTTATATCCTCTTGATTTACCAGTAGTCAGGGAAGAGATCCTAAGTTTCTTTTCAGAGGATGACCCTGACAAACGAACAATCTTGATGGCTATCCAAGACCAGCAAATGTTGATGCTTACTTGGAACTGAAAAGGAAGCAAGTAGAGGATATTGCCAAAAGAGAATCAGCTGGTAAAGATGATAGAGAAATTCAGATTGTCATGTCCTTTCAACTGAGCAAAGTCACCATTTTACAAAACTTTGTGAAGAACCTGAGCAACCAGATTTCAGAAAGGGAAGATAAGCTGGTCAAAAGTGAGCTCATTGAGTACATCATGGAAAACAAGAAGTATAGGGCAACAAGGCCACAGTTTAGGGATTGGAGCTTGGCTAAGCTAAGAGAAGAAATCAGCAGAATACAAGAAATGTCAAAAGATCCTCTTAAAAGGCCAACTCCTCCCAACTGGGATTTATACAAGAAAGATGTGTCTGAAAGAGACCTGAAGTTGAAAAGAATGAAGAATGAACTGAGTCAGAATCACTATGGTACAAAGAACCAAGTGATGAGATGGGGTGAGGTCAGGGTGATAGACACTTACAAAAGTTTGGAAGAGAGGAGGAAAAAGGATCCATCCATGCCTCCCAAGCATGATTATTCAAAAGAAGATGCAATCCTCAGAGCTCAACTCTCCAAAAAGTCCAGCTCAACATCTGCCCATTCCACACTTGCCCTGTTACACAGAAAAAGGCAAAATGGTATGTCTGAAAAGACTAATAAAGAGTTTGAGGATACATTTATCATAGAAGGCATACAGAACATGATTGATTATCCAACAGATGATAGAAGTTCCAAGCTAGCCAAAGATCTATCACAAAAAGCTCCTGCTCAAACCTCAGCAATAAAAGCTCATTCAAGAAAACCATCAGACCCAAAAATTCTAAAATGGAAGGTCGACAAAGACACCCATGAATTGACACTGCTCAAGTCTGATGGTGCAGCCACTAAACTATCCATGGAAGCTGCTTATGAGCTTGCAGTAGAAGACTTCCAAGAACTACTATGTTTAGAGCTGGAGAAGGATGATGATGACATGGAATCTCTTAACTTTGAACTTCAATTCAAAGGTCAAATAAGAGAATCCCTTATGAGGAATAAAGACCAATAATAAAGTGTTTTTGGCATCATCTGTTCCAGGGGGAGATTTTTGGGATTGAACCCAATGAAAGGAACAGATGATACATAGCCAAATAACACTATCCGAGCTTTGGTTAAAATATCAGAGGTTACAACCTCTGATGTACATACACTGCTTTCCCTAAAGACTGCTCATCCTATCATCTGCCTTCACAAAGCTTCAAAGGTCTGCCAGAGTTACAAGGGTCAGAGGATAGAGATCAGAGTTTAGTCATTACCTTAGTTAAATCAATGTAACAGTGCTAAGCACTGATAGTTAGTATTAGCAGTGTTTTCAGTTAGTTACAATTGGTTTCCTGTCACAATCAACCCTGACGTCATCAAAGATGCTCAGTGGTTAGATAGTTAGTATAAATAGATAACTTTTGTAATAGTTTAAACTTGTCTATTAAAAGATCAACTTTCGTATATCATCTTCTCTGCATTTTCTTACTACCAAACTGAAATTGCAAAGGCTGAGGGGGAGTTTGTGAATCACATGCAAGTTTACCAACTTGAAAGCATGATGATGATGAAAACAAACAACCATTGCTTGTAGTAAAAGTTTTCCATCTTATTCCGCTGCAAATCTCTTTTCATTCAATCATTTTCCATTTTATTGAAACAAAACTACAAGTAATTTAAACTCAGATCCTAACAGGGCCCTATCGTTGGCTTAATAATCATGATCGAATGTTTAATGCGCTGTTAAACATCAAGTCCCCGTTTAACACATTGTTAAAGGCTAAGGACGCCAATCTCACATCGTTGGTCCTTAATAGTGTCATGTTAACCATGACGTGCTCTCGGATTCCTCCGAGACATAACAAATATCGTTTAGCATAGCACACAAGTCATGCAAGTTTGCAAAGTTTACGAGTACTTATTGTTTTAATCATACTTTAAGTTTAGGACCCATTAAGGTGTACCTGGTTTCGTCATGAGTATCACAATTAGCCACCATATTTACCTCCTCCATTATGGCAGTGAGGTATGAAATCATGGCCACTAAGGGTATACCATTATCATCCATCATAAGGGCCTTCTCACGTTTAGGCGCCTTGCATTGGTTAGCATGGGGACCAGATTCACCACAATGTAACACTTCCCATTAAAGGAACCAACCTTCTTCTATACACCACCTTTCTGTGGCCTAAGTTCAATATTTTTATTTTTCCCCTTACCATTAAACTTGTAGCCTTTGTTACTTTTGTAACCCTTGAAGATTGACCATGCTCCACAAGGTTTGCTTTTGCAGAAGCTTCCATTTGACCCACTTTGTGTGACAACTTGTTGTCTTCCTCAATACGAAGATGAACCACAAGCTCTCCAACTGTCATTTCCTTTCGCTTATGCTTAAGGTAATTCTTGAAGTCCACCCAACTAGAAGGCAACTTTTCAACGACTGCTGCAACTTGGAATGTTTCACTAAGATTCATTCCTTCAGACATAATGTCACTAAGAATAATCTGCAGTTCTTGAAAATGACTCATCACAATTTTTGAATCGAACATTTGTAGTCCAAGAATCGAGCCACACCAAATTTCTTAGTACTTGCATCCTTAGTTTTGTACTTGCGTTCCAATAATTCCCATAAATCCTTGGCAGTCTGTACCTTAAAATATGTGCTGCAACCATAGTTTTGTACTTGCGTTACAAGGAATCCGAGAAGTCGTTTAACACATAGTTACGACATAAGTACTTAGAATATTTCCAAGCCTCGACTGCACTCACATATTGGACATCAGAGGTCCCCTTAGCGAGAACAAGCAGGTAACTTTGTCAACAACCTTGGAAGGTTCAAAGTGGTAAGATAAAAGAGCATCTTTTGTTGCCACCTCTTGAAATTCAAGCCAAGGAATTTTTCTGGTTTTTTAGCATGTTTGGTAACAGCTTGGGCCGCCTGGGTACCAACCAATGGTCCCATAGTGGTGGATGTGGTTGCGGCAATAGTAGCCATTTCTGATACAGGAGAAAATTATAATTAGTTTATGGCAGAAACGAATTAGTTAACAGAAAACTAATGCAAACTACAAAAGTTAGCTAACAAACAAAACAAACTGTTTGAAAAAAATAAAATCAAAACAGTGAACGAGTTTTAAAATCTGTTTTAAGCTTGTAGGACAATCGTTCACAAAATAAAATAAAATATCATTTCTTTAATTTTTCAGTTACACATCACAATCGAAACTAATAGAACGAAGAGAAACAAAACTACTAAACAAATCACAATTTTTCCTATGAAAAATTACAAACAGAATGAAGCAAAAGATCTTTAAACTGTTTACAAACAATGTAAATAAACAAGAAAAGATAGACAAGGTTTGGCTGAGGCATGTTCGAGACGCTTCCCTTAAAACAAATTTCGGGCCACCCAGTTGAACTCGTTTGTTTATTAGGGTACAACAACTTGGATTAGCTTAGCACCTGAAAGAATACCTGAAACGAAAGCTTGCAGAGCTGAAAAATTAGTGAAATTGTATAACATCTCAAGAACTAAACAAAAGTTGTTAAAAAGCGAAATATATTTAAAATATAGGGTAAAGATCTTGTACCCTTACCGTACAAACCGTACGAAAGGCATATGTAAAAAAACGCGGTTACACTTTCGTAATTATTTTACTCGTATTCACCCTATATGATAAAAATTATCCTACAAGATCATTTGCTGAGTAATTATGATACTTTACAAAATTACCCTACAAGATCAAAATTGTCATACAAGATCATTTGTAGAGTAATTATGATGCTCTACAAAATTACCCTACAAGATCATTTGTAAAGTAATTATGATACTCTACAAAATTACCTTACAAGATCAAAATTACCCTACAAGATTACTTGTAGGATAATTTTGAAAATTACTCTACGAATAAATAATTACGAAATGCCAATGTGTTTTTTTTACCTTTCCATGCCTTTCGTACATTTCGTACGATAAGACTATTTGTTTTTGATCGTTTGCCTTAAAATATAAACCCCTTATATGTTGTTAGACTTCTAATCGAGCTTATCAGATTAGATGTTACATAGACCACAAATATAGAGTTCTAAAGTATTTTGTGGTTCCTCAATTAATTAGTGAAACTGTCAATGGGGTTTGAGTATATGTTTGAGTGATGTAATATTTAGGGTATGTTTGACATAAAACTTTTAGAAACTTCTAGCTTTAAGCTTTTAAGAAAAAACTCATACTCAATAAAAAGTCTTGTTTGGTTGAAAGAGCTTGAAGCTTTTAGGTTAGGAGCTTGAAGCTTTTGGTTGAACGCTGCTACTTGATATGTTTGGCATTGAGCTTTTAGGAGCTTCTAGCTTTAGGGTATGTTTGGCATTGAGCTTTTAGGAGCTTCTAGCTTTAAGCTTTTAAGAAAAAGCTCCTAATCAATAAAAGCTCCAGCTACTCTGCCAAACACCTAAATATTCTAAAAAGCTACAGCTACTAGCTATCAGCTACGGCTACTAGCTTCCAGCCTCCAGCCTCCAGCCACCAGCCACCAGCCACCAGCTTCCAGCTACCAGCCACCAACTACTTTTGCCAAACATACCCTTAAGCTTTTAAGAAAAAGCTCATGCTCAATGAAAAGCCTTGTTTGATTGAAGGAGCTTGAAGCTTTTGGTTGAACACTGTTACTGGTAGCGTTAGAAGGAGCTACAAGCTTTTAGGGAAAAATAACTATTTTAACCTCTAAAGATAATGAACTTTTTAATGTATCAACTTTTTAATGTTCATTTTGGTCATTTTACACATTTTATTAAAAGTTTCAGCTACTCTGCCGAACACCTAAATATATTTAAAAAACTACAGTTATCAGCTACCAGCCACCAACTACTTTTGCCAAACATACCCTTAAGCTTTTAAGAAAAAGCTCATGCTCAATGAAAAGCCTTGTTTGATTGAAGGAGCTTGAAGCTTTTGGTGGAACACTGTTACTGGTAGCGTTAGAAGGAGCTACAAGCTTTTAGGGAAAAATAACTATTTTAACCTCTAAAGATAATGAACTTTTTAATGTATCAACTTTTTAATGTTCATTTTGGTCATTTTACACATTTTATTAAAAGTTTCAGCTACTCTGCCGAACACCTAAATATATTAAAAAACTACAGTTATCAGCTTCTAGTCACCGACTATTTTTGCCAAAGACACTAACACACCCTCAGTATGACAGTAATATTGTTAATGTGTTAAAAAGTTATTAAAATGACTACCTAGAAATCAAATCATATGAATTCCAATTTATTTACTAAAGAAAAGGAAAAAAGAAAAAAAAAACAGGCAACCCCTCCCTCCCCTCCGACCACCTCTGGCTTTGAAACCCTAAGCGGCAAATATGAGCGGGCGGCAGCATGGTGGTACAACCAGTAACGATTGCTGGTAGCGGTGACTGTGTTCAACAGTCCGACATTGATATGCAAACAACTTCTTCATCTTCCTGTTACTCTAAAACCCAATGGCGTTACTACTCCGTTTCTCTCGATCTTGTCGTAATCTTCACCGCCACCTCCCACTCGCATTTTCCCAATCCATTTCCCCTCATCTCACCAGCACACAAATCCACGAATTCTACATCCACAATTACAAGTTTAGCTACTTCAGTTTGATACACTTAGGTCAAAGTTCTGGGTTTTCTACATCTTCTTCGCATCGTTTAAGAGATGTAGAAAAGGAAAAACGTCCTTCTGCTTCGTGGATTGATCTGTATTTGCCACAAATTGTACGCCCGTATGCGCATCTTGCTCGCCTTGATAAGCCTATTGGCACTTGGTTACTTGCTTGGCCATGTATGTGGTAAGATTTTGTGGAGAGGTTATAATTTGTGTTTGCCAAGTTGGATTTTAATAATCCAAAGTAACTCCTCCGTTGCCCGTTTGCTTTCATTTAAACGCTTTACTATATTCCCATCAAGGGCGATTATCATCGGTGAATGGGTGATAGTTTGGATTGCTAAAAATTCAATTTGTCCTTAGTGTTTTTAGATTGATTTGGCTGCGAATGAACATCTTCCCCTAACTCATCTGTTAATCTAGGTCGATCACATTAGCAGCATCTCCTGGACACCTTCCCGATTTTAAGATGATGGCACTGTTTGGTTGTGGAGCTTTTTTGTTACGTGGTGCGGGATGTACTATTAATGATTTGCTTGACCGCGATATTGATACAAAGTTTGAAAACTTTCTACTATCTGGTTCTGTAGAAACACGCTATGGTGTTCTGGGCTTGTCATTGTTTTCATATGGTATATATGTATGTTGAATATAAAGTGGCAGGTTGGGTAACGGGTTGAATAGGCCAATTTTGAGTATTTTTACATGGGTACGGTCGGGCTAGGTTGACCCGTTAATGGTTTTTGAAGTACTTAATAAATAGTGAATTTCTTAGTTAGACAGTATTGCTACAAGAATAATCTAATGTATGCGCTGAAACTAGACTTCGGACGAGTTCAACTGGTTGACCCGTTCCCTTTTACTCATTATAATTACTATTTGCACTTAGTTTGGGTATTTTGAATACATATTAATAAGATCTTTGACACCACATCTATCAAGAATCTATATCTTCACATGTGTAGTTGAGTAAGATTTATGGGCGTTCATATCACTTGTAGATAATGTGCTGCAAACTGCATAATTTCAAATTTTCCTGGTGGATATTACATTTTTGGTTCTACAGGATTATTTGTCCGTCCTTTTCATTTCTTACATAATAATGATCAACTTCTTTGTGACTCAGGTAGAACGAACAAAGTCGAGACCAATTGCAAGTGGTGCCTTGACACCATTTCAGGGGGTTTCTTTTCTTGGTATTTAATTGCTTTTGGGTCTTGGTATTCTTCTCCAGCTAAACAACTATAGGTTTGCTTGGCTAATTTTGACTTCACTATAGCTCTAATGTTTCTATCTGTATAATAACATCAAAGATTGTTATTCTTAATCGTAAGTTTTGTTCTTCCAGAACAATAACTTGTGTTAGAGCCAGAGGTAGAAATTTTATTCCATTTATATAAATGGGTCAGTTTGGGTTGTTTGATAATTGAGTTGAATTAAAAAAGTAGCTAAAAATGGAACTGGTCAAATCATAGTTATTAATAGCGTCCATAGCGGGGGCACTATAGCTAATAGCGTGGCGTGGCGTGGCAGCTATATGCCTCTACAAGGCACTTTTCGACCATATAGCGACCTCCGGCGGCGAATTCCGACGCCTCTGCCGGAAATTCTGCTGTAAACCAGTGAGAATAGCGAGACAGGAAGAAGAAGACGAAAGTAGCGGCTGATGCTGCGTGTGTTAGACTTTTAGGGTTAAATAATTTTAAGTATTTCAACATTTAACCTCTCTATCTTTCACTAGTTTATATTTAGTCCTTTAAACTTGTATTTTTTTTACATAAACATGAAATAACGAGCGCTATTTCATTGCTATCGCTACGCAGCATATAGGTAGCTTGTCGCTATTGACCGCTATTCGCTATCGATAACTATGGGTCAAATTGGATTAACATGTATTCAAATGCTTACGATGTCCTAGGATCCTAGCATTTTTATATATAAAAGAACTGTATTTTTTAGTTTAATAAGATAGTTTTTTAATCATAGTTGGTACATTAATTATATATAAATTCAAAAAGGACAAAAACAGTCTTTGAATCGTAGTTGGTACAGTAGTTATATATAAATTAAAAAAGGACAAAAACTTGTTGTCGAGTAGTCCCAATCCAACCTGACCTGTTTGACCCGCACATAAAACATGTTTTGACCATCACACATCCTGCTCGACCCACCTGTTTCGCCACCTCTAGATTGTGCATATTCCAGTGTTCACCTGCAACCTCTAGCATATCATCTTTTTACTCTAATGAATGATATTCATTTCTTATGATGATTGTTATTATTTCTTACAGCATCATATTAGGGACTTCATCATTGCTACTCGTCTTTTCATATCCTCTTATGAAAAGAATTACATTTTGGGTAAAACATCTATGTTTGTTTCATAGTATTTCTCTTTTTATTTATTTGGTTCTGTTTTTTGATTCAATGGAACTTGTTGCAGCCTCAAGCTTTTCTTGGTTTAACTTTCAATTGGGGTGCCTTACTGGGATGGTCTGCAATTAGAGGAAGCCTTGATCCTGCTGTCGTGTTGCCACTTTATCTTTCTGGAGTGTGTTGGACTCTCGTCTATGATACTATATATGCCCATCAGGTAAAATCATATACTCTTATACACCATCTCTAGTGGTGTAAACGAGCCATTCATGATCGTCTCGCTAAAAGCTCGAATCTAACTGACCTTAAAAGAGCTCGAGCCTAAAAATAAGCTCATTTAATAAACGAGTACGAGCCCAAGCTTCATATATCGAGCTCGGTTTCTCTTGTGAGCCTACTATTTATATAAATATAATAAATATATATTACTCACATATGAAAAGTAGCTAAAAGGCGTACTGGTCAAAGCAGGATGAAAGTCACCACAGTCTGTTCTTAATGCATACAACCTTCTGAATTGTTTTATGCAAGAATTTAGCTTTTATTCTCTCTATCAAATCGTTTCATAAATGTCCAAGTTTCCCTTTTTACAATAATTACACTCATCAACCTTATTTATAAGTTCCAAAAAATGGCTTTCAACTAACTAAAACCTGCTTTAATTGAGCATTCCTAATACTGTGTTTTTTTTTCTTGTGGACAGAGGGAGTAATAACAGTGATATAATTTGTCTACTGTTGCTTTAAATCTTGAATGCTTTTTGGTGTCTATATTATCATATTAAGTTTTCTCTCTTTAATAAATGATGACACAATGTCTGTTTGATAACAAAATCATGCATGTTTGGTATTAAAGGTGGTAAAATGTTTGGGAAAGTTAGCAGGTGAAAGCTATCCTGATCGGTGATCGGATTGTCCCATTGATGCTTTTTGTTCCATTTTTTTAGAGATTTAACAAAAAGTCTAATATTCAAAAACTATTGTATTTAAGTTCTTAACATAAAGGAGAATAAGGAAAAATAATTATTGAATAACCCCTTTGGATATTTATCAAGTTTTATTGTGTCAAGAATCGGAGATTTTGAGTTTTAGTACATGTGCCATATTAGTCAATTGACTTTTTAAGTTTTTTCGAACTTATGCATCCAGGATAAAGAAGATGATAAGATAGTTGGAGTGAAGTCTACAGCCTTAAGATTTGGGGATTCCACAAAGTTGTGGGTCAGCGGATTTGGAATCGCTTGCATTGGTAGCCTTGCACTCAGTGGCTTCAATGCAAATCTTGGTAATACTTCACTTCCCATTCAATTCTTTTGACATAAAGTGTTTCAGGTCAGCCAAACAGACCATGCCTGTACAAAATCCGTACCCAACCTGTCTCGTTTACCAACTCTTTTTCTGTCCATCAAGTGACAAAGTTTGACATGTAATTTAAGTTTTTTAATTTTTCAATATAGGTAACCATCTATATAATAATAAGCAAATAGGCTATTTAAACCTGGAATATCTCTAAAACTGGAAATGTTTCTTTTTCAGTGGTATATTCCAGACAACAAAGTGTAGGAATACTATATAATGATGTGCTTATATAAATGTGGTCTTGCTTCCAACCAAGCAGGATTTGCCGTATTATGTGTTTTTGGCAGCAGCATCCGGTCAATTAGCATGGCAAATTTGGACAGTAGACATATCCTCTGCAGCTGATTGCAGTAGAAAGTAAGTGAAATAGTACAGAACGCATAAACACTCGTACATAGTGCTGACCAGATATAGTGGAAGAGAGAAAGAGCCGCCTTATATATCACAGTCAAAGCAACATGTATTGGCGTTTATGCGATTCGTGAAACATCCATGCATAAGGATATGATTTGAGTTCATATTCCCAATAACATGGTTTCCCTTGTTCTTTTCATTGATGAATTCTTGAAATATATGTACATATGATACTTATCTGTTTCATCTATTATGGCTGCTCCTTTTATGTTTTGTTATAGATTTGTGTCGAACAAGTGGTTTGGAGCCCTCGTGTTTGGTGGCATTCTTATGGGCAGACTATCATCATAACGGTTAGACCAGACCCGTGCGGTTGAACCCACTAATTTTTTGAAAATATTTGTTATTTATAGTAGACTGACTAATAAAAGCAGGGTTGTTCAATAGAGAATTTGTTTTAGTTAGAGAACTACTTTGAAGAAGTGGTTAAAAAGTATATTGTTGGTATTTGTTGTTGTAGCTGTAATAACTGTTATGGTTGCATACTTGTCTCTCTAACCACTACGTACAAGTGCCAACGCTGTTCTCTTGTTTTAATTTGTTTCGCAAATCCGCCGGATTCCACGAGACGTGTTTTGATTATATGTTTCATACTCACTCTTAGCAGTTTAGTCCCAACGCTTATTTACAGCAAAAGATACCTTCAACTTATTGTTACACGTGATTTTGATTTAAGCGGTGTATTTTTTTTATTGTGTTTACATGTGTGATCATGAGGTAAATTTTTAGATCGCTCTGAAGGTATTAAAGTGTTGGGATCTAAGTGTGTATTTGTGTGTGTTTTTGATGAAACAGTGATGTGTTGTTATAAATGAAAATAAGATGAATGCAACGGAAATTAAATACAAACACAAATATGAAAAGTTACTGTTTTCAGTTATAATCAAATGATTATGATTTACAAGATAGACTATTACTACCCCCTTAGCCCGATCACTAATATGTGTCCGAACAAAAGGAATACTTGAAAGTGATGAATAGATCTCTAACTAGAGGTGCACAAACCGGGAATTTTTAATAACCGGTTCCGGTTATCGAACCAGTTTCAATTTCTCGTTTTAAGAGTTGGAACCGTTATTGCTATAACCAGTTCGGTTTCGGTTATTTGACCAAAAAACCATACCTTATGTGCCCGGTTCCGGATAGGGTTCGGTTCCGGTTCTTAAGAAACCGGGTATTAAAATACCTTATTTTCGGGTTTTTTATAACCCATTTCCAAGTTTTTTAGTTCTATATTTTCACATATTTTAATATTCTACTGTGTTTTCATTACCCTATTCTCTTGTTTTTTTTTGCTTATTATTATTACTAGGTTATCACCCGGGATTGCTTCCCGGGTAGAAAAATTTAAATTGCGTTAATCATAAGAGTATAGTTAAAATTAATGCAAATAAAGTGACATATTACATAAATTACTAATAAAATGGATATATCATTAGATGTGACGTTTTCTTTATAAACTGTGTACAAAAAAAAAAATAGTGTGAAAGATTTATACAAATATGAACAGATTTGTATAAAACATTATGGCCACTACTACATGTATAATTACAACAACTGACTTGTAGTTGATATTCAATGTCGCCTGCCTATGGTTTTGCCTTCTTGACAATAACTCTTTAACTCACCTGAAATGCGTAACAAAAGAAAACCCATTTGAGCAAGGGTTAAAAGAGAAAGATCATCAATACACAAGCCTAAACGATAAAAGTGAAAATATCAATTAATGAAATATTACCTTCCAATTTTTTGTTTGTAGTCTGATAAACCGAGAATTCCGACATTGATCTCATCGGTGACAACAAACAATCCTAAACAATAAAAGGTAAAATATATTAAAAACAATTAAATACAAGGCCTCACATCAAATCCTGATAACATTATTGCCTAAAGGGAAAAAAACTATACATACGAATATAGGGAACAAAAAACTATACAAACGAAAGCATATATAATGTATAAAATCGTTGTATACTTCAAAAAACCCATGCACATAACTTGTAGAAATAGACCAACGAACTTTGCAATGTATTCCATTATGTACAATCACGATCAATGTGTCCAACATTAACAAAATATAGATCAAACTCATCTGGTTTCTTTGTATGAATATAACAGCTAGTGTTCATGAAAATTAATAAAGCGTATTTTCTCTTTACTAAATTAGTATAAAATAATATATTTCTAAATTAATATATATTTATATAAACCAAATAAGAAAAACGTTTTAAGACATAAGTGACATGCCGATGCCGGCTTGGATCTTCCTGTTTCCGAGTGTTAAATGGTTCTTATATCTTCGATCAGCAACCACAACAAATGCAATCCAGGTATGGTAAGATACCATCGTTTTGGCAAACGGGCCACCGTTTCTATCTGCTGTAAAGATGATAGAAGTGAAGCATCAAACAGCTTCAGAAAAGTAAGAAAAGTAACCGAAGGGTTGTTGGGCCCAACTGAGAGGTTCAGAATGCCAACACCGTCATGAACCACTTCTTCGATGGCTGCAACTACATCGACAACAAAGCCTCCAATGAGCATGTATAGAGCCTTCTACGCCGCAATCCTATTCATATTGATCATTATTCAAGTGTCTTGTAGGTTTAATTAGTCGTCGAGTGGTTTGTGTAATAAGCCAAAAAGGTAGGGAAAAAATTGTGAAAATATAGTTCCAAAATAACTATCAAATCTTCTTACAGGCCAGGTTGGTTTGGGTTGGTCCGAAACACTTTTTGTCCAAGCTTTTTTATAAACTTTTAGTTGGTGAAATACATCACAAAAACTACATTAGTTCTGCCCAACAACCCCGTTTGATATAGTTTAAATTTAGCTAATTTTTCATATGCAACATAACCGAATCAACCCGTTCACAAGAAAACGGGTCAGCTGGTCAATGACCTTTAATAAACCCGTTAGCCATACAAAAACAACATTAGTTCCACCCAACAAACCCGTTTGGTCAACATTATTATGAATAAAATGAAGAAAATACCTGCTAAGCTCACTTGTAGTAAACATCATAATAACCCGCTAAAAGAGCATATGTCCCCATCAAAATTATCCTTTAAGCCTACAACATTATGTGGACAATATTTGTCAATCGTCTATCAGCAAAATATGCAGGTCATGCTCAAAATATATGTTCAAAAACAAAAACAAAAATCGAATGTAGCAAGTTAAGGTTATTAACTTCTAAAAACGACTTCATAACCATCTTGAAGGTTTGTGTTAACTAAATAATAAAATAAAAGTTGGGATGAGCTATGAAGGTAAACCTGGTGAGATAAGGATGCACAAATGCCTTCCATATGTCATGATCCAACACATACTCAATCTACATGTGAGCAAGAAGAGAGTGCTTGGAACAATATTACCCAAAGGGTATCCATGGATGATAAAGAGAGTTATTACATGCAATTTCATGGGTTAAGCTCTTATCATTAGTTGATTGATCAAATATCAAGCAAAAACAATTTCGCTTGAGTTTGAAAAACACAAGACAATAAGCAATTAGTATACAGAGGAATGAATATTAAGACGCATTGGCACACACTTAAAAGGCTAATTTAGAACTTCAAAATAGCATAAATTTCGTTCATATAACAAACCTGCAAACAAAATTTCATTTTTTTAAACAACAGAACACATAATAGAGCTCAAACCACTGCATTCAACTGTTACATAAATGTATTTACGCCATTTAAAAGAAAAAATAACAATGCCAAAGTCAATAAACTACAACCGAATAAAAAGTGAAAAAAGACTACATTTATCAAATTAAGTTATGAGATTTAGGTAGGTCTATAGAATCCCAAAATCAGCTACATCCAAATTCGAAAATTATAATCACAAATTAATTCGATAACTCAAAACAACGAACAACAAAATCACAAAATACTTATCATGAACAATCGAAATCAAAACCGACTGTTAGAAATTAAGATAAGGAGAACAAAGATTTACCTCTTATTAAGCTTCAAACATTAATATACCAAACATGATGACGATGTAGGAACGTCCACGATTAGCACGGGAACCTAAATTTGTTATCTATTGTCCAATTAGGCGGAAATAATGACAAGTTAACCAAATAACAAGAATTACTCATTTAAATGTTGTTTTTATTGATCTAAAGTTCAATACATTCAATAACCGGATCCGACAGAGCTTCGCCTTCTCTGTGCCAAAATCTCTCCACCTTACAAATGAAATAACCAAGGCACCTATTTATAGTTGCACAAGTTCGTTGGTGAGTGTGGAAGTTCGCTGGTGAGGAATGAAGTTCGGGCGAACTTGACATAGTCAAGTTCGGCCGAACTTGACTTCTCAAGACCATTATGAGCAAACTTGGCATACAACACACTTAAATATGTCTCGTTTCTAACAGATTAAGCCCTATTCACTAAGACTCAATACATAATGATGTAGGCAACAGACATATGCACTAACAGACTCCCCCTTGGATGTTGCCGCAGTCATTGACTTTTAAAAACTTCCGAGTCTTCCGCTTTATCATCTTGATCTTTATCTTCTTCCTCTTTCTTGAGCTTTATCTTGATAAAACTTTAAATCATCATGCTCCCCCTTGCTTTAAGCTTTCCAGGAATCTTCAATCTTCGCTTTATCAATTCCCCCTCAATATTTACTACCTGTCTAAATACTTTCTGACATTCAAATAAACATTTCAGATTCACTACTTTGAAATTTTGTATCATCAACATTTCAAACTTTAATCTTCTCACAAACTTTGGATGATTAAAGTTCAACTTAATGATCTTGAATACATTTAACGTTTTAAAACCTTTGTTCTCTTAAAAATTTTCAAATCTGAAATCCACTTGGTTAACTAAGTCCAAGTTAATGACCTTGGTTAACCAATTTCATTTACCGAGTCCAAATTAATGACCTTGGATTGAAACCGTTGTAGTTGAACTAATGTTTTTCTTCAATTTTAAAGTTTCAACTTAATGAACTTTGTAATACTTTTGATCATTTTTGGATTTTACAGATGTCCCCAAGATTTTTACCATTAAAGCACCTTACCAGACTTCGAAGAACCGTTCTCCATCATTGGCTTGTTGAAGCTAATGAAAAAACAAAATATTTTTTATTTTTAGAAAGTTTATGCTAAAACACACTGAAAATCCTTTTGATTTTTATCTGTAAAGCAATTAAAGAAAGTAAACTATGTACAAACATATTTACAGATATATTTTTGTGAACTCGTGTCAAAGGATCATATCAGTTGATTGAGACATATCACCAGTACCGTTGACCTTTTGAGACTTTAAGATTTAAACTTGTTTACTTAGATTGTCGATATGTTTGTCCACTTAAACTTCACCACGTTTCTCAATTGTTCCAAGATATGTTAGGTAAGAATTAAGAAACTTGACTTAACTATGGTTCCCACCTCTTGAATATACTCCCGAATCCAGATTCCCTAGATTTCATCTTACAAGTGAGTATAACATAACTGATATCTGTTTTTGGGTTAATGCGAGACCTTGAGAGCTCAGGTTAGTACTACCGTACAAACAAAGAGATGAAGGCTCGTCTTAAAGGTGTGTTCCACTTAAGGAATCTTTTCAAGCATTGCAAATGATTAGATCTTTTGATTCTTTTCAAATTTTGCATGCTAATTTGGGGTTTCTAGAAAAAGTATTATAGAAGTTCTAGGCTATTGCTTCCGTAAAATCAGAAGAACCTGTATAATACCCCAGATATCAATCATCTATAAAGACCTCGTATCTCAGAATCAGGCAACCATTCAATCGAAATTTCGGAGTACTAAGTCCATATATCCAAGATGTGTTAATCCACAAGATTAAGAAGTTGTAAAATTTAGTTTATATCCCGGAAACAATTTACTGAACGTGTAAAGCCTATCGACACATCCACAGAAAGACTTGTTTATCACCTTTAAACTTTACAATTCTTTAGCATACTGTGATAGTCCACTGATGTATTATCATTTCCTTTTTGACAACAAAAACCTTTTTGTCTTTTTCAATGTTTTTGAATTTTCAAAATTTTCATATGTTTTTTATTTTTCTAATTATTTTTCTAAATTTTTCTTACTTCCCCTAAAATCAAAAACATATTTTTGGATTTTAGGTTTTTAAGAAATACAATACTAACAAAATAACAAACCAATGTGGATCACGAGAACTCGTCGTCCGATCCTTTTTCCAGCATCTGTATCTGCATAACAAATAAACCATTATCCTCATTTACATGAAAGAATCAAATAGTTATAAAATCAGTGTTTTGTTCAACGGTGTGGATTTGCAAAATTTCAAACATTCTTTTCAACTTTTTCTTTTTCAACCACTTGTAATTTCAAAAAACGACAATGATTAAGACTTTCTAGATAAGTTAAATAACATGAAGTTCCACTATCCATATTTAACTATGACAAAGCGGATCCTTGGAACTCCTGCACACAAAGCAACTATTTGAATAAGGAAACCCAAACCTTTTTGGTTTTGGGTTTGACATGATAAGCATCATAAACACTTTCAAAATCATCATCGTAATCAAAATCATCATCAAACATTTCGTCCAATGTTGATTCTAAAAACTTTTTTGACATTTTCTTTCTTTGTCTGTTTGATTATTGACTCGGTTGTTTTAGCATTTCCAGTTTTGTCAACAACAGACTTTGGTTTTTCTGATAATGAAAGCATTTTCTTAGCAACCCAGGATTGTAGCTTGCTTCTCGCTTTCTTAATGTAGAACCTAGAATCTTTGTTTTCATTTAATTTTGAAGTTTCACCTTTTTCAAAAATTGAGTTTTCAAAACTTGAATTCGTTTTAGGTTTCACTTCGTCTTTAGATTCATAGTTTCTATTTGATTCTGTGATAGATTTCACAATCTCTGGTTGTTTTTGCTTTTTATCTTTTGATTCGGTTTTTCTTCTTGGAAACACAGGCTTTAGATTCAGACACTTGCTAGCAATATGACCAATAGTATTGCATTTAAAGCAAGTCCGATTATCAGAAACATTTCCACTAGTGGGTTTCACTCCACTTGTGGACTTGATCTTAGCCTTGTCCCGAAGTTCTTTTCCCTTTTTAAATTCATCATTCGATTTCTTACCGATCATACCTTCTTCTTGAACCGTATTCGTTCCATACACAAACTTCATGTGTTTACCTTTGTATTCATGAAATGGCGACTTTTGGTTCCTTCTCGGCTCATCTTCATTTTCCTCCAAACCCAATCCTGCTCTCCTGTTCTCAGGAAAATCCCCACCAAACTTTCGATAATTGTTAGCATTCCTTTTGGGTTTTGAGTAAAATCTTTTCTCGTTTTTCTCAAGATCATCTGATGAAACTTCTATAAGTTTGAAAAATTTATCAAGTTGATCCTCTTTCACGTTCCGAATTGGAAAACTATCATCAAAGTATAATCTATCAGATTCCTTAATCTTGTACATGACAACATTAGGATCATCACTTAGATCATGTTCTGATGATGTATCGTCATCTTCAGATTGTGATTTCGAGTTTTTCGAACTTGATTTGGCGCTTTCATAGCTGCCTTCATCAGAATCATTTCCTAACACATTTTTGACAACATCTTTTACCACCGCTTCATTGTCATCATTTGATTTTGTAAAGTCTACGTCAATGTTCTCAGGCAATTTATCTTCCATTTTAGATAAGAGTAAAAGATTAAATGCCTTTTCAATCTCATCATCTTTCCTGCAGGAGTAACTTGCAAGAAGTGGTGGATGAACACTTCCGTATTCTTTATGCTTTGAATTATCACCATTTTCCTTCGACTTAATCGTATGTAAAATGTGATCAATGACATAAACGTTTGTAGTGTAACTTTTCAGCAATTGTCTTACCCTTTCTGTTTCTATCTTTATATCATGAAGCTGACGCTTTATTTCGGCAATAGTATTAATGTACATGTTAATTGCTTTTTGTTTTTCAATTACAGTAGCATTTAACATCTTTACATTAGCATTGAGTTCACGATTAGCTTTTTCGACATTTTTATATTTGCTTGATATTTTGTCATAAGCTTCTTTTATGGTTCTGTAATCATAACGAAAATTTTCATTGTGTACAGTCAATTCTCTTATGACTTGACTTTATCAAGACATGGTTCACAAGGATTTGCGCACTTTGTGCTAGGTTTTTCAACCTCCACAACTTTCACAACTTCCTTTTCAGACACACTTACCTTAGCTTTTATCTTTTCTGCCTCTAATTTCAATGCTTCTTGTTTTTGCATCTCAAGGTAAGCTATTTCTTCTTCCTCAGCTTTCTGCCTATAACCTTCCAGAATAGCATTCTCTAGAACAACATCAATATACGATGTATCAGATTCATCCACTAACTCTGCTATCATGGCAACACCAGTTTTCTTTCCAATGTATCTGTTCCAGTCGAAACCATCTTCTTCATGAGTAACAACAAGAGCTTGTTCGGTTTTCTTTGCAGATTTATCTTCAACTTCAACTTGTGTTCTCTTTGGATATGGTTTATATTGAAGAGCTTTCTTGTAGTACTCATTGTTGCTGACGAAAGGATTTTGATTTCCACTTGCTTCTTGATCGTTGTATTCTCGTTTGAAGTGCCCTTTCTGTCGACACCTGAAACATGTGACTTTAGACTTGTCAAATCCAAGCTTGTTGCTTGAATTACCAATATCCCTTCCAGTGAGTGCCACAAACTTGGAAACTCTTTTGATGATGAATGCAAGACTCCATTTGATATCCATTAGCTCCAATTCTTCTTCGTCTACCTGATCATAATCTTCGGCAGTCATTTCCGGATTACCGATCTTTCCAGCAACAAGGCTTTCATATGATTCGAGAATAGTAGCAAGAAGTGTTATGTGCTGTTTGGCCACTTTTTCAGGAAATACATTCTTCAAGTCGACTGCTATGTTGCACTAGAAAACATTTGAATCAGAACTGGCTTGGCTTGTCTGATTTTGGAATGACGAGCTTGAACTAGCACTTGTATATCCAGCATATGGAGAACTCTGGTTTTGTGATGAATTCATGTTTGCACTAAATGCCGTTTGGATTTTTGGACTTTGGATTGGAGTATCTTGAATACCTCCTTTATAATAAACACTGACATCTTGAACAACATTAGCATTCTTTGATTTTGCAATTTTCATTAACTCCATTTTGTGACCTTCCAATTTGTCGATGAAGGATGACAACTTGAAATGTCTCCAAGATGGACTATTCTTCAGAATCATCATATATGTTGTCCATTCTCCTTCTGGAAGTGCATCGGCCAACTTCTCAATTTGCTCTTCATTAGATCTTTTGATATCATGTCTCCGCATCTGGACCATGAGGTGACAATATCTATCGATCATCTGCTTCATTGTTTCATCTTTAATCATCGTGAAGATCTCGAACTCTTTCTTAATCAAAGCCTTTTTGCTTTTAATCATTTCATCACTTCCTTTGAATTTGTTGCAAAGAGCGTGCCATAATATTTTGGCAAAAGAATCAAGATATCTTCATTTACTGATTGTTGTATCAAGCTAACCATTTTCTTCTCAGCGACATAATTTTCTTTGGCAGTCGATGAGAACTTGTTCAATGGAAGATATTGCTCACGCTCATCCTTTGGCCATTTGTAGCCATCCTCAACTGCAACCCAGCTGTTGAATTGATTCGCTTGTATCCAATTCACAAACTTTTCCTTCCATCCTTCAAACTCGTCCATACTCATTAGCTTTGGCGGTTTTGACGTAGTACCCATTTCGTTGTCGATATTCATCTGGTTCGCCGCAATAGTATTAGCATTTGATGAAGAAGCCATCTATGAAACGAACACGTTGTGGGAATCTTCCATTTTGTCAATCTGAAGACTTATCTGAGAATACGATCAAAAACACTCGAAACTTGATTAGAAACAGACAAGTTCGGTCAAAATCAACTTTTGATTTCAGATTTTCACAAGTTCGGTCAAACTTATGTGATGAATTCCAAATTTTATCACAATCACTCAAGTTCGGTCGAACTTGATGTGTATTTTGAGAAAAATTTTACTTCGAGCGGACTTGTTGAGAAAGATTCAAGAAAAACAGTAAGTTCGGTCGAACTTATGTGATCTATCAAGAAGGTTATCAAGTTCGGGCGAACCTGTGACAAAAATTCAATGAAATTTAATCAAGTTCGGTCGAACTTAATCAAAAATATTGGAATTTCCTTCAAGTTCGAGCGAACTTATCACGCAACTCTTAAAAAATCTATCAAGTTCGGTCGAACTTGATTAAAATCAGTGAAATTTTACTCAAGTTCAGTCGAACTTGATGTTAAGTTCGGCTGAAACTTGTTCCAAAACATGGTTTTTCCAACTTTTTGATATCAATTCGATTGAATTTGATGTACAAACTCTCAGGGGTTTATCTATGATGTATTTTACATGACATATTCAATGTTTAGCTGATTTTGTCCATGATATCATCAAATATGTGAAAATGTTAAGAAAAATGATAGAATGAAGATGAATTAGAGAAATTCTTGTCTTGATTCCAGCAAATTTAGGTATCCAGGCTCTGATACCACTTGTAGGAACGTCCACGATTAACAGGGGAACCTAAATTTGTTATCTATTGTCCAATTAGGCGGAAACTAATGACAAGTTAACCAAATAACAAGAATTACTCATTTAAATGTTGTTTTCTTTGATTTAAAGTTCAATACATTCGAGAACTGGATCTGACAGAGCTTCGCCTTCTCTGTGCCAAAATCTCTCCACCTTACAAATGAAATAACCAAGGCACCTATTAGTTGCACAAGTTCGCTGGTGAGTGTGGAAGTTCGGCTGAACTTGACTTCTCAAGACCTATTCACTCAGACTCGATACATAATGATGTAGGCAACATATATATTACATAATGATGTAGGCAACAGACATATGCACCAACAGACGACGACAGTTGAGGGCCGAATCAAACGACAGTTGATGCACATGGTAATCCATGATAAAGTCAGTTAGGCAAAATCAACTATTTGAATGAATTGAAATCGGATAACAAACATGATGAAATTAAATTACCTGTTGAATCGAAGATAAATTCTTGTTAAAATATTAGAAATAACAAAATAAACCTTACCTAATCGTTGGGGATTTGAAATGTTTTTCACAGGTAGCATTTAAAAATGAGTTAGAGTTTGTGTGAGAAAAAGTAGGTAGCGACCTTCAAGCGGAAGGGTTTCATTTGTTCGTAGTAGGCAGATGGCAGAGAAAAAAAACCCTAGATTACAAAAGGTTAATAAATTAGAAGGCTTTTTTAAGACCCAGAATGTGATATGGGTCGGGTTATGCGAATGGGGCTTCACCCATAAAAAAGACCTGGTAGTTTGGAGCCAAAACCAAGAATGAGAAGCTCTAATATTGCGCCACGCCAGCCCATTTATTTTCTTTTATTATATATATAAGATTAAATATGCATTCTATAATGTAAGAAAATTAAAATAAAAGCACTAACATACATTTAAAAGAACGATATTATAATCATGTATCGGGTATAGTCGGGTATAATTGGTTTGGGTTCCGGTTCTTGTCCGGTTTAGGGTATGAATCGGGTATGTTCAGTTCTGGTTCTAGGTATTGAGATCAAAATGCATACCCTACCCTACAGGTAGGGTCGGTTCCAGTTTCGGGTGTAGCATACCCGGGTATTAAAAAACCGGTTCCAGGTTTTTTTACCGGGTACGGTTTTTTTCACCTCTATCTCTAACCGGTGAGATCTATTTATAGTGAGTACACATATATGTTAGTCACCAGGGCTGACATCACCTGATAGTGACATCCTTCCTAACTGAAAAGATTCTTAGATGTTAGAAACATCTGATGAATCCTAACATCTGATCTAACACTCACAAGGACTGTTTTATAGACACTGTTGTATTGGTAACATCTGTTCTTTGATCCTCTATATGTTCAGGCCTAAACATATGTTCAGTCTTCTTTATCAGCACTTTATCTTCAATAGAGCTTTATCCTTAGTCAAGAAAGCTTTTTCTTCCATACCTTCCTTGTATGTCTTTTAGAAAAAAAAGCACATCTTTTAATGAAATACCTTTAAAAACTCAGGATCTAGGGAATGCTATTTTGAAAAATACAAATTACAAGCGATCCCAAACTTTGTTTATGGATATGGTTGGGAATGTGAAAGCCAAGAAGAAATGCTCTACAAAAGCTTGTCTCATGTATCCAAGACTTTTAAGCTACTATTTTCAAAAGTTTTGGCACAAAACATTTTTGAGTGAAGCTATGCAAATAAAAAGCCTTTCTAATGAAACATTCACACGCATGATTCACACGCATGATGACTAATAAAGATCAAGAAAATGCTGATGAACAAAATGTTTTGGAAAATGAACCAACATTTGTTGGTCAAATATCTATTGTTGAGCCCACTACTCCAGGTGACCACATTGTACAACCCAGCACTTAGGAACACACACCAACCATTACCACAAAAACCATTTCCACTCCCATCCCTAAATCCAAAAGAACCAGAAGGGTACCTATGGAGGATTAGATGCCAGAGAGACTTGTTGTAACACAAATATATCTTGAAACATCTGTTGGTACTTCCTCCCAACAGATGCAAACATCTCAACCTATCCAACCTCCTCACATACCCTGACAAAAGGAAAGTGTTGTAAGCACAGGGGAACCAAACAATGAGTTAGATGATTCACTTGAACATCTATTCTCAAGCCCTTCTCCCAGGGTTGATCACCCACAATTATACTCACCACTATCAAACCTGTGCTTGATGCAATAGCATCATCTGACTTGCCTAATGTCACACCCACTCATAGGCTGAAGCGCAAGGTGTGAACTTGATTAGTTTCCATTGCATACGATGTAAGTAAACAAACTAAAGGAATAAAATACGTACGATGTTCATCCATTCATCAACAAGAAATAGTTTCCAAGTCGTAAGTTGTTCTCAAAAGACATCACGAGTTATATTGTTTCACAAAAAGACTTGTACAAAAATAAAGTTTTATAAGATCGAGGTTTTGCATTCCTTCTTTCGCACAAGGGTGGGAGATGTGAACCAAATCCTCCAAAAGGATGACATCGCTTTCTTGACATGCTCGTTCTTGTTTCATGAAGTGCAAGGATCCACTAGTTTCCTGAAATACATGTAAGTTTGAAAAGTCAACATAATGTTGGTGAATTCTTGTATCACATGAATCTTCAAAACATTTGAAAGTTATAGTATCGAAGACCAGTATCTAAAAGTGTGGTATGTAAAGCGTCTATGAAATCGTTGATCATTGATGTTTTGAAAGGACATTAATAGGTGCGCTGACATAGGAAGCACTCAACCCTTGACGATTTAGTGTCGATTAACCTCAACTGGGATAGAAAAGCATTACATGCGGCCACACGGACCCATGCCGGGCTCGCCAGTACTCAATAGATCTACCCTTTCGTTCCTCTGTCTAAATGATTAACGGTGCTTAAGTTCAACCCTATTCTCATATGATCTAGGTGTTTCATTCCTTAGCTTAACCATACCATCGTAACATGTATTCCCCCCGAGAGTTAAAACCAAAAAGCGTTTAAAAGAAAAGGGGGACATGAACTCACAATTTTGTGTCCAAAAGAAATGCTCTAGCAAAGCGGGTATCCAAATACGTAGTGCAACCTATAAGTGTTCTAACTCATTAGACACTCAGGTCTTTACTATACCGTGTCCACGTTACTCATCTTGAATGCCGTTAGGTTTGTATTTGTTGTTCGTTTGGAAACCTTTGTTTGTTTTTAATATGTTGGCATTTGATTTGTATGTTCGTTGTTAATAGATATATAATTCAATATATATATTTATATATTGAAGAAACGGTAGATCTAACTGATGGGAATCGAATCAGATCTAGGGTTTAGTCTCTTCATAAAAGGGGTTAATACTTCGCTTCATCATTTGGAACTATACCTCCGATTAACTCTTCAAAACAAACCACTGTCAGCCTCGCCACAGGGAGAATGGGGGTTCTCTCCGTGACCACCCTCCGGCGTGAGAATAAGTACAGTTTATCGGAAATAGTTAAAGTGAAGTAAGAGAGAGAGAGAGTAAGTGAGAGTGAATACCTTTTGCTTGTACCCCAAGATACTTATTTATAGCCGGATTTAGGCTCCAAAATGTGAGAGAGGAAATTTTAACAGAATCTTCTTTAACGTTGTTAGTCAGTTAGATCACCATCCACTCATTGATCAACGGTTAAGGAAACGCCACGTGGCAGATGATTCCTTTTTGCTTTCTGTTATAAGTGTGCCATCATCGTGACTTTGAGAAATCAATCAGATCATGCCACGTATCAATTCTGTTGTAACCGCTCATGCCCTTGCACGATTGATCTTTAATTGTTTCTAGAAAATTTCACAGTTGTTTCCCTCTAAAATGCTGCCATGTGTCCCTTCTGTTATAACAGAAAAGATTCCTTATTGTTCTACTTGTCTTTCTTGCGCGCAGGTGTCATCTGATTAGAGAAAAAGACCCAAGCTTAACTGTTACCTTGCGCGAGCCCACGCAAGGTAGTTAAATGATTGTTTCTTCTCTTAGATGCCTGGCGCATGGAAGACGATCTGCGCAAGGTCTGCTCTTGTAGTAATAATGGTATGGTCTCTTACTTGGCGCATGGTTTTTGGGACCATACCCCTTCAAGTCCCCCAGTCCAGTGTTGCTCCTATGTGCAAGTGGCAAGTAGGTGGAGCATTGGACTAATAAAAATTATAGTGTTCATTGTATTTCTGTAAATAAATTCTCTGCGCTGAAGGAAACAAAATCTTCATGGAGAAGGAAAGAACTTCTTGACTAAGGAGAGACAATTTTGAATTTTGAAAAAGCTGTCATTGTGTCAGTGTTTTGGTGAAAAGCACATGTTGAGGTGACGTTTGATGTACTGTGTGACAGCTGTCAACAGTGCCAGACGTTCAACATTAATTGCAAAATAGCTCTTAGTGGTTACACGCGCGTATGGTGACAGTTACTGTTCACCACTCGCCCTTCTGTCGCCTAAGGTTTGATGAAAACCCTGAATTTTCAGCACGTTTGCTGCAGGCATTTATTGTGATGCCTATATATACACTCTTCATCACGAACCATCGTTTTTTGTGCTTTCAAAAATTCTTTTCTTTTTTTTCCTGCAAATACTCCCTTTCCATTGTAATTCAAAATCAGTCAATATCTGCCTTAGATCCTTGTCATATCTCTATGGCTATGAGTTCTATTCTTGAGGAGATAGTGGATATGCCATCGACATCATTGTTGCCAACATTGAAGTGGAGCCGGAGTGCCTTCGACAGTCTGGTTACTAACTTCAAGTTCCCAAAGTCATGGGATGCCCGATATCCAGATGATAGCGACACAACGGCGAATGCTCCGGCAGGGTACATTACTTTGTTTTGGGATTATTTTGCTAAGGGTAACTTTCGACTTCCTATGACTCATTTCTTGCTGGAGATTCTTGATTTCTATAAGTTTCACATATCCCAGTTAAACCCTATGGGGATGGTTCGTATCCGGCACTTCGAGTTTGTTTGCCGATCGATGAACATCCTTCTTACCGTTGATAGATTTAGGGTTTTTTACCAACTACATTGTGCATTAGGATTCTATTCATTTCAACAACGTCTTCCAGTGAAAAGTTGTTGCTTAACCCACCCAAGTCTTTTCATGATTGGAAGCAAAAGTTTTTTTACATTAAAGCGGCTGTAATACCGTCAAAGATGACCTTCCGTGGAGTTGAAGAAATCGAGCTCGAGAGAATGGCTATCCCCACCGATGAAGTATGGTACCAGGATTTGAAGGACGTGCCTAACATTGTTTTGCCAGAGAGGGCTTTAGTTGCAATGGGAATGAGTATGCTCTTGAAGGCTGGCCATCATGAGAAACCAGTGTATGTTGAAGAAGGCACATGTAAGTCATCTTACTTTATAATATGGTTGCGCATGCGTGTACTCAATTTTTTGGGGTGTTTTCCTTGTACGTTGTATATTCCAAAGAGAAAAAGGCAAAATGGAAGTGATGCCTATCGGCGCAGATGAAGAGCCTTGGTTCTCACAGATATTGGGAAACTTTGAACTGCCTAAAATAGAAGAGCTCAATGGGCAACCCTCTGCCACTGCTGGTAAGTAATTTTACTTTGATGCCTGAGTTGGTATTGCAATAGTATCCCTAATCGTTAGATCATAGAGTAATATTGCAATATAACTTATGGTGCGCATATTGTTTTGTTTGTGGTAACCCCAGTAGGTGACTTGTCAAACTTAGGCGTAGGCCCAGACTCCAAGAAGAAGAAAAAGCCTACTGTTGCCATTCCTCTTCCCAAAAAACTTGTCATTCCTGCGCCTAAGGCTCCTGAAACCCTGAAGGCGGAGATCAAGAAAGGTACACGCCTTATCTCTGATTCTTTGTGTGAGTACGTGGTGGTGTCAGACTCATTAGAAGGTCTTGTGCCTGTAGGTTTAAAGAAACCCAAGGTGGAACCGAAGGATACAACAGAGATCCCTGCGGTGAATCCAGACGACCTGATCGACGTGCCATCAAGTCCTGAAACATTGGTACCCCGTACCTCCAAGAAAAGAAAAAATACTACCCCTGAACCACCAGTACCACCACCGAAGAAAGCTGCGCGGGGAAGAATCGGGAAGAAGAGCAATCTGGATGCTCTTGCAGAAAAATTTTCTCCAGGAAAGGGCACCTAACATGTCATTTGTATACTAAAACTCCTTTTTTCATCTGTGCTTGTTATATGCAGAAAAAATTGTGAAGGTGGCGCAGACCACATCATCATCAATGCCTACAGCGCATCAACCTAAAGTTGAAGGCTTCGAGAAGAGTGGTGATGATGTGAACCCAGACGCGACGTATGCTGGCCTAGAACCCATCGTGCCTGATATGCCAGAAAACCTACTCCGGAAGAAGAGCATATAAAATCATTTGTTGAAGATCCTGCTGGCGAGCAGGTAAAAGATATTGGCCCTTCTGATGCTGAAAAGCAACCTGTTGAGGATCCGAAGATACCCCCACCTCACCCAGAAAAAATCACCGATAGCCAAGAAAAGAACATTGGCTCATCCTCTGTTGCGCCTAATTTTGAATCATTTTTAATGACCCAACAGAGAATCCCCCATTCGCCCTAAGGAGACGCCTGGGGATTACTATGATCGCTCCTACTCAACCAAGCGAGCCTCCACCCTCCATGAACCAGTGTGGAAGCTTAAACAAAGTGATACCTTTACCGACCTGCAAGCTTGCAGGGAATGGTACAAGGGCATCTATCCACCAGCGGATATAAAGCGCCAAGAAGAAAAGTCTCATGAACAAACATATGAGGCTTATTTGTTAGAGACGACGCAAGCCTCATCTGTGACTCATAGGATTGTGCGTGAGTGGCGCAGTATGAATAAGGAGTGGGATGAATATGAGTCTAAAAAATTCAAAGTTGGGTTTAAAATGAGAAGGTGAGGAAGATGAAGGTGGATCTAGAGGCGGAGAGGTGTGAGTTCGCAGATGAGAAGAAAACAGAAGAATGGTCCACCTTAGGTTGGAAAAAGAAGGCAGAAGCGAAGGTTGCGCTCCTTGCTACGGAGCGCAAGAGATGGTTAGAAGCCTGCGAGCGTGTTAACAATGAGAAAATCTCTTTGCGCAATGAAATAGAAAAATTGAAGCAAGAGAAAACTGATGCTATAGCCGCTGCTGCTGAATCCCGTTCGCATCATGAATGAAGCGAGCAAAATGAGGTAGGGACCAGAATGACACTACTTCTTAGAGACAAATAAATAGCTGATCTTACCTCTATGTTATTTGATCAGGAAAAGATGAAAGCCGATCTTGACAATGTAAAGAAGGATATTCAACTGGCGAAGGTTGAGAAAGCTGAGTTAATACGCCGTCAAGCGGAGTATGAGAAGAAAATCAAAGATGCGGAGACCTCGCGTGCTACCGCGGAAAGCATTGTTGAATCCTTAATGAACAACCTGACATGGATGCAACATTATGGGATTGTGAATGTGAGTACCATTTTTCTTCATATATTGTTGATCTGTCGTATTGATCTGACGTCATAACTTATTTTTATAGATTGCAAACTCAATTTTGAACTCTGTTGAGTTGGATGAAATCGTGCCGCAACTTATGGTTTCGGCCCGGAACGATGGCTATGCCCGGGGCTACCAAGATTGCGCAACCCATGTAGAGCACGCCCTTAAAGTGAAGTGGGATACTAGCCGATCGATGCTTCATGGAGTTGATACACACTCCTCTTATACAGCTGCCAAGGCCAAATATAATCAACTGCAAATTCCCATTATGGAGTTGGTGGATAATTCCCTACCCCATGACGATTTCGTGAACCGTCTGAAAGAATTTTTTTTTCAGAAGCGGAAGAAAAACAGGCTGAAACAAAGGCCCCTGAGTAGGAGTTGTAGTTAAGCCATGTTTGTTTAATATTCACGTGTATGTACAGATGCACTTCTGCGCAAGTATTTTATGTTACAATATATTTGGATTACAATTTTTGCATGAGTATAATTACTTGTTTAGGATAATACAACTGAACGAGATTAACCAACTCATGTGTGAGCAGTGATAATGTGATAGCTCATGAGTGGCAAGTGTTTTTGTGTTTCCAAAGTAATCGCATGCATTTGTAAGAAATATATTCATAAAAGCAAAAATGTAAGTAGCGGCAAAGTGAAATTCACTGATAAGGCTTTGAGCCACAACTGTCGCTAAGATTACAAATAAACTACTGTAAACCGTCTCCTGCAAAGCGCAAAGCTATTGCATTGAGAGAGCTGAGATTACAAATAGCAACGGCTCAACTGCTGGGCCTTCTAGGTTCTGGGAACACTGGTGCCGTCCATGCGCTTGGGGGTATAAGCTCCTTTGCCAAGAACTTCATAGATCACATAAGGGCCTTCCCATCTTGGAGCAAGCTTTCCTGGCTTCTCGGCGTTGGAGGCTTCATTATCTCGGAGGACGAAATCTCCATGTAGAAAGGTGCAAACGCGTACCCTTTTGTTATAATATTTCTCCAATTGGGATTTATACTTTGCTTCACGAATAGTTCCGTTTTCGCGTCTTTCTTCGACCAAATCGAGATCCAAACGACGTTGCTCTTCGTTGCTTTGTTTCTCCAAGGAAAGCATCCTTGGAGATGGGAGGCCTATCTCCGCAGGAATTACTGCTTCCTTCCCATAAACCAAACTGAACGGGGTTTCTCCTGTGCTTGTCTTGGGCATTGTGCGATGAGCCCACAAAATGATGGGAAGCTCATCTACCCACCCGTACCGCGCTGTGCCCAGGCGGGCCTTGATACCATCAACCAGTTGTTTATTGATGCTCTCGACTTGTCCATTCGCCTGTGGATGCACAAGGAAGAGAAAACATGCTCAATCTTCATCTCTTGCATCCACTTTTGTAAACCTTCGGATGCTAGGTTTGGGCCGTTATCAGTTATAATGCGCATCGGTAGCCCAAACCTACAAATAATGTGCTCCCATATGAATTTCCTAATTACAATAGCTGTTGTGGAGGCAAAAGGCTTCGCTTTAACCCACTTGGTGAAGTAATCTACAGCAACTACAATAAACTTTACTGCGTCTGGTGCATCAGGGAACGGACCGACCAAATCATGCCCCACTGTTGGAAAGGTCAAGCAGCGGTTACCGAAACGAGTGGATTTTTTGGGCGCATGGTTTTTGGGGCATGTCTTTGACAAGACATGCATTTGCGCAAAGTTTCAACAGCATCAACAAGCATTCCTGGCCAATAGTAGCATGCGCTCTTAACTTTGGCTACAACCATGTGCGGTCCAGCGTGAATGCCGCATAATCCTTCATGAATCTCTTTGATTAAGTATTGCGCATCATGCTTGTCGACACATCGTAAAAGAGGACCCATGTATGACTTCTGATATAAGATACCGTCTGCCATTTCATAATTGAGGGCCTTGCATCGTATCTTCCTTCCTTGTGCCTTGTTATCAGGGAGAGAACCATGTAATAGATACATAATGATTGGAGACATTGTTAGGATCTGAGTTTGAATTACTTGTAGTTTTTGTTTCATAAATGGAAAATGATTGAGTTTTAAAAGAGATTTGCAGCGGAAATAAATGGAAAACTTTTACTACAAGCAATGGTCGTTTGTTTTCATCATCATCATGCTTTCAAGTTGGTAAACTCGCATGTGATTCACAAACTCCCCCTAAGCCTTTGCAATTGAAGTTTGGTAGTAAGAAAATGCAGAGAAGATGATATGCAAAAGTTGATCTTTTGATAGACAAGTTAAACTGTTACACAAGTTACCTATTTATACTAAACTATCTAACCACTGAGCATCTTTGATGACGTCAGGGTTGATAGTGACAGGAAACTATATGTAAGTAACTACAAACACTGCTAATACTAAGTTACATTTATTATCTATCTAATGACTAAGCTCTAATCTCTATCCTCTGATCCTTGTAACTCTGGCAGACCTTTGCAACTTTGTGAAGTCAGATGATAGGAGAGCAGTCTTTAGGGAAAGCAGTGTATATACAATAGAGGTTGTAACCACTGATAGTTTAACCAAAGCTCGGATAGTGTTATTTGGCTTTGTATCATCTGTTCCTTTCATAGGGTTCAATCCCAACAATCTCCCCCTGGAACAGATGATGCCAAAAACACTTTATTCTTGGTCTTTATTCCTCAGGAATAAATCTCTTATTTGACCTTTAAACTGAAGTTCAAAGTTAAGAGATTCTATGTCATCAGCATCCTTCTCAAGTTCTATACATAATAAATCTTGGAAGTCTTCTACTGTAAGCTCATAAGCAGCTTCCATAGATAGTTTAGTGGCATTACCATCAGACTTGAGCTGTGTCAATTCATTGGTATCTTTGTCGACCTTCCACTTTAGAATTTTTGGGTCTGAAGGTTTTCTTGAAGGAGCTTTTATTGCTGAGGATTGAGAAGGAGCTATTTGTGATAAATCTTTAGCCAGCTTGGCACTTGAATCATCTGTTGGATAATCAATCATGTTCTGTATACCTTCTTTGATAAATGTATCCTCAAACTCTTTGTCAGTCTTTTCAGACATCTCCCCTTACCTTTTTCTATGTAACAGGGCAAGTGTGGAATGGGCAGATGTTGTGCTGGACTTTTTGGAGAGTTGAGCTTTGAGAATAGCATTTTCTTTTGAATAATCAGGTTTAGGAGGCATGGATGGATCCTTTTTCCTCCTTTCTTCCAAATTTTTGTAAGTGTCTATCACCCTGACCTCACCCCATCTCATCACTTGGTTCTTTGAACCATAATGGTTCCGAATTAGTTCTTCCTTCATTCTCTTCAACTTTAAGTCTCTTTCAGGCATATCTTTCTTGTATAAATCCCAGTTGTGAGGAGTTGGCTTTTTGAGAGGGTCTTTCAAGTTTTCTTGCATTCTGTTGATTTCTTCTCTTAGCTCATCTATGCTCCAATCCTGAACTGTGCCCTTGTTGCCTTATACTTCTTGTTCTCCATGATATGCTCAATGAGTTCACTTTTGACCACCTTATCTTCCCTTTCTGATAACTGGTTGCTCAGGTTCTTAACAAAGTTTTGTAAAATGCTGGCTTTACTTAGTTGAAAGGACATGGCAATCTGTATTTCTCTATCATCTTTACCAGCTGATTCTCTTTTGGCAATATCCTCTACTTGCTTCCGTTTCAATTCCAGGTAATCATCAACATTTGCAGGTCTTGGATAGCCATCAAGGGATAGGATTGTTCTTTTGTCAGGTTCATCCTCTGAATAGAAACTTAGGATCTCTTTCCTGACTATTGGTAAATTGAGAGGATACAGCTTTGCTGCAGGAGTAACTTCAAGAGTTGAAGATGTTGTAAGCACTGATGTGGAGGTCATTGGTTGTGATGATAGTGGAAGAGGTGCAGGAATCTTATCATCATTTATCACTTTTGTGATCTTTCTCCTTTTAAACCTTAAAGTGGGTGATGGTGGTAGTGGGATCTTAGGTGGTGTGGATAATGGATGAGTTGATGTGGGAAATGTGATCATGGCAGTGGATAGAGTTGCATCTGTTGCAACCTCTGCTGTATCATCTGCTTGTGTGGATGTGGGTTGTGGTTTTGAAGGTGTGATAGGTTTTTGAGAGGCAGAGGTTTTAATGGGTTGATTGGTTGCAGGCTTAGTTTTAGGAGGTGTGGATGTTGGTTGCCTGGCTTTTCTAGCAGGTATCCTCTTTGATGAAGTACCAACCTCTCCTTTTTCTTTTTGCTGTTCAATCTTTTTCTCAACCAACACTCTGCTCTCCTCGATCACTGTCTTCTTGTGACTAGCCCTTGCCTTGGCCACAGTTTCATCAGTTAAATCTATCTTCTTTGAACCATCAAGCCTTGGAATATTTAAAGTAGGTCTGGCCTTATCATCATCTATATTTGTTTCCCAAAGGTTTCTCCCCCTTTTTGGCTTCATCTGTTGTAACAAAGATAACTGTTGGAGGTGCATGGCCAGTGGTTGTGTGTAGATGAGCTTTGATGGCTTTAATGTCTCCTGCAGTGTCTTGATACCTTGATTCAACCATGTTTCTAACATCATTCATCTGGTGATTGTGTTGTAGAGCCAAATAATGTTGTTGATGTTGAAACAGAGGGTTAAGAGCTTCTTTGAGATCAACAGTGGATAGAACAGAGGGTTGACTTTTTGTAGCTCTCATCTGCTTCAGTAAACTTTTGATTTCATCAACAGAATTTTTTATCCTTGTCACTCTCTCCGTCAAATCCTGGTATTTTAGCTCATCACCTATTTAATAGGATCATCTGAACTCCTACCTGAAGTGGTAGTTGTATCTATGGTATCATTAGCAATGGTTTTAGTACCAGCTTCAACCATAGATGCCCCTTTGTCTTGGAACTGGGGACTTCCCACAACAGAGGTAACAGTTGTTGCCTCAACAGTGGTTGCCTTCAACCAAGTCTTAGTATGAAACCACTGTCCAACCGAGAACTTGGGAGTTCAGCAATTGTAGTGGTTGCTTGAGTTGAACTATCACCAAGGGTTACATGTAACCCAAGGGATGTAGCCTCTTCATGTGCTGATGGGCTAGCAACGAATAAAGAGTCAGACCCAACCTCTTGATAAAGTATATTCTCAGTAATAGGTTGTTGAGAAGTGCTGGTTTGTGCCTGGTCTAATTTAATTGCATTGAGCAATGGTAAAATAGTAGGTGGAAGTGTGGTCATTGGTGAAGGTGGCTGTGTAGAAAGCGACAGTGCCATGGGAGAGGGGCTGTGGAAGATAGAACCAAGTGGATCTAGAGCTTCATAATTTGGTGTCCCTGTGTCTACAACCTGATCCTTTTGTGAGGATGCAGGAGGAGTTTCATAGCCGGTTGGAGATCTTTGATCCATCTGCTTTGCAGAAGTAGAAGCAGTGGTTGGTGACTTTGGTGCTGTCACTGGGTTAACCTCTAGGATCTCATCTTCTAAAGGACCCTTTTTGGGTTTGGTGGGCTTTTTGGTAAGTGTTTTGGTTATCTTTTTGAGGATTTTTGGTGTGGGCTTCAGAGCAGCGGTTGTGGTGTCCTGATCACCAAGAGCAGTGGGCTCAGTAGTAAGAGGTTGAGTTTGAACTTTTTGTTTAGGTAAAACTTGCTCAGCCTCCTCTACTTGTGTTTTCGCAACTTTATCTTGGTTTGTTATTCTGGTGAAGGTTTCATGAGTGAGGCAGCCTGGTTTAGTCACAGCGCCTATTTTACTTTTAGGACCTTTGATTTGATCTTGTAAGTAAACACTCAGATAACGTGGATGAATCAAAAAAAGCTTTTCTTTTTGCAATATTTTGAAAATTATTCACAAGATCATTGGAAGTAGTGGTTTTTGCTGAGAGACAAGTTAGAATTGTGTGAAAGAAAAATCTCATCTCAGCAGGAAAGTTAGGTTTAAAGATGGTCATACCTTTCATCTGGCCTACATAACCTTTTTCCAGAAACTCTGCTTGGATCTCATTTTGGGAAATGACACAGGGTGTTCTATGTCATTTAACTTGAAAACTTGAGAGATCGATTGGGGGCTAATTTGCATCAACACTCCCCCTACTCTTGAGATTATTGTATAAGGAACACCAGCAGCAGTTGAGTGAACCTTAGAATTATTCCAGAAGTCATGAAGAGAATCAATGTAAATTGGGGCTTTGACTTCTAACATGTGCTTGAATTTCGACTTTTGCAAAATTCAAATCATTGGATGATAGCGAGTATTTGCGTTGTTTGCTTCAAGTATGGCAGTGTAATTATGTGGGGTATTGAGTATGAGAGTGTAGGGAGGAAGTGCTTGTGTGGATTTCTTTGAAGATTTTGATTTGGGAGCCATGGTGTTAGAGAGAAAAACTGTTTTGAGATTTTTGAAATCGACACAGTTTAGGTTACACACTGGTGAGGGATAAAACAGGGTTTTTATAGGGTTTTGAAAAAGTGATGATTACATGGCATCTGTTGCAAGATCTGATGGCTAACATCTGGCCACGTGTAACCTCTGATGAGAAAAGTACTGATTTTAACACTATCAGTGTTTTGAAAAAGTGACAAAAATGGAAGTCAGAGGATACACTTTAACAGTGGATAAGATTTTGAAGCCTATCAGAGGTTTTGAGCACACAGATGTTATGAGCAGACTTTTAAAGATTTATTAAAAAATTTCAACTTTAACTATTTTTAAGGATGAGTTTTTGAGTTTCTGAGAACATTTTGATGCTATGTACGCATGGATTACAAGAAAACTTGTTTTTACTCCATGTTTAGCATTCCAATTCTTGAGATCAAGTTATCAAAGGTAGATGTATCCAATGCCTTGGTTAAAACATCTGCCAATTGATCTGAAGTATGGACATGATGCAAAGAAACCAAACCTTTTTCATAGCAATCTCTCACAAAATGATGTCTGATGTTAATGTGCTTTGTAGTTGAATGAGAAAGTGGATTTTTAATGATGTTTTCAGCAGCTTGACTGTCCAATCTGAGTGGAGTCTTTGGTGCAGTTACACCAAAATCCAGCAACTGGTTTTGAAGTCACAAGAGTTGAGCAGTGCAGCTAGCAGCAGCAATATACTCTGCCTCTAGCAGTGGATGTTGAAACTACAACCTGCTTTTTGCTTTGCCAAGACACTGGACAATCACCTAGGAATTGACATCCTCCTGATGTGGACTTCCTTGTAGTTTTACACCCAACAAAGTCACTACTGAAAAACCTGAAAGCTCAATATTTCCATTAGCTGGATACCAGATACCAAGTGTGGGAGCACCTTTTATGTATCTGAATAGCCTTTTTATAGCAATAAGATCAGACTTTCTAGGTAATGCTTGTGAACTAGCACAAACACATGTTGCAAACATGATGTCTGGCCTTGATGCAGTTAGGTACAATAAAGACCAAATCATGCTTCTATAAAGAGTTTGATCAACAAGGTCATCTTTACCATCAATGGTGACTAGCTTGGTGGTTGCCATGGGTGTGCTACATGCTTTACAATCATCCATATCAAACTTTTTAAGCAGTTCTTTCACATACTTGTTTTGATGGATAAATGTACCATTTTGAAATTGTTTAACTTGGAGACCAAAAAAACATTGGAGCTCACCCATTGCACTCATCTCAAACTCTGCTGCCATGAGTTTTCGAAACTCTTCACACATAGCAGTGCTTGTGGATCCAAAAATGATCATCCACATAAATTTAGACAAGCATCAAATCTTTTCCTTTCCATTTTAAGAATAAGGTTTTATCTATTTTACCTCTAGTAAACCCTATGGATAAGAGAAAGTGGATAAAGTTTCATACCAGGCTCTTGGTGCTTGCTTCAAGCCATACAATGCTTTGTTGAGCTTGTAGACATGATCAGGATGGAATGCATCTTCAAAACCTGGAGGTTGACATACATACACCTCTTCTTTGATTTTTCCAAACAAAAATGCACTCTTTATGTCCATTTGATACACCTTTATGTTGTGGCTAGCAGCAAAAGCTAAGAACAGGCGAATAACTTCCAACCTTGCTACAGGAGCAAAAGTCTCATCATAGTCTATACCTTCTTCCTGTCTGTAGCCTTGAACCACGAGCCTTGCTTTGTTTTTTACTACAATACCCCTTTCATCAGTTTTGTTCTTGAAGACCCACTTTGTGCCAATCGGACTTACATCTTTTGGCAGTGGCACAAGCTCCCAAACTTGTTGTCTCTTGAACTGAAGGAGTTCTTCTTGCATGGCTTCTACCCAACTGCTGTCTTTCAGTGCCTCTTGATACTTGACTGGCTGTGTGTCACACCCCGACTCGCAGCGGAAGACAAATGCAGGGTGCGGCAGACACGTTGTAATTCTCCATAGTTTAAAACATGATATCATAAACAGAGAGAACCTCGGTTACATCATACCATCAGTATCATATTACACACCATAAGTTTAAGTACAATACTACGAGCTATCACAGCTCTTATTCTGCTACATTTCACTACTAAAGCCGCCCACACGCACATTTCTTACTCTTGCTTCGCTTTACCTGAAATGCATGTTAGTTTTAAAAAGGTCAGCTAAACGCTGCGTGAGTTCCACTGGTTTAATTGTTATGTAACAATATGTGTTAACAAGTTTAATTGCAATGGTCACAATCACAATGATGGTCATAGTCATAGTCACAGATTTATCACCACAAACACCTTTTGTTAGTAAGATCGTGTTACAACAAACACCTGCAGCTCGCCGAACCGTGTTACAACAAACACCTGCAGCTCGCCGAACCGTGTCATAACCGACACCTGCAGCTTGCCGAACCGTGTTATAACAAGCACCTGCAGCTCGCCGAACCGTGTCATAACTGACACCTGCAGCTTGCCGAACTGTGTGTTATAAAATTTACATCATCACAAGTTGGTGCAATTAACACAGTTTTGCAACTTGCAAATCACCTCAGAAAACAACAAAATCATGCAAAAGTGGGGAAGTGAAAACTCACTCCCAATTTGGTGTAATCAACACAGTTTGTAACATGCATTCCACCCCAAGTAAAACAATAAAACAATTAAAAGTGGGGTAGTGAAACTCACAGTGCCAATAAGGGTCTCAACACACGAGTGGTCGAATAGCTGGATCAACTTTAATGACACACATGCAAGCATGGACTCAAATCAGTATCTAAGCTGGTATGGTTATATCTTGGATCGAGTAAGGAGTTTTTACTCCGGATTGAGTCTATAGGACACTGGTATGGTGATGGACGTCAGGGTAGTATTAGTTTTTAGTTTGGCTTCCGGCCACCGGTTCACGTGCCAGCCGAAGTTCGTAGTTTAACGTGTTCGGATAATGGTACGGAAATACCAATAGTTCTAACATGTTGTTATTTAAGAATGATTAACTTTTCATTAAGGGAGTTTGAGTGTTTGGGGAGTCTAGGTTGTCCAAAATTAAGATTCCACTTTCACCGTCGGGAATTCTTCCAAGTTGTCTTAGGACACACCCTAAGTGTCCAATTTGCCCGGGAATCTCCCGGAACGTTCCCCGTGTCTCAAATGTAGTGTTTGTCGGGTTGGGTCAGTTCCCGGTTCCGGCAGGTTCGTTACACGGTAAACTGCAGAAAATGATTTAAATAACTTATTTTTAATCCAAATAAATTTCCATTTAAACTACAATTGGACTAAAAATCTATAAAAATTTATATAACTCAGTAAAAATCAGTAGATCATGAGATAAATTTCTGGAAATTTATTTTGATAATTTTCTTATTTAAATAAATTATTTATAAACCTCTATTTAACCACATAATTAACATAAAATATTTTAGAAAGTTCAAAAAATCTAAAAACATACCTGAACCTTCTATACATCCAGGAAGATCTACAAAAATTTTGAGAATTTTCCGATATCGTTTCGGTGCGTTCCCGGCTACCGAAAACTCGCAAAAACGCGGATTTTTAACCCAAATCAAAACTTAACCAATGGACTCAGAATTTTTTCAGATAATTTCCCATAAGTTCCTTAGTGTTGCTGTAAAATTTTGTGATTTATTGAACCCGTTTGATATTTTTTCTGAAATTATTTCGGTAAAACAGTTAAAATTTCACCAAAAATCGTAGAAAATTCCAACAATTCTAAAATTTTACGTGGACCTTCTTGACAATATCCTACATCACCATTCCAAATTTCAGCTCAATCCAAGATACACAGACCAAGTTATAGACAAACAATAGACTGCCTAGCCTAGATTCAGTTTTCGGGTGATATACCTAGCGATCCTTCCGTTTCCAAGCGTTTATCTTGATCCCAGAAGAGTGTAAAGGCTATATTCAGTACCTACACATCAAGTACAATCCAAATATGCTAGAACTTAGATCAATTAAGCTTTAATTCGTTGTTTTTCGGTTAATCGAATAAGTAAGCGATTTTTGTCGAATAAGAGTTGATTAGGGTATCAAACCCCATTGGTTAGCACCACGGCTGCCATATAACACGACGGATATATGTGGTGTTCTTACTCAGACCCAAACATGTTTAAACTCCAAAATTCATAAATTAAAAAGCGTTTTTTGGCTAGAAATCATGTTTAATCAAGAAACCATGCTTGAAACCTTAATGATTTAAGTTAATATCTTTGATTTGAGTTGGTTTATGGATGAATTCAGCTGATGAAGAAGGGTTCGAGAGCATATTATGAGTGGTTTTTGTTGAAATTTTTGATTAAAAATAAAAGAAAAAGAAATAAAAAAACTATTTATAACCATGGGGGGTGGTGGTGGCATAGAGGTGGTCCCCTAGGGCCACCTCGTGCTTCGTTTTACGTGTGTAAGGATGATGTTTATCTTCTAGATAAGAATAGGTTCGTTTCGGGTCCGGCGCGCGTTCTCGATTTGTGTGACGGACTCCGTTTTGCGCTTACTTAGTGTCAAAAGACTCAGTTTTAAAAATTATGCATAACCGTCTAAAAATCCGAACCCAGTTACGTTTTTATCATAAAAGTATCGTTTGACCTTCGTTTAAGTGTTTTTAAGCTTGATCGATCGTTCCTTGCACATTCGGTTGCCTCATGTTATGCCCGGAACGAATGCGTTTCCCCAACCGGGAGCTGCTTCGTTTTGCGTCCCCGGGCTTTGATTATTTTTAAACCTTATGTCACTGTCTATGGCACAAATCTAAGTTATTCCTGGAACTCGGAATCTTAAATAAGGCTACCCATAATCTTATAATCAATGTCAAAGGTCTAATGCGCTGTTAAATGCCAAGTCCCCGTTTAACACGTTGTTTAAGGCTAAGGACACCAACCTCGCATCGTTGGTCCTTAGTAGTGTCATGTCAACCATGACGTGTTCTCAGATTCCTGCGAGGTATAACATATATTGTTTCGCACAACACACAAGTCATGAAATTTTCAAAAGGTTTAATCACAATTATAGTTTTAGCCATGCTTTAAGTATAGGACCAACTAAGGTGTACTTGGTTTCGTCATGGGTATCACAGTCTCCCCTGGTTAAGAAATTTCGTCCCCGAAATTTACTTTGTCATGCTAGGGAAGAGGTGAGGGTATTTTCTACGGAATTCATCCTTCTGTTCCCAGGTATATTCAGGCCCTTGTTTAGAGTTCCACCGACTTTAACCAGTGAAATTTTGTTATGTCTTAATTGCTTGACCCTACCATCAACTATTTCCACCGGCTCTTCAACAAAGTGGAGTCTATCATCAAGGTGTATGTCTTCCAAAGATACCTGGGTAGCTTCGTCCGACAGGCATTTCTTCAGGTTTGATACATGGAAGACATCGTGAATGGCACTAAGTTCGGTTGGTAACTTCAACCGATAAGCTACCGGACCTACCTTGGCTAGGATCTCGTATGGCCCAATGTAGCGCGGGGCTAGCTTTCCCGACTTTCCAAATCGGATAACGCCTTTCCACGGCGATACCTTTAACAGAACTCGTTCACCTACTTTGAACGATAATGGTTTTCTGCGTACATCAGCCCAGCTTTTCTGTCAGCTCTGAGCGGCTTGTAAACGCTTTTGAATCTGATGGACCTTATCAGTTGTTTCCTGAACTAATTCAGATCCCGTCAGTTGAGTGTCACCCACTTCGACCCAACAAAGTGGTGATCGACACTTTCGACCGTAGAGGGCCTCATACGGGGCTGCTTGAATGCTACTGTGGTAACTGTTGTTATAAGAAAATTCAACTAGTGGGAGATGCTTGTCCCAACTTCCTCCGAAGTCCAGGACACAAGCACGCAACAAGTCCTCTAGTGTCTGAATCGTGCGTTCCGATTGGCCATCGGTTTGGGGATGATAAGAAGTGCTTAAATCAATTCGCGTCCCCAAAGCCTCTTGCAGTTTCTGCCAGTATCGTGAAGTAAAGTGGCTGTCTCGGTCGGAAACATTAGCAATCGAGACACCATGTCTGGTATTATCTCATTAGTATAAATTTTGGCCAACTGGTCAGTCTTATACGTAGTGCGAATTGGAATAAAATGTGCAGATTTGGTCAATTGATCTACGATTACCCAGATCGCATCATGACCACGAGGCGTTTTCGGAAGATGGGTCACGAAATCCATCGTGATTTGTTCCCAATTCCACTGAGGTATCTCGGGTTGTTGCAACATTCCCGAGGGTTTCTGATACTCCGCCTTGACTCGCGCACAGGTCAAGCATTGGCTCACGTATTCGGTCACGACCTTTTTCATTCCCGGCCACCAATAAAACTCTTTCAGGTCGTGGTACATCTTGTCTGTACCGGGGTGAATTGAATATTTCGATTTATGAGCCTCGTCCATTATAATTGTCTCAGCTCTGAACTTGCAGGAATCCATACTCGATTCTTAAAGTACAACACCTCGTCCGTTTTCCTCATAAAACTTTTCTCGTTCCCGTGCAATCCTTCACCGGGTAGCTGGCTTTCCTTCAGGGCTTGCATCTGCGCGTTCCGGATTAGATCTATTAGACTTGTCTGCACGATCATTCCCAAGGCTCTCACTCGAAGGGGCTTAACTAGATCCTTTCTACTTAGCGCATCTGCCACCACATTAGCTTTCCCCGGGTGGTGCTTTATCTCACAATCATAATCATTTAACAATTCCACCCATCTACGCTGCCTAATGTTTAAGTCTTTTTGATCGAAAATATGTTGGAGGCTTTTGTGATCGGTATATATAGTACACTGGGTACCATATAAATAATGTCTCCAAATCTTTAATGCAAATATAAAGGCTCCTAGTTCCAGGTCATGAGTCGTGTGATTTTTCTCGTGCACCTTCAGTTATCTCGAGGCGTACGCGATAACTTTATTCCTTTGCATAAGGACGCATCCAAGTCCTTGTCGTGATGTGTCGCAATATACGACAAAGGCGTCATTGCCTTCGGGTAACGTCAAGATTGGGGCCTCACATAACTTTCTCTTTAACAGCTGGAACGTTGTTTCTTGGTCTTCACCCCATTCGTACTTTCTATCCTTCTGCGTCAATGCGGTTAACGATTGTGCGATACTAGAAAAGTTTTCGATAAAGCGGTGGTAGTATCCTGCCAATCCCAAGAATTGGCGTATTTCTTTTGGAGATTTCGGCGCTGGCCAGTTCTTGATTGCTTCTATCTTGCTTGGATCTACATGAATTCCATACTGATCCACCACATGCCCTAGAAATTGTATGGCTAGTTACCAAAAGTCGCACTTAGACAACTTAGCGTATAGTTGCTCGGCCCGTGGTATCTCCAAGATAGCACGCAAATGATGCTCGTGCTCGTCCTTACTCTTGGAGTAGATTAAGATGTCGTTGATGAAGACGATGACAAACTTGTCGATGTATGGCTTACATACCCTATTCATGAGGTCGATGAACACCGCGGGTGCGTTAGTTAACCCAAAGGGCATAACTAGGAATTCGTAGTGGCCATAGCGAGTTCGAAATGCGGTCTTAGGAATATCGTCCTCTTGGATCTTCACTTGATGGTAACCTCCGAAGGTCTATCTTAGAAAAGTATCGGGCTCCTTGCAGCTGATTGAAGAGATCATCGATTCTTGGAAGAGCGTAACGATTCTTGATAGTGACATTATTCAATTCCCGGTAGTCAATGCACATTCGGAAGCTACCGTCCTTCTTCTTTACAAATAAAACTAGGGCTCCCCAGGGAGAATAACTAGGACGGATAAAACCACGATCGAGTAACTCCTGCAACTGCGTTGATAGCTCTTGCATCTCGGACGGTGCAAGACGATATGGAGCCTTGGCAACGGGTGCCGTTCCCGGTATTAAGTGGATGCGAAACTCGACTTGCCGATTGGGCGGCAATCCGGGCAGTTCTTCCGGGAACACATCCGGGTATTCACATACTACTGGAATGTCTTCAATCTGTTTTTCGGCTAGCTCCTCCGATATGACGCTAGCTAAGAACACGTCACATCCCTATCGTATACACTTCAACGCCCTATGGTGAGATATGAGTTTCAACTGGCGCCTAACTTCTCTCCTTGTACCATAATTACATCCGTGGGGGATAAAGTAATCTTCACAACCTTTTGTTTGCATAACACCTCCGCATGATGGTTGGACAACCAGTCCATTCCTACGACAATATCAAAACTACCCAATTCTACTGGCAAAAGGTCAATAGTAAACTGGTAACCGTTAAGGGTTATAGGGCAATTAATAATAAGTTGGTGACTGGTAATTGGTTTCCCGCTGGCAAGTTCAACGGTGTAGGGTTGTTTCAGGTCAACAACAGGCATATTCAAGAGTGGCAAAAATGCAATCGACACATAACTTCTATCGGCTCCCGTATCAAATAACACTGAAGCAAATTGATTGGAAACGAGGAACGTACCTGAAACCACGTTGGGATCCTGGCGTGCATCACCAGGTCCCATGACAAAGGCACGACCTCGAGCTGCATTCGAGGTAGATGCTTGGTTCTATGTGTTCCTTCCTACCATCTGCTGGGCTAACTTCGGACAACTGTTACGAAAATGCTTCGTGCTGCCACATCCGAAGCACGCACGTGGGTAGGTCACCTGTGGTGGTGCTGGTTGATGAGGTCGCTGCTGATGAGGTTGTTGCATAGGAGGTTGAAAACGGGTTGGGTTGGGATTTAGTTCCCTGGACACCCTACAATATCGGGTGAAATGCCCAGTTCCATGGCACCTTGATCATATCACTGTTGGCACTTACCAGTGTGTTGGAAAGCACACTTTTTGCACTTTGGGATGTTTCCTTTGTAGCCATCAGAGTTGTCCGCGGGGGTAGTTATGGCATAGTTCTGGCTAGTATTCCTCCCCCTCTTCGGCGCTGCTGCCCTTGCGCGACCACTCTCCGGGGCTTCCCGCTTGTTTCCGGCCGGCTCTCCCGGCATTGTCAGAATCTTACGCCTAACCATGTCATATGTAACAGTACACGACCTGGCTACCACCTCGTGCATGGTTCAGTATTCCACAGAAGTAATGATACTCCTCACTTCTGGGGCCAGTCCCTAGATATATCTTTCAATTCTTTTGGACTCTGGTCGAACCATGTTTGGTAAAATACGCACCAGTTCATTAAAGCGGTTGGTATAACCTGCATGATCAGCGCCTTGCATTTGCAGGTTCCAGAACTCGTGCTCAGGTTTCTGAATTTCATGGGTTGGGCAAAACCTTTCCCTCATGAGTATCTTGAGATTATCCCAAGTCATCGCATTAATCGCGTCCTGTCCGTGAGTTTGAACAATAGCGTTCCACCAATTTAAAGCATGGTCGATAAAGGTACAAGTGGTGTACTTAACTGCGCAATTAGTAGGACAATTACTTATGTTAAGTACCGATTCTGACTTCTCGACCCATTTTACAAACCCATTGGGTCCCTCAGTCCCATTGAATTCCATCGGTTTGCATTCTATGAAATGCTTATATGTGCAAACCGGCCTACCATTATTTTGATTATCGTTCTGACCTACCGGTCCGGGTTGCGGATTGGGTTGCGGGTTAGCATTAATACCGGCGCTAACCTGCGCCACAATCCTCGGAATAACAGCTTGGAGTTGTTGAGCTATCATTTGCGCAATATCTGCCTCAGTCATCGGTGTTGCGCGTTTCGGGGCCATTCTATTATAAAGAATAGATGTCTAGGTATCAATGTCACGCATCCAGTTAATACATATCACATATTTGGTTAAAACCTAACACACACTTCATCACACACATGAATCCATGGCCCATATAGTCAAAAGCATCGCCATATATATATATATATATATATATATGTAATGTCATCATCATACAAGTGTCAAAATTTGCACATAGACTTAACCCATAAGGGCCAGTGCTTAGATGTGTTGTCAAAATGTGTCACCATAGTGACGTACAGACTCGATGCAACAAAAGTACTAACAAGTAAAACGTGTAAAATACTATGACTGCATCACCACCTCGACATGGGTATAACCAGTGTTTGGTAGGATGTATAAAAGATACATCATCTCTATCTATACTGAAAGAAAAACCATACTAAGAACGCCATATCCACCATGCCAATCCTCCAAAACCTACGACCAAACCTACAATAGCACCAATGCATCCGTATACCAACGCACGGAAATGATCCTGCTCATGGTGAACATACCCCATACCCTGCTGTAATGCGATGATCGCCTGCTGTAAGATGATCAAGTAGTCTCCCATCGACCGCCTCTGCTGCTCATCCTCATCCCGTGTAATGAAATCTGCTCGAACGGAAATCCCATCAAGCTGCTCTCGGTGATGGGAGCAGGCACCTCCTGGGGAGGAACATGTATACCCCAGACAGGTGGAGAAGGCTCTCTAAACGGCTGGGAAGGGCCGCCTCGCTTGTATGTGTGAAACGGGGAAGGGTCCTCCCGAGGTGGGGTCAGAAAACGAGCAGTGAAGTGCTGTTGGGTCCCTATAGGTACGGGTGTCGGACGAATATGGGAAACGGACGGTGTGAACACAGGTACAGGTGTAAGTACCCTCCGACGAGCCGTCTGTCGGAGGTGGATAAGGGGTACTTCCTGAGAACTAGGTGAAGAGAGTGAGTAAGCACTCCAGATAGAAGGAGTATAAGGCTCCGGAGGAGTCTCCGGTGGGTAACCTAGGTGCTACCGGCTCCCACTCCCAATGCCCCATGGCGGGAGTAGGGATCTTAGGAATAGGTCCTATGGGTATGGCACCACCCGGGGTACGACTATGCTCCGAGGAGCTAGTTGGATGGTGAGGTGGGGAACGGTAGGCGCTCGAGGCCTCCCCCTCGCGCCTAGTACGAGGTCTAGGTGGGTACGGACCACAACAATACCCAGAAGGATCTGGTGAGTAACTCGATGACAAGAGGGGTGTCAGCGGATCCTCCTTAGGATCAGTCTCCATATGCGAAGTCGACTGGTGACTCGAACGATCAGACATGCTACCTGAAAAAAAGGAAAACCACACACAACACTGATTGGACTGACCCAAAATACTGAACGCAACATTCCACAAATATACACATAAGCACGTATTGCACGCAATTTTGAATTTTAAGATTTATAAAAAAAATTACTTGCGGTTGGTGACGTTAGTAGATGGATGTCCGTCCTATCTCAATGACGTTCCCAGAACCCCCAAGTATGAGCAGATACATTATGGTGTTCCAGACCACAATAATTTATTTGCCCCACCAGGGCTTCCTGGTAATAGCCATGCTACTCAGTTTCTAAAGGTTCTCAGCGTGTGGAGACAAACTTAGGATTATAGTCTAGGTTCTTTTGAGATACCTAGTTCGCTATAACCGAAGGCTCTGATACCATCTTCTGTCACACCCCGACTCGCAGCAGAAGACAAATGCAGGGTGCGGCAGACACGTGGTAATTATCCATAGTTTAAAACATGATATCATAAACAGAGAGAACCTCGGTTACAACATACCATCAGTATCATATTACACACCATAAGTTCAAGTGCAGTACTACAAGTTATCACAGCTCTTATTCTGCTACAGTTCACTACTATAGCCATCCACACTCACATTTCTTCCTTTTGCTTCGTTTTACCTGAAATGCATGTTAGTTTTAAAAAGGTCAGCTAAACGCTGCGTGAGTTCCACTGGTTTAATTGCTGTGTAACAATATGTGTTAACAAGTTTAATTGCACTGGTCACAATCACAATGACGGTCACAATCATAGTCACAAATTTATCACCACAAACACCTTCCGTTAGTAAGATCGTGTTTACAACAAACACCTGCAGCTCGCCGAACCGTGTTACAACAAACACCTGCAGCTCGTCGAACCGTGTCATAACCGACACCTTCAGCTTGCCGAACTGTGTTATAACAAGAACCTGCAGCTCGCCGAACCGTGTCATAACTGACACCTTCAGCTTGCCGAACCATGTGTTATAAAATTTACATCATCACAAGTTGGTGCAATTAACACAGTTTTGCAACTTGCAAATCACCTCAGAAAACAACAAAATCATTCAAAAGTGGGGAAGTGAAAACTCACTCCCAATTTGGTGTAATCAACACACTTTGTAACATGCATTCCACCCCAAGTAAAATAATAAACAGTTAAAAGCGGGATAGTGAAACTCATAGTGGCAATAGGGGTCTCAACACACGAGTGGTCGAATAGCTGGATCAACTTTAATGACACACATGCAAGCATGGACTCAAATCAGTATCTAAGCTGGTAATGGTTATAACTTGGATCTGGTCAGGAGTTTTTACTCCGGATTGAGTCTATAGGACACTGGTATGGTGATGGACGTCATGGTAGTATTAGTTTTTAGTTTGGCTTCCGGACACCGGTTCGCGTGCCAGCCAAAGTCAGTAGTTTAACATGGTCGGATAATGGTACGGAAATACCAATAGTGCTAACATGTTGTTATTTAAGAATGATTAACTTTTCATTAAGGGAGTTTGAGTGTCTGGGGAGTCTAGGTTGTCCAAAATTGAGTTTCCATTTTCACCGTCGGGAATTCTCCCAAGTTGTCTTAGGACAAACCCTAAGTGTCCAATTTGCCCGGGAATCTCCTGGAATGTTCCCCGTGTCCCAAATGTAGTGTTTGTCTGGTTGGGTCAGTTCCCGGTTCCGGCAGGTTGGTTACACGGTAAACTGTCGAAAATGATATAAATAACTTATTTTTAATCAAAATAAATTCTCATTTAATCTAGAATTGGAGTAAAAATCTATAAAAATTTATATAACATAGTAAGAATCAGTAGATCATGAGATAAATTTCTGGGAATTTATTTGATAATTTTCGTATTTAAATAAATTATTTATAAACCCATTTTTAACCATATAGTTAACATAAAATACTTTCAGAAGTTCAAAAATTCCAAAAAATTTTTTGAACCTTCTATACATGTCCAGGAACATCTACAAAAATTTTGAGATTCTTTCGATATCGTTTCGGTGCGTTCCCGGGTACCGAAAACTCGCAAAAACGCGGATTTTTAACCAAAATCAAAACTCAACCAGTGGACTCAGAATTTTTCCAGAACATTCCTCATATGTTCTTTAGTGTCTTTGTAAACGTTGGTGATTTATTGAACTTGTTTGATATTTTTTTCCGAAATTCTTTCGGTAAAATAGTTAAAAATTCACCAAAAATCGTAGAAAATTTCAAAAATTCTAAAATTTTACGTGGACCTTCCTGCAATACCATACATCACCATACCAAATTTCAGCTCAATCCAAGATACGCGGACCAAGTTATTGACAAAACAATTTTCTGCCTAGCCTAAATTCAGTTTTCGGGTGATATACCTAGCGATTCTTCCGTTTCCAAGCGTTTATCTTGATCCCAGAAGTGTGTAAAGGCTATATTCAGTACGTACACACCAAGTACAATCCAAATATGCTAGAACTTAGATCAATCAAGCTTTAATTCATTGTTTTTTGGTTAATCGAATAGTTAAGCGATTTTTGTCGAATAAGAGTTGATTAGGGTATCAAACCCCATTGATTAGCAACAATGGCTGCCATATAACACTAGGGATATATGAGGTGTTCTTATTCAGCCCAAAACATGTTTAAAACTCCAAAATTCATGGATTAAAAAGCGTTTTTTGGCAAGAAATCATGTTTAATCAAGAAACCATGCTTGAAACCTTAATGATATGAGTTAATACCTTTGATTTGAGTTGGTTTATGGATGAATTCAGCTGATGAAGAAGGGTTTGAGAGCAGATTATGAGTGGTTTTTGTTGAAATTTTTGATTAAAAATAAAAGAAAAAGAAATAAAAAAACTATTTATAACCATGGGGGGGTGGTAGTGGCATAGAGGTTGACCCCTAGGGCCACCTCGTGCTTCGTTTTACGTGCGTAAGGATGATGTTTATCTTCTGGATAAGAATAGGTTCGTTTCGGCTCCGGCGCGCGTTCTCGATTTGTGTGACGGACTCCGTTTTGCGCGTACTTAGTGTCCAAAGACTCGGTTTTAAAAATTATGCATAACTGTCTAAAAAACCGAACCCAGTTACGTTTTAATCATAAAAGTATCGTTTGACCTTCGTTTAAGTGTTTTTAAGCTTGATCGATCGTTCCTTGCACATTCGGTTGCCTCATGTTATGCCCGGAACGAATGCGTTTCCCCAACCGGGAGCTGCTTCGTTTTGCGTCCCCGGGCTTTGATTATTTTTAAACCTTATGTCACTGTCTATGGCACAAATCTAAGCTATTCCTGGAACTCGGAATCTTAAATAAGGCTACAAATAATCTAATAATCAACGTCAAAGGTCTAATGCGCAGTTAAACGCCAAGTCCCCGTTTAACACATTGTTTAAGGCTAAGGACACCAACCTCGCATCGTTGGTCCTTAGTAGTGTCATGTCAACCATGACGTGTTCTCAGATTCCTGCGAGGTATAACATATATTGTTTCGCACAACACACAAGTCATGAAATTTTCATAAGGTTTAATCACAATTATAGTTTTAGCCATGCTTTAAGTTTAGGACCAACTAAGGTGTACCTGGTTTCGTCACGGGTATCACACTGTGTGAGTGATAGAAAACCAGCAAAAAGACAAATATTTTGGGATTGGCTCCGTGTGAGCACCCCAGATTTGATGTTGCCAATAACTTGTTCTGCTGGATGGCTTTTGAGATAAATCAAATCACCTTGGTATGGAACAATAGCATTTTGAGGTGATGGCTGCAAATGTGTATCATCTGAGCTAACCTCTATTGGAGAATTTGAAGTATCAGCCTCTGATGTAAATGGAGGTGGTGGTATTGGGGGTATAGAGGTAACATTCTGATGATTTTTGTGCCCAAATGTAGGACTTTTATCAACAGATGTTTGATTTTGTGAACTGGCAGAGGTTTGAGGATCAAACACTATTGACCCAGAAGTGGCAGAGTTTACACAAGAGCTTGTGGGACCTGATCCTCTGATGGAAGAATAGACTTTTGTTTGTGGAAGCACACAGCCTTATTCTTGATCTTGATCTTCTCTAGATGGTTGTGGTGTACCTGCATTGTCTAGCATGATAGAAACATCAGCAAATGTGAATTTATCTAAATCAAAAAGCTCTACAGGATTTGCTGGGATTTTCAGTGATGAAAGTTCATTGAACTTCACATTCAAAGTTTCTTCAACACACTTGGTCCTAGAGTTATAAACTATGTAGGCTTTAGCAGTGGTTGAGTATCTCAGAAAATAACCACAATCAATTTTGGCTGCAAACTTAGATATAGAATCTTTTAAGTTCAAAATGAAGCATGGACAGCCAAAAACTTTAAAATAGGAAATCAGAGGTTTGATTTTATCCAAAATCTCATAGGCAGTCTTTTGATGCCTGGGTTAATCAAAACTCTGTTTTGGACATAGCAAGCAGTGTTTACAGCCTCTGCCCAGAAAGACAAGGGTAAACCAGAGTCTGCAAGCATAGTTCTTGCTAATTTAATTAAAGTTCTATTTTTCCTTTCAACCACCCCATTTTGCTCTGGAGTTCTTGGAATACTATATTATCTAACAATTCCTTTTGACTCACAAAAAGCATCCAACTCCTTATTTTTAAACTCTGTTCCATTGTCACTCCTAAAGATTTTTACTGGAAGGTCAAATTGCTTTTCTACTTGTTTAACAAAGTTTTGCAAAATGACTGCAGTTTCATCCTTAGAGTGGAGGAAGAAGGTCCATGTAAACCTAGAGAAATCATCAACTATCACTAGGCAATACCTTTTGTGTTTTAAGCTCATGATTTGCACTGGGCCAAACAAGTCCATGTGAAGCAATTGTAAACACTGGCTTGTTTTGGACTCTTCAATTGATTTGAAAGAACTTTTATGTTGTTTTCCTTTTAAGCAGGAAACACAATGTTCTTCACAGGAAAATTGCTTGTGAGGCAAACCTCTTACAAGACTTTGTTTTGAGAGTGTGGTGATAGTTTTAAGATTTGTGTGTCCAAATCTTCGATGCCATAACTCAGTCTCTTTGCTAGAAGCAACTGAGAATAAGCATGTTCCAGACATAGGATTATCTTTTAGCATATCTACCACATACACATTCCCACTTCTGTGTGCAGTGAGTTGTGCTTTGCTCTCAGCAATGATTTGATCAATCTTTTTAACAACCTCTGGTCCCACAATTTGACAAGTTTTCTTAGTGAAGAAGGATCCATACCCTATGTCACTCATTTGTGAGACACTCGGCAGGTTAACTTTCAAATTTTCAATTAAATTCACATTTTCAAACTTAAGTTTACCAGCCAGAACCGACCCAGACCCTAAAACCTTTCCCTTTGAGTTATTACCAAAAGATATATAACCCCCCATGAGCCATGAAGTCCTTGAGAAGGGCTCTACATCCTGTCATGTGCCTGGAACCTCCACTATCTACATACCATAAGCTATCAAGGCAAGTAGAGGGTCCCTGCACATCAAGTAAATAGATCAGTTAAGATAGGTCTCCAAAGCTAAAATGGCTTTGGATGGGGTCACAGATGGTCCAGCCTCAAGTCTAGGACAATGGTCAGTGGTTTGGATATTTTCTTGTAACATCTGCTCTTGACCATTTCCTATCAGATGATTGTATCCATAGGGATGCTTAGTCACTCTTTGCTTTGAAGGCTTTTTGTATCCTTCATAAGTAAGAGGAACCCTTTTATAGGCTGGTTGGCCATACCCTCTTGGAAATAAATTTGATGGTGGGGCATCTGTCACTTGCACCTTTCTAGGAACAGAGGTTTTGTTTAAAGCTTTTGTAACAGATGTTTCAGTTGGTTCAAAACTCTACTTAGATTTATTTCAGCAGAACTTGAACCTTCTCTTTCTAGTGCTTTTGCCTTGATCTCTTTTACCTTTTGCTCATAGTTTTGAGATAGGCACACTCTTGAGTTAAGTGATTTGTTTTGTTGCAGATGGTGCATCTTGAAGAATTTTTTATAACACAAGTTTTGTTAATGTCATAGGCTTTTAAAAGAAAACAATCTGCAGCCACATGATTTATTTTTTCATAAAATTCACAAAACAAGTTTTTAATCTTTACTCTTCTTTTCCTATCAGACTTTTTATCAGCAGTGGTTGTACCCTCTGCTGGTACATCTTTGATAGGGATCACCAGTGCTTTTGGGGCTTTAATACCATAAGAAGTTGTAAAGTCCATTGGCTTAAAGTTTTCTAAAATATCACATTCATCTGACCAGGTTGGTTTAAACTGATATTTTTTAATTTCTTTATCTTTTGTTGAAACCTCTTATTTTTCCAAAACAACTTTGTTTCCAGCTTTATCTGTGATTTTTATTTCTTCACCAGCCAAATTTGTTGGGACTATTTTAACCAACTCAGAATCAATTTCAGCAACATTTTTTCTCATTTTGGTCATAGGTTCTAAAACCTACACCAAACTTAATGTTGCTCTTGATCTGAGCATCAAGCATAATCTCATAACCTTTACAGGACTCAACCCATTTTTCACAAGTGATTTGGGTTTCTTCTAACTCCTTTTTACACACTTGGTATTTTTCTACCATAGTTTGGAGTTGGTCCTTGATTATGCTTGATTCATGTCTTAGGCTACTCATTTCAGAATCTTTTTCACTTAACTTTGATTTTAACTCTTTAGTTAGTTTTTCAAAATTAAGTTCATCTTCTAAAATTTTGTTCCTCAGGTTTTCGTTCACCTGCTTAATGTTTGCAAAAGCAATGATGCATTTGTCAGAACATAGATCTTTAAGGATCTGAGGTGATACCTTTGTAGCAGCCATCAGAGCACAATCACACTCATCTTCACACACAGCAACATTCCATGGGTCAGCAGTAGAGTTCTTTTCCTTATCAACAACATTTTTCTTTTCTTCACTTGAAACCACTGTTTCATCACAAACTTGAACTTCATCAGTTTTTGACACTAACTCCACAGATTCAACACCTTTAGTAATTGTCTCTAAGGCCATTAAACAAAATTCTTGTTCAACATCCTTTTTGGCCATTAAAGCAAAGTTCTCATCAGTCAAATCCTCAGGCAAGCTACTCCAGTCAACATAACTTTGTGTGAAAAAGCTCTGTTGACCAACCTCTGCTAGACTAGCAGTGGTTTGAGCAGGTTGTGTGACAATGGGTACTTGTTGTACATGCACTTGAGGATGTGATGGTGCCTGAACATATTGAATTTGTGGAGCAGTGGATTGAACATAATGCACTGGAACAGTAGTAGCAGGATGTGCAAAGTGGGCAGTGTTTTGAACATGTTGAGCAGGGGTATATTGGGAATAATGAGCAGTGTTTTGTGTGTGCTGAGGTCTAGGGCCAGGATGAGTCACTATTGATCCAGAATTTTGAGACCTGCATTCTCTGGCGAAGTGTCCTAACCAACCTATTACACTTATAACACTTGACTTTTGATTTATCCAGCCCAACCTTCAATCCCCCATGCAATCCTGGGAATTTCCTACCAGTTCTCTTATAGAATTTACTAGCCCTAATACTCAATAGGGCCAGTTGGCGCAAAATATCCATTTCTTCAAGATCAGAAGGTTCAAAATGTTGCAAGTCATTCAGCTCAAAAGGATAGATTATCAGAGGTTTGGCTTTCGCCACTAGCAGTAAAAGCATAGTTGGGTGCATATGTTTCAGATCCAAAGTTCCCACCAGAAGTAATATGTATATAGTGATCATAACTTTGGTCCTTACTGCTGCCAGATCCCTCTTCTTGGCCAAAAAGAGCTATATTACCCAATGAGTAATCATTAGTCATTTGCCAGAATCTTGCAACTTCTTTTTCTAGTTTAACTCTCTCTCATAAGTGAGGAGTATCCCATGAAGTTGTGTTAACGACATTTCTTTAAACTCAACAGACTTTCGTGTTACATAAGCTACAGTCTCCCACTTATCTGGTAACGATCTAAGGAAACGACTATTGACAGTCGAATTAGGAAAAACCACGTTAACCAGTTTAAGTTCACTGATGAGGCAGCTGTAACGTTCAAACTGTTGTGTTAGAGACTCTCCTTTCAAGTGACAACTTTCATACTGCTGATTTAGAACTTCTCTGTTACTTTCAATCACTTCCTCGGTCCCACCGAATTGCTCTTTCAGTGCATCCTATAACTCCTTTGCTCTATTGCAATGGAGTAGACCAGCATAAATCTCATTGGTTAAGGCCGAAGCAACTATGCTAAATGCCTTAGCATCCAATTCAATTTTCTGGAAATCCTGCTCCAAAAATTTTTCAGGATTTTTTGGCACTTGTTTAGTTGGATCCTCTGTGCTTGGAACCATCGGAACATGAGGTCCAAAAGCAACAGATCTCCAGCAACCTTGCTGAGCAAGGATATGACCCATTCGTCGTTGCCAAATGAAATATTCATTTCTTTTGAGCATCGGCGGTTTGAACAAGGATCCAGAGTTGGCATCCTGTGTGTTTTGAGACATTTTCAGTTGATTTTTCACAGATTTCTGTTTTAAAAACTTTGAACGTAATAAAACTCTGTTTATCAAGCAAAAACAACCAAACTAAATAGCAGAGAGCTGATCTGTTCGAATCAAATCGATTGTTAGATTGAATTTGATGAATCAAGCTCTGATACCAATTGTTAGGATCTGAGTTTGAATTACTTGTAGTTTTTGTTTCAAAAATGGAAAATGATTGAGTTTTAAAAGAGATTTGCAGCAGAAATAAATGGAAAACTTTTACTACAAGCAATGGTCGTTTGTTTTCATCATCATCATGCTTTCAAGTTGGTAAACTCGCATGTGATTCACAAACTCCCTCTCACCCTTTGCAATTGAAGTTTGGTAGTAAGAAAATGCAGAGAAGATGATATGTGAAAGTTGATCTTTTGATAGACAAGTTAAACTGTTACACAAGTTACCAATTTATACTAAACTATCTAACTACTAAACATCTTTGATGACGTCAGGGTTGGTAGTGACAGGAAATATATAGTAACTAACTACAAACACTGCTAATACTAACTATCAGTGCTTAGCACTATTACATTTATTATCTATCTAATGACTAAGCTTTGATCTCTATCCTCTGATCCTTGTAACTCTGGCAGACCTTTGCAACTTTATGAAGTCAGATGATAGGAGAGCAGTCTTTAGGGAAAGCAGTGTATATACAACAGAGGTTGTAACCTCTGATAGTTTAACCAAAGCTCGGATAGTGTTATTTGGCTTTGTATCATCTGTTCCTTTCATAGGGTTCAATCCCAACAGACATCCAGGATGGATTTCCAATTTCTACGATACTTACTTGTTTCAGTGGCACAGAAGGGTTGCTCAAAACTTCTATTCGGACCTCTTTAGCCAAATGTTTGAAACTTGTAGCCGCCAACTTGCTTAAAGCATCTGCTTGTTTATTCTCGCTGCGATTAATATGTACTACTTTAAAGTGTTTAAACTGACTGATCAATGTTTTTGCCTGTTCTAGATACAGAGCCATAATGTCTCCTTTAGCGTCGTAAGCTCCGGTTACTTGCTCTGCCACTAATAAGGAATCAAGGTGTGCCGTTAAATTTGTTGCTCCCATCTTGATAGCGAGGCGCAAGCCCGCTAGAAATGCTTCATATTCGGCCTCATTATTCGTACTTTTAAAATCCAACCGAATAGCATATGTGAACTCTTGATTGTCAAGGTTTATCAGACGAAGACCCGCACCAACCCCGTCACTATTTGATGCGCCATTAGTGAATAATACCCAAGGACTATCATCAGTTATGGGGACCAGACTTTGGGCTGCTTCGCATTCAATAACTTTGTCTGTTGGTACTTCAGCAATAAAATCAACTAATACCTGCCCCTTGATGGCTTGGCACAGCTTGTATAGAATATTGTAATCTCCCAACTCAATAGCCACTTTGCAAGACGTCCCGATACATCAGACTTGGATAAAATTTGCCCCAAGTGATAATTTGTCAATACAGTAATTATATGACCTGAAAAATATCTCCGTAGCCTGCACGACGGATGAACGAGGGCTAGGACCAATTTTTTCATAATAGAATATCGTGTCTCTGGATCATTGAGCATCTTACTGACCTAATAAATTGGAGTCTGAACCCCTTTCGCACTCAACTAGTAGAACTGATCCTACTGCCATGTCGGATGCAGCAAGATAGAGTATCATTGGCCCTTTTTCAAGCGGAGCAGTGAGTGTTGGGAGTTGTATTAAACAATTCTTCATATCCTGGAAAGCACTCTATGCTTCGGGAGTCCATAAGAATTCATTCTTCTTGACATAGTTGCGCAGCGTACGAATGAATGGATAAGACTTTGCTGCATGATTAGCAAGAAAACGATTAAGCTCAACTAAACGTCCCGCCAATCGTTTCATCTCTTTGATAGTTGAAGGGGTATGGTCCCAAAAACCTTGCGCCAACCAAAGCAACCATACCCACTATTAAAGAAAACCTTGCGCATACTTCTATATCAAGGAAAGTCACTGAAACCTTGCCCCAAGTATCCAAAGAAGGAAAGGATCACTTAACCACCTTGCGCGGGCTCGCGCAAGGTTCAGAGTTAACCTTGATCAAATTTCTTGGATAACACTTTATGTACAAACCTTGCATCAATATTTACATTGAGCAAGTGCTCACCAAAAATGTTGCGCCAAGCAGCAGGAAGAGGAAAGAAGATCAGTTAACTAACTTGCGCCTCTCGCGCAAGGAAACAGTTAGTCCTGAGAAATTCTCCCTTAGCAAAAATCCTTGAATTAGTATAGAAGCAAAGAGAATCTTTTCTGTTGTAACAAACTATACACGTGGCAAGCAATAGACGGGTAACAGCTGCGAAACCTTCTGGAAGCCACTAATGCCCAATCGTGCAAAGCATCTTTTCGGTTATAACCAATTGCCACATGGCAGCATCTGGACGACTAAGAAAGATCACGGTGATGGCATGCTCACTTTTAAAAAATATAGTGATCTCATGATGACACGTGGCATCTCCCTAACCATTGATGAGCTCACGATCCGTGTGCACTAGGCCACAAAACTTAACGGAATAGCAAAAGATTGCGTTAAAGTTATCATCTCTCATTTTGGCACCCAAACTCTGGCTATAAATAAGTAACTTGGACTTCAAGTAGAGGGTATTCACGCTCAACTACTCTCTCTCTCTCTTACAATACTTTACTTCCGACTACCTGTACTTATTCTCACGCCGGAGGGTGGTCATGGTGAGAATCCCCCTTCTCCCCGTGGCGAGCTAACGGTGTTCTGTTTTGCAGGATCAGCCGGAGTACTGTTTCATTCATCATCATCGTGAAACCAAACGAAGGATTAACCCCTTTTATGCAGAGCACATTCCATAGATCTACTTAGATTCCGATCTAGTTGATCCAGGGTTTCTTCATTGGCGCCCACCGTGGGGCTCGAACCCACGACCACAAGGTTAAGAGCCAAGTATTAACTCTGAAACCATCTTTTGTAACAATGAATCCTAGGAACTTGCCTTCTTCCATGCCAAATGAACATTTTCTCGGGTTCAATTTCAAGTTTACCTTTCGCAGCGAATCGAAAGTTCGTTGGATGTTTGCTAACATTGTGTCTTCAGTGTGACTCATGATGACGAGATCATCAATGTAAAGCTCAACTGTAACCCCGATATCATCGCCAAAAACTGTATCCATAAAGCGTTGGTAAGTGGCTCCCGCGTTGCGGAGGCCAAAGGGCATCTTTGTGTAACAGAAAATGCCTTCCTCTGTGCGGAAAGCCGTCTTGTCCTCATCTTCCTTCTTCATTAGGACTTGGTGATATCCTTTATAGCAATCAAGAAAGCATTTCCATCAAAACGACGCTAAGGAGTCAACTTTCTTGTCGATTTCTGGAAGGAATAACATTCTTTAGGACACGCCTTGTTCAGATCTTTAAAATCAACGCACATGCGCCAACCACCGTTATGTTTTTGTACCATGACTGGATTAGCCACCCAAGTCTGATATTTCACTTCACGCAGGATTCTGGCATCCAACAATTCTGAAACTTGTTCATTCATTGGGCGAGTTTTGTCAGGCCCTAAGCTGCGCTTTTTTTTGTACTACCGCCCTGCTGAAGGAAAAACATTCAAACCATGTTCTGCGACGTCGCGCGAGACGCCAACCATATCAGCAGGAGTCCAGGCGAAAATATCTTTGTTTCGAAATAATAGCAGTTTTAGCTTTGCGTGAATTTCTGTCGTCATTGTGGGACCCAAAAGAATTGTTTGTTCGGGATACTTGGTATTAAGCACCTACTTCTCAGGCTCGTTTGCAGATACTGGTTTAGAAGCTTTAGCAACTGGTTCTTCGATAGACATTATTTCCTTGCGCGCGTACATAATAGCGACGCCTGTTGGTGTTGGAAATCCACAAGCAGCATGCGGAGCTGATGTAACCATGCTAAAATCGCGTTGCGCTTGTCGCCCCAATAAAACATCATGGCGAGAAGTCGCCAGTATCACCATAAAATTCACCTTAATGTTCGTGAATGTTTTTCGTCTGAGAGGGTGACGGGAAAAACTATCTGTCCTAGAGGAAAAACAGCCTCATTGCAGAACCCAGATAAAGGGAAATCAACTGGTTCTTGGCGTGCTTTGTCCTCATGATCCAATTGTTTAAAACATTGTTCGTATATGATATCCATGGAGCTTCCCGGATCTATGAACACATAATCAGTCTGGTAATGACAAAAATACCTGTGACCACTACTGGTCTCTCTTCCTGTGGTCCGCCAGGAACGACGGGAAAAATCACCTGCTACTCGCGCCATTTGTCATTTTGAAAACGTTGGAAGTTGCGTTTGCACGACATACCTCCTTGAATCATAGAAAACCTGCTTCATCTTCTTGTTGCTTGGACCCCTCATCCCCGCGCATAAGTTGTCTGACTTCCTTACGTACTGACTGCACTAAGTGTGTCAGTTTACCACTTTTCAATGCTTTTTCAATCTCTGTGCGCAAACTGATGCAGTTGTTAGTTGTGTGCCTAGTATCTTTGTGAAAGTCACAAAAGAGATTTGGGTCTTGACCCTTCTTGTTCTTCATGGGCTGAGGTTGCTTAAACTGATAGTTCTAGGTGCTAAGAACTTCAGCGGGACACTTTGTTAGAGGATTCCATTGCCGATGACGGTTCTCTTGTTTGATTGCTTTCTGGGTAGTAATTTTGTTAATCTTTGCGCGAACATCTACTGGTGAATAAGGAGAATATGAACCTTGGTTTGAGTCCTTCCAGCCTTTTTTAAACTTCCGACTGCCCCTACTCAGATCCTGAGGGCGATTCTGAGGTAGTGACGGTCTGTTGGAATTAAGGTTCTGCCCTGTCTGCGCATAAACTTTGGCTGCTGCCATTAGTTTATCCTAGCTCATTGGAAGGCCAGTTGTTCCTGAAAGTACTTTTATCATTTCATCACATCTTACCGCATATTTGAACTGTGCGCGGATAAGATCCTCATGTACATCTCCAATTTCTAACACTTCCCTACTGTTACGAGTAATAAAATCTTATAGGCTTTTGTCATCCTTCTGCCAGATGTTCATCACATCCGAGGAATCTCTGACGTATCGCCTCTGTTGACTAAAATGCGTAAGGAATTTCTCCTTAAGATCATTACAAGAGGAAAGTTTACCTGTGGGTAAATTATCGAACCAAAGGCGCGCGGCGCCGGTAAGAGTTTGTACGAACAGATGACACCACATTGGTTACGTCCAACCTCCAATTAGTCCTGCGCCAGTGAAGAGGCGCATGTGATCGTCAGGATCAGTTAAACCATTAAACTTCCCCATGTTGGATGGTAACTTTGCTCGTTCTAGCGGAGCCAACGCTATTTCGCTTACAAACTTTGAATGTTCAGCTGCTTCAGCGGGTCGATACACCAGATTGTAATTATGCTCCGCCTCGGGATTGTATGTTGCACGTAGCTTGTAGTTGACATGATCTGTAGGTAATCAATTAAAAACACTTACACTATCTCCTTCGTCATAAGTCTTATCATATTCATCATGTTGGGTGTCCCGCTTCTGTGATAGTCGCGGGCCCAAACGTGAATGAACAGATGTGCGACGTTGAGCATTATCCTCTTGTTTTCGATTGCCAGAATGAACGAAATCATTGCTGGTTTGAGAGTACATCTCGGTTCCTTCTACAGATACATGCGAAGGCGCACGACCACAGATATGTGAATCATAACTCAACACTCGAGGTGCCGGCAAAGCACGGACCTGATGAGCATTAACCGGAGCTTGAAAAGCTGGAGTTCCGGTCTGAGCACATAGTTGAGCATACATAGCATTTAAACACATTTGAGATTTGATTAGCCAAGACAACGGAGTCTCACCAGGTGGTAAAATTGATGCAACATCAACATGAGGAGCTGCCGGAGTCACTGGAATGCTCGCATGCTCTGGATCATATGGAGCATCAGCTTCGCCGGACGAATCCTCCATAATTTGTCCGTCAATCTGAGGACCACCAACGACGCGACGGATCTCAGATCGAGGACCTCCTGGAAACGATGATCCATTAGCCATGATGCTGTAGATCTAAGTAAAACGAAACGAAAGATGAAAAGATAATAGAAAATCTGTGGGCGCCAATGAAGAAACAATAGATCTAACTGATCGGCATCGAATTAGATCTAGGTTTAGTCTCTGAATAAAAGGGGTTAATCCTTCGCTTCGTCGTTTGGAATTGTACCTCTGATTAACTCTGCAAAACAAACCACCGCCAGCCTCGCCACGGGAGAATGAGGGTTCTCTCCGTGACCACTCTCCGGCATGAGAATAAGTACAGTTTATCAGAAATAGTTAAAGTGAAGTAAGAGAGAGAGGGGGTAAGTGAGAGTGAATACCTTTTGCTTATACCCCAAGATACTTATTTATAGCCGGATTTAGGCGCCAAAATGTGAGAGAGTAAATTTTAACAAAATCTTCTTTAACGTCGCTAGTCAGTTAGATCACCATCCACGCACACGGATTATGTTGTTGATCAACGGTTAAGGAAACGCCATGTGGCAGATGATGCCTTTTTTGCTTTCTGTTATATGTGTGCCATCATCGTGACTTTGAGAAACCAATTTAGATCATGCCACGTGTCAATTCTGTTGTAACCGCTCATGCCCTTGCACGATTGAGCTTTAATTGTTTCTAGAACATTTCACAGTTGTTTCCCTCTGAAATGCTGCCATGTGCCCCTTCTGTTATAACATAAAAGATTCCTTATTGTTCTATCGTCTTTCTTGCGCGCAGGTGTCTCCTGGTTAGAGAAAAAGACCCAAGCTTAACTGTTACCTTGCGCGAGCCCACGCAAGGTAGTTAACTGATTGTTTCTTCACTTAGATGCCTGGAGCATGGAAGACGATCTGCGCAAGGTCTGCTCTTGTAGTAATAATGGGTATGGTCTCTTACTTGGCGCATGGTTTTTGGGACCGTACCCCTTCATATATATATTTCGGTCCTCGCCCTTCATGGGTCTTCGTGCCTAGCACGAGTGTAAGTGGGCCTAGCCCATAAGTGTCTTCATGCCTAGCACAAGTAGGAATGGGCCTAGCCCATCTGCGTATCCATGTCTCGCACGGTGTAAGTGGGCCTAGCCCATATGCGTCTCCATGTCTCGCACGATGTAAGTGAGCGTAGCCTATATACGTCTCCGTGTCTCGCACGGCGTAAGTGGGCCTAGCCCATATGTGTCTCGCACGGTGTTTTGTCGTTATGAACTGTATATATATTCTTTGAATATACATTTGCGAATGGTGAACCTCGTTCACTTGTATATGTTCATTCATTTCGTTTAAGCATATCTTTACTAGATATATATGTTACAAATATTTATTTTAACATCGTATTCATGTCGATGTACATGTGTAGTATTCTCTTGTGTATGTACACTTCATCAAGTGTATTTGTGTACATCAACTGTATTGGTGGATTTATACATATACGTATACCATGTATATACATCACTTGTATATTTTATTGTGGGTACTTATGTTGTATTTATACGTATATGGGTACATGTACATTGCTTGTAATCATGCAATTTCACTAATTGTTTTAGTGTACGTATTCTTATACGTATGAGTCTACTTATGCACTTGTGTATTTTCACTCAGTGGGTTATTTATATAACAGTTTCTGGAATTTAAGAGTGTTGAAATATATATTTTTTCTAAGTTGTCTAAAAATACATTATTTTTAGATTCTCGTCGACATAGTCGTTTATATATATTTTGGTGGCAAAAATGCCCAAGCATTGTCGGTAAATTGTATAAGCTCCTTCTCGTGACAATATGAACGATCATTGTCGGTGACGATATATTCAGTTTCTTTCGGAACTTTTATTCTATATTTAGTGTATGTATGTAGAAACGAGATCAGGAGAAAACTGTTGGAAGTGTGAAAACGGTGAGAACGAATCCTGGTCGAACACGTGGCAGGGGCACTGATGATATGTAGGGGCAGGATTGTCACTGTTCACGTTCCCCTAAATAAGTCGCGTTATATGAAACAGATATGCTGTTTTGTTCTTATGCTTGTTTCAATGGCATTTTTTTCAAAGTAAGTTTTGAGAAATGGCGTTTATGTTTCAATGGCCTTCTTCGCTAATCACTTTTTATGCATAACATGTGATTTGGAAGATACATAACAAACAATAGAAGATTGCGCACACACATAAACGCCAAAGCAAAAGAACACTTTTTAGTAAAAAACTCAATAAGATGGACAAAATCCTCACTTAAGAATTTTGTCCAACACATTGAGTGAAACTTTATTGAGAACAAAACTCAATCTCCAAGAAACGACGTTTGCCATGTGTGCTTTTTGAACTTTCTGGCGTTTTTAGAATGAATTGTATTTAGTAAATGATGGTGTTTGTTTATATAAGATGTTTTTGGCGCGTAGTGTAGGCGGGAATTTATTATAATAAATGTTAGTAATAATGTGTCCGTTGTTTCAGTTACTGTTTGTTAAGCTTTATTTGTTAAAGCTGTAAGGTGTCCCATCATTAAGTTTGGCGTTTTATTTGAATGGCGTTTTAGATAAAGATGGAAAAATACAACTAATTAACTTTTTGTAAGTCAAAATAATGTTATTGCATATTGAAACATACAACACTTTTTTGTGCATAAACATGTGATTTGGAAGGTACATAACAAACTATAAAATATCGCACACACACATAAACGCCAAAGAAAAGAACACTTTTCAGTAAATAAAATAGGTGAGGATAAACTCAATAAGATAAAGATGTAAGTCCTCCCATCATTAAGGTTGGCCTTTGTCTGTTAAAGTTGTAAGTCATCCCATCATTTATTATAGTTTTGGTGTTTGGCGTTTGTGGCATTTGGCGTTTTATAACTAATTAGAGAAATAAAGTATTTTATTAGCGGAAAAATACACAACAAACCACAGAAAATGACATAAAAAAGTAAAAAAATAAAAATAAAAATCCTCATCCAATTTTTCATCCAAATCTTCACTGACATCGGTCTCTTCTTCTCATCCAAATCTTCAATATCATCAGTCTCTTCTTCTTGAAGATTTTGTCCCCGGAACTTTTGAATTCCTTAGATAGACGCTGATTCCTACACGGCTGGATGCCCGGCTCAAGACGAAGCTGATCATTCAGTAAGATTTGCCGTTTGTTTTTGTGGGCATCAATTTCTTCTTCATCCCACTCTTCATTGTTATCGGTCTCTTTTTCTCATCCAAATCTCTACTGTCATCAATCTCTTCTGCTTGAAGAGTTTGTCCATCTCATTCAGCAAAATCTTATTGAGTTCATCCTCACTTTAAGAATGTTGTCAAACCCATTTAGTGAAACTTTATTGAGAACAAAACTGAATCTCCAAGAAACTACATTTTCCATTTGTTGTTTTTGAACTTTTTGGTGTTATAAATTGGATGGTATTAAGTAAATATGGTGTTGTTTATATAGATGTTTTGTTGGGATCAATGGAAGGTCCTGAGATGTTGTTTATATAGATGTTTTTGGCACGTAGTTTAGGTGGGAATTTTTTATAATAAATGTTAGTAATAAAGTTTTCGTCGTTTCATTTACTGTTTGTTCAGCTTTTATCTGTTAAAGCTGTAAGGCGTCCCATCATTAAGTTTGGCATTTTTGTATGAATGGCGTTTTAGATAAAGAAGGCAAAATACAACTAATTAACCTTTTGTAAGGAAAAATAATTTTACGGAGTTTTAGATAAAGAAGACAAAATACAATTTAACTAACTTTTGGTGTTTGGCGTTTGTGGCATTTTGGCGACTTATATCTAATTAGAGAAATAAAGTATTTTATTAGCGGAAACGTACATAACAAAGCAAAGAAAATGACACACAAAATAAAAGAAAAAAAATTAAAACTCCTTGTTAGAAGGGATTTTGTCTGAGAAGTATCCATCGCTCCCGCCGTCTTCTTCTTCTTCTTCGGATTCTTCATCCAATTTCTCATCCAAATCTTCACTTTCACCGGTTTCTTCTCCTTGAAGATTTTGAAACCTCCATATGAACTTGTCGTGCAACAATGCCAATTTCAGGGTCATGTCTGTGTTCAAACATGTTGCGTTGTTTAACTCCTCTAGGAACCCAAGACTCTTTTTGGTCATGATGTTTTCAACCGTGTAGTCTTCCTGCTCCCCGGTTGTCACATACAACAGTCACTCTGACAGTGTCTTCATCATAACGCCATGATTGGATTAATGGGTCCACAATTGGATTTGCATTGTTCGATCCAAATTTTCTGGCTAATCTTGGTATAACCGTCTGTGTTTTCTCACGGAGGTTATCAAGAGGAACACCATGTGGTAGGATCCCCCTTTGTACTTCTCGTCCAACTTCACTATGGATTTGACGGTTTTCACAAACACTCTTCTTCTATTGTCAAAGATTATTACGAATCTATTAATTCTAGTTTTGAATCTCCATGAAACGATGTTTGCCATTTTTCCTCTTTCAGAGTTTTTTTTTGAAACTTAGCGTTTTGGGTAAAGATGTCGTTTTTAGTATGATCAATGGAAGGATGGTAATGTCGTTATATAATGATGTTTTTGGCGCGTAGTTTAGGAGTGAATTTTTTATAATCATGTTAGTAATAAAGTTCCAGTTACTGTTGTTCACCTCTATCTTTAAAGCTGCAATGCGTTTCATCATTAAGTTTAGATAAATATGGTGTTTCATCTAGAAGGGGACTGTATGGCTTGTAGTTTAAGGCGGGAACTTTAATGGCGTTGTACTCATGAGCTTGGCGTTTTGTATTAGGGCGCTTTACCCTTAATGAAGCGTGTCCACATAATAAAGTTGTTGTTATTTACGGAAACGCCACCGGGTCAAACTAATCCATAGATTGTTTTGATCCAACGGACGAGGGGCGTTCTCACCGTTTTCACACTTATAGGCGTTTTCCCTAAATCTTGCCCCTATATATATTTTATATATATATATATATAGAGAGAGAGAGAGAAAGTATATTGTACAATATATCTTAACGTACGATGCGTACGCGATTAGTATATAACATGCGGATTTTGTACAATTTGGTTGTCCGAGTTTTCGAGTTCGAGTTTATGAATATGTCCGAGTTTGTGAAGTCCGGGTTTGATAAATATAACATGCAGGGTTTGATAATATAACATGCGGACAATCAAATTGTGAGTCCGAGTTCGTGTGTCCGGGTTTATGACCGTGCGAATCCGAGTTTGATATGTTTAGGGATATAATGTAAGTGAGTTTATATATACCTCTTCTTGTATTAGCATTCCATGCATCAAGCTTTGAGGATAGGTGTGTATGTATATATGTAACCATATCTATTCTTATACTTGGTTATCTTCAAGTTTATGGTGTTGTCAATGGTTTGTGTTTATGTATTTAGTTAAAAAGACCCTAACTTCTAAATACATACACATAAGATTGATTTTCTGAGTTTATATTATATATATATACTCCCTAAATGTGTGTGTGTATATATATTCGTTCATTAACTTAGAAAAATAACCATAAGTGGTTAGTTTTCCTAATCATGATTAAAATTCCCAATCTCAATTAATTAAGGTAATCACTTGTTAAATCACACTTTAATCATGATCAGAATTTTAGAAAATTTCGTCATAGTTTCCCTATACTATGGCGTTTTCCACGTTTTAAAACGTATTTGTAAACAATTTTGATCCCCAATATCATCATAAACGCAATCAAGTTCCCAACGTCAATTTTTCCATGCATTTACATCACAAAGATCTTCAAGTTTCATTAACTTTTCTTATATATTTATCAAGACCACTAAAAATAACATTTCTTTTTATGTTCATCTTCCAGTTTAACAGCTTCATATAAACTTGTATAGGTTATAATCTCAAGATCATTAGTTTAAAAATCATGTTCTTAGCTTCTTGATAAATTTATATTCTTCAAAAATCAATTTCAAGACTAGTGTTTAAGTTCATGAACTTCAAAGATGGTGATCTTGCTAGATCTAATTACCTTTATGTATAGATCAAATTTTTAAGTATAATTATGCAAGATCATCAAGTCTAAACAAACTACATTACACTAAACATAAAGATCAACACATAAAGCACATAATTATGTAAGATTATTATGTTAAATTTTAGGGTTTTAAGTATTTGTTTAGTGAGCTTCAAGATAATCAATGTGTATTTCTATAATCAACTAAGTATAAGAAGCATAAATATGAGTAGAGATCATCTTACAACTAGCTCTTAGGTTAGGGAAGAACTGTCACACCACGACCACGTAAAACAACAAACCGTGGCGGAAACGTCGAGGAGTGTTGTAACAGAATTATTGTTTCAACAACCATGGCATAATAAGTTAGTTTTATTGAATATAATTGTTTACATGTCTTTAGATAAAACGGAAAATACAACATAAGCTAAACTGTTCTTCTTGCTATTATTGTCACTAAGGCCCAAAGTCTGCCCTATGTGTAGCACGATTAATCTCAAACATTCGCTCCTGAAACATATGTGAAAATAAAGTCAGCAAAGAAATGCCGGCGAGTACATAGGATTTTGTGTTGATGCTTCCATGGATTTGATTATTGTAAGAAAAGTTTAAAGTAGTACAAAAGTCGCCATGAACCATAAATAGTTTCTTTTAATAAAAACCATATGAAAATCAATATGATGTAAAAGAAATAAAGCTTGGTTAAATGGATAACCAAAAGTAAGTTTTGTCTTGTGTAAAACTGTTATGTCTTGTATTTTTTTAAAATGATTTAGATAATGCCACGATATGTAAGATAATAAAAGCACTTATATATAGGAAGTATCATCGGCGTATCCACCATGCTTTTATCACATTACATACGCCACATTATTTAAATCACTCACCATAAACCAATAATCAAATGTCGAGTAAATAAATGTCATGTAAACAATGTCGAGTAAACAATGTCATGTAAATAAATGTCATGTAAACCAATGTCATTAAACCAATGTCGAGTAAACCAATGTCGAGTAAACAAATGTCATGTAAACCAAAACCAATGTCGAATAAACAAATGTCATGTAAACCAATGTCGAGTAAACCAATATCATGTTTAATAAACCATTGCTTTTATTGTTAAAACATATATTATGGATTGTTGGCGAACACATTCTAGCCTTGTTGACTGTCGGATAAACCCCTATCCGGTCAAGGGTTTATCAATGTTCATCGGATTCTGTCATTCCCTAAGGTCGCTTCCAAACATACCTAGGAAGTGGGAACAGGATTGTCAATCCTATGGCACCATTACATACTACCGGTCGGCGTGATCAATGTTAATGAATGTATCATTGTTGAGTTCAACGCACCAAAATGTCAAAAACAATGTAAGCATGTCTTGAAAATGTCCAAAAAATTTCTTTTGAAAATGTCTTTGAAAACCATGTACTAGTATACTAGGTCAACATACATAGCAAAAATGTGTTTGAAAAACCAATGTGTTAATTATGCAAATCAAGATGTAAATCAAATGCAATAAAAGTCATGTAGTATGTGTACTAGTAATCAAAGCATCTAATATATCATGAAAACACGAAAGTAATCATAGGCAAAATATGTTTCACCCCAAAACATTTGAAAACGTAAAAGAGGACACTATGTACTCACTTGTGATTGAAATAAAGTCCTTGTTCAAGAAGATAAACCAAGATCAAGAGTCCGTGAAATCAAGCGTGTCCTACAAAAAGTTAACTATGTAAATATCGGAACTTGAAATAGGAAGATTTAGATAGAATGAGACCTTATAAACCAAGTGAGTGTTGGAACTCATATGATATGGTTTAATAAGTTTACATTCTGAGTTGGAAAGATTTTTAAGTCTTTTGACCCGTTATGACCCGTTAAGGTAGTTTAAGCTACTTTAACGCATCGTTTGCGTAACTACGCATTCGGATGGTTAGATATGTGTTACAATAAGTTTTATCTGCTTAATCATGGTTAAAATGTTATTTGATCGGATTATATGTCAAAATTTATGTTACCTATGTGTTTAATTGGTTTTCTTGCGAAAAGGGCATTTTGGTCATTTTTAAGGGATATTACCATTGATTAACATAACACTATCCGAAAGACATGACCATAAGGTATAGCCTCAGAGGGTTATTCCCTATATATTTATGGTCATAAATATGTATTTGGTCGGGTCTAAAAGTCGACCAAATGGGTCAGATTCAAAAGTCAAAGTGGTGGTCAAACCGCTAGACTTTTGACTCTAAACAAGCACTATAACAAGAGTGACGAATTTGACATATCTTGACATGTCTTAATAAGTTTATAAAAGAGTTTTAGCACTAAAACAAACTGTTTTGATACCCGAAAATAGATCCATTGCAGAATGCGCAAAAATCACATTTTGACCGAAACTTTAACTTGCCAAAATAACTAGAAATGGTGGCAATCAGTAGGCATGATTTTTAGGGATCATAACCACCTTGGTTACCATCATATTACAAGTTTCAATTGAGCTTTATCTTGATCAATTCATGATCAAAACAAAAAGTCAAACAGAAAGTCAAACTGTATGATTTTTAGTTCATTTAAGCTATAATAATTCAACATGACAAGAGTGGAACACTTACAAACACAAGGGAATGATCAAGAACACCAGAGAAAGCTCCAAGAATGTTGCAATTCGGATTAATGGTTGACGCAAGTATGAAGATGGTTGAAAAGTTCAAAAATGGACACGATACTTGGTATTTATAATGATCAAATGATTACCAAATCATGACATGTGTTATGCCAGGTGTTAGGGGCTAATAGGTGTCAAAAGCAGAAGAGAAATGATCAAAATCACGAGCTAAGTGTCCTCAAATGAACAGGCTATTGACAACTGGTTCTGGTGAGCTGGGCAGGTCCTTACGGACCGTATGGTGTCTAGGCTTACGGTCCGTAAGCCTGTGATCTGGGCAAAGTTTGCATAAATTACTAAACAAGTTTATCGCGTTTTGGCACTTTTAACACCCGTTAACCTGATTTCTAAACTCCATAAGGACAATATAGAAAAGGGGACTTGAAATGTGTCCAAAAATGATCCAGAGGTCGGTTCGTTTGGTCGTACGGTCGCGGTTTTTGGTTAATTACGGCGAAAATCGTAACGAACGCGTGTATGACCGTAAATGCGTAACGAACGACATCTTTGCATTCCAATCACTAAAATATGATATTTTAATGATTACAAAATTTTTTGGATGTTTGTACATGTTCCGGATAGCGATTTACGCAAAAAGGCATAGTTTCACAAAATTTGCAAAATAGCTCCTGAAGTTACAAAAGTGTGATTTTGCCATACCGAAGCCTTCAAAACTTAATTCTAAGTTATGTAAAGGTTATTTTAAGGTATGTTAAGATTGTGTACTTATTCCGGAGTGTGCGTTGCTACGAGAATCGGCAGACTTTCGTAGTTTGACGTAAATAGTCCCTGTGATCGAATAAGCTTGTTTTTGACATACCAACCCTTCAAAACTTATGTCTAAGTTATGTAAAGGATATATAGGGTATGTTTAGCTTATGTCACCATTTCGAACTATACGTTGCGTTTAGCTAATTATGTTTGCGTAACGTTTTGCGATTTCACTTCCAGAAAATGTTTAAAGATCGGATTTGAAAAAGGATTAAAAATACGCAAATGTCATAAGTAAATATACAAAACTCATAAATGTAACAAAAAATTTCATTAAATATAACATTGTTGGATAAAATACAAGATGGGGAAGCACAGATGTCAAAGTCTTCCCTACTTCAGGAAATTTCGTCCCGAAATTTAATTTGAGGAAACTGGTGAGAAAAGATGCGGATATTTTGCCTTCATTTGATCCTCTCTTCCCAAGTAAACTCTGGGCCACGTTTGGATTTCTAGCAAACTTTGACTATCGGTATACGTCTGCGCTTTAGCTTCATACTTCACGATCCAATATTTCCACTGGTTTCTCAACAAAATGCATCGTGTTATCAACACGAATTTCATCAAGAGGGATGTGGAGGTTTTTATCAGCCAAACACTTCTTTAAATTAGACACGTGGAAGGTTGGATGAACATTTCCAAGCTCAGGAGGTAGCTCAAGTTTGTAGGCCACTTTTCCGATTCTCTTAATGATCTTAAACGGTCCAACATATCGTGGCGCAAGTTTTCCTTTCTTCCCGAATCTAATAACGCCTTTCCAAGGTGATACCTTAAGGAGTATGTGATCACCGACTTGGAATTCCAAGCGCTTGCGTTGTTTGTCCGCGTAATTCTTTTGACGGCTTCTAGATGTCAGAAGGTTTTTGCGAATCTTCTTGACTTTGTCCGTTGTATCATGAATAAGTTCAGGTCCAGTGAATCGAGATTCACCAATCTCATTCCAACAGATAGGTGAACAAAATTTTCGACCATAAAGAGCTTCAAAAGGTGCCATATCAATGCTGGAGAGATAACCGTTGTTGTAAGAGAACTCGATCAAAGGTAGATGCGAATCCCAACTACCACGAAATTCAATCACACAGGTTCTTAGCATATCCTCCAATGGTTGGATCGTCCTTTCAGATTGTCCATCCGTTTGAGGATGATAAAGCAGTACTCAGATTAAGCTTGGTTCCCATGGAAGATTGCATGATTCTCCAAAAATGAGATGAAAATCGAGCATCGCGATTAGATATAATATCCAAAGGGACACCATTACGAGATACTTTTTCATTCACATAGATCTTAGCAAGTTTGTCAGTAGAGAAGTCCTCACGAATGGCTATAAAATGTGCTGACTTAGTTAGTCGATTGACAACTACCCAAATGGCATCATGTCCTCTAGGCGTACACGGTAATTTGGTAATGAGATCCATGGCAATGTTTTCCCATTTCCAAACCGGAATCTCTGGTTGTTCAAGCAAACCAGAAGGACACTGATGTTCTGCTTTTACCTTCAGACAAGTAACGCATTTGGATACGTAGAAGGCGATGTCTTCCTTCATACCCGGCCACCAATACTGAGTACCAAGATCCTTATACATTTTGTCTGCACCAGGATGAATTGAGTAACGAGACTTGTGAGCTTCATCCATTATCAAGGTGCGGAGATTGTCTAGACTTGGAACCCACAAACGGTTCAGATAATAAGATAACCCATTATCTTTTGTTTCAAGTTGAAGCTCGAGATGATGTGGTAATTCAATACCCATTTTGTCTTGTGCAACACAAGAACGTTGAGCTTCAAGAATACGTGTCAGGATATCAGACTGAACCTGTACACAATGCAGCTTGACACGTTCTTTACGACTTAGCGCATCGGCTACAACATTCGCCTTGCTAGGATGGTAGCGAATCTCGCAGTCATAGTCGTTCAGAAGTTCAACCCATTTTCGTTGCCTCATGTTTAGTTCTTTCTGATTGAAGATGTGTTGAAGACTTTTGTGGTCCGTGAAAACCACACATTTTGTACCATAAAGATAATGTCTCCAAATTTTGAGGGCGAAAACGACAACACCCAACTCAAGATCATGAGTGGTGTAATTCTTTTCGTGAACTTTCAGTCATCTCGAGGCATAAGCTATAACTTTGTCTCTTTGCATAAGGACACAACCAAGACCTAAGTTAGGCGCATCACAATGTACAACGAAGTCGTCGTTACCCTCGGGTAAAGATAGTATAGGAGCATCACAAAGCTTCTGTTTCAAAGTCTGGAAAGCTTCTTCCTGTTTGGGTCCCCACTCAAAAGGTTTATTCTTTTGAGTTAAAGCAGTGAGGGGAACCACAATCTTGGAGAAGTTAGCAATGAAACGGCGGTAATAACCCGCGAGACCCAAGAATGAACGAACTTCAGTAGGATTAGTAGGCGTACTCCAATCCCTGATTGCACTGATCTTGGCGGGATCTACGTGTATACCTTGTTCGTTGACGATATGTCCCAAAAACTGAACTTCCTTAAGCCAAAATTCACACTTGGAGAATTTGGCGTAAAGTTGTTCTTTCTTTAGGAGTTCCATTGTTAGACGAAGATGTTGTTCGTGATCGGCTCGAGACTTTGAGTAAATCAAAATGTCATCAATGAAAACAAAGATGAACTTGTCCAAATAAGGCTCACAAACCCTATTCATGAAGTTCATAAATACGGCAGGAGCATTTGTTAAGCCGAAGGGCATAACAGTGAACTCATAATGGCCATAACGAGTGCGGAAAGCTGTCTTGGGAATATCTTCCTTGAGTAGACGAAGCTGATGATACCCAGATCGTAGATCAATCTTTGAAAAGCAAGTAGCACCCTGTAGTTGGTCAAAAAGATCATCAATGCGAGGTAGGGGATATCGATTCTTGATTGTGAGTTTGTTAAGCTCACGGTAATCGATACACATGTGAAAAGACCCGTCTTTCTTTTTCACAAAAAACACAGGGGCACCCCAAGGTGAAAAGCTCGGTCTAATGAATCCTTTGTCAGATAACTCCTGAAGCTGTTTTGACAACTCTTGCATCTCAGACGGTGCAAGACGGTATGGAGATTTGGCTATTGGGTTGGCACCAGGTACAAGGTCTATACGGAACTCAACTTGACGAGTAAGAGGTAAACCAGGTAGCTCCTCAGGAAACACCTCGGGATAATCCTGAACCACGGGGATATCTTGAACAGTTTTGCCCTTGCCTTTCTCCTTTACAATATGTGCCAAGAATGCCACATAATTTTTCCGCAAGTATTTCTGAGCTTGGGTACAAGTTAAAAAATTAAGGTTACTGACGGGTTTCTCTCCATGAACTTCCAGAATTTCCCTTGATGGAAGAGGTACACGAACAATCTTATCGAAACAAACCACCTCAGCATGATGTTTGGTTAACCAATCCATTCCCACTATAATGTCAAAGCTCCCAAGTTGCATAGGAGTGAGGTTAATAGGAAAAAGATGGTTATTAAGGTTCAATAGACAACCAGGAATGACAGAATCGAGTGTAAGAGGTTCACCACTGGCTATTTTCCACTGTCAAGGACTTTCCTAGTTTGGTTCTTGGTTTCGCAAGTAAAGGCTCAAATGTTAATGACACAAAACTTCTATCAGCACCCGAATCAAATAGTACAGAAGCAGGATGGTTGTTAACTAAGAACGTACCGTTCACTACCTTGTTATCTGCCCGTGCCTCGTTCGCATTAATATTGAAAGCTCGTCCATGAGCCTGCTTCGCATTTGCCAATCTTGGGCAATTGTTACGGTAGTGGGTGAGATCCCCACAGTTATAGCATGATCCTGGTGGGTAATGAGGTCACACAGGACTGGCTGGCTGCTGAACCGGGTTACGAGCCACATTATTCGGGTTAGGAGGAGAAAGACAAACATTGGCCAGATCTACCACAGTTTGTGCAAATACGACATGGAAGATGAGGCTGGTGATGACTGTTGCACCTGTTGCACAAAGGTGCAATGCCGGTATACTGTTTCTTGGCGGGAGGCTAAGCAGGCTGGTTGGGAGCAGCTTGATTAGGTGCGGCTTGGTTGGGCTGAGTAGTGACTGCAAAATTCTTGGAAGCCTTGCGCTTCCTAGACTTCTTTGAGCCTTTGGATTTCTTACCCTTTTGTTTCTCAGACTTGTCAGGCGATTTCTTGTCACCTTTACGGTGGAGCTTACCCTTTTTGATCTTCGATTCAGCCAGTGTCGCAGATAGCTCAATGGCTTGCCTGACAGTAGTGGGGTTGCTGCCAGTGATAATATCCTGAACCAGGTCAGGAAGACCATCTATGTATTTCTCGATTGCCTTATCCAAAGGCGTCACCATCTCAGGACATAACAAACTCAACTCCTCATACCTGTCAGTATACGCACGGTGCTCACCATTGTCTTGCTTCAGATCATGAAACTCATTTTCGAGTGCCCGCTTTTCATGTCGGGGGCAAAACTCTTTCATCATTAAGGCTCTGAGTTCCTCCCAAGTCTGACCCATAGCAACGTCGGCACCCCTGTCTCTCATCACTCCGTTCAACCATGTTAACGCTCTCTTTTCAAACATGCTTGAAGCAAACTCAACCTTGCCCTCATTCGGACATTGCACATGACGAAAAGTATTCTCGAGACTTTCAAACCACTGTAGGAGCCCAGTTGCTCCCTCAGAACCACTAAACTTGAGTGGTTTAGCCAAATTGAACTGTTTAAAGTTGCACACAACAGGTGCATTGTTGTTATTGGCTTGGTTCATTTGAGTTACGAGATGAGGTAGTCCAGCAGCAATCTGCTGAGCTATCATAGCTGCCATGGCGGGGTCCGGATTAGCGTTTACGTCTCGTCGAGGAGGCATTCTAAAAGAGAGAAAACATGAGAGAAAACGAGCGAGATGAATGTTGGATAATAAAAAAGGAGATGACAAAATATCGACAAATGTAAGGATGGTGGTCATTCGTTCGTTTACTCAAAACAAACAAACGACACAAAGTGACTAATCTGTCACACCCCGACCCGCAGCGGAATAAGAGTCGGGGTATAATTGGGTTATCACCAAAGCTCATGATAATTACCAATATGTTTCATATTTATTAAAGTCAAAGTTACATTTCCAAATATCCAAACATGTCCATACAATACAAAGAAAATAAACCAAACATAACAATCCCAAACTCTAAATCATTTTATTCTTCTAGTCCAATCCTATGTGTTTCTGGCTGCAGCTGGTTCACATGTATCATGTGTAAAAATGGGGGTTTTTGGGTCAACATAAGTTGTCGAGTGAACCTTGTTAGATAAACATATATTATTGATTTACTTGTTAGTTTATCAATGAAAAATTGTGCATAATCATAAATGAGCAAATGTAAATAATCAGACAGTGGCAATAGCAATCACAACTATAACATACAATAACATATGATAGCATACATAAACATACCAACATCATACGATAAATAACATAAATGAAACTGTGCGATCAAGGCTCAATCAAACGGAGCCGATCGTATTGCATGTACTGAAAATGAAAAAAAATGTCTGTGCGATCAAGGCTCAATCAAACGGAGCCGATCGTATGTGGGCACGCCAGGTTCACGCTCATAATGAAATGGGGAACATGCTCAACGCTCATAATGTAATGGGGAGCGGCGGCCTATGAAATTGCATGTACTGAAAATAATAAATTGCATCTAACAATAACTATACAACAGTTGAAACAAACTGAATACACATGTTCATGATATGATGTATGCACAATGGTTTAAATATAATATATATAACAAGACACATGATACACCCAAAACCGTGATTAAACGTGGAATTTGTAAAGATTCACTCACTTTGGGTGCGTTGGATTGGAGATGATGAGATGCGTACGAGTCGGGAGAATTGAACAACGAGAATTACTAACCTAAATAATAACGGAAAAATATAGTAAATGAGTGGATTTTATTAAGGATTTTAATGGAATTTTTAGATATATTTTTGTGAGTTTAAGGCTATTTTCTATCTTCAAAATGTTATTTTTAAGTATTTTTAATTGATTTTTAAATTAAATTAAATAAATAAAAATATATAAAAAAATTGTTTATTTTGCGTTGACCGTTGACTTGTTGACCTGTTGACCGGTTCGATCAGGGTGCAAGGATGCGCTGGGTGAGACTCGAACCCGAGACCTCCCGTACGCGTTCACGCAGCTCTACCAACTGAGCTACGTGTCTAACCCGAAATAATCTTGTTTTTCATTATATTTATATACTAATTCGGTTTAACCAAAATTCTTTTAATTTCAAAAACATTTTAATTCAACAAACCGGTGCCAGTAACAGGTTTCGAACGCGTGACGTGCGACTTAGTGTTGCACACAGTCCACCGCTGGACTGTGTGTCTAACCTGGTTAATATCTCGGTTTTTATTATACTTAACAACTAACGGAGTTAACCCGGTTTAGTTTTAAACAAAAAGGCATTTTATTACATAAGGAGTGCGTGTATCAGGGATCGAACACGTGACATGCGACTATGTTTTGCACACAGTCCACCGCTGGACTGTGTGTCTAACCCGTTCATATTACTGATTTTAAATAAACTTATAACTTAACTAACTTCGTCTTCTTCATTCAAATTACAGTCGACTGAATTACTAATCCGTTTCTTGCGTTTACGATTATCAAACATTCATAAGACTAAAATGAAATAGCAGAGACGGTGTTGGAAGTAAACATACCGTAGGAATGATTTATCACAGAGTCTCCGGCAATGCGTCGGCTCTGTTTTTGTGCACTTCAACTGAACGAAACAATTAACCATTTTGATTAGCCAATCGTGGGATTGAAGTGATAAACAAACGTTAACAGAGTGATTGAAGGTCCTTACCGTTTCACAGACGGAAATAAAGATTTCCAGAAAATTTCCAGCGAACTGGAATTATCTGATAACGGTGCCTGAATTCGATCTCAAGTGGATGGTTTGAGTTAGAAACAGCTTAATAACTGTTAGACTACGATGGTATTGAAGAACTTACCGATTTGAGGACAAATACGGTTTTCCGGCGAACCTTACAGAAATTTCCGGCGAGTTGATTTAAGCGTTCTGATGGACTGAAAGTGTGATGAAAGTGAAATGGAATGTTTGCCTGATGTCTCTGAGTCGCGAGAAGGGTTTTGATTGAAGTAATCTGAACTTTGATTATTTTCGGTTATAAAAACCGATGATGATGAAAATTGATGTTCAATCAATTCCGAATTGATTAAAATCGTCGGTGCATCGGTTATAAACCTGAATGTGCGATTAATCAAACGATTAGTCGATTGAATTGCCGATTTCAGTTACTCAGTTGGCGCAACCGGTTTAACTATATTTGTATATAAGAGTTATTTGTTTCCAAGGGATGACAGAAAACAACAAGTGGCGGAGTGGTGATGTGTGTGTGTGTTAAGTCTTTGGATTTCAGTTCTGGCTGACCCGGGTTCGAGTCCCGGCAGCAACATTTCTTTTTTATTTATTTTTTTTTCACTTTTTATCAAATATAATTTTTATAGTTTAGTTTGTTTATTAATTATGTATCATTAAAAACCAAAATAACCATAAATACACAACGTGACATTTATAACTTGATATTCGATTACAAAACGGAGCGGGTTTGGAAACCCGTTTTTGACAAATGTTACAGTATCCCCTACTTTTAGGAATTTCGTCCCGAAATTTAAGTAGTTGAAGTAGTAGGAAAAAGATGCGGGTATTTTTCACGCATTGAGTCGTCACGTTCCCAAGTAAACTCAGGTCCCCGTTTCGACTCCCAGCGTACCCTAACAATTGGAATGCGACTTCGTCGTAGACGTTTCTCTCCGAAGTCCATGATCTCTACTGGTCTTTCAATAAAATGCATAGATTCATCAATCTGAATATCTTCCAGAGGAATGTGGAGGTTTTCATCAGCGAGGCACTTCTTCAAGTTTGATACGTGGAACGTGGGATGAATCATGTTGAGTTCTTTTGGTAGATCAAGCTTGTATGCTACAGGTCCTACTCTTTCGAGTATCTTGAAAGGTCCTACGTAGCGTGGTGCTAGCTTGCCCTTTTGACCAAAACGAACTACTCCCTTCCACGGTGATACTTTTAGAAGTACATGATCACCAATGTTAAACTCTAAAGGCTTCCGTCGTTTATCTGCATAACTCTTTTGACGACTTTGGGCCGCTAGAAGATTGTTTCGGATTTGATGGATCTTGTCTGTGGTTTCTTGGATCAATTCTGGACCAGTGATTTGAGCTTCCCCAATTTCGTGCCAACATACTGGAGATCGGCACTTACGACCATATAAGGCTTCAAAAGGTGCCATGCCGATGCTTGAATGATAGCTGCTGTTGTACGAAAATTCAACTAATGGTAGGTGGGCGTCCCAATTTCCCTTGAAGTCTATGACACATGCTCGAAGCATATCTTCAAGAGTTTGAATGGTGCGCTCAGATTGTCCATCAGTTTGAGGATGATAGGCGGTACTGAGATCTAATCGCGTACCCATAGCGGATTGTACTGCTTGCCATGTTCGTGAAGTGAAACGACCATCACGATCAGAAATAATGCTTAACGGTACCCCATGTCGGCTTACGATTCTCTGATATAAATACGAGCAAGCTTTTCGTTCTTGAAATCTTCGCGGATAGGAATAAAGTGAGCTGATTTTGTAAGTCGGTCAATTATTACCCATATAGTGTCATACCCACCAGAAGTGCGAGGTAACCCGGTAATGAAGTCCATGGTTATATTTTCCCACTTCCATACAGGTATTTCAGGTTGGACCAGAAGTCCTGAGGGTCTTTGATGTTCAGCTTTCACCTTGGAACATGTAAGGCACTTAGAAACAAAAACAGCAATATCCTTCTTCATTCCAGGCCACCAATAGGTAAATCGTAGGTCTTGATACATCTTATCGGCTCCTGGGTGTATAGAATATCGCGTTTTGTGAGCTTCATTTATAAGAATTTCACGAAGATTGTTGTGGTTAGGTATCCAGATACGATCTAGGTAGTACAGAATACCGTCAGATTTAGTTTCAATTTTAAGTTCAGCTCCACAGGACATCTCCTTTCGTACATCATCTTCCGTTACTGAAACATGTTGGGCTTCTCGAATTTGATCTTTAATGTCAGATATGATTTGCGAACATAGAAGACGAATGGAGTTCACATAACCCTTTCGACTGAGTGCATCAGCCACCACATTTGCTTTGCCAGGGTGGTACCGAATTTCACAGTCGTAGTCATTTAGAAGTTCGACCCATCTTCGTTGCCTCATGTTTAACTCTTTTTGATTGAAGATATGTTGAAGACTCTTGTGGTCAGTGTATATTTCACACTTAGTACCATAGAGATAATGTCTCCATATCTTAAGAGCGAACACAACGGCTCCAAGTTCTAGGTCATGAGTGGTGTAGTTCTTCTCATGCGTCTTGAGTTGTCTCGAAGCATAAGCTATAACTTTTCCTCTTTGCATTAGAACGCAACCTAATCCTTGCCCTGACGCATCGCAATAGACCACGAAATCATCACAACCTTCAGGAAGAGTGAGGATTGGTGCATCACAGAGTTTTTGTTTAAGGGTTTGGAAGGCTTCTTCTTGCTTGGGTCCCCATATGAAAGGTTTTCCCTTATGAGTTAAAGCCGTGAGTGGTACAGCAATGCGAGAGAAGTTTGAAATGAAACGACGATAATAGCTAGCTAGACCAAGAAAGATCTTACTTCAGTTGGTGTACGTGGAGCTTGCCACTCTTGTACCGCTTTGATCTTTGAGGGGTCGACATGTATTCCCTTGTCATTGACTACATGTCCGAGGAATTGCACCTCTTTTAAACAGAATTCGCATTTGGAGAATTTGGCGTAAAGCTTTTCCTTCTCTAAAAGTGTAAGGATGAGTCGAAGATGACGCTCATGATCAGATTTAGATTTTGAATAAATAAGAATGTCGTCGATGAAGACTATAACAAATCGGTCAAGATAAGGTTTGCAGACTCTGTTCATTAGGTCCATGAAGACAGCTGGAGCGTTGGTTAAGCCAAACGGCATGACCATGAATTCATAATGGCCATAACGAGTTCGGAAAGCAGTCTTTGGGACGTCTTCTTCATGTACTCTAAGTTGATGATAACCAGATCGAAGGTCGATTTTGGAAAAGTAGCTGGCACCTTGAAGTTGGTCAAGAAGATCATCAATGCGAGGTAAAGGATAGAGATTCTTGATTGTTAATTTGTTGAGCTCTCTGTAGTCGATGCACATACGAAACGATCCATCTTTCTTCTTTACAAAAAGGACAGGTGCACCCCAAGGCGATGAGCTGGGACGTATGAATCCCTTGTCAGTCAACTCTTGTAATTGACTGGCTAGCTCTTGCATTTCAGAGGGGGCTAACCTATAAGGAGACTTTGCAACTGGTGTAGCACCAGGTATAAGATCAATACGGAATTCGACTTCTCTAACTGGAGGAAGTCCTGAAATGTCGTCAGGAAAAACTTGCGGGAAATCTTTTACTACTGGAATGTCTTCAAGTTTCTTCTCCATGGTTTCCTTTTTGATGATATGAGCTAAAAACGCGACATAATTCTTGCGAAGATATTTTTGAGCTTGAAGACAAGACATTAAGCTGAGCCCTTTCGACGAGGTTTCACCAAAGATTCGAAGAGTCTGACCGTTTGAAAGAGGAATACGTATAAATTTTTCGCGACATACAACTTCTGCCTGATGTTGACTGAGTCAGTCCATACCAATTATGATATCAAAACTTCCCAGCTTCATAGGAATAAGGTCGACTGAGAAATTGTGGTCGTTTAGGGTAAGAGTACAGTTGCGTATAATAGAGCTTAATGAAACTGGTTTCCCGTCAGCAACTTCTACCGTTATGGATTCCATGAGCTTATCCCGATTTTGGTTTAAGATAGGTTCAAATTCTAAGGACACAAAACTTCTATCCGCACCAGTATCAAATAACATAGATGCATATCTACCATTTATAAGGAACGTACCGTTAACCACATTGCCGTCAGCTCTGGCCTGGTTAGCGTTGATATTGAAAGCTCTTCCTCTTGCAGGTGGAGGAGCTTGGTTTGCTTGATTCACCAGGTTGGCTTGGGCCTGAGCATGAATAATGTTTACCAACCTTGGACAAGTGTTTCTGAAATGGCTTGGGTCTCCGCAATTGTAGCAAGCCCGCATTGGTTGACCCATAGGATAATTGAGTTGGTAATATGTTTGGGCTAAATGTTGGGTGGGTGGTAATAGTAGGGGTTGTTGGGCTTGACCCATTATTTGTTGGTGGGTTTGGGTTGAAGGTTGGTGGCGGTTCGTTCGCTGAGGCATGCGGCAGGTTTGAACAGTATGACCTGCGCGATCGCAGCCGGTGCAATATTGGCAAGGATGATCAGGAGAATGGTGATATTGGCAACGGTTGCATTTTGGTAACGGGCCAGTGTAAGGTCTTCTGTATGGTGCGGGTGAAGGGGCAACCTGGGTAATGGGTGCAGCAGGAATAGGGGAGTTGGTTGAGTAACAGCGAAATTTCTGGTGTTGCGCTTCCTCTTGTTAGCAAACTTAGAGGAAGAGATGGGATGGTTTGAAGTTTGACCCTCAACAGGGGCTTTCTTTTTCTCTTCTTTGAACTTCCCGTTGCGAATTCGATTCTCGGTCAGTTCAGTTGCTAGCTCCATAGCAGCTTCAAGTGTTACCGGTGAAGTGCTGAGGACTGAATCTTGAATTTTCGAGGGAAGTCCTTGAATATAATGCTCGATCAAACGATAAGTTGGGGTAAACAAATTTGGAACCATTTGGTTCAACTCCAAGAACCTCTTGTTATAGGTGGTGTGATCCCCCTCCTTCTGTTTTAAAGAATGAAATTCGTCCTCCAACTTTTTAATTTCACCCCTAGGACAGAAACGCCTAGTCATGATTTCCCTTAACTCCTCCCAAGTTAAGGCCATTGCATCATCAGTTCCCCTCTTCCCTTTTTCAGTATTCCACCAAGTGAGAGCTACCCCAAATAGTCTCCCGGTGGCGTATCGAACCTTGCGATCCTCAGGACTATCGCAGTTGAGAAAAGTGTTTTCCATCTCCTCAAACCAGTGGAGGAGGGCAGTGACACCTTCGGTCCCTTCAAATTTAGGAGGATCACAAGACTTGAAATGTTTATATGAGCACTTGCTGGTAGGAGGGTTGTCGATGTTCTGGTCATGTTATTGGGGAGGGTTAGTAGGATTTGTAGCGAGGGCTTGTTGTACTTGGACCACAATGTCAGGCAGTATCGTGGCCATTTGTTTCGCGATTTGTGTGGCCAAGCGTTCCTGAGACCTTCCTGATCTTTTACCCCTTCGTTGTTGTCTGGACGACATCTACAGGAACATACATAAGAAGATTGTGAGTTTATGGTGTCTTTTTAGGTGTCATGTGTCTTTAAGAAAATAAAATTAACATAAATATCAATAATGCAACTACATCCATAGGATGTCTTGGGTTTGCTCATGTTGGGCCTCAAATGTCCCCCATACCTTCACCTATATAGTCATGTGGGCCCCCATGGCTATTGGCTTGGTAGGATTCACATTAGTATTGGCGATTTAACACTTGCATCACCCGAATGCAAACCACAAAATATGTTTACGAGATGTATGGTCGGAATGTGTCCAGGTGTAGACACAATGACAACTCAAAGTGGGGTTAGTTCACACGACGTTTGGTATAGCATGCTTTGGCCTAATAGGTACTTCGTACTCTCATCGTTAGTCCCCAGGTAGGTAAACTGGTCCTTTATTTGGATTTATACGAATGCCAGCCTAGACAGGACGTCCCGACTACCGGTACTGGTACCCTTCCAGTTACTACATGCCCGTCATGAGAACTCACTTTGATGAGATTTGAAAACACAAAAATCATTGTAAAAGCAATCATGATGTGGTGTGTGCTTTCATGGATGTGATATGTTATGAGTATATGATTCATGATAGGCATTATATGATAATACATACTTATGATCATGCTTGCATAATATTGAATGTAACATTTAACATAAAACATATAAACATCATGAAATTTGGCATGTAACACACAAAAATCTTATAAGTTTCTAATCAACTATAGTATAGGCTCTAAGGGTCTAATAACCTATCCTATATCCCTATAGTTGTCTCTGATACCAATCTGTCACACCCCGACCCGCAGCGGAATAAGAGTCGGGGCATAATTGGGTTATCACCAAAGCTCATGATATTTACTAATATGTTTCATATTTATTAAAGTCAAAGTTACATTTCCAAATATCCAAACATGTCCATACAATACAAAGAAAATAAACCAAACATAACAATCCCAAACTCTAAATTATTTTATTCTTCTAGTCCAATCCTATGTGTTTCTGGCTGCAGCTGGTTCACATGTATCATGTGTAAAAATGGGGGTTTTTGGGTCAACATAAGTTGTCGAGTGAACCTTGTTAGATAAACATATATTATTGATTTACTTGTTAGTTTATCAATGAAAAATTGTGCATAATCATAAATGAGCAAATGTAAATAATCAGACAGTGGCAATAGCAATCACAACTATAACATACAGTAACATATGATAGCATACATAAACATACCAACATCATACGATAAATAACATAAATGAAACTGTGCGATCAAGGCTCAATCAAACGGAGCCGATCGTATTGCATGTACTGAAAATGAAAAAAAATGTCTGTGCGATCAAGGCTCAATCAAACGGAGCCGATCGTATGTGGGCACGCCAGGTTCACGCTCATAATGAAATGGGAACATGCTCAACGCTCATAATGTAATGGGGAGCGGCGGCCTATGAAATTGCATGTACTGAAAATAATAAATTGCATCTAACAATAACTATACAACAGTTGAAACAAACTGAATACACATGTTCAGGATATGATGTATGCACAATGGTTTAAATATAATATATATAACAAGACACATGATACACCCCAAAACGTGATTAAACGGGGAATTTGTAAAGATTCACTCACTTTGGGTGCGTTGGATTGGAGATGATGAGATGCGTACGAGTCGGGAGAACTGAACAACGAGAATTACTAACCTAAATAATAACGGAAAAATATAGTAAATGAGTGGATTTTATTAAGGATTTTAATGGAATTTTTAGATATATTTTTGTGAGTTTAAGGCTATTTTCTATCTTAAAAAATGTTATTTTTAAGTATTTTTAATTGATTTTTAAATTAAATTAAATAAATAAAAATATATAAAAAAATTGTTTATTTTGCGTTGACCGTTGACCGTTGACTTGTTGACCTGTTGACCGGTTCGGTCAGGGTGCAAGGATGCGCTGGGTGAGACTCGAACCCGAGACCTCCCGTACGCGTGCACGCAGCTCTACCAACTGAGCTACGTGTCTAACCCGAAATAATCTTGTTTTTAATTATATTTATATACTAATTCGGTTTAACCAAAATTCTTTTAATTTCAAAAACATTTTAATTCAACAAACCGGTGCCAGTAACAGGTTTCGAACGCGTGACGTGCGACTTAGTGTTGCACACAGTCCACCGTTGGACTGTGTGTCTAACCTGGTAAATATCTCGGTTTTTATTATACTTAACAACTAACGGAGTTAACCCGGTTTAGTTTTAAACAAAAAGGCATTTTATTACATAAGGAGTGCGTGTATCAGGGATCGAACTCGTGACATGCGACTATGTTTTGCACACAGTCCACCGCTGGACTGTGTGTCTAACCCGTTCATATTACTGATTTTAAATAAACTTATAACTTAACTAACTTCGTCTTCTTCATTCAAATTACAGTCGACTGAATTACTAATCCGTTTCTTGCGTTTACGATTATCAAACATTCATAAGACTAAAATGAAATAGCAGAGACGGTGTTGGAAGTAAACATACCGTAGGAATGATTTATCACAGAGTCTCCGGCAATGCGTCGGCTCTGTTTTTGTGCACTTCAACTGAACCAAACAATTAACCATTTTGATTAGCCAATCGTGGGATTGAAGTGATAAACAAACGTTAACAGAGTGATTGAAGGTCCTTACCGTTTCACAGACGGAAATAAAGATTTCATGAAAATTTCCGGCGAACTGGAATTATCAGATAACGGTGCCTGAATTCGATCTCAAGTGGATGGTTTGAGTTAGAAACAGCTTAACAACTGTTAGACTACGATGGTATTGAAGAACTTACCGATTTGAGGACAAATACGGTTTTCCGGCGAACCTTACAGAAATTTCCGGCGAGTTGATTTAAGCGTTCTGATGGACTGAAAGTGTGACGAAAGTGAAATGGAATGTTTGCCTGATGTCTCTGAGTCGCTAGAAGGGTTTTGATTGAAGTAATCTGAACTTTGATTATTTTCGGTTATAAAAACCGATGATGATGAAAATTGATGTTCAATCAATTCCGAATTGATTAAAATCGTCGGTGCATCGGTTATAAACCTGAATGTGCGATTAATCAAACGATTAGTCGATTGAATTGCCGATTTCAGTTACTCAGTTGGCGCAACCGGTTTAACTATATTTGTATATAAGAGTTATTTGTTTCCAAGGGATGACAGAAAACAACAAGTGGCGGAGTGGTGATGTGTGTGTGTGTTAAGTCTTCGGATTTCAGTTCTGGCTGACCCGGGTTCGAGTCCCGGCAGCAACATTTCTTTATTATTTATTTTGTTTTCACTTTTTATCAAATATAATTTTTATAGTTTAGTTTGTTTATTAATTATGTATCATTAAAAACCAAAATAACCATAAATACACAACGTGACATTTATAACTTGATATTCGATTACAAAACGGAGCGGGTTTGGAAACCCGTTTTTGACAAATGTTACATAATCAAAGTAAATTGATCTTTATAACGTATCGCGAAGACATGCTTTAGCCTATAAGTGGACACTCACCCCAAGAGTTCCCAGGTAAGAGTGACTGGTCCGATTAAGTGGATTTGTACGAACACTCTAGCCTTAGACAAAAAACTCAGGGTACAGGCACCCACCCTTCCAGATTGCACGTGTTCACATTATTAAAACCCAAACTTTGACAAGATTTGGAAAACATCAAAGTCTTAACGCCAAAAACAAATCACCCAAGGATGGATGATTGATTTCAAAAAATCTTTTTGTAAATTGTGTTTATGTTTTGGTATTCACCTAAGGATAGGTGACGGTATTTTTTTAAGAATCTAAACACAAGATAACTTGTGTTAGGGTCCTAGAAAAGTTATAGTCTAGGTTAAAGCATTACTAATAACCTAATTCCATATAACCATTGGCTCTGATACCAATCTTTCTGTCACACCCAGACCACGTAAAACAACAAACCGTGACGGAAACGTCTGGGAGTGTTGTAACAAAATTATTGTTTCAACAACCATGGCATAATAAGTTAAGTTTTATTGAATATAATTATTTACATGTCTTAGATAAAACGGAAAATACAACATAAGCTAAACTGTTCTTCTTGCTATTATTGTCACTAAGGCCCAAAGTCTTCACTATGTGTAGCACGATCAATCTCAAACATTCGCTCCTGAAACATATGTGAAAATAAAGTTAGCAAAGAAATGCCGGCGAGTACATAGGATTTTGTGTTGATGCTTCATGTCGTTGATTATTGTAAGAAAAGTTTAAAGTAGTACAAAAGTCGCCATGAACCATAAATAGTTTCTTTTAATAAAAATCATATGAAAATCATTATGATGTAAAAGAAATAAAGCTTGGTTAAATAGATAACCAAAAGTAAGTTTTGTCTTGTGTAAAACTGTTATGTCTTGTATTTTTTTAAATGATTTAGATAATGCCACGAAATGTAAGATAATAAAACCACTTATATATAGGAAGTACCATCGGCACCATGCTTTTATCACATTACATACGTCACGTTATTTAAATCACTCACCATAAACCAATAATCAAATGTCGAGTAAATAAATGTCATGTAAACAATGTCGAGTAAACAATGTCATGTAAACCAATGTCGAGTAAACAAATGTCATGTAAACCAATGTCGAGTAAACAAATGTCATGTAAACCAATGTCGAGTAAACCAATGTCATGTTTAATAAACCATTGCTTTTATTGTTAAAACATATATTATGGATTGTTGGTGAACACATTCAAGCCTTGTTGACTGTCGGATAAACCCTTATCCGGTCAAGGGTTTATCAATGTTCATCGGATTCTGTCATTCCCTAAGGTCGCTTCCAAACATACCTAGGAAGTGGGAACAGGATTGTCAATCCTATGGTACCATTACATACTACCGGTCGGCGTAATCAATGTTAATGAATGTATCATTTTCGAGTTCAACGCACCAAAATGTCAAAAACAATGTAAGCATGTCTTGAAAATGTCTTTGAAAATGTCCAAAAAATTTCTTTTGAAAATGTCTTTGAAAACCATGTACTAGTATGCTAGGTCAACATACATAGCAAAAATGTGTTTGAAAAACCAATGTGTTAATTATGCAAATCAAGATGTAAATCAAATGCAATAAAAGTCATGTTGTATGTGTACTAGTAATCAAAGCATCTAATATATCATGAAAACACGAAAGTAATCATAGGCAAAATATGTTTCACCCCAAAACATTTGAAAACATAAAAGAGGGGACTATGTACTCACTTGTGATTGAAATAAAGTCCTTGTTCAAGAAGATAAACCAAGATCAAGAGTCCGTGAAATCAAGCGTGTCCTATAAACGGTTAACTATGTAAATATCGGAACTAGAAATAGGAATATTTAGATAGAATAAGACCTTATAAACCAAGTGAGTGTTGGAACCCATATGATATGGTTTAATAAGTTTACATTCTGAGTTGGAAAGATTTTTAAGTACTTTTGACCCGTTATTACCCGTTAAGGTAGTTTAAGCTACTTTAACGCGTCAATTGCGTAACTACGCATTCGGATGGTTAGATATGTGTTACAATAAGTGTTATCTGCTTAAACATGGTTAAAATGTTATTTGATCGGATTATATGTCAAAATTTATGTTACCTATGTGTTTAATTGGTTTTCTTACGAAAAGGGCATTTTGGTCAGTTTTAAGGGATATTACCATTGATTAGCATAACACTATCCGAAAGACATGACCATAAGGTATAGCCTCAGAGGGTTATTCCCTATATATTTATGGTCATAAATATGTATTTGGTCGGGTCTTAAAATCGACCAAATGGGTCAGATTCAAAAGTCAAAGTGGTGGTCAAACCGCTAGACTTTTGACTCTAAACAAGCACGATAACAAGAGTGACGAATTTGACATATCTTGACATGTCTTAATAAGTTTATAAAAGATTTTTGGCATTAAAACAAACTGTTTTGATACCCGAAAACAGATCCTTTGCAGAATGCGCAAAAACCGCATTTTGACCGAAACTTTGACGTGCCAAAATAACTAGAAATGGTGGGAATCAGTAGGCATGATTTTTAGGGATCATAACCACCTTGATTACCACCATATTACAAGTTTCAATTAAGCTTTATCTTGATCAATTCATGATCAAAACTAAAAGTCAAATAGAAAGTCAAACTGTTTGATTTTTAGTTCATTTAAGCTATAATAATTGAACATGACAATAGTGGAACACTTACAAACACAAGGGAATGATCAAGAACACCAGAGAAAGCTCCAAGGATGTTGCAATTCGGATTAATGGCTGACCCAAGTATGAAGATGGTTGAAAAGTTCAAAAATGGACATGATACTTGGTATTTATAATGATCAAATGATCACCAAATCATGACATGTGTTATGCCAGGTGTTAGGGGCTTGATTAGTGTCCCATTAGGTGTCAAAAGCAGAAGAGAAGTGATCAAAATCGCGAGCTAAGTGTCCTCAAATGAAGAGGCTATTGACAGCTGGTTCTGGTTAGCTGGGCAGGTCCTTACGGATCGTATGGTGTCTAGGCTTACGGTCCGTAAGCCTGTGATCTGGGCAAGTTTGCATAAATTACAAAACAGGCCCCTGCCGTACGTTTTATCGTGTTTTGGCACTTTTAACACCCATAACCTGATTTCTAAGCTCCATAAGGACAATATAGTATAGGGAAATTTAAATGTGTCCAAAAATGTTCCAAAGGTCGGTTCGTTTGGTCGTACGGTCGCGGTTTTCGGTTAATTACGACGAAAATCGTAACGAACGTGTGTATGACCGTAAATGCGTAACGAACGACATCTTTGCATTCCAATCACTAAAATATGATATTTTAATGATTACAAAATTTTTTGGATATTCGTACATGTTCTGGATAGCGATTTACACAAAAATGCATAGTTTCGCAAAATTTTCAAAATTGCCCTTGAAGTTACAAAAGTGTGATTTTGCCATACCGAAGCCTTAAAAACTTAATTCTAAGTTATGTAAAGGTTATTTTAAGGTATGTTAATCTTGTGTACTTGTTCCGGAGTGTGCGTTGCTACGAGAATCGGCAGACTTTCGTAGTTTGACGTAAATAATCCATGTGATCGAATAAGCTTATTTTTGACATACCAACCCTTCAAAAATTATTTTTAAGTTATGTAAAGGATATGGGTATGTTTAGCTTATGCCACCATTCCGAACTATACGTTGATTACGTTTGCGTAACGGTTTGCAATTTCACTTCCATAAAATGTTTAAAAGATCGGATTTGAACAAGGATTAAAACTACTCAAATGTCATAAGTAAATATACAAAAATCATAAATGTAACACAAAATTTCATTACATATAGAATTGTTGGATAAAATACAAGATCGGGAAGCACAGATGTCACAAGAACAATGTGAAGATGATGAAGAAGATGTGAAGGTCTTGAAGCTGCAATGGTGAGATGAATGCTCCTAGTGCACTTCCAAGCTCTTACACCACCTTAGATCTTCATAACATGCTCCATAGATACTTGTATTAGTTCAAGAAAAAATAGAGGTGGTGTGGTGTTGTTGGAGCCATAAATGAGAGGGAGAGAGAAGGGTTTTTTGTGAGTTGGAAATGTTATAAAGTGAAGATAAGGAAAAAAGGGGGATTTGGTTTATAGCTCTTGCAAGTTCCCAAGTCAACAAGATCCTAGACCATATCTTCATCCATCAAATTGTATTAAAGAAGTATGGTGTGTGTGGGACCCACATTGGGAGGGGGGTAAAGTGAAATTTAGTTATTATAACATGTGGTAATATCTTAGGTTAGAGATTTAGGTCATTAACATGGTTCTTGCATCATTAGTGTGGTAATGATGTTTTAAGGTGTTAAGTTGTCTTAACTAGTTCACTAGACTAGTTAATTAGGTGTTAGGATGTATATTTTAGCCACTAGTTTCGTTATCGGGTCTTTATCGGTTAAAATATGGAAGGTGTTCGACGATACCGGTAATAATACCTTGAACAAATATTCGATATCCTCGAGATCGTTTAAGATAATTAGCATTATCTAATAGCCTTGTCAGTGCTGCGGATGCTGAAAAATGTTGTGAAGTGATGCATTAATTAGATTATTATTCGGATCGGACAATTAATGTGTTTAGGCATTTTTCCAGAAAATTTAGGTATTATTGCAAGTGATGCCCCTAATTAGGGTTTTTGTGTATATGTTTATGATGATATGCTTTCATATCATTCGTTAGTCGTTTCAGGAATTTTTGTAACATTTACAATTTTTGAACATTATACAATTTTGATCATTTTCGTATTCAATAAATTGTTATATTTTATTTACGAAATTCGTAATCGTATGATCGAGCGAAACGATATTCACGACATATTCAGAACAAGATCCAAGTTTCATATGCCTTAATACCCTTCATATAGCTTAATTTACAAGTTAGAAGGGTTAAAAATGGCAAACAAGTGATAATACAAGTCTAGGGGCTGAAACTGCCTAAAATCAAAACTTTTGTCCTTCAGGGGTCTTACGAATCGTAAGACCTGGACCCCATACGGTCCGTAAGGGACACTGAGTACAGCAGAATGTTAGTTGTCATCCTCAGCTGCATTTCTTGGCCTCCAAGTCGCAATTTTGCCACCAATTCACCTCCTTTGGACATGTGTGATGACACTCGCCAGTTCATAATACCTCATGCGACACTTGGCTTGATTTGGTGATCATTTGATCACTGTAATAGCAATGATCTTGTCCATTTCAACTTGCTCATTTCAATTTATTTCTCCCAACTCTTTGGAGCTTGTTTCCAGCAATTGGAAGCTTCCTACTGAGTTCTGAAAGTGTTCTTCAACACAAGTAAGTGCTCTTTCTAGTTCTTGTCATTATTTTGGCTAGGTATGAGCCAAAAGTAAAGCAGTTTGACTTTCGGTTCTGACCATTTTGGTCAAGTCAAGGTTCAAATAGAACTTTGCAACATGATCGTAATCTTGAAGGTAATAATCCCTCGCGATTACACCTTCTGATGTTCACATTTAGTAGACGAAATGACGAGTCAAACTTTTACGAAATAAAAGTCAAAAGCGCATAAAAAAGCATTTTACGACGAACATGTTTTCGAGTATTAAAACTTAAAGTTTTGTGACCAAATCAGTTTTATAACATTATTAGACATGCTCTAACATGTCTAAGTCGTCATTTCTAGTTTAGCGCTTTTTCCTTAGTCGAAAGTCGAGCGATTTGACTTCCGCTTTGACTTTCGATTCTGACTCGTTTGGTCAACTTTAGGATCCAACCAAGCCCATTTATATGACCATAGTAATATAGGATATAACCCTCCGAGGTTATACCTTATAGTCATGTCGTTTGGTTAGTCAAATGACGAGTCAACTATATATACTTTTAAAATGTCAGAAATGCCCTTTTGGCACAAAAATAGTTTTGAACATGTATGGTCAATATTTTTAACTTATAAAACAATCATACAACATAATTAAACTAGTTTTGACATGTTAGACTCGTCATAGGACTTATTTAACCATACGAAACCGTAGTTACGCATACACCCATTAAAGTGGCATAAACCATTTTAACAAGTCAAAATACTCCTAGATATTTCCTAATCAGAATGTAAGGTATTATGAGCCATATTACATGAGATCCTCCACTCGTTTGGTTTATGAACCTTATTCTATCCGTTCCTCCGATTAAGCCACATTATACACTAACCTTAGTTATCTGACATATTAGGAAACACTTGAACACTTGAGCGTTGTTTACACAAGACATCTACGCAATCCAAGTGAGTACATAGCTCCCCTCTTTTACGTTTTCTAGATGTTTTGGGGTGACTCACATGTGCTAAACTATTTTCAAAACGAGTATATGGTTTATATAGAACAATACGTTTTCAAAAATGTGGGAAACTTGTTGGTGCGTCATCCGTAACACAAATGACATTCATAACATTGACCAAGCCGACCAGTAGTATGTTATGGTGCCGTAGGACTGACAATCCCGTTACCAAAATTCCCGGTGTTTGTGGGGAAGTTTGGGGAACGACATAAACTGTGTTTTAATAAACCCCTTGGTGGTTGTTAGTCGAATATTTTAATAGACCCTTTGGTGGTCTGTTTGTCGAATATTTTAATAGACCCTTTGGTGGTCTGTTAGTCGAGATGAGTCAACACCGGCTTGAATGTATTCACCAAAACGACCACAGTTTGCACAACTAAAAGAAGGACGAGTGGTTTATACAAAACAAGGACGGTTGGTTTATACATAACACGGACGATTGGTATATGCAAAACAAGGACGATTGTTAATGACACGAACGATTGGTTTATACATAGTAAGTGATTTAGATAACGAGACGAGTATAATATGATAAGAGCATGGTGGATATGCCACTGGTCTTTCCTATATATGAATGATATTATTGTATTACTCATCGTAGCATTATCCAAATTACTTCAAACAAGGATAAATGGTTTTAGACAATTCACGTACGGTTTTCAATTAAAGATATATAAACCATACAATAAATCGATTTCTTATACGGTTTTACAAAAGAAACACTTTTGTTAAGATTCATGGCTACAAGGTTTTATAACTCATACCAACTTTTATAGTTGGTTAAATATATTTCAATACCAAATATTTTAATACAAGTTGGGATACAAGGTTTTCACTCATCGACTCTCGTAGTTGGACGAGGTATTGCAAATACTAATACAAAGCCATGAATTTGACACACAAAACCTACTCACCAGCATTCTTTGTTGACCATCTTTTTCACATATGTTCAGGTGCTAATGTGTGATGATTATGAACGCATGCTACACGTAAGATGGACTCGGGCCTTAGTTTACTTTAAAACTTAAAGACAATTGTGTGTATTTTGTTTGTGTTATCTAAAGACAATGTAAATTATTAATTCAATAAAACAAAACCTTGAATACCATGTGTTCGAAACAATTCCTGTAACCTGACTCCCTGACGTTTTCTCTGCGGTTTGTTGTTTTACGCAGTCGGGGTGTTACAAGTTTCTGAACTATACTGGCATAAATAGTGTGTTAAGGTGAATAGAGTTTTTTCAGTATTGTTTGCCAACGTATTAGGAAATAGTTGTTTGTTTTTGCGACAAGGCGAACCAGCAATATGAATTGTAATGTTTTAACATGTCCTGTTACTGCTAGACTTTGTACGACCCAATCATTCATAAAATAAGTCAAAAGAACGCAATTAAATTGTATGAATAGTGATTAAGTTGTACAGAATTATCATGAAATTTTGCCGGTTGTCACACCTAAAACTAGTTCCTCTCAACCACTCATCACTGAGAGCATACTCTAACAAGTGACTAGTTTAAGTTCGGAACTATTTGCTATCCCACAAGTGTAGGAGGGTACACCTCTTCTGTCACAAGTGACACTTGCAAGTTTTTCAAGTGAAGCAGCCACTACAATTGTAGGGACCACACTATCACAGTTAGACAATGGTTACACTGCTAAGACTTTCTTGAAGACAACACTATTGAGTCTACAATAGTACACTCATTAAAGTTGGAAGTCCCCAGAACCAAGAACAAGGGACATTTGGTTCAAAACCAAATACAACTACCTCTGGTAGGAATTCAAATGATCCTATTAACTTAGGTGATAAATTAAGATACCAAGAATTGACGGAGAGAGTCACCAAGATCGAGTCTTCAGTTGATGAGATCAAAGATAAGCTGAAAAACTTGGTACAAAACTCAAGAACTCCACCAACAAATGCAAAAATTGCAAAAGAAATGTGGACCCATGCACAAATGTATCTCCAACTTCAAAAGCAATCTGCTGATGCCACCCACATATGCACGTGGAGTTAATCAGGAATGTGGTTGATGCAAGGTACAAAGATACACAAGAAGAGATGAAAGCCATCAAAGATCATCTTCTTCAATCAACAGACAGTACTCAAAAACCCAGGTATACTGAAGACGATGCCAAAAAAGGGGAGGTGCAGAAGGCATGAGAAAACTTCCTCCTCAAGTCAAAAGAGCTCAGAAAAAGCCTGACACATCTGCAACCAAAAAGTATAAAGAAGATGCCCTTGAAAAGGAAAAAAAGAGTGATACAAAAGAAGCTAAAGATGAACTTGCAATACAAGTTGAACAAAACTTGGGTTCTTCAATAGAGGTTCCTGCAAGAAGACAACCTATAAGATAACTCAAAAGTACTGTTACATTTGTATCTGCAACAAGCTCTATCCCTACAACCTCTGTTCCATCCACAACCACTGTTCCAACCATCCAAACCACTAACACAATACAAACCATTGTTCCCTCCAGCCAAAATTCTTTTGGCATTTGTCACACCCTAATTTCCAAGGAAATCCCGATCGGCCCAGGTGGAGAGTATCGTGACGTAAGATTGGTGTCGTCATAGTCAAACAACACAAATAGCACAGCGGAAGTCTTGGATTTAAAATACTATTATAAACGTAAATGTTCAAAGTTCAAAATAATAATAATACAAACGTTTGTAATAAGATCCACAGGTGGATCATAAAATGTACAAGGCGATTCTATAATCAGACTCTAGGCTTCAATGCAAGGAGTTGCAAATTCCTATTAGGCATTTACCGAGCAGCTTCCAGCCTATTTACGTACTTTGCAACATGCTCTTACTCTTTTGAAAATACGTCAATTTTCACTGGTAAATACAAATAACCGAAACATTTTGAAAATATTTCAAAATTGTTTTAGGTGCACAAGGCGCATAATTTTTGTAAATAACATGGGATAATTCAAAATGATCTTGTATACAATTTTATAAGTCTGTCAATACATATGGGGTCCGGTGTAGAAACCGAATAACATGATTAACCGATACGCCACTTTAACCCACGAAGGGGTATCCCCAATATGGGTAAGAAAACATTTTATATAGCATAAGCATCTGTCGGGTGTATGCCTACACCCCGTGCATAAGTGGTGGCCATTAGCAATTTAATGAGCCGAGGATATCCAGGACACGGTCGAATTAACCCCTGATATTTAAGTTATCAGACAATACCGATTAACGGGTTATGCGGATTTTCTAGTCACAATCCGACAGATGATCTCATACTCGACCAAGCGCTAATAATATATCTTATCCCAAGCCCGTATAGGGAAAATAGGTTAAGAGTATTTACCTAGCTTAGCAAGTCTTATAAAATAAGAAAATATAATAAGCACCGTCGTATCCAATTAACTAGCTTGGTTTGCAATTTACTGGAAGGCTCTAGTCTGGAATGAATGGTATTAATAACCAATTAGATTGTCAACGAGTCCTATTCAAGTCATAGACTTGGACCGGTTATATTAAATTAATCGAAACAGTACGATACGCTAGATTAAGCGATGACCGGAATGGAATGTAGTTTAAACCCAAAAAGTACTATGACTTGTATAATATGGTTAAACAATGTACAATCTATAATTGGAGATAAAAATGACAAAGTTTGACCCGTTTCAGTAAACTTACATAAATGGACTACATAAGCTTAATTGTGCGCATATAAGTGATATCGGGTAACCGGATGAGTCATGAACAAGTTCTATATGCCAATATACTTTAAGTAAGTTGTAATATCAGTAGGATATCAACTTATATGCCCGATAAGGTTTTTAAATAAAACTATGCCTCGTAAGGGCGTTTTAGTCATTATATGATGTATTAAAAGAACTTGCGTATAAACTGATGTTATGTACATGATCATTCTGTGTTATATGATTTAAGACCAATCTATGAACCGAAGGGGCATTTTGGTCATTCTACACATAGTTTGAGAACTTATTTAGAAATCTGAGTTATAATCTTATACCTACTGTAAAAATATTTTAAATAAGTTATAATATCAGTAGGCATCAAGTTATAGTTGATAGTTATATGATCATAATGCAACCTTAAATCAGCAGCAAACTAATCTAAATCGGGTCAGAATTGAAAGTCAAAGCAGAAGTCAAACTTTGCGACTTTCGGTTGCAAACCGACCCTAGAACTGGAATTGACGAGCTGAACATGTTACCACATGTTCTAATAATTATTACCAGCTTGTTTAAGTGTCAAAACATATTTTATAACATATATAAACTCATATTACAATATTTATAAAATCTGACATGTTTGACTTTTTAAAGCATTAAACTTTGACCCGTCACTTGACCTAGTAAACATGATTTTCAGGAGGTGCCATTTTGAAGGATTAACACCTACCTAATTATGATCACGTAGCCATGTTCATCTTGAACAATGGCTGGACCATAAAGGTCTAAACTGAAAGTCAAAGCATTTATCAAAAATGCTTGACTTTTGGCTTTAAAAGCCTATAAAATGATAATTAGAAGTGATCCTTAGATGCAAATGAACTAAGTTGGATGCTCCTTTCAATTTGGAACTTCCAGAGGAGGGAGATAGAGTGATAAATGAATAAGGTGCAAGTTCAACAGTGAAGCTTGGCACCTATTTATACTTGTAGGAGGATTATGAGGAGCTTCCAGGTGTTAAGGGAAGTTAGGAGGAGCCTACAAATGTCCATGGACGTGGCATAGGAGACAAATAAGCCCATGGTTTCGAAACGGAGGTGTTTTGTAGCTTAGAGTGGCCCCCAAGCAAGATTCTGTTGCAGACCCTTTCTTACGGCATGCGAGAGATAGGGCTGGGTCTGTCACGCCGCGCGAGAGACTCTAAAACTTTGAAAGTTTGACACTTTCAACCCCCTAAGTACTAAACTCCCATATATTACCATATAAAACATATTTAGTCCTCCAAAGCCAACATTTGGCATACCCAGGAATATAACCGTACATCGTCAAGCTCCCGGTTCGTTAAAGGGTCATTCAGAGGCATAGTTTCAGCATGCTGACACCTTTAGTCCTTCCACATTCATACTTTCGTATAAATTCACGAATGGTCCCTCTCGTCCAACAAGTGGCTCATTTGAGAGTACGGACACCGTTAGGGCTGTTCAAAAAGCTCGTGGCTCGGTTTAAAAGTGAGCCGAGCCGGCTCGGCTCAGTTAGAAAGTGGCCTAGCTCGGATCGGCTCGTAACGAGCCGAGTTGGCTCGGTTTGGCTCGCTTTGTAGCTCGGCTCGGTTTAGCTCGGATTATTTTACTTATGATAATTTTAATTTTATATACATTATAATATATTACAAAGAGACTGATTACTATGTATATAGGTTTGTAATTTGATATCTATGGCAATGTTTTCAGAACCGGACCGGACATTGAACCGGCAACCTTGCCGGTTCACTAGTCGAACCGGTTGGACCGGTTTAAGAACCGGATAAATAGATAATATAATAAATTTAGAAATATAAACAATATATTACATATAACAAAAAAATAAAAAAATGTAATAATCAAATACATACAAGTTGAGAAAACATTAATAATTAGATTCACCATTAGTTATTTACTGACTCTCGTTAAGTTTAAACTAATATTAAATAAATGGTGTATTCATGATTTATGTATATGTATATTTGATTATGTGTTTTAAATGAAACTGTCATAAATAACTATATACCTAAGATCACTTCTATTATGATATACATCATCTGACATCACCCATTATGAAATATTTGTTAGAATGAATTACAAGTTTTGTTCTTTATGTATGTCCAAAATCGCAAGTGGTGTCCTTTACCTTCAAAATTGATCAGTTTGTCCTTAATGTTTGCAAATCTTGCATGGTTTGTCCTTTAGGCCATAACCACTTCATATTTTTGGTTAAACATTAAGGACAAAACATGCAATTTGGTTTTGACCTAAAGGACAAACCATGCAAGATTTGTAAACATTAAGGACAAACCATGCAAGATTTGCAAACATTAAGTACAAAACTGATCAATTTTGAAGGTAAAGGACACCGCCTGTAATTTTGGATATACATAAAGAACAAAGCTTGTAATTTACTCTACTTGTTATCTTTAATCTAAGGTAACACGTTCGATTCTATTGACGGTTAGCCCTTGGTTTTTAATTTACCTAATTTTCAACTAATTGTATTCGTGTCCCACATCGACCATAAGAGGGTAATCTAATTCTATATAAAATTTCAACATTATCTCTCTATAAAGTAAAGCCAACCATCCTAATGAACCAACAAGACTTTAATGAAGCAAACGGGTCAACCCGGTTCACGGTTGAACCCGGTTCACGGTTGAACCCGGTTTTCAGTGAAACCGGGCGGTTCTTTGTAAAAACGGTTTGTTCCCTCGAACCGAACCGGTGGCATAACCGGTTCCCGGTTGGACCGGTCGAACCGGCCGGTCCGGTTTTAAAAACATTGATCTATGGCATATTTAGAGGTTGATTACCATACTAATGAACTAATATTGTATTTCATTGAAATTAAAACTTATTTGTGTTGTTGAACTTGATTTTGGTTTGTAATGTATTAGGTTAAACTTATTTTGAATATATTCTTTTAAAGTATTGAATAATATTTTAGGCTACTAAATTTTAAGAGTTATATATTAATTTTTCTTTATAAAATCGAGCCAAACCAAGCCGAGCCGAGCTCGAACTTAGATTTTCAGCTCGGTTTCAAAAACGAGCCGAGGCTCGGCTCGGCTCGGCTCGGTTCGGCTCATGAACAGCCCTAGACACCGTAAAGGGTCTCTTAGAGGCATAGTTTCAGCATGTTGACACCTTTAGTCCCTCCTAGTCAATAATAGACATAAATAGGAATAGGGACACGTGTTGTCATATTATTGGACACGATTTTACAAAGTGTTACATCCTCACCCCCGTAAAAGAAATCTCGACCTCGATATTTTATTCAAAAAGATGGGGGTACTTCTGTCGCATAGTGGACTCAACCTCCCATGTATACTCGGGGCCTCGCTGGGCATCCCATTTAACTTTTACTATCGGTATCTTTTTCCTTCGGAGCTTCTTAACCTATCGATCTTCAGTCGAAAGTGGTTTCTCAATGAACCTCAGGTTTTCATCAATTTGCATGTCATGATGTGACATTGCGAGCAACTCATCGGCTAGACATTTCTTTAAATTACAGATGTGGAACACATCATGAATTCCACTAAGCTCCTCAAGTAGCTTAAGCTTATAAGCTATTGACCGACACATTCGATTATCTCGAATGGTCCAATATATCTTGGACTTAACTTGCCCTTCTTTCCAAAATACATCACATCTTTCCAGGGTGATACTTTCAATAAAACCTTCTCCCCTATTTGGAACTTAAGAAGTTTACGCCTCTTATCAGTATAGCTCTTCTGCCTATCACGGGCAACCTTGAGACGATCACAGATTTGTATTATCTTATCCGTGGTCTCCAGGACGATCTCTGGTTCTGATAGATGGGCTTCCTCAACTTCGGCCCAACAAACGGGTGTTCTACATTTTCTCCCATACAAGGCCTCAAAAGGAGCTGCCTTGATGCTTGTATGATAATTGTTCTTATAGGAGAATTCTGTTGAGGGTAAGTGGTCATCTGTAATACTCCACCCATAAACCGGGTGATTCTGTACAATTGATACACTTACAGCGGAAGCAAACTGAACTTTCATTAAACTTATATTAGTCAGAGTACAACACTTTATTTATTTATAGGATTCAACGTCTAGGAACTTCTAGATCTTCAGACCTCGGTTTTCTTCTCTCTATTCCTAAGAGTGTCTCACTGATTACCTATTGACATGTATACTCAAACGACGTCAGCTATGTTCTAGTGAGCTCATGTTATACAGTTTATGAAAACCATACAGTTGACATGCATGAACATGGGTTGTGATATTTTGGGCCAAGGGCAACCCTGTGCCATTCATGACCATTTCACAACCACCAGCAATGGGATTGTCGAACCCCCCCCCCCCCCGGCCATCGCATAGGTATGGTAGTCGTGATGCATACGAGAAACCCTGTCCTTTTTTCAGCCAGTTCCAACACATCTCATTAAGCATATAAGGATCCAAATATACCCCTACCGATAATTGCACATTATAGCATTTTTATATTATTACAAGTTCAGACATGACGAGTATACAATCACAGTTTTAAAAATAAACATGATAACTCACCTGTGTACAGTTACTTAATGGCTCCTAGTACGATCAGATAATTTCTCAAATCTCAGGATCCTGACATAATTATATAATCCTAGGTTAGATAATGGTAAACCTAACAAGTCATTACCGTGGTTGATATGGAATAACACTACCTTGTTTAAGCATGGGTGATCAATCCATGCCTAACTAAGGTAAAGTCATTAAACACCTACCCTCGATATGCCCCTAAATCTAAATTCCAATATAATTCTAAAATAATAACCTTGTTAATTGAACTTAAGGATTTGAAAATTACCTAACGCAGGCCGGTTACTAATTTGCGAGAAAGTTGAGGTTGTGACAAAATCCTAAGCTTTTCCAGTATATATATACCCACCCTTAATATAAAGGTCGTTTGCTATCTTAGTTTCCAAGTATTCATGAATTTACAATAGTCGAACACGTATTCATACACGTGTATGGTTCTGTCATGAGGTGTGTTGTTTTACAATTGTTATATTTATTTTCTTTAGTGACTCACTCGGATCAAATGGTAACTGCACAACATGAAGTGAATATCTAATTTGAAATCTTCATGAAGAAGATATATCAACATCACCACATAAACATACCATACATACGTATACCTTAGTCACACATATATAGTTATTTTATATATTACATTTAATTTAGCTCGACTCCCATTTTTCTCTTATACCTTCTAAGATATAGTATTTTATAAAATTATGAACATAATACTAGAGCGAGCTTATTTTTCTCTATATTTTGACCTAAGTTTCGTTAAAAATGGAGTAAGACCGAAAATAATATATTTTATTATTAACCCTAATTCTCTCTCCTAGCATGGCGATTTTGGTTCTTCTTGGTAATCCTATCTTTTGATCGTGGATAACTTGTGTAACAGATCTGTGATTAGTGTATGTTAATCATACATTGATACGAACTCTGGTAGCAAGTCTGAATCGGTCAGATTTTAGGGTTTTCTTGTTTCTCTTCATCTATCGCCGGCCATAATCACAGTTTCTGATCTAATTGAATAGTGTATTGGGTGTTTCGGTCCTACTGGTGTGGCAGTAACCTTGATTTACTTGGTTCTCTATTTGATTTCGTGAAGATCTATGGATTAGGGTTTTGCTAGATTAGGGTTTTCTTAGTTTCTTCGGTTGAAGGTTTATAGCTTTTCTCTCGATTTCTTTTGCATGGTTGGTAGTGTGTTTGCTGATGGAGGGAGTTGATGATGACACTAAGAATGTACGTAAAAAACCTGGTGGAAATTTGCTCAACGATCGTGGGAAACATTCATTATCGTTCCTGGATTTGGCTTCAAGAGTGGTAGATGTTGAGGGTAGCACGTTAATGCCTCGGAGGGGTATTGTGATTCCTGCTCGACAAGTACCTGATATGTTTAATAGTATTGATGAACTGACCAAGATTACTGGCCTGTCATGGAACAAGGTCAACCGGATCAAAAGATTGATGATGGTCGTGCCGTAGGTATTAGCCAAAACGACGAGGAGAAGGGGTCTAAGTCACTATCATATGCTTATTTGGTGGCCAAGCCGAGTAAAATTTCAGATCACTTGCTAGTTCAATGCAGCATGAGAACTGTGATGTGGTTTTGCCAAAGGATTCGATTCTGGTAGTTCAACACAAGCTAGCAAACACATTATACGGGTACTTCCTGGGGGATCGAATTGCCTACCCGGTTGTGGAGTATTATGTGAAAAATAACTGGAAAAGGTTTGGATTACAAAAATCTATGATGAATGCTAATGGTTTCTTTTTCTTCAAGTTTGCAGACCAAACTGATATGATGGCTGTCCTCAATGAGGGCCCATGGATTATTCGATCACAACCTTTGATTTTATGTGAGTGGACTCCCACACGAAGCTGATAAAAAAGGAGGTTAAGAATCTGCAATTATGGGTCAAGATACATGATGTTCCATTAGCCGCGTATACAGAGGATGGTCTTAGTTTGATTGCTACAGCCATTGGTGATCCCCAGCATCTAGATTCTTACACTACTTTGATGTGCTTGGATTCCTGGGGCCGTAGTAGCTATGCTAGAGCTTTAATTGAAGTGTCAGCTGATAAGGAGCTTAAAGAGGAAATTACTATGGCAATTCCAGAACTTGAGGGTGATGGGTATGTCAAGGAGACTATGTCTGTTGAGTATGAATGGAATCCGCATAGGTGCTCGCATTGTTGTGTTTTTGGCCACTCAGATGAGCATTGTCCTAAACATCAAAAGAAGCCGGGAAAACAAGTGAGTGATGACAAAGCTCGTAAGCCTTATGTTCTAGGACAAAGACCTGATAAAAAGCTTGTTGTTGATGGGAAGGGTTTACGGGAGTGTATACCAAGAGAGTGGCTCAGAAGACGGGTTTTCAAGTTAACAAACAAAAGCCGAAATTTGAGTATATGCCGGTTGGAGCTAAGTCAAAGGATAACTTGTATAAGTCGTTTGAGGTCTTAAATGATGATAATACGGAGAAAGGTCAAAGGAGTAAGGAGGGAGAAGGTGGACAACAGGAGGCGGATGATGAAGAGGTCATGGAAGTATATAATGAAACTGACGAGTTTTTCACGGAAGGCACTTGTAATCCTAATGCTAAAAAAGGGGCAAGCACTCCTATCCCAGAGGTTTCCAATGGTTAGTCTTGCTTCATGGAATATTAGGTGGTTGAACCGCCCTCTAAATCAAAAGGAGGTTCGAAAGATAGTTAAAGATAGTAATCTCAGTTTTTGTGCTATTTTAGAATCTCATGTTGATGTCCGTAATCTTAGTAAGGTCTGTAACTCAGTGTTCCCTCGTTGGAATTGGACTTCTAATGGGGGTTCTTGTGATAAAGGAACTCGTATTATCATAGGTTGGAACCCGATGGTTTTTGATTTGATGGTGTTGTCTCAAACGTCGCAAGTCATGCCTATTCAGTTATTCGTTAAAGAAGACAAGAAATGGTTATTTTGTTCGGTTATGTACGCAGCTAATTACTATATCACTCGGCGAGAATTATGGTCCCAGTTATCTATGCATAAACTTATGGTAGGTGATATGCCGTGGCTGATTATGGGAGATTTTAACTCGACTCTATGCCTGGAGGATAAGTCTATGGGTGCCTCCTCTGTTTCAACGGGTATGCGAGACTTTCAAGCTTGTGTTTCAGATATTGAGGTGATGGATATTAACCAGTCGGGTCTCCATTTTACATGGAACCAAAAGCCAAAGAAGGGTGTTGGCTTGCTTAAGAAAATTGATCGTATCATAGGCAATACTCCGTTTATTACTGAGTTCCCTAATTCAGTGGCTGTTTTTCATCCTTGTAGATTGTCAGATCACTCTCCTTGTGTTCTAACAATTAAACAAGCTGTTACTAGTAAGCCTAAGCCCTTCAAGTTTGCGAACTTTTTGGTTCATAAGCCTGATTTTCTAAGAATTGTGAAGGAGTCGTGGAAGATGAGTGTTAATGGGGTTTATCAGTTTAGGGTTGTGAAGAAGCTTCGGATGCTAAAGACTCCGTTACGTGCTTTACTCTTTAAGCAAGGCAATCTCCATAAGAAGATGGCTGATCTTCGTGGTAAACTGGATGACTTTCAAAAGGATATTGATAAGGATCCCATGAATGCTGACCTTCGAGCTCGAGAAAGGAAGTTGAATTCTGACTTTCAAGAAGCGTCTCTTGATGAGGAAAGGTTTTTAAAGAAGAAGTCTAAGATGGAATGGTTAAGAGCTGGCACGCTAATACTGCTTTCTTTCATGCAGCAGTGAAGAGTAGGAACCATCGAAGCCGAATCCAAGTTGTTTTGGATACGAATGGTGTAGTGCATGAGGGTGATGCGGTTCAAGATGCTTTTGTGAAACATTATGAAAATTTCTTGGGTAGCCAAGATGATTTATCCATGCATCCTACTCCTGATCTGTTTACTAAGGTGGTGAACCCGATTGATGCTTCCCTCATGATCCGTCCGGTTACGATGGATGAGGTTAAGAAAACCATGTTTTCTATAGGTAATGACAAAGCTCCAGGACCGGATGGTTACACTGCTGCTTTCTTTAAAGTGGCTTGGCCAATTATAGGTAATGATGTTTCTATGGCAATCATTTATTTCTTTCATACAGGCATATTACTGGGCCAAATCAACCATACTCTTGTTGCACTAGTGCCGAAGAAACCCTCGCCAGTTATGGTTTCTGATTATCGTCCTATAGCCTGCTGTAACGTATTATTCAAATGTGTTAGTAAGATTATTGCTGATCGTATAAAGGGTGTGCTCCATCAGGTTGTTAGTATCAACCAATCTGCTTTTATTCCTGGTAGGAAAATTTCGGATAACATCTTGCTGACTCAAGAGCTTATGCATAATTATCATAGAAATTCAGGTCTACCCCGGTGTGCTTTCAAGGTGGATATTCAGAAAGCTTATGATACGGTTGATTGGAGGTTCCTGAAAAATGTTCTGATTGGGTTCGGCTTTAACACAAAGATGGTGGATTGGATTATGGTTTGTGTTTCCACAACATCATATTTTGTTTGTGTTAATGGGAATGTGCATGGTTATTTTAAAGGTAAGCGTGGCCTTCGACAAGGAGACCCATTATCTCCTTATTTATTCACGCTGGTTATGGAGGTTTTAACGTGTATATTACAGCATGCTTCTAGGATTGATACATCCTTCAAATTTCACAATAAATGCGAAAGGCAGCGTATCATTAACCTGTGTTTTGCAGATGATTTATTCTTGTTTGCGAGAGGAGATGTTGAGTCGGTGCAGTGGGTCTTCAAGTGTCTTTTGAATTTTTCAAACATGTCCGGTCTAGTTCCTAGTATTCAAAAGAGCACAGGGTTTTTCTGTAATGTGCCAACTCATGTTAAAAACCATATCTTGTCTTTCATGCCGTTTATGGATGGGTCTCTTCCAGTAAAATACTTGGGGGTTCCTCTTATTTCTTCTAGCCTTGTGTACAAAGCTTGTAGTGCCTTAGTGGAGAGGTTGGATCAACGGATTTCAAATTGGAGGAATAAACTTCTTTCATTTGCGGGTCGGCTGCAGCTTATAAACTCTGTTCTTTCTTCAATGCATATTTACTGGTCTTCAATTTTTATCCTGCCTAACCGTATCATTCAAGATCTGGAAGCCAAAATGCGAAACTTCTTATGGTCTTCGGATGGTTCCTATCATAAGGGGAAGGCTAAAGCTTCCTGGAAGTATCTTTATGTTCCAAAGTACGAGGGTGGCTTAGGTATTCGTCGTATTGGGGATGTTAATAAAGCGCTTATGTCTTCTCATATTTGGAGCATTCTTGTTGAGCGTGATTCTCTTTGGGTTGCTTGGATCCATTCGTACAGACTTAGAGGTAAAAGCTTTTGGATTTGTAAGTCGGTGGCGAATTGTTGTTGGAGCTGGCGAAAAATATTACAGCTTCGGCCGTTTATTAGAGAATTTGTTTGGTCCAAGTTGGGTGATGGTAGTAATACTTCAGCTTGGTACGATTCGTGGTGTCACTTGGGTCCGCTTGGTAACTTCTTGACTCCTAGAACCATCTCAAGTGCAGGTTTTACTCTTAATAATACAGTTCAGGAGATTCATGTTAGTGGTGTTTGGAGGTGGCCAATGGCGTGGAGGGATATGTTTCCGGTTTTAAATCAGCTAGATGATATCCATACAGATTCGAATAGGTCTGACCAGCTCCTATGGAAGGATGATAATGAGTTAGTTGCGTACTCTTTGTCTCAAGTGTGGTATTCGGTTAGACAGAGAGCAGCAGAGGTGGATTGGGTTAAGTATGTTTGGTTCTCGTAGTGTATTCCAAAACATGCTTTCTTTATGTGGCTGGTGATTCGTCGTAAACTCCTCACTCAAGATAAAATTGTGCAATGGGATATTTCCAGAAGGAAAAATATGAATATGATGCGTTGTCTTCTTTGCTATGCAGAAATTGATTCCCATAACCATCTGTTCTTCAATTGTAACTACTCAACTCAAGTTTGGATCACAGTTCGCGGAAAGGGGGTATGAGTACTGTTGGCCCAGAGTGGAATGCTATCGTTGACTGGCTGGGGGCTCGGGCTAGGTCTAAGTCAGCGACCAACTATATTAGTAGGCTTATTGTGGCTGCTGCGACGTATTTCATTTGGCAGGAACATAATGCGAGACTTTTCAAGAACTAGACGAGACCACCAGATGTTCTAAGTGATACAATTTTGAAAACGGTTCGATATAAGCTAATGGGAGTCAAGTTCAAGGATTGCCACAATGTGCGAAGATTGCTTGAAACATGGGAGATTTATAACAACCGAGTGGAAGATGAAGAAGGCTGATTATTTATTAGTTTTCTTGTTTCTCTAGATTATTGTCTAGTAGTTTGTCTTCGATGTTCTTGGTAGTTTAGTGTATTTTTTCTTTGGCTTACATTCATGGGGAATTCCCATGTTTGAACTAGTGTGGGTGTTTCCATGCTACTTGTTTTTGGTTTGTTTATATATAAAATCACCGGAGTAACCCTTTACCCAAAAATAATATATTTTATTATTAATATTAAATAGTCTCCTATAATAGCCAATGCTCGTCAAGGTAGTTCATATTTTACACCACCATTCTACTTGTTGCTTACTTGTTCAATAATATATGAAATATAGATTACCATTTCATACGTTTATAACAAGTACATTAAGGCTCGAGGTATTACATCCTTCCCTCCTTACAAAAATTTTATCCTCGAAATTTGTCATCACTTAAAAAAGGATGAGGGTACTTTTCTTTCATTATGTTTTCTAATTCCCATGTAAAGTTGGGTCCGTGCCGTGCATTCCACTTTACTTTGACTAACGGGATTTCCTTATTGCGTAACTTTTTAATCTTCCTATCTTCGATCTATAGCGGTTCTTCAGAGAAGTTGAGTTTTTCGTCAACGTGTATGTCTTCCAAGGGTATTTGTTGGGCTTTATCTACTAGGCATTTCCTTAAATTTGATACAGAAAAGTATTATGTATTCCTGCTAGTTGTTCAGGAAGTTTTAGCCGATAGGCTACTGGTCCTACTTTGCTTGTTACTTCAAACGGCCCAATGTATCAGGGTTTCAACTTTCCTTTTTTTTTCAAACCGAATCACTCCTTTCGGAGGTGATACCTTAAGTATTGCTTTATCACCTAGTTGGAACTCTAGGGGTTTACGCCTCTGATCTGCCTAACTCTTTTGTCGATCTTGAGCGCTTTTCATCCTTTCTTTGATCTGCTGAATCTTTTATATGGTTTCCACAATGATTTATGGTCCTGATAGTTAACTTTCTCCTACTTCCGTCCAACAGATAGGAGTTCGAAACTTTCTTCCGTATAAAGCTTCATAAGGCGCAACCCTAATGCTGGTATGATAGCTATTGTTGTAAGCGAATTTGATGAGTGGTAGATGATTGTCCCAGCTTCCACCAAAAACGATTACACATGCCCAAAGCATATCTTCTAACATTTGGATAGTCCGTTCACTCTGCCCATCTGTCTGAGGGTGATAGGCAGTGCTCAGGTTAAGCTTTGTTCCCAGATCCTGTTGGAAACTTTTCCAAAATTTAGATGTGAAACGACTATCTCTGTCTGATATGATCGATATAGGCACCCCATGTCGTGAGACTATTTCTTTGATGTAAACTTGAGCTAACTTGTTCATATTATAGTCCTCACGAATTGGCAAGAAGTGTGCAGACTTGGTTAGTCTGTCCACTATTACCCAGATAGTGTCATAACCGTGACTTGACCTTGGAAGCTTCGTGATAAAATCCATGGTGATTTTATCCCATTTCCATTCTGGAATCTCTGGTTGTTGCAAGTATCCAGAGGGCTTTTGATGTTCTGCCTTCACCTTAAGGCATGTAAGACACTTTTCCACGTAACAGGCAATAGATCGCTTCATTCCCGGCCACCAATAATCACTTCTTAGATCCTTATACATCTTATCACTGCCAGGGTGAATTGAATACTTAGACTTATGTGCTTCCTCTAAGATTATATCATGCAGTCTTCCAAAATTAGGAACCCATATCCTATTATTGAACCTAAGGATATTATCGTTTCCCACTGTCAGTAGCTTCAGTCTCCCAATCATTTTTTCTTTTACAATATGATTCTCTTTTAAGGCTTCTTGTTGCACATTCTTAACTTGATCTAAGAGACTAGTTTTAACATCTATTCTGGTTGCACGAATTCTTATCGGTTGGGGTTTCTCTTTTCTACTTAAAGCATCTGCTACTACGTTTGCTTTACCTGGATGGTATTGGATCTCACAGTCGTAATCACTTAATGACTCCATCCATCGTCTCTGACGCATATTGAGCTCTTTTTGCTCAAATATGTAGTTTAAACTTTTATGGTCAGTATAGATGGTGCATTTTGTACCGTAAAGATAATGTCTCCAAATTTTCATTGCGAACACTACGACACCCAGTTCCAAATCATGGGTTATGTAGTTTCGTTCATGAATCTTCAACTGTCGAGAGGCGTAGGCAATTACTTTGCCTCTTTGCATGAGTACACATCCCATACCATAATGAGATGCATCACAGTAGACGACAAAATCTTCAGTTCCCTTAGGAAGTGACAGTATTGGGGCACTACATAACTTTTGTTTTAACGTGTTAAAGGCTTCTTCTTGTTTAGTTCCCTAATTAAACTTAGAGGCTTTCTGGGTTAGCGTGGTTAATGGTGTTGCAATCTTTGAGAAGTCTTGAATAAACCTTCTATAGTATCCTGCTAACCCTAGAAATCTTCTGATTTCAGTGGGATTCTTTGGTACTTCCCATTTCTTGATGGCCTCAATCTTTGTAGGGTCAACTTGTATTCCATGTTCGTTAATTACGTGACCCAGGAATTGTACCTCACGTATCCAAAATTTACACTTAGAAAACTTTGCATATAGTTTTTCTTTCTTGAGCAATTCAAGGACTGTTCTCAAGTGTTGTTCATGTTCTTCCTCATTCTTAGAGTAGATAAGGATATCATCAATGAAAACGATCACAAACTTATCATGGTAAGGTTTACAAACCCTGTTCATGAGGTCCATGAACACAGCAGGTGCGTTGGTTGACCCAACTGGCATTATCAGAAATTCATAGTGACCATATCTAGTCCTGAAGGCAGTCTTAGATATGTCTTCTGGTATAACTTTCACTTGGTGGTATCCGGACCTCAAGTCTATTTTAGAGAAACAGCTTGCCCCTTGTAATTGATCAAACAAGTCGTCGATCCTAGGTAAAGGGTATTTATTCTTTATAGTGGCTTCAATTCTCTATAATCGATGCACATACGCATCATCCCGTCTTTCTTCTTGACAAACAAGATGGTGCTCCCCACGGCAACGAACTGGGTTGGATAAAACCCTTGTCAAGCAACTCTTGTAGTTGCTTCTTGAGTTCTTGCATTTCTGTCGGTGCTAGTCTGTACGGAGACTTAGCTATCGGTGATGTACCTGGGACAAGATCAATGCGAAACTCAACCTGTCTATCAGGTGGTAGTCCCGGGAGTTCATCGGGAAACACTTCGGGGTATTCTCGTACTACTGGCACGTCCTCGACTTTCTGCTTTTCTATTGTGTTTAAGGCATACACCAAAAAGGAAGTACATCCTTTTCTTAGCCATTTATGTGCTTGTGCTAACGTGGTGAGGTTTTTAATTGGGTCAGTGCGGTCTCCCAGCACGGTCAGTTGCTTGCCGTTGGATAATCGGAGTCGGACCAGCTTTTGTCGCATACAATTTCCGCGTGATATGGTGCCAGCCAATCCATCCCTATGACTATGTCAAATTCACCAAGTTCCATAGGCATAATTTCTATAGGGATAACATAGTTGTTTAGGCTTTTTTTACAATTCTTAACAATATCAACTATCTCCCTTTGACTCCCATCAGCCATTTCTACTGTAAAAGTATGATCTAAGCTTTGAGCTGCGTGGTTCAAGTAAGGCCTAAAGGTAGTTGACACTAGACTCCTATTTGCACCAGTATCAAATAACACACGTGCACATACATCATTCACGAGATACGTACCAGTGATGACGTCTGGAGTGTTCTTAGCTTCTTCAGTGGTGAGTACGAACGCGCGGCCCTTAGGTTTAGCCCGTTGTTGGGTATTATCTTTTTGAAGCTTTGGACAGTCTTGTCTCATGTGGTCCGGATCACCGCACTCAAAATACCTTTTCTTCTCCCGACATTCATGAAGAAGGTGCCCTGTTTTCTTACAATTGGGGCATGGTCTTGCTTTGCAGGGACCTAAGTGGTTCTTCTGACAAATTTTACATGGAGGGATTTCTCTGGGTTTCTTGAAGTTGTTATTCCGGATATCCCTTTTCTTTCTTCCCACTTCCTTTTAGTCGCAAGAGATTCAGATTGTCGTAGAATCATTTCGGCAGCCATAATGGCGCCAGCTTCAACTGTTTCCGCAAAGGTCTTAGGGGATTTGGATTTGATAAACACTCTCATTTCGGAGGGTAGGCCCCAAATAAACCTATTGCTCAATTGTTCCTCAGTTAGGGCTAAATATGAAACCAGTCGAGATATGTCGTTGAAACGAGAAACATATTCTCGGTATGTTTTATTTCCCATTTTTAACTGAAAGAATTCCACTTCCAGTTGCTCAGTCTCACTGGGAGGACAAAACTTAGCAAGAAACTTATGGACAAACTCCTCCCACTTCATCTCTTTAGCTTTTTCTTTGCCCTCTATTCGAACCACAATGTTCCACCAGTGAAGGGCTTCAGCTTCAAACATATGTACGACGAACCGTACTTTGTTGCGATCATCACACTCACATATGTCGAATACTCACTCCATTCGGTTAAGCCAATCCTGGGCTTCGACTGCTCCCTTTCTTCCATCAAAGGACTGATGTTTACATGACATGAAGTGCTTATAAGTGTATTCTTTGGATTCAGTTTTCCTTTCTAATGGCATATTTACACGAGCCTTTTTCTTTTCGCCCATTCTTTCCCTTTGTACTGGCGTGGAAGCAGTCGAGCTTTCTTCAGGTCGTTCTCCAGACTGGTTAACATTACCGGTTTGTGCATTCGTTATTAGCTTAGCCAGTGGATATCTTCAACATTTAGATGCATGCCTATACTAGACCGGGAGCTGACACTGTGAGAGGGAGTTTGAGTCCTATGAGAACCTTCCTCTCCCCTTCTGTGATTTTGTTCATTTCTAGACCCCTGTTCATCTCTATGTTCTGACATTGTCTCCTTCCTAAAGGAATATAATTATACAGAGTTACTGGTATGTATTATACATCTTAATAATATAACAATTAAATCAAAAAATATATATATAGCACATAAAAAGGCACAACATAGTTTACTTCTTCTAGCGTCACTCAATTGACTATGTAAGTACTTTTCTTAAGAAGAAGTTATTTGGCCTATTTTGAGTGTGCTAATAACCTTTAGAGCACTACTGGTTAAAGCTTAGGTATTTCTATAATACCTGATTCGCTAAAACATCGGGCTCTGATACCAACTGTAACACTCCACCCATAAACCGGGTGATTCTGTACAATTGATACACTTACAGTGGAAGCAAACTGAACTTTCATTAAACTTATTTTAGTCAGAGTACAACACTTTATTTATTTACAGGATTCAACATCTAGGAGCTTCTAGATCTTGAGACCTCAATTGTCTTCTCTCTATTCCTAAGAGTGTCTCACTGATTATTTGTGACATGTATAATCAAACAACGTCAGCTATGTTCTAGTGAGCTCATGTTATACAGTTTATGAAAACCACACAATTGACATGCATGCAACATGGGTTGTGATATTTTGGGCCAAGGGCAACCTTGTGCCATTCATGACCTTTTCACAACCACCAGCAATGGGCTTTTCAAACCCCCCGGCCATCGCATAGGTATGGTAGTGTCGTGATGCATACGAGGAACTTTGTCCTCTTTTCAGCCAGTTCCGACACATCCCATTAAGCATATAAGGATCCAAATATACCCCTACCGATAATTGCACATTACAGCATTTTTATATTATTACAAGTTCAGACATGACGAGTATACAATCACAGTTTTAAAAATAAACATGATAACTCACCTGTTTACAGTTACTTAACGGCTCCTAGTACGATCAGATGATTTCTCAAATCTCAGGATCCTGACATAATTACATAATCCTTAGTTAGATAATGATAAACCTAACAAATCATTACCGTGGTTGATATTGAATAACACTACCTTGCTTAAGCATTGGTGATTAATCCATACCTAACTAAGGTAAGTTCATTAAACACCTATCTCGGCTATGCCCATAAATCTAAATTCCAATATAATTCTAAAATAATAATAACGTTATTAGTTGAACTTAAGGATTTGAAATTATACCTAACGCAGGCCGGTTACTTATCTGCGAGAAAGTTGAGGTTGTGACAAAATCCTAAGCTTTTCCATTATATATATACCCACCCTTAATATAAAGGTTGTTTACTATCTTAGTTCTCAAGTATTCATGAATTTACGATAGTCCAACACGTATTCATACACGTGTATGTTTTACAACTGTTATATTTATTTTCTTTAGTGACTCACTCGGATCAAATGATAACTGCACAACATGAAGTGAATATCTAATTAGAAATCTTCATGAAGAAGATATATCAACATCACCACATAAACATACCATACATACGTATACCTTAGCCACACATATACAGTTATTTTATATATCACATTTAATTTAGCTCGACTCCCATTTTTCTCTTATACCTTCTAACATATAGTGTTTTATAAAATTATGAACATAATATTACAGCGAGCTTATTTTTCTTTACATTTTGACCTAAATTTCGTTAAAAATTGAGTAAGACCAAAAATAATATATTTTATTATTAATATTAAATAGTCTCCTACAATACCCAATGCTCGTCAAGGTAGTTCATATTTTACACCACCATTCTACTTGTTGCTTACTTGTTCAATAGTATATGAAATATAGATTACCGATTTCATACGTTTATAACAAGTACATTAAGGCTCGAGGTATTACATCATTCCAACTTCCACCTAATTCAATTATGCATGCTCTAAGCATGTCTTCCAAAGTTTGGATGGTACGCTCACTCTGTCCATCTGTCTGAGGATGGTAAGCCGTACTAAAGTTTAATCTCGTGCCTAATGATTTGCGGAAACTTTTCCAGAAATGAGAAGTATATCTAGTATCTCTATCAGATACAATAGATACTGGCACGCCATGTATGTAACATTCGTCGTAAAACGGGTTTCGAAACCCGCTTCGTTTTATAATCAAATAATCAGTTATAAGTTCCTTGCGTATTTATTGTGCCGGTTATTTTAAATAATACATAATTAATAAATATTTTCGAGTTTAAACACCATAATTATAAATAATAATAATAAAATTAAATAAAAGAACAAAACAGGGTAGCCGGGTCTCGAACCCGGGTCTACCGCGTAGACACACACACATCACACCACTCCGCCACCCACATATTTGTGTTTAATACTTAAACAAATAATACTTATGGTAAAGCCGAAAATCAAACCTGTAACTCAGCAAAACCCAGAACCCGAAATCGCCGGCAAGAACGAAGACTCCGCAAATGTTGCTACTTTCCCTTGACTGAAACGCGTAAACTGATTTCGACATCAGTTATAACCGTTGCTTAACACTCAATTGAGTCAAACCGTTTCTTTTGCAAATTGGAATCATTGACCAAAATATATGGCCTCTAAATCGAAATCGAGCAAGCATGTCCACCTTATAAATACCCACCCAAATTCCTTGTAAACATTTCGCTCAGAACCGCACTATCTTCCTGAAACTTCATTCCTTTCAAAACACGTTGCCGGAAACTTTCGCATTCGCCGGAATATCGCCGGAATCACTGATCAGAAAACCGTAGTTGATCTCCAAACCGGTATAATTATCTAAACCTCCTTGCTATCTCTTGATTTGTAATTTATTAGCTCAAAACAGTAATCAAAACTGATTAATCAGTTTATTCAGTCGGAATCATTGCGGGATTTTGAATGGTGAAAACGATGAAGTTAAAGTAGTGTTTAAATATAAATAAAAACGGGTATTTAACCGGGTTAGACACATAGTCCAGCGGTGGACTGTGTGCAATTACAAAGCACATGTCCCGAGTTCGAATCGCATATATTTCCGATTTTCTGAAATAAGGCCAACACTTTTTAAACCTATTCAGATCAATTCACAGTATATATATAAAATGAATATGATCCAGTGTTTATGCAGATTAGACACACAGCCCAACTGGTTGGGCTGTGTGCACTCGAACCACAGATCCCGAGTTCGAGTCCGGGTTCTGTAATCAGTTTCGGCCATATTAAAACCTTTTTAATAAAAACTAAATAAGGTTAAAATTAGTTAGTATATATATATAATTAAAACAGAGAATATTTCGGGTTAGACATGTAGCTCAGTTGGTAGAGCTGCGTGCACGTATACGGGAGGTCACAGGTTCGAACCTCACTCGCCGCCTGAAATTCATGCTATCCGACCGGTCAGACCTGACAAAGTCAACACATTTTTTTAAAATTTTGTTTTCTCATTTTTTTTCTTATTAAAGTTTAGAAATTATTTAAAAATACTTAAAAATAAGATTCCTAAGATTAAAAATTTGCAATAAACTCCTAAAAATAAATCTAAAAATCTCATTAAGAGCACTAATTAAAAAATATTAATCTCAAATAAAATTATTTATTTATCAAATTATTTCGTTATTATTTAGGTTAGTATTTCCCTCGTCGGTTGAATCCTAAAATTCGTGCGCATTCATCATTATCAAGGAACGCACCCACTGTGAGTGAATCTCTACCAATTCCCCGTTTTAATCATGTTTTAAAGTGTATCATGTGTCTTACTATTCTTTTATTTTATTTAAACACTTGTGCATACATCATATCCGTGATCAAATGTGTATTGATTGTTGTGTGAATTATATGTAGATTGAATTTATTATTTCAGTGCACGCATTTCATTAGGCCCATCAGTTCCCCATGGGATACGGGTTGAGCATCAGGAGCCTCATAAGATCGGCTCCGTTTGATTGAGCCTTGATCTCAAATACATCATCATTCATGTCATATACTCATCCAAAATGGTTTGTGATTGTTTACATATATATGTTTGCTCACATGTGATTAATGAACGAATTTTCTTGAATAAATAAAATAAGAAATTAGTTAAAATGTTTTATCAAGGTTCACTCGCCAACTTTTGTTGACCCAAAATCTCCCCTGTTTTACACATGATACAGGTGATCCAGCCGAGACAGGAAACACTTAGGATAGCCTAGAAGAATAAACAAGTTAATGCTTTGGAATAAATATTTAGTTTCATTTTCCTTTGTAATTGTATAAATTATGTTTTTGGATATTTAAGTTTGTAATTTGAATTTAATAAATATGAAACATCTTAGTAAATATCTTGAGCTTTGATGATAACCCAATTATGCCCCGACTTTTATTCCGCTGCGGGTCGGTGTGTGACAGATTGGTATCAGAGCTTGTGACTATAGGGATATAGGATAGGTTATTAGACCCTTAGAGCCTACACTATAGTTGATTAAATTTTAATTGTTTATGCGTTACATGCAAAATTCATGATGTTTATATGTTTCATGTTTATTTTCACACCCAATATTATGCAAGTACGCTCACAAATACATGTTGTTATGCAATGCTCATCATAATTCATATCCTCATAACATATCATATCTATGAGAGCACATACCTCACGCTTTCCATGATTTTTGCAATGATTTTGTATTTTTCAAATCACATCAAAGTGAGTTCTCACGACGGGCATGTAGTAACTGGAAGGGTACGAGTACCGGTAGTCGGAACATCCTGTCTAGGCTTGGCATTCGTATAAATCCAAAATAAAGGACCAGTTTGACTACCTGGGGACTAACGATGAGAGTACGAAGGACCTATTAGGCCAAAGCATGCTATATCAAACGTCGTGTGAGCTAACCCCACTTTGAGTTGCCATTGTGTCTACACCTGGACACCCTCCTACCATACATCTCGCAATCATATTTTACGATTTTCATTCGGGTGGTGCGAGTGTTAACCCGCCGACACCAATGTGAATCCTACCAAGCCCAATAGTCATGGGGGCCCACATGACTACACAGGCAATGGTATGGGGGACATTTGAGGCCCAAACATGAGCAAACCCAAGACATCCTATGTATGTAGTTAAATTATTGTCAGTTATGTTGTTTTTTTTTCATTCTTTTTACGACACATGACACCTAGAAAATTCTTAAACTCACAATCTTCCTATATATGTTCCTGTAGATGTCGGCTAGGCAACTACGTGGAGGTAGAAAGTCAGGAAAGTCAAGCGAACGCTTGGCCACACAAATTGCTAAACAAATGGCTGCAGTGCTTCCTGACATCGTGCTTCAAGTTCAACAAGCTCTCACCGCTAATCCTATCAACCCTCCCAACCAAGAAGACCAGAGCGTCGCCAACCCTCCTTCCAAAACCCCCAAGTGCACCTACAAACACTTCAAATCCTGCGATCCCCGAAAATATGAAGGGACCGAAGGTGTTACCGCCCTCCTTCACTGGTTTGAAGAAATGGAAAACACTTTCCTCAATTGCGCTTGTCCCGAGGACCGTAAGGTACGTTACGCGACTGGAAGACTGTTTGGGGTAGCCCTTACCTGGTGGAACACGGAAAAGGGTAAGCGAGGAGTTGAAGATGTCATGGCCTTAACATGGGAAGAGTTAAGGGAACTCATGACAAGACGCTTCTGTCCAAGAAGCGAAATCAAAAAGCTGGAAGACGAATTCCACGCACTGAAACAAAAGGAAGGAGACCACACTTCATATAATAAGAGATTTCTCGAGTTGAACCAGATGATCCCCAATTTGTTCACCCCCTTGTACCGCTTAGTTGAACACTACATTCGAGGCCTCCCCTCGAAAATCCAAGATTCAGTTTTAAGCACTTCGCCTGCAACACTTGAAGCCGCAATGGAGTTAGCTACAGAACTCACTGAGAATCGCATTCGAAACAGAAAATTCAAAGATGAGAAGAAGAAAGCACCCATTGAGACCCCAACTCCAAACCACCTCGTCTCATCCTCGAAGTTTGCTGGTAAGAGGAAGCGAAATAGAAAGAATTTTGCTGTCACTCAAACCAACTCTCCTATCACTGCTGCACCAATCACCTAAATTGCTCCTCCAGCTGCACCATTCAAAAAGCCATATACTGGCCCACACCCAAAATGCAATCGCTGTCAATACCATCACCCTCCCGAAAATCCCTGCCAACACTACACAAGTTGTGGCCGTGCGGGTCACACCATCCAAACTTGTCGTACCCTTCAACGAATGAACCGCAATCAACCTCCAACCCAAACCCAAAATCAGATAGTGGGCCAAGCCCAACAACCCTTACTTCTACCACCTTCACAACACGCAGCCCAACCTTACTACCAACCCAACTACCCCATGATGCAATCCATGCGAGCCTGTTTCAATTGTGGGGACCCAAACCACTTCAGGAACACTTGTCCACGCCTAGTGAACATCATCCATGCCCAAGCTCAAGCGAATCCGGTAAACCAAGCTAACCAAGCTCCTCATCCTGCCAGAGGAAGAGCTTTCAATATCAATGCCAACCAAGCCAGGGCTGACAACAACGTGGTCAACGGTACGTTTCTCATCAATGATAGTTATGCATCCATATTATTCGATACTGGTGCGGATAAGAGCTTTGTGTCCTCAGAATTTGAACCTATCCTCGACCAACCTCATGTTAATCTCATGGAATCTCTAACGGTGGAAGTTGCTGACGGAAAATTCATTAAATTCTATTATACGCAATTGTACTCTCACCCTAAACGATCACGATTTCCCAATTGACCTCATCCCTATGAAGTTGGGAAGTTTCGATGTTATAATCGGTATGTACTGGCTCAGCCAGCATCACGCTGAGGTGGTGTGCCACGAAAAATTCATTCGCATACCTCTTGCAGACGGTCAGACACTACGTATTTTTGGGGAAACCCCTTCGAAAGGACTCAAATTGATGTCCTGCCTTCAAGCCCGAAGTTATCTCCGCAAGAACTATGTCGCATTCCTAACTCATGTCCTCAAGAAGGGAAACAAGGAGAGGAAACTCGAAGATATCCCAATTGTGAAGGAATTCCCACAAGTCTTTCCCGACGACATTTCAGGACTTCTTCCTGTGAGAGAAGTCGAATTTCGCATCGATCTTGTACCTGGCGCTACGCCGGTTGCAAAATCTCCTTATAGGTTAGCCCCATCCGAGATGCAAAAACTGGCCAGTCAACTGCAAGAGCTGACTGACAAAGGATTCATACGTCCTAGCTCATCGCCTTGGGGTGCACCTGTTCTTTTTGTGAAGAAGAAATATGGAACGTTTCGCATGTGCATTGATTATAGAGAACTCAACAAGTTAACGATTAAAAATCATTATCCACTGCCTCGCATTGATGACCTCCTAGACCAACTTCAAGGCGCCACCTGCTTTTCAAAAATCGACCTTCATTCTGGTTATCATCAGCTCAGAGTGCACGAAGAAGATATCCCAAAAACCGCCTTCCGGACTCGTTATGGTCATTACGAGTTCATGGTCATGCCCTTCGGTTTAACCAACGCCCCCGCTGTCTTCATGGATTTAATGAATAGGGTATGCAAACCCTACCTCGACCGTTTCGTCATAGTCTTCATCGACGACATCCTTATCTACTCCAAGTCTAAATCCGATCATGAGCGACACCTTCGACTCATCCTTACACTCTTAAGGACTGAAAAGCTTTACGCTAAGTTCTCAAAATGCGAATTCTGGTTAGGAGAAGTACAATTCCTTGGACATGTCGTCAATGACAAGGGAATTCATGTCGATCCTTCAAAAATCAAGGCAGTACAGGAATGGCAAGCGCCACGTACCCCTACCGAAGTTAGGTCATTTCTTGGTTTGGCAGGTTACTATCGACGCTTCATTGCCAATTTTTCCCGTATTGCTGTACCACTCACGGCATTGACTCATAAAGGAAAACCCTTCATTTGGGGACCTAAGCAAGAGGAGGCAACGAAGGAGTTGAATATGAGGCAACGAAGATGGGTCGAACTTCTCAACGACTACGACTGTGAAATTCGGTATCATCCTGGCAAGGCAAACGTGGTGGCCGATGCGCTCAGTCGAAAAGGTTATGCGAACTCCATTCGTCTTCTATGTTCGCAAATCATAACCGACATCAAAGATCGAATCCGGGCAGCTCAACATGTTTCTATAACAGAAATGACGTACGCGATGAGCTGTCATGTGGAGCTGAACTAAAAATCGAAACCAAATCCGACGGTATTCTATACTATTTAAACCGCATATGGATTCCTGATCGCGATAACCTTCGTGATTTCCTCATGAATGAGGCGCACAAAACACGATACTCTGTACACCCAGGAGCCGACAAGATGTATCAAGACCTACGATACACCTACTGGTGGCCTGGCATGAAAAAAGATATCGCTGTTTTTGTTTCCAAGTGCCTTACCTGTTCCAAAGTAAAAGCTGAACATCAAAGACCTTCAGGACTTTTAGTCCAACCCGAAATACCTGTATGTAAGTGGGAAAACATAACCATGGATTTCATTACCGGGTTACCTCGCACCTCTAGTGGGTATGACACCATATGGGTAATAATCGATCGTCTTACAAAGTCATCTCACTTCATTCCAATTCGCGAGGACTTCAAGAACGAGAAGTTAGCTCGTATCTACATCAGCGAGATCGTAAGCCGTCATAGTGTACCATTAAGCATCATTTCAGACCGTGATGGTCGTTTCACTTCACGAACATGGCGAGCCGTACAAACCGCTTTGGGTATACGATTAGACCTCAGTACCGCTTTTCATCCTCAAACTGATGGTCAATCTGAACGCACCATCCAAACCCTTGAAGACATGCTGCGAGCATGTGTCATAGACTTCAAAGGGAACTGGGACGCTCACCTACCATTAGTTGAATTTTCGTACAACAATAGCTATCATTCAAGTATCGGTATGGCTCCTTTCGAAGCTTTATATGGTCGTAAGTGCCGATCTCCAGTATGTTGGCACGAAATTGGGGAAGCGCAAATCACCGGACCAGAATTAATTCAAGAAACAACCGACAAGATCCTTCAAATTCGAAACAATCTTCTAGTGGCTCAAAGTCGTCAAAAGAGTTATGCTGACAAACGACGAAAGCCCTTGGAGTTTGACATTGGTGATCAAGTACTTTTAAAGTATCACCATGGAAGGGAGTTGTTCGTTTTGGCCAGAAGGGCAAGCTAGCACCACGCTACGTAGGACCTTTCAAGATACTCGAGAGAGTAGGTCCTGTAGCATACAAGCTTGACCTACCAGAAGAGCTCAACAGAATTCATCCCACATTCCACGTATCAAACTTGAAAAAGTGCCTCGCCGATGAAAACCTCCATATTCCTCTAGAAGATATTCAAGTCGATGAATCGATGCACTTCGTTGAAAGACCCGTGGAAATCATGGACTTCGGAGAGAAGCGTTTAAGGCGAAGTCGTATTCCAATTGTCAGGGTACGTTGGGAGTCAAAGCAAGGACCCGAGTTTACTTGGGAACGTGAAGACTCAATGCGCGAAAAATACCCGCATCTTTTTCCGGTCACCACTACTGCTTAAATTTCGGGACGAAATTTCTAAAAGTAGGGGATACTGTAAAATTCGTCGTAAAACGGGTTTCGAAACCCGCTTCGTTTTATAATCAAATAATCAGTTATAAGTTCGTTGCGTATTTATTGTGCCGGTTATTTTAAATAATACATAATTAATAAATATTTTAGAGTTTAAAAACCATAATTAATAAATAATAATAATAAAATTAAATAAAAGAACAAAACATGGTAGCCAGGTCTCGAACCCGGGTCTACCGCGTAGACACACACACATCACACCACTCCGCCACCCACATATTTGTGTTTAATACTTAAACAAATAATACTTATGGTAAAGCCGAAAATAAAACCTGTAACTCAGCAAAACCTAGAACCCGAAATCGCTGGCAAGAACGAAGACTCCGCAAATGTTGCTACTTTCCCTTGACTGAAACGCGTAAACTGATTTCGACATTCAATTATAACCGTTGCTTAACACTCAATGGAGTCAAAACCGTTTCTTTTGCAAATTGGAATCTTGACCAGAAAATTTGGCCTCTAAATTGAAATCGAGCAAGCCTGTCCACCTTATAAATACCCACCCAAATTCCTTGTAAACATTTCGCTCAGAACCGCACTATCTTCCTGAAACATCATTCCTTTCAAAACACGTTGCCGGAAACTTTCGCACTCGCCGGAATATTGCCAGAATCACTTATCAGAAAACCATAGTTGATCTCCAAACCGCTATAATTATCTAAACCTCCTTGCTATCTCTTGATTTATAATTTATTAGCTCAAAACAATAATCAGAACTTATTAATCAGTTTATTCAGTCGGAATCATTGTCGGGGTTTTGAATGGTGAAAACGATGAAGTTAAGTTAGTGTTTAAATATAAATAAAAACGGGCATTTAACCGGGTTAGACACACAGTCCAGCGGTGGACTGTGTGCAATTACAAAGCACACGTCCCGAGTTCGAATCGCACATGTTTCAGATTTTCTGAAATAAAGCCAACACTTTTTAAACCTATTCAAATCAATTCACAGTATATATATAAAATGAATATGATCCAGTGTTTATGCAGATTAGACACACAGCCCAACTGGTTGGGCTGTGTGCACTCGAACAACAGATCCCGAGTTCGAGTCCGGGTTTTGTAATCAGTTTCGGCCATATTAAAACTTTTTTAATAAAAACTAAATAAGGTTAAAGGTAGTTAGTATATATATATAATTAAAACAGCGAATATTTCGGGTTAGACACGTAGCTCAGTTGGTAGAGCTACGTGCACGTATACGGGAGGTCACGGGTTCGAACCTCACTCGCCGCCTGAAATTCATGCTATCCGACCAGTTAGACCTGACAAGGTCAACACATTTTTCTAAAATTTTGTTTTCTCATTTTTTTTTCTTATTAAAGTTTAGAAATTATTTAAAAATACTTAAAAATAAGATTCCTAAGATTAAAAATTTGCAATAAACTCCTAAAAATAAATCTAAAAATCTCATTAAGAGCACTAATTAAAAAATATTAATGTCAAATAAAATTATTTATTTATCGAATTATTTCGTTATTATTTAGGTTAGTATTTCCCTCGTCGGTTGAATCCTAAAATTCGTGCGCATTCATCATTATCAAGGAACGCACCCACTGTGAGTGAATCTCTACCAATTCCCGTTTTAATCATGTTTTGGGGTGTATCATGTGTCGTACTATTCTTTTATTTTATTTAAACACTTGCGCATACATCATATCCGTGATCAAATGTGTATTGATTGTTGTGTGAATTATATGTAGATTGAATTTATTATTTCAGTGCACGCATTTCATTAGGCCCATCAGTTCCCCGTGGGATACGGGTTGAGCATCAGGAGCCTCATTAGATCGGCTCCGTTTGATTGAGCCTTGATCTCAAATACATCATCATTCATGTCATATACTCATCCAAAGTGGTTTGTGATTGTTTACATATATATGTTTGCTCACATGTGATTAATGCACGAATTTTCTTGAATAAATAAAATAAGAAATTAGTTAAAATGTTCTATCAAGGTTCACTCGCCAACTTTTGTTGACCCAAAATCTCCCCTGTTTTACACATGATACAGGTGATCCAGCCGAGACAGGAAACACTTAGGATGGCCAGGAAGAATAAACAAGTTAATGCTTTGGAATATATATTTAGTTTCATTTTCCTTTGTAATTGTATGAATTATGTTTTTGGATATTTAAGTTTGTAATTTGAATTTAATAAATATGAAACATCTTAGTAAATATCATGAGCTTTGATGATAACCCAATTATGCCCCGACTTTTATTCCGTTGCGGGTCGGGGTGTGATAATGTAGGGACAGAATCTCGTCCACATATAACTTTGCCAACTTGTCAGAGCGATAAGTCTCCTTTATGGGCAAGAAGTGTTCTTACTTAGTCAGTCTATCCACAATGACCCAAATCGTGTCATTACCATGTTTGGTCTTAGGTAACTTGGTAATCAAATCCATAGTTACCATTTCCCATTTCTAAGTGGGAATCTCTAGTTGTTGTAGAAGTCCTGACGGCTTTTAATGTTCAGCCTTAACTTGCGAACATGTCAGACACTTAGCTACATAGGTGGCTATGGATTTCTTCATACCCATCCACCAATAATTCATTTTCAAATCCTAATACATTTTGTCACCTCCAAGGTGAACTGAGTATCTGGTATTATGCGCTTCCCGGAGGATTGGATCTTTAAGTCCTCCAAAGATTTGAACCCGATTCTTTCATTAAATCTAAGGATTTCATCTTTTCCAGGTGTCAACTGATCAATAGTTCCGCCTAATCCTTCACTAGGAACATTAGCCTCTAATAGGGCTTGCTTTTGCGCATCTAATAGCTTCTCATTCAAGCTAGTTCTAAGCTCAATGCTCTTGCGTTAATCCTAATTGGCTTAACCCTTCTTTACGACTCAGCGCATCAGCAACCACATTTGCCTTGCCAGGATGATAGCGAATCTCGCAATCATAATCATTAAGTGTCTCCATCCAGCGGTGCTGTCGCATGTTCAAATGCTTTTGATTGAACAAATGTTGGAGACTTTTACGGTCGGTGTATATAATACACTTTGTGTCATATAGATAGTGTCTCCATAACTTACGCGTAAATACAATGGCACCCAACTCCAAATCATGGGTTGTGTAATTCCTTTCATGCACCTTTAGTTGTCGTGATGCATAAGCAATCACTTTGCCTCTTTGTATCAACACACAACCCATACCAGTGTGCGAAGCATCACATTACACAACAAAATCTTCAATACCCTCTGGTAGAGTTAACACAGGAGCATTGCTCAATTTTTGCTTCGGTATCTCGAAAGATTCTTGCGGTTTGGGAGTCCAGTCAAACTTGACATCCTTACGGGTCAGAGTAGTCAAAGAAGTGGCTACTCTTGAGAAGTTCTTAATGAATCTTCTATAATTACCAGCCAACTCTAAGAAACTACGAATCTCAGTCGGAGTCTTGGGCACTTCCCAATTCATGATATATCTCAGGCAATCCATAGTGAAATATCTCCATAGTGAAATAATGCCTTAAGTAGTTATGCTTTCTCAGGCAATCCATAGTGAAATATCTCCAAGAATGGTGAGTAGTTCATCGGATGGGGTTTTAACTTCGATGAGTTTCTTATCGCAGGCAATGGGGGCCTGGTTATGGGATAACTAATTCATGCCTAAGACTACATCGAACCCCGCCAATTTATTGGCAGAAGAGAGATAGGAATAAATGATTCTTAATGGATATAAAACCTCCATCAAGAATGGATGATGCGGTTTCTGTGGTTCCATCGGTAAGTTCTACTTCATTGTCACACCCCGACCCGCAGCGGATAAGGTGATCGGGGCATGATTGGGTTATCATCAAAGCTCATGACATTTATTAAACGTTTCATATTCATTAATACAAATTAAATGGAAATTTACAATAATGTTACAACATGATCTAACTAACAATCTAACTTCTTTGTTCTCTTCTAAGGCATATCCTATGTTATCCTTGCTTCAACCTGTTCACCTGTATCATGTGTAAAAAGGTTTTTGGATCAACATAATGTTGGCGAGTGAATCCTATGGAAAACATTTGAAAATTTATTTAAATTGGTTATGAAATATGTGCACAACCAAACATGATTAAAATTAGATGTAACTTGATCAACAATCATACTATGTTAAATGAAAACACACATGAACAATAATGGAACAATTAGAGGCACGCGATGCTCAACTCGTCTCTCACGAGGAACTGAGGGGCCTGATGAATGAATTGCATAAACATGATAATATGAATAACACACTACAAACAATATAAACTCAATGATACACACATGAATAATAATGAATTTAATGTGAAGCACGCGATGTTCTACTCGTCTCCCACGAGGAACTGATGGGCTTAATGTATGAGTTTCATATGACTTGACAAAAGGCAATAAGTAAATCACAACAATAAAAACAATCTAAGTTTAAGTCATGATGTGGTATGGCACAAGTTTAAGTAAATAAATTAATTATTATCATAACACATGACACACCCCAAAACGTGTAATTTAAAAGGGGGAATTGTAAGATTCACTCACAGTGGGTGCGTTCGGTTGATGACGTTGAATGCACGCGAAGTGGTTTTTAACCACGAGTGAGATTTAACCTAGATAAATTGCATTATGGTTTGGTAAGTAAACGGATTTTATTAAACTATTTTAGTAGAATGGTTGGGTGCATTTTTGTGAGTTTGAGGCTATTTTCTAATCTTAAAAATGTTATTTTTAAGTATTTATAATTGATTTTTAATTAAAATAATTAAATAAAAATAATGAAAATATTTTATTTTTTTCTGACCGTTGACTGACCCTTTGACCGTTGACCTGACCGTTGACCGGTTCAATGGCAGATTATTGTGCGCTGAGTGAGGCTCGAACCCGAGACCTCCCGTACGCGTGCACGCAGCTCTACCAACTGAGCTACGTGTCTAACCCGTTATATATCCGATTTTAATTACATATATACATTAATTAGAATTAAACAGAAATCCTTTTATTTTAAAAACAGTCTAAACGAACCGGCCTTGCACTCCACAGGTCTCGAACCCGGGACCTGTGGGTTAATCTAACACACAGTCCACCGCTGGACTGTGTGTTCAACATGTTATATAACTTGATTTTTATTATACTTAAGTACTAATCATTTATTTCCTTTTCTGCCTTAATTAAAAAGAAGAGATAATGGTCCGAGTCGGTGCTGAAGACCGGACTCGAACTCGTGACCAGCGATATAAACAAACACACAGTCCACCGCTGGACTGTGTGTCTAACTTGGTTATTATTCCGGTTATCAATATACTTAACATACACTAGTGACGACTCCGGTTCAGTTAAACAAAAAATTGGTTTTTATTAAAGGCAGCGTGTGTGAGACGGGAATCGAACTCGAGACCTTTGCTTGATTAACGTTTTATGTGCACACAGTCCACCGCTGGACTGTGTGTCTAACCCGATTAATATCATGATTTTAATTAAACTTATAAGATACGAAAGTGCATCGTCTTCTTCACTGAAAAATAACCAGAAATCGGAAATCGACTGGTTCGAGTTTTATTCAAGTTTCATTAGCGAATTACTGTCCATTAGGGTAAGATAAAAGTGAAAAGAAAAAGAAACTGGGCGGAGAAAGTATACCGACAGGGCTCTCTGTTTTCCGGCAGAAATCCGGCGACAGAATTCGACTCCGGCGACAGGTTCCTTATAGCAGCTAGTCTCCGGAAAGCTTGGAAAAGGTAAGGGGGACTTTGGTATAAACTTCAGAGGTTCAGAAAAGCTCGGCAGTGGGGAAACCGGTTTTCCGGCGACGAACAGGTTTATTCCGGCGAGTGGAATTACGCCGAGAAAAGGTGTGATTTTTGAGCGAAAGTGTTTGTCGTCGGTTGTGGGTCAATTTATAGGAGAAAATCGAAATGTATTTGGTCTGATTTCGGACTGTATTCATCGGTTTAAGTTTTCCGGCGGTTATGAATTTGGTCGCGGACTTCAAACATCGGTTATAACCGATATCTGGTTAATGGTTTACGTTATAACGTAAATTTGTAGTTAAGACTCGCGATTTTACCGGAATTCCGACGACTGAATCGTTTGGGCGCCGGTTTTGAATTCGTAAAGACACTTTATCAATTAAATGATTTCAATATGTAACAAACAAAATCCGCGGCGCAGTGGTTTGTGTGTTGAGAGATAAGTTGTTGACTGACTCGGTACAGACCCGGGTTCGAAACCCGGCTGAATCATTTCATTTTTATTTTGCGATTTTTGACAGTTTTTCAAAAACTAAATATATATTCCCGTATAATAATTGATTACGGATCGTTTAAAAATATTTTGGGCATTTAATTCGCAACGAAAATTTTGACTGACTGTTCGGTTGATAAACAGAGCGGGTTTGGTAAATCCGTTTTTGACGGATGTTACATTCATAATGTAACATCCGTTAAAAAACAGATGTTAGAAACCGACTCGTTTTGTAAACTGGATCCTAAGTGAAAATATATGACAAAGTAGTGGTTATTTTATTTATTTATTTATTTTTTTTAATATAGAAACACACTAGTTTAGTTAGATCCGGGCCATTAGTAGATTACCCATATTTGTGACTCGACCCGTCTTTTCATTCATTTTCCATTTCCATCTAATTACACATTTAGTTACAGTGATAATAATAGAATATTTTTTCTTTATTATTATAAAGATATTATTTTATTTTCTATATAGTTTAAGGTGATTAAATTTAAAACTAAACAAGAAATGGCCATTTCGTAAGTTGCTTATTATCCGAAGGTTTGTTTGGAAAGTTATGGAGTTTAAGCTTCATAACTAAATCTGCACATCATCTTCCTCGTAAATAAAGACGACCTACAATATTTCCGTAACTTGCGAGCCATCTTTATGATTAGACGAGTATGAAACGTTTTGGTAACTGATAAACATCATTGTATTCTTAAAAGACTGGATTACTTCTCTACTAATCTTGCAAGTTTGACTCGAACTCTTTCGTAAATCTTTTCGAACCGTTGTCACGCCGTCGAAATATTGGAGATCACCGCCGCATGTAACAGCCCCTCCTGGAGATACCATCAAGTCACCATGGCTGCCATCCTCCAACTAGCCGCACCACTTTCGCTGTTGTAACTGTTTTTCGCACATGGCGTTCGCGTTTGATATCGATTTCGATTCACTAACAACCACCATAGATCGTACAGTGTACTAGCGGGGCTGCCTTGCTCTATTCTCTATGGCTAGCGAGGTACGATCTCGAACCTGTTCGTCTCATTCATTCTATAGAAGCCTATGTTCGTTAAAAAAAATATAAATAACTCCTAAAAAATCATATAGCGATTCTATAAGCTAATATATTTTCTTTTATGTTTAATAATGAAAACGTAGGATATGTGATAAGTTTTTGATGGGAAAATGAGAAATTATGTTACAGTGAAGTTGTTTGGGATGGTGATGATATGGTTACTCTCAATGGATAACAAATATTGATTTAAAATAAATATATATTTTTAAACAAATATTGGTTCAATATAAATATTTTTTTATGCACTAACTGGCACACCTGAATGAATAAGTAAACACATTACTTGAAGTATGAGTTCATCAAAATAAATGATTTAATGATGTTAGTAAAAGCTTATGATTCGATAGTTTGTTATGACTAAATTGTTAATTGTAAAATTTAATCTTTGTAGTGTCTAAAATATAATCTTAGAAATAAGGTTGATTATAAGCGTGTTTTCAAAGAAATTATATTAATAGCATTACATGTATGATGTAGAACCCATATTGATTTTATATATAAGTTTTTTTTTTATATATTTTGTAAATGAGCCATTTGCATGTTCGCGCATATTTATGTACAACTAATCCATATTGAAACACAATCATCTAAATAAATCCGAGCCAGATAATTTTATATGTTCTGGATTTATAAAAGGTGTTAACTGACTAACATATTATATACACGTTAACCAATTATGAACATGTACATACGTTCAATACTCATTTTTATTCAAGATAACCAAATCTACTATAGACATTTACCCTTCTATCTATAAACGACGATGACGATATTTTATCTAAAAAAATTGTTTGTATCTTATTTTCATGAATTCGTGAGGTGTTACTATTAACTAAAAATTATTTATTTTAAATAAATAACTAATAACTACTAGTCCAATCATAAATAATTAAATAAATAACCCTAAGTATCTAGGTTGTTATTTTATTGTTGTAGCGTTTATTTTGAATATTTGTCTATGTATTTTAGGGTGATCGTTCGTTTGATATTCCATATGCGTGTGATATTGTTTCAGTGGATCGAGTCTTTGCAAATAGTGAGTAAACTCTCTTCCCTTTTTTGTCATTTACTTTTTAGGGTGTATCAATGTGTTTCCGATCAATTGTTATTATCTAAAATCGAGCATGCAAAATCAAGTGTGCCGTATATGCTTTGTTTGTTGTTATATTGTTTGTTGAAGTTATTGTAGTTTGTTGTTGTGTTGGTCATCACAGTCAACAATCAAAAGTCAATAGTCATTCATTCAGTGGATCCACGGCTGACCTTTCCTCATGACCTAGCGATGTCGGTATCGCCCCATTAGTCTTGGGTTGACCTTTCCTCCTAACTATGGGACGTTGGTATCGCCACAGTCACACCCTTTATGGGTGTGGGACGTAAGGAGTCGGTTTTGGTTTTGGTGTCGGTCTTGGTCTTAGTCATTGTGGAGTCAGCATTCTGTGTTCGTACTACTTGTTGCATTACTTCACATGATTAATTGCATGTTTAATATATACATTAATATTTGGAATTAAAATGGTAAAACATATTACTATTTCTTAAATTTAAAATGGTAAGCATATTTTACTTAACCAAGGTTTACTCGCCAGCTCCTGTAGCTGACCAAAAAATACTATTTTTACACATGATACAGGTGTAGAGGATTGAAGGATGGACTAGATCAGGATCACGTAGGAGCTTTGCCTTAGTAATTAAAAAGACAAGTTGATGTATTTATTTGAATATTTGGACTTACATAAAAAGTGTGACATTTAATCATGACAATGTTTAATTTTGAAATTTTAATAGTGTCATAAGCTTTGGGCAATCATCATGCCCCGTACCAATCTGATGCGGGTCGGGGTGTGACAGATTGGTATCAGAGCCAATGGCTATAGGGAATTAGGATAGGTTATTAGACCCTTAGACCTAAACTATAGCCTAATAGGGTTTTATGTGCTTTATGTGCTAAATTGTTGTCTTAACTTATGTTGTAAAATTTCACAATTTTAAAAGATTCTTAATGTCACACACAAATGCATGTGAGCACCCTTAAATGTTATATGCTACATGTTATGTACCTTGCATGATAATACATGAATTATTTCTATTCTATAGTTTATTATTTTTAATGTTACACTTGCACACACTACAATATAAACATTGAGTTTTCTAGTTATTTCATTTCATATTCTTATTCATACAAAGTCTAAGTCAATTCAATATTCAATTCATGTTAATCATACTTGAATATATTTCTATTTCATTTTGATGTTTCAAATTTCATTTAAATTTTTCGATCTTGTCAAAGTGAGTTCTTGTGACGGACATGTAGTAACTAGAAGGGTTAAATACCGGCAGTCAGGACGTCCTGTCTGGGCTGGCATTCGTATAAATCCAATAACGACCAATTTTCCTACCTGGGGACTAACGATGAGAGTACCGTTACCTATTAGGCCAAAGCATGTCACACCAAACGTCACGAAAACTAACAACACTTTGATAAGTCATTGTGTCTGTGTTAATTCATGGATACCCTCCAATATCTTTTCATATCACCCCAACTTGAGTCATTTAACATTCATCATTTTTCTTTGGGTTAAGTGTACGTCAAAGAGTAAACATATGCGAACCATGTAAAAGCTTGGAATTGTGGGGGCCCACGTGTTTATGAGAGTGACGCATGGCAGGCATATCACACCTTACGATGTGCCAAACCTATAAATTTTCAATATTCCATTTCTGAAATATTATTTTATCCTAAGTTTTGTGTTTTTGTGAATGTTTTTATTTCATTTATACCATTGTCAATACCACCGTCCAACCAAATTCCCATGTCGAGAATGCACTAGCTGTGGACGTATTGGTCACTTAGTCGATGCATGTCGAACCCCTCAAAATCGAACAACCAACCAGCCATGAAACACACAGAATGCACAAGTCCTAACGGAACCCTTCCCCTAATACAATCTGATGATGGTTCCATAATCAAACTCAGAACGTGACTCCACCCTACTACCAACCCAACTACCCTATGATGCAACATGCAATGGCATGCTTTAACTGTGGGGGTCCCACCCATTTTAGAAACACCTGCCCTAGATTGGTTAACATCATTAATGCCCAAGCCCAGGCTAAATCGATTAACCAAGCAAATCAGGCCGTAGGAGGTAGAGCTTTTAACGTCAATGTGAATCGAGCTAGGGCTAACGACTCTGGAAACGTGTAATCGAAGTCTGAACGGACGAAACTTTTCTACACTTTCAATCTCAAACAATTGAAAATTTTCGATGTTATTATTTGAATTATCGTTGTTCTCCTTTTTGTACTCAGGCAATTAAGTTTATGTTACGTTGACTTAGGCATTTTAGTTAAAGTCATCCAATATCTTTATCGTTTCAATGTCTTTTCATTGTGTTATCGTTAATTCGCTTTATTTTCAATTCATGTTGTTGCCGTTTCATGATTTGTTACTATTACTATTTCATTTCAAACAATTACCCGACCTGGCCCGCAAGGGACAAGGACGCGGACGTAACTTAACTTGCAAAAGTTAAGGAGACATGCAATATTCTGACAAGCAATGGTTGTTTGTGGTTTGGTTGCATTTTTCTAGTGCGTGAGTTAGTAGTGTCGTCACATAGGGCTAATCGTGATCTATTAACGAAGCCCATGGTATTTGATAAGGACATGGTGGATACGCTGCTGGTACTTCCTATATATAAGTGTTCTTATCAAACTATCAAAAACCTCGTTAGACTAATCATGGGAAGTTTTGTGTAAGTGTTGTGGTGTCGTCAATCATGATTCGAATAACGACATGGATGAAAGTTTGGTAGAGACATGGTGGATACGCCGCTGGTACTTCCTATATATAAGTGCCTCTAACAAAATTTCAAAATCGACATTAGACTAATCATGAGAGGTTTTGTGTTAGTTTGTTTTAGTTGTGAGTTAAGTGATTCAATTCTATGACATTGTGAGTTCAATCTTATCAATTGTGCCAAATTATGGAAAAACAAAATCTTCTTGCAAAATCCTAAGTCGTGACACGAAATGTAGTTAGGCATCATGAGTACGTCTTACGACTCAGTTCGCTAACTTTCTTGTGCCACCAGTTAACTACTAGACATAATTGCTCTTAGGTCGCAACCCAATTCTAATACGTTATTATTAGGTTTCACAAAGTAATACTCGTATTACCTATGATAGGCTATCCTATACATTATCATTTACCCTCTTCGTTTCTACATCTCGGGCACTTAAAGCGATTCCTTACCTGGGTGTTTAACCCTTACCAGGAACATTACCGCCTCAATCAGATCTAAATGTAACCACTATTGAATCCTAGTTTGAGCGTTTTCCCCGCATCTTCACGACTCGTGTTTAATGTTCGTTACTAGGCATTCCTACTAGATAATCTAATTCTAAGTTCTTAGTGCTATTCTCAAATTTAATTGATACCTTTTTACGTCCATGAGAAACCATATACACCCTTCTACACAAGCGGTTTCCTCTTAATTTCGGAACGAAATTCCTAAAGTATAGGAGACTGTAACATCCGTTAAAAAACAGATGTTAGAAACCGACTCGTTTTGTAAACTAGATCCTAAGTGAAAATAAATGAAAAAGTAGTGGTTCTTTTATTTATTTTATGTTTTTTTAATATAGATACACAATAGTTTAATTAGATCCAGGCCATTAGTAGATTACCCATATTTGTGACTCGACCCGTCTTTTCATTCGTTTTTCATTTCCATCTAATTACACATTTAGTTACAGTGATAATAATAGAATATTTTTTCTTTATTATTATAAAGATATTATTTTATTTTATATATAGTTTAAGGTGATTAAATTTAAAACTAAACAAGAAATGGGCCATTTCGTAAGTTGCTTATTATCCGAAGGTTTATTTGGAAAGTAATGGACTTTAAGCTTCATAACTAAATCTGCACATCATCTTCCTCGTAAATAAATACGACCTACAATATTTCCGTAACTTGCGAGCCATCTTTATGATTAGACGAGTATGAAACGTTTTGGTAACTGATAAACATCATTGTATTCTTAAAAGACTGGATTACTTCTCTACTAATCTTGCAAGTTTGACTCGAACTCTTGAGTAAATCTTTTCAAACCGTTGTCACGCCGTCGAAATATTGGAGATCACCGCCGCATGTAACAACCCCTCCAGGAGATACCATCTAGTCACCATGGCTGCCATCCTCCAACTAGCCGCACCACTTTCGCTGTTGTAACTGTTCTTCGCACATGGCGTTCGCGTTTGATATCGATTTCGATTCACTAACAACCACCGTAGATCGCACAGTGTACTAGCGGGGCTGCCTTGCTCTATTCTCTATGGCTAGCGAGGTACGATCTCGAACCTGTTCGTCTCATTCATTCTATAGAAGCCTATGTTCGTTAAAAAAATATAAATAACTCCTAAAAAATCATATAGCGATTCTATAAGCTAATATATTTTCTTTTATGTTTAATAATGAAAACGTAGGATATGTGATAAGTTTTTGATGGGAAAATGAGAAATTATGTTACAGTGAAGTTGTTTGGGATGGTGATGATATGGTTACTCTCAATGGATAACAAATATTGATTTAAAATAAATATATATTTTTAAACAGATATTGGTTCAATATAAATATTCTTTTATGCACTAACTGGCACACCTGAATGAATAAGTAAACACATTACTTGAAGTATGAGTTCATCAAAATAAATGATTTAATGATGTTAGTAAAAGCTTATGATTCGATAGTTTGTTATGACTAAATTGTTAATTGTAAAATTTAATCTTTGTAGTGTCTAAAATATAATCTTAGAAATAAGGTTGATTATAAGCGTGGTTTCAAAGAAATTATAATAATAGCATTACATGTATGATGTAGAACCCATATTGATTTTATATATAAGTTTTTTTTTATATATATTTTGTAAATGAGCCATTTGTATGTTCGCGCATATTTATGTACAACTAATCCATACTGAAACACTATCATCTAAATAAATCTGAGCTAGATAATTTTATATGTTCTGGATTTATAAAAAGTGTTAACTAAGTAACATATTATATACATGTTAACCAATTATGAATATGTTCATACGTTCAATACTCATTTTTATTCAAGATTACCAAATCTACTATAGACATTTACCCTTCTATCTATAAACGACGATGACGATATTTTATCTAAAAAATGTTTGTATCTTATTTTCATGAATTCGTGAGGTGTTACTATTAACTAAAAATTATTTATTTTAAATAAATAATTAATAACTACTAATCCAATCATAAATAATTAAATAAATAACCGTAAGTCTCTAGGTTGTTATTTTATTGTTGTAGCGTTTATTTTGAATATTTGTATATGTATTTTAGGGTGATCGTTAGTTTGATATTCCATATGCGTGTGATATCGTTTCAGTGGATCGAGTCTTTGCAAATAGTGAGTAAACTCTCTCCGCTTTTCTGTCATTTACTTTTTTGGGTGTATCAATGTGTTTCCGATCAATTGTTATTATCTAAAATCGAGCATGCAAAATCAAGTGTGTCGTATATGCTTTGTTTGTTGTTGTTATATTGTTTGTTGAAGTTATTGTAGTTTGTTGTTGTGTTGGTCATCACAGTCAACAATCAAAAGTCAATAGTCATTCATTCAGTGGATCCACGGCTGACCTTTCCTCATGACTTGGAGATGTCGGTATCGCCCCATTAGTCTTGGGTTGACCTTTCCTCTTAACTATGGGAGTTGGTATCGCCACAGTCACACCCTTTATGGGTGTGGGACGCAAGGAGTCGGTTTTGGTTTTGGTGTCGGTCTTGGTCTTAGTCATTGTGGAGTCAGCATTCTATGTTCGTACTACTTGTTGCATTACTTCATATGATTAATTGCATGTTTAATATATACATTAATATTTGGAATTAAAATGGTAAAACATATTACTATTTCTTAAATTTTAAATGGTAAGCATATTTTACTTAACCAAGGTTTACTCGCCAGCTCCTGTAGAGCTGACCCAAAAATACTATTTTTACACATGATACAGGTGTAGAGGATTGAAGGATGGACTGGATCAGGATCACGTAGGAGCTTTGCCTTAGTAATTAAAAAGACAAGTTGATGTATTTATTTGATTATTTGGACTAACATGAAAAGTGTGACATTTAATCATGACAATGTTTAATTTTGAAATTTTAATAGTGTCATAAGCTTTGGGCAATCATCATGCCACGTACCATTCCGCTGCGGGTCGGGGTGTGACACATAAGTTATTTCTAGAGTTCTTATAGGTAAGTTTAATAGTTTACTAAACTTATGGTCTACGAAAGACTTATCAGCTCCAGAATAAAAAAGAACTCTAGCAAAGATGTTATTCATTAGGAACGTACCCGTTATGACATTGTTGTCATTCACGGCCTCTCTTGCATTCATTTAAAAGGCTCGTACATTTCCTTTCTTAGCCTCTCCAGGCTTAGCTGAACCTCCTTTAGCAGCTTTGGGGCAGTTGGTTTTAATGTGGCATTTCTCGCCACAACCGTAGCAAACAACATCCTTAAGATCCCTACAGTCTACGGTCTTGTGCTCTATTCTCTTGCAAACATCGCAGGGTTTAACCTATTTATCTAAGCGACACTGTCCCCAGTGCCTCCTATTGCAGGTCTTACACATTGGTCTATAATCAGACCTATGCCCTCCTATTGCAGGTATTGCACATTGGTCTATAATCAGACCTATGCTGGCTCTTGTTGAACCCATTTCTTAATAAACTTTTGGGAGTTATTATCATCCCGGTTCCTTTTTCCATCGGTCTCAAACTTGACCTATCTCTGCCTCACGATATTTAAAGTGAGGTATGTTGGTGCATATGTATGTTTCCTCCATCATTGTATAACATCGAGTCTGTATTTAAGAGCGAACCGTTAAAGTTTACATATGTTTTAGGACAATTTCGCACGAAGTTTACCATATGTTTGGACAAGTTCGCACGAAGTTCCACTTCGTACGAACTTGGCCATGGTTGTTTTGGTGCGAACTTGTAATTCTATAAATAGGAGAGTTGTCATTTCATTTGTAACAGTCAGAGATTTTGTAACTTGGACGGCGAAGCTCTGTCCAAGTGTTTCCAGGATCTGTAAAGTGTTATAATCAATGAAACAATGATTAAATAGAAACAAACGTGTCTACAATGTCACCTAAGCAAATGGATTCCGCATGTTTACACTAGGTTTGCCAAATGAGTGCCTGAACAATCCATACAATGGACCTACAAGTGGTATCAGAGCAGGAGAGGCCTGATTTGAAGACATTGGACCTAAAACATCTCATCTTCTACTTATTCTTTCTATTTTAATTTTTCTTGGACATCACACGGATAAAATAGACTGATTTTCAAGTATAATACATAAAGTCCATAATAGAAAAACCCTTATAAGTTTCAGAGCTAAAATCAACCAAATTCATGTCGAAATTTACAAAAAACCATGTTTTGGGAAACATTTTTGTCCGAACTGGTTAGACCAACTTCGCACGAAGTTGACTAAACGTGTTTAATCTGAGTTTGTTGAACTTCACACGAAGTTGGTCAAGAAGTTTTGTTGAAAAGTGTTACAACTTCGTACGATGTTGGTCAAGAAGATCTTTAAAAAAATTGTTAGCTAGTTCGTACGAACTAGGAAGTGAGGTTCTAAAAAAAGACATGAAAATCCCGAAAAACGTCTCGGACATTATACATCGTTAGATTCGTATCGACGAGACGATTTGAAAGCTATAATCTGGTAAAAACGGTTTTCTAAAAAATTTTAAACGTTTTTAGCATACCGATTCGTTAATATTGTCGATTAAAAAGTCGAATTTTGCATAAAGCTTTTGAAAACCAAATTTTTTTTTTTCGGAAATGGAAGATCTTGAATTTGAAAAAATGAATGATTGGGAACAGGTGGCTTCATATTTAAATTCTCATGAACGTATGACTATTTGGATTAAAAGATTTGAGAATTTTAAATGCAAAAAGGATGAATCTGCGAATGATCTGATAGAACGATTTTATGTCATGGATAACAAGTTACGAGAGTTTGATAGTGTATTTCAATTTCAGGATCATGAAAAAATTTTGAATTTTGCAGATGCATTACCATCAGAGTGGGATGGCTATTTGAAAGAATTAGAAAATGAGCCTAGTTTGTCAATACATAAATTTTTGAAAAAGATTAAAGATCACATTTCTGTAATTGAAAAAATGAAAGTTTTAAAGAAGGAAAGTGAGTTTGTGATTAAAATGGAAAATGAAAGTGTAGAAGTTAATAGTGTTGTATATGATGAAGAGCAAGAAGAATCTAGTCAATGCTATTATACTGATAATGAAATTCATTAAAATACTTGTCAAAGTTTTAATAATCCTGAAGTTTATCAATCTTTCACAGGTCTATTCAGTGATCAAGGAATGATCAGAAGACACAGATCAAGGAAGTAGTGAAGATTGAGATAGTTGAAATAGAAAGACAGTGCACAAAATGTCTTGAACCGTGCAAGTCTTGTCTAGAAAAGGATGAAAATATTAAGGAACTAAAATGTTACATTGAGAGACTGATAGCAAAATGTTTAAAGCCGTGTGAATCATGCATCCGTAAAGATGAGAAATATGTGGAGCTTAAACGTCATACTGATAACTTTTCATATGATTACAAAGAAATGAAAGAAGCTTATGAAAAATTGAAAAGAATATATAAAATGGTTGAGCAAGCAAATCTTGAACAAGGCGCTACGATCGACATGTTAAAAGCAACGGTCATGAGCAAGCAGATGGCGATTAATACTCATCTTGACACGATTGCTAAACTGAAGATCGAGACAGAACGGGTTAACAAGTCGTTGATCAGCTATTCAACGTCATCATATGTCATGATCACATTCTTCCAAGAGTTGAAAAAGAAGAAAATGTGTCTTAAAACTAGAAAAAGGATCCGGGTTGTCATCGTGTTCCACCCCTGATGTGGAATGGTTATGCTATAAAGAAACTTGACGGGGTGGATAAGGCGCTCAATTTAAAATTGAAAACTGAACTGAAAGACGAGTTGCATGAAAACATTAACGTAACCTATGACAGTCGATCCGAAGTGGTTCAAAAGGTGGTAGAAAACGTTTTTGAAAACACAGAGGATAAAAAGAATAATTCAAATTCAAGTTCTGAAAATGAAGAAAGTTTTCACAACAAATTTCTTAATAAATCAGGATGTAGTTCGGATAATGATTCTTCTCTGATTGTAGCATACACATTGAAAGGATCGGACAAACTATATTCTGATAATAATTTCCGATTCAGAATGTGAATTTTGATAAAATTGATAAGGTTTTCAAACTAATTGAATAAATTTGTCTAAGCTGGATTGTAAAAAGGTTTCTGGTAATTCCAATTCAAAGATTTCTCAAGGTAATAATAAAAGAAGAAGAAAAAGAAATAATTTTCCAGAAGATAAAAGAAAACGTTTGGGATTTGCCAAGAAAAACAGTAAAAAGTTCCAAAAACCAAAATTTTCAAAGAATATAGACTTTGTTTTTGGAACAAGCTCCGTAAAAGAAAAAGACAATTTGGATAAAGAACTTTCAAATGTTAAATTTGATGTCAAAAAATTACTACAAGAACAGGTTAAGTAATGTTTCAGATGTAACAATGTTGGTCATATTGCTAGGCAATGTCCATATCCTAAACCTAAATCTGTTCCTGTTGAAAAGAAAGAAGTTAAGAAAAATTCTGAAACTTTGAAGCATAAATCATCGATGTTTGTACCAAGACAGGTTTGGAATCAAATTAAAGAATCTACAAATAAAGTGAAACCAGTTAATTCTACGTTTTCAAAATTTGAAACTGGTGAATCTTGAAAAAGTACTGAACTAAAAGATTCTATAATAAACAAGCAAAGTCTAATCAAACATGGGTGATGAAAAAGGGATTTTTTTTAAAGAATAAGAGTTCTGGGTCCATGAGGAAACAAGAAAGGGTTGAACAGAATTGGGTGATAAAAGGAAAAATGTGGATAAAGTTAAACAATCGGTAAAAATTGAAAATTTAGATGACTTTCCAAAACTTGAGAAAGTCCAGATTAAATCTGGTTGTGAAAAGAAAGTCAAAATTGGGGTTGAAGAAATAATATCTAAGACTGAAAAGACTTGGGTGTCACTATTCAACTAATTGTTTGACTTTTTGTGCAGGAACTTCCGAGATAAAGCAAATTACTGAGAGGAAAGCTCTGTGGCACACAATGAAGATTAGGGCCAGGTTAACAAGTTCTATATAAAGACCATTTTTACAAATTTTGAAATTCCATTAACGTTTACTTTAAATTTTTACAATTTTTTTAAGAAAATTTGAAATGGTGTTTTAATGTTTACTTGAAAGTTTTACAAAATTTTTGAAGAAAATTTTGAAAAAATTCACAGAACCCTCACTATGGAACACACAAAATTCATGGAAATAAATGTTTTATAAACACAAAAGTGTCAAAGTTTTTGTCATCATGAGGGGGAGAGATCTTAAAAGAAAATTTGTGAAGCAGTAATGGATGGCGAATTGAAGTGATTCTCATCGGTTGTTCTATGTTTTCCTATAAATAAAAAATACAAAAATATGTTTTTGAAGTTTTGGGGGAGAAAAAATTTGAAAATCCAAAAACATCTAAAAATTCAAAAGTACAAAAACACTGAAAAAGGCAAACAGAGTTTTGTGACAAAAAGAAAATGATGGACTATCACAGTATGCTAAAGATTTGTAAATTTAAAAGGATTAAACAAGTCTTACTGTGGATGTGTCGATTGGCTTTACATGTTCAGTAGATTGTTTCCGGGATATAAACTAAATTATACAACTGCTTAATTTGTGGATTAACATCTCTCGGGTATATGGACTTAGTAATCCGAAATTTTGTTTGAGAGATTGCCTGATTCTGAGATACGAGGTCTTTATAGATGATTGATATATGGCATATTATACAAGTTCTTCTATTTTGCGTAAGCAATGGCCTAGAACTTCTATAATGCTTTTGCTAAAAACCCTTAAACTGCAGAAAATTGAAAGAATGATAAGATCTAATCAATTGCAGTCAAAAGATTCCATACTGGAACAACACCTTAAAGTTGAGCCTTCATCTCTTTGTCGATACGGTGGTATTAACCTGAGCTCTCAAGGCCTCGCACAACCCAGATACAGATATCAATTACGCAATACTCACCTGTAAGATGAAATCTAGGGAATCTTGATACGGGAGTATATTCTGAGATGGGAACCATAGTTAAGTCAAGTTTTTTAAATCCACATAACGTATCTTGGAACATTTGAGAAATGTGTCGAAGTTTAAAGTGGACAAATATATCGGCAATCTAGGTAAATTTGTTTAAAACTTAAAGTCATGAAAAAGGGCAACGGTACTGGTGATATGTCTTAAGAAACTGACATGATCCTCGAACACGAACTCACAAAAATATGTCTGTAAATATGTTTGTATATAGTTAGTGTTTATTATTCATTTCATAAAAACAAAAATATTGATTTTATCTTTTTACTTTCGATCACTGGTGATGAATTGCTAATTTCAAAATCTAGAGCTGCTGAACAAAATTTTGAAAATTTGAATTGTTGTGAAAAGTTTAAAAGTTCATTAATTTGAAACTTAAATTTGAATAAGTGCATCAGTTTTGTTTCAAAATGTTTATTCAAGATCATTAATTTGAACTTGATTCATAGATCAGATATTCAAGGTCATTGAGTTGGACTTGATATTTGAGAGGGTTTAAAACTGATAAGAAGATTAAAATTTGAAATGTTTGTGTTTAGAAATTTCAAAGTTTGAATCTGAAATGTTTATTTGAAAGTTTTGAGAAACTTTGAAACAGGAAGTATATTTTAAAGGGGAGCTAGATAAACATGTTAATTGAAGATAACAGAAAGCTCAAAGTAAGGGGGAGCATGTTGATTATCAAGTTTTATCAAGATAAGCTCAAGAAAAGAGAATAGGATTGAAGAAGATTTAAAGATCATAGATGTTAAAGTTATTCAAGAAATAAAGATCAGAGAATATTAAAGACTCTGGAGATGACTGATGGCTACGGCAACATCCAAGGGGGAGTCTGTTGGTGCATATGTATGTTGCCTCCGTCATTGTATACATCGAGTCTGTATTTAGGAGCGAAACGTTAAGGTTTACATATGTTTTAGGACAAGTTCGCACGAAGTTTACAATATGTTTGGACAAGTTCGCACGAAGTTCCACTACGTACGAACTTGGCCAATAGCCTTTGGTGCAATGTTGGTGCATAATGTCTATGTCTTAGTCTTATATCGAGTCTGTATTGTATAGAGCTGAATAGGCTAGGTATACGAAGTATTTATGTATGTTGTAGCCAAGTTCGCCCATAATGCACATGTTCAGGCATGTTCGGCCGAACTTGCATAGGCAAGTTCGGCCGAACTTGCACCTCCTGGGCCGAACTTGTGATCCTATAAATACCTAGCTTGAGAGTCTCATTTGTAACTTTGGCATTTCAGAGACGAAGCTCTGTCAGTTTGTAACCAGAACGTTTGATCTATAAAACTGACGTTTAACTGATTAATTCTTGTCTATTGGTAACACGACGTAATATTTCCGCTATTATGGACGTTAGATATAAAATTTAGGTTCCTAAGCATCGAGGATCGGTCCTACAGCGAACTTGTAACTCTATAAATAGGAAAGTTGTCATTTCATTTGTCAGAGTCAAAGATTTTGTAACTTGGACGGCGAAGCTCTGTCCAAGTGTTTCGAGGAACTGTAAAGTGTTATAATCAATGAAACAGCGATAAAATAGAAACAAACTTGTCTACAATGTCGCCTAAGCAAACGGATTCCGCACGTTTATCTTAGGTTTGCCAAATTAGTGCCTGAACGATCCATACAACGGACCTACAAGGGAAAGGGATAGATCAACAGTTGACCTATATGTGGTAGGCTGAGCAGCCTTAACCATGCCCTTAATCTCTGGTGCTAATCCATTAATGAAACGCGCAATGCGTTTGGGTTTGTTGGAGATCAAATAAGGTACTAACCTAGACAACGAGTTATAGTCGGTGACATACTTCCGACAATCTAGGTTTTTCATAGTGAGAGTCAGGAAATCTGACTCTATCTTCTCCACTTCATGCGGTAGACAGTATGTCTCCCTGATGAGGTCCACAAACTTGGACCATCCCATATTGTACAGGGTCACTTTCCTTGACGATTGAATCATGGCCTTCCACCATGTCAGAGCATCGCCCTTGAATGATTGTGAGACAAATTTCACAACGTCCCTATCAGCACAACCACTGTTGTCCACAACCATCTCCATCTCATCTAGCCATCTCATGGCATCAATAGCCCCTTTTTCACCATTAAAATCCTGGGGTTTACAAGTGACGAAATACTTATAGGTACAACCATCCTTGGAAGAACGAGACCTTTCCCTAAGCTATAGCTTCTTAGGTTCACTCCTCGCATTTGAAGAGTGAACGGAGCTCTCCTTAGGAGCTGATGATTGTGGAATAGATAAGGGCTTGGAGTTAGTAGCACTCGAATCCTTTTTATTAGCTATGTATGCATTCATAGCCTTGCCCGACCTCGACGGCAATCATAGCTTGGAGATTAACTCCCTTGCTATTGCGATTAATATTCGCATTATCATCATCATTGCGTCGAGCCATGTTGTATGTTGGTACTAAACACCAAAATAGATATGCATTAGCCATGGTATTATTAAACCATATAGGCTTATAAAGTTTGGATAAATCAATCCTTCTACTTTTTGGATCAGTGTGCACGATGTCACATCTGTCAGGCTTTAACATTTCCAATGAATGTTATTTAGAATATCTAAATGTATTTAGCCTGGGTCTCAAAAGGACCATCAAGGGCATCTCTAATTTGGACATAGTCTATATATTATTAGATAGTGGATCATAAAGTCACAACTGTCATTGTCATAATGACAATTATACGTAGCTCAGAGGCTCGTCACAAAGGACATTAAAATATGGCACATTGGCCTATTACAAGGACTTAAAGATATGGAACATCGGCCTGTCATAGAGGACATTTAGAATATAAGCCACGATCTTAATTGATCAAGGGCCTTAAGGCTTGATCATAGTTCATCACCTTTGGACGGGGAGTCATAAGATTACAACTGTCGTTGTCATAATTGACGATATAATATTGCCCGTAGGCAAATCAATTAACATCACATAGGATGTTAAATAGAGAATCATCGCACTGATGATATTAGTCATGATCTCATTCGATCATATAGACTTATGAGGCTTGGGCATAGCCCACCACCTTGGACAGGGAACCATAAGGTTACAACTGTCATTGTCTTAATTGACAATTTAGCCCGCATACAACATCACTAATGGATGTTAAATAATAGCCCGTTGGTAACACATCACTAATGGATGTTAAATATTAGCCTGTAGGCAACACATCACTAATGTTTGTTAAATCATAACCCGTAGGCAACACATCACTAAGGATGTTAAAATGTGATCATCGTATTGATGATATTAGCCGGGATTAAATTTGATCACATAAGCTATTAGGATTGGATGTAGTCCATCACCTAGACGGCTAGTGTGGTTCCTCAGATCACACTGCCAGGAGTATTAACATTACTTGAATGTTAACACAGAATAACTATCTTAATGGTTGACAATAAAAGTCATAGTCGCATTTAACCATAGTGACTTTTGAGGCTTGAACATAGTTCACCACTTCGGGATAGAAGGGATAATCTTCCTTAATTATCATGATAGAAAGGCTATTCATCCTTAACCATTCATATTTTCCAAATAATATGGACTTTCCATATAAAATTCGAGTTAAAATCGAGACGATTGCTTGAAAAGTATATATATATATATATATATATATAACATATATATATATAAATATATATATATACATATATATATATGTTATATATATATCTACATATATATATATATATGTATATATCTATATATAACATATATATATATGTTATATATATATGTTATATATATATATGTATATACATATATATGTATATGTATATACATATATATGTATATGTATATATATTCCTAATTTTCATTAAATGATTGAAAATTACAAAATTTGCCTTAAACAGGACTTTGAGATAATTAGGCTAATTGTCCACGCAGAGACTAAAACAAAAACATGTCCACGTAGGGACTAAAAGAAAAACATGTCCACGCAGGGACTAAAAGAAACATACTTGACCACGCAGGGACTTGTGAAATTCAAATACAATACAAAATAAAGAAAGTCTTTAATTGTCTCTCCTTCCCCTCACTAGCTTGGTGGGCCTTTTGAAGAACTTATTCGTCTTCTTTTTGGTCTTTTCAGCCTGACATTGAATTTGTTCCGCTCGTTCCAAAACTTGATTTATAGCATCAAGTTGCGGTGGTGTTTGGGGTTGCGGAGCAACAGGATACGGGTACCCATAACTTCGATATCCATAGTTGGGTAAATAGGTGGGAAGAGAGATAGGTACAAAGTGTTATGCATGTTCCTTTGCATATAAGGGTCATACCATGGTGCCTGATAGTTTAAGTCCATCGGCATAGACGGGTTTAAGGGGTTATATCCAGATGTATCTGGATATGTAGGAATTTGGTTATCAAAACCCGATGGTGGTGGTTGAACCACAGTTTGTGGTGTAGGATCAACCACATGTGTTGTATTCGAGTCCACCAATTGTGGGTCCTCGGGAATGGTAGGGTAGGTTTGGGGCAATGGTGGTAGCGAGAGATGCGTACAAAGCGCTATGCATGCACCTCCTGGGCCGAACTTGTGATCCTTTAAATACCTAGCTTGAGAGTCTCATTTGTAACTTTGGCATTTCAGAGACGAAGCTCTGTCAGTTTGTAACCAGAACGTTTGATCTATAAAACTGACGTTTAACTGATTAATTCTTGTCTATTGGTAAACATGACGTAATATTTCCGCTATTATGGACGTTAGATTTCAAATTTAGGTTCCTAAGCATCGAGGATCGGTCCTACAAGTGGTATCAGAGCTAGAACAGCCTGATTTGATAGTATCAAGACAAGAACTCTTCTATTTCTACTCCATTCTTCTTTTTTCTTAACTTTTGATCACAAAATGAAGAATTCATGGTCAAAATCTTTTGAATTTTGAATATATCATGTAAAATACAACAAAGATAAACCCTTGAAAGATTGGAGACCAAATTCAACCGAATTCATGTCGAAAATTTTGAAAAAACCATGTTTTTGATAACCCTGAGGAACGAACTTATTGGCCATGTTCAGCCGAACTTGCCCTAAAAAATCACTTTTCAAGTGATTTTTTAGTAAATTCGACCGAACTTAGGTGGTTTTTGAGGAAATTTAAGTCAAGTTCGCTCGAAGATACTGAATTTTCATTAATTTTACATCAAGTTCGACCAAACTTGTGTAAAATCAAGAAGGTTTTAAGTAAGTTCGCCCGAACTTGCTTGTATTTCATCAAAATTGTGTTGACAAGTTCGCTTGAAGATCTGATTGATTGGTTTTATAAGTTCGACCGAAGATAATCAAATCTTTTCAAAACCAATCTAACAAGTTCGACCGAACTTGTTAGAAAATCTGAGAATTCTTCATTTGTTGCTACAAGTTCGACCGAACTTGTAGTAGGACTAATCATTTTCAAAGTTTTTGAAAAATTTTCAGCGTACACGTTTCGTTATTCACAATGGAGGATCAACTAAGAGCTTTTAAGTCTGGAGCTAGTTCGTCAAATGCCAATGTGATCAATCAAGTCAATCTTGATAAAGAAATGGGAACGACTGTCAAACCACCCAAGTTAATGAGCATGGACGAATACGAAGCATGGAAATAGAAATTTACCTACTGGGTTCAAGCCATGCACTTCGCTGGCTGGGTATCAATAGAAAGAGGCTACAATGTTCCGGTAGAGGAGCATCAATAAGTTCTTGAGAAGTAGAACTATTCGACAGTAGAGAGAGACGAATACATTGCTGAGAAAAAGATGATCAGTCTCATCCAACTGTTTATCAAAGAAGATATTCTGATTCTGCTACCAGAGTATACTACTGCAAGAGAGCTTTGGTTGTCGTTACAGATAAAATACCAAGGCAGTGCTGAAATGATAAAAAGCAAGAAAGCTCTCATTCTGAAAGAGTTTGATATCTTCAGCATGCTAAAGAATGAGACCATTAAGTAAATGATTGAGCGTTTCTGTCATCTCAAAGTGAAAATGCGAAGACACGGTCTTGAGAAGACTTAACAAGAATACATCGACAAACTTGCTGACGCACTACCAGAGGGCGAATGGTCAACTTATTTGATGGTTCTGAAGAATAGTGATAAGTGGGAATTCTTCAAGTTGTCAACCTTTATCGATAAACTCGAAGGCCATGAAAAGAGCTTCTGAAGATAGCGAAGTCAAAGAAAGCTAATGTTGTTCAAGACATCGGTTTGTACTACAAAACCGGAATGCAAGATAACATTTCGAGTCCAAAAATTGGAACTACTTTTAGTGCAAACATGAATGCTTCTCCATATAATCAGAACCATTCACAGCCTCGGTATGACCAAAGTCCACAAAGTTCTTACTCGAACACTGGTTCAAATTCGACGTATCAAAGCCAAGCGAATCAGAATTAACAACAAAGTTCTTATCCGAATATATATAAATGCAACATCGCAGTGAATTTGAACAATGTTGATTCAGAAGAAGTTGAAAAACAACATATGTCACTACTTGCTACCGTCTTAGAATATTATGAATGTCTTCTTGCTGGTAAAATCGGAAATCCCGAGATGACCGCGGAAGATTATGACCAGGTAGACGAGGAAGAGCTCGAACTAATGGACATCAAGTGGTCATTAGCTTTGATCATCAGGAGAGTGACAAAGTTCGTTGCACTCACAGGCCGTGACATAGGAAACTCTAGCAACAAATTGGGTTTTGGCAAATCCAAAGTCACATGCTTTAAATGCCGACAAAAGGGGCATTTTAAAAGAGAGTGTAAGAACACCGAGGCAACTGGAAATCAAAGTCCTTTCGAAGGAGGGAATGAAAATAAAAAAGGGCACTTCAATTTAAATCGTTCCCGAAGAAAACTCAAGTTGAGATCCAAGAAAAGCCAAACAGTAGTACCACGGAGAAAGCCATGGTTGCATCCACAGAAGATGATGGTTTTGCTTGGAACTCTTACATTGGGAAAAAGACTGGAGTTGCTTTGATGGCAGAGATAGTTGAAGATAATTCTGCAGAGAAAGCAGCGGCGGCAGCTGAAGCAGCGGCAGCAGTAGAAGCAGCAGCTTTCGAACAAGCTATTCTGGAACAATACTTGCATCAACAGCAGGAAGAAGATGAATATATCCATATGCAGAGACAAGGAATTTTATCCTCTAATTCTTGTGACAGTTTTGCAGGTCACTTTGATGGAAGCACAGAAGAACAAGTGGTTGAAGAGAAAAAGATTGATGAAGTAATCATTGATGTCACTCAAGAAATGAAAGTCGAAGACCTCAAGGACATGGCAGATAAAGCTTTAATGGCGAATCTAACCAAGGTAGGTCCAGAAGTAAAGGTTGTCGAGAAAGAAGTTGTCAAAGTACAAGTTGTAGAGGTTGAGAAACCTTGTACAAAATGTACTGAACCTTGTGTCGAATGTGCCGAACAATCAAAGATCATCGCTGAAAACAATGTGCATAACGATTTGTTAAATATGATTATCGCACAATGAAAGAAGCGTATGACAAAATGAAAAATGATTATGGCAGACTCGACAGAAATAACATCGAACAACATGATAATATAAGAATGTTGAGTACAGTAATGGGTAAACAAAGAGCAATTAACACCTATATTAACACCATTGCTGAAATCAAACAACAACTTCAAGATATGACAATCGAAACTGAAAGAGTTCGACAATTGTTAAGAAGTTATACCACCAACGCGTATGTTATCGATCACATTCTTCCGACATTCTCAATGGAAGAAAAACCTAAAAAGAAAGCGGGCAAAGAATATAGCAATGTTCCTCCACCCCTTTGCGAGAAATACTGTGATAAATTTGCAGACGGGATGGACAAGGCACTCAATGTTGAATTAATTTTTGAAAAGAAAGACGAGTTGCCAGAGAACATTGATATAGTCTTTGCTAAATCTGATGATGATAACAACGTTGTGGTTGACAAAGTGGTTGAAAATATTTTAAGTGATTCTGATGACGGCTGCTTCAAAAGCGCCAACTCGAGTTCATAGAATTCTGATTCACAATCTGAAAATGACGATAAGTCGTCAGAGGATGGTCTAAGTGACGGTCCTAATATTGTAATGTACAAAATTAAGGATTCGGATAGACTATACTTTGATGATAGCTTCTCGATTCAGAACGTGAAGGAAGAATTGCTTGATAAATTCTTTAAATTCGTGGAAGTCACATCAGAGGAATTGGTAATCAATGAACGGAAATTCTATTCCAAACCTAAAAGAAACAATTACCAAAGAAATGGTGGTGATCATCCGGAAAACTGGAGACCAGGGTTAGGTCTAGAAGAATCAGATGAACCAGTTAAGAAAGTGTCACCATTTCATGAATATAAAAACAAAAACATGAATTTTATATATGGGACGAGTACAGTTCATGAGGAGAATTTGATTGGTAAACAGTCAAATGATGAGTTCAAAAAGGAGAAAGAAATTCGAGATAAAGCCAAGGTTACAAGTGGTGTCAAAACTTCAAGTAGGGTAAAACCACCTATTAAAGGACATCCACTTGATAATCGGACATGTTTCAAGTGCAATGAAATTGGTCATATGGCACGACAATGTCCAAAATCAAAACCGGCTTATCTTCAAAGAAAAGAAGTTTCAAATGTTGTTAAACCAAAGAAACCAGTGTTTGCAAAACCTGTAAAGATTTTGAAATGAAATTAATCAAAACCAGAAACCAAAGTCTGAAAAGATTTTTGAAAATTCCATTTTTGAAAAAGGTGAAACTTCTAGGTCTAATGAAAACAAGTTTTACATCAAAAAGGCTAATATCAAATCTCAAACCTGGATTGCCAAGAAAAGGTCAGCAACATCTGGTGTTGTTAAGTCTGAGCTAGTAAAGACTGACAACACAAAAGAATCAAAGTCTGGAATCACTAAGTCTGAGCAGGTGAAGACTAGTGAGAATGTGAAAGAAGTTAAAACAGATATCAAAAACGATAATGTCACATCTGTAAAAGATAAGAAAAAGTGAAATTTTCAAACATTAACATTGTTGAAACAGATGATGAATTTGATTTTGATAACGTTGATGAGTTTGAATATGCTTTTGATGATGGTTATCCAGTAAAACCCAAGACCAAGAAGGCTTGGGTAGAGCTTTTCACCTAATTTCTGAATTTTGCAGGGGCTCCAAAGATCCGTACTCTCAAAGTGGATTTTTATAGTGGAGCATCCATGCATATGATGGGAATGAAAGCATTACTATTCGACATTAAAGCTATCAATGGTGGATATGTTGGATTTACAGGGAATCAAGGTGGAAGGATAGTCGCCGAGGGAAAACTCTCCAATGGCGTAGTTTCATTTGATCGCGTAAACTATATTGCATAACTTGAGAACAATCTTCTGAGTATACCGCAGATTTGTGATAAGAAATTTACAGTCCATTTCAATGATAAGGAGTGTATTATCTTGAAGCCGGGATTCAAAATACCAGATGAGTGGATTCTGATGCGAGCACCTCGAGAGAATGATTTATATGTTCTAGATATGGGTGTCGCTACCACTTCATCACAATCAGCACAATGTTTTGTAACAAAGGCTACTGAAAAAGACTATATTCTTTGGCATCGTAAGATGGGGCATATTCATTTGCGAAAATTGAATTTCTTGGTTCATAATGATCTTGTAGAAGGTGTAAATCTTCGAAGTTTTCAAATGTCTGATCATTGCTTGGAATGCAATAAGGGAAAGCAGATCAAGAAATCGCATCCGAAGAAAATTCTAAACTCAATCAAGTTGCCATTAGAATGTCTCCACATGGACTTATTTGGTCCTGTAAATGTTCGAAGCATCTCAGGAGGCTGATATTGCCTTGGTCGTGACAGATGACTATTCAAGATACTCGTGGGTATTCTTTCAAGAATCAAAAGACGAAATGTTCGAGAACTTGGTTATTCTATTCAAGAAAGAAACTCGAGAACATTTATCATCTGCCTGTCAGACGCATTAGAAGTGACAACGGCACAGAGTTTAAGAATAACAAAATGAAGGAATTTTACAACGCAAAAGGGATTCTACACGAGTTTATACTCCCAGCAAAACGGAGTAGCTGAACGGAAAAATAGAACTTTGATTGAAACTGCGAGAACCATGCTTGCAGATTCTAAACTTCCTATTAGCTTCGGGAGTGAAGCGGTTGTTGAGGCTTGCTACATGCTAAACAGGGTTCTCACTGTCAAACCAACAAAGAAAACATGTTTTGAGATGATAAACCGACGGAAGCCAAATTTGAAGTTCTTAGAACCATTCGGTGCTCCATGTACCGTAATAGACCAAGATGGCAAATTCAGAGCTAAAACTCTTGAAGGTTTCTTTGTCGGATATGCGAGTCCGTTGAGAAGAGTATATGTTCCTTCATTGAGAAAGGTTTGAAGCACAGCACGTGGATTGTTTCAACTACACGGATCCTATTCAAAAGAAAGGTGACGCGTGGCTGTTTAACTATCAAGACCTTTGGAAGTCTTTTGACTTGCCCAAAGAACCGACTGACGAAGAAGTTGCAGCGTTATATTATCTTCACCAGTCAGCGAATCAAGAGCAAATTGTTCGACCAATTGTTGTTAATCAACCCACGTTGGATCCATCTTCTTCTGGCGCAAGTTCAAGTAATAGTGGTGTTCTGGCTAAAAATGTTTCTGAAACATTATCAACACCTACTACTCTTCCAACAAATGCCTCTACTGAACCAGTGAACACAACAACGAAGCCCAGTATGCCTCAGAATCAAGATTCTGATTCAGATGAAGCACCAACATTTGATGCTGATGGAGAATCATCTTCTTCAGATGAAGAAGTGGAGCAGATAACAAGTCCTCTTAATCAATCTGCAGTCCCGAACAACATAAATGAAGCTTCATCAAGCTTTCCAAACATTGAATTGGTTGTTGATCTCAACATCATGAATCGGAAAAACTCAATAGATGTTCCAAGTGAGGAATTGCTGCGATCATATTCCTATCATCGGTCAACAAATATTATCGGAGAACTTCAAACTGGTGTTAGAACTCGAGGGCAAATTAATAAAGCACTCAGTTGTTTCTACACACGTGTTGCTACAACCCAGAACTATTGTTTCTATTCATGTTTCATCTCTCAGATTGAACCTACGACAGTTAATGAAGCTTTAGCTGATGATAACTGGGTACAAGCAATGCAAGAAGAATTATTGCAGTTTGAGAAGTTTGGTATGTGGAAGCTTGAAGACCTACCAGAAAATCAGAAATCAATTGATTACAAAATGGGTCTTTAAGTGTAAACGTGATGATAGAGGAGTTATTGTTCGTAACAAAGCTAGACTTGTTGTCAAGGGATTTCACCAGCAGGAAGGAATAGACTACACGGAGGTCTATGCACCAGTAGCTCGATTGAAATCTATTCGAATTTTTCTAGCTTTCGCATCATGGAAAGGATTTAAGGTCTATCAATTGGATGTCAAATCGGCTTTTCTGTATGGCAAATTACGCGGAAGGTGTACGTTGGACAACCACCAGGGTTTGTCGATCCACTTAACAAGAAGAAAGCGTACCTACTGGATACAGCTCTTTATGGACTACACCAAGCCTCGAGAGCTTGATACGAGACGTTATCGCAACATCTTGTCAGAAACGGCTTTATCAGGAACTGTGGATAGTACTTTTTTCACCAGAGAAGTTGATGGCCATCTGATTATAGTTCAAATCTACATTGACGACATCATCTTTGGATCTACAAATGATAGTCTCTTCAAGGAGTTTGAGGGAATCATGAAAAAGAAATTCGAAATGTCATCGATGGGCGAAATGAAGTTCTTTCTTGGATTGCAAGTAGATCAGCTTCCAGATGGTATTTTCATTCACCAGACTAAGTATGTTCACGACATCTTGAAGAAGTTTGGAATGGAAAGCTTGAAGCCTCAATCTACGCCTCTTGCTCTAAATCACGGCATTTGCGTTGACGAGACTGGAGCCAAAGTTGACGAGACGTTATACAGATTGATGATTGGATCGCTGATGTATCTGACGGCATCGCGCCCAGATATTATGTATCCAACCTGCCTATGCGCCAGATATCAGTCAAGCCCGAGAATCTTACACATGTAGATCGTGAAGCGTATCTTCAGATATCTGAAAGGATGCCCAAGCACTGGCTTGTAGTACCCGAAGAACGACAGTTTTGATCTCACAGGCTATGCTGATTCTGATTTTGGTGTAGAAAAGTTGAACTCAAAATCAACTACAGCGGGATGCCAGTTCTTCGAAACAAGAATGGTAACCTGCAGTGTAAGAAACAGACTACGGTCGCTCTCTCTACCTGTGAAGCTGAGTAAATCTCAGCCTCCAGCTGTTGTTCACAGATTATGTGGATTCAACAGCAGATGAGAGACTTTGGTCTGCAATTTCTAGACACTCCATTGTATGTTGATAACAAGGCAGCCATCGATATAACTAAAAATCCGGTTCATCACTCACGTACAAAACACACTGAAATTCGTTATCATTTCATTCGTGATTGCTAGGAAAAGAAATTGGTGCGAATAGAAAAAATCCACACCGACGAACAAAAGGCTGATTTTTATACCAAACCATTTTCTTTGTCACGGTTTTAAATACTTGCTGAGAATTAACGGTATGAAAAATTTACTGACAGGTGCGGACGCTGAGGTTGAATACGGATTCGACGACGAGTTCACGTGATCCACATTGGTTTGTAAATATCTTTCTAGTTTAGAATTTTATTAAAAAAACTAAAATCCAAAAAGATGTTTTTGATTTTAGGGGGAGAAATGTTAGAGAAAATACAAAAACTTTGAAAATTATAAAATCCAAAAACATATAAAAATTCAAAATGACAAAAACATTGAAAACGACAAAAAGAATTCGGTGTCATAAAAGGAAATGATAGTACATCAGTGGACTATCACTGTATGCTAAAGAAATGTAAAGTTTAAAAGTGATAAACGAGTCTTATTGTGGATGTATCGATAGCTTAACACGTTCAGTAAACTAGTTTCGAGATATAAACTAAATTTTACAACTGCTTAATGTTGTGGATTAACACATCTTGGATATATGGACTTAGTACTCCCAAATTTCATTTGAAAGATTGCCTGATTCTGAGATACGAGGTCTTTATAGATAGTTGATATCTGGGGTATTATACAAGTTCTTTTGATTTTGTGGAAGAAATGGCCTAGAACTTCTATAATACTTTTGGTTTAAACCCCAAAATTGCATGCAATATTGAAAAGTATCGAAAGATATAATCATATGCAATGCTGAAAAGATTCCTTAAGTGGAACACACCTTAAAGACGAGCCTTCATCTCTTTGTCTGTATGGTAGTACTAAACTGAGCTCTCAAGGCCTCGCACAACCCAAATACAGATATCAATTACGCTATATTCACCTGTAAGATGAAATATAAGGAATCTAGATACGGGAGTATATTCAAGAAGTGGGAGCCGCAGTTAAGTCAAGTTTCATATATCATGCCTTAACATATCTTGAAACAGTTGAAAATGTGGTAAAGATTATGGGGACGAACATATCGACAATCTAGGTAGACGAGTTTAAAACTTAAAGTCTGTTAAAGGTCAACGGTACTGGTGATATGTCTCAATCAACTGCTATGATCCTTAGACACGAATTCACAAAAATATGTTTGTAAATATGTTTGTACATAGTTTACATTGCTTATTTCATTGTATATTAAAATCAAAAAGATTTTCGGTGTGTTTTAGAATAAACTTACAAAAATACAAAAAGATTTTATTTCTACATTGTTTTCAGCAAACAATGTTGGAGAACGGATCTTCAAAGTCCGGTAAGGTGCTAGAACTGGTGGGAATCTCTTTGACAACGGGCTGGGAGCTAATCTATTAATCTGAAAAGATAAAACGATAAAAAGTTCATTAATTTGAAACTTTGATTTTGAAAATATCAACAGTTTGTTTGTAACCGGTCAAACCGGGGTCATTAACTTGGACTCGGCAGACAAATCGGTTAACCAAGGTCATTAACTTGGACTTGGTCAACTAAGTGGATTTCCATAACTGGTAAAAAGTTGGAAAGTTCAGGGGTTAAAATGAAAAATTGAAAAAATTGAAAAAGTTTGAAATTTTGAGGTTTGGCAAGTTCGGCCGAACTTGCTAAACAATTCAAATTTAACAATCAGCAAGTTCGATCGAACTTGCAGATGGATGGTTGTTGTTCTTAAAAAGACAAGTTTGCTCGAACTCATATGGGCCCTCATGTTGGGCTTAACAAGTTCGCCCGAACTTGACAGGGTATACCATTCAAGTTCGGTGGAACTCATTTACCTGTTATCAGACACAATAGAGCGAACTTGAGTATTGAGAGCATTTGTGTGAAATTGACAATTTTATACCGTTACGCTGTCCAATTTGAGTTAGTTTTTGATGATTAGCACACCAATCACTATGGCAGAGGTACTGATTTTAGATTAAACCATGAATTGACCATGAACTAACCGAATGGATCTGAAATCATTAAAATCTGATAGTTAAAGATGTTGTTGGACAAAATTGAACATAGATCTTTAATCTATACTTAAAATCGACTGTGAAATTGATTTTGATTGAACTGAAATGCACTCTTGCATGTTTGAACAAGTCTTGTATGTTTGGAGAAGACGATAAGTTCGGCCGAACTTGTTGTCAAGTTCGACCGAACTTGTGTTAAAAACTTGTTAATAAAAAGGTTTACACGATATCTTCGGCCGAACTTAGGTTTTTGAAACTTTGATGTATTTAAGTGATAAGTTCGCCCGAACTTACATTTGAACTTAATTGAACATGTAAGATACATGTTCAGGCGAACTTGTTAAAATCAAAATGTTTAACACTAATCAAGTTCGCCCGAACTTGATTAAAGGTGTTAGAAAATTTTGTGTTATTTTTCTCAAAAGCGTGCTAATTATTTTGCGTCGTTTTTCAGGCACAGGTTCCAGCGCGTGTTATTTCTGTTGAGTTTTCCACAACTCACAATACGTGCATCACGCTTGATAAGACGATCTGTCCGTCACTGAAAGAATATGATAGTATTTTGAAATTTCTCGAAGATAGTCATATTCGTCGTGCAATTACTGAGCGCACCGTATCATATCGTTCTCATATTGTTCATTTCTGGATGAACGCAAGCCTGAGTGCTGACGAGAAGACAATTTCTTCTACAGTACAAGTTGGTGATGAGCTAAAGCCGATCACAGTAACCGAAGGTGATATCCGAAGGATTTTGGAGCTCAAAGACAAAGAAGACGATCCGATTCGTTTTGACGAAAAGATGGTTCGCGTATGCTTTTTCCGTATGAGCTATAAAGGAAGCGTAAACAAGCCGACGCTAAAGAAAGGGGAAGTGCCTAACCCCTACAAGCTTCTGATTCATGCGTTGATTCATACATTTAGCCATCGCAAAGCCGGTTTGGATGATGTACATGATTATTTGGCTAGCATGGCAACGGCGCTTATTTTAAAAAAGTCATTCAATGTTTCGAAGTTGGTTTTTACTCACATGTTGAAGAACATGGAGGATTTGAGATTGTGTTTATATCCAAGGTTTATTCAGATGTTAATTCACGAGAAGTATGCCAACATTGCTCGAGATCCGAATGGCGTTCTTTATCTAGTTCATCTCGATTAGACTACAGTGAAGAAGCTTATTAAGTTCCAGAAACAAGCTTCAGCTCCTGTTGCCAAGCCGGTATTCGGAGCTATAAAAGATTCAGATTATGTCTCGCCACCTGATAATAAATGGAGAAAAGAAGGTAGCGACGACGAAAAAGAGCTTAAAGCTGAGCAGGAGTGGTTTAAAGAATTCAAACCAAAGGCAAGGAGCGAATGGTTCTTAAAGGCAGAAGCTGATAAGCCTAAAAAGAAACGTGGTGCAAAGAAAGTTGAAAATGTTGAAGCAGTTGCTGGATCGAGCACTGCAATTGTGATTGAAAGTCAAGAAACAGTGAAAACAACTCAAGATGATGTGATTTCTGCTACTTCTGATAATGAAGAATCTGATAAAGAGCCAGAAAAGACAGAAGCAGAGATTAGAGCAGAAAAAGAAAGGAAATTGGATGTAGATTTTGATCCTAACGCTGAAAAAGAATCTGACGAGGAGAGACCAAAGAAAAAGTCAAAGCGTACAAAGTATCCAGCAATTGAAATTTCTAAGAAGACTACAGGGTCACCTCATACAAAAGGAAAACGAAAAGCAAAGAAAGCTCAGAAAGCTGTGAGCAAGAGATACAAGAGCAAGGTGAAAAGCATAGAAGCCACACAAGAACCTTCTGGTGCTCAGGAGAAAGAGCCATACAAGAACCTCCTCCACAAGAACCTCCTGTTATTGTTCATGTTGAAGCTGAAAGGCCAGGAGTTACACAAGAACCTCATGTGTCTGAATTTGTTGAAGTTCATATCGCTGAATCGCCTAGTGCTCCAAAGACTTCTGTTCCTAAAAGTTCTACACCGAAGAAGTCAATACCAAAAACTGCAACACCGAAAGATTCAACACCAAAGACACCAAGGGGAAGTATGTTTGGTGATATGCCACACGGTCCAATCAGTCTCGAAGACTTGGATGAGTTTTTTCCAGAAACTAATGTTGAGATGTTAGAAAAACGTGTGAAGGTATTTGAAGAGAAAGTTGCACAGATTGAGATAGAAAAGGCTGAGCTTGTAAAGAAGGTAAATCAGAGTGAAGTCAAAAAAGAAATACTTGACGATAAAGTGAAGGTGCTTGAGAATGAACGTGAATATTTCAAGGCGTTGATAGAAAGTTTGCAGGACGCCAATGAAAAACTACTGACAGAGATTGCAAAATTAAAGAATATGCAAGCACTGAACGATCGAAGATTCAACAGATTGCAGAAAGTATTAGCAAACAATCTGAATATTGATTTCATTGCAGAATAGATTGTCTTGATCGTCAGGAAGCCAAAGAACGTGCTGAGAAAGAGTTGGCTAAAGGTGATAAAGGAAAGCAGGTTGAGGGTGAAGCCCCTAAATCTACTGCTGAGAAATCTTCTGATATTCCTGAGAAACCAATTGAAGATATTTCGAAAGCTTCTGAGTCTGAGATTCAAAAGGTTGACGAATCTGTCAAGCCTTCTGATCCTATCATTGTTACTGAAGAAAAAGACAATGAAGAAGCCGAAAAGGAAGATAAGAATGAAGACGAAGAGGAAGAAGGATATGAGGATTGGAATGTTGGGGATGATGATGATGATTTTGATCAAGGTGATGATGATTTTGATCAGGGTGGTACAGGTTCAAAGATCAATGAAGCTAAAGTATCTGATGGTTTTGATTTTTCTGACCTCATGGACGACGAATCAAATCGAATGGAAGATAAAAGCCAGGGGGAGTCAGGGGAGAAAGGTCCGTCAGATGATATTGATTTGTTAGATGTTGATCGTTTTGCGAAGCCTGTGACTGCAGTACCTACAAAGCCTTTAATACTGATGTTGGAACATAATGTGGAAGAAGGTGAGTTTGTACATAACTACACAAAAGAAGATTTGGCGAAACTAGTTGAAGCTGAAAATTTAGAGTTTGATTTTGAAGAGGTTATGAATGTTAACACATTTGAACCGAAAGAGTATCAGTATGAGAGAAGGTTTGAAGCTGATGAGTACAATCGTGTGATAGTTGAAGATTGGTCCTCAGATGATGAATCAGATCAGAAAGCTAAGTATGTCGGTTAGGATTCAGTAAGTTTTCCTACATTTGAAGAGATGTATAAACAGCTTAATGAAGATATGTTGAAAGATAGGATTGCTGAAGAGCTACGAGAAGGAAAGATTCCTAAACCGATGACCAAAGAAGAGATAGCTGAAGCGAAAAAGTCCTGGTTCAAGGAGATGCCGCGTGAACGTAAGTTTCGACGTCCACTAGCATTCTTCACCAGAAATAAAGATGTTTCTTTGGGAGATATACTGAGTTGGGGTTGGTTTAAAGAGCTCAACGTTTATGCAATCAAAGGGGAATTTGGAGTGCAATACTTCAAATATCTTGCTGATTTGAAGACATTGTCGTATTGGGATATGGAAGAGTTAGTGCAAACAGTGAATGTTACTTATCATATGAAGACAGTTGATCAGTTGTTGTGGAAGATGATTAAGTACGAAGCTAGTAAAGGTTGGAATCACTGGAAGCCGTTTATTCTGAGACGAAGGGTAAAGATCAATAAGGTTACAGGGGAAAAGGACATAACGTTAATTATGAAACGTCCTAGAGACATGAAGAATATGCCACTTATGCCGATCGAACAGAACTTCTATCCCTTATTCAAGTGATGGCAGATTGATCCAGCTACTTGCGAAGCAGTGATTGTGTTAAAGTTTGAAGATCACCTGGATATTGCTAAAGAACGAGTTGAAGTGATGGCTCATCAGGGTATGAGAGGTTTATGGAGGATGATAAGGATTCTAGATCCTATGTGGTTGGTTAACTGCTCGAGAGAAGATATAAAATGCCTTTTCTACAGCAATATTGTTTTTGAAGAAAGAGAAAAGGTACAGGCGATGAGTATCAGAAAGTTGTTAACGTTTGCTATGCACGCGAAGTAAATTCTGGTAAATTATGGCAAACAAAGTGGAGGGATCTGGAGAGAGTTGAATTTCTTAAAGAAGAAACCAGAAGTGAGGCGATCAAAGAAAGAATGGAAAAAGCGGTAAGGCAAAGTTCGCTCAGAATGGCTAACTTTAAAAGACCATCGCCAACTGATCAGACGCAGGATCCGAAACAAGAACGACAAAGGAAGCCGTACAAGAACTTCTTTGGTCGGGTACAAAAACAGGCCGTAGGAGATAGAGCTTTTAAACGTCAATGTGAATCGAGCTAGGGCTAACGACTCTGGAAACGTGTAATCGAAGTCTGAACGGACGAAAACTTTCAATCTCAAACAATTGAAAATTTTCGATGTTATTATTTTGAATTATCGTTGTTCTCCTTTTTGTACTCAGGCAATTAAGTTTATGTTACGTTGACTTAGGCATTTTAGTTAAAGTCATCCAATATCTTTTTCGTTTCAATTTGTTTCATTGTGTTATCGTTAATTCGCTTTATTTTCAATTCATGTTGTTGCCATTTCATGATTTGTTACTATTACTATTTCATTTCAAACAATTATCCGACCTGGCCCGCAAGGGACAAGGACGCGGACGTAACTTAACTTGCAAAAGTTAAGGAGACATGCAATATTCTGACAAGCAATGGTTGTTTATGGTTTGGTTGCATTTTTCTAGTGCGTGAGTTAGTAGTGTCGTCACATAGGGCTAATCATGATCTATTAACGAAGCCCATGGTATTTGATAAGGACATGGTGGATACGCTGCTGGTACTTCCTATATATAAGTGTTCTTATCAAACTATCAAAAGCCTTGTTAGACTAATCATGGGAAGTTTTGTGTAAGTGTTGTTGTGTCGTCAATCATGATTCGAATAACGACATGGATGAAAGTTTGGTAGAGACATGGTGGATACGCCGCTGGTACTTCCTATATATAAGTGCCTCTAACGAATTTTCAAAATCGACGTTAGGCTAAGTGTTAGTTTGTTTTGGTTGTGAGTTAAGTGATTCAATTCTATGACATTGTGAGTTCATCTTATCAATTCTGCCAAATTATGGAAAAACAAAATCTTCTTGCAAAATCCTAAGTCGTGACATCATGAGTACGTCTTACGACTCAGTTCGCTAACTCTCTTGTGCCACCAGTTAACTACTAGACATAATTGCTCTTAAGTCGCAACCCAATTCTAATACGCTATTCTTAGGTTTCACAAAGTAATACTCGTATTACCTATGATAGGCTATCCTATACATTATCATTTACCCTCTTCGTTTCTATATCTCGGGCACTTAAAGCGATTCCTTACCTGGGTGTTTAACCCTTACCAGGAACGTTACCGCCTCAATCAGATCTAAATGTAACCACTATTGAATCCTAGTTTGAGCGTTTTCCCCGCATCTTCACGACTCGTGTTTAATGTTCATTACTAGGCATTCCTACTAGATAATCTAATTCTAAGTTCTTAGTGCTATTCTCAAATTTAATTGATACCTTTTTACGTCCATGAGAAACCATATACACCCTCCTACACAAGCGGTTTCCTCTTAATTTCGGGACGAAATTCCTAAAGTATAGGAGACTGTAACATCCGTTAAAAACAGATGTTAGAAACCGACTCGTTTGTAAACTGGATCGTAAGTGAAAATAAATGAAAAAGTAGTGGTTCTTTTATTTATTTTATGTTTTTTTAATATAGATACACACTAGTTTAATTAGATCCGGGCCATTAGTAGATTACCCATATTTGTGACTCGACCCGTCTTTTCATTCGTTTTTCATTTCCATCTAATTACACATTTAGTTACAGTGATAATCATAGAATATTTTTTCTTTATTATTATAAAGATATTATTTTATTTTATATATAGTTTAAGGTGACTAAATTTAAAACTAAACAAGAAATGGGCCATTTCGTAAGTTGCTTATTATCCGAAGGTTTATTCGGAAAGTAATGGACTTTAAGCTTCATAACTAAATCTGCACATCATCTTCCCCGTAAATAAATACGACCTACAATATTTCCGTAACTTGCGAGCCATCTTTATGATTAGACGAGTATGAAACGTTTTGGTAACTGATAAACATCATTGTATTCTTAAAAGACTGGATTACTTCTCTACTAATCTTGCAAGTTTGACTCGAACTCTTTAGTAAATCTTTTCGAACCGTTGTCACGCCGTCGAAATATTGGAGATCACCGCCGCATGTAACAGCCCCTCCAGGAGATACCATCTAGTCACCATGGCTGCCATCCTCCAACTAGCCGCACCACTTTCGCTGTTGTAACTGTTCTTCGCACATGGCGTTCGCGTTTGATATCGATTTCGATTCACTAACAACCACAATAGATCGCACAGTGTACTAGCGGGGCTGCCTTGCTCTATTCTCTATGGCTAGCGAGGTACGATCTCGAACCTGTTCGTCTCATTCATTCTATAGAAGCCTATGTTCGTTAAAAAAATATAAATTCCTAAAAAATCATATAGCGATTCTATAAGCTAATATATTTTCTTTTATGTTTAATAATGAAAACGTAAGATATGTGATAAGTTTTCTATGGGAAAATGAGAAATTATGTTACAGTGAAGTTGTTTAGGATGGTGATGATATGGTTACTCTCAATGGATAACAAATATTGATTTAAAATAAATATATATTTTTAAACAAATATTGGTTCAATATAAATATTTTTTTATGCACTAACTGGCACACCTGAATGAATAAGTAAACACATTACTTGAAGTATGAGTTCATCAAAATAAATGATTTAATGATGTTAGTAAAAGCTTATGATTCGATAGTTTGTTATGACTAAATTGTTAATTGTAAAATTTAATCTTTGTAGTGTCTAAAATATAATCTTAGAAATAAGGTTGATTATAAGCGTGGTTTCAAAGAAATTATATTAATAGCATTACATGTATGATGTAGAACCCATATTGATTTTATATATAAGTTTTTTTTTATATATATTTTGTAAATGAGCCATTTGCATGTTCGCGCATATTTATGTACAACTAATCCATACTGAAACACTATCATCTAAATAAATCCGAGCTAGATAATTTTATATGTTCTGGATTTATAAAAAGTGTTAACTGACTAACATATTATATACACGTTAACCAATTATGAACATGTTCATACGTTCAATACTCATTTTTATTCAAGATAACCAAATCTACTATAGACATTTACCCTCTATCTATAAACGACGATGACGATATTTTATCTAAAAAATGTTTGTATCTTATTTTCATGAATCCGTGAGGTGTTACTATTAACTAAAATTATTTATTTTAAATAAATAATTAATAACTACTAATCCAATCATAAATAATTAAATAAATAACCCTAAGTCTCTAGGTTGTTATTTTATTGTTGTAGCGTTTATTTTGAATATTTGTATATGTATTTTAGGGTGATCGTTCGTTTGATATTCCATATGCGTGTGATATCGTTTCAGTGGATCGAGTCTTTGCAAATAGTGAGTAAACTCTCTCTCCTTTTTTGTCATTTACTTTTTGGGGTGTATCAATGTATTTCCGATCAATTGTTATTATCTAAAATCGAGCATGCAAAATCAAGTGTGTCGTATATGCTTTGTTTATTGTTGTTATATTGTTTGTTGAAGTTATTGTAGTTTGTTGTTGTGTTGGTCATCACGGTCAACAATCAAAAGTCAATAGTCAATAGTCATTCATTCAGTGGATCCACGGCTGACCTTTCCTCATAACCTGGAGGTGTCGGTATCACCCCATTAGTCTTAGGTTGACCTTTCCTCCTAACTATGGGACGTTGGTATCGCCACAGTCACACCCTTTATGGGTGTGGGACGCAAGGAGTCGGTTTTGGTTTTGGTGTCGGTCTTGGTCTTAGTCATTGTGGAGTCAGCATTCTATGTTCGTACTACTTGTTGCATTACTTCACATGATTAATTGCATGTTTAATATATACATTAATATTTGGAATTAAAATAGTAAAACATATTACTATTTCTTAAATTTAAAATGGTAAGCATATTTTACTTAACCAAGGTTTACTCGCCAGCTCCTGTAGCTGACCCAAAAATACTATTTTTACACATGATACATGTGTAGAGGATTGAAGGATGGACTGGATCAGGATCACGTAGGAGCTTTGCCTTAGTAACTAAAAAGACAAGTTGATGTATTTATTTGGATATTTGGACTAACATGAAAAATGTGACATTTAATCATGACAATGTTTAATTTTGAAATTTTACTAGTGTCATAAGCTTTGGGCAATCATCATGCCACGTACCATTCCGTTGCGGGTCGGGGTGTGACACATAAGTTATTTCTAGAGTTCTTATAGGTAAGTTTAATAGTTTACTAAACTTATGGTCTACGAAAGACTTATCAGCTCCAGAATAAAAAAGAACTCTAGCAAAGATGTTATTCATTAGGAACGTACCCGTTATGACATTGTTGTCATTCACGGCCTCTCTTGCATTCATTTGAAAGGCCCGTACATTTCCTTTCTTAGCCTCTCCAGGCTTAGCTGAACCTCCTTTAGCAGTTTTGGGGCAGTTGGTTTTAATGTGGCCTTTCTCGCCACAACCGTAGCAAACAACATCCTTAAGATCCCTACAGTCTACGGTCTTGTGCTCTATTCTCTTGCAAACATCGCAGGGTTTAACCTATTTATGTAAGCGACACTGTCCCCAGTGCCTCCTATTGCAGGTCTTGCACATTGGTCTATAATCAGACCTATGCCCTCCTATTGCAGGTATTGCACATTGGTCTATAATCAGACCTATGCTGGTTCTTGTTGAACCCATTTCTTAACAAACTTTTGGGAGTTAATATCCTCCCGTTTCCTTTTTCCATCGGTCTCAAACTTGACCTATCTCTGCCTCACGATATTTAAAGTGAGGTATGTTGGTGCATATGTCTGTTTCCTCCGTCATTGTACAACATCGAGTCTGTATTTAGGAGCGAACCGTTAAAGTTTACATATGTTTTAGGACAATTTCGCACGAAGTTTACCATATGTTTGGACAAGTTCGCACGAAGTTCCACTTCGTACGAACTTGGCCATGGTTGTTTTGGTGCGAACTTGTAATTCTATAAATAGGAGAGTTGTCATTTCATTTGTAACAGTCAGAGATTTTGTAACTTGGACGGCGAAGCTCTGTCCAAGTTTTCCAAGATCTGTAAAGTGTTATAATCAATGAAACAATGATTAAATAGAAACAAACGTGTCTATAATGTCGCCTAAGCAAATGGATTCCAGCATGTTTACATTAGGTTTGCCAAATGAGTGCCTGAACAATCCATACAATGGACCTACAAGTGGTATCAGAGCAGGAGAGGCCTGATTTGAAGACATTGGACCTAAAACATCTAATCTTCTACTTGTTCTTTCTATTTTAATTTTTCTTGGACATCACACGGATAAAATGGACTGATTTTCAAGTATAATACATAAAATCCATAATAGAAAAACCCTTGAAATTTTCAGAGCTAAAATCAACTAAATTCATGTCGAAATTTACAAAAAACCATGTTTTGGGAAACATTTCTGTCCGAACTGGTTAGACCAACTTCGCACGAAGTTGACTAAACCTGTTTAATCTGAGTTTGTTGAACTTCACACGAAGTTGGTCAAGAAGTTTTGTTGAAAAGTGTTACAAATTCGTACGAAGTTGGTCAAGAAGATCTTTAAAAAAATTGTTAGCTAGTTCGTACGAACTAGGAAGTGAGGTTCTAAAAAAAGGCATGAAAATCCCGAAAAACGTCTCGGACATTATACATCGTTAGATTCGTATCGACGAGATGATTTGAAAGCTAAAATCTAGTAAAAACGGTTTTCTAAAAAATTTTAAACGTTTTTAGCAAACCGATTCGTTAATATTGTCGATTAAAAAGTCGAATTTTGCATAAAGCTTTTGAAAACCAAATTTTTTTTTCGGAAATGGAAGATCTTGAATTTGAAAAAATGAATGATTGGGAACAGGTGCCTTCATATTTAAATTCTCATGAACGTATAACTATTTGGATTAAAAGATTTGAGAATTTTAAATGCAAAAAGGATGAATCTGCGAATGATCTGATAGAACGATTTTATGTCATGGATAACAAGTTACGAGAGTTTGATAGTGTATTTCAATTTCAGGATCATGAAAAAATTTTGAATTTTGCAGATGCATTACCATCAGAGTGGGATAGCTATTTGAAAGAATTAGAAAAGGAGCCTAGTTTGTCAATACATAAATTTTTGAAAAAGATTAAAGATCACATTTCTGTAATTGAAAAAATGAAAGTTTTAAAGAAGGAAAGTGAGTTTGTGATTAAAATGGAAAATGAAAATATAGAAGTTAATAGTGTTGTATATGATGAAGAACCAGAAGAATCTAGTCAATGCTATTATACTGATAATGAAATTCATTAAAATACTTGTCAAAGTTTTAATAATCCTGAAGTTTATCAATCTTTCGCAGGTCCATTCAGTGATCAAGGGAATGATCAGAAGACACAGATCATGGAAGTAGTGAAGATTGAGATAGTTGAAATAGAAAGACAGTGCACAAAATGTCTTGAACTGTGCAAGTCTTGTCTAGAAAAGGATGAAAATATTAAGGAACTAAAATGTTACACTGAGAGTCTGATAGCAAAATGTTTAAAGCCGTGTGAATCATACATCGGTAAAGATGAGAAATTATGGAGCTTAAACGTCATACTGAAAACTTTTCATATGATCACAAAGAAATGAAAGAAGCTTATGAAAAATTGAAAAGAACATATAAAATGGTTGAGCAAGCAAATCTTGAACAAGGCGCTACGATCGACATGTTAAAAGCAACGGTCATGAGCAAGCAGATGGCGATTAATACTCATCTTGACATGATTGCTAAACTGAAGATCGAGACAGAACGGGTTAGCAAGTCGTTGATCAGCTATTCAACGTCGTCATATGTCATGATCACATTCTTCCAAGAGTTGAAAAAGAAGAAAATGTGTCTGAAAACTAGAAAAAGGATCTGGGTTGTCATCGTGTTCCACCCCTGATGTGGAATGGTTATGCTATAAAGAAACTTGACGGGGTGGATAAGACGCTCAATTTAAAATTGAAAACTGAACTGAAAGACGAGTTGCCTGAAAACATTAACGTAACCTATGACAGTCGATCCGAAGTGGTTCAAAAGGTGGTAGAAAACGTTTTTGAAAACACAGAGTATAAAAAGAATAATTCAAATTCAAGTTCTGAAAATGAAGAAAGTTTTCACAACAAATTTCTTAATAAATCAGGATGTAGTTCGGATGATGATTCTTCTCTGATTGTAGCATACACATTGAAAGGATCGGACAACCTATATTCTGATAATAAGTTTCCGATTCAGAACGTGAATTTTGATAAAATTGATAAGGTTTTCAAACTAATTGAATAAATTTGTCTGAGCTGGATTGTAAAAAGGTTTCTGGTAATTCCAATTCAAAGATTTCTCAGGGTAATAATAAAAGAAGAAGAAAAAGAAATAATTTTCCAGAAGATAAAAGAAAAAGTTTGGAATTTTCCAAGAAAAACAGTAAAAAGTTCCAAAAACCAAATTTTTCAAAGAATATAGACTTTGTTTTTGGAACAAGCTCCGTAAAAGAAAAAGACAATTTGGATAAAGAACTTTCAAATGTTAAATTTGATGTCAAAAAATTACTACAAGAACAGGTTAAGGAATGTTTCAGATGTAACAATGTTGGACATATTGCTAGGCAATGTCCATATCCTAAACCTAAATCTGTTCCTGTTGAAAAGAAAGAAGTTAAGAAAAATTCTGAAGCTTTGAAGCATAAATCATCGATGTTTGTACCAAGACAGGTTTGAATCAAATTAAAGAATCTACAAATAAAGTGAAACCAGTTAATTCTACGTTTTCAAAATTTGAAACTGGTGAATATTCAAAAAGTACTGAACTAAAAGATTCTATAATAAACAAGCAAAGTCTAATCAAACATGGGTGATGAAAAAGGGATTTTTTTTAAAAGAATAAGAGTTCTGGGTCCATGAGGAAACAAGAAAGGGTTGAACAGAATTGGGTGATAAAAGGAAAAATGTGGATAAAGTTAAACAATCAATGAAAATTGAAAGTTTAGAGGACTTTCCAAAACTTGAGAAAGTCTAGATTAAATCTGGTTGTGAAAAGAAAGTCAAAATTGGGGTTGAAGAAATAATATCTAAGACTGAAAAGACTTGGGTGTCACTATTCAACTAATTGTTTGACTTTTTGTTCAGGAACTTCCAAGATAAAGCAAATTACTGAGAGGAAAGCTCTGTGGCACACAATAAAGATTAGGGCCAGGTTAACAAGTTCTATATAAAGGCCATTTTTATAAATTTTGAAATTCCATTAACGTTTACTTTAAATTTTTACAAATTTTTTAAGAAAATTTGAAACGGTGTTTTAATGTTTACTTGAAAGTTTTACAAAACTTTTGAAGAAAATTTTGAAAAATTTCACAGAACCCTCACTATGGAACACACAAAATTCATGGAAATAAATGTTTTATAAACACAAAAGTGTCAAAGTTTTTGTCATCATGAGGGGGAGAGATCTTAAAAGAAAAATTGTGAAGCAGTAATTGATGGCGAATTGAAGTGATTCTCGTCGGTTGTTCTATGTTTTTCTATAAATAAAAATACAAAAATATGTTTTTGAATTTTTGGGGGAGAAAAATTTGAAAATCCAAAAACATCTAAAAATTCAAAAGTACAAAAACACTGAAAAAGGCAAACAGAGTTTTGTGACAAAAAGAAAATGATGGACTATCACAGTATGCTAAAGATTTGTAAATTTAAAAGGATTAAACAAGTCTTACTGTGGATGTGTCGATTGGCTTTACACGTTCAGTAGATTGTTTCCGGGATATAAACTAAATTATACAACTGCTTAATTTGTGGATTAACATCTCTCGGGTATATAGACTTAGTAATCCGAAATTTTGTTTGAGAGATTGCCTGATTCTAAGATACGAGGTCTTTATAGATGATTGATATCTGGGGTATTATACAAGTTCTTCTATTTTGCGTAAGCAATGGCCTAGAACTTCTATAATGCTTTTGCTAAAAATCCCTAAACTGCAGCGAACTGAAAGAATGATAAGATCTAATCAATTGCAGTCAAAAGATTCCATATTGGAACAACACCTTAAAGTTGAGCCTTCATCTCTTTGTCGATACGGTGGTATTAACCTAAGCTCTCAAGGCCTCGCACAACCCAGATACAGATATCAATTACGCAATACTCACCTGTAAGATGAAATCTAGGGAATCTTGATACAGGAGTATATTCTGAGATGGGAACCATAGTTAAGTCAAGTTTCTTAAATCCACATAACGTATCTTGGAACATTTGAGAAATGTGTCGAAGTTTAAGGTGGACAAATATATCAGCAATCTAGGTAAATTTGTTTAAAACTTAAAGTCATGAAAAAGGACAACGGTACTGGTGATATGTCTCAAGAAACTGACATGATCCTCGAACACGAACTCACAAAAATATGTATGTAAATATGTTTGTAAATAGTTAGTGTTTATTATTCATTTCAAAAAAACAAAAAGATTGATTTTATCTTTTTAGTTTCGATCACTGGTGATGAATTGCTAATTTTCAAAATCTAGAGCTGCTGAACAAAATTTTGAAAATTTGAATTGTTGTGAAAGTTTAAAAGTTCATTAATTTGAAACTTACATTTAAATAAGTGTATCAGTTTTGTTTCAAAATGTTTATTCAAGATCATTAATTTGAACTTGATTCATAGATCAGATATTCAAGGTCATTGAGTTGGACTTGATATTTGAGAGGGTTTAAAACTGATAAGAAGATTAAAATTTTAAATGTTTGTGTTTAGAAATTTCAAAGTTTGAATCTGAAATATTTATTTGAAAGTTTTGAGAAACTTTGAAACAGGAAGTTCGCACGAAGTTTACAATATGTTTGGACAAGTTCGCACGAAGTTCCACTTCGTACGAACTTGGCCAATAGCCTTTGGTGCAATGTTGGTGCATAATGTCTATGTCTTAGTCTTATATCGAGTCTGTATTGTATAGAGCTAAATAGGCTAGGTATACGAAGTATTTATGTATGTTGTAGCCAAGTTCACCCATAATGCACATGTTCAGGCATGTTCGGCCGAACTTGCCTAGCTTGAGAGTCTCATTTGTAACTTTGGCATTTCAGAGACGAAGCGCTGTCAGTTTGTAACCAGAACGTTTGATCTATAAAACTGACGTTTAACTGATTAATTCTTGTCTATTGGTAACACGACGTAATATTTCCGCTATTATGGACGTTAGATATCAAATTTAGGTTCCTAAGCATCGAGGATCGATCCTACAGCGAACTTGTAACTCTATAAATAGGAAAGTTGTCATTTCATTTGTAAGAGTCAGAGATTTTGTAATTTGGACGGCGAAGCTCTGTCCAAGTGTTTCCAGGAACTGTAAAGTGTTATAATCAATGAAACAGCGATAAAAAAGAAACAAACTTGTCTACAATGTCGCCTAAGCAAACGGATTCCGCACGTTTATCTTAGGTTTGCTAAATTAGTGCCTGAACGATCCATACAATGGACCTACAAGGGAAAGGGATAGATCAACAGTTGACCTATATGTGGTAGGCTGAGCAGCCTTAACCATGACCTTAATCTCTAGTGCTAATCCATTAATGAAACGTGCAATGCGTTTGGGTTTGGTGGAGATCAAATAAGGTACTAACCTAGACAACGAGTTATAGTCGGTGACATACTTCCGACAATCTAGGTTTTTCATAGTGAGAGTCAGGAAATCTGACTCTATCTTCTCCACTTCATGCGGTAGACAGTATGTCTCCATGATGAGGTCCACAAACTTTGACCATCCCATATTGTACAGGGTCACTTTCCCTGTGGATTGAATCATGGCCTTCCACCATGTCAGAGCATCGCCCTTGAATAATTGTGAGACAAATTTCACAACGTCCCTATCAGCACAACCACTGTTGTCCACAACCGTCTCCATCTCATCTAGCCATCTCATGGCATCAATAGCCCCTTTTTCACCATTAAAATCCTGGGGTTTACAAGTGATGAAATACTTATAGGTACAACCATCCTTGGAAGAACGAGACCTTTCCCTAAGCTATAGCTTCTTGGGTTCACTCCTCGCATTTGAAGAGTGAACGGAGCTCTCCTTACGAGCTGATGATTGTGGAATAGATAAGGGCTTGGAGTTAGTAGCACTCGAATCTTTTTTATTAGCTATGTATGCATTCATAGCCTTGCCGACCTCGACGGCAATCATAGCTTGGAGATTAACTCCCTTGCTATTGCGATTAATATTCGCATTATCATCATCATTGCGTCGAGCCATGCTGTATGTTGGGTACTAAACACCAAAATAGATATGCATTAGCCATGGTATTATTAAACCATATAGGCTTATAAAGTTTGGATATATCAATCCTTCTGCTTTTTGGATCAGTGTGCACGATGTCACATCTGTCAGGCGTTAACATTTCCAATGAATGTTATTTAGAATATCTAAATGTATTCAGCCTGGGTCTCAAAAGGACCATCAAGGGCATCTCTAATTTGGGCATAGTCTATATATTATTAGATAGTGGATCATAAAGTCACAACTGTCATTGTCATAATGACAATTATATGTAGCTCATAGGCTCGTCACAAAGGACATTAAAATATGGCACATTGGCCTATTACAAGGACTTAAAGATATGGAACATCGGCCTGTCATAGAGGACATTTAGAATATAAGCCACGATCTTAATTGATCAAGGGGCCTTAAGGCTTGATCATAGTTCATCACCTTTGGACGGGGAGTCATAAGATTACAACTGTCGTTGTCATAATTGACGATATAATATAGCCCGTAGGCAAATCAATTAACATCACATAGGATGTAAAATAGAGAATCATCGCACTGATGATATTAGTCATGATCTCATTCGATCATATAGACTTATGAGGCTTGGGCATAGCCCACCACCTTGGACAGGGAACCATAAGGTTACAACTGTCATTGTCTTAATTGACAATTTAGCCCGCATGCAACATCACTAATGGATGTTAAATAATAGCCGTTGGCAACACATCACTAATGGATGTTAAATATTAGCCTGTAGGCAACACATCACTAATGGATGTTAAATCATAACCCGTAGGCAACACATCACTAAGGATGTTAAAATGTGATCATCGTATTGATGATATTAGCCGGGATTCAATTTGATCACATAAGCTATTAGGATTGGATGTAGTCCATCCATCACCTAGACGGCTAGTGTGGTTCCTCAGATCACACTGCCAGGAGTATTAACATTACTTGAATGTTAACACAGAATAACTATCTTAATGGTTAACAATAAAAGTCATAGTCGCATTTGACCATAGTGACTTTTGAGGCTTGAACATAGTTCACCACTTCGGGATAGAAGGGATAATCTTCCTTAATTATCATGATAGAAGGGCTATTCATCCTTAACCATTCATATTTTCCAAATAATATGGACTTTCCATATAAAATTCGAGTTAAAATCGAGACGATTGCTTGAAAAGTATATATATATATATATATATAATATATATATATATATATATATATTCCTAATTTTCATTAAATGATAGAAAATTACAAAATTTGCCTTAAACAGGACTTTGAGATAATTAGGCTAATTGTCCACGCAGAGACTAAAACAAAAACATGTCCACGTAGGGACTAAAAGAAAAACATGTCCATGCAGGGACTAAAAGAAACATACTTGTCCACGCAGGGACTTGTGAAATTCAAATACAATACAAAATAAAGAAAGTCTTTAATTGTCTCTCCTTCCCCTCACTAGCATGGTGAGCCTTTTGAAGAACTTATTCGTCTTCTTTTTGGTCTTTTCAGCCTGACATTGAATTTGTTCTGCTCGTTCCAAAACTTGATTTATAGCATCAAGTTGCGGTGGTGGTTGGGGTTGCGGAGCAACAGGATACGGGTACCCATAACTTCGATATCCATAGTTGGGTAAATAGGTGGGAAGAGAGATAGGTACAAAGCGTTATGCATGACCACTTGCATATAAGGGTCATACCATGGTGCCTGATAGTTTAAGTCCATCGGCATAGATGGGTTTAAGGGGTTATATCCAGATGTATCTGGATATGTAGGAATTTGGTTATCAAAACCCGATGGTGGTGGTTGAACCACAGTTTGTGGTGTAGGATCAACCACATGTGTCGTATTCGAGTCCACCCATTTGTGGGTCATCAGGAATGGTAGGGTAGGTTTGGGGCAATGGTGGTAGCGAGCTTGACCATTGTCCTGCACACACTGACATGCGTGCTCCACGTTTTCTCCTTAGCGGTTCCTGGGGTGGTTGTGGTTGTTCCACCGGTTCCATTTGTACATCTTCTGGTGGAGATAGCGGTTTAGGTATTGGAGAATGGTATGAAGGTGTGTTGGCAAAAGTAAACTGGTTCCAATACCGGTCCCATTCATTAGGACCTTGGTATGGTGATCACGCATATGATGTGGAACCACTAGAGATCTCGATCGGATGCATGTTGGATCCAAATGGTGGCATTATCCTTTTCAAAAATCAATTCAAAAACAATAATAATAACTTAATAATGATGTGAGTAATCCCAGGTCAAAGCCTAGACTCGGAAGTCTAAGGAATATGCTATTGTGTCGTTTGAGATCAAACACAAAAGACTAGTGTTGAATTCTCTTGGCTCTGATACCAACCAGTCACACCCCTAATCTCCAAAAAAAAACCTGGTGGGCCCGGGTGGGGAGTATCGTGACGTAAGATTGGTTTCGTCATAGTCAAACAACAAATAGCACAGCGGAAGTATTGGATTTAAAATACTATTACAAACGTAGAAGTGCCATGTTCGACCTAGTCTATAGTTCAAGTGTCCAATTTGACCATTCTTGATTCATGCTTAAAATGTTATTCTACCTACTTTGCGTCTTTCTATTCTTTGTCTTAATTATACAATATGTCTTTCCTAAGATATTTTACACAATACCCACTTGAGGACATGAAGACACTCATACTGCAAACGGACGATCTCACCAAAATAGGGGTGAAACCCGCAATTTGGTGATCACTCTCTATCCGCGTATTCGATTTTACACGAAGTTACACCATCAAGTTAGGAGTGATATCCACATCTTGATGGAAAAGTTCCATTTCAAACTCTAGTGGACCCTTACCAACGAGTCGGAATTCGCTCCTCGTTTGGTAAGTACCAACCACATTTAGGGTACGATGTTATCAAGTTAGGGGTGAAACCCACACCTTGTTAACTAGTCCCACTCCTCGATTTTCAATCTCACCAAAGTCTCGGATTTTCGATCGACTAAGGACATGTAGTAACTGGAAGGATAAAATACCGTTAATCGCTTCTCGACGAGAGTATTTTAACTATTAGGCCAAAGCATGTTTCCTAAATCGAAAGAACTTACAAACCACTTTGGAATAGTCGAAGTTTCAAAAACCGAAACAATCCAATGTTTTATTGAGCCTATCTTTTATGTTATCTCAATTTCTATGTGTTTTAATACTCGTTACCTCGTTCATTTCAAAACCGATGCACAATTCGCACGTCTCTGGCAATCAAAAACAATAATAATCCTCGTGAATGAATTAAATTTATACTCTTTTTACGCATTCATACGTGATTATACTTGTTGAATACTTGCCGAATACACGCAATTTATGTGAATCGTATATGCTACATGATACTTACATGCTTATACATGCAAAACTTTATTTCAAATTATGATCAAGTCTCATCATTTCCTTCTCTTTCGATCCTCTAGATGTCTTCCCCAAGCTCGTCCAAGAAGTCACGATCTAGTTCAAAAAGGGTTTTGAAAACAACGAGGGCGCAATATCAAAGGAAGACCTCGTGGGTTTGATCACTGAACAGATGGCTGAGTAAATGGCCAAGGTTATACCGGACATTGTGACCCGAATTCAAACTGTTAATGAAACCCCCAATGCATCCGTCGATTCCAAGGTGGAGACACCTAAGACGACGTTTCTTTTCAAACAGCTCATCGCCTGTAAGCCACTCAAATTCACTAGCACTGTTGGTGCCACCGCCATGATGAATTGGTTCGATGCCATAGAACTCACCTTCCTTCAAAGCGGGTGTCCTGATAACCTGCAAACCCTGAATGCTACAGGGGTATTCCGTTCGAGGGCTCTCGAATGGTGGACCTCCGAGCGTAACAAACGAGGAAATGACGCAGCCCACGCCTTACCATGGGCAGAACTAAAACAGTTGATGAAGGATCAGTTTTGTCCACCTCACGAGCTTCAGAAACTCGAAAACGAGTTTTGGGATTTGAAGCAGGTTGGGAGCGACAATGCTGGCTTGATAGCGCGCTTTAAACAACTCATTGTGCTCTGCCCTGGCCAAGTCGACACTGTTCCCAAAGCCATTGCCAAATTCATCCGCTGCCTTCCATCCATCTTGATGAACCATGTTGCATCCACCTGTCCCAAAACCCTTGATGACGCATTCAATATATCCTTCGCACTCAACAACAATTGCATCCTTGATGGAACCTACAACAAGACTCCCACGAGGAATGCACACCAAGCTACCACCAATACCACCACTTCTGAACCTTCACCTCCTCCATATCCCAAGAACAACAAGAACAAGAAGCGGAAGCCTTCTGGTCAAAACTATGCGGTTGTTACTCCGCAAAACCCAATACCTTTACAATCAGTTTCCACTACCTCAATCCTTGAACCACCAAAGAGGAACTACACTGGGTCGTGGCCCAAGTGTAACCAATGCTCTTACCACCATACCGCTAACACCCCATGTTGCAAATGCGCAAGTTGTAATAGGCTTGGGTATCTATCCGAACGTTGTAACTTAAACCTGAAGCCTACCCAAGACCAAGCCATTGTTGCAAACCCTGCCCCTAACCAAGCTCAACCCCAAGCCGCTACTGTTCAAACATGCTTCAAGTGTGGCGATCCTAATCACCTCACCAACGTCTGCCCCCAGTGCAACAATAACAACCAGTAGCAATAACAACAACAATAACAGCCGCAGCAGCCTCAACAAGCTTGAGGCAGAGCTTTCGTTATCACCGCCGCTCAGGCGCAGAACGCTAATGACGTCATAACTGGTATGTCCCTCGTCAACCATGTTTATGCTTCTTGTCTTTTTGATACTGGCGCAGATAAAAGTTTTGTATCTATTGAATTCGAACCCATGCTTAAGTGTAAACGCTCTAAGTTACCAAGATCATTCGCTGTTGAAGTTGCAAATGGTAAATCCGTCATTGTTGATTTTGTCCTTTCTAAATGCTCACTGAATCTTAACAATCATACGTTCTCGATTGACCTCATACCCATGCCATTGGGTAGCTTCAATATCATAGTAGGCATGGATTGGCTTAGGCGAGTTTGTGCTGAAGTCGTTTGTTCCGAAAAATTCATCTGTCTTCCTCTACCTAATGGTGATTCCTTAGACGTCTTTAGCGAGAAACCTTCTAAGGGTCTTAATCTTATATCGTGTATCCAAGCGAACAAGTACTTACGTAAGGAATACTTCGCCTTTCTCGCCCACATTGTGGAAAAGAAAAACAAGGGTCCAAGCGTGGGTAACGTTCCTGTTGTTTGCGATTTCCCCGACGTCTTTCCAGAGGATCTTCCTGGTCCTCCTCCTCGTTTTGTTGACTTTCGCATTGATCTCATTCCTGGCGCAACTCCTGTTATGTGACACTTGTGCCAATTTCGGGCTTTCAAAAACTTTTCCTTTGAAGGCCTTTCGATAACTGATACTTAAACGTAACCCGTATAATGTAATGTACGCACCGGTATGAGGACATAAGCTAAACATACCCTAAATACCCTTTACATAACTTAGAAATAGGTTTTGAAAGGGGTGGTATGTCAAAACAAGCCTTTTCGATCACAGGGACTATTTATGACAAATTACGAAAGTCTGCCGATTCTCGTAGCAACGCACACTCCGGAACAAGGTCATAAGCTAAAACATACCCTAAATACCCTTAACATAGCATAGAAATAAGTTTTGGAGGGTTCGGTGTGTGAAAATATGCTTATTTGGCCACAGGGACTAAAAGCGTCAAAACTGCGAAACTATGCCTTTATGCGTATTTCGCTATCTGGAACATGTATGGACATCCAAAATTTTTTTTGATCATTAAAATAATGTATTTTAATGATTGGAATGCAAAAATGCCATTCGTTACGCATTTACGGTCATTTGCGTGTTCGTTACGATTTTCGTCGTAATTAACCGAAAACCGCAACCGTATGACCAAATGAAGTGAACTTTGGAACATTTTGGGAGACTTTTCAAGTTCCCTATGCTTATTCTACCTTATGGAGCTTGTAAATGGGGTTAACGGGTGTTAGAAGTGCCATAACGCAACAAATCAAAGTTCAGGGGCTTGTTTGTAATTATGTGAAAGTGTTGCCCAGACCCTAGGCTTACGGACCGTATGCCTATACACCTTACGGTCCGTAAGGTGCTTCTAGCACATCAGAAATGTGGCAGCAGCCTGATTACTCTCTTGGACACCTAGCTTTCGAACTTGTCACACTTCCCCTGGTCTTGACACCTCCCTAAGCACCTGGAATGATCCTAGAACAAGCACTAACACCGGTAATGATCTTATGAAACCTAATTCATCTATAAATAGCAAGGTTTTTCATACACTCAAAATTTTGATCAACTCATTTCTGCTACAATCTGAAGTTGCAACCATCTTGGAGCTATCTCTGTGGTTCTTCATCAATCATTTGTGTTTGTAAGTAATTCATTCATGTTTTGATTCAAGATTCTTAGTTTATTTGGGCTAAGACTCAAAAGTTTGACTCTTGTTTGACTTCCAGATTTGATCAAGAATTGATCAACATAAAATCCAATTGAACTTGCTAATATGGTCATAATCATGTTGATCATAATCCCTAATAATCATACCTACTGATTTTTATCTTTTCTAGTCATTTTGACAAGTTAAAGTTTTGGTCAATAATGCTATTTTTGCGCAATTTGCAACGGAACTTTTTCCGGGTATCAAAACAGTTTCTTTTGGTGCCAAAACACTTTTATAAACTTATTTAGATGTGTCAAAATATGCCTAACTCGTCACTCTTGTTTTAGTGCTTGCTTAGAGTCGTAAGTCTAGCGGTTTTGACCACCGCTTTGACTTTCAAATCTGACCCGTTTGGTCAACTTTAGGATCCGACCAAGACCATTATTATGACCATAATATTATAAGGAATAACCCTCTGAGGTTATACCCTATGGTCATACCGTTTGGTTAGTCAAATGACAAGTCGATTATGTATTCTTTAAAATGCCGAAAATGCCCTTTTTGCACATAAATTAGTTTTAAACATATTAGGACATTGTTTTGACATCTAAACTGATTATACAACTTATATAAACTAATTTTGGCATATTAGACTTGTCATAGGACATATTTAACCATCCGAACCCATGGTTGCGTTTATGACCCGTTAAAGTGGGGTAACCCACTTTAGCGAGCCGTAACAAGTGAAAACACTTTGAAATACTTCCAATTCAGAATGTTTGATATTATAAATCATATTATAAAAGTTCCAACTCTTGTTTGGTTTATATGCCTCATTCTATCCGATTTCTCGTCTTCCAGTTTCGACACACTAACATGTAGTTATCCAATACACTAGGAACCACTTCAACACTTGAACTCTTTATCCTTTGAGCTTTGTTATATCATTTGAACAAGATCTATACGCAATCCCAGGCGAGTACGTTGTTCCCCTCTTTTACGTTTTTCAAATGTTTTGGGGTGATTCATATGTGTAACCAATATTTCTCAAATGTATGGCATGTATGTGTTTACTGAGTACTTTTTGTGTATTAATTCCGATTATGCAATAGGATGATTGTTGGTACGATAGTTAAAGAGGTCTTTCAGGGCCTATATCCTTGTAGGATCTTTCTATCTTCATAGTTAGACTCTCAAAGGATGTTTGAAGTACACTCTTAAATCTTCCAATTTTTATAGTGAGATTTCTAAGAAGTACTTTGCGAGGAACAATGGTTATGGTGTATGTGTAGAATCTTTGGTGATTTAGATAACGAAACTAGAGTAATACAATAAGAACATGGTGGATACGCCGCTGGTACTTCCTATATATAAGTGTGCTTATTGTATTACCCTTCGTAGCCTTATCCGAATCACCATTAGGATTATGATTTTGTGATACAATGTGACAAGACAATATGACAAGACTTAATTCCCATTACATCTACCTATCTTTATAGTTAGATATTTGTGGAATGCTTAAAGTACAAATTGGTAGTCCTTTACTGGATTCTCTGTACTTTAATGCGTATTTGACGAGGCAATTTGACAAGACAATTTGACAAGACTTAATTCCCATTACATCTACCTATCTTTATAGTTAGATATTTGTGGAATGTTTAAAGTACTAACTGGTAGTCCTTTACTGGATTCTGTGTAATTTAATGCGTATTTGACGTGTAACACCCCAAATCGCGTAAAAACAACATGCGGCGGAAACACTTGGGGAGTCACGTTAACAGATTGTTTCAACAACACATGGTAATTAGAAATTTCATTTTCTTGAATATTAAACATTGATTATATAGTTATATCGTCTTGGAATTTAACACGAAAGAAACAAACTAAACAAACATAATAATTGTCTTTCTTGTTTTATTAATACTAAGGCCCGCGTCCGATCCTAAGTGAAACATGCATCACCATCGTCAAACATTATTTCATGAAACATATGTGAAAAGATAATCAGCATAAAAATGTCGGCGAGTACATAGGTTTTGTGAGTATGTCAGATTCATGGCATGTATACATATTGCATTACCTTGCACGACTACTAGAGTCGAGTAGTGAAAACCTTGTATTGAAAAGTGTTTGGTCATGCAATATAATTAACCAACTAAAACACGTTGGTTAAAATTTATGAAACCTCGTTGCCATGAATCTTGACTAAAACATTTGCTTTTGTAAACCAATTGGTAAATCGTCTTGATAGATAACTTGTATGGTTTACACCATCATGTAAACATCGTTGCGTGACATATTTGAAAATAATCGTCCAAGTGACAAAAATAACGCCACGGAAAGTAATATGATAAAAGCACTTATATATAGGAAGTATCAGCGGCGTATCCACCATGCTTTTATCACATTATACCCATCTCGTTATCTAATCACTTAACATAAACCAATCGTCCAATTCGACCGTGTTATCACTCGTCGTGTTAAAAACAAATCGTCATCCAATCGTCCATTCGTCTTTGTTATAAACTAATCGTCAATCGTCCATGTTTTAATTGTGAAAACTTTTGGTCGTTTTGGTGAACACATTCAAACCTGTGTGACTCGTCTATACCACCAAAGGGTATCTTTAAATCGACTAATAAACCACCAAAGGGTTTGTTAAAATAACATATTCGGTCGTTACCCCAAACTACCAACAAATTCCAGTGAATATCCCGATAACGGGATTTGTCAGATCCTATGGTACCATAACTTACTGCTGGTCGGCTTGGCCATAGCTAATGAATGCATTCGTATTTCGACTAACGCACCAACAAGTTCGTTCACATTATTGAAATCGTAGTGTTTAATATAAACCATAGCATTTGTGTATTGAAAACTTAAAAACATTTAGCACATATGAATCACCCCAAAACATTTGAAAAGCATAAAAGAGGGGAACTATGTACTCACAGGTTGCGTAAAAGTTCCAAAGTATCCTTGTTTACAACGCTTAAAAAGATCCTTAGAAGAAAGACCTAAAACGAAAAATAGTGCACAACATGACTTAAGCGGAAGATTGGATAGAATGAGGTTGATAACCAAACGAGTGGAGGAACTCGTGTAATATGGTTTGTTAAACCTTATATTCTGATTGGAATGTGTTTACAAAGCTCAAGTGTTTCCTAGGAATGATGTTTGTGGATGAATGTGGGTTATGGAAACATTGAGATTTTGAAGATGTTTAAATGTTTTAAAGATAATAATTTGACAGCTTGTTGTGTTGTTTTTGTAAAATACTTAAAAAATAGTAAACATTATCAAAAAATTATCAAAATTTCAAGAATAGTAAATCAAAGTCTGTTCTATAACTTTCATTTAGAAAAATTTTATGTTTGGAACCCGAAAGATGGTCAAAAACGCTGATCTTTATAGATCATTCTGTTTTGACCTTTAGTTTTGTTTTAAACGGTTGAGGGTCTAAACGGAAGTGTTTTTCGATGTATTATACGTAGTTGAAATCGTATTTCAGCCAACTTAATCAAAAGGTAAGATTTTTACTTTGTTTGGTTAAGTTTTGACCAAGTGACGGATGTTTAAAGTAACAACATAGAATCTGTCCAAAACAGGAAAAACACTTATGTGTTCCCGTTATAATTTTTATTAAGTGTAAAAATATAGGTTTGGACAGAAATAAACTATGAAACTATTTATTTATTAAAAGAGCTATGGGATAGGAACTTACTAACTTTAGAGGACTTCTTCAAAAGACTAGAAAAGAAAACTCAAAGGAAGGATAAAGAAATTTTTGCAACACTTCTTAAGTGATATGTTTGTATTTTGACTTGGTGTGAAGAAAATGGTGACCAAGTGGTTCTATTTATAGTGAGGGGGGTTAAGTAGGTTAAGACAAGTGTCCCAAGGTGTTCTAAGATGAGGATTAGTGTCCCCTTATGTGTCAACACTAGAATAAGTGCGGTAAAGTGGTGAAAGGTGGCAAAATATAAACAAGACAAGTGTCTTAGGATTGATTAGTGTCCTATGATGTGCTAAGAGGTTAACAAGTGTCCAAGAGTGAAGTGATTAGTGTCTTACTAGGTGGCATCATGTGGTAAGTTTATGTTATTTGTATTTTTAGTCCCTTGACTTGAACTTTCACCTTATGACATTTTGACCCTATAGTTTATTGTTTGGGAAAAAAATGGTGTGAAGTGTGTGCGACTTGGGTTTCGATTCCACGAATGTCGTGAATAACGTTTCGTTTGGGTCACACGATTTTGAAATAAGAAAACAAGTCATGAATGAAAGTGCGAGTATGACATTTGTTACAAAAAAAACGTGAATAAAATATGAAACTTTATTAATTTTGGAAATGACCGAAAACATACAACCTTGGTTTTGGCTTACGACTTCGAACTTGAAAACAAAATATGAAAACGAACTTGAATAAAAGATCCAAATTTTGGGAATTTGGCTAATGTTACATGACGATACAATTTGACGAGACAATGTGACAGGTTGACGACTATATGTTTATGTGGTTAGTTGTGATTAGGATAACGAAACGAGTGTAATACCATAAGAACATGGTGGATACACCGCTGGTACTTCCTATATATAAGTGTTCTTATTGCATTACTCTTGTAGCGTTATTCGAGTCACTTTAGGATTTTGTGTGCAATTGATTCAAAGGTTCGACATCCAAATCCTTGAAGAATTCATTCGTATTTTGTATGATAGATTCTTAGAAGGATATTTAGTATTATTATAAGTCATCGATTGATTTCCAATAATACTCACACAATTTTGTGGACGATTTCAATATGTTTCAAAGAACAAAGTACAGTTTTCAAAGGCATGAAAATTACTTAGTAATGATCGTGATGCCATATACAAAACTCTTATGTCATAAGTTTAATGATCAAGTTAATATATTGCAATGCTAACCCTTTTTGCCATTCTTTGGCTTCAATGAGTCGATTTACAATTAGAAACTCTCGTGGTTGTTAATGTATTGCAATATCAAACTTTTTTCCATGTATTTGGCCAACAAAACTATGTGCTCGCCAACATTGTTTGTTGACGTCTCTTTTCACATATGTTTCAGGTTGATGATTATTCAAGCGTGCAACACATAGGAATGCATCCGGGCTTTAGACTTCTCAAAACAAAAGACAATTTGTTTTATTATTTGTGTTGTAAAACAATGTAATAAAAATGAAACAATTTAGTTCCAGTTGTGGCTGAGCAATTTGTAACGTGACTCCCTGATATTTCCACCGCGTCTTGTTGTATTATGCGATTGGGGTGTTACAGATTGGTATCAGAGCACTGGTTATAGGGAATTAGGTTATTAGAATGCCTTTAACCTAGTCTATAACCCTTCTAGGGACCCGAACCTGAGTAGACTTAGGATTTTTATCCTAATCCCAATCCTTACTCGTGCCACAACTACTCTATGATTCACAAATCATCTATCCTTAGATGGTTTATCCTAAATCCTTAGGCTTTATGCCTTAAGGAATTTCTCAAAATGTTTTTCTTTCAAAACATTTTTTATTGGAATGTTTCTCAGTTATTTTCACAAATTTTTTTGTCAGAATATTTCTCGACATGTTCATATCAAGTATTATATTAAAAATGTTTTCTCAAATGCTCTCAACAAAATGTTTCTCAACTTATTTATCTCCAACAACTTATCAAAAAGATTTCTCAAAATGTTTTACTCTCAAACATTTTTTTGTCGAAATCTTGTGTTTTATTAATATGAACTCATGCAATCTGGAAGGGTGAACGCCTGTACCCCGAGTTTTCTGTCTAAGGCTAGAGTGTTCATACAAATCCGCATTATCGAACCAGTCACTCTTACCTGGGAACTCTTAGGGTGAGTGTTCACTTATAGGCTAAAGCATGTCTTCTCGAAACATTATGAAAACCCATCTACCTTGATTAGTCGAACGATTTACTGCTACCTGTATGACACTACTCCGACATGTTGCCTTTGGCAATATGTTACGACTATATTCAATGCAAGTGCAACGAATTTCATTTTTTATCTCACGACACTTTACAATCCTACTTTATTTTCAATAACTACTTTTGTCTTTCAAATTTTCAAAATTTTTATTCATTTGGATGAGAGTTTTCAAATTTTATACACGGAGTTTCTATATTTTAAAATTTCAATTAAAAATATTTCTATCTTAAAAATTAATTTTAAAAGGTAAAGAATTTTCAACACAAACCATTAACTTGGTTTGTATTCTCTCATCCAAAAATATAACAAAAGTTCATTTTTTTAAACAAGTTTCAAAACGAAATCCACAATACTATTTTTCTAAATACAAGAACAAGACTTTTGAACAAATATCACGATAAGATTTTCAATTTACTATGGTATTTCTAGACTTATAACAATTTTACGAAATCTCACTTATTTAATTTTGCTACAGCTATTTCTGCAAAAGATGCCTCCTCACCATGACGCCACTTGGAACGCTGAAATGGCAGCATTGATCGCTCAGCATCTAGTTGTTGTACTCCCAGGCATTGTGACACAGATTAATCAAAACTGCAACAATAACAACAACAACAATGTTCCTACGCCATGTAACTACAAACAATTCAACTCGGCTAAATTACTAAAGTTTAATGGGTATGAAGGAGCAACTGGGCTCCTATAATGGTTTGAGAGTATAGAAAACACGTTCCGCCATGTTCAGTGTTCTAGCGAGCGTAAGGTAGAGTTTGCCTCGAGTGTTTTCTAAAAGAGAGCACTCACTTAGTGGAATGGGGTCATGAGAGATATAGGTGCAGAAGTAGCTATGACACAAACGTGGGAAGAATTCAGGGATCTTATGTTGAAAGAATTCTGCCCACAAAGCGAAATAAAGGCATTTGAAAACGAATTTTATTACCTTAAACAAGGTAGTGGGGAGAACCGTGCCTACACTGACCGGTTTGAACGGTTAAGCCTACTCTGCCCCACTATGGTCACACCATTGGATCGGGCCATTGAGAAATACATTGATGTTCTACTTGATCCAGTCCAAGACATTGTCACTGGTAGCCAACCTACAACGCTTAGGGAGGTTAAGGAATTAGCCGCTACCCTAACTGACTCCAAGGTTAGGAAAGGGAAACTTTTTCGTAAGAGAGACAAGAAACAAACTAAGGAAACTGCACAAGAGAAAACAAATGAAACAAAGGATGAATCTTCTAAAAATTCTAAGAAGCGTAAGACTTCAAAGAATTTTGAGATTCCTGCACTAATCCCACTCAACTCAGTACCCGTTAGGGGGTCTTATTGTGGGAAACATCCTCAATGCAATGATTGCAACTATCACCACCCAGCAAATTCTCCATGCCGCCAGTGTACAATCTATGGTCTTTTTGGACATCTAGCTGCGACCTGTCGCGTCCAAAACCAAACAGCCCCTACTCAAACACGACCTTGTTATCCAGCTGGATCATGTTTCAATTTTGGTGAATTGAATCGTTTGAAGCGAAACTGCCCAAAGCTTGTTAATGCAAATGGACGGGTATACAATGTCAATGAAGTTCAAGCTAATGATCAAGCACATATGATCATCTGAGCTCTTTTTACATTCATGTTTATTATTTAAGAACAATGTTCATATTTCAACTTTAATTGTAATGACAATATAAATTTTCAAGAAGTCTTTCTTCAATCTTGTTATTCATATTTCAGTTACAAATTCCAATGTGATTACATTGTGTGTAATCTACAACTATATACCAAACTTCGAGGGTTCTACTTCTTTTGTTTTTCATGTCATTTACATCCATGGTTTGTTAAACTATTATGTATAGTACAAGATTATGAATACACTATTGCATAGTATGTTGACTTAGCATACCTAGCACATGATTTCAAGACATTTTACGACATACTTATCTTGTTTATGACAATTCATGCTTAATATATGATGCATACTACCTGTCGGGATCTAAGTTTGAATTGATTGCTCTTTTTGTTTCAAGTAATAAAAATGATTGAAAACAGAAAATAAATGCAGCGGATTAATGGAAAACTTTTACAACAATCAATCGGTCGTCTGTTTTCATCACCATCATGCTTTCAAGTAATTAAACTATTGCATGTGATTCACAAACTCCCCCTTAGCCCAATAACGATCGTTTGATAGTAAGAAATGAAGAAGATATATGAAATTGATCTTTTTAAGAAGACAAATGTTAACTATTACATTGAGCGCCTATTTATACTAATTGTCTAACCACTGATCGTCTTTTAATGACGTCAGGTTGATAGTGACAGCTAACAAGAAGTAACTAACTACAAAAACTGCTTAAACTAAACTATCGGTGCATAGCACTATTACATTGATTAAACTAATACTAAGCTAAGCATTGTTGGCTATCCTCTGTTCTTGTGATCTTCTATCAGCGGTTGAGAGTTTCTTCTGTCAGAGGATAGGAAGCAATGTGTTTATTTGAAAGCAGTAAATACTCATCATCAGTTAGAACCTCTGATGGTTGGATCAAAGCTCGGATGGTGTGTTTTGACTATGTATCATTTGTTCCTTTCCAAATGTTCAATCCCAACAATCTCCCCTGGAACAGATGATGCCAAAAACACCTTATTCTTGATCTTTATTCCTCAGAAAGAATTCTCTTATTTGACCCTTGAATTGTAGTTCAAAGTTAAGAGATTGTAAATCATCAGCATCCTTCTCAAGCTCTAAACTTAGTAGTTCGTGGAAGTCATCTATTGTAAGCCCATAAGCAGCTTCGATGGATAGTTTAGTGGCTTTACCATCAGACTTGAGCAGAGTCAATTCGTGGGTGTCTTTGTTGACCTTCCACTTTAGATTTTTTGGGTCTGAAGGCTTTCTTGAAGGAGCTTTTATTACTGAGGTAAGAAAAGGAGCTATCCTTGTTAGATCTTCTGTCAACTTGGCACTTGTATTATCTGTTGGATAGTTCATCATATTTTTTATGCCTTCTTTGATGAATACTTCTTCAAACTCTCTGTCAACCTTCTCTGACATCTCCCCTTGCCTTTTTCTCTTTAGCAAGGCAAGTGTGGATTGGGCGGATGTTGAGCTGGGCTTTTTAGAGAGTTGGGCTTTGAGAGCAGCATCTTCTTTGGTATAATCAAGTTTAGGAGGCATTGATGGATCCTTTTTCCTTCTGGCTTCTAGCTTCTTGTAGGTATCCAACACTCTTAACTCCCCCCATCTCATTACCTGGTTCTTAGACCCATAATGATTTTGAATTAGCTCTTCTTTCATTCTTCTGAGCTTCAGGGTCTTTTCAGGTACATTCTTTTTATATTTGTTCCAATCTGGGCATGTAGGTTTGTTGTGAGGATCTTTTAGTTGTTTTTCTATTCTTGCAATTTCTTCTTGAAGCTCACTCACAGACCAATCTTTAAAATGTGCCCTAGTTGCAACATATTTCTTGTATTCCATGATGTAAGAGATGTACTTATCTTTCAAAAATTTATCATCTGCTTCAGAGATCTGATTTGATAGATTTTTTGAAAATCTTTCCAGTGATTGGACTTTGCTCAGCTGAAACTGGTATTGGTTCTGCACTTCTCTATCACTTTTGCCTTCAGACAACTTCTTAGCAATATCCTCTGCCTTCCTTTCGTTGAGTTCCAGATACTTATCAATATTAGCAAGCTTTGGATAACCTTGAAGAGATGGGAACTGTCTTTTGTCTGGATCTTGTTTAGCATAGAAAGACTTGATTTCTTTCTTAACTGCAGGCAAATCAAGAGGAAACTTTATAGCTGCAGGAACCACATCTTTTGAAGGAACAAATGTTGTAGTTGGGGAAGCAGAGGTTAGATTTAAAATTGGTGCAGATCCAAGAGGCATAGGAGCAGGGATCTCTTCTTCATTTATGACCTTTGTTACCTTCCTTCTCTTAAAACTGATTGATGGTGACGATGGATGGCTTGGAATTATGGGTGGTGTTGGTAGTATTTGTGTGGAAGTGGGAAAGGTGTTGATGGCAGTGGTTGTGATAACATCTGCTACAACCTCTGCTATGTCAACAAATGTTGGCACAACAGTTGCTGTAACATCTGTTGGGGTGGATATGGGAGTTGTGTGAGAAGATGTGGTTGATTTTGTGATAACAGAGGTTTTTGTGGTTGGATTGGTAGTAACTTTAGTTTTGAGAAGTGTGGATTCTGGTTGTCTTGCTTTTGTAGAAGATCTCCTCTTTGTTGAAGTACCAGTCTCTCCCTTTTCTAACTGCTGATCAATCTTTTTCTCAACCAGCACCTTGCCTTCATCAAACACAGTCTTCTTGTGAGACATCTTTGCCCTTGCCAGGATATCTTTAGTTGAGTCTTGTTTCTTTGAACCATCTGGCTTAGAGATTTTCACTGTAGTCCTTGCCTTTGTATCATCCATCTTTAATTTTTCTTTTCCCAAAGGTTTCTCTCCCTTTTTGGCTTCATATGGACTCACAAAAATGACAGTAGGAGGAGATTTACCAGTGGTGGTGAGCAAGTGGGCTTTGATTGCCTTGATATCTGCAGCAGTATCATTGTATCTTGCATCAACCATATTTCGGAGTTCCATCATCTGATGTTTATGTTTTTGCTCCAGGAAATGTTTTTCTTGTTGAAAAATTGGATTTATTGTAGATTTGAGCTCAGCGGTGGTTGGAACAGGAGGTTGACTCTGAATAGTGATCAACTGTTTCAAAAGATCTTTAATTTCATCAACAGTGGTTTCAACATTGGTAACTTTCTCCGTCAATTTCTGATATTTTAGCTCATCACCTAACTTAATAGGATCATCTGAACTCCTACTAGATGTGGTAGTTTTATCTAAGATATCATGAGCATGTGTTTTGCCACTTGCTTCAATCTTAGATGCCCCTTGTTTTTTGTTCTGGGGACTTTCCACTGGAACAGAGGTTACCGTAGTAGCCTCAACAGTGGTTGCCTTCAACAAGGTTAAACCCAGCTTCTTGTTGGAGTATATTCTCATTGATGAGTTACTGAGAAGTGCTGGATAATATCTGCTTAATATCTATTGCATTCAGCAAGGGTAACATTGTTGGTGGAAGTGAAGTCAATGGTGAGAGTGGCTGTGTAGAAAATGACATTGCCCTGAGAGAGGGGTTGTGGAAGATAGAACCAAGTGGTCCTAGAGCTTCATAATTCAGTGTCCCTGTGCCTACAACCTGATCCTTTTGTGAGGATGCAGGAGGAGTTTCAAAGCCGGTTTGAGATCTTTCTACTCTGTTGTGAAGAAGTAGCAGTAGTGGTTTGTGACTTTGGTGCTGTCACAGGGTTAACCTCTGGGATCTCATTTTCCAGAGGACCCTTTTTGGGTTTGATGGGTTTTCTGGATGCTCCGGATGGTTTCTTTTTGGAGATTTTAGGTGCGGGTTTCAGGGCAGCGGTTGTGATGTCCTGATCACCTAGAGCAGTAGTCTCAGCAGCCGAAGGTTGAGCTTGAACATTTTGTTCTTGTAAAATAGGCTCAGCCTCCTTTGCTTCTGTTTGGAAACTTTGTCTTGATTTGTTATTCGTGTAATGTTTCATGATTGAGGCGGCCAGGGTTGGTTACGGCGCCTAGTTTACATGCATCTGATTTTTCCTGATCTTGCAAGTAAACACTCAAGAATCTTGGATGTATCAAGAAAGCTTTTCTTTTAAAATTATTTACAAGATCATTGAACAGCACCTGGGATAGGTTAAAATCAGAATCGGTTAGTATTGCAAATCCCAGATACTGCATGTTCAATGGAATCTCGTTGAAAGCAGTTGTTCTTGCAGAGACACATGTAAGTAAAGTGTGGAAAAAGAATTTCATCTCCGCTGGAAAATTGGGTTTGAAGATTGTCATACATTTCAACTGCCCGGTGCAACCTCTTTCAACAAACTCATGCTGCATCTCCCTCAAAGGAAATGATTGCGGATGTTGCATATCCTTTAACATGAAAACATGGGAGATAGATTGTGGCTTATTTGCAATCGTGTGCCACCAACTTTGGAAGTGATGGAATAGGGCACACCATCAGCGGATGAGTTTACTTTAGCATTTGCCCAAAATTCTCTTAAAGAGTCGATGTAAACTAGAGCTTTGACTTCCAACATGTGCTTAAATTTTGATTCTTTCAGAATCCGGATCATTGGATGATAGCGAGTGTTTGCGTCGGTTTCTTCAAGAATTACGGTGTAATTGTGTGGTGTTTTGATGACTAGAATAAATGGGGGTTGTTCTTGTGTTGATTTCTTCTTTGATTTGGTTTTAGGAGACATGATTTTTGAAGATTTTTGAGAGAAGGGCTTTGAAAAAATTTTGAAATCGCACAAGAAAGGTGAAACCTCTGTTTGGAGATAGAACAGGGTTTTATAGGTTTTTCAAAAAGTGCAAATGATGCGGCGTCTGATGCAACATCTGTCCACGTGTAACCTCTGTTTGTCAATGGAAAGCAGTTGTTTGACTAACCAGTGTTAGAGCAATCTATCAGTGGTTGTGACCAAATTTTAAACACTATCAGAGGTTTGCATCAGTGGATAGATTTTTCTAAGCAATAGTGTTTTTGTGCTATCAGAGCTTTGAACAGACTTTAAGGATTTATTGAAAAAATGCGATTTTAACTATTTTTAAGGATGGATTTTTTTATTTTCTAAAAATATTTTATTGTTATTTACGCATGAAACACAAGGAGAACTTGTTTTAATCCATGTTTAGCATTCCAAGCCTAGATATAAAACTTTCAAATGTGGAAGCATCTAGTGCCTTTGTCAACACATCTGCTAGTTGATCCTTGGTATGACATGTTGTAAAGAAATCAAACCTTTTTCATAGCAATCCCTCACAAAGTGATGTCTGATGTCAATGTGCTTAGTGGTGGAATGTGAAACTGGATTTTTTATGATGTTTTCTGCTGCTTGACTATCAATTTTGAGAGGAGTCCTCAAGGCAGTCACACCAAAATCCAGGAGTCGATTTTGAAGCCACAAAATTTGAGCAGTGCAACTTGCAGCAGCTATATATTCTGCTTCAGCAGTGGATGTGGATACTGCAACTTACTTTTTGCTTTGCCAAGACACTAGGCAATCTCCTAGGAATTGGGGTCCCCCAGATGTGGACTTCCTTGTTGTTTTACATCCAGCAAAGTCACTATCAGAATATCCTGCAAGCTCAATGTTACCATTAGCTGGATACCATATACCAAGTGTGGGAGCACCTTTTATGTATCTGAATATCTTTTTTACAGCAATAAGGTTGATTTTATTGGCAATGACTGTGATCTGGCTAAAACACAAGTAGCAAACATAATGTCTGGCCTTGAGGCAGTTAGGTACAATAAAGACCCAATCATGCTTCTATATAAAGTTTGATCAACAAGGTCATCTTTGCTATCTATAGTGACTAGCTTGGATGTTGCCATGGGTGTGCTGCAAGGTTTACAATCCATATCAAATTTCTTAAGTAGTTCTTTCACATACTTATTTTGATGAATAAAAGTGCCTTTATGCATTTGTTTGACTTGTAAACCAAGAAAACATTGCAACTCACCCATTGCACTCATTTCAAACTCTGCTGTCATGATTTTTCTAAACTCTTCACACATGGCAGTGCATGTGGATCCAAAAATGATGTCATCCACATAAATTTGGACAAGCATCAAATCTTTTCCTTTCCATTTTAAAAATAGGGTTTTGTCAATCCTACCTCTGGTGAAACTAATGGATAAGAGAAAAGTGGATAGAGTTTCATACCAGGCTCTTGGTGCTTGTTTTAGACCATACATTGTTTTGTTTAACCTGTAAACATGATCAGGATGAAAGTGATCCTCAAATCCAGGAGGTTGACAAACATATACTTCTTCCTTGATCTTTCCATACAGGGATGAACTTTTGATGTCCATTTGATACACCTTGATGTTGTGGTTAGCAGCAAAAGCTAAGAACAGACGAATGGCTTCTAATCTTGCTACTGGAGCAAAAGTTTCATCAGAGTTAATCCCTTCTTCCTGTCTGTAGCCTTGAACCACGAGCCTTGCTTTGTTCTTGACAACAATACCCCTTTCATCAGTTTTGTTCTTGAAGACCCACTTTGTGCCGATGGGACTCACATCTTTTGGCAATGGTACAAGTTCCCATACTTGTTGTCTCTTGAACTGTAGGAGCTCCTCCTCCATGGCCTCTACCCAGCTGTTGTCTTTCATTGCCTCTTGGTACTTGACAGGCTGTGTGAGTGATAGAAAACCAGCAAAAAGACAAATGTTTTGGCCTTCGCTTCTTGTAAGCACACCCGCATTGATGTTGCCAATAACTTAATCCAATGGATGGCTTTTAAGGAAGATCAAATCACCTTGATATGGGATAATAGCATTGTGAGGTGAAGCTTGCAAATGTGTATCATCTGAGCTAACCTCTGCTGGTGAAAATGATGGTCCAGCCTCTGATTGGAATGGTGGTGGAGGGATTGGTGGAATAGTAGTGATCATGGGTTGACTTTTGTCCATTTGTTGTGTACTTTTATCAACAGATGTTTGGTTTGAAGAGCTGGCAGAGGTTTGAGTATTAACCACTGTTGAACTGGCAGAGTTTTCACCATTGCTACTCACATCTGCTCCTTTGCCTGCAGGATTGATTTTGAAACTTGGAAGAATGCAATCATATCCTTGCTCTTTAAATGATGATTGTGGGGTACCTGCAGGGTTAGTCTTGACAGACACATCTTCAAATGTAAATTTAGATAAATCAAACAATTCAGCAGGTCCATTTGCTGAGATTTTTAAAGATAAGAGTTCATTGAACTTCACATTTAGAGTTTCCTCAACACACTTGGTCAGGTACCCATTCTATGACAACTCTTAACTTTCCCTCTGTTTTGGTCCCTTTAGTAGGCCTAGTATTTCCGGCAATCGCAATGGCTTCTTTATTTCTTCGTTAAAAACCCTGTAGGATTTGGCAGTGGTTGAGTATCCCAGAAAATAACCACAATCAACTTTGGCTGCAAACTTGGATATTGAATCCTTGATGTTTAAAATGAAGCATGGGCAGTCAAAGACTTTGAAATAAGAGATTAGAGGTTTGATTTTGTAAAGCAATTCATAGGTAGTGTTTTGATGCCTAGGGTTTATCAAAACTCTGTTCTGGACATAGCAAGCAGTGTTTACAGCCTCTGCCCAAAAAGACAAGGGTAAACCTGAGTCTGCAAGCATGGTCCTTGCTGATTCAATTAAAGTTCTGTTTTTTTATTTCAACAACCCCATTTTGTTCTGGAGTTCTAGGGATGTTGTATTGTCTAATAATCCCTTTTAACTCACAGAAGGCATCCAACTCCTTGTTCCTAAACTCTGTCCCATTATCACTCCTAAAGATTTTTTCAGGAAGATCAAATTGCTTTTCAACTTGTTTGACAAAGTTTTTCAAAATGTTTGTTGTTTCATCCTTAGAGTGTAAAAAGGAAGTCCATGTGAACCTGGAAAAATCATCAACTACCACCAGAAAATATCTTTTGTGTTTTAAGCTCATGATTTTTACAGGTCCAAACAAGTCCATATGAAGCAACTGTAGACACTGACTTGTTTTGGACTCCTCAATTGACTTGTAAGAGCTTTTATGTTGTTTACCTTTTAAACAGAAAACACAATGCTCTTCACAAGTAAATTGTTTTTAGGGCAAACCTCTAACCAGACTTTGTTTTCAGATAGTGGAGATGGTTTTTAGATTTGTGTGCCCTAGCCTTTTATGCCACAGCTCTGTCTCTTTGCTTGAGGCAATTGAGAACAAGCATGCATTTGACACAGGATTATCCTTTACCATATCAACCACATACACATTTCCTACTCTATGAGTAGTCAACTATGCTTTTCTCTCTGCAATGATTTGATCAATCTTTTTGACAACCTCTGGCACTACTATTTGGCAAGTTTTCTTTGTGAAGAAGGAACCATAACCCTTATCACTCATCTGTGAGACACTTAAGAGGTGGAATTTTAGATTGTCAATGAGATTCACATTTTCAAACTTGAGTTTTCCTACTGAGACACATCCTGAGCCTAACACCTTCCCTTTTGAATTATTTCAAAAGATATATCACCCCCTCCATGAGCTTTAAAATCTCTTAGCAGGGCTTTACATCCTGTTATGTGCCTGGAGCCTCCACTATCTACATACCAAAGACTGTCAAGGTAAGTAGAAGCTCCCTGCACATGTTTTGAAATAATTAGTTCAGGTGGGTCTCCAAAGCCAAAATGGCTTTGGATGGGGTATCAGATGATCCAGACTCAAGTTCAGATTGATGAGCAGTGGTTAGATCCGGCTTTTGTAACCACTGTTGTGAGCTACCTCCTATCAACTGTTGGTAACCATGACGATGCCTATTTACCCTTGGCTTAGAAGGCTTTTTGTAAGTCTCATAAATCATAGGCACCTTTTGGTAATTAGGCTGGCTTTTACCTCTTGGAAACTGGTTTGATGGAGGTGCATCTGTTACTTGAATTTCTCTGTGAACAGAGGTTTGATTTAAAGCTTTGGTGACAGATGTTTCACATGATTTAAATTTCTGTTTGGCAGAATTTGAATTCTCTCTTTCTAGAACTTTTTCTCTAATCTCTTTTACCTTTTGATGATAGGTTTTGAGATAGACACACTCTTGAGTTGGATGATTTGTTTTGTTGCAGATGGTGCATCTAGGAGATTTAGGTATAACACAGGTTTTGTTTATGTCATTAGCTTTCAAAAGAAAACAGTCTGCCGTATCATGATTTCTCTTTTCACAAAATTCACAAAACAAGTGTTTAACCTTTTCTTTCCTTTTCCTATCAGACTTTTTGAGAGCAGATGGGGTAACCTCTGCTGGCAAGTCTTTGATAAGGATCACCAATGCTTTTGGTTCTTTTATACCATCAAGAGTTGAAAAGTCCATTGGCTTGAAGTTTTCCAAAATATCACATTCATCTGACTAGGTTGGTTTAAACTGATATTTTTTCAATTTCTTTTTCTTTTGGTGAAACCTCTGGTTTTCAAGAACAATTTTGTTTCCTTCTTTATCAGTGATTTTAATTTCTTCACCAGTCAAGTTTGTGGGGACTATTTCAACCAGCTCAGAGTCATTTTTTACAGCATTTTCACAAGTATGGTCATATTCCCTAAAGCCTATACCAAACTTTATGTTGCTCTTGACTTGAGCATCAAGCATAAGCTCATAACCTTTGCAAGACTCTACCCATTTTTCATATGTGATCTTGGTAGATTCTAGCTCCTGTTTGCAAACTTGGTATTTTTCTACCATATTTTGGAGCTGATCTTTGGTTATGCTTGATCCATGCCTTAGGCTACTCATTTCAGAATCTTTTTCACTTAGCTTTGTTTTCAACTCTTTAATAAGTTTTTCAAAATTAAGTTCATCTTCTAAAATTTTGTTTCTCAGGTTTTCATTCACATGTTTTATGTTTGCAAAAGCAATAATGCATTTTTCAGAACATAGATCTTTAAGGATCTGAGGTGATACCTTCGAAGCAGCCATAAGAGCACAGTCACACTCTTATTCACACACCTTTGTGTCCCATAGGTCAGATAGATTGTCTTTTTCAACATCAACAGCATTAGTTTCAATCACATGTGTAACTCCACTACTTCACAACATTCAACCACATCAGATTTTGACTCATGTTCCACAGACTCATCACCTTCAACTATGGTCTCAAGAGCCATTAAACACATGTTTTCATTTTCAAAATCATTTTTGGCTATGAGAGCAAAGTTTTCATCAGTTAAATCCTCTAGCAAACTACTCCAGTCAACAAAACCTTGGGTAAAGAAGCTTTGTTGTGTAACCTCTGCTGGTGTAGCAGTGGTTTGAGTAGTTTGAGTGACATGTGGAACTTGTTGCACATGCACTTAAGGTGGTACTTGAACATATTGAATTTGTGGAGCAGAGGTTTGGACATAATGAATAGGGACAGTTGTTACAGGATTTGCAAAATGAGCAGTGTTTTGCATTTGTTGTGTAGGGCAAACTGGGAATATTGGACAGTGCTTTGAGGATTGGGGCCAGGATGTGTGATAATCGGTCCTGCAGTTTGAGTTCTGCATTCCCTGGCAAAATGTCCCATCCTATTGCACTTGAAACATTTTATCTTAGATTTATCTAACCCAACTTTTAACCCCCCATGCAAACCTAGAAACCTCCTACCAGTTCTTTTGTAAAACTTACTAGCCCCGACACTCAAAAGTGCCAACTGGTGTAGGATGTCCGTTTCTTCCAAATCAGTGGGTTCAAAATGTTGTGGGTCATTCATCTCAAAAGTGATATTGTTAGAGGTTTGGCATTCACCATTTGCAGCAAAAGCAAAATTGGGTGTACAGGGATCAGAGTTGAAATTGTTTCCAGAAGTTATGTCAATGTAATGATCAAAACTCTGATCCTTTCCACTGCCAGACCCCTCCTCATGACTACAGAGAGCAGTGTTTCCCAGAGTATAGTCATCGGTCATTTTCCCTGACTCTTGTAACTTCTTTTTCTGGTTCAACTCTCTCTCATATGCGAGGAGTCGACCATGAAGTTGTGTCAATGTCATTTCCTTGTAACCAACAGCTGTTCGAGTGACATAAGCTACGGTCTCCCATTTCTCAGGTAAAGATCTCAAGAAACGACTATTGACAGTCGAATTTGGAAACTCCACATTTACCAATTTGAGCTCACTGATGAGACAGCTATGTCGTTTGAACTGTTGGGTTAATGACTCACCCTTAACATGACAAAACGTTTCATACTGTTGATTTAAAACTTCTCTATTATTCTCGATCACCTCTTCAGTACCACCGAATTGCTCTTTGAGAGCATCCCATAACTCTTTAGCACTATTACAATGAAGTAATCCCGCATAAATCTCATTGGGCAAAGCCGAAGCAACAATGCTAAAAGCCTTAGCATCCTATTCGATTTTGAGGAAATCCTGTTCATAGTAATTTTCGAGTTTCTTAGGGACTTGAGTGTGGGGATCCTCTGTACTTGGAACCATGGGAACGTGAGGTCCAAGTACAACGGATCTCCAACATCCGGTGTTCTGTTGGGCGAGAATATAACCCATCAATGTTGCCAAATAAAATACTCATTTCGTTTCAACATAGGTGGTTTGAACATGGATCCAATATTGGATTCCGATGTGTTTTGAGCCATTTCTGTTGTTTACAACAGATTTGTGTTTTAAAAAACTTTTGTAGTAATAAAACTATGTATTCAAGCAAAACTTATCAAACGAAATTAGCAACAAAGAGCTGATCCGTTCAAATCAATTTGATTTTTAAATCAAAATCGATTTACCAAGCTCTGATACCAATTGTCAGGATCTAAGTTTGAATTGATTGTTGTTTTTGTTTCAAGTAATGGAAAATGATTGAAAACAGAAAATAAATGCAGCGGATTAATGGAAAACTTTTACAACAATCAATCGGTCGTCTGTTTTCATCACCATCATGCTTTCAAGTAATTAAACTATTGCATGTGATTCACAAACTCCCCCTTAGCCCAATAACGATCATTTGATAGTAAGAAATGAAGAAGATATGTGAAACTGATCTTTTTAAGAAGAAAAATGTTAACTGTTACATTGAGCGCCTATTTATACTAATTGTCTAACCACTGATCGTCTTTTAATGATGTCAGGGTTGATAGTGACAGCTAACAAGAAGTAACTAACTATAAACACTGCTTAGACTAAACTATCAGTGCATAGCACTGTTACATTGATTAAACTAATACTATGCTAAGCACTGTTGGCTATCTCTGTTCTTGTGATCTTCTAGCAGCGGTTGAGAGTTTCTTATGTCAGAGGATAGGAAGCAATGTGTTTATTTGAAAGCAGTAAATACTCATCAGCAGTTAGAACCTCTGATGGTTGGATCAAAGCTCGGATGGTGTATTTTGACTATGTATCATTTGTTCCTTTCCAAAGGTTCAATCCCAACACTACCAGTATGGTTAGTGTGAAACATGTATTAATATTTGTACTAGAATGAAATACTTGCTACTAAATTTGTTGTATGCAAAACAAGTAGTGTTACTAGTATGAAACACGCCCAAATTCAATAGTTATCGTGTTGCGACGATGTATGTTTGGTTTCAATGATGTGTTATGACGATGATTATCTGACTTAGTTATTGTTTCGACCTTATTATCTGTTTCCTTTACTTAACAAGAGGAGCTATGTGGACCACGTGACGAAACGCGTAATTATGGGTGCACACTTAATTACGAGGATCGACACATGAGAATCATAGTAAGCTTTGTTAAGATGGTGGCATAAAATCTAGAGTGATTTGGTAATGGGAAGGGTATGATGCAACAAGACCAGGGTGGATACGCCGATGGTACTTCCTATACATAAGTGTTCTTATTGTGTTATTCTTCGGAACGTTACCAGAGTCACTTGAGGGTTTTATGTGACGAAACGCGTAATTATGGGTTTTATGTTATCGGTGGATACGCCGATGGTACTTCCTATACATAAGTGTTCTTATTGTGACTATTTGTTATTTGGTTATTGAATGCAAGGACGATTGACGAGTACATTCATTAACTCTATTCAAGTCGACTGGGAGTATATTATGGTGTTAAGGTGACGACCTTGATGCCATAGGTATGTTGACCCGTCTCCTATGCATGAGATGCTCATGTTACATGGGATGTACCTCGTGGGACGTTAGAAACCGTGTACGTGTGGCTAGGCTTGAATGTACACCCCTTTGTTGCTAGGATTTACACTAAAAGAATTAGTATCACATAATGCCATATTTACACACTCGATGACATTTTAAAGATTCAGAAATTCTAAAGGTTGAATACCTCAAGATGCTTTGAATATCCTTGTTTACAATTTGGATCCCCCAAACATTTCCAACACCAAATGATACTCTGCATCTTTGGAATCTCGAACCTTGTTATCCTTCAATTGTTTCAAACACACACTCTACGGTCTCCTTCGAATAAAATTTTGGGACGAAATTTTCTAAAGTAGGGGAGACTGTGACACTTGTGCCAATTTCGGGCTTTCAAAAACTTTTCTTTGAATGCCTTTCGATAACTGATACTTAAACATAACCCGTTTAACGTATACGCACCGGGATGAGGACATAAGCTAAACATACCCTAAATACCCTTTACATAACTTTGAAATAGATTTTGAAAGGGGTGGTATGTCAAAAACAAGCCTTTTCGATCACAGGGACTATTTATGACAAATTACGAAAATCTGCGGATTCTCGTAGCAACGCACACTCCGGAACAAGGTCATAAGCTAAAACATACCCTAAATACCCTTAACATAGCTTAAAAATAAGTTTTAGAGGGTTCGGTGTGTGAAAATATGCTTATTTGGTCACATGGACTAAAAGCGTCAAAAGTGTGAAACTATGCCTTTACGCGTATTTCGCTATCCAGAACATGTACAGACATCCAAAAACTTTTGTGATCATTAAAATATTGTATTTTAATGATTGGAATTCAAAAATGCCATTCGTTACGCATTTACGGTCATTTGCGCGTTCGTTACGATTTTCATCGTAATTAACTGAAAGCCGCAATCGTACGACCAAACGAACTGACCTTTGGAACATTTTTGGACACTTTTCAAGTTCCCTATGCTTATTCTACCTTATGGAGGTTGTAAATGGGGTTAACGGGTGTTAGAAGTGCCATAACGCGACAAATCAAAGTTCAGGGGCCTGTTTTGTAATTATGTGAAAGTGCTGCCCAGACCCTAGGCTTACGGACCGTATGCCTATACACCTTACGGTCCGTAAGGTGCCTCCAGCACATCAAAAACATGGTAGCAGGCTGATTACTCTCTTGGACACATAGCTTTCGAACTTGCCACACTTCCCCTGGTCTTGACACCTCCCTAAGCACCTGGAATGATCCTAGAACATGCCCTAACACCCGTAATGATCTTATGACACCTAATTAATCTATATATAGCAAGGTTCTTCATACACTTAAACTTTTGATCAACTCATTTCTGCTATTATCTGAAGTTGCAACCATCTTGGAGCTTTCTCTGTGGTTCTTCATTAATCCTTTGTGTTTGTAAGTAATTCATTCATTATTTGATTCAAGATTAGTTTGACTCTTGTTTGACTTCCAGATTTGATCATGAATTGGTCAACATAAAATCCAATTGAACTTGCTAATATGGTCATAATCATGTGATCATAATCCCTAATAATCATACCTACTGATTTTTATCTTTTCTAGTCATTTTGACAAGTCAAAGTTTTGGTCAATAATGCGATTTTTGCGCAATTTTCAACGGAACTTTTTCCGGGTATCAAAACAATTTGTTTTGGTGCCAAAAAACTTTTATAAACTTATTTAGATTTGTCAAAATATGCCTAACTCGTCACACTTGTTTTAGTGCTTGCTTAGAGTCGTAAGTCTAGCGGTTTTGACCACCGCTTTGACTTTCAAATCTGACCCGTTTGGTCAACTTTAGGATCCGACCAAGACCATTATTATGACCATAATATTATAAGGAATAACCCTCTGAGGTTATAACCTATGGTCATACCGTTTGGTTAGTCAAATGACGAGTCGATTATGTATTCTTTAAAATGCCGAAAATGCCCTTTTTGCACATAAATTAGTTTTAAACATATAAGGACATTGTTTTGACATCTAAACTGATTATACAACTTATATAAACTAATTTTGGCATATTAGACTTGTCGTAGGACATATTTAACCATTCGAACCCATAGTTACGTTTATGACCCGTTAAAGTGGCGTAAACCAATTTAGCTAGTCGTAACAATTCAAAACACTTTGAAATACTTCCAATTCAGAATGTTTGATATTATAAATCATATTATACAAGATCCAACTCTTGTTTGGTTTATATGCCTCATTCTGTCCGATTTCTCGTCTTCAAGTTTCGACTCACTAATATGTAGTTATCCGATACACTAGGAACCACTTCAAAACTTGAACTCTTGATCCTTTGAGCTTTGTTATATCGTTTGAACAAGATCTATACGCAATCCCAGGCGAGTACATTGTTCCCCTCTTTAACGTTTTTCAAATGTTTTTGGGGTGATTCATATGTGTAACCAATATTCTCAAATGTATGGCATGTATGTGTTTACTGAGTACTTTTTGTGTATTAATTCCAATTATGCAACACCATGATTGTTGGCACGATAGTTAAAGAGGTCTTTCAGGGCCTATATCCTTGTAGGATCTTTCTATCTTCATAGTTAGATTCTCAATGGATGTTTAAAGTACACTCTTAAATCTTCCTATCTTTATAGTGAGATTTCTAAGAAGTACTTTACGAGGAACAATGGTTATGGTTTATGTGTAGAATATTTGGTGACTTAGATAACGAAACTATAGTAATACAATAAGAACATGGTGGATACACCGCTGGTACTTCCTATATATAAGTGTGCTTATTGTATTACCTTTCGTAGCCTTATCCGAATCACCATTAGGATTATGATTTTGTGATACAATGTGACAAGACTTAATTCCCAATACATCTACCTATCTTTGTAGTTAGATATTTGTAGAATGTTTAACGTACTAATTGGTAGTCCTTTACTGGATTCTGTGTACTTTAATTCGTATTTGATGAGACAATTTGACAAGACAATGTGACAAGACTTAATTCCCATTACATCTACCTATCTTTATAGTTAGATATTTGTGGAATGTTTAAAGTACTAATTGGTAGTCCTTTACTGGATTCTGTGTACTTTAATGCGTATTTGACGATACAATTTGACGAGACAATGTGACAGGTTGACGACTATATGTCTACGTGGTTAGTTGTGATTAGGATAACGAAACGAGTGTAATACCATAAGAACATGGTGGATACGCCGCTGATACTTCCTATATATAAATGTTCTTATTGCATTACTCTTGTAGCGTTATTCGAGCCACTTTTGGATTTTGTGTGCAATTGATTCAAAGGTTCGACATCCAAGTCCTTGAAGAATTCATTCGTATTTTGTATGATAGATTCTTAGAAGGATATTTAGTATTATTATAAGTCATCGATTGATTTCCAATAATACTCACACAAGTTTATGTACGATTTCAATATGTTTCAAAGAACAAAGTACAGTTTTCAAAGGCATGAAAATTACTTAGTAATGATCGTGATGCCATATACAAAACTCTTATGTCATAAGTTTAATGATCAAGTTAATATATTGCAATGCTAACCCTTTTTGCCATTCTTTGGCTTCAATGAGTCGATTTACAATTAGCAACTCTCGTGGTTGTCAACGTATTGCAATATCAAACTTTTTGCCATGTATTTGGCCAACAAAACTATGTGCTCGCCAACATTGTTTGTTGACGTCTCTTTTTACATATGTTTCAGGTTGATGATTATTCAAGCGTGCTACACATAGGAATGCATCCGGGCTTTAGACTTCTCAAAACAAAAGACAATTTGTTGTATTCTTTGTATTGTAAAACAATGTTATAATAATGAAACAATTTAGTTCCAGTTGTGGCTGAGCAATTTGTAACGTGACTCCCTGATATTTCCGCCGCGTCTTGTTGGATTACGCGATTGGGGTGTTACATGTTGCGAAGGCTCCTTATCATCTAGCACCCTCATAAATGCAAGAGCTATCTAGCCAACTTCAAAAATTACTTGATAAAGGCTTCACACGCCTTAGTTCTTCTCCTTGGGGCGCTCCCGTTTTATTCGTCAAAAAGAAAGATGGAGCTTTTCGGATGTGCATTGACTATCGTGAGCTCAATAAGCTTACAGTCAAAAACCGATATCCACTTCCATGTATTGACGATCTCTTCGACCAACTTCAAGGTGCAACCTGTTTCTCGAAAATCGATCTTCATTCTGGTTACCATCAACTTCGAGTTCTCGAAGAAGATATACCTAAAACCGCGTTTCGCACACGCTATGCACACTATGAGTTCGTGGTCATGCCTTTTGGTCTGACCAACGCACCTGCAGTGTTCATGGACTTAATGAATCGTGTGTGTAAACCTTATCTTGATCGCTTCGTGATCGTCTTCATTGAAGATATCCTTATCTATTCCAAGATGTGAGAAGAACACGAGCGACACTTGCGTCGTATCCTCCAGCTTTTGCGTACCAAACATCTTTACGCCAAATTCTCCAAGTGTGAATTCTGGGTAAAAGAGGTTCAATTCCTAAGTAATGTCGTCAACAAACTCGGTATTCACGTTGACCCCGCGAAAATCAAAGTTGTGAAGAATTGGATTGCTCCTAAGTCTCCGTCTGAAATTCGTTCGTTTCTTGGTTTAGTTGGTTATTATCGTCGCTTCATTTTAGGCTTTTCGAAAATGATTGTCCCCCTCACTTTCTTGACTCAGAAAGATATGCCTTTTGTTTGGGGTCCTGAACAAGAGGAGTCTTTCCAAACGCTCAAGGACATGCTTTGTAATGCTCCTATCCTCACGCTTCCCAATGGAAACGACGATTTCATCGTGTATTGCGACGCCTCAAATCAAGGTCTTGGTTGCGTTCTTATGCAACGGGACAAGGTTATCACTTACGCGTTGAGACAACTCAAGATCCATGAGAAGAACTATCCTACGTAAGACCTTGAACTTGGTGCAGTTGTTTTTGCATTGAAGATTTGGTGACACTACCTTTATCGTACTAAGTGTACGGTCTTCACCGACCATAAGAGCCTTCAACATATCTTCGATCAAAAGGAACTCAACATGCGTCAACGTCTTTGGGCAGAATTGTTAAACGACTACGACTATGACATCGCTACCACCCTGGCAAAGCGAATGTTGTGGCCGATGCACTTAGTCGTAAAACTCATGTAAAGAGTATTTGTTGCTACCAAACCTTGAGAAAACTTCATGAGCTGATTCGCAAGGCACAATACTCAGCCATTAATGAGGGTAACCTCGATAATGAGTTGAAGTGTGGTGTCGAAAATCCACTCGAGTCTAAACCCGATGGCATTCTTTACTACCTCAATCGTATCTGGATCCCTGATCGTAGAAACCTTCAAAGCACCTTGATGGATGAAGCCCACAGGTCTCGATATTTTGTTCATCCTGGGGCTGACAAGATGTACCATGATCTTCGTACATTTTATTGGTGGCCTGGTATGAAGAGAGATATTGCTCTCTACGTCTCGAAATGTCTTACGTGCTCCAAAGTCAAAGCCGAACATCAATGTCCCTCTGGCCTACTCGAACAACCCGAGATTCCTGTCTGGAAATGGGAAAGCATCGCTATGGACTTTATTACTAAACTTCCTCGCACTTCTTCTGGTCATGATAGTATTTGGGTTATCATTGACCGTTTGACCAAATCCGCTCATTTCCTCCCCATTCGTGAAGATTACAAAGTCGAAAAATTGGCTCGTGTCTACACGACGGAGATCATTAGTCGTCATAGTATCCCCATTGACATCATTTCTGATCGCGATGCTCGTTTTACTTCCTGCCTTTGGCAAACGTTTCAAACCGCTCTTGGTACTCGTCTCAATCTTAGTACCGCTTTTCACCCTCAGTCCGACAGTCAAACCGAGCGTACTATCCAAACCCTAGAGGATATGCTTTGTTCATGCATAATCTATTTTTGTGGCAACTGTGATTCGCACTTACCCTTGATAGAATTCTCGTACAACAACAGTTATCACACTAGTATTCAAATGGCACCATTTAAATCAATGTATAAGTGTCGTTCGCCTATTTGTTGGCACGAGATCTGTAACATCCCAAATCGCGTAAAACAACAAACCACGGCGGAAACACTTGGGGAGTCACGTTAACAGATGGTTTCAACAACACTTGGTATTTGATGTTTCGTTATATTGGATATTAAACATAGATTCTATTGTCATATTGTCTTAAAACTTTTAAACAAACTTAAACAAACAAACAAGCATTGAAATTGTCTTTCTTATTTTAAAGGCACTAAGTCCACGTCCATTCCTACATGTGCACGCATCAGTATCATCTAGCATCGACATCAAACTTGATTTCCTGAAACATATGTGAAAACGAGTCAGCAAAAATATGTCGGCGAGTACATAGGTTTTGTGAGTGTGTCAAGTTCATGGCTTTGTATATATTGCCACATATAATCCGACTACTAGAGTCGTGATTGGTAACCTTGTTTTGAAAATATTTTGATATTGTAATAGGTTTATAAACATGTGAGATAGCGTTTATAGAATTCTAGTAGCCATAAACCTTGACTGGAAATCTTTTGTATTGTAAATCCAAGTTGTAAATCGTCTTGAAATAACTCGTATGATTTTATCATTAATTGAAAAATCGTTGTGTGTCATTGTTTGAAAACATTTGTCCAAGTAATATAAACAATGCCACGCATGTAATATGATAAAAGCATTTATATATAGGAAGTACCAGCGGCGTATCCACCATGATTTTATTACATTACACTCGTTCCGTTATCTAAATCACTTGTCGTAAACCATTCGTTCATCATTCCCTGTTATAAACCAATTGTTCATCGTTCATCGTTCGTCGTTCATTGTTATAAACAAATCGTTCATCGTTCATCGTTCATTGTTTAATTGTGAAAACTTTTGGTCATCTCGGGAATACATTCAAACCTTTGTTAACTTGTTCGAGACCACCCAACGGTGTCCCTTAATTGTATAACAAACCACCAATGGGTTTGTTACAAACAGTTTCAGTCGCTTCTCAAATTTCCCCACAAATCCTTGGAATTTTGGTAACGGGGTTGTCAGTCCTGGGCACCTTAACTTACTACTGGTCGGCTTGGCCATTGTTAATGAATGTCATTCTTGTTATGAATACAACGCACCAACAAGTTCGTTCACATTATCGAAATCGTATTGTTTATATAAACCATAGCATTTGTACTTTGAAAGCTTGAAAACAAACTAGCACATATGAATCACCCCAAAATATTTGCAAAACATAAAAGAGGGGGATATGTACTCACTTGTGATAGCAAGGCAAATCTTAGATCAATAAGAAAACCGAAGCTCAAAGATCCGAGAAATCACGCGTGTCCTAAATATGAACAATAATGTAAACATCGAGACTTGAAATCGGAGAATTCGGATAGAATGGTACCTTATAAACCAAATGAGTATTGGGACTCATATGACATGGTTTATTAAGTTAACATTCTGAGTTGGAAAAGTCTATAAGTGCTTTTGACCAGTTATGACCCGTTAAGGTAGTTTAAGCCACTTTAACGCGTCATGTGCGTAACTATGCATTCGGATTGTTAGATATGTGTTATGATAAGTCTAAGTTAATGTTTTTGATCAGATTATATGTCAACTCTTGTGTTACATATGTTTTAATTGATTTACTTGCAAAAAGGGCATTTCGGTCATTTTTAAGTAATATTAAAATCAATTACCATAACACAATCCAAACATCATGACCATAAGGTATAACCTGAGAGGGTTATTCCCTATATATTTATGGTTACAATTATGTATTTGGTCGGGTCCGAACATTCTCCAAACGGGTCAGATTTCGAAAGTCAAAGCGGTGGTCAAACCGTTCAACTTTTGACTCTAAATAAGCACTATAATGAGAGTGGTGATTTAGACATGTTTTGACATGTCTAGATAAGTTTATAAAAGAGTTTTGGCATCAAAACAAACTGTTTTGACACCCGAATTGCAAAATGTGCAAAAATCGCATTTTAAACGAAACTTTGACTTGTCAAAATAGCTAGAAATGGTGGGAATTAGTAGGCATGGTTTTTAAGGATCATAACCCCCTTGATTACCATCATAATGCAAGTTTCAATTGAGCTTTATCTTGATCAATTCATGATCAAAACTAAAAGTCAAACAGAAGTCAAACTGTTTGATTTTTAGCCAAATTAAGCTATAGAAATTGAACATGGCATGAATGGAATACTTAAATACACCAAGGGAATGATCAAGGACCAGAGTTATAGCTCCAAGATGCTTGTAATTCGGATTAATGGCAGGGTGTTGCAAGAAAGTGATCAAGGAGTTCATATTTTGCCATGAACTTGGTATTTATAATGTTCATGAACTCACCACAACTTGACAAGTGTTAGGACAGGGGTTTTGGGACTTGATTCGTGTCATTTGATGTGTCAAATGCAGAGGAAATGAGATCAAATTCGAATGCTTAGTGTCCTAAAACAAACAGGCTGTTAACAGCTGTTTTGCTGATATGGGCTGGTCCTTACGGACCGTATGAAGTATGGCTTACGGTCCGTAAGCTAGTGATCTGGGCAAAGTTTTTCAAATTGGCAAAACAGGCCCCTGCATCGCTTCATCGTGTTTCGGGCACTTCTAACACCCGTTAACCTGATTTCAAAGCTCCATAAGGACAACAAAGTATAGGGAACTTGAAATATGTTGGAAAATGTTCCAGAGGTCAGTTCGTTTGGTCCTACGGTCGCGGTTTTCGGTTAATTACGACGAAAATCGAAACGAACACGTGTGTGACCGTAAATACGTAATGAACGGATTTTTCTCATTCCAATCACTAAAATACAATATTTTGATGATTAGAAAAAAATTTGAATGTACGTACATGTTCCGGATAGCGAAATACACAAAAAGGCATAGTTTCGCGAAATTTGCAAAATAGCCCCTGAAGTCACAAAAGTGTGAATTTGCCATACCGAAGCCCTCAAAGCTTATTTCTAACTATATAGAGGATATTTATGGTATGTTAAGCTTGTTTTCTTGTTCCGGAGCGTACGTCGCTGCGAGAATCGGCAGACTTTCGCAGTTTGTCGTAATTAGTCCCTGTGATCGAGTAAACTTGTTTTTGACATACCAAACCCTTTAAAACTTATTTCTAAGTTGTAAAGGTTATTTAAGGTATGTTTAGCTTGTGTCATTATTCTGGAACATAAGTTGAGTTAAATTGGTTTAGTTTGCGTATCGGTTCACCGATTTTGCTCATAGAAGCGATTTAAGAGTTCGAAATTGTGCAAAAATCAAATGTGTGTAATAATCAAAATAAATAAACAAAATTCACATATTCCATATAAATTTTCATTCGTTGATAACTTGTTTATTATTGTTACATGTTTGGATTGCCACAGATAACACAGTCTCCCCTACTTCAGGAAATTTCGTCCCGAAATTTAATTAGAGAAAACTTGTGAGAATAAATGTGGGTACTTCGCTTTCATATGATCCTCTCGTTCCCAAGTAAATTTTGGGCCACGTTTGGATTCCCAACGAACTTTGACTATCGAAATTCGTCTTCATTTAAGTTTCTTGACTTCACAGTCCATAATCTCCACCGGTTTCTCGACAAAATGCATAGTATCATCAACGTGAATCTCGTCGAGTGGAATATGGAGATTTGTATCGGCTAAGAATTTCTTCAATTTGGACACGTGAAATGTTGGGTGAATATTCCCGAGTTTAGGAGGTAGCTCAAGTCGGTAGGCCACCTTTCCGATTCTTTCGACGATCTTGAATGGTCCAACGTATCGTGGAGCAAGTCTTCCTTTCTTTCCAAATCTCACTAATCCTTTCCAAGGGGATACCTTGAGTAGGACGTAGTCACCAACTTGAAATTCTAAGAGCTTGCGTCGCTTGTCCGCATAACACTTTTAACGGCTTCTAGCTGTTAAAAGGTTATCGCGTATTTTCTTGACTTTCTCGGTTGTGTCGTGGATGAATTCAGGTCCAGTGAGCTGTGTCTCACCAATCTTATTCCAACAGACAGGTGAACGACATTTTCGACCGTATAAAGCTTCGAAAGGCGCCATGTTGATGCTGGCGTGATAACTATTGTTATAGGAGAATTCGACCAACGGTAGATGCGAATCCCAACTACCACCAAAATCGATCACGCAAGCTCGGAGCATGTCCTCCAGTGTTTGAATCATCCTTTCTGATTTTCCATCCGTTTGAGGATGATAAGTAGTACTCAGGTTAAGTTTGGTTCCCATTGCAGATTGCATAGTCTTCCAGAAATGAGATGAGAACCGAGCATCTCGGTCAGATATGATATTCAAAGGAACACCATGACGAGACACAATCTCATCAACATAGATCTTGGCGAGCTTGTCAGTAGAGTAATCCTCACGAATTGCCAAAAAGTGTGTTGACTTCGTTAGACGATCGATGACTACCCAAATGGCATCATGACCTCTAGATGTGCGCGGTAACTTAGTGATGAGATCCATCGCAATGTTCTCCCACTTCCATACCGGTATTTCTGGTTGTTCAAACAAACTAGACAGACATTGATGTTCGGCCTTGACTTTGAGACAAGTAAGGCATTTCGATACATACAAGGCAATGTCATTCTTCATACCCGGCCACCAATATTGGGTACGGAGATCCTTGTACATTTTTATAGCACCAGGATGAATCGAATAACGAGACTTATGAGATTCATCCATCAATAGAGTACGGAGATCTTGCTGATTTGGAACCCATAACCGATTCTTGTAATAGAGTAATCCATCGTCTTTCGCTTCGAGTTGAAGTTCGAGTTGATGAGGTAGTTCGTCTTTCAACAAACCTTGAGTTACACAAGTGTGTTGGGCTTCAAGAATACGTGTTTGGATATCGGATCGAATTCGAACACAATGAAGCTTAACACGTTCTTTGCGACTAAGCGCATCAGCCACAACATTCGCCTTACCAGGATGGTAGCGAATTTCACAGTCGTAATCGTTTAAAAGCTCGACCCAATGTTGTTGTCTCATGTTAGCTCCTTTTGATTGAATATATGTTGGAGACTTTTGTGGTCCGTGAAAACCACACACTTCGTGCCATAAAGATAATGTCTCCAAATTTTGAGAGCAAAAACAACGGCACCTAACTCAAGATCATGAGTGGTGTAATTCTTTTCATGGACTTTCAATTGTCTCAACGCATAAGCGATGACCTTATCCCGTTGCATGAGAACGCAACCAAGGCCTAAATTCGACACGTCACAATAAACCACAAAATCATCATTACCATCGGGTAAAGATAGAATAGGAGCATCACAGAGTTTTAGTTTCAAGGTTTGGAAAGCTTCCTCTTGACTGGGTCCCCACTCAAAAGGCTTATTCTTTTGAATCAAAGCAGTGAGAGGAACCGCGATCTTAGAGAAATTCGCAATAAATCGTCGATAGTAACCAGCAAGACCCAAGAAATGAGCGAACTTCTGTGGGTGTAGTGGGTGTTTTCCAATCCTTAATCGCAGCGATTTTGGAAGGATCCACATGAATACCTTGCCCATTGACAATGTGTCCCAAAAACTATATTTCTTTCAGCCAAAATTCACACTTGGAGAATTTGGTGTAAAATTGCTCTTTCTTTAGAAGTTCCATTGTCAGGCGAAGATGTTGTTCGTGCTCGGCTCAAGACTTAAATGAGAATGTCATCGATGAAAACAATGATGAACTTATCCAAACAAGGTTTACAAACCCGATTCATCAAGTCAATGAAAACAGCTAGAGCATTGGTCAAACCGAATGGCATAACGGTGAACTCATAATGACCATATCGTGTGCGGAAAGCAGTCTTAGGAATATCCTCCTCGTGAACACGAATTTGATGGTACCCAGAACGCAGATCGATCTTGGAGAAACAGGTAGCACCTTGTAATTGATCAAAAGATCATCAATGCGAGGTAGGGGATATCGATTCTTAATCGTGAGTTTGTTGAGCTCACGATAATCGATACACATCCGGAAGGATCCATCCTTCTTTTTCACAAATAGGACAGGTGCACCCCACGGAGAAACCGGTCGAAATCATGGACCGAGGAACCAAGCAATTAAGGCGCAGTCGAATTCCCATAGTCAAGGTTCGATGGGAAGGAAAACGTGGCACTGAGTTTACTTGGGAACTAGAGAGTGACATGAAGGCTAATTATCGACATCTGTTCGTTACATCTTCCTAAATTTCGGGACGAAATTTACTAAAGGAGGAGATACTGTAACGCCTCGCTTATCCCAGCATTCCATTTTAGTAAGATTGTATCGTAATTCTATTTTCGGAAACTCTTTCCTTTATAATCGTATCTCATCTTGAATCGTTGTTAATCCGAGACTTCGATTGTAATGAAATTGATCTTTATGTGGAATATACATTACTTATACATGTTTATACATGGATCCATACACACGTTTATTAACATAGTTCGTATCATAAATTAACTCGTAAACAATTCTCGTGTAATCGTAATTCTTAAAGCATTTCATTCATACAAGATACTTGGTTATTCAAACACGAAAATTATAATCATTTGACGCTTCATTATAAGTTTCACCCTTGTTATCTACTTTGTGACATTAAACTTTTATAAACTTGTTCTTTTTGCCAAGTAAACACTAGCATATGATGTCCATACTTCAAAAATACCATGCCACACCTTAATATATGTTAATTATATAATAAATGGCATCAAATAAACAAATATGTATCAATTAACTAACAAAAATAAAATAAAATAAAACGTGGACAGCCCCCTTTGGGTTAGGTTTAGTGGCTTGTTTAAAGGTTGATAACCCACTAACCTTGTCCAAAGCCCAACCCATTGAAACCCTAATCCCTAACCTATATAATGAATATTTCCCAATCTTTATCCCACTTTTACAAGCCTCCAAACACTTCAAAAACTCTCCCAAACTCAGCTGAGTTTCAGCAACAACATCAGAAACTTTCAGCCATTAAAAGTGAGTTTTAACTCACTTCTACTTCTATTTTCTTCTTGCTTCTTCTTCTAAAACACTTGAAAAACCTTTATGAAGGTTTTCACAAGTTTGCTTGGGCAAACTAAGGTGAAACCTCATCCAAAACAAGGTCCAAAGTGCATATATAATTTTGCTTATTTTTTTCTTTTTATTTCTTCATGTTTTGGAAGAAAACTCATGTTTTACTCATACAAACCTATGTCCTTATGCCACTAATCAAGTCTATGATTTGTGTGCTTAAAAACAAGGTTGTTACATACAAATCGGAGGTGTTTAATCCCTCCAAACTTTCTGTTTTTAAAAGGGTTTTAACCCACAAGTGTGGAGCGAGACTTGAGCTTCTTAGTGTGATTACTTGGAAAGCTTTGGCTATCCTACTTCCAATCCACACCTTGCTTGTTGATTTCCCGTAGTATAGTGTGTGTATTTCATTTCTTATTGTATTCATGATCATCCTTGTTGTTCTTGTAACAACTTGTTCATTGTTTGAAATCTACGAAAGAGGTCTTAAATAGAAGGTTTACCTCCTACCTCCTTGCATGACTTATATGAGATCCTTGTTAAACTTGTTGGACTATAATCATACCATATACTATGTACCATATATAAAACTTATAAGCACAACCCTTGATGATAATCAAATGATTATTCGTCAAGGTACTAAGTTCCATCACCTAAGTACTTAGCTCCTCGTTACGATTCTAATGGGCATTACACCCATGAAATCATTCTAACCCCTATGGGTATTTATAGTGCCAAAAGCGAGTACTAAGTCTAGGTGATTATTTTCTTGTATATTTACTTTTGCTATACGTTAATTTCCGAATCTAAATCCTCCGTCATCATCCAAGTTACTCACACACCTATGTTTCCTCGTGTAAAAGGACTCGATGTTCCACCTCCAAACCAACAAACTCTTCACGGACTAACAAGTGGAAGCTTGCAAAACCCTGAGTACACTTGACCCGTTTTACTTTTAAAACACTTTGGGTTGTAACATGTTAATATATCAAATTCACAACACACACTCAATCATGATTTGAAATCTCAATCCTTATACATGCTACTTGTTTACTTAGGTCCATGCTAGAATCATACAAGCTTTATGTCATTAACTTTTCTAGCCCAACTTAACATATATAGCGCTACAAAAGTAGCACGTCGCCCATCGGGGTCTTGTTAAGTCTTGTATTTGTAAACTAGTCTCGTTACTTTTGTAGCGAGGGACACTAAATTCTTGTGGACACTTTGGGTTTGACATATAGTGTTGCATGCTAGATACCTTGTTTACTTACCATGTGGATTCGAGAAAATGCTTTTATACTTCTGCTATACTATTACAAACTTGTGTACTCGCCTTTGCTTTTTTCATTTAACCTTTATTTTAAACATGTTACAGGTTGAGGATTGATGCCATGATGAATCTAGTAAGGATGACTAGAAACACGCTCAAGATACTAGATTTGATTTTGTTATGTTATGTTATTGTTGCTATGTTTTGTTGTTTCCATGTTGTACTTGTACTTCCTTCGTTGTAATGACAATTTATGTTTATTAATGAAATTCGGTTTTGAAGTAATTATTGTCGCAAAATAGTGTTATGTGTGATGAGCAATCTATTTCGTCTCACTCCGATGATTCCGCCATCAGTTAGAAATGGATAACATGGATGGTGTATCTATTGACTAGTCAACATATGATGAAAACAAATGATAGAATGATAGAGGTTATTTGCGCAATGTGGTAGATTGTGGTCAAACAAATTTAAAACCACGTAAACAGTGGTTCTGGTAATCTGATTTTTCTAAAACATATTAATGTTTTTCTTATGTGGAAACTGAAATTTTGATATTTTCCAATACAACATATTTATGTTTTTATTTTGAGACCAAAACTTTTCTTTTCAATCCATGTTTAACATCCCTATTCTATAGATCAAGCTTTCAAAAGTAGATGTATCCAACGCTTTTGTGAAAACATCTGCTAGTTGATCTTCAGTGGGAACATGATGAAGGAAATCAAACTTTTTTTTGTAACAATCTCTTACAAAGTGATGATAAATGTCAATATGCTTTGTTTTTAACGTGACACGAGATTCTTGATGATATTTTTAGTTGCTTGACTACCTAGTTTCTGTCGTTAAGGCAGTTATACCAAATTCAACTAGTTGGTTTTGAAGCCACAGAAGTTGGGTTGTGCAGCTTGCAGCAACAATATACTTGGCCTCTATTGTAGAGTTTGAAAATGTTGTTTGCTTTTCTGCTTTGCTATGAAACCAAGACATTGCCAAGGAACTGGCTCCCTCATGATGTGGACTTCCTTGTGGTATGACAACCAGCAAAATCACTATCTGAATAACTTGAAAGCTCAATATTTCCATTAGTATGATACCAGATACAAAGTGTGGGTGCAGCTTTTAGGTATCTAGAGATCCTTTTCACAACTATTAAATGAGACTTTCTAGGTAACGTTTAGTATATAGCACAAACACAAGTAGCACACATAATATCATGTCTTGATGCAGTTAGATACATCAAAGACCCAATCATACATCTTTAAAGAGTCTGATCTACCAAGTCATCTTTTTCCTCATAAATGAAGGGCTTACTTGTACACATGGGAGTGTTGCATGGTTTGCAATCATTATATCAAATTTCTTCAAAAGTTTTTGAATATATTTGTTTTTATGAATAAAAATGCCAATTTTCTAATTGTTTGACACTCATTTCAAATTGAGTTGTCGTCAAATTTTCTAAAATCATCACACATTTTGTCACATATGGATCCAAAAAGCATATCATCCACATAGATCTGAACAATTATCAATTATACCTCTTTTGTATTCATAGGATAAGAGAAAAGTGGATAGATTATCAAACCGGGCTCATGGTGCTTGTTTCAGTCCATACAAAGCTTTGTTTAGCTTGTAGACATGATCTAGATGGAATGTGTCCTCAAATCCTGGTGGTTGACACACATAGACCTCATCATATATTTTACCATAAAGAAAGGCGCACTTTATATACATCTGATACACTTTAATGTTGTGGTTGACAACAAAGGCCAAGAAGAGTCTTATGGCTTCTAACCTTGCTATAAGAGCAAAAGTTTCATCATAATCAATGCCTTTTTCTTGTCTGTGCCCTTGAACCACAAGCCTGGCTTTGTTTTTGACAATTATACCCATTTCATCAGTTTTATTCTTGAAGGCCCATTTTGTGCCAATTGGACATGTACCCTTAGGCCTAAACAGATGTTTAGTATTTTTTATCAGCAGTTTATCTTCAATAGAGCTTTATCCTTAGTCAACAGAGCTTTGTTCTTTAGTCTTTCAAGTTCTTTAACTCCTTTAAACAGATGCTCGATTAATGTTCAAGATTCACTATTTTTTTGGAAGGATTTGATCTTCATGCCTTGTTTATTTCTTGATCAGAATAGCATATATTGGCTTTTGCAATCACCAGTTCTTTTATGGGTTCAACAATCTCCCCTAGAAACTGTTGATGCCAAAACTAAACTTTATTTGGATAATTCATTATTCCTCATCATCTTTTCTCTTATATGGCCTATGAATTGTAATTCAAATTTCATTGAGTAAAAATCTTCTGGATTCCTTTCAAGTTCAAAACCCAGTAGGGCTTGTAGATCTTCATTCTTCAGGCCCAGGGCACTATTCATGGAAATCTTTTCAACTTCTCCATTTTCTCTGAGCAGGGTCAATTCATGGCTAAACTTGTAAGCTTTCCAGTTTAGAATTTTGGAGCAAGGATTTGTTGGGCCAAAGTTATTGGAGATGAGTTGGATGAAGGTGGTCTACCCAAAATTTTACCAATAAGATGAGCAGGATTTGTATTTGGATGACCATACATAAATTCATTTCTAATCCCTTCCTTTCTATAGCAATATTGATGTTTCTTCATATCTTCTTCAGACAACTTTTTTTTGTCTTTTTAGGTAGCTTCTTACAGCTGAGGAGATGCTTTTGGCAGAGGGAAGTTCTGTTGGATCAGCCAAAGTCTTGATGGGGAAGCCTACTGTAACGCTCCGCATATTCGTACTTCCTTTATTTAGAAAGTGTAATCGTGCTTATAATTAAAGCAACTTGTATTCGTAATCTTTTTCCCCATTTGTAATCCGAGATGTTGATCATAATGAAGATTCGTACTTATTTATGCTTGTTATTCATGCAAATCAATCATTTATATACTTGCTTACGTGCAAGGATCACACTTATCATACGTACAACACTCATGCGTCATTATCTTATGCATAAAATACTTAAAGCCAACTAAAACACGTGAAAAAAACCCTCAACTCGTACGAGATACACAAACTCGTACGAGGTGCACCAACTCGTACGAGGGGGCCACTAACACGTACGAGGTGACCCTCATCGTACGAGGAAACCTCCAACTTGCACGAAACGCACCTGAACTCTACAAATAGGACACACTACCACACCTTCACACTTTCCGTATACCCCCACTCTGACACTCAAGATCTCGAATTGGTGGCAGATTGTTTCCAGGCTCTTCTAAGTGAGTTCAGCTCACATTCACTTATCAAACTCGTGATTTTTTTCATCTAAAATCTTTTCTTTTTCTTTTGTACCAAGTGTAGCAGCTGACTAAGTTAATCATCCTCGTTAGGATTGGACTTAAGTTCCAGCAAGTGTGAGATCGCTGGGAGCTTTGGCTACCCGAATTAAGATCCACACCTCACTTGAACATTTTAGTATTTTATTGTGTACATTCATGACCAACCAGGTTTATCAACTCTGTTGATAAACTTTGAGCTTTGGTGAATCATATAACGAGGTGTTCGCACCCCATGCTTGACTTCTACGACTAAATAAGATTAGCTATACGTAAATAATGTATTTTCCTTGATAAACTGGTTTGGACGTAATATTAATCACATTCTGATCTAGTGTTATCGCCCCGGACTATTCTACCTCGTTGTCACAATCCCCGTTCACATATATCAGTGTCGAAATTGGTACAAAACGGGCTAAAACATTCCAGGACTCTCACTTCGCACGAGGTGAACAGTCAACTCGTACGAGTTGCAAGTCAACTCGCACGAGGTGGTCACTCCACTTCGTACGAAGTGGCATTTTCCCGTTTTTCTTTCCATACTCTCTGCTCAGAATCTGAACCTATCAGTCAATACAAAATATTCACACACTCCTACTTACCCCTTGTAGGGTAACTTCTGGTTGCATCACTTCAACACTCTTGCACGCGGAATATTTGGAAGCTTGCAAAATTGTGAGCATACTTGATCCCACTTTTCCTATCTTTACACTTTGGGATGTAACATATATACTTATTCAAAACACTGAAATACCCTCGTTATTCTTAAAACACCAACAAACGTTCATACATACATGCTTAATACGAATACTTGCTACTCGTTCATGCTATAACCGAATGCCTTATACTATGTAATTAACTATGTACAAGCCTCCCTTAACATGTATAGCACTATAGGATTAACCCACTGCCCGTATTCGTGAGGTTATGTTAAGTAATCAAAACGGTTTTCTCATTGTTATGGTTAGATATCGCTAGCGGTAAACCTTGGGTTGACATGTGTAGTCACATTACTAGTTTTGTACGACGGATTGAGTAAACGTTATGCCATGTTGAACGTTAATTTTTTTTATACTTAGTATCTAAACTTGTATGCTCGCCATTGCTTTTGTGTTGAACTATACTTTAATATATGTTGCAAGTTGAATGTGATGTTATGGATGCAAGGAAGCTAGTAGGGAGACTTAGAAACTCACTCTTAAACTAGATTTAGGTTGTACTTGTATTTTAATTCCCTGTTGTACTTTGAATTCTCGATGTTTTATTTTGTTTCGAATTAATGTATCCGAATATGAAATGAAATTTTGTTATTTAAAAATATTTGTTGCAAGATTAGAAGTTATGATGTCTCGAGCAATCTACTTTCGTCCGTCCCGATGATTCCTCCGTCGGTTGGGGTGTGACAGATTGGTATCAGAGCCATAGCTATAGGGAATTAGGTAGAATTGCATGACTCCGCCTAGTCTATAGTCTAAGCACCGAACAGACCCCCTTCGTGCGAGTTGAACAGCTTCGCATGAGGTGGCAGTCACGTCGCACGAAGTGGTCCACTTCACCCGAAGTAAACAGTTCCTCGATTAAAACTTCTAAACTTTTCTTGTTCTGCTTCTTATCTAGCTCTGTTTCTTAAAAAATACCTGCCTTTCCTAAGGCTAACACAATATACACTTGAAGTTATGAAGACACTCGTAGTTCACAAATGAGGCAATTTGCACCAAGAAAGGCCCAATGGCCCACAATTTTTGGTTAAATACCTCATTCTGCCCGTATACAATTATACACCTAGTTACGCCATCAAGTTAGGAGTAATATCCACATCTTGATGGAAAGCTTCACTTTCATGCTCTAGTGGACCTTACTAACGAGTCGGAAAATGCTCCTCGTATAGTAAGAAACAACCACAGTTAGGGTACGATGTTGTCAAGTTAGGGGTGAAACCCGCACCTTGTCAACTAGTCCCATTCCTTGATTTTCAATCCCACCAAAGTCTCGACTTTTCAATCGATTAGGGACGTGTAGTAACTAGAAGGGTAAAATACCATTAATCGCTTCTCGACGAGAGTATTTTACCAATAGGCCAAAGCACGTTTCCCTAATTTGAAAGGATCTGCATTTTACTTTAGAATAGTTTAAGTTTCTAAACCCGAAACACTCCGATGTTTATTTAAGCCTTACTTTTGTGATACATCAATTTCTATGTGTTTTATGCTTAAACGTTACTCGTTTCAATTCAACTTACACAAATTGCACGTTACTCGCAACCTAAAACAATGCTAATAATCGTGAACAAACTAAATTTACTACTCTTACCATCTCTTATACGTGATTATGCCATGAATATACGTGTTGTACTTATGCCATATGTGAAACTTATGTGATACATGGAATACTTGTCCAAAACTATGTGAAACCTATATGTTACGTGAGATACTTATGTTCAAACATGCAAACGAAACACTATTTCACAAAATAATTATGATCAAATCTCATCCTATCCCCTATTTTCAACTCTTTAGATGTCTTCTAACGGGGAGAACTCTGCCGCCAAGAATAACACCCACAATAACGGTGATTTGATGACAAAGAAAGAGATGATGCACTTCATGGCCAAGCAAATGGCCAAGCTGATCCCCGGCATTGTCAGTAGGATCCAACCTACCCCCATCCCCACCAATACCGAAGCCAAGGATGACACAACCAACACTAAGGTCGAAATACCTAAGCCCTCCTTTACCTTCAAGCAATTCAACTCTTGTATCCCGATGCCCTTCACGGGTGAAGAAGGGGCACCAAAGATGCTTCAATGGTTTGACGTAATGAAAGTCACCTTCCGCCAAAGCGGATGCGACCTGCGCACCATCAACGCCACTGGCGTGTTCAGATCGAGAGCTCTCAATTGGTGGACATCAGAGCGCAATATGCGTGGCAACGACGCTGCCTATGCCTTGACCTGGAGTGAGCTCAAAAAGCTCATGAAGGACGAGTTCTGTCTTCCCCATGAAATCCAACAACTCGAAAACGAGTTTTGGAACATCAAGCAAGTCGGGGGCGACAACGCTGGTCTGACTACTAGGTTTAAACAGCTTAGCGTGCTTTGCCCCAGTCAAGTGGACAATACCGACAAGGCCATTGCAAAGTATATTCAAGCCATACCCTCTTCCTCCGCCAACTACGTTGATTCCTCCCAACCCAAAACCATTGAGGACGCCTATCGCCTCACAGCCAAGTTTAACCAAACCTGGTTATGGAAGAGGCCTTCAAAAAGAAGGGTCCGACCAAGTCAGTTCACCAAGCCACCATTGAACCAACCCCCAAACCCACACCTACTAAACCACCCAGCAAAAACAGCAAGAATGGTAGGAAGCGGAAGGCTTCAAACCAAAACTTTGCGGTTGTTACTTCTCAAAACCCTCCCCCACAACAACTAGCCCTCACCCAAAACCCCGAGCCAGCCAAAAGGGGCTACACTGGAAATCTTCCCCGGTGTACGACCTGCACCTACCATCATCCTACCACCTCACCGTGCCGCCTTTGCACCACGTGTAATAGATAGGGGCACTTTAACACCCATTGTCATTTTGGTCAGAAACCTCCAGTCAACCAAACCCAACCTCCTGCCTAAAGACAAGTCCAACAGCAAACCAACAGCGATCGCACCTGCTACAAGTGTGGCGATCCCAATCACCTTCCAACGTTTATCCTCGGCGCAATCAACCTCAGCAGCAGCAGCAAGCTCCGCGTGGTAGAGCATTTGTCATCACCGCTGCTCAAGCCCAAAAAAAACAACGACGTCATCAATGGTACGTTCCTCGTGAATAATTTTTATGCTTCGTGTTTATTTAATACTGGGGCGGATAAAAGTTTTGTATCCTTTGAATTCAAACCCATGTTAAAGTGTAGATGCACTAAGTTGCCCGAATCATTCGCCGTCGAGGTCGCTAATGGAAAGTCTGTCGCTGTCGATTCTGTCCTCTCGAATTGTACTCTTGACTTAATGATCATAAATTCTTGATCGATCTCATACCTATGCAAATGGGTAGTTTTATGACATCATAGGCATGGATTGGCTTCGAAAGGTCCGTGCTGAAGTTGTTTGTTCTGAGAAACTTATTCGTGTACCTCTTCCCCTTGGTGACTCATTGCACGTCTATGGGGAGAAACCTTCCAAAGGTCTCAAATTCATATCGTCTACCCAAGAGAACAAATACTTACGCAAGGAGTACTTTGCCTTCCTTGCCCATATCGTGGAAAGTAAGAATAAAGGAAAAAAACATGAGTGAAGTTCCTGTTGTCCACGATTTTTCCCGACGTCATTCCTGAAGATTTACCTAGTCCTCCTCCTCCTCAATAAGTTGACTTTCTTATTGATCTCATTCCTGGCGCAACGCCTATAGCGAAATCCCCTTATCGCCTAGCACCCTCAGAAATGTAAGAGCTATCTAGCCAACTTCAAGATCTTCTTGATAAAGGTTTTATATGCCCTAGTACTTCTCCTTGGGGTGTTCCTGTTCTCTTTGTCAAGAAGAAAGATGGTTCCTTTCGTATTGTGTATCGATTATCGTGAGCTCAACAAGCTTACTGTCAAGAACCGTTACCCTCTTCCTCGTATCGACGACCTTTTTTATCAGCTTCAAGGCCCAACTTGTTTCTCCAAGATCGATCTTCGTTCTGGGTATCATCAACTTCGAGTCCTCGAAGAGGACATTCCTAAAACTGCCTTTCGTACTAGATACGGTCACTACGAATTCATAGTCATGCCATTCGGTTTAACTAATGCACCCGCAGTCTTCATGGACTTAATGAATCGGGTGTGGAAGTTATACTTGGATCACTTTGTGATCGTGTTCATAGACGATATTCTCATCTACTCCAATACGCAAGACGAGCACGAGCGACACTTGCGTCTTATCCTCAAACTCTTATGTCGTGAATAACTATATGCTAAATTTTCCAAGTACGAATTTTGGCTAAAAGAAGTTCAATTTCTCGGTCATGTTGTGAACGAGAGAGGCATTCACATTGATCCCGCAAATATCAAAGCTGTAAAGAATTGGATTGCTCCTAAGTCTCCGTCCGAAATTCGTTCGTTTCTTGGTCTAGCTGGTTATTATCGTTGCTTCATTTCCAACTTTCCGAAAATTGTCGTTCCACTCACGTCTTTAACCCAAAAAGATAAACCTTTTGTTTGGGGCTCCGAACAAGAGGAGTCTTCTCAAACTCTCAGGGACATGCTTTGCAATGCTCCTATTATAGCTCTTCCCGACGGTAATGACGATTTCGTCGTGTATTGCGATGCTTCAAACCAAAGTCTTAGTTGTGTTCTTATGCAACGGGACAAGGTTATCGCTTATGCGTCGAGACAACTCAAGGTTCATGAGAAAAACTACACTAATCACGACCTTGAACTTGTTGCAGTTGTTTTTGCATTGAAGATATGGCGACACTACCTTTATGGTACCAAGTGTGTGGTCTTCACCGACCATAAGAGCCTTCAGCACATCGTCAACCAAAAGGAACTCAACATGCATCAACGTCGCTGGGTAGAGTTGCTAAACGACTACGACTGCGAGATTCGCTACCACCCTGGTAAGCGAATGTTGTGGCCGATGCACTTAGTCGCAAAACTCAAGAGTATCCATTGTTACCAAATCCTTAGTAACCTCCAAGATCGAATTCGTAAAGCGTAAGACGCGTCCGTCAATGAAGACAACTTGTACAATGAAATGAGATGTGGAGCAGAAGAACAACTCACATCCAAATCCGATGGCATGCTATACTACCTTGATCGCGTCTGGATTCCGAATCGTGATAATCTTCGCGACTTCCTGATGAAGGAAGCTCACAAATTTCTATACTCCATTCATCCTGGCACTGACAAGATGTACCAGGATTTGTGTACGTCTTATTGGTGGCCTGGCATGAAGAAAGATATCGCCCTTCACATCTCCAAATGTCTCACTTGTTCCAAGGTGAAAGCCAACACCAATGCCCTTCTCCTGTCTGGAAATAGGAGAGTATAGTTATGGACTTCATCACCAAACACCCTCGTGCTTCTTCTGGTCACGATAGTATCTGGGTTATCGTCGATCTTTTGACCAAATCCGCTCACTTCCTCCCCATTCGTGAAGATTACAAGGTCGAGAAATTGGCTCGTATCTATACAGATGAAGTCATTGTCGTCACGGTATTCCCGTTGACATCATTTCTGACTGTGATGGTCGCTTCACTTAGCGTCTTTGGCAAACTTTTCAGAAAGCCCTTGGTACTCATCTCAACCTCAGCTTTGCTTTTCATCCTCAATCTGATGGTCAAAGTGAGCGTACTATCCAAACCCTTGAGGATATGCTTCGTTCTTGCCTAGACAATTTTGGTGGCAACTGGGATTCGCACTTACCTTTGGTAGAATTCCCGTACAATAACAGCTACCACGCTAGTATTCAAATGGCACCATTCGAGGCATTGTATGGTCACAAATATCGATCGCCTATTTGTTGGCACGAGATTGGTGAAGCTCAAATCACTGGTCCCGAGCTTATACAAGAGACGATGGACAAGATTATGCAGATTCGTGACAACCTACTCAAGGCTAGGAGTCAGCAAAAGAGTTACGCTGACAAGAGACGCAAGCCCTTAGAAATTAACGTTAGTGACTATGTACTTCTCAAGGTGTCCCCTTGGAAGGGCGTAGTTCGATTTAGTAAGAAAGGTAAACTCGCTCCTCGCTACGTGGGTCCTTTTAAGATTCTCGAAAGGATCGGAAAAGTAGCGTATCGACCGGACCTACCTCAAGAGCTCAGCAATGTCCATCCAACCTTTCACGTTGCCAGCCTGAAGAAATTCTTAGCCGATGAAGGACTTCAAGTTCTGCTCGACGATCTCCAAATCAATGAGTCCTTGCACTTTGTGGAAAAACCAGTCGAAATCATGGACCAAGGAACCAAGCAACTTAGGCGTAGTCGCATTTCCATAGTTAAAGTTCGATGGGAAGGCAAACGTCGCGCTGAATTCACTTGGGAACTCGAGAGTGAAATGAAAACCAAGCATCCACACCTTTTCGTTGAGTCTTCCTCTTGAATAAATTTCGGCACGAAATTTCCTAAAATATGGGAGACTGTAACGCTCCGCATATTCGTACTTCCCTTATTTAGGAAGTGTAATCCTACTTCTATTTATAGCAACTTGTATTCGTATTCTTTTTCCCCATTTGTAATCCGAGATGTTGATCATAATGAAGATTCGTACTTATTTATACTTGTTATTCATGCAAATCAATCATTTATATACTTGCTTACGTGCAAGGATCACACTTATCATACATACAACACTCATACGTCATTCTCTTATGCTTAAAATACTTAAAGCCAACTAAAACACGTGAAAACAACCCTCAACTAGTACGAGATACACCTTCACACTTTCCGTACACCCCCACTCTTACACTCAAGATCTCGAATTTGTGGCAGATTGTTTCTAGGCGCTTCTAAGTGAGTTCAGCTCACATTCACTTATCAAACTCGTGATTTTTTTTTCATCTAAAATCTTTTCTTTTTCTTTTGTACCAAGTGTAGCTGACTAAGTTCATCATCCTCGTTAGGATTGGACTTAAGTTCCAGCAAGGGTGAGAGTGCTGGGAGCTTTGGCTACCCGAATTAAGATCCACACCTCACTTGAACATTTTAGTATTTTATTTTGTACATTCATGACCAACCAGGTTTATCAACTCTGTTGATAAACTTTGAGCTTTTGTGAATCATAAAACAAGGTGTTCGCACCCCCATGCTTGACTTCTATGACTAAATTAGATTAGCTACACATAAATTATGTAATTTCCTTAATAAACTGGTCTAAACGTAATATTAATCACATTCTGATCTAGTGTTATGGCCCCGTACTATTCTGCCTTATTGTCACAATCCCCGTTCACATAAACCAGTATCAAAATGGGTACAAAACGAGCTAAAACATTCGAGGAGTGTCACTTCGCATGAGGTGAACAGTCAAGTTGTACGAGGTGCAAGTCAACTCATACGAGGTACAACTCAACTCGTACGAGTCGCAAGTCAACTCGCACGAGGTGGTCAGTCCACTTCATACGAAGTGGCATTTTCTCGTTTTTCTTTCCGTACGCTCTGCCTTAGAATCTGGACCTATCGGGCAATACAGAATACTCACACACTTCTTCTTACCCCTTGTAGGGTAACTTCGGGTTGCATCACTTCAACACTCTTGAACGCAGAATATTTAGAAGCTTGCAAAATTGTGAGCATACTCGATCCCACTTTTCCTATCTTTACACTTTGGGATGTAACATATATACTTATTCAAAACACTGAATCACTGTCGTTATGCTTAAAACACCAACAAGCGTTCATACATACATGCTTAATACGAATACTTGCTACTTGTTCATGCTATGCCTTATACTATGTCAGTAACTTTGTACAAGCCTCCCTTAACATGTATAGCGCTATAAGATTAACACACCGCCCGTATTCGTGAGGTCATGTTAAGTGATCAAAACGGTCTTCTCATTGGTATGATTAGATTACGCTAGCGGTAAACCTTGGGTTGACATGTGTTGTCGCATTACTAGTTTTGTACGATGGTTTGAGTAAACGTTATGCCATGATGAACGTTAATCTTTTTTTATACTTAGTATCTAAACTTGTATGCTCGTTAATGCTTTTGTGTTGAACTATACTTTAATATATGCAGGTTGAAGGTGATGTTATGGATGCATGGAAGCTAGTAGGGAGACTTAGAAACTCACTTTTAAACTAGATTTATGTTGTACTTGTATTTTGATTCCCTGTTGTACTTTATATTCTCGATGTTGTATTTTGTTTCGAATTAATGTAACCGAATTTGAATGAAATGAAATGAAATTTTGTTATATAAAAATACTTGTCACAAGATTAGAAGTTATGATGTCTCGAGCACTCTACTTTCGTCCGCCCCGATGATTCCGCCATCGGTTGGGATGTGACACCTACTTGATCATAAGTAGGCTTTCTTGGAATTGGAGGATCTTTTTCTTTAAGATCTTCCAACTTTGTATAGTTTTCTTCAGTAGTAGCTTCATTCCATCTTACCATTTTACCTCATAGTTCCAAAATTGGCAACAACCATTTCATCTTTCATTCTTTTTATTTGCAAGGCCATTTTGTCATTTGGCTTTTTAGCCAGCCTTCCAATTTGGAGGTGTTGGTTTAAGTTGTGGTCGAGGAACAACTTTTCTATCCTTAATATTTAATCTAATGTTCTGTTGTCAAACCTGAGAATTGAGTTTTGGTTGCTTTGTATGGTTTTGTTTTCATGATATGATTCAAGTGGTCTTCTCTTAATGTCTTTTTGAGATCAGGATTTGTAATTGGAGCATGAGAGATGTCACACCCCGACCCGCAGTGGATTGTCCAAAGCTTATGGCAACTATTATAGGTTGTAACATCTATTAAGTCAAAATAAAAATGTCACATAACATATAAGTTTCAAATACTTCATACAAAATTCAAAGTCAAGAAACATAATATAAAATCCAATTTATTTGTCTAAGGCATCTCCTACGTGTCGTCATCCTCATCTTGTCACACTTGATTTCCTGTATCATGCGTCGAAAGTTCACACGCGACACCCTGCGTAAAAAATTTTTGGATGGTTTTGACGTACGTAAAAACTGTGTATTCAAAGTTAAAATAAGCCCGAAAAAACTCCATGTAAAAACTTTTTATACTCAACCGCATGCGTAAATTTGTTGCAAACCTTTACGCACCCCGTAAAAACTATACGTTAAAACTTTTTTATGCCCAATCGCATGCGTAAATTTGTTTGCAAACCTTTACGCACCCCATAAAAAACTTTGTAAAACTCTACATAAAAAATGCACGCTACCCGTAAAAACTCCATGTAAAAAGTTTTTATTCTCAAAATTTTTTTACAGCCCCTGTAAAAAGTTTAAAATATCACTAGCCAAACAATCGACGTTTTTTTATGCGAATACTTTTTTCTGCAAACTTTTTTACGCCCCATGTAAAAACTGCAATGTTTTCACACATGACCCGTGCGAAAATTTACTGCTTGTAAAATTAAAGAAACAGTAACACCCAACAAATAACCATGTACGCAAAATATACCGATGTGTCTTTTTTTTACACGGATTTTTTTTGTAGTAACACCCAATGTAAAAGTTTACAACTGGGGGCCTAAAAAAATTTACAACTGAGGCGTAAAAAAAGTTTAAAATGTTTTAATAGGGTCGTAAAAAAACATACAACCGAGACGAAAATAAAAAATTACAACCGGCACGTAAAAATAATTTACAGCCGGGGTCGGTGTAAAAAAATTACGTGTTGGCGGCATAAAAGACAATTATATAAAATGTTTTGTAAATTCATGTTTGTAAATTTGTAGTCTTTACATACGTTTAAAAAATGTTTTTACATTCGTTGCCGAATGTAAAAAAATTGCGCACAGTGTCGAAAGTAAAAAAAATGTTGTTTTTTACATGCAACAGAAAAATGTCTTTTACGCCCTGAATGCCCGCTCGAGCTCCTCTACGTCACTTTTGTGGAATGTTAACGCTATTTTTTGGAGTAAATGATATTTAATTTGTTTGTAGAATGATAATTTGGGATTTTTACATATTTTGTGTGGTGTCCGTGCAGATCTCAGACGATGATGGAGGTGCAAACTATCATTTACTAACAACGACTTCGCTTTATTTATTTTAGTTTTTTTTTCATTTTCTAGTGATTTATTTTCAATGTAAACATTTACCTCAATTTTAAATTTTTTTTTATTAAAGAACAATCTTATTATTATTTAAAGCACGATCATTAATGAAAGTAATCATTAATGATCATAGTAAAAAGACCAATCAGTCCTTATCTCACTAAAACCAAAATTCTTATTAATTAAAGCACAATCATTACTCTGTTTTATTGTCTTTTAATCTCATCTATCAAAACACATTGGATCAATGGTTAATATTGGTTCCTATGGTTCTCATTTTACCCAATTCTTGTATATAATATGGTGGGGTTCTAGAGTGAACACTAGTGTATTTATTAACTGAGCGAACAAATCTTGACCATTGATTTACATCATCAAATCGTAAAATACACTAGTGTATTTTCATCATCAAATATTGGCCATTGATTTACACTTGTTTATACACTTCTGTATTAATAATCAAGGGCTAGGAGTAGTTCACTAGTGTTCACAATCAAAGGTTTGTTTACTAATGAACCTAACCCTATATATATAGGAGAAGGATCCGTTAGGAACCACCCTTTATACGAGAACCGCGAGAACCAGTGTGAACACAACCAAAAATACCTAAAAAAATTAAAAAACACCCTAATTTTTTTAATATTTTTTTTTGGAAAAATCGCTATATTTCGTCAATAATAAAAAAAATCAAAAATAATAAAATAAAATTTCAAGTAACAGTTATCCATGCACACGTGCATATGTATCATTTCTTTGGCAAATTCCGTCATACATTATAAATATTAGACAATTGCACTTTCATTTACACTACCATATGTAATACACTACTTTTTACATTACCAATATTACAATTGCACATGTGCATCTATATGTATCAACATGAAATAAGGTGTTTTGTTACACTACTTTGAATACACTTTCTCTTTGGTCTATCATACCATTCATAACACACTACCATTACCTCCTATCATACATAATACAATACCATTATCAATATTTTCACTTTATTACATGTATATCAACACCATTTATACCATCTAATCAACATATTACATCATAAAGTGATAACTATAACCAAATCATCAACCACTAAATATAACTAACCAAAAAACATGTATATGGGCCTACTTCATCATTCAAAATCACAAACTTTTTGTACCAAAACACGTTATATCATGGTTATACATAATGATGCACATGTGCATTTTGAATATTGGTAATGTAAAAGTAGTGCATTACGGATGGTATTGTAAATTAAAGTGCAATTGTCCAGTACTGATAATGTATTACGGAATTTGTCGAAGTAATGATACATATGCGCATGTGTATGGATAACTATTACTCGAAAAAAAAGTTTTTTTTTGTAACGAAATATAGCGATTTTTTAAAACAAAATACTAAAAAAATTGAGTGTTTTTTTGTTTTTTTAGATTGTATTTTGTGTTCACATTGGTTCTCGTGATTCTCGCAATAAAGGTGGTTCTCGCATGAATCCTACCCTATATCAATATATATATATATATATATATACACACACACACATATATATAGTGTGAGGTTTATTGGGGAACACTAAAAGTGAGGAACTGCGGAACACTCTTAAAAATTTAACTTAACATGCAAAAAATAATTTTTTTTAGTTTTTTTTGGCGCTTTTCCTTATAAATACTTGTAAAGAATTTTTAATAAAAAAACTAAAAACTGAATCCTACCCTATATCAATATATATATATATATACACACACACATATATAGTGTGAGGTTTATTGGGGAACACTAAAAGTGAGGAACTGCGGAACACTCTTAAAAATTTAACTTAACATGCAAAAAATAATTTTTTTTAGTTTTTTTTGGCGCTTTTCCTTATAAATACTTGTAAAGAATTTTTAATAAAAAAACTAAAAACTGAAAATATATAAAAAAACAGATAAAAAGGCTTAATTTTTTTACAAAAATTGATTTTTTATGGGAATAGTTTCTACCCATTTTATAAGGAAAAGCGTTGAATTCTTCTTTTAAAAAAAATTGATTTTTAACATGTTAAGTTAATTTTATAAGATATATTTTTAACTGTTTTTTAAACATTTTTTTATATTTTATATTTTTTAGTTTTTATTTTTTATTAAAAATGTTTCTATATGTATTTATAAGGAAAAGAGTTGAATTTTTTTTAGAAAAAATGATTTTTAACATGTTAAGTTGAATTTTTAAGAGTGTTCATCGATTCCCCACTTTTTAGTGCTCACAAATGAACCATTCCCTATATATATATATATATATATATAGGGTAAGGTTTATGCGAGAACTACCTTCATTGCAAAATAAAATCTAAAAAAATCAAAAAAAGCACTCAAAATTTTTTTAATATTTTTTTAATAAAAATCGTTATATTTCGTTACCAAAAAAAAACTTTTTTTTTTCGAGTAATAGTTATCCATGCACATGTGCATATGTATCATAATTCGACAAATTCAGTAATACGTTATCACTAGTAGACAATTGCACTTTAATTTACAATACCATCCATAATACACTCAATTTTACATTAAATGCACATGTGCATCATTATGTATAACAATTATATACCGTGTTTTGGTACAAAAAGTTTGTGATTTTGAATGATGAAGTAGGCTCATATATATGTTTTTTGGTTAGTTATATCTAGTGGTTGATGGGTTCATTATAGTTGTCACTTTATGATGTAATATGTTGATTGGATGGTATAAACGGTGTTGATATACATGTAATAAAGTGAAAATATTGGTATTGGTATTGTATTATAAATGGTAAGAGGTAATGGTATTGTATTATGGATGGTAGGAGGTAATGGAAGTTACGGATGGTATGATAGATGAAAGAGAAAGTATATTCAAAGTAGTATACCAAAACACCTTATTTCATGTTGATACAAATAGATGCACATGTGCATTTCTTATATTGGTAACGTAAAAAGTAGTGTTTACAATGGTAGTGTAAATGAAAGTACAATTGTCTAATGTTGTAATGTATTACGGAATTTGTCAAAGAAATGATGAAAATGCACATGTGCATGGTAGTGTATTATGGATGGTATGATAGATGAAAGAGAAAATGTATTCAAATTAGTGTACCAAAACACCTTATTTCATGTTGATATATATAGATACACATATGCATTGCTAATATTGGTAACGTAGTGTGTTACACATGGTAGTGTAATGAAAGTACAATTGTCTAATGTTTGTAATGTATTATGGAATTTGTCAAACAAATAACGAAAATACACATGTGCATGGATAGTTGGTACTCAAAATTTTTTTTTTTTTAAATTATTTTTTTTTGTTGAGTAAATGTAGCGAATTTTTCAAAAAAAATATAAAAAAAACAAAAAAAAATTGGTATTTTTTTGGATTTTTTAGGTATTACTGTTTGTGTTAACACTGGTTCTCGCGGTTCTCGCAATAAAGGATGGTTCCTAACGGATCCTTGTCCTATATATATGTGTATATATATATAGGGGATGGATCATGAGAAAACTAGTTTAAACGAGAAAACCAAAAAACTAACTAAAAAAGCCAAAAAAAATATATCAATTTTTTTTATTTTTTATTAATATTCGCTGTATATATTATATAAAAAAACTTTTTAAAAAAAACATATAATGCACATGTGCAACATAAACATATAATGCACATGTGTAGTACACATATAGTGCACATGTACAGTACAAGTTTTTTTTTTGAAAAAAAAAATTTATACATAAAATCCAGCGATTTTTTATAAAAAAAATTGTAAAAAAAAATTGTATGTTTTTTATGCTTGTTTTTGGCTTTTTAAGTTGGTTTTCTAGTTTTCTCATTTATATCTAGTTTTCTCATGATCCTCTCCCTATATATATATATGGGGAGTTTAAATGAGAACACTAAATATCGCGAAAACCGTGAGAACGAATTAAAAAACCACGAGAACTTTGTCAAAAACAGTTCAAATTTAAAATTTCTTTTTACACTTATTATTATTATTCGAATACAATGTTAGAATTTAATTTACACGTTTAAATTTACGTGAATTCATAAATAACTTTTTTTACACGTGTAAGTTTGTCATTTACACATGTGTAAATTTGTTATATTTACACATGTGTAAAAAATCTAATAAGAGTGATTCTGAGGAGAGAAATGAATTATTTGATGTTGTAAATTCTTATTTTGATGTTGTATTTTAATTACATTGAGGTTTGTATTAAGAAAATGGCTTTGATTGGTTTTTTCATTTGTTCTCACGGTTCTCGCAATATTTAGCGTTCTCAAGATAACCCTCCCCTATATATATATATATATATATATATAAACGGGATCAGGAGAAAACAGTTGAAAGTGTGAAAACGGTGAGAACGGATCCTGGCCGAACACGTGGCAGGGCGGCGCTAAATGATATGCAGGGTACAATCGTCATTCTCTTGTTTCCGCCCAAATAAAAGGCGTTTTAAATTTGTTTCAAACTAAATTAAAAAAATCGTATTAGCTGTTACCTCATCTACAAGCTTTCCGGATCTATGGCGTGTAACGTGGATTCTGATATACAAAGTAATTTCTTATGTTTTCATATTCATTTTTTCATCAAATTATGTAACAGATATCGCGTTTTAGTTTTTTCTGGTTGTTTCAATGGAGTTTTTCTTGTATAATAACGATCAATGACGTTTTACCTTTTTTTACCAACATCTGATTAGTTGTATATATTGGCGTTAATTTGGAAACATTAGTTCTTATTATTTGTTGATTATTCAACTAAGGCGTTTTCATTAACATGTTTTAGGAAGACTGTATTATTAGTTCCACATATTGGTTATTATATCAACTAATGGCATTATGGCGTTTTCGTTATTATGTTTAACTAACTAACATCAAGCATTCCTATTGTTTATTATTCAATTAATGGCGTTTTTTTATCGATAATGTTTTTCTTAGACGAGGATGTTTCGTTGAAGGTTTTTGCCCGAAAACTGGTTTTCCAATTATCGTTCCTGACGCTAGTGAAGAGATAAAGCCAAAAATAGACATGATATTCTCAAGCCTTGATGATTGTCATTCATTTTAGGTTAGGTACGCGACTGCTTGTGGTTTTTCTGTTAGGAAAGGGACTGTGAAGATAAATGACAAAGGAGAAACACACATCAAGTATTATATGTGTACCAGATCTGGGTATATAAGGACAAGAAGGTTGATACATTGGACCCTAATCAAAATTCAAGGAATGTTCAATCCAATTTTACAAAGAGGACTGGTTGTGGAGCACAATTATGTGTAATTTTTGAGGATGGATCATGGAAGATCTATAAGTTTATTGAGGAGCACAACCATGGTTTCGTTGAACAGCCTGATAAGCATTTTCTCCTGACTGAACGACACCTCACTCAGCTCTAGAAGCATGTTATACATAGCATGTATGAGTTGAATCTGGGACTGGTTAAGGCGTTTAATGTTATGAAGACTTGTTTTTGTGGTTTTGAATATGTGGGTGCAAGTAAAGTTGATTTTAAGAACTACAAAATGCAAATTAACTTGTCTATAGGGGAGTATGATGATGAGATGGTTGTGAGACATTTGCATGAAAAAAACAGCCCCAGCCGAATTTCTCGTCTGATTACTTCACAGACCAGGATAATCGTTTGAAGGGACCTTTTTGGTGTGATGATCAATCCAAACGTAATTACTACTTGGTGATGTGATTTCGTTTGACGCCACGTATCGTTCCAACAAGTAATATTTTATAATTCTTTCTTTTTCTCTGTGGTTTGGCGTTTATGACTAAATGCGATGGCGTTTTTTCTAGTTTCCTTTATTAATGGCGATTTCATATGCAGATACTCTATGTTCTTTGTACCTTTCACTGGTATATACAATCACCATTGTAATGTTACATTTGGTGCTGCGTTATTGGCGTCAGAAACTAGAAACTGCGGATACGTATATATATGGTTATTGAGAGTTTTTCTAAAAGCTGTTGGTTCTCAGCCAAAAGTTGTTGTTACTGACCAAGATCCAGCGATGAAGAAAGCTATTTCTATCATATTCGTTGAAACGAGGCATCGGTTATGCATGTGGCACGTGATGCATAAACTTTCTCTAAAGGTTAATTTTATTATTTCATGTCTTTGGCGTTTTAAGTTATATAGCGTTTTGTCACTCACAAGTGTTTTGCATGTTAGTTTTTTTGTTTATACAATAGTTATTCCGTGGAGTTTTCGTGTTTTATATAGGTTGGTGTTAGGCTATGCAATTCAAACAATTTCAAAGAACGTATTTGTGGTGTTGCATGGACGGATATTCTTACACCTGAAGAGTTTGAATCAGGATGGGAAGAGGTTATTGAAGAATTCAATTTAGGGGATAACGACTGGCTTTCTGATATTTTTGCCCTTAGGGATTCTTGGATCCTTGCATACTATAGAACGGAGGATCTGTCGGACCTTATGCGTACGACATCTAGGTCGGAGAGCGAGAACCATTTTTTGGCCAAGTGTGTAATGCAAATTCTACTCTTGTTGAGTTCATGACTCATTATGAAACTGCAATTGAAGGACAACGTCACACGCACCGGAAAATGATCATGAATCTCGATAGAAACGCCCCCAGTTGAAAAGTAACCATAAAGTGTTGGAGAGCCAAGCTGCTGATATATACACAAAAACTATTTTTTGTGACATTCAAGCTGAGCTAATTGGAATTATTGATTGTATAGATCAAAGGTATGAAGAGCAGGATGATGGGTTTGTTAAGTTCTACATAAATGATTTCCAGCAGCCTTGTACATCCTTATTCGAGGTAAACAATGGCGTTTTATGAGTATGACGTTTTTTATATTTTTTCTCCCTGAAGTTTATTTGTTTGTTGATGGTGTTTTATACATACATTGTCTTCGTGGCATTTTATGCATACATAGATTTTGGCGTTTCTTTTTCAGGTAATGTACCGTAAGTTTGATTGCCCCAGCACTTGCTCATGTAGCCATTTTGAGCAGTTTGGTTTGCTATGTAGACATATATTTTATGTTTTGAGAAGTTTAGACATTAGGGAATTTCCAAAACAGTACATTTTGAATAGATGGCGTAAAGAGGCATTGCCAAATTGCTCTTCAGACTACACAATGAGTCGTGATTTTATAGAAACCGAGCTTGATCCTGATGTTCAAAGTATGGTACGAGAAATTATTTTTTCAACGGAGTATACTTTGAATCGTTTATCTGGTAATAAGGAGGAGCTATCCTTATTCAATGATCATGTTCAATCTTACAAGAAGAAGGTTGAATATACGCAGATTGTTGTTCCTCCTCCTAGTACTAGGGATAGATTTGTAGAGATAACAGGGCAATATCAAAACGACAAGAATCCTATTAGAGTTCCTATTGGATATAAGTCGAAAGGGTCTGGATCTCGCAAGCGTTTGAAATCCAAACAGGAGGAAGCGATTGAAAAAACAAAGAAAACAAAGCCCGGTGCAAAAGAAAGACAGTGTAAGAATTGCAAAGCTTTCGGACACTACGCATCGACACGCAAGCAACCCGTAATAAAAAGAAGGAACACACTTTCTTCGAGAGCAAGTGAAGAGTAATTTTGGCGTTTTTGTATTCTTTATTTTTTTCTTAGAATACACAACATACACTCATGCGGCGTTCTATTTTGTTCCACATGTAACATTTGAGCATGTTAGAACGCATAACTTACAGGGTTGCCATATGTGATTTTTAAACCTTATGGCGTTTTATTTTGAATAAGTTGAGGATTATCTCTATAAGATTTTGCTGAATAAGATGGACAACATTGTTTAACGTTCACTTAAGAATGATCTAATAATGTTGTCCACCTCATTCAGTGAAACTTTATTGAGAACATAAGTGAATCTCCAAGAAAAGTGGTTTGACATATGGTTTTTGGAGTTTTGATTTTGGTGTAATCAATGGAATGGCCTGAGAGGTTGTTTATATAAGATGTTTTTTGACGGGTAGTTTGGGCGGGAATTTTAGATATTAATTTTTAGTAATAAAGATGTCACAGCCCATCATAAAGTTATTGTTTGCTCAGCTTTTATCTTTGAAATCTGTAAGGATTCTGTCGCATCACTATGTTTTGGCGTTTTGTATTATAACAAAAAAATATTATACAACTAATTAACTTTTTGTAATGAAAAAGTTATGGCGTTGAAACAACAGATGGCATTTTGAGACATATCAGTATTGCACATTTAGATAATAATTTATTGTTTTCTGTTTTATATAATTATGTTTCATCCTCATTTTGGCGTTTTATATCCAATAAGTAAAATGAAGTACTTTTTATTCAAAACCACTGAAAATTACACGCCACAGAAATAAAAAAATTAAAACCCTCGTCAGAAGGGATCTGGTCCGAGAAGTATCCATCGCTCGCATCGTCTTCTTCTTCTTCTGACTCTTCATCAAAATTCTCATTCAGATCTTCACTGTCATCATTTGCTTGATCTTGAAGACTTTGACACCTCCATATGAACATGTCAGTCAAACAACGCCACTTTTGTGGTCATGTCTGGGTTCAAACATGTTGCGTTGCATAACTCTTGTAGGAAGACAAGTCTCTATTCGGTCATGATGTTTCCAATCGTGTATGCTTCCTACTCCCCGTTGTCCCATACAACACTCAGTAAGTCTGTGTGGTCATCATAACACCAAGACTGGATGACTGGATCCACAATTGGATTTGTAGGGTATGGTCCGGGTTTTCTGGTTAACCTTCTTATAACCGTCTGTGTTTTCTCACAGATGTTATCAAGAGGAATGCCAAGTGCTAGGATCCTCATTTGAACTTCTTCGTCCAAGTTCAGTATGGCGTTGGCAGTTTTCACAAACATTCTTCTTCTGTTTTCAAAGAGGATTACGAATTTAATTATTCTAGTCTTGAATCCCCATGAACGATGTTTGCCATTTGTTCTTTTTTTCAGGGTTTTTTTTTTTAAATTTGGCGTTTTGGTTAAAGATGGCGTTTTTTAGTATGATAAAGATGGCGTTTCTCCTGGTCCCGTTTCTAGATATAATGATGTGTTTTGGCGCGTAGTTTAGGCGGGAAATTTTAATAATAAATGTAAGTAATAAATTTCCAGTTACTGTTTGTTCAGTTTTTTTCTATTAGTACTGTAATGCGTCCAATCATTAATTTTTTGGCGTTTACATGAATGACGTCTTAGATAAAGATGATGTTTTCATCTGAAGGGACTGATGTGGATGGCTAGTAGTTTAAGGAGGGCATTTAATGGCGTTTTATGCAGGAGTGTGGCGTTTTGTTTTAGAGGAGTCAAACGACCCTTTTACCCTTAATGAAGCGCGTCCAGTAATAAAGTTGATGTTATTTACGAAAACGTCACCGCGCCATTCTAATCCATAGATTGTTTTGATCCAACGGACGAGGGGCGTTCTCACTGTTTTCACACTTATGACTGTTTTCCCCAAATAGGGCCTATCGTACGAGCGTACGCAATTGTGAAATCGCATGTTATTAAAAGCATGTTGGTAAAGTTGATGAAATCGCATGTTGGTTTTTTGTACAATTTCACATTTTGTTGTTTTCAGCACAAATCACATGTTTAAAAGTAAAGTCGTACGTTGAAAAACCAATCGCGTACGCTCGTACGATAAACCCTATTGTACAATAACCAACCTATATATATATATATATATAAAATTAATTCAATCACTTCCTCATCTTCACGTATAGCTCCTCTCGCCCCCTCGCCTGCTAGCAACTCCACCCCATTGGCGATTTGTGGTGATCCTTAAGCCAACGTGGTCTCTCTGGCATTCACAACCTTCTCCATAATATAGTCTTAGTTTATCCTTAAATCGTGTGTCGGGTAAGCCTTTAGTTTTATATAGTTTATTCATTCTAGTAGAGTTTTGCCAAGATGTCATCCATATACCAAAAAAAAAAGAAAAAAGTTTACCAACAAGGCATAATTTGTATATTGATTTTCTGCATTGGACACATTTTACTTACATCATTTTGTGCAAAGGGCACACGTATTCTTTTCCCTTTATTCAAAACACAAGTAAAAGCCTCCCTTTATGTATTCCATTCACGTGAGACCACGTGTCAGTAGCCTAACAAGTTAATTACCATTTCACTCTCCATTTCTTCTCATATATTTCATTTTGACATCTCTAAATTCTCACCTTCTCTCTCTAAAACGGTCATTTTCACCTTCTCTCTCTAAATTCTCACCTTCGCCGTCTACCTATCTTCTTCAACTCACGGAGAAATTCGCATAAGTTTGTTCAAATCACTTTCAGTTTGTTACGAAGCAGTTAGAAGTTGTTGAGTGCAAGAATTAGGGCTTGTTTTTCTCAAATTTCAAGAGTTTTGGTTGATTTTGTTATGAAGGAGACGGTGCAACGGAGATTAGGGCTCATTTGATCCGAATGGAGGGAGGTAGCTTCTGTTTTTACACTTTTTCTGGTAATATTTGTTTGATTTCTTTGTTAATAAGCTGTGATTTAGTGTTTTTTTTGTAGCAGTTTAGCGTAATTTGCTGGTTTGTTTCACCAGGTTGTATCGAATTGGTGATGTAGTTACATATAAGGGAAGATTGCTAGAATTTAGGTTTTTGTGGTTGTGGACATTTTGCATGTTTTGGTTTTTGTTAAGCTGTAGTTTATGGTAATTTGGTTGTTCATTAAGAACTGTATCATGTTACTACCATATATATCCTATGATTTAGGATTATATGGCTATAGTTGGATTCAATGATAGATTTGGTGTTTCTTGTCTTGAAATTTTAATTATCTTTTAAGAGTTATGTTTTGCTGCATGGTTAAGAAGAAATATTTCAGATATGCTCGAAGCTACTATGAGTTATTCATAATTGTGAGACTTGTAATTTTCATGAGTTAATTGAGAGACTTGTAATTCTTGTAAGTCTGAAATTCGGTTACATTCATTGAGAATTGAGATAACAATATGTTATTGGCTTATCCTTGCATATCACAACTTAAAGTAAATATTACGCCGTTGTTATGAAGTTTGTTTAGTTTTTGAGGCATTTGTCAAGACTTATATTCAAAACTTTAAGATGAAAATTCAGAAGTTGAAATAGAATTTGTATTTTGTTAGGCAAGAAATCGTGACCTCCTTAGAATCATTTTATCTAAAGTTTGATTTTTGGTAAGTACTTTATTTATTTTTGTCAAGATTACACTTGTGTAGAATTATAGATGAGAAAACAGAAAACAAAAGTTTTGCAAAGGAGGACTAATATCATGATGAAGGGGTATGTGGCCAAATAATGATAAAGATTTTGAATACTGAATATAGTGAATGTGGTAATGATGATGATGATGATGATGATGATGATGATGATCAAGTATGTATTGCTTTTGAGGGGAATGGAAAATGCTTGACATGATGGTACCAATAAGTGAAAAATATATGAACCCCCCTACTTTGCTTATTCTCTTGCACTAAACTAGTAAGCTACATGATAAACGGTAATTGAAAAGCTTTTTAGTTTGGAAGTTCTACTATTAGTTAAATGTACTTAAATAGTTATTACTTTAGAGAACTATGTAGAATAAAGTCAAAGCCATAAAAATGGTATGAATTCTAATTTCCCTATCTAATTTACATACATATTACACTTTTGTTTAAAATTTTCAATCCATGCCAATTTTTATCAACTGTAGGGATACACCAATGGACTATGATGACGATGAATTTCAAGGACAAAATCGTCAATTAACCGGGGAAGGGTGTTCAAAAGTTTCTCCTGTTTTGCATCCACATGCTCTTCCCAAATTTGACTTTGACGATACTCTTCATGAGCACTTGAGTTTTAACAGTTTAGTTGATAACGAGGGTTTTCTTGGTCAAGAAGACAACCAGTGGATCGAGGAATATTCACGTGGAAGTAGTGGAATAGAGTTTAAGTCAAGTGGTGTGGAATCAAGACGTGATAATGTATGGTCGGAAGCAACATCTTCAGAATCTGTTGAAATGCTTCTAAAATCAGTTGGACAAGAAGATAAAGTCGTGGGTAAAGCAGTAATTGAACAATTAGATTCTAATATATGTAATGAGACCGTGAGCTTAACTAAAGCTATGGATCCTAATGTGAATCAAGAATCTGAGTTGGATTCAGTATTTATAAAGGAGAAGCATAATTTATCTGTTTTGAAGGAAAAAGTGGATAACACATTCGATGGTGCAGTTCCAAAGGACCCCAATAAGGATCATCAGGGCTCGTCGGAGAATGTTGGTCTAAGTGGTGCAGCAGAAGAAAGTGTTCAAATTAAAGAAAATAGCACTGATGTTCCACTGGATGGTGACACCATGATTGTTGAATATGTGGATAGCCGGTCTGCTGAAACTAGTAATCTGTTAAGTGAGAACCTGTCAGCTGAAACTAGTATACCGTCCAGTGAGAATCTGTCAGCTGAAATAAACAATCCATTCAGTAAGAACCCGTCAACTGAAACTAGCAATACTATCAGTGAGGACCCCACTGCTGAAAATAGCATACTGTTCAGTGAGAACCCGCCAACTGATACTAGTATTCTGTTCAGGGAGAGCCTGTCAGCTGAAAATAGCACCCCAATCAGGGAGAACCCGTCAACTGAAACTAGCATCCCATTCATCAAGAACCAATCAGCTAAAACTAGCATCACGATCAGTGAAAACCCCCCAACTGGAACTAGCATCCCTTTCAATGATAACCCCCCAACTGAAACTAGCACCCCGTTCAATGAAAACCCGTCAACTGAAACTAGCATATCAGTTAGTGAAAACCCACCAGCTGAAAGTAGCATCCCATTCAGTGAAGGTGCTTCCCAAATCTTGAAGTTAAAGGATCCTGATTCTCCAAAGTCAAATGCAGGATCATTGTCTAAGATGTCTCCCACAACGATTTCTTCTATTGAAGGAAACAAAACCATCATAGAAAAGGATGCACAACAGATCATTTCTGACACATCTATGGTGTCTGCAGACAACTTACCTGAAACAGGCTGTGAGAGTTCTGGTTCAATGCAGGCGGACTGCAAAACTACCTCATGTGAGCCGGGTGTCATACATTTGGGTCAGGATGATTCTTTTAATGAAAAAGAGGATGCAAGCTTGCCCCTGGAAAGTAAGGATATGGACATTGAAGTTCAAGCTCATGGTAATCAAAAGAATGTGGGAACTAGAATTATGATCATAATTTAGAATCTGATGTGTCTGTTCAACTTGAATGCAGTATATTAGAATTATGATCATAGATTTACTAGTAAAGGTGGGAATTTCGACCCATTTCCTTATCAATGGGACGGGATGGGTTATGTTTTCATCTTTAAGGGGTCATATACAAATTTAGCTAAAAGGGATAGAGTGAAATGGGTCGAAAGTCTCTTGAAGTGTATATTTTTTGCATTAAATATACCAAACCAATTTATTCATAAGATTATTAGTGAAAAAAGGTGTTATTGTTTGATATCGCAATTGACACTGATTATTTATAAAATAGTTCACACTTAGACAAACTCTACTATCTAGGTTGCATTGTTATATTGCATTTAAATCTTTTTCACCTTGTTTCAGTCTTGCTTTGTGATATCAGTTGCAGTATCTGATCAAAGGTCATCTCCTGACACAGCTACAGCTGAAAACGATGAGCAACCAAAATCATCAATTTTTGGGGTAAGTTTAGTGCACCAGGGTAGCAAGGATGTTATAGAAGTTGGATGTTCTTCTAAAGGAAATTCCCAAAATGAGGTTTCCCAAGTTGAATGTGTGGTGGTCGCTTCTGATACAAAGAATTCTTCAGCTTTAGTTGAAAAAGAAGCATCTTCTGATCTTGCTGAAAAGGCTGTACATGAGATTGATGCTCATTGCGTGACACCCGTTGAAAGCTGCAATGCAAGCCAGATTGAACAACAACCTGGTACTAAAAATGGCAGTCAAGATTGTTTCAAGAAGTTGGAAACAAAGCCTTCTGATTTGGCAAAAAAAACTAATTCTCAGACAGGATGTCTACAGGACCCGAAGGAAACAATGATAAAAGGTAAGCATAAAGTGTGGCCTGGTTGTACTTCTACAACTAGTAAGTTTGGTGGTCGATTCTGTGAACTTTAAAGTTCTATTGGTGTTGTTTGTCTTACACATTATGTTATGTTATGCACCTATATGTGGGCATGTTAGGATCGTGTTGTAAGCAAGAATGTCTGTTTCTTCACATGATTGCATTATGTAGGAGCAGGGAGACCCATTTATGGCACTAGTGGTCATTGTTAGAAAAATTCTAGCAATTACTATAATTATAGGTGGCACTTTCAACCCATTTACGGAATTATGTTTTATCTTCAACGGGTAGTATATAAGAATTTGCTTGTAGGAAACAAGTCAAATGGGTTGAAAATCACGTCAAGTGTATTTTGAATGCATAAAACCTTTTAATCTTTTTATTCAATAAGTTAAAGTATTGTTGAATTAATATCAATATATCATGTTTGACTACTTTTAATTGTTAAAAAAATCAAAATTTTTGGACAAAAAGTATTTGTGTCGACCCCACCTGACCCATTCAATAAAACAATCCATATGACCTGTTACCCTAGTCCCAAACCAGAACCGTTGCCACCAGTATTATAATTATTTCAGGGTGCATATGAAGGTCCATGCTAGAAGGGTTTGTAATGATTTTTTGGTACCTTAAAAGTCAAATATATGTCCAACACAGAGATACATGGGAACCTTATAAGGCTATACTATTATTTGGTCAAAGAATTGAAAAGGTTTGATACAAAATTCATGATCTAAACACAATCTCTGCCTCTGTTTTGGATTTTACAGTTAACAAGTCAAATGAGCATCAAACATTTGTGGATGGTGCTCGTCCATCTGATGATGTGGTAGATGGTAGTTCGCTGTCTTCTAAGACTGCAGATGATGTGCAAAATAAAGTGTTGTCTGTTTCTGTAGATAATGCGACACCAGAAGAAAAAAACTTAACTTTTGAGGTCAATAAAAGGGCTGATCTTCGACAAGATGGCAAGGGTTCCCTATCATATCCTACATTTCAAGTTTCTAATTTGCCAAAGGTACCTTCACATATTTGCTTCTATAGTTCTGTTGTTGTACTTCCTTAGTTCATCTGATCTGACATTTATCACATCTAGAGTTATCAATTTTAACCCATTTTCATATGAATGGGCCAGTATGTGTCTTAACTAACGGCTCAAATATAATTGTTAGTTAAATGGAGAAACATCCCGAATGGATCCAGCAGGTTGGAACTTGGGAAGTCATCAAAAGTCTATTTGTTACATATGCAACCTTTGAAGTCATTTTCTATAAATACTTAGATTGTTATTGTTATAATATTATTTTTTAAATCATCGATCACACATTAAATAGTTATAATTTTTATTTATAAAAGGACAAAAGTATTTATGGGTCAACCCAGTATGAGCTGGTATGTTTTGACCTACACTACCTGTTTGGCTGTTTCAATCTGTACTCGTACTGACTCATTACCCAACCCGCTCATTCTGCCACCTCTAGTCACTTCCTTCACAATCGTAAACATGGATTTATCGTAAACTTGTGTAGATTACAGAGGGACCTTCAAAAGATTCTAGCAGCAACCAAACGGATCCTAAGAGGTTTCCTGAAGTTTCTGTTAGTCCTCAGAATCCTAGTGGCTTGACCTCTCAAATAGGAGTCAAAGGGAAATCCGAGCGTAAACCTAGACGAAAATCTGTTGGTAAGGAAAGTGCCAGGAAAGGAACAGCTCCTGCAAGAGGAGAAGTATCACCTGTGTTGTTAACTTCCCCTGCAACGAGTCAAGTTACTCGTTTTGAAGGGATTAACTCCCATGAGAATGTTACAAAACCCGGGGTTGTTCTTCCATCGCCTCATGGTACAAAACCCGGGGTTGTTCTTCCATCGCCAAAGATTCCAGATTTGAATAATTCAACTTCTGTATTTCAACAGCCGTTTACTGATAATCAACAAGTGCAATTACGTGCACAAATATTAGTTTATGGATCATTGATGTAAGTACTCTCTGTTTCATATGTGTGCATGCTATTTTCAAGTACAGCTAAAAGTTTCTTGGATTTAGTTAGCTGTTGGCATAATTTAGCTTTTATTTACTTATTTTTGCCTTTTACATATTTACAAGTTTGGTGGTTAATTTGCAACACAAACACACATACGATGTCAGAAAAACTAATTCATGATATAATTTTTAGACTGTTGTTACATTTTTCAAGGATAACGTTGTAGACAGTAATAGCACAAAATCGAAAAAGTATTCTTTTATCCCAACTTTGTTTCTGTAATCTAAAATTGAACCAAATTAGAAGGATGCTTTATTATACAAAAGTTGGAATTCTGATCATGCTAACATTCTTTTCAAGAAAAGAGGGGCACTATATTTGAGATATAGTTTCCACGTGTCTTAATTTTAATGTGAACTCATGAAACATTGGTTATGTTTTTGGTTTCAGATCTGGATCTCCACCTGAAGAAACTCATATGATTGCTGCATTTGGGCAGCCTGGTCTGTTCAATAACATATTAGTCTTGTTACATATTGAATCAGAAATCTCAATTTAGTTCATGTGCTTTTATATACAGATGGTGGAAGAACTTGGGAGGGTGTTTGGCGTGCTTGTGTAGAAAGGCTTCATATCCAGAAATCTCAGCCTAAATCTAGTACCCCTATTCAATCAAGATCAGGTACCTCATGAGACTTGGCTTCTTAAGTTCTCTTTTAGTTAGATGTTGGCAAAATGGGCGGGCAGTTTGGTTGACCTAAAAGGGTAGTTTTTGTACATGTCAAAATGGGTCCGGTTTGTTGACCTAAAAAGGCTAAAATACTTTTTGGGGAATTGTCTGACATGTAACTATAAGTATGTATATTAAGTTTAGTAGCTGTTAGGGTTTGGTTACAAAGACAATATTTCCTAAGAAGTTAGGCATTGTGTTTTAAACACCAAGACATTTAAAACACAATGCCTAAGCAAGTAATTTTAAATGCTATGCCTAAAATCCTTCTCACACTTTGTGGGAAAGATTGCCTTTGTAGCATAACCTTACCCTACTTTAGTAATAGTTTAATTAATATATTTGAATAGATTTTTGCAAGAGGTTTTGTGTATAAGATTACACTTTGGGTGACTTTTCACCTGTTAAAAACTAAATGTAACCCGGATTCACCCATAAATAAGTAAAACATGGAGCACTCACATCCAACCCCCCCAAATTATGTGAGGGGGGTTTTTATTTTATGAAAAGTGGTTGTAGTTGATTGTAAGTGGTTGTGAGTAGAGGAGAGAGAAAATTTACTGTTCATCTGTAAATTTGGGGGACACTGTTCACCCCTTATAATTTTTTAATATATTTTGAAAGTGGTTGTGAGTGGAAGAAAGATAAAATGTAATAATAAAGGTATTAAAAAGTATTATTTAATTGGAAAGAAGAGAGAAAAAAATAGTGATTTTTAGTGTAACATAGGGTAAAATATGGCGTGTTGGATGTGAATTCTCTCAGGTTGCGGTCACCTGTTAAACTTTGTTTCCAAAGTTTTGAGATATATGATAAATAACTAGTGCATCAAACATGGGTACAAAATTATTTAGTTATTTTTACCGTTTGACCTGTCACATCTCAAAGATATAGCACTACCGCAGTCTACCCATTTATAAGTGAACAAGTCAAAACTGTCACCTCTAGATGCATCATCTGTTAGTGTACTAACTCCATTTTCAGACATGAGAGATGCAGGTAGCAGATCTGATCAAGTAATTAAACAGGCTTCTCTCCAAAATAAAATTCCCTCTTCACCTATTGGAGGACCAAACAAGGGTACCCCACAATTTGTTAGCCCCATGATTCCCTTTTCATTGCCCTTGTGGAATACCACTACCACTTCTGATAATTTACAGTCTACTGGCATGCCAAAAGCTGCTCATTTTGGAGATTATCACCAAACACACTCTCCTCTACGTCCTACTTATCAAACTCCACCTGTTCAGAATTATAACTCCTCTTGGCTGTCTCAGGGTCCATTTTCTGGTCAATGGTTAGCTGCTTCCCCAATTCCCACGTTTAACCCCGCCCCTCGTTTTCCGTCATTACCTATAACCGAGTCAGTGAAATTAACCCTGGTCAAAGAATCAGGTGGTTCGGTGGTTCAACATACATCTAATCCACCGGTTCTGAATTCTGCTCCTATCATTTTTCCAGAGGCTTCTTCTGTATCTGGCATGAAAAGGTCAACCGTATCATCTGACCAACCTTCTAGTGAATCAAAGAGCAGAAAAAAAAAAAAGGTATTCCAATTGTTAGTAATCCTTGTTCTACACCAGTTGCGATTTCAATGCCTACTTTCTTGACATCTAAAAGTAGTCCTGCTAAGATTCTTTCTGCTGTAGCGTCACCTACCCATCATACTATAAGTGATGATCAAAACATGGAGAAAGTTGTAATATCAGAGGAGACTGCGACTAAAGTTGAGGAGTCAAAGCGACAAGCAAAGGAAGCTACTGAGCATGCTGATAATGCAATGCTTCATTGCAATGGTGTCTGGACCCAGGTGGAACGACGATATAATCATAATTTGAATTCTAATGATGAAGCGAAGTTAGTATCTGCAGCTGTTTCAGTAGCAGCTGCTGCTTCTGTTGCTAAGGTGGCAGCAGCTGCTGCTAAAATTGCATCCGAACAAGCAAGATCAATGGCCGCCAATTTAAATAAAAAGCAAAACCTTGATGCCATTGTAAAAGCTGCTGAGCTGGCAGCTGAAGCAGTATCTCAAGCGGGAAAAATTGTGTCAATGAGCGAACCTTTTACCTTGAGGGATTTGGTTGAAGCTGGTCCTGAGGGTTACTGGAAGACTCCCCGATTAGCATCCAAGCAGCAAGCTTTAATTGCAGAAAATTTGAATGTTGGTGAGAAAAGGAATGCCGAAATTGCCCCTGATAAAGGTATCCTGGCTACAAATTCTGGTGGGGGTTTGACAGAGAATCAGACAATGGACGTTGATGGTACCTCAGTTCCGTTTACAAGCCATGGAAAGGATAAGAGAAAGCCACAGACTCCAGAAGTTTTCAAAACCATTGGGGCTGTATCTAAATCAGAGATTAAGTTTATGGTTGGTCAATCCGAGCCTAAAATTTCTTCAGCGAATTTGATAGAGTGTGATATCAAAGAAGGTTGTCTTGTTGAGGTAAGAGTGTTGGAGCAATGGAAAGTTCGTAAATTTCAACACTTGATTTTCAACTTACTGTGCCTTTCTACTATACTAGATCTAGCAGTTGGATAACTTTTGGTATGGGTCAAATGGGTAAAATCTTTTGCAAGGATAGACAAGTTGACCTGAAACACTTTCTTGTCCAAAACTGTCAAAAACTTATACTATTTCAGTAATTATCTAATTCGTTGACTGGAATGATTTATTTAAGGTTTTCTGCATAACAATTACACTTTGGGCGACTTCCGACTCGTTCCTTTGCTGGCTGTTCTGTATTACTCTCGTTTAACACGTCAGACATAAACCTTTAACTGAAGCAACCCGTTTTTATGCGAATGGATAAATTTGCCACTTTTTTCATGTATTATCTTAAGATCGACGTAATTATGTTTAGGTGTACAAGGATGATAATCGTGGCTGGTTTGGAGCTAATGTGTTGAGTTTGAAAGACGGAAAAGCCCTTGTTTCTTACACAGAAATCCAATCAGATGAAGGTAATACGTGATATTGGTGATTGAAGTTTTGGGGTTATAAATACTTATTATTGTGATTATAAAGCAGGTTCAGGGAAATTAAAGGAATGGTTGGCACTTGAAGTAGAGGGAAGTGAGGTACCCAAGATACGTTTAGCCCATCCTGTGACTAGCATGCAAGGGACTAGAAAGAGACGTAGGACGGCTGCAACAGATTTTATGTGGTCTAGTGGAGATAGGGTTGATGTGTGGATTCAAAACCAGTAAGGAAAAGGAACTTACCTTTTTCGTGTCGTCTTTTATATAGAATTTCTTTTATATACTCTAGTGCTTTTCTGCAGCTGGCGCGAGGGAGTTGTGATGGAGACCAACAAAATTGATGTTACTTCTCTAACTGTTCAATTTCCAGGTATATTTGATTTTTACATTTCTGATAATAGAATTGGGTGATTTATTTCTTCGTATTGCATGTCTGCAGCTCAAGGAGAGACATCAGTTGTTCGATCATGGTTTGTCCGACCACCTCTCATCTGGAAGGATGGCAAGTGGATTATGTCTCATACATCTGAGAAACGTGTTTCTTCCCCGGTCTGTTTTACATCTCCGTAACATTATGAATGGGTCAAGTTGGGATTGTTTTATCCAACAGGCAAATTAAAAAGTCAGCTTTAAAGGAAAAGATTCAACTTGGTTAAATGTTGTCAACCAGGATTATCAGATTACCCTTTTGGGTCATTCTGACCCTACCCATTTATCTACCCACCCATTTTGCCACCATGACGCTATACTTTTTGTTTCATGTGGTGTCTAAACTATAGTTTTATATGTTTACAGGGCAACATGCCACAGGAAAAGCGGTTAAAACTGGGAGGTCCTATTGTGGAGGATAAAAGGAAAGCTGGGTCATCAGAGAACATTGACCTTGTTGACCCGAGAAAACAAGAATCAAGACCACTATCCCTGTCAACCCAGGAGAGAGTATTTCATGTCGGTAGCACTAGAGAGAATAAGATCAACACTTCTAGAACAATGAGAAGGGGCTTGCAGAAAGAAGGCCCAGGAGTAACCTTTGGCGTACCGAAACCTGGAAAAAATCAGAAATTTATGGATGTTAGCAAACATTATGTTGCTGATGGATCCAATGTAACACATGATTCGATTAAGTTTACTAAATATTTAATTCCTCATCCACCAGGATCCCGTGGATGGAAAAACAGTTCTAGAACTGACCCGAAGGAGAAACAAGTTGCTGAAGCCAAACCACAAATGCTCAAATCTAGAAAACCGCCAGTTCCCTCTTTCAGAACATTATCTACTAAATCCACAGCAAACAATAGCAGCCTGGATTCTGTTAGTGATAGTGAAAACCAATTGGAGCATGGGTCTTCATCCAGTATTGAAGATAAATCTGAGCGTTTGAACAAACGGAAATTCGCACCTACAAAGGCAGCTAAAGTCGAAAAACCACATCCAAAAGTTACTGAGCCACGCAGATCAAATCGTAAAATTCAGCCAACATCAAAGGTGAGTCACTAATTGTAAATGTTGTAGTTAAGATTACATTAGGGATGGAAAATGGGTGGGTTAGGTTGGATTTGTTTGACCCGCCAACATGAAAACTATTAAGAAGTCATATACAGGGGTATTTTATATATTGTTCTCTCCCAAATGTGTGAAAGTGGGCATCTCTGATTGTGTTATATATTATACAGCTGTTAGAAGGGTTGCAAAGTTCAATGAGCATCTCAAAGATACCTGCTGTTTCACATTCAACTCAAAGAAAGGTTACTCCAATCCAAAAGGTAAAATAACACACAAAAATCTTTTTATTCAAATGTTAGAATATATACCTTATTTAAATAAAATAATCACTTTCATGTGGATTTGTTTTCTTAACAGGAAACAGGAACACTGGTAAAAAAGGAGAATAGTTAATTATGTGTGTGTATTGTATGACATAACTAAGAAGATTCTAAGAATGACTAGTCTCATTAATGAATCTAAGAAAGGCTAGTCTCAACCTTTCTGGTGTCTTGTGAAGAAGGCTTTCTAGAATTTGTTTGTTAGGCTTTGTATATGGATGGATGTCTAGATATTAATCATCACCATTTCTTCGGTCTAAATCATTTATTATCAGTATGTAATTTCTTTAATGCATATATATTAAGAGTGTTCACTTAGTTTGGCATGGAAAGTTCTTGGCTGAATTTTTAAAACTAGTGTGTTAAACTCCCGGCAGGGGCGACACGGTTTTTAATAAAATTTACATGGGTCATAGACAGTGGTAAATTTGACGTTAATGGCGGGAATTTAGTCGATATTGGTCCGGTTCATTACGGTACGTATCCATATGTAACTTCCAGCCTCTTTTTACTATCGATACTATCTGTTTTGCCTTCGATGGATTGCCCATACAGGAGCTTACTGATCTGTTTTTAGTTGCCGAGGTGGAGAGTTTCCAGGAGGTCATCCATCCTGATACACCTCCCACCTGAGCACCTTTAACTGTGGAGTTTTCATGTGCTCCAAAGTCAACTAAGCTCAAAACGCGTCGATGATTTAAGAGGTGGGGAATATCTTATGAATCAAGAATCTCTCATGGCTACGGCTGATGTGGGATTTGCCTAGGTGTCACAATGGTCCATGTTAATCTTCTCGGAAACAGTATCAACAGTATCGTTTAGAGATGGGCATATTCGGGTATTTTAAATACCCGGAACCGGTTCCTACCCGTACCCGGTTCCTGTTTTTGATGAATGGAATCAGGTCCTATGTGGAACCGGTTCCAGTTCGTACCCGGGTATTTGTCGCTAAAACTAGAACCGTCTGGAACCGGTTCGGGTACTGTGGAACCGGTTTCGGGTACTGTGGAACCGGGTCCTATGTGGAACCGGTTCCAGTTCGTACCCGGGTATTTGTCGCTAAAACTTTACCGTTGGAAACCGATTTTGAATATTAAAATCTGTTTTTTTTTTGTATAAATACCCAACATTATTCATTATCTTTCATTCATCCACTTTCATATTCTCCTAACACATTTTAATCCATAAAAGATCAAATGGCTAGTAATGATGAAGTTGTAATGGTTTTAGAAACAAAAAGAAACCGTTCAATTTGGAGGCATTTTGATCTTTGTTTGATGTCCGATAGCCACGAGATGGCTAGGTGCAAAGCATGTGGGAAGTTTATGAAGGCGACGGCTAATCTCCACTCTAAAGAAACACACCGAACGCCGTTGACCGGTGACAAAGGCTAAGAAAAATGAAACGGGTGAAGCTTCCGGCACCGGGTCTTCGAATGTTTAGCTTGGTTTATGTAACCGGTTTAGTTATCTTTAGCCTGTTTTAAGTTTTTAAGTTTCATTTAATAATGTAACCGGTTATAAGTATTCCAACGGTAACATATACGCGGGTATTGATTAGAACCGGGTATTGACTGGAACCGGGTATGGGTAGGAACTTGGTACGGGTAGGAACCGGGTACGGGTAGGAACCGGGTACGACCCATTTAAAATCCTAAAATGTGGAACTGGGTAGGAACTGTCGGGTATTTTGAACCCGGAACCGGTTTCTCTAAACACCGGGTTGGAACTGAAACCGGTTCCGGGTAGGTTCTATCGGGTCGTGTTTGGAACCGATTATTATGCCCATCTCTAGTATCGTTACACTCACCCTCCCTCTTAGGGACTCATAGTCCTCGATGAGGTTTGCCATATGGATTTGTTTTTGGTTGGCACTATGGAGTTTCATGTGCAAAATGCGTTGGCGATTTAAGAAGCAGGGAATGTCTTATGAACCAATAGTCTCTCCTAGCCATGGTTAATGTGAGATTTGTCTAGGGTGTCATAATAGTCCTTGTTAATCTTCTCGGTATCGATATCAATACCATTGCAGATATAGTACCGAAACCGATATAGCAACCGAAAAAGAAAGCTTAAAAAATAAAGCTGTGATGAGTCCTTAAGGATGCCGACACATGTTTTGCATCGATTGAAAACCGTAGTAAACGAATAACATTTACGGCTCTAATAGTACCAATGTCGGTACCGATGTTTTTCGATGGGTACCGGCTCGATCCGGTTTCAAAAAAAAATTATATCGCGTATTTAGTTTTGTAAAAAAAGTAACAAATGTAAGTTATACATGGAAATATAACTATTTGGTTGAAGACGTATATTATTTAGCGTGAAAGAGTAAATTTGTAACTTAGAAAAGTTTAAAAAAAGAGGATGAAAAACACAAACGTTACTATAGCACCGAAATTGTATTTTAGTATATATACTAGTGCTTGGTTGTCCATACATTGTGTTGGAATACCGTAGATATACGAAACTGTTATAGATTCTACACGTCTACATCTTAAGCAAAATCTATATATTAATGTAGATACGGAAACCTAACGAAACTACAAATTAGAATACAACAAAAAGTTACAACTTAAGTCAATCTCAAACTTGAAAAAGTTATGATGATAATACTTCATTCAATGTAAATGAAAAAGAAACATGAGATTAGTTTTACAAATATACCAAGAAGTCTATCCTCACATTAGTAACGAATTTGCAAAGCCAAGAACCACTTGTATTTTTAAACAAACTATTCATTCACTATATTTGTTATATATAATATAATATAATTTGTAAAAGATAGATACAATCAAAAATTTTCTTTACCAAACTCTAAATAACGGAAAATAGTGTCAAGTAAATTTATATAGTATCAATTACTAACGTGTTTTTGCAATATGTTCTTGTACATTGTGCTTTAATACTTTGATGTTGTAGTGCTTTATTATTTTTCCACTTCCTTTATTTCACACGTGGTCATATACACCTTGCATCCCACACTTCCTTTTTGACTCCTAACAAAATGCAGAGGATGGAGAGAGAAAGGATAAAAGAGAGAGAAAGATGGTCGGCCATACTTCCGGCAACGGTTACTGAGACCTCCGGCGAATTACTACCTGGCCGTCTTCTACCCCTCCATCTATTACCTTGGGAAAAAAACCATGCGCGAAGTCTCCTTCTCCTGGTTCATAGAATCGCAACCCAACAACCGTAGAATCATCTTCATTGTAGAATCTTACAGGTATGTCGTCTTTATTGTTGCAGAATGTTCAATTTTGATGGAATTAAGGCTCGATTTCTAAATTTTCTTTAGTACAGCTTGAATCTTAAGTTTGAGCAAGTTCTAATCAACCTTTATATGGAGACCTGGAGGTTACAAATCAGTTTCCGGCAAGGTTAAAACCACCTATTGGTGACGTATGGGTGGTCTTCATCCAGTACAGCGACACCACGTATAGGTTATCGACAACGTTATAGATAAGAACCAGTTACTTAATCTATGGGTTTGTTAGGGTTTATCTAAACAGGTAGGTCTCAACAATTAGGGCTCCAGTTTTTAATATTTTCAATTTTGATTCTTGTAGTTTTGTTTGCTTGTCTTCAGTAGTGTTTAACTAGGTACCAAATTGTTATGATTCTTTGGTATTCCGGTGGTTGATGTGCTAAATACGGTCTATAAAAACGAACCTAATCTAGACACCCTAGTTTTAAATTTATAAACTAAGACCCTCTAAATGCTAGACCACTGACAGGCAAGTGTACCTATCGTACGTAGTAAAGCCTAATGAAGTCTGAGTATCGAACCCACGAGACACTAGCGACGCTAACTAGACTCTGACTCAACTAATTACTTAACTGGTTTATTTGGGTTTTAGCGTTTTAATTAACTAATTAAATAATATCCTAATAGTAACTAAGACGAACTAGACTACCTAGAAACAGGCTGAACGCTATTAAGGTGAAATCAAGGATGAGAAAGTACTATCCAGGTTTTGTAACTCTCGGTTTTCTCTGGCAATGGTAACCATAATGGAACCAGGTTCTAAGGATACGACACTCTAAGACTAAAGATAAGCTGAATCTCCTCCCGGTCTCATCAACTTCTCCTAAGGATCCTAAAGGTCAAATAAAGCTTATTGGTATGGGTTGGATCACCTCTCGGTCTCTCCAACAATACTAAAGTACCCAAAGACTAGATCTCCTCCCGGTCTTACTAATTACAATACACCCTAGAGTGTACAGGGTGATGGAGAGGGTGAAACCCTAGCTTTAATGTGCTTATATACTGAGTTTTATGTGCGTTTTAAGTGGTTATATGCGTTGAATAAGATAACTACGAGAAATCGTTGTTTTGCAAGTTAATCACTTAATTCAGTGAAGTTACGAAGGTTAGAGATGATATGGAGCACCTGGGAATGATTCATGTAGCATATGGTACTAACTGGGACTTGTTCGGGTCGGAAAATAACGTGTTGTAAGAAAGATGCAAGAATGAAGTCCAAGGGTTGTTTGGTACTTAATTGAAAGTGAATCATAGCTCAAATATGTGAGAAACAAGAAAGAACTAAGGTCAGGGGCCTTTGGGTAATTTATGCAAAGTTGAAATCAAGTTGAATATGGAGTTGAAGGGTGTGACGTAGGCTACGGTTGGCCGACCGTAGCTTACGGTTGGTTATTGTTAGCAAGAAAGAATCCAGCAAGTATCCACCGTAACTTACGGTGCATAACTGTAGGTTACGGTCACGTTTAAATAAGTGAACAACAGCTTCTAACCGTAGCTTACGGTTTGAAGACCATAGCTTACGTCAGTTTTCTGGAAAAACGCGCATACAGGTGTGGAAGGTATATTAGGGTTTAAAAAATCATTATTCAAGTAACAGGGACTTCTGAGACGACTTTGGGAGCATCTAGGGCATCAATCTTGGGACTGTCCACATATCATCATCATCATCATCATCAACATCAATTTCTTTCACTTAACCGAATCGATCATGATTTCAATCGTTTATCAAGCCTTTGAAGATTGTTCGACTGAGATGAGCGGCTAGTCTTTTTGTGGTTTCCTCCGGATGGAGGATTCGTGTAAGTTGGATGAAATTATGTGTTTTTGATATTGTATGAACTCGATGATCTCAGCATTCGATGCTTTTCACTTTTGATTTGATTAATTGGTTGTAAACAGTTGCATTTTTATTGAACTTGAATATTTAATCATTAAATTCATGAGAGTTCTAGTAATTGGGATATATCTGAGGTGGGATTAGGGTTGGTAATTGTGATTGATGTTCATTTGAAAACCTCCCGTTATGTATTGATCGGAGTATTAGTCTGTGAACATCACAATCAGTTAATTAGGTTAACACTTATGTCTATGTAAGTGTTTTAATAAAACACATAATTGAAATCTAACTGCGAATCTGAAATTCGGTGGAACCATTGTTTCTCCAATTGATAAAAACTCAAATTAGTTTTTTTTTAATTTAGAAAAACAACCAATTCACAATCAAGTATTTCATTTTCCGTAATAGATAGTCAATACTTGGCATTACAACACTTTCCACAGTACTCCCTTTGTTCGTGTCACACCCCAATTTCCACGTAAGTCCCGGTGGGCCCGGTGGGGAGTATCGTGACATAATGTTGATATCATCATAACCAAACAACACAGAATAGCATAGCGGAAGTCTTGGAATAAAATTACTATTACAAACATATTGTCCGAAGTTCAAAAATAATATACAACGCTTGTAATAGATCCGCAGGCGAATCGAAAATGTTACAACAAAAGGAAATTTAACAAACTATGGGCTTTCTAAGCAAGGAGTTGAAAATTCATCTTAAGCTTTTGCCGAGTACTTCCAGCCTATTTCGTACCTTGCTACCTGCGCTTAGTCTTTTGAAAATACGTCAGTTTTCACTGGTAAATACAATTAACCGAAACGTTTTGAAAATATTTCAAAATCATTTTATGTACGCACTGGTATATTTTATTTATAAATAACTTGGTATAAACTATTTCTCGTGTTATCAGTTTTACATGCTAATAATACATTTAGGGCCCGGAAACTATGTCGAGATCATGATTAACCGACACGCCACTTTAACCTTTATAAGGTATATCACATTGGGTGAAAAATATTTTAATATGCATTAGCATCTGACAGGTGTATGCCTACACCCGTGTTTAAGTCGTGGCCATCTGCAATTAAATGAGCCGAGGATATCCCCGCATTAACCCTCAATGTTTAATATTAAGCAATACGATTTAAAACAGATTATTTTTAATTCCTGACACATTGGTTTTTGATCCCATATCTGACCATGCGGTAATATTATATCGTATCCCAAGCCCGTATAGGGAAAATAGGTTAAAAGTATTTACCTGCCTTAGAAAAATCCTTTAAAGCAAGAAAATAAGATAAGCACAGCCGTATACAAAATAACTAGCTTGGATGCAATCTACCAGAAGTCTCTAGTCTGGAGTGAATGGTATTATTAACCAATTAGAATGTTAACGGGTCATATTCAAGTCATTGACTTAGACCGGCTAACTTAAATTAATGAAACCGACGCGATACACTAGATTAAGTGGAGACCAGAATGGAATGTAGTCTAAACCTGATAAGTACTAAGACTTGTATAATATGGGTAAATAATATACATTCTGGAATTTGAGATTAAAATGATAACGTTTGACCCGTTTCGGTAAACTTACGTAAAAAGTTTACATAAATTTAACCGAATGCCTAAATGCGATACCGGGTAACTGGATGAGTCATGAACAAGTTCTACATGCCAATATACTTTGTATAAGTTGTGATATAAGTAGAATACCAACTTATATGCCCGTTAAGGTTTTAAAATGAAACTATGCCTCATAAGGGCGTTTCGGTCATTATATGACGTATAAAAAGGAACTTGTGTATAATTTGATGTTAAGATCATAAACATTCTGTAAAAATAGTAAATTAGTGATATATTATCAGTAGGATATCAAATATATGTGTGGTTTATAGTTTAAGACCAAACTATGAATCATAAGGGCATTTTGGTCATTTCACACATAGTTTGACAACTTATTCGGGATTCTTAGTTCGTGACATATACCTACTGTAAAGATACTTAAAATGAGTTTATAACTCAGTAGGTAACAAGTCTTGGTGGTCAAGTATGGTTTAAAACCATACTATGCGCCGAAACGATGTTTAAGTCGTTAAATGACGATTTAAGCGATATTCAATAAAAACTGAAGTTGTGACCAAGTTTATATTCATCAAGATATGTTATATATTATAAAATATCAGTAGGTAAAAGGTTTTTATACAAAAGGTTTGATTAAAACCAATTTATGTGCCGTAAGGGCATTTTCGTCATTTACCGACATAACACAAGAACTTGTGTGTAAACTCAGAATGTAATCTGACTTGATACCCAAAATATTGTAAATTATGATATTATATTAGTAGGTTACAATTTGATATGAAAATTATGTTTAGAAACCGATTTAGATGCCACAAGGGCATTTTAGTCCTTTTATAGACATAGTTTGCGATAATTGCCAAAACTCAGTTTATGATCATTACTACATCATCATGATGTGTTAATCAAGATAACATATCAGTAGGTAATTCATTTACAAGTTCTTTGTTGATTAAAACCTCATATTTAGCAAAAAAGGCAAAATGGTTAAAGTATGGCATAATGAAGAACTGATGCATAAACTCAGATTCTGATTATGATCTTGTAGTATAAACTTAGAGGGTTATACTACATTATATTAGGATCATAATGAAACTTAAAGTCAGTAGCTGAAGTTGCTAAATCGGTTCATAATCGAAAGTCAAAGCAGAAGTCAAACTTCGCGACTTTCAGTTGCGAATCGACACTAAGACTGAGATTGACGGGCTGAACATGTCTATACAAATTCTAATATTTATTACCATGTTATTTTAATTGCCAAAACATTTTTATAACATGTATAAACTCAGATTTATGAGTTTTTATAGAAATTTGACCCGTTTGACTTTTAATGATTTAACTTTGACCCGTCAATAGGTCTAGTAAACGTGATCTTTAGGAGGTGCCCTTTTAAGTGACTAACACTTACCTAATTAAGATCACTTAGCCATGTTCGATTTAAATAATGGCTGGACCATAATGGTCTTAACCGAAAGTCAAAGCGTTTATCGAAAACGCATGACTTTTGGCTCACAAAGCCAAATAAACTAAAAGGAGGAGGGAAGGAACACTTACAAGTTATCCTTGGAGAATATAAAACTCAGTAGGAGGCCTCTTAATCAGAAGCAAGCTCCAGATAGAGTTTAGAGAGGAGAACAAGTGAATGAGCAAGGAACTTGGTAGCACAAAGGGTGCTATTTATACTTGAACAAAGTACTCAAGATCATGCCATGTGTTACCATGGATCCTCAGATGTTAACAAGTATGTAGTGAGGTGTGAGAACCAGAGAAGAGTGGCAAATTCACGACATAGGTGTCACACACTGCAGGCTGCCATGGCAGATTGCCATTTCTGCCAGCAGTACCTCTTACGGACCGTAAGAGTGATGGCTTACAGTCCGTAAGCCATCTATGCGCCCATAGTTTTGAATGCCTTACGGTCCGTAACCGACTCTCCGGGATTTAATTTACCTCTCTTTACGGTCTGTAAGTGTCACTCAGAGGCTAGCGTTTTGGCATGTTGACACTTTTGATCCCTTAATTATCCAATTGTCGTTTAGCGGTTAATAAAATAACATAACGACAAAACCAGTCCCTCTCGTCCAACACGTGGCATACGAGGATCAGCGGGACATGTGTCGGGATTTAATTGGACACTAAAAATTCGAGGTGTTACAGTTTGATACCCGACTTATACTATCTATGTAGTTTAGTTTGGTTTTTGATTAACACTAACGACAGTCATTAAAATGGCGCCATTGCCGGGGAGTCATGCGCAAAGTGTTTAGTGTTAAGTTTTCATAGAAATAATAGATAAAAAATTCAAAAATAGTGTTATTTTGTTTTGTTCAGATTTTCACGAGGTTTCTTTTGTTTGTGTTGTGCATGTGATCTCGTACGTGCATGCATCATACTCGGTAGTCCGGGAAGTCTTCGCCGCTAGTTTTTGATCCAGAAATAGAAAGGACAGTTCGGCAAACCCGAGTTTTGCACCGCGAGTACAAGATCTTGAAATCACCAATATCGTCACTCAAACCAATGGAAAACCCAAGTAATCTCGAAAATCAACCTATCATCCCATCTCAACAAACTCAGTTCTCACCGACACCCACTCAACCCGTACCAAACACTACTATACCGTCCGAACCACTACCACAATCCACCCAAGCTACTACTACCACTCAACTTCCACCTATGCCACCACTACCATTCCCTAATTTAGATAACCTACCACCATTCACAAACCAACTTGGTTCTCTTCAATACCCCTCATTCAACACTCTTCACCATGTTTCGGATGAAACTTTCATTCCACCTAACCAAACTTGCCCTCTAGTTCATCTACCCCCTTCCTCTCCCAACTCAACCTGCATACTACCAACCTTCACATCAGCAACAACATTACTCTGTTGAACTTCAATGTTTGATCAACGGGGTGGTGCAATAGAATTAGGGAGTAGATACGAAGCATATGGGGGTTATGGAGGTAATCAATATCACAGACAATTGATGAATTTTGGAAATCAAGAAGGGTATAATATGGGATTTAGGTCGGCTGACAGGGGAAGTTATGAACCGGCCGGGTATCAACAACCAGTTCACGCACCTGAACCAGTAAATCAGCAACCGGTTAACGTAATACCGGTGAATGTGCCAATTCCACCGATGCCTCAGCAAATGCGGATCCCGCCAATACCACAACAAATACCCGTACAACAAATGCAAGCTCTGCAAAGACCACTTTCGAGAAATATACCTCCATCAGTCAACAATTTTGAGGGTATTCCAAGAAGATTTGACCAAGGACCAGTACGGGGGGGTAGAGAGCCATTTCAAACCTGCAATTGCTAATAATCCTTCACCAGTGGTCCTACCTCAATTACATGGTAGGTCATTCGAGGTGCGAGCACAGTCTATCTCCAGTTTGCCTAAGTATCACGGATTGGCCACTGAGGAACCATATCTTCACATTGCTGCTTATGATGCCCGTTGCCAAGGCCGTCTTTGAGGGGGTCCGGGGTGGGCGACGACACAGGGCCCGAACCCTCTGAGGGCCCAAATGTTTTAATTTTGTATAGAATTTACGTTGTATAAGCTAATATATATATATATATATATAGAGGATAAGGATCCGTTAGGAAACACCCTTTATTGTGAGAATCGCAAGAATCAGTGTGAACATAAACAGTAATACCTTAATAAATCTAAAAAACACCCAATTTTTTTATATTTTTTAAATATTTTTTATGAAAAAATCGCTACATTTCGTCAACAATAAAAAAAAATTTTCAATTCTTTTTGAGTAACAGTTATCCATGCACATTTGCATTTTTATCATTTCTTTGAAAAATTCCGTAATACATTACAAACATTGGACAATTGTACTTTGATTTACACTACGATGTGTAATACACTAATTTTTACGTTACCAATATTAAAAATGCACATGTGCATCTATATGTAACAACATGAATAAGGTGTTTTGGTACACTACTTTGAACACACTTTCTCTTTCATCTATCATTCCATCCATAATACACTACCATGCACATGTGCATATGTATCATTTCTTCGATAAATTCCGTAATACCTTACAAATATTAGACAATTGTACTTTCATTTACACTACCATGTGTAATACACTACTTTTTACGTTACGAATATTAGAAATGCACATGTGCATCTATATGTATGAACATGAAATAAGGTGTTTTGGTACACTACTTTGAATACACTTTCTCTGTCATCTATCATACCATCCATAATACACTTCCATTACCTCCTACCATCCATAATACAATACAATTACCTCCTATAATCTATAATTGTCACACCCCTAATTCCACGTATACCCGGTGGGCCCAGTTGGGGAATATCGTGACGTAGTTGATAACATCATAACCAAACAAACACAACACAACGGAAGTCTTGGATTTAAATTACTATTACAAACCGAGTGTTCAAAGTTCGAATACAAATTGCAAGGCTTGTAAAGAAAGATCCACAGGCGGATCGAAATAAATATATGCAAAGTATTTGTTCAACAAACTTTAAGCAACCTAGGGACTCGCAAAATCCTCTATTGTCACTATACGCAGCTCCCGATCTATTGCGTGTTGCCACCTGCAACTTGATCTTTTGAAAATACATCAGTTTTCACTAGTAAATACTAATAACCGACTCATTTTGAAAATATTTCCGAAAATGGTTTTAGGTGCACTTGGCACGTTTTATAAATAACTTGGGATAGTTCAAAATGACCTTGTTTACAATTTTATATGTTTGTCCATACATATGGGTCCGGTACAGAAACCGAATAACCTGATTAACCAACACGCCACTTTAATAATCCACCAATGGAATTCAATATTTTATTAGCATTAGCATCTGTCAGGTGTATGCCTACACCCCGCGCTTAAGGTCGTGGCCATTAGTAACTTAAATGAGCCAAGGATATCCCAGACACGGTCGAATTAACCCCCAATGTTTAAGTTATCAAACAATACAAAATAAAATGGGTTATAAGGATCTAGTAAATGACAATCCGATAACATGATCCCATACCCGACCAAGCGGTATTATTATACCGTATCCCAAGCCCGTATAGGGAAAATAAGTAAAAAGTATTTACCTGAGCTAATTCTTCAATAAATTACTAACTCAGCCGAAAAATCAAAAGTAAGCTTAGTTGGCAATCTACCGGGAGGTTCTTAGTCTGGAAATGATGGTGTTTATAACCAATTAGAATGCTAACGGGTCCCATCTACTTCGTAGACTCGAACCAGGTAGCTTAAAGATAATAACGGTACTAAACGCTAGATTAAGCGATGACCGGAATAGAATGTAGTTTAAACCCGACAAGTATGGAGACTTTTTTAATATGGGTAAACATGTTACATTCTGGATTTTGAGGATAAAATGATAAGGTTAAACCCGTTTCGGTTAAATTACGTAAACTAGTTACGTAGGCTTAACCGTACGCATATAAGCGAAATCGGGTAACCGGATGAGTCGTATATAATTTCCATATGCCATTATATTTAAAATACATTGTAATATCAGTAGGATATCCACATGTTTGCCCGTTATGGTTTTAAAATCAAGTTACGCCTCAAAAGGGCGTTTTGGTCATTTTATGACTTATAAAAGGAGCTTGCAAGTAAACTGATGTTGTGGTCACAAACATTCTGTAAAAATAATTCATTTATGATGTTATATCAGTAGGATATCAAGTATATGCGTGGTTTGTAGTTTAGGACCAAACTATGCCCCGAAAGGGCATTTTGGTCATTTCACACATCTCTTTGACAACTTATTTGGGAATTTGAGTTTAGATCACGTACCTACTGTAAATATGTATAAAATAAGTTTTGAAATCAGTAGGCACCAAGTCTTGATGCTCTAATATGGTTTTAAACCGTACTAACGCCGAACGGCGATTAAGTCGCTAAATGGCGATTTAAATAGTGTTTGAGTGAAACCGATGTTATGAACATGTTTGTATGATGAAAATATGTTATATATTGTAATATATCAGTAAAAAATAGGTTTTGTCTCTTAACAATAATAAAAATTCGTTTTTGGTGCCGTAAGGGCAATATCGTCATTTAAGCACTTAATACATGACCCTGCGTATAAACTCAGTTTATAATCTGAATGGATATACCAAATAATCCTAATTATCATATTACATCAGTAGGTAAAGAGTTTTGGTGTCAAAATTATGTTTAAATCTTTTTATACGCCAAATGGGCGATTTTGTCACATTAAAGCGTGTAATACGCCTTTTGATCAAAACTCGGTTTATGATCAGAATGTTGACCTAAAAATAAATTAAATATGTTGACATATCAGTTTACAAATCATAAGTATGCTCATTTGCATTTAAAACCTTGTTTTTAAGTATGAACGACATTTTAGCAAAGTTTAGCATAATGAACAGATACTTGCATAAACACTCGGATTACTAGGTAACCATGTCATACAACTCCAGAGGGTTATAGTACAATATATCATGGTCATAATGCAACCTAATTTCTGTAGCGGTAGTCAACTTTTGCGACTTTCGGTTGCGAAACGACCTTAGACCTGGAATTGACAGGCCGAGCATGTTTATACATGTTCTAATACTTATTAACAAGTTATTAAAGTGTTGAAACTGATTTTGTAGCATCTATATTGCTAATTATGAATTTATTCCAAAACTGACCCTTTTTACTTTTCATTAATATAACTTTGACCTGTCAATTGACCAATCAAACGTGGTAATCAGGAGGTGCCCTCTTGAGGGATTAACAGCTGCCTAATTACGGTCACGTTGCCATGTTCGTTGCGAACATTGGCTGGACCGAAATGGTCTTAGCTCAAAGTCAAAGCGTTTTTACGTTAACGCTTTTACTTTGGCTTAAAGGCTAATAAAACTGAAAAAGGAAGGTTAAGAACACTTACACAATGTCCCTAGCACGAAATAAATTGACTTGGGAAGCTCCTATAGGTCCAGGAACTTCCAGAGGTGAAGAAGAGAAGAATTGAAGCAAATGAGCAAGTTTTGAGTGAATTCAAGAGCCCTTATATAGTGAAGGAGGAGTAAAGAGCTTGTGCAGGTGCCATGGAGTGTCATGGGGTTGCAACAAGTGTTTAGGGATGTGTCATGAGCGGCAAAGGTGTGGCAAAATGCGAGTTAGCTGGCAAGGCAGGAAGCTGCCAAGCATTCTGCCTTTGGCAGTGGCTTACGGACCGTATGGCTTTTAGGCTTACGGTCCGTAAGCTTCTCTGGCGCCCACAGTTTTTGTCTTGTTACGGACCGTAAGGGTGGAGCCTTGCAGTGCATAACCGCCTTCCAGAAACAATACTTTTGGCCAAATTTCACATTTGGTCCCCCGACTTTGAGTAGCTATCGTTCAGAGGTTATACTTTAACATAACGATGCTTTTGGTCCCTCTCGGCCAACACGTGGCAAACGAGGATTAGCGCGACACGTGTTGGAATTTTATAGGACGGGTTTTTACGAGGTGTTACATCCTCACCCCCTTAAAAGAAATCTCGACCTCGAGATTTATTCAAACAGATAGGGATATTTTTTTCGCATAGTGGACTCGACCTCCCAAGTATACTCAGGGCCTTGACGGGCATCCCATTTAACTTTCACAATATGCGCGTGCTTCCTACGAAGCCTTTTAACTTTCCTATCTTCGATCTCAATTGGTTTCTCTATGAAACGCAAGTTTTCATCAATCTGAACGTCTTCGTGAGGCATTTCTAGCGACTCATCGGCTAAGCACTTCTTTAAGTTGGAAATGTGGAACACATCATGTATTCCACTTAGCTTTTAGGGTAGCTTAAGCCTGTAAGCACATCATGATACATTCGATGATCTCGAATGGTCCTATATATCTTGGCTTAGCTTACCCTTTTTACCAAAGCGCATTACACCTTTCTAAGGTGATACCTTTAGCATAACCTTGTCCCCTATTTGGAACTTCAAAGGTTTGCGCCTCTTGTCGGCGTAACTTTTCTACTGATCTCTTGCAACTTTTAAGTGGTTGAGGATTTGTCCAACCTTTTCCATCGTTTCTAGAACAATCTCTGGACCTGATAGTTGGGCTTCCCAACTTCGGCCCAACAAATAGGCGTTCGACATTTTCTCCCATATAAAGCCGCAAATGGTGCGGCTTTAATGCTCGTATGATAGCTATTATTATAGGAGAATTCAATCAAGGGTAGATGGTCGTCCAACTACCACCTAAGTCGATCACACATGCTCGAAGCATGTCCTCAAGAGTTTGAATGGTACGCTCACTTTGTCCATCAGTTTGCGGATGATAAGCGGTACTGAAGTTCAATTGAGTGCCAAGAGATTGTTGGAAGCTTTTCCAACAGTGAGATGTGTATCTTGTATCTCTATCGGATACAATAGACACAGGTATTCCGTGTAGGGACACGATCTCGTCCACATATATTTTTGCCAATTTATCCGAACTAAACGGTTCCTTGATTGGCAAAAAATGTGCTGACTTGGTCAGCCTATCAACGATGACGCAAATCGTGTCATTACCACGTTTGGTTTTAGGTAACTTGGTTATCAAATCCATAGTTACCATTTCCCATTTCCAAGTGGGAATCTCTAATTGTTGTATAAGTCCTGGCGGCTTTTGGTGTTCCGCTTTCACTTGCGAACATGTCAGACACTTTGATACATAGGTGGCTATGGATTTCTTCAAACCCATCCACCAATAGCTAGACTTCAAGTCTTGGTACATCTTATCACCTTCTGGGTGAACATAGTACTTGGAACTATGTGCTTCTTGGAGGATCAGTTCTCTAAGTCCTTCGAAGACTGGAGCCCAAATTCGCCCATTGAATCTGAGGATTCCATCATCACTGGGTGTTAACTATTCCACAGTTCCACCTAATTCCTCATTGGCTATGTTCTCTTTTAACATAAAGGCACTTTTCATTCAGGCTATTCCCCACTTCTATACTTTTCGCGTTAATCCTCAAAGGTTTAACCCTTTCTTTGCAACTAAGCGCATCGGCGACTACATTTGCTTTACCGGGATGGTATCGGATTTCACAATCGTAGTCATTTAGAGTTTCCATCCAACGGCGCTGACGCATGTTCAAGTCCTTTTGATTAAACAAATGTTGAAGGCTTTTGTGGTCTGTGTATATAATACACTTTGTCCCGTATAGGTAATGCCTCCACAACTTAAGTGCAAATACAACGGCACCCAATTCCAAATCATGGGTGGTGTAGTTCTTTTCATGCACTTTGAGTTGTCGCGATGCATAGGCAATCAACTTGCCTCTTTGCATAAGCACACAACCCATGCCTGTGTGTGACGCATCACAGTATACTAGAAACTCTTCAATACCTTCCGGTAAAGTTAATACCGGAGCATTGCTTAATTTCTGCTTCAAGATATCAAAAGATTCTTGTTGCTTTGGGCCCCAATCAAACTTGATATTCTTGCGAGTCAAAGCAGTTAAAGGGGTGGCTATTCTGGAGAAGTTTTCGATAAACAATTTATAATAACCAGCCAATCCCAAGAAACTGCGGACCTCTGAAGGTGTCCTGGGTGCTTCCCAATTCATAATAGCTTCGATTTTAGCGGGATCCACTTGGATACCACGCTCACTAACTACATGTCCAAGGAATTGAACCTTGCGAAGCCAGAATTCGCATTTAGAGAATTTAACATACAACTTCTCTTTTTGTAGCAATTCTAGAATGCACCTAAGATGTTTCTCGTGATCGGTTTGATTTCGAGAATAAATAAGTATGTTATCAATGAAGACTATGACAAACTTATCTAGGTAAGGCTTGCAGACTCTATTCATGAGATCCATGAATGTTGCGGGTGCATTAGTGAGCCCAAAAGGCATCACTAGGAATTCATAATGACCGTATCTGGTTCGGAAGGCAGTCTTTGGAACATCTTCGTTCCTAACTTTCAATTGATGATAACCCGATCTTAAATCTATCTTGGAGAAATAACTTGCTCCTTGTAGCTGATCAAACAAGTCATCGATCCTGGGTAATGGATAACGATTCTTGATCGTCATCTTGTTAAGCTCACGGTAGACAATGCACATACGCATTGAACCATCCTTCTTTTTAACAAATAAGATAGGTGCTTGTCACAACCCCGACCCCACCCTAGGAGCGGGAGCTGTGAACCAGTCAAGTGGTACCGGTGTTTATTAATTATGCAGCGGAAAAATTATTCATCCGGATCGTAGTTAGGAAAAAAATTCAGAGTATATAAAAACACCAACTTTTAATATTAAATAAATGGGTTGAAACTCGTATTTCATATAAATGTTTTTATAGAGATAACCCATATAAATAAAATATGAATTTCTTCTTTTATTCAGGTAATTATAGCCACTTCATGTAAGCCTTCAGTGCTCCATAGCTGACTTCTATTAGCCTCACATTAAGTTACCTGAAACGCGTTTTAAAAACATTTTATCAGCAAGAAATACTGGCGAATCCATCTCAGTTTTATCAAAACAAGTGATTATACTTTACAGTTATTGAGAGCATCCGCATTTGAAATGTTTATATCTACACAATTACTCAATCAGTACTGTCAATCCTGACTTGTGGGTCATATTACTTTGGGCCCTGTCACCCAACAGTAACGGTTCCTGTCCCATTCTCGTGACTGTGGACTAGTAATGTATACAAAACCCCAACATACTGGCAGTTATTGTAGAATATATATACTCAATCACTATTAAGCATAATTAAAATATTTAAGGTTTTGGTAACACATTTTGACTCATAAAAAGATTTACAAAAAGAGAATGTACTCGCCTGTTATTTTAGGGTCTAACTACAGGCCTCTTGGTATAATCTTGGGCATAGCTCCTGAGCTCTTAATAAAATATATAATGCAGTGTGTTAAGTATAATAACCTATGTCACATACAACCCGAGATAGAACCTCAACGACTGTGTCAGACAGAGTCTTGATATATATCGGTGGATCCTAAATCAATCGGGCAGGGTAATAAATTAGTGATCAGAAGTTAAAAAACTTAAAACAAGACATGGCTTTGAAGTATCTAGGGGTTAATAACGAAAAGGAAAAGGAACATATATATAGAGAGAGAGCAGAGAAGGTTGAGCAAACAAAAAGAAGTTTTGAGGATTGCTATCTATACTACCAATTTGTAGCTTGGTCCTCACGCTCAACATGCACGTACACACATGCATTTATTGCATATTTAGATTATTATTTTATTTATTATATATTATAATTAATTGAGCAGCTCAACTCATTTATTGCTTATAACTTTTAAAATATGACGTTTAAAAAAAATGAATGTGTCATTAGAACGAGAATATTTTTATCTACATTTTGACCTAAGTTTCATTAAAAACGGAGTAAGTTTAAATACAATGTATTTTTATTATTATTATTATTATTTTTCAACGATTCCTATATTCGTCTAAATACCTCATATTTCTAACAGTCAACTTACCCCTGATCTACCCGTTTAATGATATAAGTTTCTATATACTTTATTTAAATAAATAAAATTTTTGGAGATGTTACATCCTCCCCACCTTGTTTTGAATCTCGTCCTTGAGATTTATGAAATATAGAGGAACACTTTTAGCTCATCACTGATCCTAGTATATTCTGGTTCTTGCTTTGAATTTTACTTTGACTAAACTATTCTCTATGCTTATGAGATTCTTATCTTTTTAATGAAGGTGGAATTACTCTTATTAACAAAGTTTTTAGATATTTTGTGTCTTAGCACAACTTTTAGTTATAGGTTTCTTAATGCATTGAAAATATTAAGGCTAATTCTTATACTTTTGATGACGTCCCAACTTATAGGGTTCCCGTCGTTCATCTTGTCACAGGAGTTACAAGACGGATGATCAAACGAAATAGTGTTTGATACATGTATATGAGAGATTCCTGATAAATAATTCTAAATTATTATTGACACACATGTCGTGATTTATCCCTAAGTGTCAATCATTATGCCCTTTTTGGATTTCCTTATAGATATACATATCTATCTACTCATATATTTCACATATTGTAATATACACACCATTCATAAGGTCAATGTATTCAACCGATTCATATTTCCAAAAACAGGACAGACATCAGGTCATGTTACTATTTAGGGAACTTCATAACATATACCCATCTAACCCGGTCTCGTCGGAGAGGTAACCCCATCTTACCCGGACAAACTGGAGAGCCTACCGCACCATACCCAGTTTTACCGGAGAGGTAATTATCATAGTATTTCCCATAAATAGAACTCTTAGTTCATGATTTTAAAAATACATCACATATTATGGCTTGTATCAAGAAACAAGAAAATTAGTATTCTCCTGATCGATCATATTCTAGAGCCGAGTAGTACTAATAAACAAGAAATAACAGTGGCCAGGTGTTATCGCTTATTTATCATACTTGCACTGTTCTAGTTATCATCCTCACGACATACCAACACCCATCACACTTTATCTATGCAAGTAATTAGCTTATCACGAAGCTTTATACTAAGGCATTTTTCTTAGGTTTAATTCTAAATACTATCCTAGGTGTTATCAGTAAATATCAATATCCTAACTCTTTGTTTTAAGCATAAATATTGTTATGGTTGTGACTTCTTTGTTTGGAAAATGGACTTCTGATAAAAATTACCATTGTCTCCATTGTCACTATGGCTATGTTCGTTGTGATGAGTATGCTTATAGCTAACTCTATTCATGCTTATACAACACTAGATTCTTTCATAACGAATGTTTTATTTAGACAGATGGCATTTTTGGAACATAACACGTTTCATGATTCATTTTTTTATAACAACTTAATGTTTTCATATGAATCACTAGTGATATATTTTTTCTTATATTTATCTACATATGATATTTGATTATTATATTGTGTATACCATCGAGAAATTCTATTATGTATACGCATTTATGTGTATATTTAGAAACAAAGAATTTCAAATATCTTGTTAATATCATAACTTACATATTATATGATGCTAAATTATTTTATAATATCTTTAATTTATAAAAATCCAACTACATAACCGATGGTACCAATTATCAAGCTTATTCCCATAACTTTATTTACTCTTTTTATAATAATAAAAATAGTAATAGTATATTGGAATAAACTTTCCGTCAAATTTATTATTTTGGAATAAAAGTTTAAATAAATTTATCCAAAATATAAACCTTCTGGATTCATGTGAACAATTTCATTTTTTTTAAACTAGTGGGTTGAATCATATTGGTTTAGAATATTAAAAGTTACTCTTAATTTATTGTATATTATATTATTTATTCAAAGAAGTATTACAGTAGGTAATACAAAGTTTGACGTTCCTAAAATTGATTCTAAATATATTAGGTAATTAAGTAATGTACATGTATTATATCTCAAACAATAATAATAGTAATTGGTTTATATTACAATATTAAAATTGTAATTTGATCTCTAAATAAAGCTATATAAAGGACAAATGTATTAAACACACATTTGAGTCAATTATTTTTGTGGGGCATCCATTTTAATTCTAGCTTTGAAAATGAAACAATAACTAGAATGTTTAAGAAAATTTAACGTATCAGGTAAAATAAATAAATAAATACTAAATTACTGATTTAAGTCGGTTAAGAAAATATGTTTTCATTTTGAAATATATTTTACTTCTTAAAATTTTAATTATCTAATTTCTTTTGTATACATACTGAATGTACAAATTATCAGACCTATCTTCTCTTTTCTTTTATAATACATCATAAAAATTATTACTTTTATTAAGTATAATATTCTAGATGATAGAGAATAAAAACATGATTATTTATATGTGATTATCATAATATATATAATAATCTTTTGAACATACACTTTCTTTAAATTGTGTTATAGTTTAAATGTATAAAATTTAATATACATCCTACGTAAAAATAAATTTTAGTTTGCATTATATACACGTATAAACATATATATATTATTTAAATGTATTACAATGTATATATGTCAAATATAATAGAATTGTAACGCATTTAAAATAATTATATATTATCCTATATTAATAATGAAAACTAATAAATAGTTACTATAATAGTATATACAGTTTATTTAATACTTTTATAGTTATTATAATAAAAATGATTATTATGATTCTTATAACTATATCAGTTTATTTATTTTAAAGTATATATATAGCAAACATTTATGATATTATATTTAAAACTGTGATACGTATATTTCAAATTTAACTAGTGGAATTCACAGTGCTATGCGGTGGGAAATCAATCGTTATCAGTTTGGATCGTCAGGGTACCAGTTCAACACTTGGATAAGTTTATAAAAGAAATACTTTATTTTAGAATAAAACTTTTGTTTTCTATACCGATATGTCGAAGTAAAATTTCGAATGCAATAGATTTTACACATATGTTTGCATAAAAATAATCGTTTGTCTACAATTTTGAAAATGTTAATTTGTTTCAAATTTTATCTTAGGTAGAAGTAATCATTTCTCACCACCACTACTCTTAATAAAATAATGTGTCAAAAATGAGAAGGAAAGAAATTATATGGCCAAAGTAGAAAAGTATCAACTTTTCTAGCATAACCATATGTTAACAATGGATATATAATAATATAACAGTCAAATTTTAATTTACTAAATATAAAATGTTAATTTAATAACTTGAAGGAGTATAGGAAAGTTTTAAGTTGGTTCTACTCAAATATATTGAAAACCTTACTTTTTTTTTTTATAAAACATAAAACATGTTATTATTATGATAAAAGGGTCATTGCGCCAGCGACTTCGGTGGGTTTTATGTTTTGGCCATGAAAGTTTCTTTTTCTGCTGGAACATCTACGGGTACTATTTGAGCGTTACCGGTGAAGGGTGGCGGTTGGGCAACGTGTCATCTATGTGTGCACAACCATTCCAAGTTTCCAACAAATTTTACATTTTGTATCCTTTCGTTTAGAACAAACTTCTGTTTTTCACAATTTAAGATACAAATGCTTTTATCTCTGCTTATTAATATTTTTGTGTTAACTATATGAAATTAATAATACAATTTAAAACAATTGCTTGTTAACATATAAAGAATTTTAGTTTTCACTGTTACTCAAACTATAAACAAAATTCCATTTTATAACCTACCGTATCAAAATATCTATACATTGCTATCGCTCTCTATACTGACTACAACAGAAGGATATCGAATTTAATTTAGTATTTGTTTTCATTCCCTTTATCGATATAAAACATATGTCGATATCATTTTTGACACATCACAATTTTATTTTTGGGTTTTCTCCTTTCAGTTGCTATACCGACACTGCAATGAACCTAACCGCTACCGACTGAATTTTCACGCATAATGGACCCCCCGCAACGCGGGTATTGCAATCTAGTTTGTACCAAATAATATCTTTTTATGATGTCTAGAGGCATCATACCTGAATTGTGTTATCTGATATTTATATTGACATTAATATATCTTAACATCAATATATTAATATTAATATCCTAACATTAATATAATGTTATGAAATTTATATTAAATTTTATGTTATTATATTAATATAAATATATTAATGGATTTAGGTTATTATATTATTTTATAAAATATTTCTTAAAGTATATGTTATATATCGTGAAATTTAATATTAACAAAACATAACTTTATTAATATATTACCTTTATATATAATGTTAACCATAACATAACTGTAAGATTTAGATATTGGTCACTCATACCCTTAACTCAAAACATAAAAATTATATTATAAATATTGAGAATTATCTACACAGAATAACACATAAATTATTAATTTCCTACCATCATGTTTAAGTTTTAGGTTTTAAAATAACACCTAAATGGCTTAAACCAGTGGCTGTGGCTCTGATATCACCTTCTATCACAACCCCCGACCCCACCCTAGGAACGGGATCTGTGAACCAGTCAAGTGGTACTGGTGTTTATTAATTATGCAGCGGAAAAATTATTCATCCGGATCGTAGTTAGGAAATAAATTCAGAGTTTATAAAAACACCAACTTTTAATACTCAATAAATGGGTTGAAACCCGTATTTCATATAAATGTTTTTATAGGGATAACCCAAATAAATAAAATATGAATTTCTTCTTTTATTCAGGTAATTATAGCCACTTCAGTTAAGCCTTCCAGTGCTCCATAGCTGGCTTCTATTAGCTTCACATTAAGTTACCTAAAACGCGTTTTAAAAACATTTTATCAGCAAGAAATACTGCGAATCCATCTCAGTTTTATCAAAACAAGTGATTATATTTTACAGTTATTGAGAGCATCCGCATTTACAATGTTTATATCTACACAATTACTCAATCAGTACTGTCAATCCTGACTTGTGGGTCATATTACTTTGGGCCCTGTCACCCAACAGTAACGGTTCCTGTCACATTCTCGTGACTGTGGACTAGTAATGTACACAAAACCCCAACATACCGGCAGTAATTGTAGAATACATATACTCAATCACTGTTAAGCATAATTAAAACATTTGAGGTTTTGGTAACACATTTTGTCTCATAAAAAGATTTACAAAAAGTATATGTACTCGCCTGGTAATTTTAGAGTCTAATTACAGGCCTCCTGGTATAATCTTGGGCACAACTCCTGAGCTCTTAATAAAATATATAATGCAGTTGTGTTAAGTATAATAACCCATGTCACATACAACCTGAGACAGAACCTCAACGACTGAGTCAGACAGAGCCTTGACATGCGTTAATGGATTCTAAATCAATCAGACAGGGTAACGAATTAATGATTAGAGGTTAAAACAATTAAAATGGGGGAGGGCTTTGAAGTGTCTAGGGGTTAATAACGAAAAGGAAAAGGAATATATATATATACGAGAGAGAGAAGGCGAGAGAGAGCAGAGAAGTTTGAGCAAAGAAAAAGAAGTTTTGAGGGTTGCTATTTATACTACCAATTTGTAGCTTGGTCCTCACGCTCAACATACACGTACACGCATGCATTTATTGCATATTTAGATTATTATTTTATTTATTATATATTATAATTAATTAAGCAGCTTAACTCATTTATCGCTTATAACTTCTAAAATTTGACGTTTTATAAAATAATGAATATGCCATTAAAATGAGAATATTTTTATCTACATTTTGGCCTAAGTTTCATTAGAAACGGAGTAAGTTTAAATACAATGTATTTTTATTATTATTATTTTTAAACGGTTCCTATATTCGTCTAAATACCTCATATTTCTAACAGTCAACTTACCCGTGATCTACCCGTTTAATGATATAAGTTTCTATATACTTTATTTTAAATAAATAAAAATTTTGGAGATGTTACAGTGCTCCCTAAGAAGACGAACTAGGCTGTATAAAGCCTTTCTCTAGCAGCTTATCCAACTGCTTCCTCAACTCCTTCATTTCCGTTGGCGCTAGGCGATATGTCGCTCTTGCAATGGGTGTACATCCTGGTAGGATATCTATCCTAAATTCTACTTGTCTATCCATAGGTAGACCAGGTAGTTCTTCGGGGAAAACCTCAGGGTATTCAGAGATGGTAGGAATATCTTCAATCTTAGGCTTGGGTTTATCAATGGTTATTTGTGCCATATATATGACACAACCTCTTTTTAAGCACCGAGAGGCCTTAAGCATAGAAGCTTTTTCTGACAACCCATAGTGCGTATCTACGTAGATGGTGAGTACATCACCAGATGGGGTTTTAATTTCGATTAGCTTTTCATCGCAGGCAATACAGGCTTGGTTGTGTGATAACCAATCCATGTCTAAAACTACATCGAACCTCGCCAATTTCATTAGCAAAAGAGATATAGGGATCGAATGATTCTTGATGGATATAAAGCATCCATCTAGAATAGGGGAAGCGGTTTCAATGGTTCCATCAGCAAGTTCTACTTTATATTTCATGCCTAGAGTTCTTACGGGTAAGTTTAATAGTTCACTAAACTTAAAATCCACAAATGATTTATCCGCACCCGAATCAAATAGAACTCTAGCGAGGGTATCGTTGATAAGAAACGTACCAGTAATGACATTATTGTTGTTAACAGCTTCCCTTGCGTTCATTTGAAAGGCCCTGTCTTTGCCTCACCAAATCTTGCATTATTATCCTTTAGATTTTTAGTGCAGTTGGTCTTTATGTGGCCTTTTTCGTCACATTTGAAGCATGTAGCGTCCTTAATGTCCCTTCACTCCAGGGTCTTGTTAGTGCACTTTGTGTCCGTTACTGTACGAATAGACTAGTTAGAGCGTGTGTTGAATATTGTATAGATTAGATACGAACACACGACCCGAGCACGAACGTCGGATGAGAAAATGGACACATTTCGTAGGAAATCTGTCAGTTTCGTACGAAAATTTTCGTACGAAAATATGTGTTATTTTCGTACGAAAATCTCATCCCTATATATATGTGTTGTGTGTTCATTTGTTTGCAAGTTTTGAAAGCTCCCTGAGGGGAGGCGCTGGCGGATTCTCTCCAGGAACTCCGCCATCCAGACAAGATGTATGCTCTTTCGGTATGAATGAATAAACGTATGACTTCCGCTGCATTCTACTTCTACTCCATTCTGTAATAACGTTCTACCGAATCTGCTTTCATACGCCCAAACTTTCGTCTAGAACCGCCTTGATCCGGACTCACAACTGGTATCAGAGCTACGGTACTGATTCATTCAATCTAACAGTTGATGAATCACCTACGCTCATGAATTATGAACTTAGGATGTGTTTTAGACGTATATCATAAAATAAACAGACAATCCTTGGACAAACTGTAAAATTGAACTTATAGGATTGTTATAAACTGATTTTCGACCAGATCTGTACAAAAATCTTCTTGAAATTCGAAGAAACGAAGACTCTGGATCGAAAAACGTCATAGTTCAGTTTGGTGCGAAAAGTCAAATTTTCGTGTGAAAATATATACCAAATTTTCGTGCGAAAATCTCATTTTCGTGCGAAAATAAGTGAGGTGCAAAAAAAGGCATTGGAAAATATTTTGATCGTATTGACGAGACGAGTGTCTAGAAAAAAATTGGTGATATAATTTTTTTCGAGATTTTAACGTCAGATTCAGCATGTTCGTGGACACCGTCTAGTGCTTCAGAGAACATATTTGATGATACGGTCACAAAATGTTGAAGATATTGGGAGAGTCACTGATACCTGCGCAGAATGCTGATCATCCAGTGTAGTGACTTTCAATGGGCCTAGCGTCAAATCCGCATTTCGTCAAAACCGCAATTTTGGGAATTTTTTTCGCAAAATTTGGGTTTTATGGGACGACTCCCAAAACGTTAGAATTTGCTAAAAATGAGGGGGAATAAAAATTTGTCAAAACATTGAAAATTCCGGCATTTTTAGAAATTAAGACGGTGCAGCTAGCATTCGGGTGGTTTTCAATGCAGATTATCAGATGAGGCATTAGTGATGAGATCAGTTTGATATCTACTTTTCGTAAAAATGGGGTCGCATAAATGAGTTCTGGTTGAGGAGTTGTTTATCAGATTCTATAGTCAATGGTCACATCTATGCCCGACAGTAGTCAAGTTCGCGGAAGCACACACGACCGCTTAGTGATACAGAGTACCTATTTTAACTCTGCATTGCATATGAACTATTTTCCGGATGAACCGCCTGGAAATAGGGATGTCTTGTAGTTTCAGTGCCCAGTGCGCTCCGACCATGGCAAATGTCTTGTAGTTTCAGTACCTATTTTAAAAACTGATGAGTAGATTAAAATTTGAAATAGTTGTGTTGTTGAAATTTCAAAGTTTGAATCTGAAATGTTGATTTGAATGTTTGAGGAACTTTGAAACAGGAAGTAGATTTTAAGGGGGAGCTGGATAAAAACGTTGATTGATGATACCAGAAAGCTCAAAGCAAGGGGGAGCATGGTGATTAAAGTTTTATCAAGACAAGCTCAAGAAAAGAGAATAGAATTGAAGATGATATGAAGATCATGTACGTTAAAGTTATTCAAGAAATAAAGATCAAACATATTAAAGACTCTGGAACTTAATTGAAGAATGATGACTATGGCAACATCCAAGGGGGAGTCTGTTGATGCATATGTCTGTTGCCTACGTCATCGTATAAAGTCGAGTCTGTGTTTCGGAGCGAAAAGTTAAGTTTATGTGTGATATGAGACAAGTTCGCCCAAACTTGTAGAGCACATGGACAAGTTCGCCCGAAGTTGTCCATGGCACATTTCAAGCGAACTTGATCTCTTTTATATAGATATCTTGTCATATCATTTAAAAGATTCAGAGAGTTTGTGTACTGGACGGTGAAGCTCTGTTCAAGTATTTCTAGGATCTGTAACGTTTACTAATCGATGAAACAGAAGAGCCACCAATTGTCTGTGACATCCCGGTTTTTCAGATATCTTAAACGCACTACTTCACGGTTATTCGTTCCTACGCTAAATTGATTCGGAGACTTAAATTGCACGCTCGAAATAATTACGATAATTTCGTGTACTTGTCAAATGAATTACGTGCTACGTCTTAAACGTTTATAAGTTGGTGCGTTATTATGTGATGTTCCGATTTCGTGTTTTGTTTTAGTTGAAAAATGTAGATATAATAATAGATAAATGAATCGAACCGAGCCGCGAAACGAATAGATCTCACTTCCTTGCGACTCAAGTAGTTAAACTTGAGGACCAAGTTTTAAACCCAAACCAACCCACCCGAACCACTTGCGGCCGCGAGCACCCCAAACCGCAAACCCATCCCTTCTCCCTTTACCTCTTGCGCTATATATACACATACATGCATGTGCATTGCTTCACAAACAAAACACACAAACCCTAGCAACCGACGGCAGCCCTTCCTACCCTCCCTCTCGATCGAAAACAGCCTTCTTGCACTTCCTTTGATCGCGACAGCAGCTTGCCCCTTTTCTCCCTCTCGGTCACAAGTCTCGCCAACATCCGAATCGGTCCCATCTAGTTCTCGGATCATAGATCTTATTGTAAAGGTTAGAGTTATCATTATTTGAAAAGTTATAATAGGATTATAAACTCTTGATCATGTTTGAATGTAGTGTTATGTTGTTAGCCGATTTATTTATGCTAGTTGCGGTTAAGATGATTAGAGGAATCCAGAAACATTAGGCTGCGTTTTGTGTAATAAAAACTATATGTTATGATTAGGGTTTGCATGGGTATGATATATATGATGATATACGATTGGTAATTCTGTTCTTGATCGCTTATGTTCAATGTATCGATGGTTTAAGCGGGTTAGATTGTGATAAAGTGCTGAAATCAGGATGCTGAATGGTGTTTACAGCCAACTTCAACTAGCTGTAACTTGGTTATTATTTATCGAAAAACGGATTTTCTGAAGTCTAATACGTAGAGTTTTGAAAAATGCTTCTAATGGCGCTGGATTCATATTTTTCTGAAGTCGTTTGGTATTTTTAAGTGGCCAATTATGTTCAGTAACTGAAGCTGTGAAAATTCTGAAAAATTGTTAGTTGGTTATTGAGTCGGATCTAATAATCTGTAGAGAGTTGAATCATGAAATTTGTACAGCAACTAGATATGGAAATTTCCGGGAAACTCCCACTGGAATTTTGTTAATTGGACGAACGGTGATTTTTAAATAAATTCTCCCGTGGACTGCAGTCAGAAAGTGACGAATCTGACTACAGCCTAGTATATTAATATTTATGAATAATTGGTAAAGTGTTAGGACTTGAAAAATTTATATAAAATTCTACATTGTAGTTGACACCTTCTGTAAAATAATTGGAATTTTTGGAATGTTGAAACTATTTTATAAAAATCCTCGAAAACAGCCTAATTATGAGTATATAAGCTGAAACTTGATAACTTACGAATGTGTGTACCAAAGTGTTGTATGGATTGATTGTGTTCATGATAAATTGTTTTGATCACTATATTGGTATGATGATACTTGCATGCATGATTTGAGTCTTAGGAATTGTCATTGTATGTACCGCATTGTGTGTTAGTATGTGTAGGGCTTGTATCAGTGTGTTCACACACTAACTCTAAATCAATTGACTTGTTAGGACGCAATTAACGGTCCCATCATTTGCAACTTCTGTGTTACACTAACCGAGCAACTAAAGGTGAGTTCACGGCCCCTAATTTTATCCGGTTTCAAACAACAGGGGGAGAAACATGTATCCACTCTACAACTCTATCTCTTTACGTTATACGAAATTAACGTCATTAAACTATTCGGTAACTAAGTTAATGTTAATGTACGTTATGGTCACTAAGCAGCTATATCACACAAGTCCTCGACAAACTCTCGGATCGTTAGTATTGGGTTAGATAGCGGGGAAATTATAAGTAGTACTACTGCGCCCGACAAGCCCCACCCGAGCTAGTCGCGCTAGCTGACCGGGTATGGTCAACGGGTGAATAATTTGGCCTAACTTCGCCATGGTCAGTGATAGGCCTGGCAACACGGAGGCACAACAGTCAGCTTCGATCGCGAACACTTACGTGACATAACTTTAGGCTAGCTACCTACATGTTAACATTGAACTTAATTACGAATCAACAATATTATCCCGGGTTAGGGATAATGGAACCAACAACGTTATTATTCCGGGTTAGGAATAATGGAACCTCATTATTATTCCGGGTAAGGAATAATGGAACTAAATCGTTATCCCGGGTTAGGGATAACGGGGGAAACAAACTTATAACCGAACAAACGAATTTATGAAAACCTGTGAACTCACTCTTCTTAAATGTTGACACTTGTTTCTTTACATGTTTCTCAGGACGCTAGGAGCTCTAGGTGCACTCACTTGCATTGATCAAGACATCTTTTATCGAGTCTCATTTACAAACATTGTTTTGGGTTTTTCTTTAGTTTTGGCATTTGTGTTGGCGCCCGTTCCTCTACTTTATTTTTATGCTTCCGCTCGACTTTAAAAACTAATGCTTCCGCTAAACATTGAAAACTAACTAAGACAATATAAAATCTACTATGAATGGTTAAACAAATGATTTTGGAAAACGTATTAACAAATCATATAGAGTCGTTCGACGTACTAGTGTCTCAGATTCTGGTTTGTTCACACGCCTCGAGGTAAAACTCTGCAAGTGGAAATTGAGGGTGTGACAGATTGGTATCAGAGCCACTAGCTATAGAGAACCAGGTTTGCATTAAAAGTAGACCTAAACTATAGCTGATTACACGACACTAGACGTAGTTTGGCACCGAACTGTTATATCTTGTTATGTGATGTACCACAATTGTGTTATGTAGAATATGAATGCATAATAAGAAATGAATGCAACTCGTAACTAACTACACAACCTAACAGGCAATGTCATCATCATCATCATCCGACAAACTTTCGCAACCAAGGGCGCCGGGAAAGGCACCTATGGTGGAATCCTCACCATCTTATGGCGTGGAGACACGCTCAGCTGCGAGAAAAAGGCTCGCTCTAGGGGAGGAGTCGTCCTCACGCCCGACCATCGCTGTGCCGGTCGAACCGGTTAACTCGGTAGAAGTAGGGAGCGACCTACTTAGAGATATGATACGGAAACAACAAGAACAATTAGAAAGAATGCATGAAACCATCCTAGCACAGGGATGGATGATACGACAATTTTCAGGTAAAACTGGATCGCTCGAGGAAGAGCAACATACGAGTAAGATAGCTCGTAACACTTTAGCTAGAGATCTTCGTGCTGAGCAGATAAGGGCTGACTGGCTCGAAGACAGAGTCCTTGAATCTAGCTGGAGAATTCAAGAACTAGAACAGAATCAGGCACCTGCACCAGTACCCGCACCAGCACCAGTCCCTCCAGTGCCGGTAGAGGAGGATCCGGAAGAGGATCCAGAGGAGGACCCAGAAGAGGATCCAGAGGAGGATCCGGAGGAGGATCCGGAGGAAGATCCAGCTGTAGAAGCTGGAAACGCCGCGGAGGATGACGGTAACGATAGCGATTTGGGGGATGGAGACGTAGAAGACTGACACGTCTCGCTTATTTTATTTACTTTCCTTCAGTCTATTTATTTTCCTACTTATGTTTAAACTTGAGACTTTATAGTAAACTGATATGTTTGGTTGGCACTTTGTAAGACGTTGAAACTTTATTTAATTGAATATTTCTTTTGACTGTTTAATTTATTTGGGTTGACATAATCTGAGGAATTATTAAGTATGGAATAGGATAACTATATTGGATATATAGACTTATCGGTGTGTGTTTATGTTGTCTTACGAAGATCTAAATGGCAACTGGACGTCGCGGAAACCTTAACATGACGCCCGAAGAATTAGCTGATCCAAGAGCACGTGAATGCAGCTCTAGCGGGTGTTCAGAACCAACCGGCAAGTAACCATTATTAAATTTTCATGGGAAAATCTAATAGTTGGGCTAGTAAAAATTCCTCGCTGACTACCTGTCCTCTGTCAGTAGGAGGGGGTCTTAACCCCTACAAGATGTTCCTCGACGCGAAGCCAAGCAAATTCACGGGGGCAGAAGGACCCATAGGACTGGTCCGCTGGATCGAAAAATCCGAATCAGTGTTTGAAATGTGCAACTGTCTGGAGGCCAACAAGGTCAAGTATGCAGCCTCAACATTGGAAGATGGGGCACTAACTTGGTGGAATGCACAGGTCCAAACGCGTGGACTTATTGCTGCAAATGCAATGGCCTGGGCCGAGTTTAAGGCCCTAATCAAAGAAGAGTACTGTCCGCGAGACAGAGTTCAACAGTTGGAGCAAACATTATGGAACCACAAGATGGTGGGATCTGAAATCGAAGCATACACAGCAAAACATCACGACCTGGTATTTTTATGTCCCGATCTGGCCAACACTGTGGAGAAACGACTCGAGTTCTACCTTGGGGGTCTGGTCCCTGAGATTCAGGGTATGGTAATGGCTAGCAACCCTGCAACTGAACATCAAGCAATCAGGTTGGCGCACAAACTCACCGATAAGGCGGTGGAACAAAAGAAGTTGCCAACTCGGGGTACGACTGAAGTTGCCCCTGATAATAAAAGAAAGTTTGAAGACTCGTCTGCTCGACAGTCTTCGTCATCCCAGCCACAACAGGGGAACCAGAAACGGTTCAATAATTACAACAGCCACCGGGGTCACAATAATCAGCCTGCCAACAACAACCAAAACACAAGCGGCTATGTAGGTCGAAAGCCGCAGTGCAATCGCTGTAATCTTCATCATCACGGCCCTTGTGCCGGGAATCGCTGCCAACGATGTGGCAAAGTGGGACATGTGGCAAAGGATTGTCGTGGGGAAATCATGTCCCGACAAAACCAAAATCAACCCCAGGGTCAGCAGCAGGGTGTTAACCGGGGATGCTATCAGTGTGGTAGCACTGCCCACTTCAAAAGAGACTGCCCACAGCTGCGTAACAACAACAACAATGGTGGGAACAACCACAACCACAATAATCACAACAACAACAATAACAACAACAATAATGGAAATGGTGGCACAGGAGGTGCCAAAGGTCGCGCATTTACGCTGGGCCGCGGAGAGGTCAGAAACGACTCGAACGTGGTCACTGGTAAGTTTCCCCTTAATGAACATTTTGCTACTGTGCTTTTTGATACGGGTGCGGATAGGAGTTTTATATCTGAGTCTTTTAGGAAGAACCTAAATCTCACGCCTAAACCCTTAGAGACCCCTTATGCCATAGAACTAGCCGATGGTAATTCTGTAGATGTGACCCAAATAGTATCCGGCTGTCAACTCAAACTCGCGGGTCACACCTTTACCATTGATTTGATGACAACTACCCTGGGTAGTTTTGACGTGGTAGTCAGAATGGACTGGCTATCCGACGTCCGAGCTGAAGTTCTCTGCTTCGAAAAATCTATCCGTATTCCGCTCTCTAACGACGAAATCTTGACGGTGCAAGGCGAGAAGGCAGGCGCCGTCACAAACATCATCTCTTACATGCAAGCGCAGAAGTATCTTCAGAGGAAGAACTCCTTTGCTTTGCTCGCACTGGTTACCGAACAGCCTAAGGACGAGAAACGTATAGAAGACATCCCCGTCGTCCGTGATTTTTCTGATGTATTCCCAGAGGAGTTACCTGGTCTTCCACCACATCGACAATTGGAGTTCGAAATTGAATTGGCAAACCATGCAACTCGCATCGCCAAGGCCCCATACCGCCTAGCTCCAGCCGAGCTGCAAGAGCTGTCTACCCAACTTCAGGAACTGTTAGAAAAAGGATTTATCCGACCTAGCACTTCGCCATGGAGAGCTCCAGTCCTTTTTGTCAAGAAGAAGGACGGGACCTTCCGCATGTGCATCGACTACAGGGAACTCAATAAGGTTACTGTCAAGAACCGATACCCATCACCTCGCATCGACGATCTCTTCGACCAACTTCAAGGGTCAAGCCACTACTCCAAGATTGATCTACGGTCCGGTTACCACCAGTTATGCGTCAGGGAGGAGGATATCGCTAAGACGGCATTTCGTACTCGGTATGGCCATTATGAGTTCTTGGTCATGCCCTTCGGTCTCACCAACGCACCCGCAGTGTTCATGGACCTCATGAACCGTGTGTGTAAACCATACCTCGACAAGTTTGTCATTGTGTTCATCGATGACATACTCATCTACTCTAAAGGTGAAGAAGAACATGCTGAACATCTACGATTACTGCTGGGATTACTTCAACAGGAGAAACTATATGCCTAGCTTTCAAAGTGTGATTTCTGGATTCGGGAAGTTCAATTCCTCGGGCATATCGTAAATGAAAAGGGTATCCACGTCGACCCCGCCAAGATTGAAGCTATCAAAAACTGGGAAGCACCCAGGACACCGACGGAGATCCGCCAATTTTTGGGTTTGGCTGGTTACTACAGACGTTTCATCGAAGGATTTTCAAAGATCGCGCAACCGCTTACTACCCTCACCCGGAAAGGCATCAAGTATGCTTGGGGTGACAAGCAAGAAGCGGCATTTCACTTGCTGAAACAGAAACTTTGCAGTGCACCCATTCTGTCCTTGCCGGAAGGGACAGATGATTTTGTAGTATATTGTGATGCTTCCATTCAGGGATTGGGATGCGTACTCATGCAACGCGATAAGGTCATCGCGTATGCGTCCCGACAATTGAAGGTTCACGAGAAAAACTACACAACACATGACCTGGAATTGGGAGCAGTAGTGTTTGCACTTAAGATTTGGAGACACTACCTATATGGAACGAAGTGCACAATCTTTACAGACCACAAGAGCCTCCAACACATCTTTGATCAGAAGGAGTTGAACATGCGACAGCGTCGCTGGTTCGAACTCTTGAACGATTATGAATGTGCCATTCGGTATCACCCGGGTAAAGCTAACGTGGTAGCTGATGCCCTCAGTAGGAAAGAACACTTGAAACCTCGTCGGGTACGAGCACTACAGCTCACGATTCATTCGGGGTTACCCGAACAGATACGCGACGCGCAGTTAGAAGCAGTTAAGGAAGAAAACATCAAGGCCGAATCGGTGGGAAAGATGGAACGCGATTGGGAAGTAAAACCCAATGGAGCCCGGTATTTCATGAGTCGTATATGGGTACCTCTCTACGGAGATCTTAGAAAGCTAGTCATGGACGAAGCTCACAAATCCCGATACTCTGTCCATCCTGGTTCGGATAAGATGTATCAGGACCTTAAAGCTGCGTATTGGTGGCCCAACATGAAAGCTGATATAGCCACCTACGTGAGCAAGTGTTTGACTTGTGCGAAAGTCAAGGTAGAGCATCAGAAACCATCGGGGTTACTTCAACAACCTGAGATCCCAGTGTGGAAATGGGATCAGATCTCGATGGACTTCATCACTAAACTCCCGCGAACTTTGGGTGGTTGCGATACCATCTGGGTGATTGTGGATCGTTTAACTAAGTCCGCACACTTCCTAGCTATTAAAGAAATAGATAAGATGGAGAAGTTGACTCGCATCTACATTAAGGAAGTAGTTTCTCGGCACGGAGTGCCAACGTCCATCATCTCAGACAGAGATGCCCGCTTCACGTCCAACTTTTGGCAGTCACTTCAGAAAGCGTTGGGAACACGCTTAGATATGAGCACAGCTTATCACCCTCAGACTGATGGTCAAAGCGAAAGGACCATACAGACCTTGGAAGACATGCTTAGGGCGTGCGTAGTAGACTTCGGGAATAGTTGGGAAACCCACCTGCCTTTAGTGGAATTCTCATATAACAACAGTTACCATACGAGTATATCGGCAGCACCGTTTGAGGCATTATACGGTCGTAAATGTAGATCACCGGTCTGTTGGGCAGAAGTCGGTGACAGTCAACTCACAGGCCCTGAGTTGATACTTGAGGCTACTGAAAAGATTGTACAAATCAGAAACCGCATGGCGGCGGCACGAGATCGACAGAAAAGCTACGCTGATCAACGACGCAAACCGCTCGAATTTCAAGTAGGCGACCGCGTCCTACTGAAGGTGTCACCCTGGAAGGGTGTAATCCGCTTTGGAAAACGAGGCAAACTAAACCCACGGTACGTAGGCCCGTTTGTGATCTTGAAACGTATTGGACCCGTAGCTTATCAATTAGACCTTACTGCCGAACTCAGTGGAGTTCACAACGTTTTTCGCGTGTCGAATCTGAAGAAGTGTCTATCAGATGAAACCCTAGTCATTCCATTGGATGAGATTCAAGTGGATGAACAACTGCACTTTGTGGAACAACCTATCGAGATCATGGATCGTGAGATCAAGACTCGAAGGCATAGTAAGATTCCAACCGTCAAGGTCCGTTGGGACTCTAAGCGTGGACCGGAGTTCACATGGGAAAGAGAGGACCAAATGAAAAGCAAATACCCACACCTCTTTGCAGCTGAGCAGCAAACTAACCATACCAGCAACTAAATTTTCGGGACGAAAATTCTTTTAACATGGGGATGATGTGACAACCTGGGAATTTCTTGTAATTTCGCGTACCATTGTTAACGAACTAAATCTTTGTGCGTGGCACTCTAAACATGTACACTGCATTCTAAACTGCGTTTACTCAATTTTCGGGACGAAAATTCTTTCAACATGGGGATAATGTGACATCCCGGTTTTTCAGATATCTTAAACGCACTACTTCACGGTTATTCGTTCCTACGCTAAATTGATTCGGAGACTTAAATTGCACGCTCGAAATAATTACGATAATTTCGTGTACTTGTCAAATGAATTACGTGCTACGTCTTAAACGTTTATAAGTTGGTGCGTTATTATGTGATGTTCCAATTTCGTTTTTTGTTTTAGTTGAAAAATGTAGATATAATAATAGATAAATAAATCGAACCGAGCCGCGAAATGAATAGACCTCACTTCCTTGCGACTCAAGTAGTTAAACTTGAGGACCAAGTTTTAAACCCAAACCAACCCACCCGAACCACTTGCGGCCGTGAGCACCCCAAACCGCAAACCCATCCCTTATCCCTTTACCTCTTGCGCTATATATACACATACATGCATGTGCATTGCTTCACAAACAAAACACACAAACCCTAGCAACCGACGGCAGCCCTTCCTACCCTCCCTCTCGATCGCAAACGGCCTTCTTGCACTTCCTTTGATCGTGACAGCAGCTTGCCCCTTTTCTCCCTCTCGGTCGCAAGTCTCGCCAACATCCGAATCGGTCCCATCTAGTTCTCGGCTCATAGATCTTATTGTAAAGGTTAGAGTTATCATTATTTGAAAAGTTATAATAGGATTATAAACTCTTGATCATGTTTGAATGTAGTGTTATGTTGTTAGCCGATGTATTTATGCTAGTTGCGGTTAAGATGATTAGAGGAATCCAGAAACATTAGGCTGCGTTTTGTGTAATAAAAACTATATGTTATGATTAGGATTTGCATGGGTATGATATATATGATGATATACGATTGGTAATTCTGTTCTTGATCGCTTATGTTCAATGTATCGATGGTTTAAGCGGGTTAGATTGTGATAAAGTGCTGAAATCAGGATGCTGAATGGTGTTTACAGCCAACTTCAACTGGCTGTAACTTGGTTATTATTTATCGAAAAACGGATTTTCTGAAGTCTAAAACGTAGAGTTTTGAAAAACTCTTCTAATGGCGCTGGATTCATATTTTTCTGAAGTCGTTTGGTATTTTTAAGTGGCCAATTATGTTCAGTAACTGAAGCTGTGAAAATTCTGAAAAATTGTTAGTTGGTTATTGAGTCGGATCTAATAATCTGTAGAGAGTCGAATCATGAAATTTGTACAGCAACTAGATATGCAAATTTCCGGGAAACTCCCACTGGAATTTTGTTAATTGGACGAACGGTGATTTTTAAATAAATTCTCCCGTGGACTGCAGTCAGAAAGTGACGAATCTGACTGCAGCCTAGTATATTAATATTTATGAATAATTGGTAAAGTGTTAGGACTTGAAAAATTTATTTAAAATTCTACATTGTAGTTGACACCTTCTGTAAAATAATTGGAATTTTTGGAATGTTGAAACTATTTTATAAAAATCCTCGAAAACAGCCTAATTATGAGTATATAAGCTGAAACTTGATAACTTACGAATGTGTGTACCAAAGTGTTGTATGGATTGATTGTGTTCATGATAAATTGTTTTGATCACTATATTGGTATGATGATACTTGCATGCATGATTTGAGTCTTAGGAATTGTCATTGTATGTACCGCATTGTGTGTTAGTATGTGTAGGGCTTGTATCAGTGTGTTCACACACTAACTCTAAATCAATTGACTTGTTAGGACGCAATTAACGGTCCCATCATTTGCAACTTCTGTGTTACACTAACCGAGCAACTAAAGGTGAGTTCACGGCCCCTAATTTTATCCGGTTTCAAACAACAGGGGGAGAAACATGTATCCACTCTACAACTCTATCTCTTTACGTTATACGAAATTAACGTCATTAAACTATTCGGTAACTAAGTTAATGTTAATGTACGTTATGGTCACTAAGCAGCTATATCACACAAGTCCTCGACAAACTCTCGGATCGTTAGTATTAGGTTAGATAGCGGGGAAATTATAAGTAGTACTACTGCGCCCGACAAGCCCCACCCGAGCTAGTCGCGCTAGCCGACCGGGTATGGTCAACGGGTGAATAATTTGGCCTAACTTCGCCATGGTCAGTGATAGGCCTGGCAACACGGAGGCACAACAGTCAGCTTCGATCGCGAACACTTACGTGACATAACTTTAGGCTAGCTACCTACATGTTAACATTGAACTTAATTACGAATCAACAATATTATCCCGGGTTAGGGATAATGGAACCAACAACGTTATTATTCCGGGTTAGGAATAATGGAACCTCATTATTATTCCGGGTAAGGAATAATGGAACTAAATCGTTATCCCGGGTTAGGGATAACGGGGGAAACAAACTTATAACCGAACAAACGAATTTATGAAAACCTGTGAACTCACTCTTCTTAAATGTTGACACTTGTTTCTTTACATGTTTCTCAGGACGCTAGGAGCTCTAGGTGCACTCACTTGCATTGATCAGGACATCTTTTATCGAGTCTCATTTACAAACATTGTTTTGGGTTTTTCTTTAGTTTTGGCGTTTGTGTTGGCGCCCGTTCCTCTACTTTATTTTTATGCTTCCGCTCGACTTTAAAAACTAATGCTTCCGCTAAACATTGAAAACTAACTAAGACAATATAAAATCTACTATGAATGGTTAAACAAATGATTTTGGAAAACGTATTAACAAATCATATAGAGTCGTTCGACGTACTAGTGTCTCAGATTCTGGTTTGTTCACACGCCTCGCGGTAAAACTCCGCAAGTGGAAATTGAGGGTGTGACACTGTCACTGTTGAAGTTCCTGTTCAAGTTACACCTCAATCAACACCAAAATCTACAACAAAAGCTACTACACCAAAGCCAAAGCAATCAACTCCTCAAAGTTCCAGAGCTAGAGGATTCAAAGATGCTTTCGGTGATATTCCAGAGAATATTACACATCCTGTCACTGCTGATGATCTTACAGGCTGGTTTGAAGACATTCCAATTGATAAGCTAGAGAAAAGACTCAGAGATTTGGAAGATAAAGCCAAATAGAACGAAGTTGATAAAGCAGCTCTTGAAGAGAAGTTAAAGCAAAGTGAAGTTGAGAAAGAAATATTGCAAGACAAAGTGAAATTTCTGGAAGACGATAGAGGTTACATGAAAGTTATGGTCGAAAGCTTAGGTGCTGCAAATGAGAAATTAGAGAAAGAGATAGCTGATTTGGGAACAGAAAGTGATATGAATGACAGAAGGTTTGCAAGGCTGCAAAAAGTGTTAACTAATAGCCTTGGCATTGATTTTATAGCCGAGTATGAAAGGCTTGATGTTCAGGAAGCAAAAGCAAAAGAGTTAGCAGAGCAGGGCAAAGGCAAAGGGGTGATTGATGATATCCCTAAATCTTCAGAGAAGCCTATTATAGAAAAGATTGTAGAATCAGAGAAAGCTCCTGAAACAAAGGTTGTTACTGAAGATGTTCCTGAACAGAATGTCGAATCAATCAAAGCGTCTGAAGCAGAACAAAAAGATGACGACGAGGAAGATAAAGATGAAAAAGATGACGACCCTACCGGTGACGATACTAAGGATGATTCAAATCATGATGGTGATGATAATGATGATCAGGGGGCGTTTGTTTAAAAGTTGATTCTTCAAAAGTTCATTTAGAGTTTGATTTTGAATCTTTGATTGACGATAATGCTAACACGGAGGATGATCAATGTAAGGGGGAGTCTACAGAATAGACATGGCCTAAAGATGATGATGTTTCTGAACCTATTGTTACTATGCCTGTTGCTGCTATACACTAGAAGCGTTGATGATTATGTTGGAACCGAGTATAGAGGAAGGGGAGTTTGCACATGATTATACCAAGGAAGAGTTGGCTAGAATGTTTGAAGTTGATGCTGATTCATTCGAGTTTGATTTTGAGGAAGAATTGGTGAATATAAAGACGTTCAAACCGAAAGAATATGTGTATAAGCGTGTGGCTGAGGCAGATGATTATGATCGAGTGATATTTGAAGATTCTGACGATGATGAAGCTGAGAAGTATTCTAATCTCAACACTGACAAGTTTCCTACGATTGAAGAGTTGATGAGCCAGATAGACGTTGATTTGTTGAAACAAAAGATAGATGAAGTTGTGAAGACATGCAACATTCTGAAACGTTATACGAAAGAATAGATTGCCAAAGCCAAGAGATCGTGGTTTAAAGAGATACTGAAGGAAAGAAAGTTCAAAAGGCCACTAGCGTTCTTTACAAGAGATAAAGATGTTTCTCTAGGTGACATTCTTAGCTAGGGATGGATACGAGAACTTGATGTTCATGCCATAAAGAGAGAACTCGGAGTTTAGTATTTCAGACATTTGACAGACATTAAAACATTGCCGTTCTGGAATGTTGAAGAGTTGGTACAAACAAGGAATATAAGTCTGCAAATGAAGTTTAATGAACAAAGACTCTGGAGGGTGATAAAGTTTGAAGCATCAAGGGGTTTCGAGTTATGGAAACCGTTTATCCCTAAACGAAGAGTTAAGATTAACAAGAAAACGGGAGAGATGTTACGCTAGTGATTAAGCGTCCACGAGCTATGAAGAATATGCCACTGAAGCCTATTGAACAGGATTTTCATCCTTACTTTCTGTGGTGGCAAACAGATCCAGAGACATGTGAAGCTGTTATTGTATTACGTGCTGACGAGACATGGGATATAACGAAAGAAAAGCATCCATAACTGATTGAATGAAGTAGGATATGGGGCCTTGGAGAACGATTAGTATACTAGACCCGATGTGGCTAGTTAATTGCTCAAAGGAAGATGTGAAATGCTTGTTCTTCAACAAGATATGCTTCGATAAACGTGAAGACGTCCAAGCGAAGCAATTCCAAGGTGTGATTAACGTTTGCTATGCACATGGTATTAATTCAGGTCACATGTGGGAATCGAGATGGAGAGAGCTAGAAAGAGAAGAGTTCTTGAAAGAGGAGAAGCGTTTAGAGAAGATACACGAAAAAGGTAGGGAGGCAAGAATTAGAATATTCCAATTCATGAAGTGAGCACCTCTTACTGGCCAAACGCCTATTCCTAAGCAAGAAAGACTTTGAAAGACATACAAGAACTTTTTAGGAAGATGCTAAAGATTGAAGACTGATCAAGACACCGCGACAATATCCAAGGGGGAGTTTGTTGATACATGATGTCTATTGTCTAGGTCTTGGATCGAGTTTGTATGTTTAGGGCTTGTATTTGTTAGATTTGAAAAGTTATTTAATATGTATATACAAGTTCGGCCGAAGTTGTTGTCGGCTGATCAAGTTTGGCCGAACTTGATCCAGCATGAACACACTTCGAGCGAACTTGTGAAGTCTATACATAGGTGAGTCATGGATTCTCATTGTAAGAACTTTGCGACTTCTACAGCGAAGCTTTGTCAGTTTGGAAACTCAGTTGTAAAACTTTTGGACTTAATAAACTGACAACTAAACAATAATTCTTGTGTATTTGGTTAACATGTCATATAATTTCCGCTTATATGGACATTAGATACAAATTTAGGTTCCCGAGCTGAGGAGGACAGTCCTACCAAGTGTGGCCGAAGTTGACTTGTGATGGACAAGTTCCCCCGAACTTGTCATATGGTGGACAAGTTCGCCCGAACTTGTGCACGCCACACTTCGAGCGAACTTGTTGTTTCCTTTAAATAGGTGGTGTGTGTTCATGTGTTGTTTAAGTTTTTGCAATCCCCATGGGGAGGTGCTACCGGATTCTCTCCAGGAACTCCGGCAGCTGGACTTAAAGATGTATACTCTTTCGGTATGAATGAAGACTTCCGCTGCATTCTGTTTCTACTCCTTTATGTAATAACATTCTACCAAAACTGCTATATACGCACTAACTTCAGTCTAGAACCGTCTGATCTCCGACCTTCAATTGATATCAGAGCTACGATTATCACCTACGCTCATGAATTTGGACATTTATGGACATTAGGAGGTATTTTGGACGTAAAACATGAAATAAACGTACAACCCACGGATAAAAAGTAATATTGAACGGATAGGATTTTTAGAAAACCATTTTCGACCAGAACTATGGTGGAATCATCTCGAAATTCAAAGAAATAAGGATTCTGGATAGAAAAATGTAAAAAAAAGGGCTGGTTCGAGTTCGCCCGAACTTGTGATTTGCAGATCAAGTTCGCCCGAACTTGTAACACATTGATCAAGTTCGCCCGAACTTGTCACATGGTGACCAAGTTCGCCCGAACTTGCAACACAGAGGACAAGGTATGGAAAAATTTTGTTGATCGTTTTGACGAGACGAGTGTCCTGAAAAAATTTGGTGATAGAACTTTTTTCGAGATTTTAACGTCTGTTTCAGCATGTTCGGAGACACCGTCTAGAGCTTCAGATTACAAATTTGGTGATACGGTCACAAAATTTTAAAGATGATAGGAGAGTCATTGATACCGGTGCAGTATGTTGATCATTTGAGTGTCGTGACTAGTAATGGGCCTAAATGTTAAATCCGCATTTGATGAATACTGAAAATTCCAGATTTGAGGGGGGATTTCAGTGAAAATTTCGGTATAGTCAGAATTTGCAAAAATGAGGGGGTATAAAAATTTTACAATATATGAAGATTCCGACATTTTTTAAATTCGTTGCAACAGTATCCGGGTGGTTACCGATTGCAGATTATCGGGAAAGGCAGAGGATTGAGATTCATTGGGTATTTCAAATTCATGTCTAGTTTGAAAGCGGGTGGTTACATACCTGAGTTTGGAGGAGTTGTTTATCAGATTCTGAGGTCATGGTCGTGGATTGACACCTGAGTCGCGCGTATGGTTTGGAAGCACATACGACTGCCTATCTTTAACTCTGCTTTGCACATGAATTATTGACTGGACTAACCGCCAGGAGGTAAGGATGCTCTGTAGTTTCAGTTTCCCCGGATTGTACGCGGTACCATGATTAAGGAAGATGATATAATGGGTTGTTCAGACAAAGCTGTGTACCGGTTGTTGACGAAAGACACTATATATTTAGGATTCTGTGATTACAGGAAGTTCTGATTTTTCAGATCATGATACATATTGATGCTTAAGGGTTAGAGTCCTATCTCCGATGAAGGGGTAGTGTTTTGGTAAAAAAATTACCGAAGCAATTAAGTGATCAAACTTAGTATGTGAGGTAGCGTGCTATTGTGACTTGCAATAATATGCTAAGTTGGTTGATTATGAAAACGGTTTCGGGATATAGTCTCAGGATAATGGACTATATCAAAATAACAAGTAAATGCAATAAAAATAGAAATTAACACAGGATATACGAGGAAAGCCCTTGATCAATTTAGATCACCGGCATAAAACCTCGGGAGCTGACAATCGCCAGCTGCCTTGTTCTTTTTATTGATCAAACAACAGGATACAACTTCGGGATACTACTTGGATCAGCTCTAAGTGTTACAATGATCGAATTGTGTGAGTGTTGTGAGTGTTTGTGATTGTTGCTGCAATTAGAGGGTGAAAGTGTACGAAATTTCGTGTGTCTTACTGCTGATCCAGCTTCCCTATATATAGTAAACAAGAGTAACTAACTATCCTACATTCTAGGGATGCTGCGAATATTCCCTTATGACTGTTGTTGACTCTCTCTTCAGGCTTCCAACGTCTTTCTTCTAACTGCCATGACCGAGTCTTCAGGAAGACCAAGCTTTGTGGATGTTGGTACCTTGCATCCAAAGCAAATCGTTGGTAACGAGTAGGATACCCCGCATGATGTTACCAATATCCTGGTTCAGTATCCTGGTCGCTGTAATTAACATGTAAAGTCAGGATATATCTTTAGGATATGAGTTAGAAAATTCTACCCATAACAATTGTCCCCAAAAATATTGTTGTTGGGATCCTGGAACCCAAACGGGCGTATTTTTCCTTGCGCAGATCGAGGCTTTTAATGGGATGTAGACGTTTGATAAGACAACTTGTAACTTCCAAGGAAAAATTCACTCATGACATCCTATCTCTAGCCTATATCTTCTCCCACTTTTTAGATAATTATCACCATTTTTCAGAGTTATCAGGTACTATCTCTTTTTCCTCTCTTTGTTTTCTCTGCTCTGTTTTCAATTCCTCCATGGCTACTCGTACACGATCGCATACCGGTGACTCAACTCCGACTTTCACCCAACAGAATCTTCTCAAGAATCCGGAGAAAGAGGTGTGCTCCTTTGATAACGCTGACATCGCCACCCTTATGGCTTCCGACGTTTTTCCCGACAAGGCAGTTAACTGGCCATTTCACCGGAATCTCCGATCAGATGTAGTATCCGAGGAATAGATCTGTTTTTTAGCTTACCCCTTTTCTTTAGGACTTCGATACCCATTTCCTGAGTTTATTATGTAGTTTTTTCTACTACCAAGCTTAGCTTCGCTCTAACCATGCCTATGATCTGGAGGGTCTTGATTGTACTCGACTGGATCAAGACCCATCACATCACTGACCTGCGTATTGAGGATATTCCCATCGCCTATCTCCTAAGATCACACGGTTCTGGTCGATTCTTGCTCTTTTCCTCCTCTAACAACCCCCTCATCCTTAAAGTGACAAAAAACGAGGATGATTGGAAGCGCAAGTTTTTCTTTGTTAAGAGGGACTCTATTGACGAAGGTGTTGACCTTCCGTCGAAGTGGTTGACCGCTGGTAGGATTTAGAGTTTTAGGGATATCCCCAAATGTATCTTGATGTTATATCCTGAACTGATATCCTTGTTTCTTCCATATAGCAAATTTCAAGGAACTAGCTCCTCCTACTGTAGATTCTGGGGAAAAGATCAAAGCAATTTACAAGTTACCTGAAAGAGACAGAAGCTTCTCGTCTCATCACCCAAGTTCAAGTCAATACTCTTCATCCAACATGTCTGGTAAAGATTATATACTTTTGTACATAGTTACGTAATTATGAAATTAAAGTTAAGATTGAGAATTCTCCCTTTTTATGCAGACCCAGCCAAAATGCCTCAAGTTTTTGATCTCGATGAACTCGACAGTTACTCTGGCCCTGTCCAAGTGAAGAAGGAATCCAGCAAGCCATCCACTGCATCCAAGCCTGCAACCAGTTCCAAAGGAATGATCATGCCTAAGCCTTCCCCTGCCACAAAGCCACGTGCCACCAACTCTCGAAAGAGAAAAGAAACAGACTCCCCTACTACCGATGAGGCTTTTCCCTACGAGAACCAGGGATTCCTCGAGTCCAGTGCCTTGATGACTTCTTCTCTTAACCAAGTAAATATCCTTATCCTGCATCCTGCACCTATATGTCGAACCGGTATGTTGATTAGAATATATATACTAATACATGTATCTCGGACTGCAGGGTCTCGGTCGCTTGACGCATCTTTACGAGGACGCATGCGGGACCAACAGGATGCTAGAGGCCAAACTAAAGGAAGCTCAAGTCATGATCAACAACCATGAAAAGATTGCTGCCGCCAAATCCGAGCATTACGAGGACAAATGCAAGGCAATGACTCAGGAAGCTCAGGCCGTTGTCAAGAAGGCTAACCAAGATGCACATGCCAAGATGGATGCTGCCCAATTGCAATATGAGCAGGATATGCATTCATATCGGGAAGGCCTCAAAGGTTCTGTCGTAATTTCCCTCCTCCAAGCCAGGCTGAAGATGGCGTATGAGGCCAAAGCTGCGGGCTTTGAATGCCCTGCCTGGAACATTGCTACCTGGGATGCGAAGCTAAAGGACCCGGGATGGAAACCTGTGGAGTGCCCTGCCAAACCGGTGGTCGAGGAGCCTTTGAAGACGGTTGAAGCTCCTAAGGATGCTGAGGCTGATGCTGGTGGCGAGGATGTGGTTTCTGGTGGTGAGGATGTGGTTGATGACACTGCCAAGGATGCGGCTGAAGATGCCGCATCATAATGGTAGTGAAGTGGGCGATGATGGATATTATCGCTTAGGCTGGAGCCCACTTTTTTAATTCGAATGGTCTATAATCCCCTAAACAATTTTACTTTTTCTGCACTTGAACAATTCAAATTTCCTGCACTTTAAACATTAGTATTTTGTGATGACCTAAGGTGGAGGTATCCTGGGTTTAGGACGAAGCCTTTGGTCATCATTGTTTATATGCTTTTAGACCTTATCACATTCTTGGTGGATGGGTCTTGGTTTAAGACGAAGCCAAGAATGTGACATTTTGGAATATTAATAATAAACTAACCTTTTAGCGTTATCCGATGTTGTTATGTTAGTACTCTGAAAAACCTGTTTTGGATATCCTGGTCAGGATACTGATGAAATATTCGGCATTTTTGTTACCTTTAATCAAAATGTTAGACAGAAACTCGGTTGAATAATATAAAATTTGGATTATTTAGACAAGGCTTTCAATCTTTGAAAAATAAAAACCATACCAGAAACACTTGTGCAATAACTTTCAACTCCAACCTTTGAATCCTTTGCAATGTCTCCAACATGGATGTCCCCTGTCTGTGCAGGATATTGCATCAGTGTATGACATGCTTGAGTATCCCTTCACTTGATGATCGAATTTTGTAACGTTTCCTTCATGAAAGAATGTGTGTAATCATGGTCACATTTATGAAATCTTTCAAAAACTATAGTTTCACTAGGGATAAACCCTTAGTATCCTTGGGATAAACCCTTAGTATCCTGGGGTTAAACCCTTGTTTTCGTACGCTATAGGCGGGAGTGTATAAACTCCAAGACTTAGAAAGGTGAAAACCTTTAAACCTTAGAGAGTATGAAAATACCCTTTCACGAGAGAGGGTGATCAATCCTGATATACAGTAAGGATCCGGGATATAGCCAACAATAACGAAATTGTCAGCCACTTTTACATGAATTGGTCCCGCCACCTTGAACTATACCTGGATACTTGCACTCTAGGCGGGGTGTTTAAACCCAATTCGGTAGAAAGATGAATACCTTTAAACCTATGAAGGGATCTGAATCCCTTAAACGTGAGAGAGGGCGCCAATCCTCTAATCTTTTGATTCATCTTGAGCGAGTATCTTGAAGCATATCCGACAAAACACCTTTAAACTAACGTGGGTGTTAGCTTGGCTAACACCTCTCCGATGCTTAAGCTAGTATTGGGTTTCATAGAAAAATAACTCAAATTAAAAATATATATTTAAAAGATATAGAATTCATACCATCCTAAGTTAGAAATCAAATTCTAAACTCACTTGAAATAAGCCTTAAGATGTATACCATTCCAGGATCTTGGTATCATATCTCCCTTCATCGTCTTGAGCCGGTATGGTCCTTTTCCTGGTTCTGACTCAATCTCGTATGGTCCTTCCTGTAACATTTGTCGAAAAACGGGTTTTTCAAACCCGCTTCGTTTATTAATCGAATAATCAATTTTATATTTTTGTTGCTCATTTAATGCCTATGTTAATTTTAAACAATACATAACTAATAAACATTTTAGATTATGGAAATTAAAATTGTTAAAAAATAAAAATGAAACAGTTAAAAATAAAAATGGGCTGCCGGGTTTCGAACCCGGGTCAGCCAGAGAGCCTTAACACCAAACACATAACCACTCTGCCACTTGATGCCTTTGTGAAATGTAGGAAACAAATAAAACATATGTTCACCTGAGAAACCACCTGTTTGCGCCAAAACTGAAACCGATATCGGCTTTCAACATTCCAGTCGATTGGGTGATCGCGGATTCCTGAAAATAACCGATAAACCGACATTCTTAATCAATTCAATCTTGAATGAACTTGAATTCATGTGATGTTCGGTTTTAATAACCGAAAACATTCACTTCCTGAATTACTTCAACAAAATCCTCATCTCGCGACTCAATAACATTCACAGAACCTCTAATTTCACTTTTACTCTAATTTCTGATCGTCGGAATCGCTTTTTGAACTCCCCGGACTTTCGCCGGAAAACCGTGTCTTTCATCAAAACGGTAAGTTTCTCAATTCTTCCATCTTCTATCAGTTGTTAGGCTTTTGCTAACTCAAACTTTTCAATCAGAATCTATCCCAGACGACGATATCAGATAATCAACACTCGCCGGAAGTTTTCTGAAAATTTCTAGATTCCGCTGTGAAACGGTATAATCATTTAAACCTTCTGATAACTCTTGTTTAGTCATTCAATTTCACAATTTGGTTAATCAAAACTATTAATTGACCCGTTCAGACGGAGTTCGTAAAACAGAGCCGACGACTTCGCCGGAGTTCTGAGAAAGATCATTTTTCCGGTATGTTCATTCCCAAAATCTTCCCTGTCCATTTCATTTTAATCAATTATATGTTTGTCAATCGAATTAAACAAGATCAGTAGAGTAATCGTTGTCTGTGTTATTGTAACGAAGAAGATGAAGTTAGTTTGTATATAAGTTTAATATAAATTGGATTATATCTCGGGTTAGACACATAGCCCAGCAGTGGACTGTGTGCAAACAACTATCACACGTCTCGAGTTTGATCCCTGACCCAACCTCACTCTCTGAAATAAAAATGCTCTTTTTAAAATCGAATGGGTTAACTCACTGAAAGATGTTAAGTATAATAAAAACCAGAATATTAACCAGGTTAGACACACAGTCCAGCGGTGGACTGTGTGCAACGTTAATCCACAGGTCCCGGGTTCGAGACCTGTTACGCACGCCGGTTCGATGATTAAAATCCTTTTTAAAAATAAATGAATTTTGGAATAAATTAAAATAGTATATAAATATAATTAAAAACAGAAATATTTCGGGTTAGACACATAGCTCAGTTGGTAGAGCTGCGTGCACGCGTACGGGAGGTCACGAGTTCGAACCTCACTCAGTGCAAACAATATAAACGACCGAACCGGTCAACAAGTCAAAGTCAAAAAGTCAACGGTCAACCCAAAAAGTCAACATATTTTTTTTATGTTTTTATTTATTTATTTAATTCAAAAATCAATTAAAAATACTTAAAAATAATGTTTTTAAAGTTAGAAAATAGCCTTAAACTCAAAAAAAATATATCTAAAAATCCTATTAAAATTATTAATAAAATCCACTCATTTACCATACCTTTCGTTATTATTTAGGTTAGTAATCCTCGTCGATCAACCCTCTAAACTCGTGCGCATTCATCATCTTCAACCGAACGCACCCAATGTGAGTGAATCTCTACAAATTCCCCGTTTTAATCACGTTTTTGGGGTGTATCATGTGTCTTATTATTATTTACATTTAAACAATTGTGCATCCATCATGTCCATGATCAAATGTGTATTCAATATGTATCAACTGTTTGTGTGGTTAATGTTTAGATTAAATTTATCATTTTCAGTACATACATTATCATAGGCCGCCGCTCCCCATTACCTATGAGCGTTGAGCTGTTCCCCATTACCTATGAGCGTGAACGAGGCGTTGCCAACATACGATCGGCTCCGTTTGATTGAGCCTTGATCGCACATACATTTATCATAGGCCGTCCGTTCCCCATTACCTATGAGCGTGAACGTGACGTTGCCAACATATACAGTATCATTCATGTTATATATTCATGCAAGTTGGTTTGTTATTGTATGTTATTGTATGATATGGTTTGTTATTGTTATTGTTATTGTATGTTTATTTACGTTTGCTCACATATGATTATTGCACAGTTTTCCATAATAAATATAACAAGAAAATAATAATAAATGTTTTCTAACAAGGTTCACTCGCCAACTTATGTTGACCTAAAACCCCCCATTTTTACACATGATACAGGTGATCCAGCTGCCGCAAGAAACATATAAGATGGCTTAGAAGAATAAACCGGTTTAGACTTTGGATTGTTTAGTTGGTTATCTTTCTTTGTAATTGTATGAACTTGTTTGGAATATTGAGGATGTAATTTTGAATTTAATAAATATGAAACATATTAGTAAACATCATGAGCTTTGGTGATAACCCAATTATGCCCCAACTCTTATTCCGCTGCGGGTCGGGGTGTGACAGATTGTATTAGAGCCATGACTATAGGGATATAGGATAGGTTATTAGACCCTTAGAGCCTATACTATAGTTGATTAGAATTTTTAAAAATTTTTGTGTGTTACATGCAAAATTCATGATGTTTATATGTTTTATGTTTAATGTTACATTCAATGTTATGCAAGCATGTTCATAAGTACATATTATTATACAATATCTATCATGAATCATATTCTCATAACATATCATATCCATGAGAGCACACACCACATCATTTCCATGATTTTTTTTTTGCAATGGTTTTTGTATTTTCAAATCACATCAAAGTGAGTTCTCATGACGGGCATGTAGTAACTGGAAGGGTACAAGTACCGGTAGTCGGAACGTCCTGTCTAGGCTTGGCATTCGTATAAATCCAAAATAAAGGACCAGTTTGCCTACCTGGCGTCTAACGATGAGAGTACGAGGGACCTATTAGGCCAAAGCATGCTATACCAAACGTCGTGTGAGCTAACCCCACTTTGAGTTGTCATTGTGTCTACACCTGGACACCTTCCGACCATACATCTCGTAAACATATTTCATGGTTTTCATTCGGGTGATGCGAGTGTTAAACCGCCAATACCAATGTGAATCCTACTAAGCCAATAGTCATGGGGGCCCACATGACTATACAGGTGAAGGTATGGGGGACATTTGAGGCCGAACATGAGCAAACCCAAGACATCCTATGGATGTAGTTGCATTATTGATGTTTATGTTATTTTAATTTTTTTTAGACACATGACACCTAAAAAGACTCCATAAACTCACAATCTTCTTATGTATATTCCTGTAGATGTCGGCTTGGCAACAACGAGGGGGTAGAAGATCAGGAAGGTCAAACGAACGCTTGGCCACTCAAATCGCAAAACAAATGGCCGCGGTGCTTCCTGACATTATAGTTCAAGTCCAACAAGCTCTCGCCGCAAATCCCATCAATCCTCCCCAGCAAGAAGACCAGAACATCGGCAACCCTCCTTCCAAAAAGTGCTCATATAAACATTTCAAGTCTTGCGATCCTCCGAAATTTGAAGGGACCGAAGGTGTCACTGCTCTCCTCCACTGGTTTGAGGAAATGGAAAACACCTTCCTCAACTGCGATTGTCCCGAGGATCGCAAGGTACGTTACGCAACCGGGAGGCTATTTGGGGTAGCTCTTACCTGGTGGAATACTGAAAAAGGTAAGAGTGGAATCGAAGATGCAATGGCCTTAACGTGGGAGGAGTCAAGGGAAATCATGACAAGACGCTGTCCTAGAAGTGAGATAAAAAAGTTAGAGGATGAATTTCATTCGTTGAAACAAAAGGAGGGAGATCATACTTCCTACAACAAATGGTTTTTAGAGTTGAACCAAATGGTCCCTAACTTGTTCACCCCAGTTTACCGCTTAGTCGAACACTATATTCGAGGCCTCCCCTCGAAAATTTAAGACTCAGTTCTCAGCACTTTGCCTGCAACACTCGAAGCTGCTATGGAACTAGCGACAGAGCTTACCGAGAATCGTATTCGCAACGGCAAATTTAAAGATGAGAAAAAGAAAGCCCCCGTTGAGGGCCAAACTTCAAACCACTCCACCTCCTCCTCAAAGTTTGCTAACAAGAGGAAACGAAACACCAGAAACTTTGCTGTCACACAAACAAATTTCCCCATCCCTGCTGCACCCATACCCAAGTTGCCCTCTCACCTTCACCATATAAAAGGCCATACTCCGGCCTATACCCAAAATGCAACCGTTGCCAATACCATCACTTTACTGATCATCCCTGCCAACATTGCACCGGCTGTGGTCGCGCATGTCACACCATTCAAACCTGTCGCGTACCTCTGCGAACTAACCGCCATCAGCCCTCAACCCAACCCCACCATCAGATAGTGGGTCAAGCCCAACAACCTTTACTACTACCACCTACCCAACATGTAGCCCAATCCTACTACCAACCCAACTATCCCATGGTGCAACCTATGCGGGCTTGTTACAACTGTGGAGACCCGAACCATTTCAGAAACACCTGTCCACGCCTAGTGAATATTATCCATGCCCAAGCACAAGCTAATCCAGTAAACCAGACTAATCAAGCTCCTCCACCTGCAAGAGGAAGAGCTTTTAACATCAACGCCAATCAAGCTAGGGCTGACAACAATGTGGTTAACGGTACGTTTCTCATCAATGGTAGTTATGCATCCATGTTATTTGATAATGGCGCGGATAAAAGTTTTGTGTCCTTAGAATTTGAACCCATCCTCAACTAGATTTGTGATAAACTCATAGAATCCATAACGATAGAAGTTGCTGACGGAAAACCGGTCTTATTAAACTCTATTATACGCAATTGTACTCTCACCCTAAACGATCATGATTTTCCAGTTGACCTCATTCCTATGAAGTTGGGAAGTTTCGACATTATAATTGGTATGGACTGGCTCAGCCAACATCATGCTGAAGTTGTATGCCGCGAAAAGTTTATATGCATTCCTCTTGCAAACGGTCAGACTCTACGAATCTTTGGAGAAACCCCTTCGAAAGGGCTCAAATTAATGTCCTGTCTTCAAGCCCGAAAATATCTCCGTAAGAATTATGTCGCATTTCTAACTCATGTCGTCAAAAAGGGAACCAAGGAGAAGAAACTTGAAGGCATCCCAGTAGTAAAAGATTTTCCACAAGTTTTTCCTGACGACATTTCAGGACTTCCTCCCGTGAGAGAAGTCGAATTCCGCATTGCTCTTATACCTGGAGCTACACCAGTTGCAAAATCTCCTTATAGGTTAGCCCCATCCGAAACGCAAGAGCTAGCCAGTCAATTGCAAGAGTTGACGGACAAAGGATTCATACGTCCTAGCTCCTCGCCTTGGGGTGCACCTGTTCTTTTTGTAAGAAGCAAGATGGAATGTTTCGCATGTGCATCGACTACAGAGAACTCAACAAGTTAATGGTCAAGAACCGCTACCCATTACCTCGCATCGATGATCTTCTTGACCAACTTCAAGGCGCCAGCTGTTTTTCAAAAATCGACCTTCGTTCTGGTTATCATCAACTCAGAGTACATGAATAAGACGTCCCAAAGACCGCCTTCCGAACTCGTTATGGTCATTATGAATTCATGGTCATGCCATTTGGTCTAACCAACGCCCCAACTGTTTTCATGGATCTAATGAACAGAGTCTGCAAACCTTATCTCGACCGTTTTGTTATAGTCTTCATCGACGACATCCTCATCTACTCAAAGTCTAAGTCTGATCATGAACGACACCTTCGACTCATCCTTACACTCTTAGAGAATGAAAAGCTCTACGCCAAATTCTCCAAATGCGAATTCTGGTTAAAAGAGGTACAATTCCTTGGACATGTCGTCAATGACAAGGGAATACATGTCGACCCCTCAAAGATCAAAGCAGTACAAGAATGGCAAGCGCCACGTACACCAACCGAAGTAAGATCATTCCTTGGTTTGGCTGGTTATTATCGCCGTTTCATTGCAAATTTCTCCCGCATCGCTGTACCACTCACGGCTTTAACACATAAGGGAAAACCCTTCATTTGGGGACCCAAACAAGAAGAAGCCTCCAAACCCTTAAACAAAAACTCTGTGATGCACCTATCCTCACTCTTCCTGAAGGTTGTGATGACTTCGTGGTTTATTGCGACGCGTCAGGGCAAGGACTAGGCCGTGTTCTAATGCAAAGAGGAAAGGTGATAGCTTATGCTTCTAGACAACTCAAAATTCATGAGAAGAACTACACCACCCACGACCTAGAACTTGGAGCCGTTGTGTTCGCTCTTAAGATATGGAGACATTACCTTTACGGTACTAAGTGTGAAATATACACTGACCATAAGAGCCTCCAACATATCTTCAACCAAAAGGAGTTAAACATGAGGCAACGGAGATGGGTTGAACTTCTTAATGACTACGACTGTGAAATTCGGTATCATCCTGGCAAGGCAAACGTGGTGGCCGATGCACTCAATCGAAAGGGTTATGCGAACTCCATTCGTCTTCTATGTTCGCAAATCATAACCGACATCAAAGATCAAATTCGAGAAGCCCAACATGTTTCAGTAACGGAAGACGACGTACGAAAGGAGCTGTCCTGTGGAGCTGAACTTAAAATTGAAACTAAATCCGATGGTATTCTGTACTATCTAAATCGCATATGGATTCCTGACCACAACAACCTTCGTGAATTCCTTATGAATGAGGCACACAAAATACGACACCCAGGAGCCGACAAGATGTATCAAGACCTTCGATACACCTACTGGTGGCCTGAAATGAAAAAGGATATTGCTGTTTTTGTTTCCAAGTGCCTTACATGTTCCAAGGTAAAAGCTGAACATCAAAGACCCTCAGGACCATTGTCCAACCTGAAATACCTGTATGGAAGTGGGAAAACATAACCATGGACTTCATTACCGGGTTACCTCGCACTTCTGGTGGGTATGACACTATATGGGTAATCATTGATCGTCTTACAAAATCAGGCCACTTTATTCCGATCCGCGAAGATTTCAAGAACGAGAAGCTAGCTCATATCTACAACAGTGAAATCGTAAGCCGTCATGGTGTACCGTTAAGCATTATTTCAGATCGTGTTGGTCGTTTCACTTCACGAACATGGCAAGCTGCACAAGCCGCTTTGGGTACACGATTACACCTCAGTACCGCTTATCATCCTCAAACTGATGGACAATCTGAACGCACCATTCAAACTCTTGAAGATATGCTTCGAGCATGTGTCATAGACTTCAAGGGAAGTTGGGACGCTCATCTACCTTTAGTTGAATTTTCGTACAACAACAGCTATCATTCAAGTATCGGCATGGTACCTTTCGAAGCTTTATGTGGTCGTAAGTGCCGATCTCCAGTATGTTGGCACGAAATTGGGGAAGCTCAAATCACCGGTCCAGAATTGATTCAAGAAACCACAGACAAGATCCATCAAATTCGAAACAATCTTCTAGCGGCACAAAGTCGTCAAAAGAGTTACGCAGATAAATGACGAAAGCCTTTGGAGTTTAACATTGGTGATCATGTACTTTTAAAAGTATCACCGTGGAAGGGAGTAGTTCGTTTTGGCCAGAAGGGCAAGCTAGCACCACGTTACATAGGACCTTTCAAGATACTCGAAAGAGTAGGACCTGTAGCATACAAGCTTGATCTACCAGAAGAACTCAACAGAATTCACCCCACATTCCACGTATCAAACTTGAAGAAGTGCCTCGCCGATGAAAACCTCCATATCCCCCTGGAAGATAATCAGATCGATGAATCTATGCATTTCATTGAAAGACCAGTAGAGATCATGGACTTCGGAGAAAAACGTTTAAGACGGAGTCGTATTCCAATTGTTAGGGTACGCTGGGAGTCGAAACGAGGACCTGAGTTTACTTGGGAACGTGAAGACTCAATGCGCGAAAAATACCCTCATCTTTTTCCTGTTACCACTACTACTTAAATTTCGGGACGAAATTTCTAAAAGTAGGGGATACTGTAACATTTGTCAAAAAACGGGTTTTTCAAACCCGCTTCGTTTATTAATCGAATAATCAGTTTTATATTTTTGTTGCTCATTTAATGCCTATGTTAATTTTAAACAATACATAACTAATAAACATTTTAGATTATGGAAATTAAAATTGTTAAAAAATAAAAATGAAACAGTTAAAAATAAAAATGGGCTGCCGGGTTTTGAACCCGGGTCAGCCGGAGAGCCTTAACACCAAACACATAACCACTCTGCCACTTGATGCCTTTGTGAAATGTAGGAAACAAATAAAACATATGTTCACCTGAGAAACCACCTGTTTTCGCCAAAACTGAAACCGATATCGGTTTTCAACATTCCAGTCGATTGGGTGATCGCGGATTCCTGAAAATAACCGATAAACCGACATTCTTAATCAATTCAATCTTGAATGAACTTGAATTCATGTGATGTTCGGTTTTAATAACCGAAAACATTCACTTCCTGAATTACTTCAACAAAATCATCATCTCGCGACTCAATAACATTCACAGAACCTCTAATTTCACTTTTACTCTAATTTCTGATCGTCGGAATCGCTTTTCCACAGGTCCCGGGTTCGAGACCTGTTACGCACGCCGGTTCGATGATTAAAATCCTTTTTAAAAATAAATGAATTTGAATAAATTAAAATAGTATATAAATATAATTAAAAACAGAAATATTTCGGGTTAGACACGTAGCTCAGTTGGTAGAGCTGCGTGCACGCGTACGAGAGGTCACGAGTTCGAACCTCACTCAGTGCAAACAATATAAACGACCGAACCGGTCAACAAGTCAAAGTCAAAAAGTCAACGGTCAACCCAAAAAGTCAACATATTTTTTTTATGTTTTTATTTATTTATTTAATTCAAAAATCAATTAAAAATACTTTAAAATAATGTTTTTAAAGTTAGAAAATAGCCTTAAACTCACAAAAAAATATATCTAAAAATCCTATTAAAATTATTAATAAAATCCACTCATTTACCATACCTTTTGTTATTATTTAGGTTAGTAAATCCTCGTCGATCAACCCTCTAAACTCATGCGCATTCAACATCTTCAACCGAACGCACCCAATGTGAGTGAATCTCTACAAATTCCCTGTTTTAATCACGTTTTTGGGGTGTATCATGTGTCTTATTATTATTTACATTTAAACAATTGTGCATCCATCATGTCCATGATCAAATGTGTATTCAATATGTATCAACTGTTTGTGTGGTTAATGTTTAGATTAAATTTATCATTTTCAGTACATACATTATCATAGGCCGCCGCTCCCCATTACCTATGAGCGTTGAGCTGTTCCCCATTACCTATGAGCGTGAACGAGGCGTTGCCAACATACGATCGGCTCCGTTTGATTGAGCCTTGATCGCACATACATTTATCATAGGCCGTCCGTTCCCCATTACCTATGAGCGTGAACGTGACGTTGCCAACATATACAGTATCATTCATGTTATATATTCATGCAAGTTGGTTTGTTATTGTATGTTATTGTTTGTTATTGTATGATATGGTTTGTTATTGTTATTGTTATTGTATGTTTATTTACGTTTGCTCACATATGATTATTGCACAATTTTCCATAATAAATATAACAAGAAAATAATAATAAATGTTTTCTAACAAGGTTCACTCGCCAACTTATGTTGACCCAAAACCCCCCATTTTTACACATGATACAGGTGATCCAGCTGCCGCAAGAAACATATAAGATGGCTTAGAAGAATAAACCGGTTTAGACTTTGGATTTTTTAGTTGGTTATCTTTCTTTGTAATTGTATGAACTTGTTTGGAATATTGAGGATGTAATTTTGAATTTAATAAATATGAAACATATTAGTAAACATCATGAGCTTTGGTGATAACCCAATTATGCCCCGACTCTTATTCCGCTACGAGTCGCGGTGTGACACTTCCCATTTTGGAGCTAACTTCCATCAGCAAGATTAGTCGTATTCTGAAACGCTTTTCTCAATACCCAATCTACAACTTGGAATCTCCTAGTTCTTAAATTCTTGTTGTATGATTTGGCTATCCTCTGCTGGCAGCTGCCATCCTTAATTTCGCTGCGTCCCTTGCTTCGTCGACAGTATCAAGGTCTTGACACAAGGCTTCAGGATTTACTTCAGGATCCTGTAGGCTTGATCTCACTGTAGGAATCACCATTTCTGTTGGAATCACTGCTTCTGCCCCAAACACCAATGAGAATGGAGTTTTTCCAGTAGCATTCTTCACTGTTGTTCTTTCTGACCATAGTACAAAAGGTAATTATTCTGCCCATTTTCCTTTTTTAGCACCTAATCTCTTCTTCAAATTATTGACAATTATCTTGTTTAAGGATTCTGCCTGTCCATTAGCTTGAGGGTGCACTGGTGTTGATGTGATCATTTTGATTCCTCAACTCTTGCAAAATCATTGGTTCTTTTGTTGATGAATTGAGAGCCGTTGTCACAAATTATCTGGACCGGTACCCCGAATCTCGTCAGGATATTCCTTTTGATGAAAGATACCACTTCTTGATCCCTTACTTGGACAAAGGCTTCTACTTCAACCCATTTGGAGAAATAATCTGACATTTCCAGCATGAAAACCTTTCCTCCTGGAGCCTTAGGGAGTTTCCCCACTATATCCATACCCCACTTCATAAATGGCCAAGGGGATATGATAGGATATAATGGTTCAGCAGGCTGATGTAATATATTGCTGTGTCTTTGGCATGCATCACATTTTCGAGCATACTCCGCAACATCCTTTCTCATGGTCGGCCAGTAATATCCTGTTCTCAACACCTTTGAGAATAGTGATCTGCCCCCAGTATGGTTACCACAATCTCCTTCATGTATATCCTGAAGTACCTCCTTGGTTTCGGGATCTTCCAAGCACCTCAGATATGGACCTGCAAGGGATTTCTTATACAAACATTATTTATAATAGTAAAGCGTGATACCTTTATTTTAAAAGCCTTAGAATTTTTATCCTTTGACTGCATAAGATCCATTGAAATGGTTAGTAATTAATAGGGAATCCACATACACTTGAAAACATTCAATATTCATATTCTTAGCCAATTCTAATCCTGCTATCAGGGCTTCCTACTCAGCCTCATTATTAGTAGTAGGAAATTCACATCTAATAGCCTGGGGTAACATGTCCCGTGTGGCGATTTAGTAGTATTCCTAATCCTCCACCTCTTACACTAGATGCACCATTAGTATACAATATCCAAGATCCTGAATTCTCACCTAATTGTTGTACTTCTAGGTCAGCTTCATTTTGAATATCACTACTAAAATCAGCCACAAAGTTTGCTAGAGCCTGAGATTTTATAGCATTTCTAGGTTCATATATTAAATCATATGCACTTAATTTTACGGACCACTTAGCCATTCTACCAGACATTTCGGGCTTCCTAAGCACGTTTTTAATAGGACAATTGGTTTTAACATGAATCCTATGTGTTTCAAAGTAATGTCTAAGCTTAGTTGATTCCATTACTAGAGCTAATATTAGTTTTTCTAAGTGTGAGTATATGGTTTCAGCATCTAACAAGCTTATACTAACATAATAAACAGGATACTCCTGACCTTCGTGATCCTTTACCAAAACAACGCTTACTGCATTCCCTGATACTGCAAGATATAGGGATAAGGGTTCACCATCCTCAGGCTTCATCAACGGGGATGCACTTGAAAGATATTGCTTCAACTCTTTTAAGGCAGCTTCATGTCTTTCACCCCATTCAAACTTTTTGTTTTCTTCAGGATATCATAGAATTCTTTGCACTTTTCTGAGGATCTTGATATGAACCTATTTAATGCCGCTATTCTCCCTGTTAGCCTTTGAACATCCTTCATATTGGCTGGTGATTTGAGATCCAGGACAACTTTAATCTGTTCTGGACTTGCTTCTATTCCCCTCTTGGTCACCATATACCCTAGAAATTTTCCTGCACCCACTCCGAAATGACACTTAGCAGGATTCAGCTTTCATATTATACTGGTCCAGGATATCGAAAGCACATTCAAGATCCTGGAGATGATCCTCGACTTTCTTGGATTTTACCACCATGTCGTCAATATACACCTCCATTGTGTCCCCCAGTTTGTCTTTGAACATCATATTGGCCAGCTTCTGGTATGTTGCACCTGCAATTTTTTAAACCAAAAGGCATGGCAGTATAACAGTATATACCTATGGGTGTCATGAATGCTGTATCTTCCTGATCAGATGGCTCCATTTGGATTTTCTGAAATCTTGATGATGCATCCATAAAGGTCAGCATTTTATGACCAGCAGTTGCATCTACCATCGAATGAATATGAGGTAATTGGAACGGGTCTTTAGGACAGGCTTTAGTCTGTGTAATCTACACAAACTCTCCACTTCCCATTCTTCTTTTAGACCACCACCACGTTTGCTAGCCACTAGGAAATTTAACTTCCCTAATCATCTTGGACTTCAACAACCTTTCAACATCCTCTTGTATAATCGCGTTCCTTTCAGGAGCGAATTTCCTTCTCTTTTGTTGAATAGGCCTGAAAGATTTATCAATTCCAAGTTTATGAGTTATAATATCTTTCGATATACCTGTCATGTCTTCGTGTTTCCATGAAAACGTGGACATCCTGCATTTCAAAATGTTAGTAAGCTGATTCTCAATATCCTGAGGGATATTGGTTCCTACAAGCACTAAGATATCTGGATTATCCTGATCCAGGATAACTTTCTTAACATCATGCTCCGAAGTTTCCACGATATCCTAGGCTTGTATCTTTAATTGCTACCCTGCTCTGGATTTTGTTAACGGCTTCATTGAAGAGGAGTAGCATTCCTTCGCCTCCTGTTGATCGCTTTCCACTTTTACTACCCCAAGGAGTAGGGATCTTGACACACTAATGATAGGTGGAAGGTACAACTTTCATATCATGAATTCATGGCCTGCCCAATATAATATTGTAGCAGGATAATGAATCCATGACACAAAACCGTTGCATTTAATTCACTCCTCCAACGTATACATGCAGCTTTATCTCTTGCTTCTCCACTGATTTCTACAAGCACAGTGGACTTTGAGGTAATCTCCATTTCTGGGATGTTCATCCTCTTCAGGGTCTCTAGTTGAATGATGTTAACCGAGCTGCCATTGTCCACTAGTATATCCTGCATACAAAATAGCAATATACAAAGTGATTACCAGACCATCATGATGAGGATCCTGAATACTATCATGATCATCACTATCAAATGTTATCACTTTGTCAGTTGTAAGTGTTGACATCCTCGTCGTCTTATCTCCTCTTTCTACCTTAGCCTCCTTGGCATGTCTCTTGGCCGCTGAGTATGAGGTTCCACATATATCGGATCCTCCTGATATGAATTTAATTATCTTGGCGTCTGGAGGGGGTGATGCTACTCGTTCAGGATCCTTGTCGATATCCTGACCCTTATTCTTCTTCCTGCCGATAAGATCTTTCAAGTAGCCTTTGCTTAACAGATAGCTTATTTCCTTTCTCAGGGCTATGCAATCCTCCGTTACATGTCCAAAATCTTCATGGAAGGCGCACCACTTGGACTTATCCTTCCAATCAGCCTTTTGTTGGTTCTTCCTTGGCCACCTAGCTTTATCTCCTAAACCCTGCATGGCATATATTAGTTCAGGAGTATTAACAGAAAAACAATATTCAGATAACTCAGGATATTCTTCGCCATCTTCATCCTCAACAGCATTTACTTTCTTGCTGCCATTTTACGACCTAGGGCGGTATGGTTTGTACGAGGACTCCGATTTCCTGTTTGTTGTTGAGGATGAATTCATCCTCTCTTGCATTTTCTTGTCGTCTTCAAGCCTGATATATCTTAGAGCCCTATTTTGAGCTTCGTCCAAATTCCTGCAAGGATTCATCACAAGATCCTGATAAAATTGGGAATCCTTTTGTAATCTCATCTTGAATGCTTGTACTGCCATAGCAACATCAAGGTTCGGGATCTCCAGGGATTCCATACTGAATTTGTTCACATAATCCCTAAGGGATTCTTGAGGTCCCTGTGTTATCCTGTAGAGGTCACTTGTTAGTTTTTCAAAGCTTCTACTACAAGAAAATTGACTGTTAACAAATTAACCAAATGAGCGAATGATGTAATTGAATAGGTGGAACATTTAGAAGCCATTTCAAGGCCGATCCTGTCAAAGTAGAGCTGAAGCCCTTGCAGAGACATGCTTCTTTAAGATCCACTAGAATAGGATTCACTTCCATCCTCTCCCTATACTGGGCGATATGCTCTTCAAGATCCGTCGTCCCATCATAAAGCTTCATGTTGGGAGTTTGGAATCTCTTTGGGATTTCAGCATCACAAATGTGGCGAACAAAGCGGAATATGTTGTGACTATCCTGGGACACTTCCGGTATGGGTTGCACTACCCCAGGCACGCTTGATATCATATAGCTTCTGAAGTTCTCTGGAGAGCGCTGAGGTTACACTTGTATCCTGCAAAGTTCCAACATTGTTAGTAGCAAGAGTATTAACATTATTAAACAAGTTACCAGTCTGTTGATTCTAGCCATATCCTGGAGCGTATCCTGGGTCCCTCACAGTCGATATCCTGGCTGATGAGGGTATTTCAGGAACATGGCTCTGGGAACGGTTGGTACGACATTGCCCTGATTATCCTCAGTATATACCGCTGAACTAAAGTTCAGCATCCTGGGCTGCAAAGGGGTAACAATATCCTCAGCAGATCTCTTGGAGTTGGACTTCAAGAGTTGTATTTCCTTCATCATAAGTTGGTTAGTTTCCTGTTGTTTCTTCATTTGATCCTGTATACTACCAAACAAAGATAAGATTTCATCGTTAGAAGCAAAAAATCAGAGTTCTTGCCGAAACTCCAGATCTGGAAGCATTTTGAGCAGCAGTAGCGTCCTGAGCTGTTTAGCTTTCACTCCTTCTCTGAGAAGTCTGGACTAATGGAGGAGGAAGAGGTAATGAACCAGTTACAGCAGGAGTTGTTGCGGGCACCGAAGAAGAGCTCAAACCTGACTGAGAAGCCATAAAAAATAATCTTGCAAAAAGATTAGAGGATAAAGAACCGATTAGCGATCTTAGAAAACTTTTGATTAAAATAGCACCACTTGCCCCACGGTGGGAGCCAAATTGTTTTGGTAAAAAATTACCAAAGTAATTAAGTGATCAAACTTAGTATGTGAGGTAGCATGCTATTGTGACTTGTAATACTATGCTAAGTTGGTTGATTATGAAAACGGTTTCGGGATATAGTCTCAGGATAATGGACTATATCAAAATAACAAGTAAATGCAATAAAAATAGAAATTGACACAGGATATACGAGGAAAGCCCTTGATCAATTTAGATCGCCAGCATAAAACCTCGGGAGCTGACAATCGCCAGTTGCCTTGTTCTTCTTATTGATCAAACAGTAGGATACAACTTCGGGATACTGCTTGGATCAGCTCTAAGTGTTACAATGATCGAATTGTGTGAGTGTTGTGAGTGTTTGTGATTGTTGCTGCAATTAGAGGGTGAAAGTGTACGAAATTTCATGTGTCTTACTGCTGATACAGCTTCCCTATATATAGTAAACAAGAGTAACTAACTATCCTACATTCTGGGGAGGCTGTGAATATTCCCTTATGACCGTTGTTGACTCTCTCTTCAGGCTTCCAACGTCTTTCTTCTAACTGCCATGACCGAATCTTCAGGAAGACCAAGCTTTGTGGACGTTGGTACCTTGCATCCAAAGCAAATCGTTAGTAACGAGTATGATACCCCCGAAGGATGTAACCAATATCCTGGTTCAGTATCCTGGTCGCTGTAATTAACATGTAAAGTCAGGATATATCTTCAGGATATGAGTTAGAAAATTCCACCCATAATAGGTAGTTAGCTGGATTAGCAGTCATTAGTACCAGTGAGGAACTGAGGACATTCAAAACGTTCAGTGATGATCTTAGGAATTAATGACTAGCTCCGCAGACAGATAGTTTCAAATTTACCAAGGAGATCTGAAGTTATTCAAAATATAACTGATGATAGCCTTTAGTGGCCATTATTTTTAGTCTTCAAGCAGATGACTCATTCTTCTCTTTGGAATAACCGCCGTTGGATGATGATGTTTGTTGATTAAGTGGCGCTGGTCTAACAGAGATAGCTATATATATATGGCATTGTGACTTAAGAGGAAGAATGTGATTTTGGTCACGGACGTGTGTTTCTCAGGTTCGATGCGTTACCAGATTATCTGTTTCCGATGAAGATTTACTGATTGAGCAGATTACCGATTTGCTAATCAATCTTTCAGGAGTAGGCGTAACTTCGATTACGGAAATCGGGATTTCAGATTTTCGAGGGTATTCGTTGATTGTTTTCTGGTGCGGTGATTCGTAGTTTCTACCAATTTTCGGTTGAGTTTTTGATACCTTAAGAGTGTGCGGAATAAACTCTCGATGCTCAGTGCTTATTCAAAAACTGAACTCGGATGTGGTTAACGTCGAAATGGAGAAGCTGCTGCATTGATTAGCTTCGAGTTGATGATTATTCAAGAAAATTTATCGGTCAAGCAAATAAGAGGAGGTCGGAAACCGTGCAACCATATATCTGAACTGGAGTTTTCACCGGGAATTGAATGTTTATAATGCAAGCCTGGATCATATATTAAGGGGGAATTGTTGACGCGTTTCGACGACATCGACAAACACCTTGATTGAAGTTGCAGAATATTCAAACACGGCTCAAATTTTTGTGATGGACAAGTTCGCCCGAACTTGTCATATGGTGGACAAGTTCGCCCGAACTTCTCCTATGCACGCCACACTTTGAGCGAACTTGTTGTTTCCTATACATAAGGGGTGTGTGTTCATGTGCTGTTTAAGTTTTTGCAATCCCTACGGGGAGGTGCTGCTGGATTCTCTCCAGGAACTCCGACAGCTGGACCTAAAGATGTATACTCTTTTGGTATGAATGAAGACTTCCACTGCATTCTGTTTCTACTCCTTTCTGTAATAACATTCTACTGAAACTGCTATATACGCACTAACTTCCGTCTAGAACCGCCTAATCTCGAACCTTCACCATTTATACCATCCAATCAACATATTACATCATTAAGTGACAACTATAACCAAACCATCAACATAACTAACCAAAAAACATATATATGAGCCTACTTCATCATTCAAAATCACAAACTTTTTTACCAAAACACGTTATATAATGGTTATACATAATGATGCACATGTGCATTTTGAATATTGGTAATGTAAAAAGTAGTGTATTAGGGATGGTATTGTAAATTAAAGTGCAATTGTCTACTACTGATAATGTATTACAGAATTTGTCGAAGTTATGATATGTATCCACATGTGCATGGATAACTGTTACTCGAAAAAAAGTTTTTTTCTTTTTTGGAAACGAAATATAGCGATTTTAAAATATTAAATTTTTTTTGAGTGTTTTTTTGATTTTTTTAGATTTTTTTTGCAATAAAGGTGGTTCTTTCGGTTCTCGCAATAAAGGTGGTTCTCGCATGAACCTTACCCTATATGTATATATATATATACTGAATCGAAAGATGACACAAACAAGCTCTTGTCGGGGTGGTTATTGCCTTGATTAAACAACAAGAGACGTAAGTTCTAATCCCAACGTCTCCAAATTCTCTATTTTAGCTGCATATGGCATTTAATGTCTAATTTTGTCAACTACATATTTCCCTTTAGTTAATAAATTACAAACTAAACTTAGCTAAAAATAACTATTTAAATTACTTTCACATAAATTTTAGTGATTAAGTAAGTGATGAGTTTATAATACATGGAAAATTTGCGAATAGGATCTAAATTTTTTATCTCGCACAGGGCCAAAAAGATCTGTAATTTTCGGAGACGGCCCTGCCCATTGCAATACCATTAGGAGCCAAGGTTTCACACCAGATGACGTGAAATTGGTACTCTTCCAATTCACACTCGAAGACAAGGCACAACAATGGTTTCACTCTTTAGCATCCGCCTCGATCTTTACATGGCCCGAGATACAACGGCTCTTTTTAGATGAGTTCTACACGCCACAACGTACGAATATTGCTCGGAAAGACATCCTGGGTTTCCAAGAAAAGACCACATTCACGTGCCCGTATGGTACCTTCGCATTCAGGTGAATGCCATTCGGGCTGTGCAATGCCCCGTCCACCTTTCAAAGGTGCATGATGAGTATCTTCTCAGATATGGTCAGGGATGCCTTAGAAATTTTTATGGACGGCTTTTCAGTCTTTGGTTCATTATATGATACGTGTTTAAACGAGTTGTATAGGGTTTTAAAAGGTGTATCGAAACAAACTTAGTACTTAGCTAGGAAAAGAGCCATTTCATGGTTTATGAGGGCATGTTTTTGGGACACGTAGTGTCGAGTAAGGGGATAGAGGTTGATAGGGCTAAAATCAAAGTAATTTCTATAAGACCTCCCCTACTAACGTGAAGGGCGTCCGTTCCTTTTTAGGACACGCCGGGTTTTACCATAGATTTATTAAAGGGTTCACTGTTATAACCAAACCATTATGTAACCTACTTTTGAAAGATGTTCCTTTTGAGTTTAACGATGGGTGTGTCAAAGCTTTTAATGTGTTAAAGGAACAGTTGGTACAAGCCCCGATCTTGCAGTCACCAGATTGGACAAAACCTTTTGAAATAATGTGTGATGCAAAGATTTTCCTATCGGGGGTGTACTCGGGCAAAGAGTAGATAAGAAACCGGTCGTTATCTGCTAAGCAAGCAAAACATTCTCCGATGCTCAACTTAATTACACCACAACGGAGAAAGAGTTGCTTGCAGTTGTCTACGCGTTAGATAAGTTCCGATCATACATCTGGGGAAGTAAAGTAATCTTTTACTCTGATCATAGTGCAGTTAAATATCTGATGGAAAGAAGGATGCCAAACCGAGGCTAATTCGGTGGATCCGCTTATTACAAGAATTCGATCTGGAGATCAGAGACAAGAAGGGTGTGAGAACGTAGTTGCTGACCATCTATCAAGGGTACCTTCGGGGGGTAGAGGATGTCACACCCGAAATCAACGAGCAATTCTCGGATGAGTTTACTATGTCTGTTAATTCTGGATCGTGGCATGCTAACTTTGCTAATTATCTTGTTTCAGGTACGGTGCCAAAAGCGTGGAATAAGCGTAGGAAGCAACAGTTCCTCACACAAGTGAAGAATACATCTGGGACGAGCCAGATTTGTTCGTGATTGGTGCCGACCAGATCATCAGAAGATGCGTTCCAGAGACAAAATTTGCAGAAGTGTTACAGCACGCCCATTCATCTGCATGCGGTGGCCATTTTAGCGGTCAAAAGACAGGTCATAGAGTTCTTGAGTGGGCCTTTGAAAAAGTTAATACTAACTATTCTGATTTAGGTGCCCACATGTTGCTGAAGCTAAATAAGCTTAAAGAATAACGCAACAAGGCGTATGATACTGCAACCACGTACAAAGACAAGATGAAGGCAGTGCATGCCGCGAAGTTGAGGCGTCAGTTCTTTGAGGTAGGTCAAAGGGTATGGTTATTTAACTCACGTCTTAAATTATTTCCAGGGAACCTGAAAAGCAAATGTACGGGTCCTTTTGTCATCATGAGAGTGGGAAGGTTTGGAGACGTAGAGATTGAGGATGTGACGAATCAAAAGAGGCAAGTAGTGAACAGGCACCGCTTGAAACCATACTTGGATGCTGATGATATTAACACAAAATCTACGGAGGAGGTGAACTTTCTTGCGAGTTCACCGGAGTATACCCCCGTTTGAGGGTCATTTGACGTCCGGCTGAAGACTTAAACTTAGTGCTACCAAGAGGCAACCCGGAATTTGGTACATATTCCCTTTGATTTTGTTTTTATTTGTTTTGATGTTTTAACGGTTGAAAAAGATTTGTTTATAAGCACACCCACAACATCGAGCAAGTGTGGGGAAGTCGAAGACGCCCAGGTATGTTTTAGATTTAACTTGTGTGTCGAGGTCGACACACATTTTTCAAGGGGCTGGAGCGGGCGAGTAAACGAGTGAGTAAACCAAAGTAAATAAATTCAAGTTCTCAATGCAAACACTAATCATTTAAGCCATTAAAATTTCAAAAAAAAAGAATTTTTGTAATAAAGGGGACCTTAGCCTACGGCTTGTGACCATAGGTTACGGTGAAGAGTTCCTGTCCACAAATATTAAGAGAACTGTAGCCTACGGTATATAACCATAGGTTACGGTTGGGATAGAGCCAATTAACAGAATGTGAGGACCGTAGGCTACGGTGGGTCTGGCGGCGCAAAGAGCGGACAGGGTTGGGTTATATAATTGACCCGAATTTGTTTTTAAAACCCGTTTGGAGAAATAAAAACCATACATATCTTATACAATCAGATTCTTTACCTTATCTTCAACACAAAATCCTTCTCAACATCATCTTCTTCCTCAAGAGCACTCAAACCTCCATAGCGACCCACATCTCCATCTTTCTTGTTTCTTGACCAAATTAACTCATTCAAGAGCTTAACCTGCTTAATTTTTCGAGAGGAGCACAACCCCAATCTCGGTTTCTTTCGAAAACCAACGGATTTTCACGAATCGAACTGACCAGAACCCTATAATTTAATTTTGGGGATTTTTGTTCAAACTTCAATTCTAAGAAATCCAAGTGTTTTCTAGGTGTTCTAATCGAAAAAGGTATGATTTTTACCCTAACTTTGCTTTTAGTTGATGGAGTCAAGGTATGGTTGTTTGATTTATGCTTGATTGATACTTGTTAGTTATGTAATGGCTAACGAAGTATGTAGTGAGTCATGAGCTTGTGATTTTATCTTGATTGCTGAATTAAAGAGGGTAGGGGTATGCATGTTGGCTTAGATGAATGTTGTGGCTATTGGGTTTTGTAGGAAACTGGTTTAAAGGTTATTGAATGAAAAGAATCTCTGATTTTGTTAATAAAGTTTATGAATTGAACCTATTGGGTGATGATTTCACAAGTTGTAGCCATAACATAGAACAAGTGTGGGGAGGTTTCACGGGATCACACACTTTTTTCTTGATTGTTTTATGATTTGAAGTAGTCTCGTTGGTTCCTTTTGTTGGTTTTGTTGATTTGTAGGTAGATGGGTCGTCAACGAGTAGGAAAAGAGAAGGCAGTGGAACTGTCTAAAGTTGTCCCAACTAAGTCAAAGAGGTACGAGAGTGGAGATTCGAGAGGAATAAATGGAGGAAGTACAAGAGGTTCAATACGGTCACGGTGACGTCCCGTATAGACCGACTTGGACTAAAGGTCCCCTTAACAAGCATCAAAAAGAATATCAACCCGACTTGTTTTATGAAAAAAATGGGGGATGACCACACTGTAAAGGATAACACATGTTTTGGACCTTAGGGCATTGGGGTTCTATGAGAAGCTTGTTGCGCTTGGTTGGGAAGCAATAATGGATTTCCGTGGTAATGACAAGGGGGAGGTCTACATCAAAAGTGTGATGGCTTGGTTGAGCACGTTAGAAAGGGATGATGGAAGCAATTCACGGAGGACCGTTACACTTACGAGGAAGGTCAATGGAAAACCAGCCACAATGTCCCTCGTCACTGAAACAAGTGGCAAATTTGACTCCAAGGCGATTTGTACACTTTGATCAACGATAATGAGTATTTCAACGAACATAAAAACATTATCGAGGAAAGTGCGATGTATTCAAAATTGTTCTTCCAAAAATAAGGGGTTGATATGAAGAGGGATAATCTGAAGCCGCTGGTATGGGTACTTTTGGGCTTTGTGATTATAAATGGGGCTCCGCGTTTGGGAGATAGAGTGGCGATTAGGAACTGGGGCTATTATGACTGGGCAGCCCCATTGCAGACATGTGCAAGAGTGACCGAATCTCATATGTGAAGACAAAATTATAGCACAAAATAAAGTATGGAGACGGCGCGAAAGTGAAGGTGTTGAAATGGGGGAAAACGGCCCCACAACAAGGAACGATGGATGATCTCGACTCGAGTGATGAAGAGTTGATGCGAAGGAAGAGTGAGGCTGGGATAGCCATGGTGAGGGATCGAGTCGACAGCCTGTTGAGTCGAGGTAGTCAAACTATTCTTGGGGGTGTTTGACGAAGAGACGCAGGTGTTTGTGGATAGCCAGCGGCCATCAGATTACGTTAGTTGGGAAATGTCGCAAAGGGCTATCTATGATCAAGGGTCACGGCAAGACATCGATAGGACCCTCAGCATCGAATGCTAATGGATTATATGGCTAGAACTGATTGGGTGCAACATATGGAGGGACAAATGGAGCTCATGCGAGCATACAACAAAAATCAAACTAGGTGACACATGGATTATTACCAAAGGGTCTCGTATGCTGAAAATCCACCCTATGTGGATTATACTGAGGAGCCTCCGTATCAGCTGGCATGTTTAGACACCCAATGCCTCTGGTTCATGGATCGATGTGGTTACTGCGAGAGTATTCAGAACCACATTTTCAGAGCTCACATACCTATCAACCGCCACCGTACGAGTATCCATCCCAGCAGCAATAGCAATAGCAGCCGCAGTCGACATCACAGCATCAGTAGGATGCGCCAGGAGGAGGACTGGCAGACATCTTTTATATAAGTGCGTTCATTGAGCAGTTAGGGAGCTATTATGGTGGGCCACCGGGTTCGTCATACCAATGAAGCATTCTCTGATCCTCTTCACTGATCAGGTCCACGTGCTTGATCTTATACTTTGTTTGAGACACTTTTGTTTTGTTTTGTTTTGGTGTGTTCATTGTATTTGGTGGGGTTGAACTATTATGTGTTTGGGAGATTTGTTTATGTAAGTTGTGTTAGGGATTAGCCGCTTATGGGAAGGTTGGTTTGTTATTCCCGGGTTTTTTTAAAAGCACCATACATTGGGGACAATGTATCCCAAGTGTGGGGATGTGGAAACCCGGGAAGGGATTGGTGGATAAAGACTTGAAGAGATTGAAAGTGATGGAAATCGATGAAACTGAAAAAATGAAAATTTTTAAAATTTTGAAAAAAATTCATCGCCTTAAGTATGCTTAATGGATACGAAAACCTAAGGTTTCAATCACTAATCGGTTCCTTGCCGGTAATAAACTAACATAGTCCCTTGTCATGGTTGTTCCTTTTAGTTTCATGAGAGTAGGTATGGCAGGTGTTTTTAGAGAAAAGAGATGTCTATTAAGGGTCTCGAAGATACACTGGTTTTTGTTATAAGTTCGACCGAAGATAACAAATTTTTTCAAAAACAAATATCACAAGTTCGACCGAACTTGTGATAAACTCAAGAATTCTTCATTGTTACTACAAGTTCGACCGAACTTGTAGTAGTGCTAATTGTTTTCAAAGTTTTTGAATATTTTCAATATACGTCTCGTTATTCACAATGGATGATATGCAAAGAGCTTTTATGTCCGGAGCTAGTTCGTCGAATGCCAACGTGATTCATCAAACCAATCTTGATAACGAGATGGGAACGACTGTTAAACCGCCCAAGCTAATGAGCATGGACGAATATGAAGCATGGAAGGATAAATTTACCTATTGGGTTCAAGCCATGCACTTCGCTGGCTGGGTGTTGATTGAAAGAGGCTACACTGTTCCGGTAGATGAACATCAGCAAGTCCTTGAAAAGTACAACTATTCGACAGTACAAAGAGACGAATACATTGCTGAGAAAAAGATGATCAGTGTCATCCAACAGTCTGTCAAAGAAGATATCTTGATTTTGCTACCAGAGTATACTACTACAAGAGATCTTTGGTTGTCATTACAAAAGAAGTATCAAGCTAGTGCCAAAATGATCAAAAGTAAAAAGGCACTTATTCTGAAAGAATTCGATATCTTCACCATGCTAAAGAATGAGACCATGAAGCAAATGATCATGCGTTTCTGTCATCTTAAAGTTCAAATGCGAAGACACGGTCTCGAGAAGACTGAACAAGAATACATCGACAAGCTTGTTGACGCACTACCAGATGGTGAATGGGCTACTTATTTGATGGTTCTGAAGAATAGTGATAAGTGGGAATTCTTCAAGTTGTCAACGTTTGTCGACAAACTCGAAGGCCACAAAATGGAGCTTCTGAAGATTGCAAAGTCAAAGAACGCTAATGTTGTCCAAGACGTTGGGTTATACTACAAAAGTGGAATGCAAGACAACATTTTGAGTCCAAAATTGGGACAACATTTAGTGCAAACATGAATGCTTCTCCACAGAACCAGAGTCAATCACAACCTCATTATGATCAGAGTCCACAGAGTTCATACTCAATCACTAGTTCAAATTCATCTTATCAAAGTCAAGCAAATCAGAATCAACAAACAAATTCTGATTCGAATGTATACAAGTGCAACATTACAGTGAGTTTGAACAATGTTGTTTCGGAACAAGTTGCTAAACAACATATGCATCTTCTTGCTACTGTTCTGGAGTCATACGAAAGTATTGTAGCCGGTAAAATTGGAAATCCTGAAATGACGGTAGAAGATTATGACCAAGTGGATGAAGAAGAACTGGAGTTGATGGATATCAAGTGGTGTTTAGCATCTATTATCCGAAGAGTCACAAAGTTTGTTGCTCTTACTGGCCGAGATATCGGAAATACAAGCAACAAGTTGGGCTTCGACAAATTAAAAGTGACGTGCTTCAGATGTCGCCAAAAGGGACATTTCAAGAGAGAGTGCAAGAATCCTGAAGCAACGGGAAATCAAAGTCCGTTCGGAGGAAACAACGAGTATTATAAGAAGTCACTTCAATACAAGCCATTTCCAAAGAAGACTCATGTGGAAATCCAAGAGAAACCAAATAACAGCAGCAATGAGAAAGCTATGGTAGCATCAAACGAAGATAATGGTTTCGACTGGAATTCTTACATTGGTAAGAAGACCGGAGTTGCGTTAATGGCTGAGATAGTTGAAGATACTTCTGTAGAGGAAGCAGCGGCAACGGCAGAAGCAGCGGCTGTAGAATAAATTCTGCTGGAGCAATACTTGCATCAACAACGAGAAGAAGAGGAATATCTCCACATGCAGAAACAAGGAATTTTATCTCCTAACTCATGTGATAGTCTTGCAGGTCATTTTGATGGAAGCTCTAAAGAACAAGTGGTTGAGGAGAAAACAATTGATGAAGAGATCATCAATGTTACACAAGAAGTGAATGCCGAAAACCTCAAGGACATGGCAGATAAAGCCTTAATGGTAAATTTAACCAAGGTAGGTCCAGAGGTAAAAGAAGTTGTCAAAATACAAATTGTAGAGGTTGAAAAACCTTGTACAAAATGCACCGAACCATGTTCTGAGTGTGTCGAAAAATAAAAAATCATCGCTGAAAACAATGTGCATAATGAACTTTTGAAATACGATTATCGCACAATGAAGGAAGCGTATGATAAAATGAAAATGCTTATGGTAGGCTTGATAGAAATAACATCGAACAACATAATACCAAAAGAATGTTAAAAGGAACAGTAACGGATAAGCAAAAAGCGATTAATATCTATATTAACACCATTGCTGAAACTAAGCAACAACTCCAGGACATGACAATTGAAACATAACGTGTTCAACAACTTTTAAGAAGTTACACATGTAATGCATATGTCATTGATCACATCCTTCCGACAATTCCATCGGAAGATAAACCTAAAAAGAAAATTGGTAAAGAATACAGTAATGTTCCTCCACCTCTTTGCGAGAAGTATTGTCGCAAATCCGCTGATGGGATGGATAAGGCACTCAACATTGACTTGTTATCTGAAAAGAAAACTGAGTTGCCAGAGAACATTGATGTAATCTATACTAAAACAGATAATGACAATGCTGTGGTTAAAAAGGTTGTTGAAAATGTTTTGAACGTTTCTGATGAAGGCAGCTTTACAAGCGCCAACTCAAGCTCAAAGAATTCAGATTCACAGTCCAAAGATGACGATACATCATCAGAGAATGATCTATGTGATGATCCTAATATTGTCATGTACAAGATTAAGGAATCTGATAGATTATGCTTTGATGACAGTTTTCTGATTCAGAATGTGAAGGAAGAATTATTAGACAAATTCTTTTAACTCGTGGAAGTCACATCAGATGATCTGAAGATCAATAAAAAGAAGTTCTATTCCAAATCTAAAAGAAACAACTACCGAAGGAATGGTGGTGATCATCCGGAAAAACAGAGAGCTGGGTTTGGATTTAGAGGAATCAAATGAACCTAAAAGGAAACTGTCACCATTTCATGAATACAAGAATAAAAACATGAATATTGTATATGGGACAGTCATGGTTAATGAGGAAAGTTTGATCGGGAAACAATCAAACGATGAGTTCAAGAAACAAAAAGAACTTTGAGATAAAGCCAAAATTGCAAGTGGTGTCAAAACAAGTGGTGTAAAACCCACTAAAGGACATCCACATGATTCTCGGACTTGTTTTAAGTGCAACGAAATTGGTCATATTGCACGTTACTGTCCGAAATCAAAGCCGGCTTATCTTCGAAGGAAAGAAAGTTCAAATGTTGTGAAACCAAAGCAACAAGTGTTTGTAAAACCTGTAAAGATTTTGAAAAGAAATGAATCAAAAGCTAAAGTCAAACCTAAGTTTGAAAATTCAATTTTCAAAAAAGGAGAAACTTCAAAGGATAATGAAAACAATTTTTACATCAACAAGGCTAACATAAAATCTCAAACCTGGATTGCAAGGAAACGATCAGCAACATCTGAGAACCTAAGTCTGAGCTTGTCAAGACTAGTGATAGCAAGAAAGAATCAAAATCTGAAATCATAATTGAAACCACATCTAAAACTGTCAAAAATACAAATGGTAACAATTCAAAAGATAAAAAGACGTTAAAGTTTTCAAACAAAAACATCATAGAAAATTCAAAAAGAATGGGAAGTTTATTCTGTAGATAAGTGTGGATTCGATTATGCTGAGGAATGTGAATTTGATTTTGATGATGGTTACCCAATTCAACCCAAGACCAAAAAGGCTTGGGTCTCGCTTTTTAAATAGATTGTTAAAATGTACAGGGGCTCTAGAGATCCGTACTTTCTAAGTAGATTTTGGATAGTGGAGCGTCCAGGCATATGACGGGAATGAAGGCGTTGCTATTCGACATTAAAGCTATCAATGGTGGATATGTTGGATTTGCAGGAAACCAGGGTGGAAGGATAGTTGCCGAGGGAAAACTCTCTAATGGCGTCGTTTTATTCGATCGTGTGAACTATATTGCAGAACTTGAGAACAATCTTCTGAGTATATCACAGATTTGTGACAAGAAGTTCACGGTCCATTTCAATGACAAAGAGTGTATCATCTTAAAGCCGGGATTCAAAATACCAGATGAGTGGATTCTAATGCCAGCACCTCATGAGAATGATCTATATGTTCTTGATATGGGTGTTACCACCACTTCATCAAAATCAGCACAATGTTTTGTGTCAAAGGCTACTGAAAAGGATTCTATTCTTTGGCATCGTAAGATGGGGCATATTCATTTGAGAAAAATTAATTTCTTGGTTCATAATGATCGTGTAGAAGGCGTAACTCTTCGGAGTTTTCAGATGTCTGATCATTGCTTAGAATGCAAAAAGGGAAAGCAGATCAAGAAATCTCATCCGAAGAAAATTCTAAACTCAATCAAGTTGCCATTAGAACATCTCCACATGGACTTATTTGGTCCTGTAAATGTTCGAAGCATCTCAGGAGACTTATATTGCTTGGTCGTGACAGATGACTATTCGAAATATTCGTGGGTCTTCTTTCAAGAATCAAAAGACGAAATGTTCGAGAACTTGGTTATTCTATTCAAGAAACTTGAGAACCTTTATCATCTGCCGGTCAGACGCATTAGAAGTGACAATGACACAGAGTTTAAGAATAACAAAATGAAGGAATTCTGCAACGCAAAAGGGATTCTGCACGAGTTTAGTGCTCCCTATACTCAACACCAAAATGAAGTAGCTGAACGGAAAAATAGAACTTTGATTGAAACTGCGAGAACCATGCTCGCATATTCTAAACTTCCAATCAGCTTCTGGAGTGAAGCGGTTGCTGCGGCTTGCTACATGCTAAACAGGGTTCTTAATGTCAAACCAACAAAGAAAACATGTTTTGAGATGATAAACTGACGGAAGCCAAATTTGAAGTTCTTAGAGCCATTCGGTGCACCATGTACCGTAATAGACCAAGATGGCAAATTCGGAGCTAAATCTCTTGAAGGTTTCTTTGTCGGATATGCGAGTCTGTTGAGAATATGTTCCTTCATTAAGAAAGGTTATTGAAGCACAACAGATGGATTGTTTCAATTATACGGATCCTATTCAAAGGAGAGGTGACACATGGCTGTTTAACTATCAAGACCTTTGGAAGTCATTTGACTTGCCCGAAGAACCGACTGACGAAGAAGTTGCGGCGTTATACTACCTTCACCAGTCAGCGAATCAAGAACAAATTGTTCGACCAATTGTAGTTAAACTCAACCCACGTTGGATCCATCTTCTTCTGGTGCAGGCTCAAGCAATAGTGGTGTTCCGGCTGAAAATATTTCAGAAACATTAACAACACCTGCTACTCCTCCAACAAATGCCTCTACTGAACCAGTGAATACAACAACGGAGCCCTATGCCTCAGAATCAAAATTTTGCCTCAGATGAAGAACCAACATTTGATGCTGATGAGGAATCACCTTCTTCAGATGAAGAAGTGGAGCAGATAACAAGTCTTCTTAATCAATCTGCAGTCCCGAACAACAGAAGTGAGGCTTCATCAAGCTCTCCAAATGTTGAATTGGTCGTTGATCTCAACATCTCGAATCAGCAAAACTCAGTAGATGTTCCAAGTGAAGAATTGTCGTGATCATATTCCTATCATCCGCCAACAAATATAATCAGAGAACTTCAAACTGGTGTTAGAACTCGAGGGAAAATTAACAAAGCACTCAATTATTTCTACACTCGCGTTGCTCCAACCCAGAAGTATTGCTTTTATTCATGTTTCATCTCTTAGATTGAGCCAAAAATAGTTAATGAAGCTTTAGCCGATGAAAACTGGGTACAAGCAATGCAAGAAGAACTATTGCAGTTTGAGAAGTTGGGAGTGTGGAAGCTTGAAGACCTACCATAAAATCAGAAAGTAATTGATACAAAATGGGTCTTTAATTGTAAACGTGATGATAGAGGGGTTATTGTTCGTAACAAAGCTAGGCTTGTTGTCAAGAGATTTCACCAGCAGGAAGGGATAGATCACACGGAAGTCTACGCACCAGTAGCTCGCTTAGAATCTATTCGAATCTTTCTAGCTTTTGCATCATGGAAAGGATTTAAGGTCTATCAATTGGATGTCAAATCGGCTTTGCTGTACGGAAAATTATGCAAAAAGGTGTACGTTGGACAACCACCGGTGTTTGTCGACCCACTCAACAAGAAGAAAGCGTACCTACTGGATAAAGCTCTTTATGGTCTACACCAAGCCCCGAGAGCTTGGTACGAGACGTTATCGCAACATCTCGTCGAAAACGGCTTTATCAGAGGAACTGTGGATAATACTCTTTTCACCAGAGAAGTTGATGGTCATCTGATTATAGTTCAAATCTACGTTGACGACATCATATTTTGATCTACAAACGATAGTCTCTGTAAGGAGTTTGAGGGAATCATGAAAAAGAAATTCGAAATGTCCTCGATGGGCGAAATGAAGTTCTTTCTTGGTTTGCAAGTAGATCAGCTTCCGGATGGTATTTTCATTCATCAGACTAAGGATGTTCATGACATATTGAAGAAGTTTGGAATGGAAAGCTTGAAGCCTCTATCTACGCCTCTTGCTCTAAATCACGGCATTTGCATTTGCGAGGCTGGAGCCAAAGTTGAAGAGACGTTATACAGATTGATGATTGGATCGCTGATGTATCTGACGGTATAGCGCCCAGATATTATGTATCCAACCTGCCTATGTGCCAGATATCAGTCAAGCCCGAGGATCTTACACATGCAGATCGTGAAGCGGATCTTCAGATACCTGAAAGGATGCCCAAGCAACGGCTTGTGGTAGCCGAAGAATGACAATTTCTACCTCGCAGGCTATGCTGATTCTGATTTGGTGTAGATAAGTTGAACTCAAAATCAACTACAGCGGGATGCCAGTTCTTCGGAATAAGAATGGTAACCTGGCAGTGTAAGAAACAGACTACGGTCGCTCTCTCTACCTATGAAGCTGAGTATATCTCGGCCTCCAGCTGTTGTTCATAGATTCTGTGGATTCAACAGCAGATGAGAGACTATGGTATGCAATTTCTAGACACTCCGCTGTATGTTGATAACAAGGCAGCCATAGATATAACTAAAAATCCAGTTCATCACTCACGCACAAAACACATTGAAATTCGTTATCATTTCATTCGTGATTGCTATGAAAAGAAATTGGTGCGAATAGAAAAAATCCACACCGACGAACAAAAGGCTGATTTTTATACCAAACCATTTTCTTTGTCACGATTCAAATATTTGCTGAGAATTAATGGTATGAAAAATTTGCTGACAGGTGCGGACGCTGAGGTTGAATACGGATCGGACGACGAGTTCGCGTGATCCACATTGGTTTGTAAATATCTTTCTAGTTTAAAATTTAGTTAAAAACTAAAATCCAAAAAGATGTTTTTGATTTTAGGGGGAGAAATGTTAGAGAAAATTCAAAAACATTTGAAAAATTTTAACATCCATAAACATATGAAAAATTCAAAATATACAAAAACATTGAAAAAGACAAAAAGAGTTCAGTGTCATAAAAGGAAATGATAGTACATCAGTGGACTATCATAGTATGTTAAAGAAATGTAAAGTTTTAAAAGTGATAAACGAGTCTTACTGTGGATGTGTCGATAGACTTAACACGTTCAGTAAACTGTTTTCGAGATATAAACTAAATTTAGCAACTGCTTAAAGTTGTGGATTAACATATCTTGGATATATGGACTTAGTACTCCGAAATTTTGTTTGAAAGATTGCCTGATTCTGAGATACGAGGTCTTTATAGATAGTTGATATCTGGGTATTATACAAGCTATTCTGATTTTGCGGAAGCAATGGCTTAGAACTTTTATAATACTTTCGTCAAAAATCCCCAAACTGCATGCAATATTGAAAAGAATCGAAAGATCTAATCATTTGCAGTGGTAAAAAGATTCCTTAAGTGGAACACACCTTAAAGACGAGCCTTCATCTCTTTGTCTGTATGGTAGTACTAACCTGAGCTCTAAAGGTCTCGCACAACCCAGATACAGATATCAATTACACTATATTCACCTGTAAGATGAAATCTAGGGAATATGGATACCGGAGTATATTCAAGAAGTGGGAACCGTAGTTAAGTCAAGTTTCATAAATCATGCCTTAACATATCTTGAAACAGTTGAGAAATGTGGTAAAGTTTAAGTGGATAAACATATCGACAATCTAGGTAAACGAGTTTAAAACTTAAAGTCTGTTAAAGGTCAACGGTACTAGTGATATGTCTCAATTAACTAATATGATCCTTAGACACGAATTCACAAAAATATGTCTGTAAATATGTTTGTAAATAGTTTACATTGTTCTGTACATAGTATTTCAGCTTTACAGATTAAAATCAAAAAGATTTTCGGTGTGTTTTAGCATAAACTTGCAAAAATACAAAAATATTTTAATTCTACATTGTTTTCAGCAAACCAATGTTGGAGAAGGGATCTTCGAAGTCTGGTAAGATGCTAGAACTAGTGGGAATCTCTTTGACAACGGTCTGGGAGCTAATCTGTTAATCTGAAAAATAAAAAAGATAAAAAGTTCATTAATTTGAAACTTTGATTTTGAAAATATCAACAGTTTGTTCGTAACGAGTCAAACCGGGGTCAATAACTTGGACTCGACAGACAAATCGATTAACCAAGGTCATTATCTTGGACTTGGTCAACTGAGTGAAATTTCATAACTGGGAAAAAGATGGAAAGTTCAGGGGTTAAAATGAAAAATTGAAAAAAATTGAAATTGTGGTTTGGCAAGTTCGGCCGAACTTGCTAAACAAATCATGTTTAACAAACAAGCAAGTTAGACCGAACTTGCAGATGGCTGCCTGGTTGATTAAAAGCTAAGTTCGCCCGGACTTAGATGGCCTTGTCTTGGGCTATGCAAGTTCGCCCGAACTTGCCTAAGTATAAATATTGGCAAGTTCGGCCGAACACATCACTTGCACATCTGATAATCCTCTGAGCGAACTTAAGCACTTTTGAGCGAAGTTGTGAAATTGGCAATTTGATACCGTTTTTTGGTGATTTGCACACCAACGACAATGGCTGAGGTAGTTACTTGAATATTGAACCATGAATTGACCATTATGATCGAAACAAGATCTGAAAAATCAAAAATCAGAAAGATCTAGGACTTATTGAACAAAATTGAACATAAAATCATAATTTACAAGTTAATTCGACCTTGTATCTAGTTTTGATTAGATTTAAATGTCCATTTGCATGGTTAACAGTTTTGAAGTTAGAGAAGACGAAAAGTTCGGCCGAACTTGTTGTCAAGTTCGACCGGACTTGTATAACAAAACATGATTAAATGATCTGATAGCATGTTCGACCGAACTTAGGATATTTGATTGTTGAAATAATTGTAAGTTCGCCCGAACTTGCATTTGAAAAGGTTGAACATGTTTGTCACATGTTCGGGCGAACTTGAACAAAACAGAATGTTGTAACACATAATCAAGTTCTTCTGAACTTGATAAATTGTTAGAAATTTTTGTGAAATATTTCTCGATAAACATGCTAATTGTTTTGCATCATTTCCAGGCACAAGTTCCAGCACGTATAATTTCAGTTGAGTTCTCGAAGACTCACAACACGTGCATCACGCTCGACAAAACGATCTGTCCGTCACTTAAAGAATACGGCAATATATTGAAGTTTCTGGAAGAAAGCACTATTCGCAGAGCGATTACAGAGCGCACAGTGTCGTATCAATCACACATTGTTCACTTCTGGATGATTGCAAGTTTGAGTTCCGATGAAAAGAGAATTACTTCTACCGTGCAAGTTGGTAATGAAGTTAAGCCGATTACTGTAACGGAAGATGATATTCGCAGGGTATTACAGTTCAACGATAAAGAAGATGATCCTATTTATCTTGATGAGAGGATGGTGCGTGGTTGTTTCTTCAGAATGGGTTATAAAGGAAGCGTGAACAAGTCAACGCTGAAGAAAGGGGAAGTGCCAAACCCCTACAAGCTTCTGATGCACGCCATAATTCATACATTCAGCCATGGCAAGGCCGGTTTAGATGATGTTCAAGATTACTTAGCTTGCATGGCAACGGCGCTTATTCTGAAGAAGCCGTTTTACTTCTTAAAGTTAGTTTTCACTCACATGTCGAAAAACATGGAAGATTCAAGACTGTGCTTATATCCGAGATTTGTTCAAATGTTGATTGACGAGAAGTATTCTAATATTGCACGAGATCCAAATGATGTTTTATACTTAGTGCATCTTGATGAGACCACAGTAAAGAAGCTAATCAAATTTCAGAAGCAAGCTTCAGCTCTTGTTGTAAAGCCTGTATTTGGAGCGATCAAAGATTCTAACTATATTTCGCCACCAGAAAACAAATGGAGGAAAGATGGTAGTGATGATGAAAAGGAGCTTAACGCTGAGAAGGAGTGGTTTAAGGAATTTAAACCTAAGGCAAGGAGTGAATGGTTCTTGAAGGCAGAAATTGATAAGCCTAAGAAGAAACGAGTAGCTAAGAAAGTTGAAATGATGCTCGTTGACGAGGATGAACCTGAAAATGTTGAAGCAGTTGGTGGATCAAGTGCTGCAGGTGTTATTGAGAGTCAAGAGACTGTGAAAACGACTCAAGATGATGTTATATCTGCTACTTCTGAAAATGAAGATGATTCTAATAAAGAAATTCTTGCTAAAGACCCAGAAAAGACTGAGGCATAGATTAGAGCAGAGAAAGAAAGAGAACTGGATGCTGATTTTGATCCTAATGCTAAAAAAGAGTCCAATGAGGATAGGCCTAAGAAATCTAAACGTGTTAAGTATGCGGCTGTTTCGTCAACAAAGACTACATGGTCTCCTTAGACCAAAGGAAAGAGATAATCAAAGAAAGAGCAAAAGGCTGTAAGTAAGAGACGCAAGAGATCGTGGAAAAGCACAGAAGCCCCACAAGAACCTTCTGGTGCTCAGGAGAAAGGAGTCACACAAGAACCTCCTCCACAAGAACCTCCTGTTATTATTCATGCTGAAGTTGAAAGGCCAGGAGTTACACAAGAACCTCTTGTGTCTGGATTTGTTGAAGTTCCTATCACTGAATCTCCTGTTGCTCCAACGACTTATGTTCCTGAAAGTTCTACGCCAAGGAAGTCAACACCAAAATCTGCAACACCAAAGTCAACACCGAAGACTCCAGGAGGGCCTAATGTGTTTGGTGATATGCACAATGATCCTATAAGTTTGCAGGATCTAAACGATTTCTTCCCAGAAACAAATGTTGAACTTCTGGAAAAGCACGTGAAGGCGTTAGAAGAAAAAGTAGCGCATAATGAAGTTGAAAAAGCAGAGCTTATTAACAAGATGAATCAAAGCGCTGTCGAAAAAGAAATGTTGGATGACAAGGTAAAGGTGTTAGAGAATGAAAGAGAGTATCTTAAAGCGTTGATCGAAAGTCTACAAGATGCTAATGAGAAAATGCAGACAAAAATTTCAGAGTTAAAGTCTGTCCAAGCTCTAAATGATCGAAGATTCTCCAGGATGCAGAAAGTGTTATCTAATGCACTGGGTATCGACTTCATCGCTGAATATGATCGTCTAGATCAACAGGAAGCTAAGGAACGAGCTGAAAAAGAATTAGCTGAGAGTGGCAAAGGAAAAGGGGTTGAAGGTGAAACTCCTAAGTCTTCTGATGTTCCAGAGAAACCTGTTGAAGAAAATATTGTCATAGCTTCTGAGTCTGATATTCCTAAGGTTGACGAATCTGTCAAGCCTTCTGATCCTATCACTGCTTCTGAAGAAAAAGACGATGAAGAAGCTGAGAAAAATGATAAAGAGGATGAAGAGGAAGGAAGTTACGAGGATTGGAATGTTGGTGATGATGAGGACGATGATTAGGGTAATGTTGGTATTAGAGTTTCTGAAGCCAAAATCTCTGATGATTTTGTTTTTACTGTCCTAATGGACGATGAATCGAATAGAATGGAAGATAAAAGTCAGGGGAGTCAGGGCAGAAAGGGCCAACTGTTGATGATATAGCTATGGCAAATGTTGATCGTTCTGCAAAGCCAGATTCCTGTGAAGCCTTTAATGTTAATGTAGAACACAACATGGAGGAAGGTTAATATGTACATAACTACACGAAGGAGGATTTAGCTAGATTGATCAAAGTTGAAGTTGAATCGTTAGAGTTTGATTTTGAGGAGGATGTGATGACTGTAAATCCTTTCGAGCCAAATGATTATCAATATCAAAGACGATTCGAAGCTGATAAATACAATCGAGTAACTGTGGAAGATTGGTCTTTAGATGACGAATCAGATCAGAAAGCTAAGTATGTCAGTTCTAACTCAGATAGTTTTCCTACTTTTGAAGATATGTACAAGCAGCTTGATGAAGATATCTTGAAGGAAAGGATTGCTGAATCAGTTTGAGAGGGTAAAGTACCTAAGCCCATGACCAAAGAAGAGATAGCTCAAGCGAGAAAGTCTTGGTTTAAAGAAATGCCACGCGAACGCAAGTTTCGACGTCCTCTTGCATTCTTTCCTAGAGACAAAGAAGTTTCTTTGGGAGATATTTTGAGCTGGGGTTGGTTTAAAGAGCTTAATGTATATGCAATCAAGAGGGAGTTTGGAGTGCAATACTTCAAATACCTTGCTGATGTCAAAACATTACCGTATTGGGATGTAGAAGAGTTGGTACAGACGGTGAATGTTACATATTACATGAAGCCGATTGATCAATTATTGTGGAAAATGATTAAGTATGAAGCGGTTAAAGGTTGGAATTATTGGAAGCCTTTTATTCATGGTCGTAGAGTGAAGATAAACAAGGTAACTGGAGAAAAGGACATAACATTAATAATGAAACGTCTAAGAGCCATGAGAAATATGTCGCTAATGCTGATTGAACAGGACTTCTATCCTTTGTCAAGTGGTGGCAGATTGATCCAGCAACGTGTGAAGCTGTGATTGTGCTAAAGTTTGAAGAACATCTGGATATTACCAAAGAATGGGTTGAAGTGATGGGTTATCAGGGCATGAGGGGTTTATGGAGGACGATAAGGATTCTAGATCCTATGTGGCTTGTGAACTGCTCGAGAGAAGATATCAAAACCTTGTTCTACAACAAGATTGTTTTTGAAGAACGTGAAAAGGTACAAGCTATGCAGTTTCAAAAGGTTGTGAATGTTTGTTATGCGAGCGAAATCAATTCTGGAAAGATGTGGCAAACAAAATGGAGGGATCTGGAGAGAGTTGAGTTTCTAAAGGAGGAAAACAGAAATGAGGTGATTAAAGAAAGAATGGAAAAAGTGGTAAGGCAAAGCTCTCTAAGAATGGCTAATTTTAAAAGACCACCGCCAACTGATCAAATGCTTGATCCAAAGCAAGAACGACCAAGGAAGCCGTTCAAGAACTTCTTCGGTCGTGTACGTTAACGTTTATATGAAGACAGAGTTTTTTGAAGACTGATACAAGACAAAGACTATATCCAAGGGGGAGTCTGTTGGTGCATAATGTCTATGTCTTAGTCTTATATCGATTCTGTATAGTATAGAGCTGAATAGGCTAGGTATAGTAAGTATTATGGTTAGCTTAGCCAAGTTCGCCCATGAGTGTCTCATGCATGCATGTTCGGCCGAACTTGCAGTAGCAAGTTCAGGCGAACTTGTGTCTTCCAGGGGCGAACTTGCAAGTCTATAAATACCTAGCTTGTGATCCTCATTTGTAACTTTGGCATTTCAGAGGCGAAGCTCTTTCAGTTTGTAACCAGAATGTTTGATCAATAAAACTGACGATTAACTGATTAAATCGTGTGTATTGGTAAACACGAAGTAATATTTCCGCTATTATGGACGTTAGGTATCAAATTTAGGTTCCTAAGCATCGATGATCGGTCCTACATGCATATGCTACATGTCGATAACCTTTTACCCTTTCTTGGTGAGATCTTTGAGCATGTAGAACTGATAGAATGATTTGCATTATGAATTCATTTGTTAAGAGCAGGCCATATGTTATTCTGTGTTAGAACTTGTGTAATTTGATACATGCTGAGATTGTGGATTTGACATGTGCACGTAAATGATAAAGGTTTTAGGATCTTCCTTTACACCCTTTGTGTTTGTTTATATGTTTACCTAACCATCACCCTTAGTATCCCTGTTGAGCCTATACACCTTTCTTTTGTCCACCTAATGTGAACTGTGTTAATACCAACCGTGAATGACAAAGTTATGAATAATTGAAAAAAGAAAAAAACTAGAAAAAGAAAAGAAAAAGAACAAAAAAAGAGTCTTTGTGAATAACGTTTATATTGTCTTGGGTAAAAACCAACCCAAAAGTGTAAATCGTTATGTTATGCGAATAAAGTTGTCACGGTTTGGTTGTCTGTTTGTAGCCACACAAAAAATAAGAAGCCAAAAATTTTCCTACCCTTAGCCTAAGCCAAAAAACCAAAAGTCCTTTTGATATGTTCCGTGTTACATGTTACAGTGGAGGTGTGATTGTTATACAAGCTCATGATTGTAGAGTTTCATGTTTAGTTTTGAGTGTTATATACACTAGCACATTACATGATAGTTCAGATATTAAACCGAGAGGAGAGTATATTGTGAGGGGCGTGTAACATGTGTTAGAATCGTAAGCATGTTTGTTTTAAATAGACAAGTCTTGAGTTTTGAAATTGTATCAACTGTTGGTTAGACTGTTAATCTCGATTGTGTTATTCTATGGGACATGTATGACTTGGGAATTTAGACTGTTGAATCAGTTAAGGGATTTAGAGGTGTTATTACTGTGGTGAGTAGTTCCAAATGGGTTTGCTTGAGGATAATCAAAGGTAAGAGTGGGAATGTGATGGAGAGGGTGAAACCCGAGCTTTAATGTGCTTATATACTGAGTTTTATGTGCGTTTTAAGTGGTTATATGCGTTGAATCAGATAACTATGAGAAATCACTGTTTTGCAGGTTAATCACCTAATTTGGTGAAGTTACGAAGGTTAGAGATGATATGGAGCACCTGGGAATGATTCATGTTGCATATGGTACTAACCGGGACTTGTTCGGGTCGGAAAATAACGTGGAGTTGTAAGAAACATGCAAGAATGAAGTCCAAGGGTTGTTTGGTACTTAATTGAAAGTGAATCATAGCTCAAATGTGTGAGAAACAAGAAAGAACTAAGTTCAGGGGCCTTTGGGTAATTTATGCAAAGTTGAAATCAAGTTGAATATGGAGTTGAAGGGTACGACCTAGGCTACGGTTGCCAGACCGTAGTTTACAGTTGGTTATTGTTAGAAAGAAAGAATCTAACATGTATCCACAGTAACTTACGGTGCATAACCGTGGGTTACAGTCACGTTTAAATAAGTGAATAGTAGCTTCTGACCATAGCTTATGGTCTAAAGACCGTAGCTTATGGCCAGTTTTATGGAAAAACGCGCATACATGTGTGGAAGGTATATTAAGGTTTAAAAAATCATAATTCAAGCAGCTGGGACTTCTAAGATGACTTTGGGAGCATCCAACGCATCAATCTTGGGACTTTCCACATATCATCATCATCATCATCATCAATTTCCTTCACTTAAACGAATCGATCATGATTTCAACCGTTTATCAAGCCTTTGAAGATTGTTCGACTAGATGAGCGGCTAGTCTTTTTGTGGTTTTCTCCGGATGGAGGATTCGTGTAAGTTGGATGATATTATGTGTTTTTGATATTGTATGAATTCGGTGATCTAAGCATTCTATGCTTTTCACCTTTAATTTGATTAACTGGTTGTAAGCAGTTGCATTTTTATTTAACTTTAATCTTTAATCATTCAATTCCTGAGAGTTCTAGTAATCGGGATGTATCTGAGGTGGGATTAGAGTTGGCAATTGTGATTGATGTTCATTTGATAACCTCCCATTATTTTATTTATCGGAGTTCTTAGTCTGTGAACATCATTAATTAGGTTAACACTTATGTCTATGTAAGTGTTTTGATAAAATACATAAATGAAATCTAACTGCGAATCTGAAATTCGGAGGAACCATTGTTTCTCCAATTGATAAAAACTCAAATTAGTTTGTTAATTTAGAAAATCAACCAATTCACAATCAAGTTTTTCTTTGTCTGTAATAGATAGTCAATACTTAGCATTGCAACACTTTTCACAGTACTCCCTTGGTTCGATACTCAACTTGCAATCTCCATTTTTAGATCTTGTGTTGACCAATCTTGGAATTGTGCTTTTGTTGCTCTGTATGGCTTATGTTGCATGATGTGATCCAGGTAGTCTTACCTTAGGCTTTCATCATTTCTTTCTGACAATTTATTATGTAAGTCTTTTAAAATATCGTCAAGGGTTCTCACTTTGCTAAGTTGATATTGCATAAAACTTTGTACTTCACTATCTCCTTTTCCCTTTGTCTCTTCTTTGGTTAGGTTCTCAACTTGTTTAAACTTCAACTTGAGATGCTCATCTAGGTTCCTTGGTTTCATGTAACCAAATAGAGAAGGGAAATCTCTCTTTTCTGGATCCTCAATAGAGTGAAGGATTTTATCTCTTCTTTGACAGCAATTAAATCCAGAGGAAATTTGGTAGCAAGAGGAATGACTAATACTGGTGGTACATAAGGTGGCAATGGTTTTGAAGTGGATTTGGGTGGAGGTGATGAGGATGATGTGGACAATGGTTGTGATGACAAAGGGACTGGTGATGGAATCACTTTGTCATCTTCAACAATAGAAGTTTTCTTCTGCGTTTGAAAGCGGTGAGGGTGGATGCTCAGGAAATTTTGGTGGAGTGGCTAATGGGTGAGTTGAAATGGGAAATGTGATTTAGGCAGTGGCTTGAGTAATATTTGTTGTAACCTCTGTTGTATCAACAACTGCTGATACAATAGGAGTTGTAACATCTGTCGGAGTAGGGTTTGATGTGGTAGTTTGTGGTGGTGATTTTGGTTTGGTTTGGTTTGGACAGAGGATACAACTAGATTTGCATCAGCAGTGGTTTTAGAAGAGGTGGAAATTGGTTGCCTTGCTTTTCTAGCAGGCATTTTCTTTCTTGAAGTACCAATGTCTTTGTTTTCCTTCTACTGAGCCAATACCTATTTAACCAGGTTTTTTGAAACACCCCGACCGCGTAAAAACAACAAACCGCGGCAGAAACGTCAGGGAGTCACGTTACAAATTGTTTCACAACACATGGTACTTAAAGTTTTGTATTATTGTATTGTTAACATGTTTACATTGTCCTTGAGTAAAAACGAACTAAACACAACATTTGTCTTTCAAATTTTAAGATAACTAAGGCCCGAGTCCGTCCTATGTGTAGAAAGCATCATATCATCACACATTAGCTCCTGAAACATATGTGAAAAGAGAGTCAACATAAAAAGCTGACGAGTACATAGGTTTTGTGAGTGTGTCAAATTCATGCTTTGAATACATCGTCAAACTACTAGGGTCATTAAGTAAAAACCTTGCATCAAAAGTATTTGATATTGCAATATAATTAACCAACTAAAACAATGGTTATAGTTTGTGGAAATCTTGTAGCCGTGAATCTTGACCAAAACATTTCTTTTTGTAAAACCGAGTAGTAAATCGATTTAAAAGAAAACTTTGTATGGTTTATATCTTTAAGTGAAAATCGTTGCGACATCGTTTGAAAACATTTGTCCAAGTGATTCAGATAACGCCACGATATGTAATACGATAAAAGCACTTATATATAGGAAGTACTAGCGGCGTATCCACCATGCTTTTATCATATTATACACGTCTCGTTATTTAAATCACTTACCATAAACCAATCGTCCAATCCTCCGTGTTATAAACCATTCGTCTGTGTTAGACCGTGTTATAAACCATTCGTCCGTGTTATAAACCAATCGTCCGTGTTATAAACCAATCATCCATGTCATAAACCAATCATTCGTGTCATAAATAAATTGTCCATGTTTTAATTGTGAAAACTGTGGTCGTTCTTTGTTTAATACATTCAAACCTGTGTTGACTCATCTAGACCACCAAAGGATCTCTTTAAATCGATTAACAAACCACCAAAGGGTTTTAAAAATACAGTTTCTGTCGTTCCCCAAACTTCCCCACAAACACCGGGAATTTTGGTAACGGGATTGTCAGTCCAATGGTACCATAACTTACTACTGGTCGGCTTGGGAATGTCATTCGTGTTATAGATAACGCACCAACAAGTTCGTTCACATTATTGAAGTCGTCGTGTTTTATATAAACCATAGACTTTGTTTTGAAAACTTGAAAACGGTTTAGTACATATGAATCACCCCAAAATATTTGCAAAACATAAAAGAAGGGAGTTATGTACTCACTTGGGATTACAAGAGTGTCCTTGTTTCAACGATCAAACAAAGCTCAAGAGTTCAAAGATTCAAGCGTGTCCTAATATCGGATAACTATGTTAGTGTATCGGGACTTTAATTGGAGGATCGGATAGAATGAGGTCTTGTAAACCAAATGAGTGTTGGAACTCATATGATATGGTTTAACAAACTTAACATTCTGTTTCGGAAAAGATCTTAAGTGCTTTTGACCCGTTATGACTCGTTAAGGTAGTTTACGCTACCTTGACGGGTAATTTGCATAAATATACGTTCAGATGGTTAATTATGTATTATGGTAAGTCTTATATGCCAAAACATGTTTGATAATGTTATAACATCAGTTTATCTGTCAAAACTAGTAGGACCGATCCTGATAGAATAGGAACCTAGATTTGATATCTAATATCCATAATAGTGGAAATATTATGACATGATTACCAAACAACAAGAACTAGTCAATTAGTCGTCAATTTTATTGATATAACGTCAAGTCTCCAAATTGACAGAGCTTCGCCTCTAAGATGCCAAAGTTACAAATGAGTGAGACATGCTAGCTATTTATAGAGGTGGAAGTTCGCTGGAGTGTATAGGAGTTTGGGCGAAGTTGACATAGTCAAGTTCGGCCGAACTTGACTTCACACAAACAATGACCAGCGAACGTGTCCTCCTGGTGCATAAATACTCGATTTCGCTAGCCTATTCAAATCAAATCTATACAGACTCGATATAAGACTAAGAATAAGACATTCTGCACCAACAGACTCCCCCTTGGATATCGTCTATGTCTTGTATCAGTCTTCAAAACTCTGTCTTCAAAATAAACATTAACGAACACGACCGAAGAAGTTCTTGAATGGCTTCTTTCGTCGTTCTTGCTTCGGATCTGGCGTCTGATCTGTAGGAGGTACTTTGTTCATGAACTGAAACCTTCTAAGCCTTGCCGCCCTACCTTTCTCGTGAATAGCCTCAAGACGCTTCTCTTCCTTTAGAAACTCAACTCGTTCTAGCTCTCTCCAGTTTGTTTCCCACATTCTTCCGGAGTTAACTTCTCGAGGGTAGCATACATTAACAACCCTCTAATACTGCGTAGCTTGTTCTTTCTCACGTTCTTCGAATACAATCTTGTTGAGAACAAGCATTTAATATCTTCTCTTGGGCAATTAACTAGCCACATCGGGTCTAGTATCCTGATTGTTCTCCACAAGCCTCTCATACCCTGAAACCCCTATATCTCAACCCTTTCCTTCGTGATATCCAGATGTTCCTCAAATCATAACACTATAACAGCTTTGCATGTAGTAGGATCAATCTGCCACCACTTAAATACCGGATAGAAATTCTGTTCGATTAGCATTAAGGACATGTTCCTCATTGTTCTCGGTCGTTTCATAATCAACGTTATATCTTTTTCTCTTGTCTTTTTATTTGTCTTAATGCGACGGCTTGGAATAAACGGCTTCCAACACTTAAATCCCTTTGTCGCTTCAAACTTGATCATCTTCCATAATATGATCAATATACTTCATATGATAAGTAACATTCACGGTTTGAACAAGCTCCTCCACATCCCAATACGGTAAGGTCTTGAAATCTGCTAAGTTTTTGAAGTATTGCACTCCAAACTCACGTTTAATAGCATACACATTCAACTCCTTGAACTACCCCCAACTTAGGATATCCCCCAACGACACACCTTTATCTCTGGTAAAGAATGCTAGAGGACATCGAAACTTACATTCGCGCGGCATCTCTTTAAACCAGGACTTCTTAGCTTGAGCTATTTCCTCCTTTGTCATTGGTTTCGGAACTTTACCTTCTCGTATCGATTCTTCGATTTTATCTTTTAACATATATTCATCTAATTGCTTGTACATCTCCTCGAAAGTAGGAAAACTATCAGTGTTAGGACCGACGTACTTTGCAGTTTCATTGTTTTCATCATCAGAAGAACAATCTTCTACTATCACCCTGTTATATTCATCAGCCTCGAATCTTCGTATGTACTGATAATCATTTGGCTCAAACGTGTTAACATTCATCACTTGCTCTTCAAAATCAAAATCAAGTGTTTCAGCATCAACTTCGATCAACTTGGCCAAATCTTCTTTAGTGTAGTTGTGCACATACTCGCCTTCCTCTATGTTATGTTCAAGCATCAATATCAAAGGCTTTGTGGGTACTGCAGCAACAGGCTTTGCAAACCTATCAATATTAATCATATCTACATCATCTGTTGGCCCTGTATGCCCTGACTCCCCCTCAATTTGATCATTCATCTTGTTTGATTCATCGTCCATCAGAGAAGAAAAATCAAATTCATCAGAGACTTTTGCTTCACTAATTTTCATACCAACTCCTCCCTGATCATCATCATCATCAACATTATTCCAATCTTCATAATCAGAATCTTCTTTCTTGTCATCATCATTTTTATCCACATCTTCTGCTTCTTTATCGTCCTTTTCTTCAGAAGCAATTACAGAATCAGAAGGCTTGACAGATTCGTCAACCTTAGCAATATCGGACTCAGAAGCTTTTTCAACTTCATCAACAGGTTTTTCGGCAGCTTCAGATGATTTAGGTGCTTCGCCTTCAATACCTTTTCCTTTACCGCTAGCTGCATCTCCTTTTCAGATCTTTCTTTAGCCTCTTGCCTATCTAAACGATCGTACTCAGCAATGAAATCAATCCCAAGAGTATTAGATAAAATTTTCTGCATCCTTGTGACCTTCGATCATTTAGGACCTGAATAGTTTTCAACTCAGCAATCTCTATTTGCAGCTTTTCATTTGTGTTTTGCAAGCTCTCGATCAATGCTTTGAAGAATTCTCTTTCGCTTTCCAACACTTTGACTTTATCTTCCAAGATCTCTTTCTCAACTGCGCTTTGATTCATTCTCTTGATCAGCTCAGCTTTTTCTTCATCATTCTTGGCTACTTTATCTTCCAAGATTTTCACACGCTTCTCTAGAAAATCAACATTGGTATTCGGAAAGAAAGCATTCAGATCTTGAAGACTTATTGGCTCATTCTGCATGTCACCAAACAGATTTGCAGTTGGAGTAGCAGTCTTTGGTGTGGACTTCTTAGGAGTAGTACTTTCAAAATGAGAAGTCGTTGGAGGAACCGGAGATGAAATAATAGGCACTTCAAGTAATCTAGTCTCAGGAGGTTTTTGTGTGACTCCTGGACGTTCTGCCTCAGATGGAATGATCACAGGAGGTTCTTGTTTAACTCCTGGACATTCAGCTTCAGATGAAATAACAACAGGAGGTTCTTGTGTAGGAGGTTCTTGTGTTATTCCTTTCTCCTGTGCGCCAGAAGGTTCTTGTGTAACTTCTGCGCTTTTTGGCTTTCCTTTGTATCGACGACTAGCAGGTTTCTGAGATTTCTTTGCTTTCTTCCTGCCTTTTGCCTGAGGAGACCCTGTAGTCTTTGTCGTTGAAACTGTAGCAGACTTCACACGCTTAGCTTTTTTCTTGGGTCTTTCCTCGTCAGACTCTTTTTCAAGATTTGGATCAAAATCAGCATCAATCTCTTTGACTTTTTCTGCCTCAGTCTCTGCTATTGTCTTCTTTGTAATCTTCTCGAGAGAATAATCAGAATCATCGTTGTTCTTGGAAGTAGCTGATATAACATCATCTTCTCGAGTCGTCTTTTCAATCTCTTGGCTTTCAGTAACAATCGCTGTGCTAGAACCAGCTTCAGCTTGAACATTAAAAGGTTCGTCTTCATCCACAAGCATTGTATCAACTTTCTTAGCCGCTCGCTTCTTTTTAGGCTTTTCGACTTCGGCCTTTAGAAACCATTCACTTCGAGCTTTCGGCTTAAAAGCTTTAAACCATTCTTTCTCATCATTCAACTCTTTCTCGTCACCACTTCCATCTTTCCTCCATTTATTGTCAGCCGGCGCAATATAATTTTCATCTTTAATCGCCCCAAATACTGGCTTTGCCACTGGTGCAGAGTCTTGTTTCTGGAACTTGATCAACTTATTTACTGTTGTATTATTGAGGTGACTGAGATATAGAACGTCGTTTGGATCACGTGCAATGTTTGTGAATTTCTCATCAATTAACATCTGCACAAACCTCGGATATAAGCATAATCTCGCATCATCCATATTCTTCGACATATGTGTAAACACAAGCTTTGAATAGTTGAACGGCTTCTTCAGAATTAACGTCGTTGCCATACCGGCCATATAATCTTGCACATCGTCAAGGCCCGCTTTACGGTGACTGAAAGTATGAATAATAGCGTGCATGAGGAGCTTGTACGGGTTAGACACTTCTCCTTTCTTCAACGTTGGCTTATTAACGCTCCCCTTGTACCCCATTTGGTAGAAACAACCTCTCACCATCTTTTCGTCCAAGAAAATCGGATCATCTTTATCGTTATTGAATTGCAAGATTCTTCGTATGTCATCTTCAGTAACTGTGATCTCCTTAACTTCATTTCCGACTTGAATAGATGAAATAATGGTCTTCTTATCTTCACTGAGACTCTCGTTCATCCAAAAGTGATAAGTATGAGATCTATACGACACAGTGCGCTCCGTGATAGCTCGATGAATAGGATATTCCTTTAGAAACTTCAGAATGCTTTTGTACTCTTTAGCGACGGACATATCGTCTTATCAAGCGTGATACAAGTATTATGGAACTTGGAAAAGTCCATAGTGATTACCCGCGCTGGAGCTGGAACCTGAAAAACGACACAAAACACTTAGCACGCATTACGAAACAAATCACAAATATTTTCAACACATATTCATCAAGTTCGGGCGAACTTGATGTGTGTATAACACAATAATTTGGTCAAGTTCTCCCGAACATGCTTAAACAACATGTTCAATATTACCACATAAGTTCGGGCGAACTTATGATCAACAATTTTCAATTTCATAACACCTAAGTTCCGTCGAACTCATGATTTCAAGAATTTCACATTTTTTAACATAAGTTTGTTCGAACTTATGTTTAGATCAGATTTATCCATTATTTTAGTTAGCAAATCCGGTCGAACTTGATAACAAGTTCGGCCGAACTTGTTATCTTCTTCAACAAACACACTGCAACTTACAACCAAAACCATTTTGATCAAATCCAAAGCAATTCCATGGTCAATTTATAATGAATGTTACATTTTAAAGTCCAATTTGCCTATATGGCTCATAGAACTATCAGTTTTATTAATTTAAGATATGAGTTCTACAATTAAGGTCCATTTAACGGTTCAAATCATGGTTATTTACCTTGGCCATTAAAGATGGTGTGCTAATCACCAAAATCAATCGAAATTTGGGCAGTATAACAATACAATCTTGCCAATTTAATCAAATCGCTCAAAAGCTTTTAAGTTGCTCAGAGTGTTCTTGAGTGCAGATAATGAGTTCGGCCGAACTTGCTGGATATAAATACCCTAGCAAGTTCGGGCGAACTTGCAAGCCCAATAATAAAGCCTCTTTTAAGTCCGGGCGAACTTATCACTTTTTAATCAGCCATCAATTCACAAGTTCGGTCGAACTTGCTGTCAGATGAACTTTTAAGCAGTTAAACAAGTTCGGCCAAACTTGCCTAAACTCAAATTCAAATTTTACAAATTTTGCAATTAAGACCTTGAACTTTTCAACTTTTACCAGTTATGAAAATCCACTCAGTTAACCTAGTCCAAGTTAATGACCTTGGTTAACCGATTTGACTGCCGAGTCCAAATTAATGACCCCGGTTTGACCCATTACGAACAAACTGTTAATATTTTTAAAATCAAAATTTCAAATTAATCAACTTTTTATCATTTTGGATTTTCAGATTTTACAGATTAGCTCCCAGCCCATTGTCAATGAGATTCCCACCAGTTTAGCACCTTACCAGACTTCGAAGATCCGTTATCCAACATTGGTTTGCTGAAAACAATGAAAAAGCAAAATCTTTTTGTATTTTTGTAAGTTTATGCTAAAACACACTGAAAATATTTTTGGATTTAATCTGTAAAGCTGATAAACTATGTACAGAACAATGTAAACTATGTACAAACATATTTACAGACATATTTTTGTGAATTCGTGTCTAAGGATTATATTAGTTAATTTGAGACATATCACCAGTACCGTTGACCTTTAGATGACTTTAAGTTTTAAACTCTTTTACCTAGATTGTCGATATGTTTGTCCACTTAAACTTTACCACGTTTCTCAACTGTTTCAAGATATGTTAAGGTATGATTTATGAAAGTTGACTTATCTGCGGTTCCCACTTCTTGAATATACTCCCGTATCAAGTTTCATTAGATTTCATCTTACAGGTTAATATAAGGTAATTGATCTCTGTATCTGGGTTAATGCGAGACCTTGATAGCTCAGGTAAGTACTACCGTACAGACAAAGAGATGAAGGCTCGACTTTAAGGTGTGTTCCATTAAAGGAATCTTTTCAGCACTGCAAATGATTAGATCTTTTGATACTTTTCAAGATAGCATGCAGTTTAGGGGTTTATAGCGAAAGTTTTATAGAAGTTCTAGGCTATTGCTTCCGCAAAATCAGAAAAACATGAATAATACCCCATATATCAATTATCTATAAAGACCTCGTATCTCAGAATCAGGAAATCTCTCAAACGAAATTTCAGAGTACTAAGTCCATATATCCAAGATGTGTTAATCCACAAGATTAAGCAGTTGTAAAATTTAGTTTATATCTCGAAAACAGTTTACTAAACGTGTTAAGCCTATCGACACATCCACAGTAATACTTGTTTATCACTTTTTAAATTCACATTTCTTTAGCATACTGTGATAGTCCACTGATTTACTATCATTTCCTTTTTGTGACACATAATTCCTTTTGTTTTTTTCAATGTTTTGTATTTTTTGCATTTTTCATATGTTTTTGAATTTTATAATTTTCAAAGGTTTTTGTATTTTCTCTAACATTTCTCCCCCTAAAATCAAAAACATATTTTTGTATTTTAGATTTTAATAAAATTCTAAACTAGAAAGATATATACAAACCAATGTGGATCACGCGAACTCGTCGTCGATCCATATTCAACCTCAGCGTTCGCACCTGTCAGCAAATTTTTCATACCATTAATTCTCAACAAGTATTTAAATCGTGATAAAGAAAATGGTTTGGTATAAAAATCAGCCTTTTGTTCGTTGGTGTGGATTTTTTCTATTCGCACCAATTTCTTTTCGTAACAATCACGAATGAAATGGTAACGAATTTCTATGTGTTTAGTGCGTGAGTGATGAACCGGATTTTTGGTTATATCAATATATGCCTTATTATCAACATACAGCGGAGTGTCGAGAAATTGCAGACCAAACTCTTTCATCTGCTGTTGTATCCACAGAATCTTGGAACAACAGCTGGAGGCCGAGATATACTCAGCTTCACAGGTAGAGAGAGCGACCGTAGTCTGTTTCTTACACTGCTAGGTTACCATTCTTGTTCCGAAGAACTAGCATCCCGCTGTAGTCGATTTTGAAATCAACTTATCTACACCAAAATCAGAATCATCATATCATGTCAGATCAAAATTATCATTCTTCGGGTACCACAAGCCGTGCTTGGACATCCCTTCAAGTATCTGAAGATTCGCTTCACGATCTGCATGTGCGATATTCTTAGGTTGGACTGATACATCAGCGATCCTATCATTGATCTGTAGAGCATCTCATCAACTTTGGTTCCAGTTTCGTAGATGCAAATCCCGTGATTAAGACCAAGAGGAGTAGATAACGGCTTCGAGCTTTCCATATCAAACTTCTTCAAGATGTCGTGCACATACTTGGTCTGATGAATGAAAATACCGTCTGAAAGTTGATCTACTTGCAATCCGAGGAAGAATTTAATTTCGCCCATCGAAGACATTTCAAACTTCTTCTTCATGATGCCCTCAAACTCCTTGCAAAGACAATCATTCGTTGATCCAAAGATGATGTCGTCCACATAGATTTGAACTATAATTAGATGACTACCAACTTCTTTGGTGAAGAGAGTAGTATCCACAGTTCCTCTGACAAAGCCGTTTCCCACGAGATGTTGCGATAACGTCTCGTACCAAGCTCTCGGGGCTTGGTGTAAACCGTAAAGAGCTTTATCAAGAAGATATGCTTTCTTTTTGTTGAGTGGATCGACAAACCCCGGTGGTTGTCCACGTACACCTTCTCGCGTAATTTTCCGTACAGAAAAGTTGATTTGACATCCAACTGATAGACTTTAAATCCTTTCCATGCTGCGAATGCAAGAAATATTCGAATAGATTCTAAGCAAGCTACTGGTGCGTAGACTTCTATGTAGTCTATTCCTTCCTTCTAGTGAAATCCCTTGACAACAAGCCGACCTTTGTTTCGAACTATAACTCCTCGATCGTCTTGCTTGCATTTAAAGACCCATTTAGTATCAATCACTTTCTGATTTTCAGGCAGGTCTAAAAGCTTCCGCACTCCTAACTTCTCGAACTGTAACAGTTCCTCTTGCATTGCTTGTACCCAGTTTTCATCGCTTAAAGCTTCAGAAACATTCCTTGGCTCTATCTGGGATATGAAACATGAATAGTAGCAATACTCTTGAATTGGAGCAACACGAGTATAGAAACAACTCAAAGCTTTGTTTATTTGACTCCGTGTTCTCACACCAGCTTGTAATTCGCCTATTATAGAATTTGACGGATGATAAGAATATGATCTTGGCATCACTTCGCCTGGAACAACCATAGTATTCTCTTGATTTGTAATATTTTGATCTACCACTACTTTAACTTCAGGAGCACTACTCGGGCTTGCAGATTCATTCATTAAACTTGTAATCTGCTCTGCTTCTTTATCTGAAGAAGATTCTCCATCGTCATCGAATGTTGGAGCCTTGTCCGAGTCTGAACTCTGTGCTTCAGAAAGTTTAGGAATCACTGTAGTATTGATTGGTTCTGTCGTCGGTGTCACTTGTTCTATTTGAGTTTCTTGACCACCGCTATTACTTGAACTAGCACCAGAAGAATATGATCCCAACGTGGGTTGATTAACCACAACTGGTCTGACGATTTGCTCTTGATTTGCTGATTGATGAAGATAATAAAGAGCTGCAATTTCTTCATCGGATGGTTCTTCAGGCAAATTAAATGATTTCCACAAGTCTTGATAGTTGAATAACCATGCATCACCTTTTCTCTGAACAGGATCCGTATAGTTAAAATAATCAACATGTTGCGCTTCAATCACTCTTCTCAACGAGGGAACATAAACTCTTCGTAAAGGACTTGCATATCCGACAAAGAAACCTTCGAGTGATTGAGCCCCAAATTTTCCATCTTGATCGATTACAGTACGTGGCGCTCCAAATGGTTCTAAGAACTTCAGATTCGGTTTCTGTCGGTTGATCATTTCAAAACAAGTCTTCTTCATTGGTTTGACTGTTAAGACTCTGTTAAGTGTGTAGCAAGCCGTTGCAACTGCTTCACTCCAAAAGCTGACGGGAAGTTAGAATCTGCGAGCATTGTTCGTGCAGTTTCTATCAACGTCCTATTCTTCCGTTCAGCGACTCCATTTTGTTGCGGAGTGTAGGGAGCACTGAATTCGTGCAGAATCCCTTTAGTGTTGCAGAATTCCCTCATTTTGGTGTTTTTGAGCTCAGTACCGTTGTCACTTCTAATGCGTCTCACCAGAAGATGGTACAGGTTCTCTAGCTTCTTGAAAAGAATTACTAAGTTTTCAAACGTCTCATCTTTTGATCCTTGGAAGAATACCCACGAGTATCGGGAATAATCGTCTGTGACTACCAAGCAGTAGAGATCTCTAGAGATGCTTCGAACATTCACTAGACCGAAGAGATCCATATGAAGTCTTTCGAGCGGCAACTTTATCGAATTGAGAATCTTTCTCGGATGAGATTTCTTGATCTGCTTTCCTCCTTTTTACACTCGAGATAATTATCTGACATATGAAAACTTTTCAGATTCACAACTTCCACCAAATCATTATGCACCAAATGATTCATCTTTCTCAGGTGAATGTGGCCCATCTTTCTGTGCCATAAGATTGACTCCTTCTCAGAAGCTTTTGAAACAAAACATTGTGCCGTTTTTGAAGAAGCAGTAGCATTTCCCATATCAAGAACATACAAATCATTCTCTCTCGGTGCACGCATGAGTATCCACTCGTCTGGATTTTGAAGCCCGGTTTGATGATCATGCATTCTTTATCGTTGAAGTGGACGATAAACTAAATTTGAGAAATACTCAGAAGGTTGTTCTTAAGCTCTGCAATGTAGTTCACTTGATCAAATAAAACAACTCTGTTTGAGAGCTTTCCCTTGGCGACAATCCTTCCACCTTGGTTTCCAGCAAATCCAATATAACCGCCGTTGATAGCTTTTATGTCGAACAAGAGCGCTTTCATTCCTGTTACATGCGTGCAAGCTCCACTATCCAGAATCCACTTGGAAAGTACGGATATCTGGAGCCCCTTCATATTTCAACAATTAGTTAAACAGCACGACCCAGGCCTTCTTGGTCTTGGGTTGAATTGGATAACCATCATCGTAATCAAATTCACACTCGTCAGCATAATTAAATTCATATTCATCATCTAGATTTTCTATGATGTTTATGTTTGAAAATCTCACTTTCTTTTTATCTTTCAAGCATTTGACATTTTCAGTTTTGATTTCAGATTTTGATTCTTTCATGTTATCACTAGTCTTAACAGGCTCAGACTTAGTGATTTCGGATTTTGACTCTTTCATGTTATCACTAGTCTTAACAGGCTCAGACTTTGTGATTTTAGATATTGGCAACTTCCTTTTTGCAATCTAGGCTTGTGATTTTATGTTAGCCTTTTTGATGTAAAACTTTGTTTCAATTGCTTTTGAAGATTCACCTTTTTTGAAAGTTGAATTTGCAATCTTCTTTTCAGATTTAGGTTTATCTTCAGGTTTTGATTCGTTTCTTTTCAAAAACGTGACCGCTTTTACAAACTCTGGTTGCTTTGGTTTCACAACATATGAACTTTCTTTCCTTCAAAGATAAGTCGGTTTTGATTTCGGACACTTCCGTGCAATATGACCCACTTCGTTACACTTGAAGCAAGTCTGATTATCATGTGAATGACCACTAGTGGATTTTACACCACGTGTGGCTTTCGCCTTATCTCGAAGTTCTTTCTGTTTCTTAAACTCGTCGTTTGATTGTTTCCTGATCAAACTTTCCTCATGAACCGTGTTTGTCCCATAAACGAATTTCATGTTTTTATCTTTGTACTCGTGAAATGGTGACATTTTCTTAACCGGTTCTTCTTCCTCATCTAGACCTAACCCAACTCTCCGGTTTTCTGGATGATCACCACCTTTTCTCCGGTAGTTATTGTAATTTTTTTGGGTTTAGAATAGAATTTCTTTTCATTTTTTCTCCAGGTCAACTGATGTGACTTCAACTAGTTTGAACAGTTTATCCAATTGATCTTCTTTGACGTTCCGAATCGGAAAACTGTCACCAAAGTATAATCTATCAGATTCCTTAACCTTGTACATAACAGCGTTAGGATCATCACATAGATCATCTTCCGATGATGTATCGTCATCTTCAGAATTTGTCTCAGAACTGTTCAAACTCGAGGTGGCGCTCTCAAAGCTTCCATCATCATAATTGTTCAGAACATTTTTAACCACCTTTTTCACTACCGCATTGTCATCTTCTGATTTAATATAGACTACATCATTGTTCTCTGGCAACTCATGTTTCTTTTCAGATAACAACTCAATGTTGAGTGCCTTATCTATCCCAACAACCGTTTTGCAACAATACTTCTCGCATAGGGGAGGAGGAACATTGTTGTATTCTTTACCAATTTTCTTTTTAGGTGTTCTTCCGATGGAATAGTAGGAAGAATGTGATCAATAACATATGCGTTAGTTGTGTAACTTCTTAAAAGTTGTTGAACACGTTCTGTTTCAATTTTCATGTCCTGGAGTTGTTGCTTGGTCTATGCAATGGTGTCAATATAGATGTTTATTGCTTTTTGTTTATCCATTACTATACCTTTCAACATCCTTATAGTATCATGTTGTTCAATATTATTTCTATCGAGCCTGCCATAATCATCCTTCACTTTTTTCATACGCTTCCTTCATTGTACAATAATCATATATGAAATGTTCATTATGTACATTGAGTTCAACGATGATTTGTGATTTTTTGGCGCCTTCAGCACATGGTTCGATACATTTTGTGCAAGGTTTTACAACCTCCACAATTTGCACTTTGACAACTTCCTTTACCTCTGGACCTACCTTGGTAAGATTTGCCATCATAGCTTTATCGGCAAAGTCCTTGAGGTTTTCAGCAGTCACCTCTTGAACAACATCAGTGATTTCTTCATCAATCGACTTCTCCTCGATTACTTGCTCTTGAGAACTTCCATCAAAGTTACCTACAAAACTAGACGATGAATCAGGAGTTAAAATACCCTATGTCTTCATGTGAAGATACAGTTCCACTTCTTCCTGTTGTTGCAAATATTGTTCCAGTAGAGCATTCTCAATCGCAGCTGCTTCTTTGGCAGAAGTATCTTCAACGATCTCAGCCATCAATGCAACTCCGGTCTTCTTACCGATATATGAATTCCAATCGAAGCCATCATCCTCGTTCGAAGCAACCATTGCCTTCTCAGTGTTGTTACTGTTTGGTTTCTATTGGATTTCAACCTTGTCTTCTTTGGGAAAGGCTTGTATTGAAGAGATTTCTTGTAATACTCGTTGCCTCCACCAAATGGACTCTGATTTCCCGTTGCTTCAGGGTTTTTGCATACTCTCTTAAAATGCCCTTTCTGTCGACATCTGAAACAATTGACCTTGGTTTTGTCGAACCCTAGCTTGTTGCTTGAATTTCCGATATCTCCTCCTGTGAGTGCAACAAACTTAGTGACCCTTCGAATGATAGAAGCTAGTGACCACTTTATGTCCATCAGTTCAAGTTCTTCTTCGTCCACCTGTTCGTAGTCTTCGGCGGTCATTTCGGGATTGTCGATCTTTCCAGCTACAAGACTTTCATATGATTCTAGAACAGTGGCGAGAAGTGACATGTGCTGTTTTGAAACTTGCTCAGAAACAACATTGTTTAGATTTACGGCAATATTACATTTGTACACATTTGGATCAGAATTTGTTTGTTGATTCTGATATGCTTGACTCTGATAAGAAGAATTTGAACTTGTACTTGAGAACGAAGAGCTCTATGGAATTTGATCATATTGTGGATATGATTGGTACTGATTTCGTGGAGAAGAATTCATGTTTGCACTGAATGCTGTCTGAATTTTCGGGCTTGAAATGTTGTCTTGCATCCCTTTCTTTTAATACAGACCAACATCTTGAACAATATTAGCATTCTTCGACTTCGCGATCTTTAGAAGTTCCATCTCGTGACCTTCTAGTTTGTCGATGAATGTAGACAGCTTGAAATATTCCCAGTTATGACTTTCTTTTATGACCATGAGGTACGTAGTCCACTCTCCGTCAGGTAACGCATCTGCAAGCTTATCGATGTACTCTTGTTCCGTCTTCTCGAGACCGTGTCTTCTCATTTGGACTTTCAGATGACAGAAACGCTCAATCATCTGTTTCATTGTCTCTCCCTTCAACATGTTAAAGGTATTGAACTCCTTCAGGATGAGGGCTTTCTTACTCTTGATCATCTCTGCACTTCCTTGGTATTTCTTTTGCAGTGATAGCCAGAGATCTCTTGCAGTCGTATATTCGGGCAACAAGACCAGAAGATCCTCTTTAACAGATTGTTGAATGAGGCTAATCATCTTTTTCTCAACAATATATTCATCTTTCTGTATTGTAGTATACTTGTACTTCTCCAGAACTTGCTGATGTTTGTCCAATGGAACAGTATAACCTCTCTCAATTGACACCTAGCCTTGGAAATGCATGGCCTGAACCCAATAAGTAAATTTCTCCTTCCATCCTTCGTACTCGTCCATGCTCATTAACTTTGGCGGTTTAACGGACGTGCCCATTTCGTTGTCGAGGTTGACTTGCTGTATTACATTGGCATTGGATGTACCCGCTTCGGGCGAACTTGAGGATAATCAAAGAGAATTTTACAAGTTCCGTCGGACTTCTCACAAATTTCTTCAAAAACCTCTCAAGTTCGAGCGAACTTGATAGAAAAACACTCAGAATGTGTTTCTAAGGCAAGTTCCGCCGAACTTGGGTTACAAGTTTGATCTTAGTGGGTTTGAAAAACATGGTTTTTGCAACAATTTGACACCAATTCGTTTGATTTTAGCCTCCAAACTCTCAGGGGTTTATCTATGATGTATTTCACATGTCATATTCAAAATTGGACAAAATTTGCCCGTGAATTCTTCATTTTTGTGTAACAGTTAATAAAAATAGAAGAATGAAGTAGAATTAGAAGGTTTCTTGTCTTGATATCAATCAAATCAGGCTATTCTAGCTCTGATACCACTTGTAGGACCGATCCTGATAGCATATGAACCTAGATTTGATATCTAATGTCCATAATAGCGGAAATATTACGACATGATTACCAAACAACAAGAATTAGTCAATTAATCATCAATTTTATTGATATAACGTCAAGTCTCCAAATTGACAGAGCTTCGCCTCTAAGATGCCAAATTACAAATGAGTGAGACATGCTAGCTATTTATAGAGGTGGAAGTTCGCTGGAGTGGATAGGAGTTCGGGCGAACTTGACATAGTCAAGTTCGGCCGAACTTGCTTCACACAAACAATGACCATCGAACTTGTCCTCCTGATACATAAATACTCGATTTCGCTACCCTATTCAACTCTAATCTATATAGACTCGATACAAGACTAAGACATAGACATTCTGCACCAACAAAACTTTGGTTACATATGCTTAAAATTGATTTATGCGAAAAAAGGACGTTTTGGTCATTATTAAAGAACATAAAAGCGACTTAATATAACACCAAACCAAACGACGTAACCATAAGGTATAACCTCGGAGGGTTATTCTCGATACAACTATGGCCACAAATATGTGTTTACTCGGATCCTAAGATCGACCAAACGGGTCAGATTCGAAAGTCAAAGCGGTGGTCAAGACTGCTCGACTTACGACCCTAATAAAGAACTAAACTTGAAGTGACTAGTTAGACATGTCAAAACATGTCTAACGAAGTTGCAAAACTAATTTGGTATCAAAACTTAGTGTTTTGATTCCCGAAAATAGTTCCGTCGTAAAATGAACATAATGCGCATCTTTGACCGGAACTTTGACTCGTCACTTCGACTAGTAAACGTGGTATTCAAAAGGTGCAATCGCTAGGGATTATAACCTTCGTGATTACGATCACGTTGCAAAGTTCAATTGAACATTAACTTGACCAAATATGGTCAAAACTGAAAGTCAAATAGAAAGTCAAATTTTTTGACCTTTAGTTCAAAATAGCCAAAAGAAATGAAATAGACTAGGAGTGAGCACTTACTTATGTTGAAGAACACTTAAGAGCTCAGTATTAGGTTTCCAATCAGCTGGAAGCAACTCCAAAGAGAGGGAGAAAGAAATATTGAAGGTGCAAGTTTCAATGGCATGAGTCCTTGGCTATTTATAGTGAACTTGAGCTCACCAATTCAAGCCAAGTGTCCGTGAGTCATCAAGGACGGATTAGTGTCATAACACTTGTCCAAATGAGGTGATACAGTGGCAAAAACGCGAACTTGGTGGCCAAGGAAAGAGTAGGAAGCTGCCAACTAAGTTTTTGTTGTCTGGCACTAGCTTACGGACCGTAAGGGTCTATGCATACGTTCCGTATGCAGGTCTGGGGGCCAAAGTTTTTCCTTTTTGCAGCTTTGGTCCCTGAACTTGTATTGTTGCGTTTTGTCACGTTTAACCCCTTTTTACCAAATTTTTAGGATTTATAAGGATGTTAAAGCATAGGGGACTTGAAATATGCCCGGAAATGTCGTGGATTTCGGTTCGTTCGGTTGTACGGTCGTGTTTTTCGCTTAATTACGACGAACGCTTTAACGAACATGAAAACGACCGAAATTTCGCAACGATTGATATTTTTGCATTCTTATCAATAAAATACAATATTTAATTGATTAAAAAATTTTTGGATGTCTAAACATGGTTCGTATTCAAAAATACGAGAATCGGCAGACTTTTGCAGTTTGTCGCAAATAGTCACTGAGCTTGAATAAACATGTTTTTGCCATACCAAACTCTTCAAAACTTATTTCTAAGTTATGTAATGGGTATTTAGGGTATGTTTAACTTATATCCTTGTTCCAGAGTGTACGTCGCGTTAAACTGATTAGGTTTGCGTAACACTTTGCGATTTCAATTCCAGAAGTGGTTTAAGAGTTTGAAATCGTGCAAGGATTGAATGTGTGCAATTGTCATGATAATTATACAATCCCAAAAGTGATAAGTATGAGATCTATACGACACTATGTGCTCCGTGATAGCTCGATGAATAGGATATTCCTTTAGAAACTTTAGAATGCTTTCGTACTCCTTTACCGACGGACATATCGTCTTATCAAGCGTGATACAAGTATTATGGAACTTGGAAAAGTCCATAGTGACTACCCGCGCTGGAGCTTGAACCTAAAAACGACACAAAACACTTAGCACGTACTACGAACAAATCACAAAAATTTTCAACACATATTCATCAAGTCCGGGCGAACTTGATGTGTGTATAACACAATGATTTGGTCAAGTTCGCCCGAACATGCTTAAACAACATGTTCAATATTACCACATATGTTCAGGCGAACTTATGATCAACAATTTTCAATTTCATAACACCTAAGTTCGGTCGAACTCATGATTTCAAGAATTTCACATTTTTAACATAAGTTCGTTCGAACTTATGTTTGGATCAGATTTATCCATTATTTTAGTTAGCAAGTCCGGTGAACTTGATAACAAGTTCGGCCGAACTTGTTATCTTCTTCAACAAACACACTGCAACTTACAACCAAAACCATTTTGATCAAATCCAAAGCAATTCCATGGTCAATTTATGATGAATGTTACATTTTTAAGTCCAATTTGCCTATATGACTCATAGAACTATCAGTTTTATTAATTTAAGATATGTCTTCAACAATTAAGGTCCATTTAAACGGTTACCTCGGCCATTAAAGATGGTGTGCTAATCACCAAAATCAAAGCGGTGGTCAAGACTGCTCGACTTACGACCTAATAAAGAACTAAACTTGAAGTGACTAGTTAGACATGTCAAAACATGTCTAACGAAGTTGCAAAACTAATTTGGTATCAAAACTTAGTGTTTTGATTCCCGAAAATAGTTCCGTCATAAAATGAACATAATGCGCATCTTTGACCGAACTTTGACTCGTCACTTCGACTAGTAAACGTGGTATTCAGAAGGTGCAATCGCTAGGGATTATAACCTTCGTGATTACGATCACGTTGCAAAGTTCAATTGAACATTAACTTGACCAAATATGGTCAAAACTGAAAGTCAAATAGAAAGTCAATTTGTTTAACCTTTAGTTCAAATAGCCAAAAGAAATGAAATAGACTAGGAGTGAGCACTTACTTATGTTGAAGAACACTTAAGAGCTCAGTATCAGGTTTCCAACCAGCTGAAGCAACTCCAAAGAGAGGGAGAAAGAAATATTGAAGGTGCAAGTTTCAATGGCATGACTCCTTGGCTATTTATAGTGAACTTGAGCTCACCAATTCAAGCCAAGTGTCCGTGAGTCATCAAGGACGGATTAGTGTCATAACACTTGTCCAAATGAGGTGATACAGTGGCAAAACGCGAACTTGGTGGCCAAGGAAAGAGTAGGAAGCTGCCAACTAAGTTTTTGTTGTCTGGCACTAGCTTACGGACCATAAGGGTCTATGCATACGTTCCGTATGCAGGTCTGGGGGCCAAAGTTTTTCCTTTTTTGCAGCTTTGGTCCCTGAACTTGTATTGTTGCGTTTTGTCACGTTTAACCCCTTTTTACCAAATTTTTAGGATTTATAAGGATGTTAAAGCATAGGGGACTTGAAATATGCCCGGAAATGTCGTGGATTTCGGTTCGTTCGGTTGTACGGTCGTGTTTTTCGCTTAATTACGACGAACGCTTTAACGAACATGAAAACGACCGAAATTTCGCAACGATTGATATTTTTGCATTCTCATCAATAAAATACAATATTTAATTGATTAAAAAATTTTTGGATGTCTAAACATGGTTCGTATTCAAAAATACGAGAATCGGCAGACTTTTGCAGTTTGTCGCAAATAGTCACTGAGCTTGAATAAAACATGTTTTTGCCATACCAAACTCTTCAAAACTTATTTCTAAGTTATGTAATGGTATTTAGGGTATGTTTAACTTATATCCTTGTTCCAGAGTGTACGTCGCGTTAAACTGATTAGGTTTGCGTAACACTTTGCGATTTCAATTCCAGAAGTGGTTTAAGAGTTTGAAATCGTGCAAGGATTGAATGTGTGCAATTGTCATGATAATTATACAATCCCAAAAGTGATAAGTATGAGATCTATACGACACTATGTGCTCCGTGATAGCTCGATGAATAGGATATTCCTTTAGAAACTTTAGAATGCTTTCGTACTCCTTTACCGACGGACATATCGTCTTATCAAGCGTGATACAAGTATTATGGAACTTGGAAAAGTCCATAGTGACTACCCGCGCTGGAGCTTGAACCTGAAAAACGACACAAAACACTTAGCACGTATTACGAACAAATCACAAAAATTTTCAACACATATTCATCAAGTCCGGGCGAACTTGATGTGTGTATAACACAATGATTTGGTCAAGTTCGCACGAACATGCTTAAACAACATGTTCAATATTACCACATAAGTTCAGGCGAACTTATGATCAACAATTTTCAATTTCATAACACCTAAGTTCGGTCGAACTCATGATTTCAAGAATTTCACATTTTTAACATAAGTTCGTTCGAACTTATGTTTGGATCAGATTTATCCATTATTTTAGTTAGCAAGTCCGGTGGAACTTGATAACAAGTTCGGCCGAACTTGTTATCTTCTTCAACAAACACACTACAACTTACAACCAAAACCATTTTGATCAAATCCAAAGCAATTCCATGGTCAATTTATGATGAATGTTACATTTTTAAGTCCAATTTGCCTATATGACTCATAGAACTATTAGTTTTATTAATTTAAGATATGTGTTCAACAATTAAGGTCCATTTAACGGTTCAAATCATGGTTATTACCTCGCCATTAAAGATGGTGTGCTAATCACCAAAATCAACGAAATGTGGCATACAACGATACAATCTTGCAATTTATATTAAATCGCTTAAAACATTTAAAAGTTCGCAACAATTTGTATCTTGAGTGTAGATAATGAGTTCGGCCTAATTGACATGATATAATACCAGCAAGTTGGGCGAACTTGCAAGCCCAATAACGTGGTATTCAGAAGGTGCAATCGCTAGGGATTATAACCTTCGTGATTACGATCACGTTGCAAAGTTCAATTGAACATTAACTTGACCAAAATATGGTCAAAACTGAAAGTCAAATAGAAAGTCAATTTGTTTAACCTTTAGTTTTAAAATAGCCAAAAGAAATGAAATAGACTAGAGAGTGAGCACTTACTTATGTTGAAGAACACTTAAGAGCTCAGTATCAGGTTTCCAACCAGCTGGAAGCAACTCCAAAGAGAGGGAGAAAGAAATATTGAAGGTGCAAGTTTCAATGGCATGACTCCTTGGCTATTTATAGTGAACTGAGCTCACCAATTCAAGCCAAGTGTCCGTGAGTCATCAAGGACGGATTAGTGTCATAACACTTGTCCAAAATGAGGTGATACAGTGGCAAAAACGCGAACTTGGTGGCCAAGGAAAGAGTAGGAAGCTGCCAACTAAGTTTTTGTTGTCTGGCACTAGCTTACGGACCATAAGGGTCTATGCATACGTTCCGTATGCAAAGGGCTGGGGGCCAAAGTTTTTCCTTTTTTGCAGCTTTGGTCCCTGAACTTGTATTGTTGCGTTTTGTCACGTTTAACCCCTTTTTACCAAATTTTTAGGATTTATAAGGATGTTTAAAGCATAGGGGACTTTAAATATGCCCGGAAATGTCGTGGATTTCGGTTCGTTCGGTTGTACGGTCGTGTTTTTCGCTTAATTACGACGAACGCTTTAACGAACTGAAAAACGACCGAAATTTCGCAACGATTGATATTTTTGCATTCTCATCAATAAAATACAATATTTAATTGATTAAAAAATTTTGGATGTCTAAACATGGTTCGTATTCAAAAATACGAGAATCGGCAGACTTTTGCAGTTTGTCGCAAATAGTCACTGAGCTTGAATAAACATGTTTTTGCCCTACCAAACTCTTCAAAACTTATTTCTAAGTTATGTAATGGGTATTTAGGGTATGTTTAACTTATATCCTTGTTCCAGAGTGTACGTCGCGTTAAACTGATTAGGTTTTTCGTAACACTTTGCGATTTCAATTCCAGAAGTGGTTTAAGAGTTTGAAATCGTGCAAGGATTGAATGTGTGCAATTGTCATGATAATTATACAATCCCAAAAGTGATAAGTATGAATCTATACGACACTATGTGCACCGTGATAGCTCGATGAATAGGATATTCCTTTAGAAACTTTAGAATGCTTTCGTACTCCTTTACCGACGGACATATCTCTTATCAAGCGTGATACAAGTATTATGGAACTTGGAAAAGTCCATAGTGACTACCCCGCGCTGGAGCTTGAACCTGAAAAAACGACACAAAAACACTTAGCACGTATTACGAACAAATCACAAAAATTTTCAACACATATTCATCAAGTTTCCGGGCGAACTTGATGTGTGTATAACACAATGATTTGGTCAAGTTCGCACGAACATGCTTAAACAACATGTTCAATATTACCACATAAGTTCAGGCGAACTTATGATCAACAATTTTCAATTTCATAACACCTAAGTTCGGTCGAACTCATGATTTCAAGAATTTCACATTTTTTAACATAAGTTCGTTCGAACTTATGTTTGGATCAGATTTATCCATTATTTTAGTTAGCAAGTCCGGTGGAACTTGATAACAAGTTCGGCCGAACTTGTTATCTTCTTCAACAAACACACTACAACTTACAACCAAAACCATTTTGATCAAATCCAAAGCAATTCCATGGTCAATTTATGATGAATGTTACATTTTTAAGTCCAATTTGCCTATATGACTCATAGAACTATTAGTTTTATTAATTTAAGATATGTGTTCAACAATTAAGGTCCATTTAACGGTTCAAATCATGGTTATTTACCTCGGCCATTAAAGATGGTGTGCTAATCACCAAAATCAATCGAAATTTGGGCAGTACAACGATACAATCTTGCCAATTTAATTAAATCGCTTAAAAGCTTTTAAGTTCGCTCAGAGTGTTCTTGAGTGTAGATAATGAGTTCGGCCGAACTTGCTGGATATAAATACCCTAGCAAGTTCGGGCGAACTTGCAAGCCCAATAATAAAGCCTCTTTTAAGTCCGGGCGAACTTATCACTTCTTAATCAGCCATCAATTCACAAGTTCGGTCGAACTTGCTGTCAGATGAACTTTTAAGCAGTTAAACAAGTTCGGCCAAACTTGCCTAAACTCAAATTCAAATTTTACAAATTTTGCAATTAAGACCCTGAACTTTTCAACTTTTACCAGTTATGAAAATCCACTCAGTTGACCTAGTCCAAGTTAATGACCTTGGTTAACCGATTTGTCTACCGAGTCCAAATTAATGACCCTGGTTTGACCCATTACGAACAAACTGTTGATATTTTCAAAACCAAAGTTTCAAATTAATGAACTTTTTATCGTTTTGGTTTTTCAGATTTTACAGATTAGCTCCCAGCCTATTGTCAATGAGATTCCCACCAGTTTAGCACCTTACCAGACTTCGAAGATCCGTTCTCCAACATTGGTTTGCTGAAAACAATGAAGAAGCAAAATCTTTTTGTATTTGTGTAAGTTTATGCTAAAACACACTGAAAAGTTTTTGGATTTAATCTGTAAAGCTGATAAACTATGTACAGAACAATGTAAACTATGTACAAACATATTTACAGATAAATTTTTGAGAATTCATGTCTAAGGATTATATCAGTTAATTTGAGACATATCACCAGTACCGTTGACCTTTAGATGACTTTAAGTTTTAAACATGTTTACCTAGATTGTCGATATGTTTGTCCACTTAAACTTTACCACGTGTCTCAACTGTTTCAAGATATGTTAAGGTATGATTTATGAAACTTGACTTATCTGCGGTTCCCACTTCTTGAATATACTCCCGTATCAAGATTCCCTAGATTTCATCTTACAGGTGAACATAGCGTAATTGATCTCTGTATCTAGGTAAATGCGAGGCCTTGAGCTCAGGTTAGTACTACCGTACGTACAAAGATATGAAGGCTTGACTTTAAGGTGTGTTCCATTAAAGGAATCTTTTCAGCACTGCAAATGATTAGATCTTTCGATACTTTTCAAGATTGCTGCAGTTTAGGGGTTTCTAGTGAAAGTATTATAGAAGTTCTAGGCTAGTGCTTCCGCAAAATCAGAAGAACTTGAATAATACCCCAGATATCAATTATCTATAAATACCTCGTATCTCAGAATCAGGCAATCTCTCAAACGAAATTTCGGAGTACTAAGTCCATATATCCAAGATGTGTTAATCCACAAGATAAAGCTGTTGTAAAATTTAGTTTATATCTCGAAAACAGTTTACTAAACGTGTTAAGCCTATCGACACATCCACAGTAATACTTGTTTATCACTTTTTAAACTTTACATTTCTTTAGCATACTGTGATAGTCCACTGATGTACTATCATTTCCTTTTTGTGACACATAATTCCTTCTTTTTCAATGTTTTTGTATTTTTTGCATTTTTAAATTTTCAAAGGTTTTTGTATTTTCTCTAACATTTCTCCCCCTAAAATCAAAAACATATTTTTGTATTTTAGATTTTAATAAAATTCTAAACTAGAAAGATATATACAAACCAATGTGGATCACGCGAACTCGTCGTCCGATCCATATTCAAACTCAGCGTCCGCACCTGTCAGCAAATTTTTCATACCATTAATTCTCAACAAGTATTTAAATCGTGATAAAGAAAATGGTTTGGTATAAAAATCAGCCTTTTGTTCGTCGGTGTAGATTTTTTCTATTCGCACCAATTTCTTTTCGTAACAATCAAGAATGAAATGGTAACGAATTTCTATGTGTTTAGTGTGTGAGTGATGAACCGTATTTTTGGTTATATCAACGGCTGCCTTATTATCAACATGCGGAGTGTCGAGAAATTGCAGACCAAACTCTCTAATCTGCTGTTGTATCCACAGAATCTGTGAACAACAGCTGGAGGCCGAGATATACTCAGCTTCACAGGTAGAGAGAGCGACCGTAGTCTGTTTCTTACACTGCCAGGTTACCATTCTTGTTCCGAAGAACTGGCATCCCGCTGTAGTCGATTTTGAAATCAACTTATCTACACCAAAATCAGAATCAGCATATCCTGTCAGATCAAAATTATCATTCTTCGGGTACCACAAAGTGCTTGGACATCCCTTCAAGTATCTGAAGATTCGCTTCACGATCTGCATGTGTGATATTCTTAGGCTGGACTGATACATCAGCGATCCTATCATTGATCTGTAGAGCATCTCATCAACTTTGGTTCCAGTTTCGTAGATGCAAATCCCGTGATTAAGACTAAGAGGAGTAGATAACGGCTTCGAGCTTTCCATACCAACTTCTTCAAGATGTCGTGCACATACTTGGTCTGATGAATGAAAATACCGTCTGGAAGTTGATCTACTTGCAATCCGAGGAAGAATTTCATTTCGCCCATCGAAGACATTTCGAACTTCTTCTTCATGATGCCCTCATACTCCTTGCAAAGACTATAATTCGTTGATCCAAAGATGATGTCGTCCACATAGATTTGAACTATAATTAGATGACTACCAACTTCTCTGGTGAAGAGAGTACTATCCACAGTTCCTCTGACAAAGCTGTTTCCCATGAGATGTTGCGATAACGTCTCGTACCACGCTCTCGGGGCTTGGTGTAAACCGTAAAGAGCTTTATCAAGAAGATATGCTTTCTTTTGTTGAGTGGATCGACAAACCCCGGTGGTTGTCCATGTACACCTTCTCGCGTAATTTTCCGTACAGAATAGCTGATTTAACAGGCTTAGACTTAGTGATTTCAGATATTGGCAACGTCCTTTTTGCAATCTAGGCTTGTGATTTTATGTTAGCCTTTTTGATGTAAAACTTTGTTTCAATTGCTTTTGAAGATTCACCTTTTTCGAAAGTTGAATGTGCAAACTTCTTTTCAGGTTTAGGTTTATCTTCAGGTTTTGATTCGTTTCTTTTCAAAATCGTGACCGCTTTTACAAACTCTGGTTGCTTTGGTTTCACAACATATGAACTTTCTTTCCTTCGAAGATAAGTCGGTTTTGATTTCGGACACTTCCGTGCAATATGACCCACTTCGTTACACTTGAAGCAAGTCTGATTATCATGTGAATGACCACTAGTGGATTTTACACCACGTGTGGCTTTCGCCTTATCTCGAAGTTCTTTCTGTTTCTTAAACTCGCCGTTTGATTGTTTCCTGATCAAACTTTCCTCATGAACCGTGTTTGTCCCATAAACGAATTTCATGTTTTTATATTTGTACTCGTGAAATGGTGACATTTTCTTAACCGGATCTTCTTCTTCATCTAGACCCAACCCAGCTCTCCGGTTTTCGGGATGATCACCACCTTTTCTCCGGTAGTTATTGTAATTTCTTTTGGGTTTAGAATAGAATTTCTTTTCATTTTTCTCTAGGTCAACTGATGTGACTTCAACCAGTTTGAACAGTTTATCCAATTGATCTTCTTTGACGTTCCAAATCGGAAAACTGTCACCAAAGTATAATCTATCAGATTCCTTAACCTTGTACATGACAGCGTTAGGATCATCACATAGATCATCTTCTGATGATGTATTGTCATCTTCAGAATTTGTCTCAGAACTGTTCAAACTTGAGGTGGCGCTCACAAAGCTGCCATCATCAGAATCATTCAGAACATTTTCAACCACCTTTTTCACTACCGCATTGTCATCTTCTGATTTAATATAGACTACATCAATGTTCTCCGGCAACTCATGTTTCTTTTCAGATAACAACTAAATGTTGAGTGCCTTATCCATCCCATCAACCGTTTTGCGACAATACTTCTCGCATAGGGGAGGAGGAACATTGTTGTATTCTTTACCAATTTTCTTTTTAGGTGTTCTTCCGATGGAATAGTAGGAAGAAGATGATCAATAACATATGCGTTAGTTGTGTAACTTCTTAAAAGTTGTTGAACACGTTCTGTTTCAATTTTCATGTCCTGGAGTTGTTGCTTGGTCTCATCAATGGTGTTAATATAGATGTTTATTTCTTTTTGTTTATCCATTACTGTACCTTTCAACATCCTTATAGTATCATGTTGTTCAATATTATTTCTATCGAGCCTGCTATAATCATCTTTCATTTTTTTCATACGCTTCCTTCATTGTATGATAATCATATATGAAATGTTCATTATGTACATTGAGTTCAACGATGATTTGTGATTTTTTGTCGCATTCAGCACATGGTTCGATACATTTTGTGCAAGGTTTTACAACCTCCACAACTTGCACTTTGACACCTTCCTTTACCTCTGGACCTACCATGGTAAGATTTGCCATCATAGCTTTATTGGCAAAGTCCTTGAGGTTTTCAGCAGTCACCTCTTGAACAACATCAGTGATTTCTTCTTCAATCGACTTTCTCCTCGATCACTTGCTCTTGAGAACTTCCATCAAAGTTACCTACAAAACTAGACGATGAATCAGGAGTTAAAATACCCTGTATCTTCATGTGAAGATACAGTTCCTCTTCTTCTTGTTGTTACAGATACTGTTCCAGTAGAGCATTCTCAATCGCAGCTGCTTCTTCGGCAGAAGTATCTTCAACGATCTAAGCCATTAATGCAAATCCGGTCTTCTTACCGATATATGAATTCCAATCGAAGCCATCATCCTCGTTCGAAGCAACCATTGCCTTTTCAGTGTTGTTACTGTTTGGTTTCTCTTGGATTTCAACCTGTGTCTTCTTTGGGAAAGGCTTGTACTGAAGAGATTTCTTGTAATACTCGTTGCCTTCACCAAATGGACTCTGATTTCCCATTGCTCCAGGGTTTTTGCATTCTCTCTTAAAATGCCCTTTCTGTCGACATCTGAAACAAGTGACCTTGGTTTTGTCGAACCCTAGCTTGTTGCTTGAATATTCGATATCTCCGCCTGTGAGTGCAACAAACTTAGTGACCCTTCGAATGATAGAAGCTAGTGACCACTTTATGTCCATTAGTTCAAGCTCTTCTTCATCCACCTGTTCGTAGTCTTCGGCGGTCATTTCGGGATTGCCGATCTTTCCAGCTACAAGACTTTCATATGATTCTAGAACAGTGGCGAGAAGTGACATGTGCTGTTTTGAAACTTGCTCAGAAACAACATTGTTTAGATTTACAGCAATATTACATTTGTACACATTTGTATCAGAATTTGTTTGTTGATTCTGATTTGCTTGACTCTGATAAAACGAATTTGAACTTGTGCTTGAGAACGAAGAGCTCTATGGAATTTAATCATATTGTGGATATGATTGGTTCTGATTCTGCGGAGAAGAATTCATGTTTGCACTGAATGCTGTCTGAATTTTCGGGTTTGAAATGTTGTCTTGCATCCCGTTCTTGTAATACAGGCCAACATCTTGAACAATGTTAGCATTCTTCGACTTCGCGATCTCTAGAAGTTCCATCTCGTGACCTTCTAGTTTGTCGATGAATGTAGACAGCTTGAAAAATTCCCAGTTATGACTTTCTTTCAGGACCATGAGGTACGTAGTCCACTCTCCGTCAGGTAACGCATCTGCAAGCTTATCGATGTACTCTTGTTCTGTCTTCTCGAGACCGTGTCTTCTCATTTGGACTTTCAGATGACAGAAACGCTCAATCATCTGTTTCATTGTCTCTCCCTTCAACATGTTAAAGATATCGAACTCCTTCAGGATGAGGGCTTTCTTACTCTTGATCATCTCTGCACTTCCTTGCTATTTCTTTTGCAGTGATAGCCAGAAATCTCTTGCAGTCGTATATTCGGGCAACAAGACCAGAAGATCCTCTTTAACAGATTGTTGAATGAGGCTAATAATCTTTTTCTCAACAATATATTCATCTTTCTGTATTGTAGTATACTTGTACTTCTCCAGAACTTGCTGATGTTTGTCCAACGGAACAGTATAACCTCTCTCAATTGACACCCAGCATTGGAAATGCATGGCCTGAATCCAATAAGTAAATTTCTCCTTCCGTCCTTCGTACTTGTCCATGCTCATTAACTTTGGCGGTTTAACGGACGTGCCCATTTCGTTGTCGAGGTTGACTTGCTGTATTACATTGGCATTGGATGTACCCGCTCCGGACATAAACACTCTCTGAATATCATCCATCGCAAATATCAAGACACGTACGTTGAAAACACGTTAAAACTTTTGAAAAGTTAGTTTTACTACAAGTTCGGTCGAACTTGTAGTTTGAAAATGAAGAATTTCAGATTTATACACAAGTTCGGTCGAACTTATGTATATTGATTTGAAAATTTCCCTGAGAACAACCTCGGTCGAACTTGCACTTTACTTTATAATAAAAATATTCAAGTTCGGTCAAACTTGGTATAAAAATCAATGAAATTGCTCAAGTTCGGGCGAACTTGAGGAAAATCAAAGAGAATTTTACAAGTTCCGTCGGACTTCTCACAAATTTCTTCAAAAACCTCTCAAGTTCGAGCGAACTTGATAGAAAAACACATCAGAATGTGTTTCTAAGGCAAGTTCTGCCGAACTTGGGTTACAAGTTCGATCTTAGTGGGTTTGAAAAACATGGTTTTTGCAACAATTTGACACCAATTCGTTTGATTTTAGTCTCCAAACTCTCAGGGGTTTATCTATGATGTATTCACATGTCATATTCAAAATTGGACAGAATTTGCCTGTGAATTCTTCATTTTTGTGTAAAAGTTAAGAAAAATTGAAGAATGAAGTAGAATTAGAAGTGTTCTTGTCTTGATATCAATCAAATCAGGCTATTCTAGCTCTGATACCACTTGTAGGACCGATCTTGATAGCATAGGAACCTAGATTTGATATCTAATGTCCATAATAGCGGAAATATTACGACATGATTACAAACAACAAGAATTAGTCAATTAATCATCAATTTTATTGATATAACGTCAAGTCTCCAAATTGACAGAGCTTCGCCTCTAAGATGCCAAATTACAAATGAGTGAGACATGCTAGCTATTTATAGAGGTGGAAGTTCGCTGGAGTGGATAGGAGTTCGGGCGAACTTGACATAGTCAAGTTCGGCCGAACTTAACTTCACACAAACAATGACCAGCGAACTTGTCCTCCTGATACATAAATACTCGATTTCCCTAGCCTATTCAACTCTAATCTATATAGACTCGATAAAAGACTAAGACATAGACATTCTGCACCAACAAAACTTTGGTTACATATGCTTAAAATTGATTTATGCGCAAAAAGAGCGTTTTGGTCATTATTAAAGAGCATAAAGGCGACTTATCATAACACTAACCAAACGACGTTACCATAAGGTATAACCTCGGAGGGTTATTCTCTATACACCTATGGCCACAAATATGTGTTTACTCGGATCCTAAGATCGACCAAACGGGTCAGATTCGAAAGTCAAAGCGGTGGTCAAGACCGCTCGACTTACGACCCTAATAAAGCACTAAACTTGAAGTGACGAGTTAGACATGTCAAAACATGTCTAACTAAGTTGCAAAACTAATTTGGTATCAAAACTTAGTGTTTTGATACCCGAAAATAGTTCCGTCGTAAAATGAACATAATGTGCATCTTTGACTCGTCACTTCGACTAGTAAACGTGGTATTCAGAAGGTGCAATCGCTAGGGATTATAACCTTCGTGATTACGATCATGTTGCAAATTTCAATTGAACATTAACTTGACTAAATATGGTCAAAACCGAAAGTCAAATAGAAAGTCAAATTGTTTGACCTTTAGTTCAAAATAGCCAAAAGAAATGAAATAGACTAGGAGTGAGCACTTACTTATGTTGAAGAACACTTAAGAGCTCAGTATCAGGTTTCCAATCAGTTGGAAGCAACTCCAAAGAGAGGGAGAAAGAAATATTGAAGGTGCAAGTTTCAATGGCATGAATCCTTGGCTATTTATAGTGAATTTGACTCACCAATTCAAGCCAAGTGTCTGTGAGTCATCAAGGACTGATTAGTGTCATAACATTTGTCCAAAGGAGGTGATAGGGTGGCAAAAACGTGAACTTGGTGGCCAAGGAAAGAGCAGGAAGCTGGCAACTAAGTTTTTGCTGTCTGGAACTAGCTTACGGACCATAAGGGTCTATGCATACATTCCGTATGCAGGTCTGGGGGCCAAAGTTTTTCCTTTTGGCAGCTTTGGTCCCTAAACTTGTATTGTTGCGTTTTGTCACGTTTAACCCCTTTTTACCAAATTTTCAGTATTTATAAGGATGTTAAAGCATAGGGGACTTGAAATATGCCCGGAAATGTCGTGGATTTCGGTTCGTTCGGTTGTACGGTTGTGTTTTTCGCTTAATTACGACGAACGCTTTAACGAACACGAAAATGACCGAAATTTCGCAACGATTGATATTTTTGCATTCTTAACAATAAAATAAAAGATTTAATTGATCAAAAGATTTTTGGATGTCTAAACATGGTTCGTATTCAAAAATACGAGAATCGGCAGACTTTGCAGTTTGTCGCAAATAGTCCCTGAGCTTGAATAAACATGTTTTTGCCATACCAAACTCTTCAAAACTTATTTCTAAGTTATGTAATGGGTATTTAGGGTATGTTTAACTTATATCCTTGTTCCAGAGTGTACGTCGCGTTAAACGGATTAGGTTTGCATAACACTTTGCGATTTCACTTCCAGAAGTGGTTTAAGAGTTTGAAATCGTGCAAGGATTGAATGTGTGCAATTGTCATGATAATTATACAATACCAGAAGTAAAACACATGGTTTCATTAAATACGATATTGTTTGGAATTGTACAATGATTGAAACGCCACAAATGTCACATTTTTGCTTTCAACCCTCAGTTTATCTTGTGTTTTCTGCTTTTCATCAGCTATGTTTTCAGCTTCTCTATTAAGCGTCTCATCAATCTCTTTTCCAGGAGTAGCATCAGATACTGCAGTAGTGGTTTTAGGATTTTGTTTCTCCTTTGGTTTTACCTTAGAATCAGCCTGCAACTTTCTTAAAGAATCCCTCTCCCCCTTTTTGGCATCATCTATCTCAAATTCTTATTGAAAGACAAGAACAGAGGTTGTGCTAGTGGTTTGCAACAAATGGTCTTTGATGGCTTTGATATCTGGTTGAGTATCCTTGTATCTAGCCTCAACCATTGTTCTGATAAGCTTCATTTGAGTTTCATGCTAGATATTTGATAATCTTCTTTGAGCCATAATGATAAGTTGTACTATTTGCCATAGCTCATCAGCAAATTGTGGTTAAGATGGTTGAGGTGGTTGAATTTGGGAGTTTTGTAGGATTTGTTTCATCATGGATTTAAGATCATCAATTGAGGATTCCATTGATGTCATGCTCTCTGTCAATTCCTTGTATCTTAAGTTCATCACCTAATTTAATAAGATCATCCGAACTCCTACCAGTGGTAGTTTGATATGGAACTTCAATAGAAATGAACCCCATATCATCAGGACCAGATGCCCCTTTTTCTTGGTTCTGGGGTCTTCCAACTAGAGTAGAGGTTACAGTTGTAACCTCAACAGTTGTTGCCTTCAAGGAAGTCTTAGGAATGTAACCACTGTCCACTTGAGAAACATGAAGTTCTGCAATTGTGTTGATGCATATATATGTTGCCTACGTCATTGTATTATGTCAAGTCTGTGTTTCGGAGCGAAATGCTAAGTTATGTGTGATATAAGACAAGTTCGCCCAAACTTGGTCATGTCTCATTCCGGGCGAAGTTGTACTACTATATATAGGAGTCTTTGCATTTCATTTGTAAGATTTCAGAGATTTTATCACGACAGAGGCGAAGCTCTGTCCAAGTGTTTCCAGAATCTGTAATGTCTACACATTAATGAAACCGTGATTAAAAGGACTGGCATAATTTGAAAACATTGGACATAGAACTTCACATCTTCTACTCATTTCTTTCTTTTTAAACTTTTCTTGGACATTACACGGGCAAAATGGACTGATTTTCAATTATAGTAAAACCCTTGAAAAGATCATAGCTTAAAACAAACAAATTCATGTCGAAAATTTGAAAAAACCATGTTTGAAAACACATGTTCGCTCGAACTTATCATCAAGTTCGCTCGAACTTGACTGAAAAATTCACTTTTTGAGTGATTTTTCATCAAGTTCGCCCGAACTTGATTGATTTTTCAAAGATTTTCACACAAGTTCGCTCGAACTTGTCAAAATTTGATAAAGTTCGCCCGAACTTGACACTTTTTGTTGAAAATTGATACAAGTTCGCCCGAACTTTTCCAAATTTCAACAAGCCCGAACTTGTCAAATAGTATACAAGTTCGCTCGACCTTGTCAAGAAGGGTACAAGTTCGCCCGAACTTGTCCATTACAAGTTCGCCTGAACTTGTCCAAGGTTTCTAAATAAACAGTTTTCCAAAAAATATTAAACGTTTTTTGCAAACCGATACGTTAATATTGTCGATTAAAAAGTCAAATTTTTCTAAAAGTTGTCTGTTTGTTAATCATTTTTCAAGTGTTTTTGACGACAGATTAGTTTGGAAAACGAAATGGGGTCCGTGAAGCCGCCAATGTTGATAAGTTTTGATGAGTATGAAGTCTGGAAAGGAAAATTCGTGAACTGGGTCAAAGCTATGCACTTTCAAAGTTGGGTTGTGATCAAAACAGGATATGTCGTTCCAAGAGATGAGAATCAGAATATTCTAGAGAAGTACAAGTATTCTACGCAACAGAAAGAGGAGTATTTTGCTGAAAAGAAAATGACTAGTCTGATTCAACAATCTGTTAAGGAAGATATCTTGATACTACTGCCTGAGTACAAAACTGCAAAAGAATTCTGGATATCTCTGAAAATAAATATAAGGTGAAGAGAGAAGAGAATGTAGTGGTTAAAAATTGTGAAGCTCAACTTTCAAGTACATCTATAAATGGATCTTCAAGTTCTAAACCAGTTTGTCCAGTTTATAATGTAGATAACTATCGGGCAGATAATCCAAACTCTTGAGTGAGATTGAGAGTTTGACATTAGAAAAGAAAAAACTAAAAGAATTTGAAAACAAAATAAAAATTTTAGAAAATGAAAAACTACAAATGGTAGTAGATTTTCAAAATGAAATAAAAATGTTTAAAAATGAAAAAATTGTTTTTAAAAATTAAATATAGAAAATCAAATAGCAATAAATTCTCATATTGAGAAAATTGCTCAACTTGAAAAAGAAGTTGAGACTGTTAAAAATAAAGTTGTTAATTCAGAAAAGTTATTGAAAGGTTTTGTGACTTCCTCATTAAAGTTAGATCAGATATGTCCAAAACCGATCAACGAAAATAAAAAGAAATTTTCAATAAGTGATAAAGTCACAAATTATGACAATGTCATAATTGAATATTGTGATGATAATGCCGATGATGAAAGAGCTAAAAATGATAAACATGAAATATTAAAACTAAAAGAAAATTTTCAAAAAACTGTTCTACAATCTATTGAGAAAGGTGATTGCTCAACGCACAAACCTTCTAAGCAGAATGGAGAACGAAAACAAAAAGAAAAACAAAGTTTTAAAAATTCTATATATTTTCAAAAGAAAAATAAAAGCTCATCGGTACGATCATCCAATCATTATAGAAACTCACAAAAATTTGCGAATAAGTGGTGCAGGTCGGACCGCAGTGCTTCAATGTCAAATCAAAGTTACAGGAGAAGAAGGAAAGAGGGCTACCACACATCAAATCAATGTTATGATTTGAGTGTATGGTTTGATAGAAAAGATCGATATGAGAATAGGAAGTGTCATAAATGTGGAGTAACTGGACACATTGCTAGAAAATGTTTTCAAATTAATCCTAAACCTGCTCATATTGATAACAAAAATTATGGAGTACCAACTCAAGTTTTAAAAACAATATATAGAAACTACAAATAAGGTGAAACAGTTATTACTAAATTTGCAAATTTTGAAACTGGTGAATCCTTGAATTATAATGAACAAAAAGTGTCTACATTGTATTTCAAGAAAATTTTAATGAAAAATCAAACATGGTTGGTAAAAGAAAAGGAAGTGACACAATCAGTGAAAATTGAAAGATTAGAGGACTTTCCAAAACTTGAGAAAGTTCTAAATAAACCTGATTGTGAAAAGAAAATCAAAATTAAGGTTGAAGAAACAACGCCTAAGACTGAAAAGGTTTGGGTGTCACTATTCAACCAATTGTTTGAATTTTTGTGTAGGAACTTCCAAGGAGAAAGTAAATTACTGAGAATAAAGTTCCATAGCACACAATGAAGACGGGCTGGGTTAACAAGTTTTATATAAAGGCCATTTTTACAAAATCTGAAATTCAAATAACGTTTACTTTACAATTTTTGAAAATTTTTGGAGAAAATTTTTCGAAAAACATGTTCCAATAACGTTTACTTGAAAATTTTACAAATATTTGAAGAAAATTTAAAAAATTTCACAGAACACTCACTTTTGAACAAGACAAAACTCATGTTCAGTAAATTGTTACAAACACAAAAGTGTCAAGGTTTTTGTTATTATGAGGGGGAGTGTGCTTAAAAGATAAATTGTGAAGCAGTAATGGATGGCGATTTGAAGTGATTCTCATCGGTTGGTCAATGTTTTTCTATAAATAAAAATTCCAAAAATATGTTTTTGAATTTTTGGGGAGAAAAAATTTTCAGAAAATCCAAAAACATATTAAATACAAAAAGTACAAAAACATGAAAAAGGCAAAAAGAGTTTTGTGTGTATAAATGAAATGATAGTACATCAGTGGACTATCACAGTATGCTAAGGATTTGTAAAGTTTAAAAAGTATAAACAAGTCTTACTGTGGATGTGTCGATAGGCTATACACGTAAATTGTTTCCATAGATATAAACTAAATTTTACAACTGCTTAAACTTGTGGATTAACATCTCTCGGATATATGGACTTAGTACTCCGAAATTTCGTTTGAGAGATTGCCTGATTCTGAGATACGAGGTCTTTATAGATGATTGATATCTGGAGTATTATACAAGTTCTTCTGATTTTGCGGAAGCAATAGCCTAGAACTTCTATAATGCTTTCGCTACCCTTAAATTGCAGCAAAATTGAAATAATCGAAAGATCTAATCAATGGCAGTTAAAAGATTCCATAATTGGAATAACACCTTAAAGTCGAGCCTTCATCTCTTTGTCGATACGATTGTATTAACCTGAGCTCTCAAGGCCTCTCACTACCCAGGTACAGATATCAGTTACGCTATACTCACCTGTAAGATGAAATCTAGGGAATCTTGATACGGGAGTATATTCTGAGATGGGAACCATAGTTAAGTCAAGTTTCATAATTCTAACTAAGATAACTTGGAACAATTGAGAAATGTGTCGAAGTTTAAGTGGACAAATATATCGACAATCTAGGTAAACGAGTTTAAAGCTTAAAGTCTCTAAAGGTCAAGGGTACTAGTGATATGTCTCAAAAACTGATATGATCCTTTAACACAAACTCAACAAAAATATATTTGTAAATATATTTGTACATACTTAGTGTTTGATATTCATTACATAAAACAAAAAGATTATATTATCTTTTTAGTTTCGACCACTGATGATGAAAAACTGATTTTCAAAGTCTAGAGTTGCTGAACAAAATTTACAAACTTTTGAAAATTGATATGAAAAGTTTAAAAGTTCATTAATTTGAAAGTTACATTTGAATAAATGTGTCAGTTTAGTGTCAAAACATTTAATCAAGATCTTTAAGTTGAACTTGATACATAACTCAGCTATTCAAGGTCATTAGTTTGGACTTGATTAACTGAGAGGGTTTAAAACTGATAGAAGATTAAAATTTGAAATGTTGATGTTTAGAAATTTCAAAGTTTGAATCTGAAATGTTTATTGGAATGTTTGAAGAACTTTGAAACAGGAAGTTGATTTTAAGGGGGAGCTAGATAAAACACGTTGATTGAAGATTCCAGAAAGCTCAAAGGAAGAGGGAGCATGGTGATTAAAGTTTTATTAAAACAAGCTCGAGAAGAAAAGAGAAAAGGATTGTAGATGCTATGAATATCAAGGAAGTTAAAGTTATTCAAGAAATAAAGATCAAGAGAACATTAAAGACTCAAAAACTTAATTGAAGAATGATGACTACGGCAACATCCAAGGGGGAGTCTGTTGATGCATATGTCTTTTCCTACGTCATCGTATTACGCCGAGTCTGTGTTTCGAAGCGAAACGTTAAGTTTATGTGTGATATAAGACAAGTTCGCCCGAACTTGTAGAGCACATGAACAAGTTCGCCCGAACTTGGTCATGTCTCATTCCGGGCGAACTTGTACTACTATATATAGGAGTCTTTGCATTTCTTTTGTAAGATTTCAGAGATTTTGCCCTTGACAGAGGCGAAGCTCTGTCCAAGTGTTTCCAGGATTTGTAACGTCTACACATGAATGAAACTGTGATTAAACATTAAAGAACTTGTACCCAATCTCGCCTATGCAAACGGATTCCGTACGTTTACCTTAGGTTTGCCAAATTAGGACCCGAACGATCCGTATAACGGACCTACAAATTGTAGGGGCTGCTTCACTTGAAATATCACCAAGGGTACTTGTAACCCAAGAGATGTAGCCTCCTCAACTGTTGATGGGTTAGCAATAGCGTTGGGCTCAGACTTAGTCACATGTAGAGGTGAAATCTCATGAATAGGTGATTGAGAGGGACTGATTTGTGTCTGGTGATGTCAATTGCTTTCAATAGGGGTAAAATTGTTGGTGGAAGTTGTAATGGAGAGAGTTTTGGAGTAGAAAACGACATTGCCCTGGGAGAGGGGCCGTGGAAGATAGATTTAAATGAATCTATTGCTTTAGAGTTTGGTGTCCATGTGCTTACAACTTGTTCCTTTTGTGAGGAGACAAGAGGAGCTAGGCTAGAAGGTGGAGATCTTCCCAACTGCTGTGAGGAAGTAGCAGCAATGGTTTCATGTGACATTTGTGTTGTCACAGGCATCTCTGGGACATCTTCTAGAGTAACCTTTTTGAGTTTCTTTTTGGTAAGCTTTTTAGAAGTAGTAGGTTTCTTTTGGGTTTTTTCTATTGGGGGTTGCATAACACTGGTTGTGGTGTCATGTTCACCAGAAGCGATGGGCTCAGTAGCAGAGGTTTGAGCATCTAAAATTGGCTCAACCCTCTCTGCTTGTGTTTTTAAAACTTTTGGTGTTTGATTTGTAATTTTTGTAAAAGTTTCATGAGTAGGCTGCCAACAGGACTGATGACACCTTGTGTAGCATCTTTTTTACAAACTTGGGATTGAATGTAAACACTTAATAACCTTGGATGTATAAGAAAAGCTTTATTTTGGCAATATTATTACAGTTTGTCACCAAATCAGAAAACAATACCTGGGAATAATTAAAATCAGATTTTGTCAAAATGGCATATCCCAGATATTGTATGTTTAAAGGTATTTCATTGAAAGCAGTAGTTTTGGCTGACAAACAAACTAACAGAGTGTGGAAAAAGAATTTCATATCAGCAGGAAAGTTAGGTTTATAGATAGTTTTACCTGTAAGTTGACCCTCGTACCCGCGTTCAATAAACTCGTCTTGTAGTTCTTTATTTGTGAAGGAGGTTTTGTGTTCTAGGTCATTGAGACCAAAAACAGTGGAGATGGAGGATGGGGAAATTTGAATGAGAGATTCACCCACTTTTGAAGTTATGGCATAAGCCTTTTTCTTCTGAGTTTGGACCTCAGCATTTGCCCAAAATTGACGAAGTGTATCAAGATAAATTGGGGATTTTGCTTCCATGATACCTTTGTATTTGGAATTTTTCAGAATTTTGATCATGGCATGATATGCCTTATTGTTTTCGGTTTCCTCAAGAATGGGAAGATAGTTATGAGGAGTTCTGATGATGAGAGACATGATGAACGAGTGAGTAGTATGGATTCGTGAAGAAGAAGATGAGAGTAATGGAAACCGCTTTGAGAATTTTTGAATTCGATACGACGAGTAAAAGCTCTGGTTGAATAAAACAGGGTTTTATAAAGTGGAAAAGTGAATGCTGACGTGGCAGCGGTTTTCAAAAGATCTAATGGCTAACGTCTGTCCACGTGTAACCTCTGATGATAATGGAAGACAGTTGTTTGAGGAACCACTGTTGTGTATCAACAGTGGATGGGACCAATGGTGATTTTAACACTATCAGAGGATAGATATCAGTGGTTGTGGTAAATAACAGTGGATACACTTTTCACCGAGGATAGATTTTCAAGCCAAACAGAGGTTAAGAGAGAACAATGGTTATGAACAAACCTTAGAGATTTATTGAAAGACTTCAATTTTAAACTATTTTTAAGGATGAATTTTTGTTTTTCTAAAAACATTTTAATGCTATTTACTCATGGAACACAAAGATTTGTTTTTAATCCATGTTTAGCTTGCAAATCCTAGAGATCAGATTTTCAAAGGTAGATGTATCTAGTGCTTTTGTTAGAACATCTGCCAGTTGATCTTTAGTTGGAACCACGATGCAGAGAAATCAAACATTTTTCATAGCAATCCCTCATAAAGTGATGTCTGATGTCAATGTGTTTGGTGGTAGAGTGAGAGACTGGATTTTTAATGATGTTTTCAGCTGCTTGACTATCTAATATGAGAGGAGTCTTTAAAGCAGTTACACCAAAATCCAGCAATTGATTTTGAAGCCAAAAGGAGTTTAGCAGTGCAACTTGTAGCAGCAATATACTCAGCCTCTACTGTTGATGTGGATACTGCATCTTGCTTTTTGCTTTGCCAAGACACTTAGCAATTGCCTAGGATTGACATCCTCCTGAAGTGGACTTCCTTGTGGTGTGACAACCAGCAAAATCACAGCCTGAGTAACCTGAAAGCTCAATGTTTCCATTAGCAGGATACCAGATACCAAGTGTGGGAGCACCTTTTATGTATCTAAATATCCTTTTCACAGCAATAAGATTAGACTTTCTAGGTGTTGACTGGCATCTGGCACAAACACATGTTGCAAACATAATGTCTAGCCTAGAAGCAGTTAGGTACGATAAAGACCCAATCATGCTTCTATAGAGAGTTTGATCAATCAAGTCATCTTTGTCATCAACGGTGACAAGCTTTGAGGTTACCATGGGTGTGCTACATGGTTTACAATCATTCATATCAAATTTAGTAAGTAGTTCTTTGACATACTTACTTTGATGAATGAATGTACCATTGTTAAATTGTTTTGCTTGGAGACCAAGAAAACATTAGAGCTCACCCATTGCATTCATTTCAAACGCTGCTGCCATGAGTTGTCTAAACTCTTCACACATAGCAGTGCAAGTGGATCAAAAAATGATGTCATCCACATATATTTGGACAAGAATCAACTCTTTTCCTCCCCATTTTAAAAATAAGGTTTTGTCAATTTTACTTCTTGTGAAACCAATGGATAAGAGAAAAGTGGAAAGCGTTTCATACCAGGCTCTTGGTGCTTGTTTCAAGCCATACAAAGCTTTATTAAGCTTATAGACATGATCTAGATAAAATGCCTCTTCAATACCAGGAGGTTGACAAACATATACCTCTTCTTTGATCTTACCATACAGGAATGCACTTTTGATATTCATTTGAAACACCTTGATGTTGTGGTTGGCAGCAAAAGCTAAGAACAATCTGATGGCTTCTAACCTTGCTACTGGAGCAAAAGTTTCATCATAATCAACGCCTTCTTCCTGTCTATAGCCTTGAAGCACAAACCTAGCTTTATTTTTGACAACAATACCCCTTTCATCAGTTTTGTTCTTGAAGACCCACTTTGTGGCAATTGGACATACATCCTTAGGAAGTGGTACAAGTTCCCATACTGGTTGTCTTTTAAATTGAAGGAGCTCTTCTTGCATGGCTTCTACCCAACTGTTGTCTTTCAGTGCCTCTTGGTAATTGACAAGCTGTGTAAGAGATAGAAAACCAACAAAAAGATAAATGTTTTGGGATTGCCTTCTTGTAAGCACCCCATCATTGATGTTGCCAATGATTTGATCAGATGGATGACTTTTATGGTAGGTCAGATGTACCTTATATGGAATAATGGCACTTTGTGGTGAAGGCAGCAGATGGGAATCATCTGAGCTAACACCTGTTGGCAGTTTTGAAGAGCCAACATCTGTTTGAAATGGAGGTGGAGGTATAGGAGGAATGGATGTGAAAGAAGGTTGACTTTTGTGCACAGAAAGTGGACTTTTATCAACAGTGGTTTTTTTTTGTGAGCTGGCAGAGGTTTGTGGATCAACAACCATTGATCCAGCAGTGGCAGAGTTTTCACAGTAGTTTGTAACATTTGCTCCTCTGATGGATGGATTGACTTTGAATTGTGGAAGCACACTATCATATCCATATTCTAGATGGGAATACTGTGATGTACCTGCAGGCTTAGTCTTGATAGACACATCTTCACATGTAAATTTGTCTAAGTCAAACAGTTCAACAGGATTTGCTGGGATTTTTAATGAAGAAAGTTCATTGAACTTTACATTCAAAGTCTCTTCCACACACTTAGTCCTTGAGTTAACAACTATGTAGGCTTTAACAATTGTTGAGTATCCCAAAAAGTAGCCACAATCTACTTTGGCTGCAAACTTTGAAATAGAATATTTTAAGTTTAAAAAGAAGCATGGGCAACTAAATATTTTGAAATAAGAGATCAGATGTTTAATTTTATATAAAATTTCATAGGTAGTCTTTAGGTGCCTGGGATTGATCAAAACTTTGTTCTACACATAGCAAGCAGTTTTTACAGCCTCTGCCCAATCTGTCACACCCTCAAATTCCACATGCAGGGTTCTACCACGAGGCGTGTGACGAATTAGGATCTCAACCATTAGTCATATTGAACGACCACTATATGAGTTTAAAAAAAATTCTTGTTTGCTCATTCATGAGAAAATACAGTTTATACAATTGAGTAGCGGAAGCGTAATTAATTACAAAACTAAAATAGCTAATGTAATTAAAATTGATTCTAAAAGTTTGGTAAAATCAATGCGACTCCAAAATGCATCCTAGTCCTGATGTGTGCTACCTTAGCAACCTGAGAAAGACATGAAAGAACAAGTGTCAATACATAATGATGAGTGAGTTCACGGGTTTAAGTTACAAACATAAAGTAAGTTGTTTCTCAAGCGTTTTCCACGGTTTCAAACCCGAAACAGTAAGTTGCGGTGTTTAGCAGTTACTCGTTATATTTGTAGGTAGCTAACCTAAGTCATGTCAACAAAGAGTTCGATCCGAAGCTGATGTTACTGCCCCTGTTGTGCCAGGTCTATAACCAACCATGGCTAAGTGTTAGGCAAATTCTACACCCGTGACCATCAACGTTCGGTCTAGCTGGCGCGACCAGCTCGAGTGGGGCTTGTCGGGCCCAGTAGTACTACTAAGAGTTCCCTCGCTATAGTCCAATACTAACGGCATCGTAAGTTTTAAGGGGACTGACAGGTGATAAATGCTACTTTGTGACCATAACTAATATAACAAAAACTCTAATAGTTGTGTCGTTACCTTAACGTAACGTTATGACATTACTTTACCGTAATGTAGTGCATGCTTTCTCCCCCTATGTTCAAAAACATTTAAAAGAGTGGGGGCCGTGAACTCACCGTAGGGTGCGTGTTATATCCAAAAGTGTTATGTGTCAGAGACATAAACGAGCACATCATGCAAATATTCACCAAGGCATTCCCTAATAATTGTAGCACATCATAAGTAACTAATACTAGAGTAAAGTTGTTTCACGTGTGATAGAGCTCTACCGAATTGTTAGCCGAACGACCCGATAAGAAGATTATTACCATGATGAAACAGTAATCATAGGTTCGTTTAATCCCATCCCATATATGTTTAAACCCTTAGGAACAACCTAGTTTCTAAGTGATTAAGTATATACTTAAACATATCTTCGAAAAATCATGTTAACATGTATGTAAGTGCGAGTTCATATAAGAAAAGCACACGTAAGACCTCAATATATTACTATGGTTTTCTAAGTAAATGTCATGGATACTAGAAATCAATTTAAATAAAAAAACGCTTATCCGTGTTCCCATAAAGTGTGTGTGTATTAAACGTACGACACACGAAACTAAATAATAAGTCAAGGGCGCACTTGCGTATTATTACAATTGTTTAAAATAAATATCATTATATTTATTTTATCTTATTCAGATAGCGAGATATTATCCCGAATAATATTAGCCATTATCACATAATAATTCATTTCGAAACTCGTTTAAACGTAAGAACTAAATATAACTAATTACATGTATCATTATAAAATCGTAAAATAAGATAAATGCCGAGTTAAATACATACTTGTTCCGTGAGTCGTAAGCGTCGTCCGAAATAAGAATATATATATATATATATGTGTGTATGTGTATAGATATACTTATGCTTATAGAGTTATTTGAATCCCGACATGTTGTCGTTTGTTTTTAACATGTGAGTCACCTTATAGATTCTTACGAAAGTTGGTCAAAGTTCCCGTTTATAGAATAAAAACCCGACAACACAAGTTGCGATAATTTTCCAAATCATCCAAAGTCCAAATTGCTAGTTCGTATTTATAGTTATACATATGTTCACACATATATATATGCGTACAAGTCCCATTGAGTTCGATTATTACACGTAAAATTTATATATAATTATTTTACAATCCTACTCGCCGGGTCAAGTTCGCTAGAGCTCATTTCACGTGCAACCATTACAAATAGGACATGGAATTACAAATAAGACACGTATCAAACATCCAAATTCAAACGCGTGTGAGTATACCTTCCAACACCTCGCTAGAAAACCGAGGTATGAACAAGACCGACACACGAACGTCTCGAACTACGCGCTAACCAAGCATGACCCGTTGATTGTTGACTCGAGCCTTGGCTGACCATTGACCAGCTTTGACCAGTTGACCCGACATTTGACTTGTACCTAAACAAACCCCGTAGACCAAAGATCTACCACTCGCTATCTTCATATCACCGACTGAACCAAAACCATCATGGACCACCGCTGTCCGGTAGCCGAAAGGTCATCTCTGCCGCCATCAGCTGCTAGTAACCACTCGAGGCACCACCAAACCACTACCAAAAATCCATGAATCACTTTAGAGGTTACTAATCTGAGTAAAACCAACAACATCACACGAAAGATTGCTCACCAGAGTTTCGGGGTGAAAACGTGTCGCCGCCGCTCACGCCCTTATCCGTTTCGCCATCCCTGGACCTCTGGCACTGTGGAATCACCACCGCCGTCTGAATCTCCGACCAGACAACCCCGAACCAGTTATGCACACCCCCTTGAACCACCATCTACAACCATTGCGCCACCTTCCACCACGTGCTTCCAACTTCACTCGAGCCACAACCACCACCAAACACCTCACCTTGCTCGATCTGGTACATGTGTTCGTAGATTTGAACATTACTTGACCACCATTGCATCTCTGAGCCCCAACTCGACCACCCGGCCGTCCACCACTCCACCTTTAATAACCTCATACCACCGCCACTTCTGATCTCGAACCACCACTAGGATTGACACCACTATGCAGCACCGTGCATCGCCACATACGGCCGTTATGGGTGGCTGGACAACCCATGGCTCACCATCTTGAATTCTCTTTCTCGTAACCCATTCTCTCGACGTGTCTCTCTCTATATATGCAGAAGTTGTGTGTGGGGGTTTTGGGGGCTAGGTTTGATGAGTGTCAAGAAGAATGATAATATGAAAGAATAAGGTGTTTAAGTACCTAGAGTTTGGGTGTGGGTTGGGCTTAAATCGCTTATACAAACTGGGTTGAACGTTCTCTCGTAAAATGAACCCGCTTGATTAAATTATGTAAAATAAATATAACAGGTAAGATGTCTTTAATAGTTTAAATTAAAACGAATATTCATAGTATATATTTTGTATACATGTCTACAAGTATGTATATACACACAAATAAGCTTGACAAGAAATGTTGATTAAATAATATATTTAAACTAATAATATTAAATATTTTAAAATATGTAACCCTTTCCGATCATTAGGGTCAAAAGTATGAGTTGTCACAGAAAAAGACAAGGGTAAACCTAAGTCTGCAAGCAATCTTCTAGCAGAGTCAATTAAAGTCCGGTTTTTCCTTTCAACCACCCATTTTGTTCTGGTGTCCTTGGGATGCTATATTGCCTAACAATCCTTTTGACACACATAAATCATCTAACTCCTTGTTCTTAAACTCTGTCCCATTATCACTTCTAAAAACTTTGACTGGCAGGTCAAATTGCTTTTCAACTTGTTTCACAAAATTATGCAAATTGCCTGCCGTTTCATCTTTCGAGTGAATGAAAAATGTTCGTGTGAACCTTGAAAAATCATCAACAATGACAAGAAAGTATCTTTTTCTTTTGAGACTCATGATTTTTACAGGGCCAAACAAATCCATGTGCAACAACTGAAAACATTGGCTTGTTTTGGACTTTTCAATTGATTTGAAAGAACTTTTATGTTGTTTGCCTTTTAAATAGGAAACACAACGTTCTTCACAGGTGAATTGTTTTGAGGGTAAACCTCTAACAAGATTTTGTTATGAGAGTGTGGTGATAGTCACGTTTACAGATTGTTACAACAACACATGGTATTTGAAGTTTCATTTTATTTGAATATTAGCATCGTTACATTATCTTTTGGAATTAAAAACATACTAAACAAACATAGTTATTATCTTGCTTATTTTAAGGCACTAGAGTCCGCGTCCATTCCTATGTGAGCATGCATCAAACCATCATGTATTGTTCCCTGAAACATATGTGAAAACGAGTCAACAAAATATGCCGGCGAGTATATAGGTTTTGTGAGTGTGTCAAATTCATGTCCTTGTATTTGTATTGCAACACCTCGTCAGACTACTAGAGTCGTTAATCGAAAACCTTGTTATAAAAAAGTATTTGATATTACAATTATAACTAACCAACTAAAACATGTTAGTTATATTTTATAAAAGACTTGTAGCCATGAATCATTGCCAAAACATTTATTTTGTAATTCCAAGTAGTAAATCGTCTTGAAAGAAACCTTGTATGGTTTATATCTTTAATAGAAAATCATTACGTGTCATTGTTTGAAAACCTTTGTTTCAAGTGATTTGAATAAGCCACATATGTAACATAATAAAAACATTTATATATAGGAAGTACCAGCGGCGTATCCACCATGCTTTTATCACATTACACATGTCCTGTCATCTAAATCACTTACTAAAAACCAAGCGTTCATTGTTCGTATCATAAACCAATCATCGATTGTTCGTGTCATAAACCAATTGTTCATCGTCCTTATTTTAATTGTGAAAACTTTTGGTCGTTTTGGTGAATATATTCAAACCTGTGTTAACTCGTCTATACCACCAAAGGGTATTAAATTGTAATAACAAACCACCAAAGGGTTTGTTAAAGTAAACAGTTTCGGTCGTTCCCCAAACTACCCACCAAATTCCAGTGAATAGCCTAGTAACGGGATTGTCAGTCCTATGGTACCATAACTTACTACTGGTCGGCTTGGCCAAAGCTAATGAATGTCATTTGTGTCATGTATACAACGCACCAACAAGTTCGTTCACATTATTGAAATCGTCGTGTTAAATATAAACCATAGCATTTGTAATCTGAAAGCTTGAAAACAACTTGCACATATGAGTCACCCCAAAACATTTGTAAAACATAAAAGAGGGGAAATATGTACTCACTTGGGATTGCTAATGTAACCTTGAATCAAAGATCAACAAAGCTCAAGAGTTCGAGAATTCAAGCGTGTCCTAAATTCGGATAATTGTGGAAATATCGAGACTTTAATCGGAAGATCGGATAGAATGAGATCTTGTAAACCAAATGAGTGATGGAACTCATATGAAATGGTTTAACAAAGTCAACATTCTGATTTGAAACGATTTCTAAGTGCTTTTGACCTATAATGGCTCGTTAAGGTAGTTTACGCTACTTTAACGAATCATTTGCGTAAACGCGTGATCGGATGGTTAGATATGTGTTATGACAAGTCTTATATGCCAAAACATATTTAATATAGTTGCAACATCAGTTTATATGTCAAACATTAATCACATATGCTTAAAGTTGATTTATGCGCAAAAAGGGCATTTTGGTCATTTATAAAGGCATAACTAGCGACTTAACATAACAATAACCAAACAACGTGACCATAAGGTATAACCTCAGAGGGTTATTCCCTACACAACTATGGTCACAAATATGTGTTTGCTTGGATCCTAAGATCGACCAAACGGGTCGGATTCGAAAGTCAAAGCGGTGGTCAAGACCGCTCGACTTACGACCCTAAATAAGCACTAAACTAAAAGTGATGAGTTAGACATGTTTAACATGTCTAACTAAGTTATAAAAGTGTTTTGGTATCAAAACAAAGTGTTTAGATACCCGAAAGTTGTTCCATCATATAATGCGTATTTTGCGCATTATTGACCGAAACTTTGACTCGTCACTTCGACTAGTAAATGTGGTAATCAGTAGGCATGATCGCTAAGGATCATAACCATCATGATTACTATCACGTTGCAAAGTTCAATTGGACTTTGTCTTGACCAATTAATGGTCAAAGCCGAAAGTTAAACATTGTTTGACTTTTAGCTTGAAATAGCTAAAATAAATAAAAAAGACTAGGATGGAACACTTACTTCTGATCCAATGATGAAAAGAAGACCAGAAAACTCAGTTAGGAAGCCTCCACAAGGTGGTAGCACTCCAAGTAGAGCAAGAAGAAGAAGAAGATGTGAATGAGCAAGTTGGAATGGCAAAATCACTTGTTATTTATAGTAGTTTGAAGGCCCTAGGATCATTACACATGTTCCATGTGTTGGCATGATCTTATGGGGGTCCTAACAAGTGTCAAATGCAGGTGAAATGGTGGCAAAATCGATTTGCTTGGTGTCCAAGGAGTAAACAAGAGGCTACCACCTTGTTACAACAATTCTGATGAGCTGGGGTATCCTTACAGACCGTAAGGGCTTTGGGCTTACGGTCCGTAAGCCTTTTAGCTGGCAGAAACTTTCAAAAATTAGCAAAACACGCCCCTGAACTTGTTTTTGACGTGTTTTGCCCCTAAAATTGCATAAGCATGTTTTTGCTATACCGAAGCCCTCAAAACTTATTTCTAAGTTATGTAAAGGTTATTTAAGGTATGTTTAGCTTATTTCATTGTTTCGGAATGTACGTCGCGTTAATTTGATTACGTTTGCGTAACAGTTTGCGATTTCGCTTCTAGAAGTTGTTCGAGAGTTTGTTGTCGCGTAAGAATCGAATATGTGCAGTTGTCATGATAAAAATACAAAACTCTGGAATTGTTAGATTTGTATGTCCAAGTTTTCTATGCCATACTTCTGTCTCTTTGCTTGAAGCAACTGAGAACAGACATGCATTGAACATTAGATTATCCCTTAACATATCAACCACATACACAATGCCACTCCTATGAGCAACAAGTTGTGCTTTGCTCTTAGCAATTATTTGATCAATCTTTTTAACCACTTTTGAATTATTACCAAAGGATATGTAACCCCCTCCATGTGCCATGAAGTCTTTGAGAAGGGCTCACATCCTGTCATGTGCCTGGAGCCTCCACTATCTACATACCATAAACTATAATGGCAAGTAGAAGCTCCCTGCACATTAGTAAACATTAGTTTAGGTGGGTCTCAAAAGCCAAAATGGCTTTGGATGGGGTCACAGACAGTCTAATCTCAAATTTAGGAAAATGGTTAGTGTTTTGAACAGACTTTTGTAACCATTGTTGTGAACCATTTCCTTTCAAATGCTCATATCCATGAGGATGCACGTTGACCATTGGTTTTGATGGTTTTTTGTAAACCTCATAACCAAGTGGTACACTTTTGTAAGAAGGTTGACCATGACCTCTTGGATATTGATTTGCTGGTGGTGCATCTGTTACTTAAACATCTCTGGGAGCAAAGGTTACATTCAATTTCTTGGTAACAGATGTTTAAACAGGCTCAAAGCTCTGTTTGGATTTTCCTTTTGATGTACTAATCATTGAACTCTCATGTGTTTTTATTTTATACTCATTTCTTTTGACATCAAAGTTCTTGAGATAAACACACTCTTAAGTTTTATGATTTGTTTTACCACAAATGTTGCAATTTGGTGAATCATGTATCACACTTGTTTTGTTAATATCATATGCTTTTAAAAGAAAACAATTTTTAGTGACATGGTTCTTCTTTTCACAGAAATCACAAAACATGTTTTTGATTTTCTCTTTCTTTTTCCCTTTTTCTGACTTTTTGTAAGCAGAGTTTATAACCTCTGCTGGGAAATCTTTTAGGGGTATGATCTTGACTTTGGGTGCTTTTACACCATCTGTGGTTGTAAAATCCATTGGCTTAAAGTTTTCAAGAATGTCACACTCCATGTAGGTTTAAAATTATTATTTCTCAATTTCCTCAAAAGTTGAGGACCCTTCAGGTCTTTCTAAAACAATTTTCTTTCCAGGTTTATCAGTGACTTTGATTTCTTAACCAGCCAAGTTTGTTGGAATCATTCAACTAAACCATAATCATTTACAACAACATTTTCAGAAATTTGATCATTTTTCCAAAACCCAATGCCAAATTTGATGTTGCTTTTGATTTGGTTTTCAAGCATCAGTTCATAACCTTTGCAGTGGTTTTCAAGCTACTCCAATCAACAAAGCCTTGAGTGAAAAAGCTCTGTTGATTAACCTCTACTGGAGCAGTGGTTTGAGTAACTTGAGGTGCAGGTTGCATTTGCACCTGAGGAGCTGGTGCTTGAACATAATGAATCTGTGAAACAGTGGTTTGATAATAATGCACAAGAATAATGGTAGCAGGGTGTGCAAAATGAGCAGTGTTTTGCATATGAGGAGTAGGGGGTATATTGGGAATAATGAGCAGTGCTTTGAGTGTTCTGTGGTATAGGGATAGGATGTGTGACAATGGGTCCAGATGTTTGAGATCTACATTCCCTAGCAAAGTGTCCTAGCCTATTACACTTACATCATATAATCTTTGACTTATCCAACCTAACTTTTAGACCCCCATGCAACCTTGGGAACTTTCTACTAGTTCTCTTGTAATACTTGCTAGCCCTAACACTCAATAAAGACAGCGGTGCAAAATATCCATTTCCTTTAAATCTGAAGGGTCAAAATGTTGAAGGTCATTAAACTCAATGGATAGATTATCAGAAGTTTGGCTTTCCCCCATAGCAGCAAATGCATAATTGGGTGATTAAGAATCAGAGTTGAAACTACCCCCAGAGGTTATATCAAAGAAATGATCATAAATCTGATCCTTACTACTACCAGAGGCTTCTTCTTGGCCCAGAAGTGCTGTACTACCGAATGCGTACTCATTAGCCACCTTGCAAGATTCTTGTAGCTTCTTTTTCTGGTTCAGCTCTCTCTCATATGTGAGGAGCCTACCATGACGTTGTGTTAGACTCATTTCTTTAACCCAGTAGAATTACGAGTTACAAAAATTATAGTGTCCCACTTTTCTGGTAGTGATCTAAGGAAACGATTATTTAAAGTCGAATTTGCAAATTCAACATTTTCACTAATGAGACAGCTAAATCTTTCAAATTGTTGGGTTAGTGACTCTCTTTTGACATGACAAAATGTTTCATATTATTGATTTAAAACTTTTCTGTTGTTTTCAATTACTTCCTTAGTCCCACCGAATTGCTCTTTTGAGGCATCCCATAACTCCTTTACACTGTTTCAATGCAACAGGCCAGCATAGATTTCGTTTGGCAAAGCTGAAACAACAGTGCTAAAAGCCTTTGCATCTAATTCATTTTTTTGGAAATCTGCTCGGAGTAATATTCAGGATTTTTAGGCACTTGAATTTTGGGCCCTCTTCACTTGGGACATGAGGTCCAAATACAACTGACCTCCAGCAATCGGTGTTTTGCTGAGCAAGAATATAACCCATCCGACGTTGCCAAATATAGTACTCAGACCTGACAAGCATCGGAGGCTTAAACATGGAACCAGTGTTATGATGATCCTATGTGTTTTGAGACATTCTGATTGTTTACAAACAGATTTTGTTTAAAAAACTTTGAAACGTAAATAAACTCTGTTTTTAATACAAACGAACAAACGAATTAGCAGTAAGAGCTGATCTGTTCAAATCAAATTGATTGTTAGATCAAATTCGATTGACCAAGCTCTGATACCAATTGTTAGGATCTGAGTTTAATTTGTTGTGAAAAGTTTGAAGTTGAACAATGAATGAAGATAAGTAAAACAGTTTTGCAGCGGAATTTCGGAAAACTTTTAATTCACAACTAATGGAAGATTGCTTTCATTAACATGCTTTCAATGAATAGTTTTGTAGGTCCCTCTTTCACGTGGATCGTAACGATATTGACAATCAACCAAGGGTGCGGAATCCCCTTGATGGATCAAACGAACACAGAGACAAGTTTATAGATGAAGAACACAAACAAGAATTTCAAACGATCTTCTATGATTATCAAACCCAATAGTTTTACAATCACTCAAGATCAAACAAGAAATCTCTCAGCCTCACTCTGTAGATTTCTCATACAAACTCTCTACAACTCCCTCTAGTGTCTAACCTAAAACCCTATTGCAACACTGTTTATATACTATAGCCATGCAACTGGGCTAGGCCCACGTACATAATAAATAAACTCAAACTAAACAAATACAAAGACTAAACTCAGACTGGATGTTAATTAACAATTTCGATTTTGTGAGACATCACAAACTCGGACTCCAATATCCATTTGCTAAACTCGAACTTCATTCCACAAGTGAAGGTCCGTGATCAGGCGGTTCTAGACGGAAGTTAGTGGATAAATGTAAACCGATTCGGTAGAATGTTATTACAGAAAGGAGTAGAAGTAGAATGCAGCAGAAGTCTTCATTCATACCGAAAGATATACATCTTTATAAGTCCAGCTGTCGGAGTTCCTGGAGAGAATCCGGCAGCACCTCCCCGTAGGGATGCCAAAAACTTAAATGACAAAATGAACAACATCACCTATATATAGGGAGACAAGTTCGATGGAGTGTAGGTGAGTTCGGGCGAACTTGACTATGTCAAGTTCGGTCGAACTAGACATCAACATGTAATCTCAAGCGAACTTGGCCCTGCTATAGTCAAGTTCGAGCGAACATGACTAATACAGGTCAAGTTCGAGCGAACTTGACTAATACAGGTCAAGTTCGGGCGAACTTGATCCCTTTTACACTGAAATCTCCGTATTTCGGTCGTGTGTTCGATTCTAACCTATACAATATTCAACACACGCTCTATCTAGCCTATTCGACAAGTGACGAACACCGGGTGCACCAACAGATTCCCCCTTGTTCGTTACTGTCGAATCTTGGTCTTCAAACTTGAGCCGAGTTTGAATATTCTGCAACTTCAATCAAGGTATCTGCCGATGTCGTCGAAACACGTCAACAAATTCCCCCTTAATTGATGATTCGGGTTTGCATTATCAACATCTAATTCCCCCCTAAAATCTCCAGTTCAGATATTTGTTGCATAGTTTCCAACCTCCTCTGATTTGCTTGACCGACAGATTATCTTGAATAGACACCAATTTGAAGCTCATCAATGCAGCTTCTCCATTTCAACTTTAACCACATCCGCGTTCAGTTTAGCGCATATCTCCCTTGCTCGATCTTCCGATATTCAAAACTCAACCGGCAATTGATAGAAACTTCAAAATACCACACCGGTAAACTTCATATCAATGTTTACCCGCAAAAATCTGAAATCCTGATTTCCGTAATCACTCAAGATCAGCAAATCGGTAATCTTTTTCAATCAGCAAATCTTCATCGGAACCTAATAATCTGGTAACACTTCAACTCTGAGAAACATTCGTCCGCGATCAAAATCACATTCTTTTTCTTCAGTCACAATGTCAGATATTTAGCTATATCCGGTAGACCAGCGCCATTTAATCACCAAACATCATCATCCAACGGCGGTTAGTCCAAAGAGAAGAATGATTCATATGCTTAAAGATTAAAAATAATGGCCACCAAAGGTTATCATCATATTTCCTTGGTAATTTTGAAACCATCCGTCTTCGGAGGTAGTCATTAATTCCTAAGATCATCACCGAATGTTTTGAAAAACGTCCTCAGTTCCTCACTGGTATTAACGAATGCTAATCCAGCTAACTATTCCTTCACCGGAGATCAGGACTCTAACCCTTAAGCATCAATCTGTATCATGATCTGAATAATCTGAACTTCCTGTGATCACAGAATCCCAAATGGATACTCTCTTTCGTCAGCAGCTGGTACACTTCTTTGTCTGGAAGATCCGATCCCATAAATCATCTTCCTTAATCATGGTACTGCGTACAACTCGGGGCAACTAAAACTACAAAGCATCCTTATCTCCTGGCGGTTAGTCCAGTCAATAATTCATATGCAAAGCAGAGTTAAAGATAGGCACTCGTGTGTGCTTCCAAACCATACGTGCGACTCAGGTGTCAATCCATAACCATGACCGTAGAATCTGATAAACAACTCCTCCAAGACTCAGTTATGTAACCACCTGCTTTCAAACTAGACATCAACTTGATCAAGTTACAAATGAATCTCAAATCTCTGTATTTCCCGGTTAATCTGTAATCGGAAACCACCCGAATACTGTTGCAGTGTCACGAATTTCAAAAATGCCGGAATCTTCAAATATTGAAAATTTTTTATTCCCCTCATTTTTTCAAATTCTGACCATACTGAAATTTTCACTGAAATTCCCCCTCAAATCCAGAATTTTCAGTATTTAACAAATGCGGAATTTACTTTAAGGCCCATCGGTAGTCTTCAACCCTAATGATCACCAAATTGCTTTGGTATCAATGACTACCCTCCCATATTCAACCATCTCTAACCTCATCATCTCAGCCTCTCTCTGAGGCCTCCGACGGTGTCCCCGAATAGTCAGTATAGGACGTTAAAATTTCAAAAAAATTTCTATCACCAAATTTTTTATGGACACCCGTCTCATCAAACCGAGCAATTAATTTTTTCAATGCCTTGTATATGCTAGTGAGACAAGTTCGGGCGAACTTAGTCAAATTGTAACAAGTTCGGGCGAACTTGTGCTTAATTTCAATGAAAATAAGTCAAGTTCGGGCGAACTTGATGAAAATTCATCAAAAACTTTGTCAAGTTCGGGCGAACTTAATGAAAAGTCTTGAAAAACCATGTTAAGTTCGGGCGAACTTGGTCTCCCAAATCATCCATTTTTCACATTTTTCAATCCAATATCCTTATTTCTTCGAATTTCGAGATGATTTCATCATAGATCTGGTCGAAATGGTTTTCTAACAATCCTATCCGTTCAATTTTAGATTTTGTCCGTGGATTGTATGTTTATGTGATGATTTACGTCTAAAACCCCTCCTAATGTCCATAAATGTCCAAATTCATGAGCGTAGGTGATAACCGTAGCTTTGATACCAATTGAAGGTCCGTGATCAGGCGGTTCTAGACGGAAGTTAGTGGATAAACGTAACCCGATTCGGTAGAATTTTATTACAGAAAGGAGTAGAAGTAGAATGCAGCGGAAGTCTTCATTCATACCGAAAGAGTATACATCTTTATAAGTCCAGTTGTTGGAGTTCCTGGAGAGAATCCGGCAGCACCTCCCTGCAGGGATGCCAAAAACTTAAATGACAAAATGAACAACATACCTGTATATAGGGAGACAAGTTCGCTGGAGTGTAGGTGAGTTCGGGCGAACTTGACATCAACATGTAATCTCAAGCGAACTTGGCCCTGCTATAGTCAAGTTCGAGCGAACTTGACCAATACAGGTCAAGTTCTGGCGAATTTAATCCCTTTTACACTGAAATATCCGTATTTCGGTCGTGTGTTCGATTCTAACCTGTACAATATTCAACACACGCTTTATCTAGCCTATTCGACAAGTGACGTACACCAGGTGCACCAACAACAAGCAAAACTCAGACTTCATAATCTCACATAAATTCGGACAAGCTTGATCTTGATAAACTCGGACAGAACAAGCTCTAGTAAACTCGGACAAGTCTTCATGATTTCAATGTATCCAAGTCTTGAATAATATCCAAAGACCAAACCAAGCTGTTGTCACAAAAAATGCACCAACAAACTCCCCGTTGACAATAGCTCGCAAAGGATCTTTAGTCTTCAGAATCTTGTAGTCTTTGGTCTTTGGATAGCGTCAGCTTCAACACGAACTCTGTCAGCAACGACTCCCCCTATGATGATGCATCCAATCACCAAATCTTTCAATCTCCAAGTTAGCAATCCAATAAAGTCTTCATATCTTCCGATCTGTATTGTAGATAGGAGGTTCTACCAAGCAGCAACAAACTCTCTTCTTATCAACACCAACTTCTCAGCAACACACAGCTTCAATCTGTATACTATAAAACAAACATCTCGAGAAACCATTAGAATTTTTCAACAAAGTTAAACAAATTATTATTATTCAAGAGATGGTAAAACTGTATAACAGATTAAGCAACAACCAAACCAACCAAAGCACTCATAACACTTTTGTCCAACACACTATAACCTGCAAGAGTTAAAATTTTGGAACCCATCTTGTAACACCGTCTCCCCCTATCGGTAACAACTCCTCCACAAACAACCATTTTCCGTACGTTAAGAATTTTAAAGAAAAAGGAAAATCTTTTTGGATTTTTATATTTTCTGAAACAAATAAAGAAAACAATAAACACTCTATTTTTGTGAGAATCACCGGTAAGAAGATCATATTAACATAATCAAACTGTTTTCACACTATTTGATAATTCTTTAAGCAATTTTGGTGAATAGCCGGTCAAGATGATTACCAGTATGTGTGTCCACTTAAACAAAATGCATGAACATTTCAAGTACCATTACCGTATGATATGTTAAGGTAATATTATTCTGATATACTAGTGTGTTCCACTTCAGGACATACCCCCACGATCAAGGTATGCACATAGATTCATCGTAGTAAGTGAGTATACCGAGATTCATCCTTTTGTTTTACAACGTTAGATAATTGGTGATCAGGTCAGTACTTCCGTACAGCAAGAGACCAATATCCAACGAGGGTTAGGGCAAATACCACAGATTTTGGTACGATTTATGCATTTTGCACATTTTGAATGACTCTCTAGGAGAGCATCTTCATTACTGGGTTTTTGGCATATTTTGCTCTTTTAAGATATCCTGGTTGTGCCTAGGTCAGTATGTATCTGGATGCAGCAGAAGGACAACCCTGATATCCCGGATGAAATAACAGCATAAAGACCCAAAACTTCAGATTTTGGCAATCTATCAACGCAAGAATTAAGGTCATTAAACCGTACGTCAGTGATATGTTACCCACTCATATTCAGTTTGTTAAGTTTATATCACGTTGGTAAGTTGATTATTTCATGCTTTTTGCCTACTGGTACATCATATGATGAAGCTGCTATCACACTTTATCAATTTAATTTCAGTGTCAGTGTGACAGTCTAACTTGCTGATGTACTATCATCTCTTCGTTTTCACGTAGTGAAAACTCATTTTTCATTTTTTGATGTTTTTATATTTTAAGGTTTTCTATTTTTTTTTATGTTTTTGAATTTTTAAGAAAACAGTAAACTATCTACAAAATTCTTATGAAAAACTGGTTATTCAGGATTCCTTATCCCGTTGAATTCGACTAGATGTTCAAAACGAGCCCTGTCAAATGCTTTTGTGTAAAGAACTGCAAGGTTATCTAGTGTGTCGACTCTATGAAGTTCATTCAAGTTCTTTTCAGCACAATCCCGTATAAAATGATGACGAATGTCAATATGTTTTGTTCTATTGTGCTTTACGGGATTGTTTGTGATTGAAATGGCAGCATTATTGTCTATCATTATAGGAGTACAAGTGAAATTCAAACCGTAACCGCGCATCTGCTGTTGTATCCAGAGAACCTGAGAGCAACAGCTACCCGCAGCAATATATTCAGCTTCACACGTAGAGGTAGACACGCAATACTGCTTCTTGCATTGCCAAGACACAATCCTGTCTCCTAAGAACTGACAACCACCAGTAGTAGATTTTCTGGTAGACTTACATCCTCCAAAGTCTGAATCAGTGTAAGCAACAAACTTCAGGTCACTAGCAGCTGGATACCACAAACCAAGTTTAGGTTTCCCCTTCAAGTAACGAAGAATACGCTTCACCGCTTTCATATGTGACTCCTTAGGATTCGCTTAATATCTGGCATAGAGGCACACTACGAACATGATGTCTGGTCGTGAAGCAGTCAAGTACATAAGAGAACCAATCATTGCCCTGTATTGAGTTGGATCAACATCTTCCACACTCTCATGATCTGGGCCAAGATTGTGATTCTCGCAGATATGTGTGTTGAAAGTAGCGCAATCCTCCATTTTGAAACGAGACAAAATGTCATGCATATACTTTGTCTGATGAATAAACATCCCATCCTTCTTTTGTTCAACTTGTAATCAAAGAAAGTAGGACAACTCACCCATCACACTCATCTCGAACTTGCCATTCATCACCTTTTCAAAATCAACACACATGCTCTCATCAGATGACCCGAAAATGATGTCATCCACGTACACCTGAACCAGCAGAAAATCTTCTTTCTTTCTCTTAATAAACAGTGTACTGTCAATCTGACCTCTTTCAAAGCCATTCTTCAACAAATGAGCTGACAGTGTCTCATACCATGCCTTAGGTGCTTGATGCAATCCATACAAAGCCTTATTGAGCTTGTACACTCGATCTGGATAATCTGGATCAGTAAACCCATCTGGTTGTGAGACATACACCACTTCTTGGACTTTCCCGTAAAGAACTCTTCACGTCAAGTTGGTAAATTTTGAAGCCCTTGAATGAAGCAAAAGCTAGGAACAAACGGATTGCTTCCAACCTTGCCATTGGTGCAAACACTTCAGTATAATCAATCCCTTCTTGTTGATTAAACCCCTTAACGACTAACCGAGCCTTGTTTCTCGTCACAATCCCTCAGTCATCTTTCTTGCACTTAAACACCCACTTGGTGCCAATCTCTCTTTCTCCTTCAGGCAAGTCAACTAGTTCCCAAACCTTCAACTTCCTGAACTGATCTAATTCCTCTTGCATCGCTTCAAACCTAGAGCTATCTTTCAGAGCCATGTGCACATTCTTTGGCTCCTCTGGAGCAATGAAGTAGTTATACAAACACTCATTTATGATCCCTGTCTTAATTATCGAAGCAAAAAAACAGGACCCTTCAATCACACCTCTTCTTGTCTAAACACCTGTAGCAGCATCACCTATAATGTTCTCAACTAGGTGATCTTTGTTTGCTCTTGTAGTAGCAATGGCATCAAATTCTAAATTTTCACCCAAATTTGATCCAACCTCCCCCTGAATATTCTGATTTGCAAACGGATTAGTGAAATCCTCCCCCTGAATATTCTGATTTGCAAACGGATTAGTGAAATCCTCCCCCTGAATAGGTTCAGAATCACTATCGCTTGAATCCGCTGCATCTGCAGTTTCATTTAAGGAAGTTCCTAGAGCATCTGTCATCGAAATACTCAATCTCGGCATGAAGTCACCCTCTTCATCCTCACTAATCGCAGTTTAGATCAACTAAGACTCATCTGCAATGGAAAACTCATGATATTAAATGATTTAAAGACACTCTCATAATCATATAATATAGCAGGACCACTCGTTGATTGTTGAGGCGTATAACTCGTGATTTCCACATTAAACACGACCTCAATTTTACCCGTTTTTAGATTAAAAACCCTTTTATTTGGTGTGCCAGGTATATAACCTAGAAAATATCCCTCGTCAGCTACTTCACCGAGTTTTTGTTTATCTTTGTTTTTCACAATCGTGCAGGGTAACCCAAATGGTTCAAAGCCTTTCAAATTTGGTTTTTCGTTAAACATAAGTTCATCACATGTTTTGTTAAAACGTTTAATGGTTAAAACTTTATTTAGAACATAACACGTTGTTTTCACAGCTTCTCCCCAGAAAAGAACTGGAAGCTTTGAATCAGACAACATAGTCTTAGCGGCTTCAATCAACGTCCTATTCTTCCTCTCAGCGACTCCATTCTGTTGAGGTGTATAAGGAGCAGAGTATTGATTTTCAATTCCCTTTCGCAAGCAATAGAGATCCAGAATCCGATTCTTGAACTCCGTGCCATTATCACTCCTTATCCTCTTGATTCGAGCTTCATGGACATTCTCTAATTTTGTAAAAAGATCTACCAGCAACTCAGCTGTCTCATCCTTTGTACCTAAAAAGAAAACCCATGAGTAACGTGAATAATCATCAGTGACAAGAAGACAATAGTACTTTCCACCTATGCTCCTTACATTCACTTGACCGAAAAGATCCATATGAAGTAATTCATAAGGGGCATCAATGGAATTTACTGTTTTAGACTTATGAGGTTTCTTATGTTGTTTTCCCTTTTGACATGGAAGACATTTATCTTCCACGTGAAACCTCTGCACTGGCACCCCTTTCACCAAACCGTTTTTAATTAAGTAATTCATTTTGCGGTAGTGAATATGGGCCATGCGTCTGTGCCACAACATCGACTCAGCCTCAGATGCTTTTGATAACAAACAAGCAACCACATTAGAAGAATCCTTAGCACCCATGTCCATACATAAGTGTCATTCCTCCTTGGTGCTCTCATCACAATCCAATCATCCGGTATCACCAAACCTGGTTTCAAAACCAATGCTTCAGACTTAGTAAAATGGACCGAGTGACCCTTGTCGCAGACTTGAGACACGCTCATCAGATTGTGCTTCAGTTGCTCAACATAGTTCAGTTTGTCTAGTGTGATCTTCCCATTGGTCACTTTTCCTCTACCCGTAATGTGACCTCCTTTAGCACCCGTAAAATTCACATAACCACCATCAATATTTTCAAACTCAGTCAACAATCTCGCATCCCCCGTCATGTGCCTGGAGAAGCCACTATCAACATACCACAAGTTGATAATCCTCCATAGCAGCTCCTGCACAAACCAACAAAAATTAGTTAGATTGGGGGACCCAAGCCTGAATGGTCTTGGGTCTTCCAAATTCATCAACTATCTTAACATTCATCCAATGTCCATCACTCCTAACTGGAGTCTGGGATCCATGACCTGTTGATGGAAATGGGGTTTGATTTCCACTAGGTCTCTCGTCCTGGGGTTTCCTATGCAAGTTTGGACGTTGTGACCTTTGAAAATTTTGATTTTGAGGCCTTGATTGATTCCAAGAATTTTGATAGTTGTAATTTCTAAAGCCATTGTTATAAAAAGTTCGACCACCATTGTTTGGTATCGATTTTGATATTGACATTGACTTCTGAAATTATTTGAATAACCATGAAAATTATTCATTCTTGGTGAACAACTTCTAGGTCTTTCATATCTGCCAGATGTAGATTGAGGCTGAAATCTTTGTTGATTTCTTTGAAATTTTGGAACTTGCTGAGTTCTCAGCCCTATCTACACCAACATCAACACCCTCTTGTTGCTTTGGAGCAGAGATCTTTTTCTCACCATCAACCCCCTTCATTGGTGATTTCTCTCTCTTAGACTCATTCACTTGTGCTTCACCCCTTTTGTTGGGACAACAGCTAGCTACATGTACTTTGGTGTGACATTTGAAGCACGATCTTTTTGCCGAAGACTTCTTAACTGAAATATCTGGTTTAGATCCATCAGGTGAAGATGACAATGCCTTAGAAGGATCTTGTTTAGTTTGCTCAATTTTAGATTTTTCTTGGTTTTTACCTTTAGCAAACTGCACATTTGATTCATTTTCAATAACAGTGGTTTCATTTTTCATATCACCTCCTTTTACAAAATCAACCTTTTTAACAAAAGTTTGGTTTTTGTTTTTAGGATGTGTACTCTTTGTTTTCAAAACCGGTTTTCTGTTATTATCCTTCTTGGCATCTTCATTTTCAGACACCTCCACATTCTCTAAAGTGGTGCTACTCGCCTCGGTTGACCCAAAGTCTGTTAGTTCTTCTTCATTTGGCAAGAAAGAATAGTCATGACCAAGAGGAGGTGGAACTTCATTGAAGCCCTGGAGCCCACACTAGTCTTGTCATTACTTTTCTTCAAACCATTCATCATGTGTTTCATAACAAAAGATGAATCTCTGAATTGACTCAATTTCTTTTCAAGTTCACAAATTTTAAGTTGTGCATCTGACAACTCTTTGCATTTTTTAGAAATTTCTTTTGTTTTCTCACTCATCGTATCATGAGCTAAGTCAATAATTTGAATTTTCTCGTTTAATTTACATGTTAAGATGTTCATTTCTTCTTCATAACCCTTAATTTTCTTCAAATATGATGACTCATTTCTTTTTACGAAAAAGTTTGATTCTTTTACACTTGAGAGCTCATTTAACAGACTTTGGTTTTGTGTTGTTAACTCGTCAACCCTAACTTGCAATTCACGACATTTTAAACAGACAGAACTAACAGGATTAGAATGTACCTCTCCTGTTGATTTGCTTAGATCAGCCATGAATGCAGCAAAATCTGCAGCCATCTTTTTATCTGTAGCATCCTTTTCTTCATCAGACTTTAATTCAACTCCTTCAGCTTCTGTCTGATCAGCATTAACCTTTTCAGCAACAGCCTCTTGCTCTATCTCAGCATCTTTTACTTCTACATCATCCATTGGAACTATCTCAGCCATGAATGCCTATGTGACATTATCATCACCCTCCAGATGTACACTCTAGTCATAAGAGCCCTCTCATGAAGTAGAAATCAAGGCCTTGATGTAGTGTTGTTTGATGCATTCCTGTTACTCGAACCGTGGCCATGAGTATCTTGATAAGATGCACTTGGACGAGACTCAGTCTTTGGTCTTTGACATTCTCTTGCGAAGTGCCCATAACTCTGACAGTTGTAACACCTAACCTTGGATTTGTCAAAACCAACACTCTATCCAACAAACTTTCTTCCCGTCCTATTCATAAACTTCTTCACTCTTCTAGAAATCATGGCCATTTGCCACTATAAATCTATCTCCTCAAGGTCATCAGGGTCAATTTGATCATAATCTTCATCAAATGTTGTTGGATCAGACATCTTTCCCTGAATGTAGTTCTCGTATGATGCTACAAGGAAGCAAGCAAGGCAAGATGTTCTTCAGCAGCCTTGACACTCAAAGGCATAGACTTGGTATTGGTATTCTTATTACTAGAGTTCTGTCTCTTGCCTCCTGATGATCCTCCTGAAGACGCTACAAAACACAAATCACCATCAGAATTCATCACTACCTTCTCATTTTCACATGAGAGAAACGCAGTTGCCGAATCACTTGAAGCATTGTGGGAAGACGAAGATGGGACTCCTTGGTAAATTCCTGGATCTTGAACCTGATCAAAGCCAGTGTCCTTCTTCTTCATACTAAGCTCGTATGCTCTCAGTTGTCCCACAACCTCTTCCAGATCCATAGTCTCATAAGTAGCTTCTTTCTTAATCATGAGAGTATAGATATCCCACTTGGTAGGAAGAGCATCAAGCAACTTGTCATTTATCTCAACATCAGTGTAACCATCTATGTCATAATTGTCCAGTTCTGACATTAGATAAGAATATCTAGTGATGATGTCTTCTAGAGACTCATTTCTCATGCCCTTGAAGACAGCAAATTGATTCTTCAGTAAGTCCTTCTTGTTCTTCTTCACATCATCATTTCCTTGATATCTCTTCTCTAACGCATCCCACATTTCTTTTGAAGTTGAGTACCTCTTGAATGTATGTTTAATGCCATCAGGTAATGACATCTTTATCGCAGCCAAGGCGCGCTTCTCAGCTTCATACATTTTCTTCTGTTCGGCATCCATATTAGCAAAAGTTGTGACACGCTGTCTGCCTTCAAACTCATGAGTTGGATTTACGTATCCACCCTCAATACACAACCACATTCGTGTATCTTGATACTCAACGAAAGACTGAAACCTGTCTTTCCATGTAACATAGTTCTCGACCTTCATCATCTTAGGAGGCTTGTTTGTAGTACCAACCTCATGTTCCATCCTTATCAACTCATTCAAATTAGACATATTCGACATTTTTAACGCAACGGGCTGGTTAAAAACGGTAAAATATTTTTCAAAACTAGTGATTACAAAAATGTACCGTTAGATTCATCTCGAAAAGACGATTCCAATGATATATTATGTCAAAAACCTATTTCGGGATTTTCCAGAGTCACAATACGTTTAAAACTCGAAAAGACGATTTTGTCCCCCTAAAATTCACACGAACTTAGTGGTGTAGCCTGTTTGATGTGATTTTATACAGAACTAAATCTGCACACAAATACGTTTAAAACTCGGTACGTCAGCTGAATAACTTTTCACCGGTTAAACAGAGTCACAAAATCGAAAAACTTGAAGTCTGCTATGTTCTGAATACTGAAACTTAAAGTCCTGACTGTTTAAATCTGGAAACTTTAAGTCCTGACTAACAAACTAGGAATTACCTATATAAATTCGGAACGGGTTATGCTCTTAAATCCGGAATCGCCTTGTAAGTCCAGAACTCTCACAACCTTGGTAAATTCGGACTCTTGTCAAAAACCCTGACAATTTCCAACTTAAATTCGGACCACTTTAAATTCGGACAGTTCAGAAACTCGGTCTTAAACCCAGACCTGCTTAAGTTCTGACTTTATCTCCTAAAGTCGGACCTTAATATCTTTGGGTTCAAATTCAGACTACTAGGTTAAATCTGGATTTTTCAAACACTGACTATCAAATTCGGAAAGACTTAAAATCGGATTTTCTCACAAGTCCTGACAAGCTTATAAATTCGGACTAGAATTCCACACCCTTAAAATTCTGACTCACAAATCCAGACTCAGCAAAGTTGTACTTTTAAGCTCTGATTTCTAAAATCCGGACTTTATCCTCTGAATCTTCCTAAACTTGTGTGTTTTTGGTAAAACACAAAACTGTGACTTCACAGTAATACGTGTTACCCATAAACTTAGGAGTAAACCCTAATAGCAAAGGATGATGATGGCAGAACCACTCGAACCGTACAATAAGAGCAAATGTTCTGATACCAATTGTAGGTCCCTCTTTCACGTGGATCGTAACGAGATTGACAATCAACCAAGGGTGCGGAATCCCCTTGATGGATCAAACGAACACAGAGACAAGTTTATAGATGAAGAACACAAACAAGAATTTCAAACGATCTTCTATGATTATCAAACCCAATAGTTTTACAATCACTCAAGATCAAACAAGAAATCTCTCAGCCTCTATCTGTAGATTTCTCACACAAACTCTCTGCAACTCTCTCTAGTGTCTAACCTAAAACCCTATTGCAACATTGTTTATATACTACAGCCATGCAACCGGGCATAATAAACAAGCTCGAACTAAACAAATACAAAGACTAAACCGGACTGGACATTAATTAACAATTTCGATTTTGTGAGACATCACAAACTCGGACTCCAATATCCATTTCCTAAACTCGAACTTCATTCCACAAGCAAAACTTGGACTTCATGGTCTCACATAAATTCGGACAAGCTTGATCTTGATGAACTCGGACAAAACAAGCTCTAGTAAACTCGGACAAGTCTTCATGAATTCAATGTATCCAAGTCTTGAATAATATCCAAAGACCAAACCAAGCTGTTGTTACATAAAATGCACCAACAAGTTTTGCATGTAATGCACAACTCCCCCTCAGCCTGATATCACAGGTGTTTGTTCGTACATAATGCAAAAAGATGATTGGATAATAAGTGGAAATGATCTTTTCAATAGATAGATAGAACAATATATAAGACTGTCTATATATAGTACATGGCAAACCGCTGAGCATCTTTATGATGACATCAGCGTGAAAATGACAGATAACAAAATCTAACTAACGATAACATCTGATAGCTAAACACCGCTACATTACAAAATAGAATACAAAGACTGTTGATAATCATCTGATGAGAGAACCACTGTTGGTCTTCAACAGAGCTTGGCTTTCCAGCAGATCTTGTTCTATATCTTCAACAGACCTTTGATATCTTCTTCAGCAGAGCTTTGATCTAGCAGATGTTTAACTTTATTGAAGGATCAGATGTTAGGAAGGTTTTGGCTTTACTATCATCTGTTCTTTTATAGGGTTCAATCCCAACACTAATTAATTATAATTAAGTCTTTTACTTTAGTATTAATCCATCAATAATATTACTACAACCGAGAAATTACCGATTAAAAACGAATATTCATCACAAACCTTAGTAAAAAATAACTAGCCAAGAATCATTTTTAAGAACGAAAAGCAAGTCTCATACAGAAAATAAATCATAGTATCAAGTTTGAAAACACAAAGTCTTAATAAAACTGAAAACTAATAAATTATAACATTCTCTAGTTTTGATCTTGATTCTTACACCTTTCACCTCCAAGAATTCCTTCGTTGAACCTTAATATTTTGTCTTCGCCGCCTACCTATCTTTTTAGCAACCCTCTCTATGACTTCTTGATCCCTTCATAATCTGCATCAAACTCTCATGCACTGATTTATTTTTTATTCTCATGGGCCCAATGAATTTGGTCCAAGACCCTATTAATTGCCTTCTCTTCGTTGCTCTACGTATCTTCACGTGTGATGAACAAGCCCATTAAATAATTAAGCCCTGATATATAATTATAGTCTAGTTCTAAATATGGGCCTTCGAATTTGACGATTCCATTAAACTCAAATTAGTTGGTTCAATTAATTATAATTTAAGCCCATTTACTTTGCAAAATATTGCACCAAGTCAGATTTTTACGTTTTATTTTCTTTAGCTAAATCATATCGTTTTAACTCATTTTAGCTCATTTTCTCTTTATACCTTCAAACTTCACATATGAATAAAAAACAAGTAGAATTTAATAAAAACAAGCCTAAAGCTACCCAAACATGTAGGAAATATTATATAAAAATGCGTATAATTAAAACCACATCAAATATCCCCATACTTACGGACCATTATACAAACAAAATGAAAAATTTGGGACCATTGTCGAGAATAAACTTAGTTGGGATTATTATTGGCCAAAACAGCTAGTTTAGATTATTTATATCCAATTTTCCGAAAAAGAATGATGGTCAAACCAGTAGAACTGTTTCTACTAGCCAAGTTGTATCCAAGATCCGGAATATCCGATGAAACCCCCGTGATGGTCTCCAACGATGAAAACCTCTCATTATTTATGACAGTGAGGGAGCAGATGAAATATAGCAGGATACCAACCAAATGTTGATTAAGGAAATCAAGACACTTAAGTCTAATTCCAAGAATTCAGCTGATGATATTTTCACTCCTCTACAACCTAGAGCTTTAAACTTCGGCTCAGTGGGATTCATGGAGATTCATCAAGGAGACTTCATTGCTATGCAGCTGCGGGATACCTCTGTTGGTCCCTCCTTGACGGCAATAAGTTCTAATACTAGGAGTTCACTATTGTCTTCAGGATATGCTTCTAGGTACGCTTCAGGATCCTTACCTTAGAATATCCAGATGCAGGTATAAGCCCAATCATAGCTAAGGAATTGTAGAAGTTGGAAGATATTATATCGAGTGTGCTCGGTGTAGCTTAACCTATACCGGAAGTATCCTCGAGCAGTCATAGAATATCCAAATTTGCTGCACCAATTTGTGATGCTAAAATTCTGAAAAGGTTTCAAACCCCAAACATGAAGTAGTATGATGGGTCCACGAATCCCGAGGAGCATGTAGCACAATTTTAAGAAAGAATGGAGATCAACTCAATTCTCTTGGATTTAAAGGAAGCTTGCCAATGCAAGGGCTTTAGATCTACCTTGACAAGGTCACTCTAAAATGTCTCATATAGCTAGAGCCCCATATCGCTTAGCGCCAACATAGATGAAGGAATTGAAGACACAACTTGAGGAACTATTAGAGAAAGGTTTCATACAACCAAGTTCTTCTCCCTGGGAGCTCCTATCCTATTCGTCAAGATGAAAGACGGTTCAAAGCATTGATTACCGTGAGTTGAACAAGATTACGATCAAGAATCGTTATCCCTTGCCAAGAATTGATGACTTATTAGATCAATTGCAAGGAGCAAGTTTCTTCTTAAAGATTGATCTTCGGTCTGGTTACCACAAACTAAAGGTCAGAAATGAGGAAGTTCCAAAGACTGCCTTTAGAATGAGGTACGGTCATTATGAGTTCTTGGTTATGCCATTTGGATTCACTAATGCACCAATAACTTTCATGGATCTCATGAACAAAGTCTACAAACCGTATCTGGATAAGTTGTCATTGTCTTCATAGACGACATACTTATGTACTCTCGCTACATAGATGATCATAATAAACATCTTAGATGTATTTTAGAAGTGCGAGTTTTGGCTTAGAGAAGTCCAATTCTTAGGACATGTGATCAGTGAATGTGGAATTCAAGTAGAACCAACAAAGATTGAAGCAATCATGAATTGGGAAGCACCCAAAACGCCTTCAGAGATCTGTAGTTTTCTAGGATTAGTATGTTATTATAGAAGTTTCATCGAGAACTTCTTTAGAATAGCCACTTCCCTGATTGCGTTAACTTGTAAGTATTCTGGCCGAAAGTTTATTATATACACGGACTACAAAAGCCTCCAACACAAATTTAATCAGAAGGATTTGAATGTGCATCAACGCCGACGGATGGAAACACTTAAATGATTACGAATATGGATTCGTTATCGTCCTAGCAAGGCTAATTTGTTGCCGACGCCTTGAGCCGTAAAGAAAGAATAAACCCAATAAGGGTTGATGCTAAGAGGATCGAGCTACGAACTAGATTAAGTGAGAAATTGTTAGATGCTCAGAAACAAGCCTTATTAGAAGCAAATGCTCCTGAAGAAGGATTAGGTTGAATTGTTGAACAGTTAGCACCTAGTAGTGATAGAATTTTGATATTTATTTTGGGTTCCCAATTTTGGAGGACTATTCTCGAGGAATCACATAACTCAAAATATTTGGTACATCCTTGAGGAGATAAAATTTACCATGATTTGAAGAGAAATCATTGGTGGATGGCCATGAAGAAGTCCATAGCCACCCATGTAGCTAAATGTTTGACGTCTTCGCAAGTTAAAGCTGAACACCAGAAACCATCAGGTTTGCTACAACAACTTGAAATAGCTACATGGAAATGGGAAATGGTAATAATGGACTTGATTACCAAGTTACCAAAGATAAAATGTTGCAATGGCACGATATGGGTTATAGTCGACAGATTGATTAAGTCAGCCCATTTTTTGCCAATTATGGAGTCCCGATGTTCCAGATTGTTGGAGGAGAGGGACAAATTTATAAAAGTTGGGATATGGATCAAAGATGAGGGACTCGTATCATTAAATACCAAAAAAAGATTTTTGGTGGTCCCTTACGGACCACAAGGGGTAGCCTATACGGTCTGCAAGGGAGTTTAAATCCGTGTGCGCGTTAGGGGTCCTTACGGACCGCAAGGCATAAGCCTTACGATCCGTAAGGGATCAGAAGACAACAAGCTACAGCTGGCAGCTGCAGCCTTTCTCCTAGCCACCTAGCTCGCGAACTTGCCACTCTCTTCCTCCTTCAAACACCTAGGATGACACTAATCTCCTCCTAAGAGCTCTAGGGTCATGTGGCATCACCTCCCCTCTCCAAGATTAGTTTAAATAGGTATGTTCTTGATCCTTTTTCCTTGCACCATTCAATTCTTTCTCTCTATCACTTTGGAGCTGCTTCTGATCCATAGAAGCCTCCTCCCTCAAGTTCTAAGGCTCTTTTGAACACTTGTGAGTGTTCTTACTAGTTCGTTTTTCATTATTAGGCTAGTTATTAGTCGAAAGTCAAGCAAATTGACTTTTGCTTTGACTTTTGGTTCTGACCATTTTAGTCAAGTCAAAGTTCAAATTGGACTTTGCAACGCTATTGTAATAATGAAGGTGTTAATCCCATGTGATTACACCCTATGAACATCACTTAAGTACGTGAAATTACAAGTCAAACATGTATAAAATAAAAGGTTAAAAACGTAGATTTTGCAAATTACGATAATGAACTTCTAAGTACCAAAACTCTAAATTTTGAGTTCATAATAGTTTATATAACTTATTAGAACATGTTTTATCATGTCCAACTTGTCATTTCAGTTTAGTGCTCATTTCAAAGGCAAACAATTTGAGTTATGCTTTGACTTCCGATTTTGACACGTTTGTTCTACTTTGAAACCCAAAAAGGCATGTTATGTGACTATAATATTATAGGGAATAACCCTATGGGGTTATACCTTCTAGTCATATCGTTTGATGGGTTAATTGATGAGTCAACAATATATACTTTTAAAATGTCAAAAATGCCTTTATGGCATAAAAATGCTCTTAAAACCTATGAGGCATATATTTTTACCTCGATACGGATCATATAACATTTTAAAATATGTTTTGACATAACGGACTCTTCATAGACAAATTCGACCACCCGATGTCGTATTTACGAATATGTCTAGTTTAATAATACAAAATATATAAACTATTCGAATCGGGTTAAAACCTTTCCAAACCATTTCAAATCAGAATGTTTGGTTAATAGACCCATCTAACTCGAGGCCTTGCACTTGGACGGGTATAGACCACATTATATCCGATCAAAGCTTAATCTAGCGAATCAAACGTATTCTAAAGTTAATCGGTCAAAGTCAAGGACTTATAAATGACCCGTTAACATTCTAACGGATAATATTTCCGTTCATTCCAGACTAGAATCCTCTAGTAAATTGCACATAAGCTGAGATACTTTGAATACTGTAGGACCGATCCTCGATGCTTAGGAACTTAAATTTGATATCTAACGTCCATACTAGAGGAAATATTACGTCGTGTTACCAATAGACAAGAATTAATCAGTTAATCGTCAGTTTCATTGATTAAACGTTTAGATTACAGACTGACAGAGCTTCGCCTCTACAATGCCAAAGTTACTAATGAGACACATAAGCTAGGTATTTATAGCACAACAAGTTCGGCCATGTGAGACACAAGTTCGCCTGAACTTGCCTATGCAAGTTCGGCCGAACATGCATATAATACATGATTATGCCCGAAGTTGGCTACAACATTACATAAATACTTCATAACCTAGCCTATACAGCTCTATACAATACAGACTCGAAATAAGACTAAGACATGGACATTATGCACCAACAGATTCCCCCTTGGATATCGTCTTCGTCTTTTATCAGTCTTCAAAACTCTGTCTTCATATATACATTAATGTACCAACCAAAGAAGTTCTTGTAGGGCTTCTTTCATCTCTCTTGCTTCGGATCCGGTGTTTGATCAGTTGGTGGTGGTCTTTTAAAGTTAGCCACTCTGAGCGAACTTTGCCTTACCGCTTTTTCCATCTTTTCTTTGATTGCCTCACTTCTGGTTTCTTCTTTAAGAAATTCAACTCTTTCCAGATCCCTCCACTTCGTTTGCCACATTTTACCAGAATTTACATTACGTGCATAGCAAATGTTGACAACTTTCTGATACTGCATCGCTTGTACCTTTTCTCTTTCTTCAAAAATAATCTTTCTGTAGAAAAGGCATTTTATATCTTCTCTCGAGCAGTTAACCAACCACATAGGATCTAGAATCCTTATCGTCCTCCACAGACCTCTCATACCATGATAACCCATCACTTCAACTCGTTCCTTAGCAATATCCAGATGATCTTCAAACTTTAAAACAATCACTACTTCACATGTAGCTGGATCAACTGCCACCACTTGAATAAAGGATAAAAGTTCTGTTCGGCATAAGCGGCATATTCCTCATGGCTCTAGGACGTTTCATGATTAACGTTATGTCATTTTCCCCTGTAACCTTATTGATCTTAACCCTTCATCTCGGAATAAATGGCTTCCAGTGATTCCAATCTTTTTCAGCTATGTACTTAATCATCTTCCACAAAAACTGATCAACTGTCTTCATCTGATAAGTACCATTCAGTGTTTGTACCAGCTCTTCCATATACCAATACGGCAATGTCTTAAATCAGCAAGATATTTGAAGTATTGCACTCCAAACTCTCTTTTGATTGCATATACGTTGAGCTCCTTAAACCATCCCCAACTGAGTATACCTCCCAAAGAAACATCTTTATTTCTGGTGAAGAATGCTAGTGGACTTCGAAACTTACGTTCACGAGGCATCTCCTTGAACCAGGATTTTCTCGCTTCAGCTATCTCTTCTTTGGTCATCGGTTTAGGAATCTTTCCTTCACGTAGCTCTTCAGCAATTTTATCTTCAACATATCTTCATTCAGCTGTTTATACATCTCTTCAAATGTAGGAAAACTTTCTGAATCCTGACCAACATACTTAGCTTTCTGTTCTATTTCATCATCTGAGGACCAATCTTCAACTATCACACTATTATACTCATCGGCCTCAAACCTTCTTTCGTACTGATACTCTTTCGGCTCAAATGTATTGACATTCATAATCTCTTCAAAATCAAACTCTAAGTTTTCAGCTTCAACTTCAACAAGTTTCACCATATCTTCTTTCGTGTAGTTATGTACAAACTCACCTTCTTCTACATTATGTTCCAACATAAGTATTAAAGGTTTCGTAGGTACTGCAGTCATAGGCTTCGCAAAACGATCAACATCCATCAAATCAATATCATCTGAAGGCCCTTTTTGCCCTGACACCCCCTAGCTTTTATCTTCCATCTTATTCGATTCATCGTTCATCAGATCATAAAAATCAAACTCTTCAGATACTTTAGCTTCATTGATCTTTAAACCTGTACCACCTTGATCAAAATCATCATCTCCTTGATCAAAATCATCATCATCATCTCCAACGTTCCAATCTTCATATCCTTCTTCCTCTTTGTCATTCTTATCTTCCTTTTTGGCTTCTTCATTGTCTTTTTCTTCAGTAATAATGGTAGGATCAGAAGGCTTGACAGATTCGTCAACCTTTTGGATATCAGACTCAGAAGCTTTTGAAATATCTTCATTAGGCTTCTCGGGGACATCAGAAGATTTCTCAGCAGTAGATTTAGAGGCTTCACCCTCAACCTGCTTCCCTTTACCACTCTCAGCCAATTCTCTCTTAGCATGTTCCTTGGCTTCTTGACGATCCAGACGATCGTATTCAGCGATAAAATCAATATTCAGATTGTTAGATAACACCTTTTGTAATATGATGAATCTTCGATCATTCAAAGCTTGAGTTTTCTTCAATTATGCAATCTCTGTTTGTAATTTTTCATCGGCTTCCTACAGACTTTCTATCAACGCCTTGTAATACTCATGTTCATTCTCGAGCACCTTCACTTTATCGTCAAGTATTTCTTTTTCAACTTCACTCTGATTCACCTTCTTTACAAGCTCAACCTTTTCTAACTCAATCTGTGCAACTTTATCCTTTAATACCTTCACACGTTTTTTGTAACATTTCAGCATTCGTTTCTAGGAAAAATTCATCCAAGACTTCAAGACTTATAGGACCGTGTGGCATATCACCAAACATACTTCCCCTCGGTGTCTTAGGTGTTGAATCTTTTGGTGTTGCAGCTTTCGATGTAGACTTCTTCGGCGTAGAGCTTTCAGGAGCAGAAGTCTTTTGAGCACTCGGCGATTCAGCGATCGGAACTTCAATAAATTCAGACACAGGAGGTTCTTGTGTAACTCCTTGCCTTTCAGCTTCATCATGAACGATAACAGGAGGTTCTTGTATGGCTCCTTTCTCCTGAGCACCAGAAGGTTCTTGTGTGGCTTCTGTGCTTTGCACCTTGCTTTTGTATCTTTTGCTCACCGCTTTCTGAGCTTTCTTATGAGGTGACCCTGTAGTCTTCTTAGATATTTCGATAGCTGGAGACTTTGTACGCTTCGATTTTTTCTTCGGCCTCTCCTCATCAGATTCTTTTTCTGCATTTGGATCAAAATCTGCATCCAATCTCCTTTCTTTTTCTGCTCTAATTTCAGCTCTGTCTTTTCAGGCTCTTTATCAGATTCTTTATTTTCGGAAGTAGCAGAAATTACATCTTCTTGAGTTGTTTTCACCATTTCTTGACTCTCAATAACTACTGCAGCGCTCGATCCAGCCACTGCTTCAACATTCTCAGTCTCCTCCTCATCAACAAGCAAGGTTTCAACTTTCTTTGACCATCGCTTCTTTTTTGGTTTATCAGTTTCAACTTTCAAAAACCATTCACTCCTTGCCTTTGGTTTGAATTCTTTAAACCACTCCTGCTCGGCTTTAAGTTCCTTTTCATCTTCACTACCATCCTTTCTCCATTTGTTTCCAGGTGGCGAGACATAATCTGAATCTTTAATTGCTCCGAATACTGGCTTGGCTATAGGAGCTGAAGCTTGTTTCTGAAACTTAATAAGCTTCTTCACTGTGATTTCATCGAGATGAACTAAGTAAAGAACGTCATTCAGATCTCGAGCAATGTTGGCATACTTTTCATCAATCAACATCTGAATATACCTCGGATAAAGGCACAATCTCGAATCCTCCATGTTTTTCGACATGTGAATAAACACTAACTTCGAAACGTTGAACCGCTTTTTCAAAATCAGCGCCGTTGCCATGCTAGCCAAATAATCATGTACATCATCCAAATCGGCTTTGCGATGGCTAAAAGTATGAATCAACGCATGAACCAAAAGCTTGTAGCGGTTAGGCACTTCCCCTTTCTTTAGCGTTGGTTTGTTTACACTCCCTTCTCATCTAGATGAATTGGATCATCTTCTTTATCTTTGAGCTCCAAAATCCTTCAGATATCACCTTCGGTTACTGTGATCGGCTTTAGCTCATCACCAACTTGTACCGTAGAAGAGATTGTCTTCTCGTCAGCGCTCAAGCTTGCGTTCATCCAGAAATGAACAATATGAGAACGATATGATACGGTGCGCTCAGTAATTGCATGGCGAATGTGACTATCTTCGAGAAACTTCAAGATACTATCATATTATTTCAGCGATGGACAAATAGACTTGTAAAGCATGATGCATGTATTGTGAGTTTTGGAAAACTCAACTGAGATAACACGCGCTGGAATTTGTGCCTGAAAAACGACATAAAACAATTAGCATGCTTTTCGAAAAAAAATCACAAAAGATTTTCTAACACTTTAATCAAGTTCGGGCGAACTTGATTAGGTGTTACAACATTCTGTTTTGATCAAGTTTGCCCGAACATGTGATAAACATGTTCAACATTTTCAAATGCAAGTTCGGGCGAACTTACAACCTTTTATCATTCAATTTTAACAAAGTTCGGCCGAACATGTATAAAAGACATGTTCCTTAATAAAGAACAAGTTCGGACGAACTTATGTTATCAACATTTTAGTTTTACTGAGATCCAAGTTCAGTCGAAGATGAAGATTTAAATCATTTTATTAATCAAGTTCGGTCGAACATGAAAACTGAATCATTTAAGCATATTTTGGACAAGTTCGGTCGAACTTGACAACAAGTTCGGCCGAACTTGTCGTCTTCTTCAACAGACCAACCAAGTTTAAACATGCAAAAGTGCATTTCAGTTCAATCAAAAACAATTTCACGGTCGATTTTAAGTATAGATCAAAGATCTATGATCAATTTTGTCCAACAACACCTTAATCTATCAGATTTTAAGTTTTAGATCTGGTTATGTTTGTTAACGGTTCAATTCATGATTTTATTGCAATTTATATCTCTGCCATTGTGATTGGTGTGCAAATCACCAAAAACAATCTTGAGTCGGACAGTATAACGGTATACAAATGCCAATTTCTCACAAATTCTCTCTAAAAGCTTAAGTTCGCTCAAGTGTTCTGATAATAAGTAAATGAGTTTGGTCGAACTTGAATGGTATTTATACCATGTCAAGTTCGGGCAAACTTGCTAAGCCCATCATAAAAGCCCAGACTAAGTTCGAGGAACTTATTATAAAAACAAACAATCAGCTATCTGCAAGGTCGGTCGAACTTGCTGATTGTTAAACTTGAATTGTTTAGCAAGTTCGGCCGAACTTGCCAAACCTCAAAATTTCAACTTTTTCAAAAATTTTCATTTTTAACCCTGAACTTTCCAACTTTTTACCAGTTATGAAAATCCACTCAGTTGACCAAGTCCAAGCTAATGACCTTGGTTAACCGATTTGTCTGCCGAGTCGAAGTTAATGACCCCGGTTTGACCCGTTGCGAACAAACTGTTGATATTTTCAAAATCAAAGTTTCAAATTAATGAACTTTTTATTGTTTTATCTTTTCAGATTAACAGATTAGCTCCCAGCCCGTTGTCAAAGAGATTCCCACCAGTTCTAGCATCTTACCAGACTTCGAAGATCCGTTCTCCCACATTGGTTTGCTAAAACAAATGTAGAAATAAAATCTTTTTGAATTTTTGTAAGTTTATGCTAAAACATACCGAAAATCTTTTTGATTTTTAATCTGTAAAACTGAAATACAATGAAATAAGCAATGTAAACTATGTACAAACATATTTACAGACTTACTTTTGTGAATTCGTGTCTAAGGATCATATCAGTTGATTGAGACATATCACCAGTACCATTGACCTTTTTAAATGACTTTAAGTTTTAAACTCGTTTACCTAGATTGTCCATATGTTTGTCCACTTAAACTTTACCACATTTCTCAACTGTTTCAAGATATGTTATAGTAAAATTAATGAAACTTGACTTATCTATGGTTCCCACTTCTTGAATATACTCCCGTATCTAGATTCCCTAGATTTCATCTTACAGGTGAATATAGCGTAATTGATATCTGTATCTGGGTTGTGCGAGACCTTGAGAGCTCAGGTTAGAACTACCGTACAGACAAAGAGATGAAGGCTCGACTTTAAGATGTGTTCCACTTAAGGAATCTTTTCAGCATTGCATATGATTATATCTTTCGATACTTTTCAATATTACATGCAATTTGGGGGTTTAAAGCGAGAATATTATAGAAGTTCTAGGCCATTGCTTCTGCAAAATCAGAAGAACTTGTATAATACCCCAGATATCAACTATCTATAAAGACCTCGTATCTCAGAATCAGGCAATCTTTCAAACGAAATTTCGGAGTACTAAGTCCATATATCCAAGATGTGTTAATCCACAAGATTAAGCAGTTGTAAAATTTAGTTTATATCTCGAAAACAGTTTACTGAACTTGTTAAGCCTATCGACACATCCATAGTAAGACTCGTTTATTACTTTTAAAACTTTACATTTCTTTAGCATACTGTGATAGTCCACTGATGTACTATCATTTTCTTTTATGACACTGAATACTTTTTGTCTTTTTCAATGTTTTTGAACATTTTGAATTTTTTATATGTTTTTGGATCTTAAAAATTTTTGAATGTTTTTGTATATTCTCTAACATTTCTCCCTAAAATCAAAAACATCTTTTTGGATTTAGTTTTTTTAATAAAATTCTAAACTAGAAAAAATATTTACAAATCAATGTGGATCACGCGAACTCGTCGTCCGATTCGTATTCAACCTCAGCATCCGCACCTATCAGCAAATTTTTCATACCGCTAATTCTCAACAAGTATTTAAACCGTGATAATGAAAATGGTTTGGTATAAAAATCAGCCTTTTGTTCGTCGGTGTGGATTTTTTCTATTCGTACCAATTTCTTTTCGTAGCAATCATGAATGAAATGATAACGAATTTCAATGTGTTTTGTGCGTGAGTGATGAACCAGATTTTTAGTTATATCGATGGTTGCCTTGTTATCAACATACAGCGGAGTGTCTAGAAATTGCAGACCATAGTCTCTCATCTGCTGTTGAATCCACAGAATCTGTGAACAACAGCTGGAGGCCGAGATATACTCAGCTTCACAGGTAGAGAGAGCGACCGTAGTCTGTTTCTTACACTGCCAGGTTACAATTCTTGTTCCGAAGAACTGGCATCCCGCTGTAGTTGATTTTGAGTTCAACTTATCTACACCAAAATCGGAATCAGCATAGCCTATGAGGTCAAAATTGTCGTTCTTCGGGTACCACAAGCCGGTGCTTGGGCATCCTTTCAGATATCTGAAGATACGCTTCATGATCTGCATGTGTAAAATCCTCGGGCTTGACTGATATCTGTCGCATAGGCAGGTTGGATACATAATATCTGGTCGCGATGCCGTCAGATACATCAGCGATCCAATCATCGATCTGCATAACGTCTCGTCAACTTTGGCTCTAGTCTCGTCAACGCAAATGCCGTGATTGCAAGCAAGAGGCGTAGATAGAGGCTTCAAGCTTTCCATTCCAAACTTCTTCAAGATGACGTGAACATACTTAGTCTGGTGAATGAAAATACCATCCGGAAGCTGATCTACTTGCAAACCAAGAAAGAACTTCATTTCGCCCATCGAGGACATTTCGAATTTCTTTTTCATGATTCCCTCAAACTCTTTGCAGAGACTATCATTTGTAGATCCAAAGATGATGTCGTCAACGTAGATTTGAACTATAATCAGATGGCCATCAACTTCTCTAGTGAAAAGAGTACTATCCACAGTTCCTCTGATAAAACCATTTCCGACGAGATGTTGTGATAACGTCTCGTACCAAGCTCTCGGGGCTTGGTGTAGACCATGGAGTGCTTTATCCAGTAGGTACTCTTTCTTCTTGTTAAGTGGATCGACAAACCCTGGTGGTTGTACAACGTACACCTTCTCACGTAATTTTCCATACAAAAAAGCTGATTTGACATCCAATTGATAGACCTTAAATCCTTTCCATGATGCGAAAGCTAGAAATATTCGAATAGATTCCAATCGAGCTACTGGTGCATAGACTTCCGTGTAGTCTATCCCTTCCTGCTGGTGAAATCCCTTGACAACAAGCCTAGCTTTGTTACGAACAATAACTCCTCTATCATCACGTTTACACTTAAAGACCCATTTTGTATCAATTGCTTTCTGATTTTCTGGTAGGTCTTCAAGTTTCCACACACCCAACTTCTCGAACTGCAATAATTCTTCTGGCATTGCTTGTACCCAGTTTTCATCTGCTAAAGCTTCATTAACTGTCTTAGGCTCAATCTGAGAGATGAAACATGAATGGAAACAATAGTTCTAGATTGTAGCAACACGTGGGTAGAAACCACTAAGTGCTTTATTAATTTGCCCTCGAGTTCTAACACCAGTTTGAAGTTCTCCGATAATATTTGTTGACGGATGATAGGAATATGATCACGGCAATTCTTCACTTGGAACATCTACTGAGTTTTGCTGATTCGTGATGTTGAGATCAACAACCAATTCAATATTTGGAGAGCTTGATGAAGCTTCATTTCTGTTATTTGGGACTACAGATTGATTAAGAAGACTATCTGCTCCACATCTTCATCTGAAGAAGATGATTCCCCATCAACATCAAATGTTGGTGCTTCATTTGAATCAGAATCTTGATTCTGAGGCATACTGGGCTCCGTTGTTGTATTCATTGGTTCAGTAGAGGCATTCGTTGGAAGATTAGTAGGTGTTGATAATGTTTCAGAAACATTTTCAGCCGGAACACCACTAATGTTTGAACTTGCGCCAGAAGAATATGGATCCAACGTGGGTTGATTAACCACAATTGGTCGAACAATTTGTTCTTGATTCGCTGACTGGTGAAGATAATATAATGCTGCAACTTCTTCGTCAATTGGTTCTTTGGGTAAGTCAAATGACTTCCAAAGGTCTTGATAGTTAAACAGCCACGCGTCACCTTTCCTTTGAACAAGATCCGTGTAATTAAAACAATCCACATGCTATGCTTCAATAACCTTTTGCAATGAAGGAACATATACTCTTCTCAATGGACTCGCATATCCGATGAAGAAACCTTCGAGAGATTTAGCTCCGAATTTGCCATCTTGGTCTATTACAGTACATGGAACACCGAATGGTTCTAAGGACTTTAAATTTGGCTTCCGTCGGTTTATCATCTCAAAACATGTTTTCTTTGTTGGTTTGATAGTGAGAACCCTGTTTAGTGTCTAACAAGCCGCATCAACCGCTTCACTCCAGAAGCTGATTGGAAGTTTAGAATCTGCAAGCATGGTTCTTGCAGTTTCAATCAAAGTACGGTTCTTCCGTTCAGCAACTCCGTTTTGCTGTGGAGTATAGGGAGCACTAAACTCGTGCAGAATCCCTTTTGCGTTGCAGAATTCCTTCATTTTATTATTCTTAAACTCTGTGCCGTTGTCACTTCTAATGCGTCTGACCGGCATATGATAAATGTTCTCGAGTTTCTTGAATAGAATAACCAAGTTCTCGAACGTTTCGTCTTTTGATTCTTGAAAGAATACCCACAAATATCTCGAATAGTCATCTGTCACGACCAAGCAATATAAGTCTCCTGATATGCTTCGAACATTTATAGGACCAAATAAATCCATGTGGAGACGTTCTAAAGGCAACTTGATTGAGTTTAGAATTTTCTTCGAATGAGATTTCTTGATCTGCTTTCCCTTCTTGCATTCCAAGCAATGATCAGACATCTGAAAACTTCGAAGATTTACGCCTTCTACAAGATCATTATAAACCAAGAAATTCATTTTTTGCAAATGAATATGCCCCATCTTACTATGCCAAAGAATAGAATCTTTTTCATTAGCCTTTGATACAAAACATTGTGCTGATTGTGATGAAGTGGTAGCAACACCCATATCAAGAACATATAAATCATTTTCTCGAGGTGCTCACATCAGAATCCACTCATCTTGTATTTTAAATCCCGGCTTCAAGATAATACACTCTCTGTCGTTGAAATGGACTGTAAACTTCTTGTCACAAATCTGCGATATACTCAGAGGATTGTTCTCAAGTTCTGCAATATAGTTCACACGATCAAATGAAACTACGCCATTGGAGACTTTTCCCTCGGCGACTATCCTTCCACCTTGATTTCCTGCAAAATCCAACATATCCACCATTGATAGCTTTAATGTCGAATAGCAATGCCTTCGACCTACCACCAATGTGTAACTAACTCCTTGGGGAGTGGTAAAGATAGAGAGCGACCAACGGGTTGCAAAAGAATGCTATACATACTTGATGAAATGTTCAGCAAAATCTTAGCAGGGATAGCAATTTAAGGGCCAAGCACATGATATTCTGGAAGCTAGGGAGCAGGGTGTTAAGCAAGTATCCCTGGATCCAGATAACTCGGATATCACAGTGCTTGTGGGAACAAATATCCCTAAGGATATTGAGCATGAATTAAAAGAATTCTTGAAGACCAGAATATCCACATTCGCTTGGAGGCATGGGTATATGACATGTATTTCATATCATTACACATAAACTTGGTATAGATAATTCTCTCAAGCCTACTGTGATATCTGTGGCAATCCGAGCATGTAACAATAATAAAATCAATGAATGAAATTTTATGTTTAATATGTGAATTTTGTTTATTTATTTTGATTATTACTCACATTCGATTCTTGCACGATTCCGAACTCTTGATTCGCTTCTATAAGCAAATCTGGTAAACCGGTACGCAAACGAAACCAATTTAACACAACATATGTCCCGGAATAGTGATGTAAGATAAACATGCCTTAAATAACCTTTACATAACTTAGAACTAAGTTTTGAAGGGTTTGGTATGTCAAAAATAAGTTTATTCGATCGTAGAGACTAAATACGACAAACTGTAAAAGTCTGCTGATTCTCGCAGCAACGTACACTCCGGAACAAGAACACAATCCTAACATACCTTAAATATCCTTTACATAACTTAGAAATAAGTTTTGAAGGCTTCGGTATGGCAAAATCACACTTTTGTAACTTCAGGGGCTATTTTGCAAATTTCGCGAAACTATGCCTTTGTGCGTATATCGCTATCCGAAACATGTTCAGACATTCAAAAAATTTTCTAGTCATTAATATATTATATTTTAGTGATTGGAATGCAAGAAATCCGTTCGTTACGCATTTACGGTCACGCACGCGTTCGTTACGATTTTCGTTGTAATTAACCGAAAACCGCGATCGTACAGCCAAACGAACCGACCTATGGAATATTTTTTTAACACATTTCAAGTTCCCTATACTTTATTTTCCTTATAAGCTTAAAAAGGGGGTTCACGTGTGTTAAAAGTGCCAAAACGCGTCGAGAAACAAGTTTGTAGGCTGCAGGGACCATTTCTGCCAATTCTGCTATTTTGGCTTCTGGCGGGGCGCGAGCTCCTTAGCCTAAATGGCTGGCAGCCCGCGAGAAGGCATCAGATGCAGAAAATTATTAGCTGGCAACAGCCTGTTCATTGTGGACACTAAGCATTCGAATTTGATCTCATTTCCTCTGCATTTGACACATCAAATGACACTAATCCAAGCCTAAACACCTGTCCTAACACTTGTCAACTTGTGGTGAGTTCATGAACATTATAAATACCAAATTTATGGCAAAATATGAACTCTTAGATCACTTTCTTGCAACACTCTGCCAAATCCGAATTTCTGTCATCTTGGAGCTTTCTCTGGTGTTCTTGATTATTTCCCTTGTGTTTGTAAGTGTTCCTTCATGACTTGTTCAATTATTATAGCTTAAATGAACTAAAAATCAAGCAGTTTGACTTTCTGTTTGACTTTTAGTTTTGATCATGAATTGATCAAGATAAAGCTCAATTGAAACTTGCAATATAATGGTAATCAAGGTGGTTATGATCCCTAAAAATCATACCTACTGATTTCCATCATTTCTAGTCATTTTTACAAGACAAAGTTTCGGTCAAGATGCGATTTTTGCGCATTTTGCAACGGATCTAATTCCGGGTGTCAAAACAGTTTCTTTTGATGCCAAAAATTCCTTTATAAAATTATTTAGACATGTCAAAACATGTCTAAATCGTCACTCTCATTTTAGTGCTTGTTTAGAGTCGAAAAGTTGAACGGTTTGACCACCGCTTTGACTTCCGAATCTGACCCATTTGGTTGATCTTTAGATCCGACCAAATACATAGTTATGACCATAAATATATAGGGAATAACCCTCTAAGGTTATGGTCATGATGTTGGGATTGTGTTATGATAAATGATTGTAATATTACTTAAAAATCACCAAAATGCCCTTTTCGCAACTTTAAGCACATGTAACATAAATTTTGACATGTATTCAGATCAAATAACATTTTCAAACATATTTAAGCTTTAAAGGCTTATTATAACACATATCTAACCATCCGAATGCGTAGTTACGTAAATGATGCGTTAAAGTGGCTTAAACTACCTTAACGGGTCATAACGGGTCAAAAGCACTTAAAAACTTTTCCAACTCAGAATGTAAACTTATTAAACCATATTATATAAGTTCCGACACTCACTTGGTTTATAAGATCTCATTCTATTCGAATCTTCCAATTTCAAGCCCCAATGTTACACTTATTTATTTTTAGGACACGCTGATTTCTCGGATCTTTGAGCTTCGGTTTTCTTTTGATCCAAGATTTCTTTGCAATACCAAGTGAATACATAGTTCCCCTATTTTATGTTTTCAATTGTTTTGGGGTGATTCATATGTGCCAAAAGTTTACAAGTTTTCAAGTTACAAATGCTTTGGTTTACAAGTTTTCAAATGCAATTATTATGGTTTATATAAATAATACGATTTCAATAAAGTAAACGAACTTGTTGGTGCGTTATATTTATAACAAGAATGACATTCATTAACAATGGCCAAGCCGACCAGTAGTAAGTTAAGGCGCCTAGGAACGACAATCCCGTTATCAAATTTCCCGGGGTTTGTGGGGAAATTTGGAAGCGACTGAAACTGTATGTAACAAACCCTTTGGTGGTATGTTATACGATTTAGGGACACCGTGGGTGGTCTCGAACAAGCCAACAATGGTTTTAATGTATTTACGAAACAACCAAAAGTTTTCAATTAAAACAAGGAACAATGAACAAATAGTTTACAACAAGGAACGATGAACGATGAACAATGAACGATGAACGAATGAACAATGGTTTATAACAAGGAACAACGAACAATTGATTTATGAAAAATGGTTTATGATATGTGATTTAGATAACAGAACGGGTGTAATGTAATAAAAGCATGATGGATAAGCCGCTGGTACTTCCTATATATAAGTGCTTTTGTCACATTACATACGTGTCATTATTTACATTACTTGGGTAAATGATTTCAAATAATGACACACAATGATTTTCGATTTAAGATATAAACCATATGAGTTATTTCAAGACAATTTACAACTGGGATTTACAAAACAAATGTTTTCGAGTCAAGGTTCATGGCTACGAGGTTTTATAAATTTTTAACCAAATTGTTTTTAGACGATGAATTATTGCAATAACAAACACTTTCAAAACAAGGTTTTCATTTACGACTCTAGTATACAAAGCCATGAACTTGACACACTCACAAAACCTATGTACTCATCGGCATATTTTTGCTAACTCGTTTTCACATATGTTTCAGGAAATCAAGTTTGATGACGATGCGTGCTCACTTAGGATTCGGATGGACCTTAGGGCCTTTAAAATCAGAAAGACAATTTCAATGCTTGTTTTTTTGTTTAAGTTTGTTTAAAAGTTTTAAGACAATATGACAATATAATCTATGTTTAATATCTAAAACGAAACATCAAATACCAAGTGTTGTTGAAACAATCTGTTAACATGACTCCCCAAGTGTTTCCGCCGCGGTTTGTTGTTTTACGCGATTTGGGGTGTTACACCTCTTCACCAAAAAAGAAAAAAAGTATGCACCAGAAAGGAAGTTGATCATCCAAGAAGAGGTAAAGAGACTTTTGAAGGAAAATATGCTTAGAGATCCAAAGTTTCCAAGATGGTTGGTTAATGTGGCGGTGGTTCAAAAGAAGAATGGCAAGTGGAAACTCTGTTTTGATTTCACGGGTCTCAACAAAGCGTATCCTAAAGATCCTTTTCCATTACCACATATTGACCCAATAGTGGATGCAATGGCTAGTCATGAGATGCTAACTTTCATGGATGCATCATCAGGATTCCAACAAATACAAATGGAACCCTCTGACTAAGAAGATACTACATTCATGACACCTAGATGTATATATTACTATATAGATATGCCATTTGGACTAAAGAATGAAGGTGTAACATATCGGTGAATATGATGTTTAAAGAAAAGCTGGGATGGGGGGACACCGTGGAAGTCTAAATAGATGATATGGTAGTCAAATCCAAGAAAGCTTAGGATCACCTTCTGGATCTCAAAGAAACATTAGATATCCATGACTAGTATAACATGTATAACATGAAGCTGAATCCTACAAAGTGCCCTTTTGGAGTTGAGACAGGAAAGTTTCTAGGATATATGGTCACCAAGAGAGGGATAGAGGCTAGCCCAGAGCAGACAAAATATCCTGGATCTCAAGTCACCAGCTAATACTAAGAATATCCAACGGTTAACAAGTAGGATAGCGGACCCCAACTAATTTTTTTCTAGATCCTCAGAGAAATGTAAGGAACTCTATGATATCTTAAAGAAGAAGAATAAGAGGTTTCAATGGGGACAGAAACATGAGGAAGCCCTTTAAGCTTTAAAGAAGTATCTCTCGTCAACACCCCTTGCTTATGAAACCTGAAGATGGAGGACCTCTATCCGTATATCTAGCAGTATCTGGGAATGTTGTAAATTTTATCTTGGTAAATGAACATGAAGGTCATCAATATCATGTCTTGTTGGTTATATTAAACCCTATAAAAGAACAAATGATAGAAAAGCCAAAATGTACTATTAACCTCTGATAAGAAATAAACAGAGTTTCTAAAGTCTGCTCTATAACATCTGCTGGATTCTAAAGACTGTTTACAAGTACTGATGAAGACCAAAGCTCTACTGGAAACTAAAGTTTGTTCAAGAGAAGCTTTGATGAAGACTAAAGACTGTTGAAGCAAAGGTCTTCTGAAGACCAACAGAGGATCATCTCAGCAGTAGTTTTATAACAGTGTTTACTTGTAATTAATGTAATAATGTTTAGTCTAACCGTGTTTAGAGTTTGTTTTAGTTTGTTAATGTCACCTTCATAGTGACGTCAGCATAGGATGCTCAGTTTTTTGCTCTACACTATAAATGGAACAGTGCCTGTACTGTTCCATTCATCACTTCATCTTGACCTTTTATGTATGAGAAAATCAGAGTGATCTTAGGCTGAGGGGGAGCTTGTAATCAACATGCATGTAAACTTTTGTTTTATAAAAGCATGTTAGTGAAAACAATCTTTCTATTGTTTTGATTTCAAAATTTAATTATTTCCGTTGCATAATTCATACTTGTTTATCCTCTTCCATTGATTTCTTCTTAAACATTCACAACAATATTAAACTCAGATCCTAACAATTGGTATCAGAGCTTGCTCCATCAAATTAGATCTAAACAGTCAATTTGATATAAACAAATAAGCTCTTACTACTGATATCGTTTGTTCGTTGGATTGAAAACAGAGTGAAAGTTTATTTACGTTCAAAGTAGTTTAAACAGAAATCTGTTTTACAAACAATTGAAAATGTCTCAAAATCCACAGGATCCTCATAACACTGGTTCCATGTTTAAACCACCAATGCTTTTCAGATCCGAGTATAACATTTGGCAACGTCGGATGGGTCATACGCTTGCTTAGCAAAACACCGGTTGTTGGAGGTCGGTTGCCTTTGGACCTCATGTTCCAATGGACCGGGCGCCGAAGACCCAAAAAATCCTAAAATTACTCCGAGCAAGATTTTCAAAAAACTGAACTAGATGCGAAGGCTTTTAGCATCATTACTTCAGCTTTGCCTAACAACATCTATGCTGGCCTGTTGCATTGCAACAGTGCAAAGGAGTTATGGGATGCCATGAAGGAGCAATTCGGTGGTACTGAGGAAGTTATTGAAAATAATAGAGAGGTTTTAAACCAACAATATGAAACGTTTCGTCATGTAAAAGGAGAGTCGTTAACTCAACAATTTGAAAGGTTTAGTTGTCTCATAAGCAAACTAAAACTAGTAAACGTTAGTTACCCAAATTCAAATTTGAACCGTCGGTTTTAAGGAAATGAATCTAACTCAGCTTCCTGGTAGGCTTCTCACCTATGAGAGAGAGCTTAACCAGAAAAAGAAGTTGCAAGAGTCTAGAAAAGTGGTTGATGGCTATGATTTTGGTAGCATAACACTTTTTGGTCAAGAAGAAACCTCTGGTGGTAGTAAGGAACAGAGTTATGATCATTTCATTGACATAACATCTGGTGGTGGATTTAACTCTGACCCTTACTCACCCAACTTTGCCTTTGTTGCAAACGGGGAAAACCAAGTTTCTGACAATCTATCATTTGAGTTAAACGATCTTCAACATTTTGATATAACTGATTTGGAAGAGATGGACATATTGCACCAACTTGCCTTGCTAAGTGTTAGGACTAGCAAATTCTACAAGAGAACTGGCAGGAAGTTTTCAGGGTTGTATGGGGGGGGGTTAAAACTTGGGTTAGATAAGTCAAAATCAAATTTTGTAAGTGTAATAGGCTAGGTCACTTTGCTAGAGAATGTAGAACTCAATCAGCTGGACCAATTGTAACACATCCTAGCTCTAGACCTCAACACACACAAAGCACTGTCCATTATTCCCCTTATACCCCTTCTCCTCACATGCAAAGCACTGCTCACTTTGCACACCCTGCAACCACTGTACCTGTACATCCAAACCACTGTTCCCCAGATCCAATATGTCCAATTCCCAATGTAACAACTCGAAAATTCGATTGTTATCTTTCATTTTGTTTTCCTGTTTATCTACCTTTGTACTCCCGAGATTCGGTTAATAATAATGTTAATTACTTATGGTGTTGTACGTTATTATCGCATCTAATCGCTTATTAAATCGCATTGTTTATCTCATCGCATCGCAAATCGCAATTGTTTATGTGGTTTTATATTATTTATATGTTATGTGTGTTTATGGTTATGTTTGCAATCGCTATCGCAACCCTCTCGCACTCTCGAATCGCTAAATTGCACTATTATACCAATTATAATGCTTAATATAACTATCTGATGCGAACCGAATAACCTAACGAACTCTTAACGTGAAATAAACAAAGAAAACCCAATATTTGGACAAGTTCGCTCGAACTTGGGTGACCCCAAGTTCGGCCGAACTTGGCTGAACAACACAAAATCCTTCATTTACCTCAAGTCCGCTCGAACTTACCCCTCAAGGGTCAAGTTTGGCCGAACTTAACCAGTCTTCTCTGAAAACTCTACAAGTTCGCGCGAACTTGTTGCCAACTTTTGAGATTCTTGCCTCACCTATAAATACCCATGCTCCTCATTCATGCTCCCCTTGCTGACCAAGTTCGCCCAGAGCTCTCAAAACCCGAAACATTCCTGTTCTAAGTAAGAATCAACCCGATTTCACTGCAACAACGCTTATCAACAATTTACAAAGGTTTACAACGATTTTGGCACAAGGCATAGCCTTCGTTTACATCAAAACTCATTCTTTTACGAAAACCTTCATCTTTTTCTTCAAAAACTTCTTTTTTAAGCTTAGATCTACACAATACGAGTTCGTTTGACAATAGTAGAGACTTCCCAAACACGAGATCTGCAAGATCTCGGCTTGTAAGTGATAGATCTGAGAAGAACCTTTGAAAACCATTGATTTCTACTCAAGATACGGACTTTTGATGATGTTTTGTTCATTTTCTGGTATGGAACGAAGCATCTATCATTCATATCCCAGATCTGGAAGCACAAGGACGTTTATGTTGGTTTACACAAGCCGGACTAATCTGAACGAACCCTCGCCCGGATTAGCCCACACTTTTGTAAAACGATTAAAATAGCTCTAAAAGGCCTCTCCGACCTAAGTTTGCTCAGTAGCACAGGGTTGGAGGGATGAACACCCAATTTTCCTCAGCAAACGACGCGAAAACGCAAGATGTCGGACCCGAAAACATCAAGTTCGCTCGAGAATCACCAGTTCACCAAGTCAAGTTCGACCGAACTTGTACCCAAATGGGTCAAGTCGACTGAACTTGGGCTATTCTCACCAATTATCTTACAAGTTCGACCGAACTTGTCTAGTTTCCTAAGAAACTATGAAAGTTCACCCGAAGTTGCCTGGTCAATAAGAATTTCTTACAAGTTTGCCCGAACTTGACAAGTTTCACAGGAAACTCTTCAAGTTCGACCGAACTTGGCTATAAACTCACCAAAATTCATACAAGTTCGCTCGAACTTGTGTGTTTACACACAAGTTTGCTTGAACTTGGCAACTGCCCAACCAAGACTTAACCGTTTCAGCTTTTCGGAGACTGATGCACTTCCGTTCGCGTATGCAGGCTGATCCGGCGCTCTTCTCGACTCTCTCCAGATCCCGAACTCTTACCTAAACGCACCCACAGTGAGTATACTTGACCCATTTTCTCTTTAAGGCACTTCTTGGGTGTTACATACGTTCCTATATCAAAATCACTTCATAAATCAAACTGTTTTATCACACGCGAATAATCTGATTGTGTATGCTCAATACGTGATCCTAGAAACATGTGACTAGGACTTATTTTCGTTAGCTTGCTTCCTTAGCTAGTATGGTAATATAGTGTGGCTTACACCCGACGAGGTCTAGTTAGGATGGACGCGCAAGCCTTCTCACGGTAGTTACCATGAGAAATAAGCCTATGTTAATCTGTGTGAATATGTTTCGGTGTATCATGCTATATAGTTAGATTATTTCGCTAACGCTTCTCGATTATACTAGTAATACTTAAACTTGTATGCTCACCTTTACTTAATTGTATTGACTTGTATTTTAACGTATGTAACAGGGTGAGGATTTTAGCTATGGATGCTTGGATGTTGCATGCTTAGCGTAGTTTAGTTTTGTTTAGTTAGTTTGTAGATGTATTTCAGTTTTGGAACTTATGTATGAAATCTAGGGGAAATCGAACCCGGTTGAATTTTATGAGAAATCTCTGTTTTATAATAATTGTTTAAATGTTACGTTTAATAGTATGGGATATTAAGCAGGTTGTGATATGTTAAATGATTGTTATGGAACATCTCGTGAAATCAATCTGGTCGCCTAGTGCCACTAACCCCAATGTTTCCGCCATCGGTTGGGATGTGACAGATTGGTATCAGAGCTGATTCCTTAGGATAATAGGTAGAATTGCCATGATTTGACCTAGTAGCATGTTTAAGTACCCGATTAACATGTCTTTGAATTAAATGCTAATCTAGTTGTCATAAATGCTTAAATGTGTCTTTCCTAAGGCTTATACAATAATACATGCTTGGGAACGCTCGTATCACGCAAACGAGTGATCAAGTCGAGATTAGGTGTGAAAACCGGGAACTCTCGATGAGATCATTCACTCTGCGCAATCTCTATCGCACAAGATACCTTCGTTGAGTTAGGAGTGATATCCAAACCTCGATGAAAATTTCCATTTCTATCTAGGAATGAAGTTGCTAAGTTAGGGGTGAAACCTGCATCTTAGTAACTAATTCCGCAATTCGATTTTCAATCTCACCAAAGTCTCGGTTATGCTGATGGTTTGGAAAACGTATTAACTGAAAGGGTAAACGTCGTTAGCCGCTTGCGGTGAGAACGCTTATCTATTTGGCCAAAGTATGGGTCCGAATGCAAAGGGTAGTCGAACCACTTTGCGTAGTCAACGTCTCAAAACCCCGGACACTCCCAATTGATTTAAGCCTATATCGTCGATTTACGCATCATCGAGTTTATTACTATTTACGTGTTTAAAATTTAAGAATTTTTGCTTTATTCGATTTCTCCCTTATTCTATTTCTCGATTTATCGCATTTACGCTCCATCGAATGTATGCACAACTCACACAGCTCTCGAAATCTAAAACGCTAATTAATACACCAACCAAACTAATCGCTTAACTCGCTTACGCTATGAGGATGTGTGCCTCATACGCGGTATTACCTCGCTTATCTCGCTATCATATATCGCTTACATCTTGCTATTATATCGCATCTCGAACACGCTACGCTTTACTTATAAGAAGGTGAATACGTGCAAAATATATGCTTACGTGCCTATGTGATTATGTGCTTACGTGTTTATGTGCCTGCGTGTTTATGTGCTTATGTGGATACGTGCTTATGTGTTTTTGTGCGTTGTATGAATAATTATAATAAATATTTTAAACATAACTATATTATAATCGAATCTCGTCTAATCCAAATTTTTATGTAGATGTCGTCACTCGGATCTCATACTCGCTGTACTGCTCAGCGCCACAGCGACAACAAGCGCATCGCTTCACTAGTCGCCAAGGAAGGGGCAAAAGTCATCACGTAAATCGTCTCAGAAATTCATGCTGTGAGCAGCAACTCGTCAGTTGACTCGAAAGCTGAGAACCCCAAGTCACGGTTCAGCTTCAAAATTTCAAAGCTTGTGCACCTCTCACCTTCACGGGCAACGATGGACCGATAGCTATGTTCCATTGGTTTGATGTCATCAAGGTCACCTTTAGGCAAAGTGGATGCCCCGATGACCTCCGCACAGTGAACGCTACCGGAGTCTTCCAGTCCCGTGCTCTTGACTGGTGGACCGCCGAAAGGAATAGGCGCGGTAATGATGAAGCCTACAGTCTATCTTGGGAGGAACTCAAGGAAGTGATGTCGAAGGAGTTTTGTCCTCTGCACGAACTGCAAAAGCTCGAGAATGAGTTTTGGGGAATCAAACAGGATGGTCCCGACAATGCTGGGTTCACTGCTCGGTTTAAGATTTTGAGCATCATCTGTCCCAACCAGGTTGATACGACTGAGAAAGCTATCAACAAGTACATCCGTGGTTTGCCTGACTGTGTTGCAAATTTTGTGAAAGTTGCTCGTACTGCAACCATCGAGGAAACCTTCATGCTCGCCGCTGAGATCAATAATCAGCGAGTTCAAGATGGGAATTTCAAGAATCATGCGAAAGTTGCCAATCAAACTATCGTCGAACCAACCGCTGCTACCGAACCACCAAGTGACCCGAAGGGAAAGCGTCAGGGACGCAAAAGAGGAAACCTGAGTAAGAACTTTGCTCTCGCCGCTCCAGCAAACCCTCAGCCACTTCAGTCAGCCGCTCCGAACACGCCCCTAGCTAAGCGTGCATATACAGGACCTCACCCTCTGTGCCCTAAGTGCACTTATCATCATGCCGTTGGTGTCAACTGCCGTTTTTGCACGAACTGCAATATCTACGGCCATTTTATTGTGAGTTGCCGATCAGGCCCTCGTCAGCCAGCTCCTCAGGCTCCAGCAACTCCAGCTTTACCCGCTCCTCCTCAAACCAATCAACAGCAAGCTCCAAAAGCATGTGTGTGCTATGTTTGTGGTGATCTAAATCATTTCGCCAATGTCTGTCCGAATCGTCTTGTCAAGCAAGAGCAGCTAGCACCGCAGCCTCAGCCACAGTAGCAGCAACCACAAGCTGCGCGTGGCAGGCCTTCAATCTCAACCACCGCGAGGCTAGAATGACAACAATGTTGTCAAGAGTACGTTTCTCGTTAACGGTATTTATGTTTCATGTTTATTTGATACTGGTGCCGATAATTGGTTTGTATCGTTAGAATTCGAAAAGGTTTTAAATGTAACTGCGCTAAACTCCCAAAGACTTTCGATGTGGAAGTCGCCACCGGAAAATCCGTTACCATCACCTCCGTCCTATGTGGTTGTTCTCTCGATCTCAACAACCATGTCTTCTCGATCAATCTCATACTTATGCAGTTAGGTAGTTTCGATATCACAGTAGGCATGTATTTTCTTCGTGAGAACCATGCTGAAGTTGTATGCTTCAATAAAATGATTCGTTTTCCTCTTCTTAACGGTGATCAACTTCATGTTTATGGTGAAACTCCCTCAAAGAGGTTGATGCTTTTGTCATGCACTCGAGCGCACAAATGCTTGCAAAAGCGATGTGTTGCTTTCCTCGCCCATATCGTGAACCCGGAGAAAGAAAAGAAGACTTATAAAGATGTTCCCGTTGTTTGTGAATTTCCTAAAGTCTTTCCCGACGATTTCCCCGGTTTACCCCCTACTCGAGATGTTGAATTCCGTATTAATTTAGTTCCCGGAGCTACTCCCATTGCTAAAGCTCCTTATCGCCTCGCACCATCCGAAATGCGCGAGCTATCAAGCCAAATTCAAGAGCTTCTTGATAAAGGTTTTATACGCCCGAGAACTTCGCCATGGGGCGCACCCGTCCTTTTCGTGAAAAAGAAGGATGGATCGTTCCGAATGTGCATCGCTTATCGTGAACTTAACAAACTCACGATAAAGAACCGCTACCCTCTTCCTCCTATCGACGACTTATTTGATCAGCTTCAAGGTGCTACTTGCTTTTCTAAGATCAATCTTCGTTAGGGGTATCATCAGTTACGTATGTTAGAAGAAGACATTCCTAAAACCGCCTTTCGTGCTCGCTATGGCCATTTCGAATTCGTGGTCATGCCTTTTGGTCTTACTAATGCACCCGCGGTCATCATGGATTTGATGAACCGTGTGTGTAAAGCTTTCTTAGATTGCTTTATCATTGTTTTCATCGATGATATCCTTATCTATTCGAAGTCGAGAGACAAACACGCGCGTCATCTCCGTTTAGTCCTCGAACTTCTTCAAGGAAATCGCCTTTATGCTAAGTTCTCTACATGTGAATTCTGGCTCGAATAAGTCCAATTTCTCGGCCATATCGTTAATAGTCAAGGAATTCACATCGACCCTGCGAAGATCGAAGCTGTCAACAGTTGGATTACACCGAAGAATGCGTCCGAAATCCATTCATTTCTTGGATTGGCGGGTTACTACCGGCGATTCATCACCGACTTCTCGAAAATCGTTGTTCCGCTTACCGCTTTAACTCATAAAGACAAACCTTTTGTTTGGGATTCCAATCAAGAGGAAGCCTTTCAAACTCTCAAGCGTATCGCTTTACCCAACGGAAACGATGATTTCGTTGTTTATTGTGATGCCTCTAATCTTGGTCTCGGTTGTGTTCTTATGCAACGAGACAAGGTTATCGCGTATGCGTCTTGACAACTCAAGATCCATGAGAAGAACTACACTACCCCTGATCTCGAACTCGGTGCAGTTGTTTTTGCATTAAAGATATGGCGACACTACCTTTATGGTACTAAGTGTACGGTCTTCACTGACCATAAGAGCTTACAACATATCTTTAATCAAAAAGAACTAAACATGCGACAACGTAGATGGGTTGAACTTCTCAATGATTAAGATTGTGAGATACGCTACCATCCCGGCAAAGCAAACATCGTCGCCGATGCTCTCAGTCGACGAAACTATGTATATAGTATTCGTGACTCTCAAGCTTGTGCTAGACTTGAAACCCTCATCCGTGCCGCTCAATTCGCCTGTTTTAACAAGAATACCCTTCAAGATGAAATGAAATGTGGTGCCGAAACTCAGCTTGTATCTAAATCTGATGGTATTTATTATTATCTCGATCGTATTTGGATTCCTACTCGTGATAGTCTCTGTAATCTGCTAATGATCGAAGCTCATAAATCTCGATATTCCATTCATCCCGGTGCCGACAAGATGTACCAGGACCTTCGTCCTAAGTATTGGTGGCCGGGCATGAAAAAGGATATCGCCTTGTACGTCTCAAAATGCTTAACTTGTTCGAAGGTTAAAGCCGAACATCAAAGGCCCTCTGGCTTACTCGAACAACCGGAAATCTCGATGTGGAAGTGGGAGAGTATAGCTATGGACTTCGTTACTAAACTCCCGCGCACTTCATCCGGTCACGATAGCATTTGGGTTATGGTTGATCGTCTTACTAAATTTGCGAACTTCATTGCTATACGAGAAGACTTTAAGGTCGAACGGTTAGCCCAAATCTATGCCGACGAAGTTATATGTCGACACGGGACGCCTCGTGACATCATCTCTGACCGCGACGGTCGCTTTACCTCACGTCTCTGGGAAACATTTCAATCCGATCTCGGTACTACTCTCAATCTCAGTACCACTTTTCACCCTCAAACCGACGGTCAGACTGAGCGCACGATCCGCCCTCGAAGACATGTTTCGTGCATGCATCATAGATTTTGGTGGTAACTGGGATACGCATTTACCTTTAATCAAATTCTCGTACAATAATAGTTATCGTACCAGCATTCAAATGGCTCCTTTTGAGGCACTGTATGGAAGTAAATGTCAATCGCCTATTGCATGGCACGAGATCGGAGAAGCACAAATCACCGGTCCCGAGCTAATTCAAGAAACGACGGACAAGATCCTCCAGATCAGAGACAATCTCTTGAAAGCTCGGAGTCGTCAAAAGAGTTATGCCGATAAACGCCGCAAGCCCATGCAGTTCGAAGTTGGAGACCACGTTCTCCTAAAGGTTGCACCTTGGAAGGGAGTGGTCTGCTTCGGCAAGAAAGGAAAGCTAGCGCCTCGATACGTTGTTAAGTTCCTCCGGTAAAGTAGCTTATCGTCTCGAATTACCGGAGGAACTTAACAACGTACATCCGACTTTCCACGTGTCTAACCTCAAGAAATGCTTAGCTGAAGAAAATCTCCATGTACCTCTCGAAGATCTACAAATCAACGAGACGCTCCATTTCGTGGAATAACCCGGTGAGATCATGGATCGAGAAACCAAGAAACTCCGACGCTCTCGCATAGCTATCGTGAAAGTCCGATGGGAAGGCAAACGCGACGCCGATTTCACTTGGGAACTCGAAAATGATATGAAAACGAAATATCCGCATCTCTTTGTTACGGCCACTGCCTAATTTCGGGACGAAATTCCCTAAAGTAGGGGAGACTGTAACAACTCGAAAATTCGATTGTTATCTTTCATTTTCTTTTCCTGTTTATCTACCTTTATACTCCCGAGATTCGGTTAATAATAAAGTTTATGTTAATTACTTATGGTGTTGTACGTTATTAACGCATCTAATCGCTTATTAAATCGCATCGCTTATCTCATCGCATCGCAAATCGCAATTGTTTATGTGGTTTTATATTATTTATGTGTTATGTGTGTTTGTGGTTATGTTTGCAATCGCTATCGCATCGCTCTCGCACTCTCGAATCGCTAAATCACACTATTATACCAATTATAACGCTTAACATAACTATCTAATGCGAACCGAATAATCAAACGAACTCTTAACGCCAAATAAACAAAGAAAACCCAATATTTGGACAAATTCACTCGAACTTGGGTGACCCCAAGTTCGGCCGAACTTGGCTGAACAACACAAAATCCTTCATTTACCACAAGTTCGCTCGAACTTGCCCCTCAAGGGTCAAGTTCGGCCGAACTTAACCAGTCTTCTCTGAAAACTCTACAAGTTCGCGCGAACTTGTACAATCTTGTACAAGTTCGGCGAAGTTGTTGCCAACTCTTGAGATTCTTGCCTCACCTATAAATACTCATGCTCCTCATTCATGCTCCCCTTGCTGACCAAGTTCGCCTAGAGCTCTCAAAACCCGAAACCTTCATGTTCTAAGTAAGAATCAACCCGATTTCACTGCAACAACGCTTATCAACAATTTACAAAGGTTTACAACGATTTTGGCACAAGGCATAGCCTTCGTTTTCATCAAAACTCATTCATTTACGAAAACCTTCATCTTTTTCTTCAAAAACTTCTTTTTTAAGCTTAGATCTACACAATACGAGTTCGTTTGGCAATAGTAGAGACTTCCCAAACACGAGATCTGCAAGATCTCGGCTTGTAAGTGATAGATCTGAGAAGAACCTTTGAAAACCATTGATTTCTACACAAGAGATGGACTTTTGATGATGTTTTGTTCATTTTCTTGTATGAAACAAAGCATCTATCATTCAAGATCCCAGATCTGGAAGCACAAGGACGTTTATGTTGGTTTACACAAGCCGGACTAATCCGAACGAACCCCGAGTTCGCCCGGATTAGTCCACGCTTTTTGTAAAACGGCTAAAACAGCTCTAAAAGACCTCTCCGACCTAAGTTTGCTCGGTAGCACAAGGTTGGAGGGATGAACACCCGATTTTCCTCCGCAAACGATGCTAAAACGCAAGATGTCAGACCCAAAAACATCAAGTTCGATCGAGAATCACCGGTTCACCAAGTCAAGTTCGACCGAACTTGGGCTATTCTCACCAATTTTCTTACAAGTTCGACCGAACTTGTCTAGTTTCCTAAGAAACTATGCAAGTTCGCCCGAACTTGCCTGGTCAGTAAGAATTTCTTACAAGTTCGCCTGAACTTGACAAGTTTCACATGAAACTCTTCAAGTTCGACCGAACTTGGCTATAAACTCACCAAAATTCATACAAGTTCGCCCGAACTTGGCTACAACCCAACCAAGACTTAACCGTTTCAGCTTTTCGGAGACTGATGCACTTTCTTTCGCTTATGCAGGCTGGTCCGGCGCTCTTCCAGACTCTCTCCAGATCCCGAACTCTTACCTAAACGCACCCACAGTGAGTATACTTGACCCATTTTCGCTTTAACGCACTTCTTGGGTGTTACATACGTTCCTATATCATAATCACTTCACAAATCAAATTGTTTTATCACACACGAATAATCTGATTGTGTATGCTCAATACGTGATACTAGAAACATGTGACTAGGACTTATTTTTGTTAACTTTCTTCCTTAGCTAGTATGGTACTATAGTGTGGCTTACACCCGACGAGGTCTAGTTAGGATGGACGCGCAAGCCTTCTCACGGTAGTTACCATGAGAAATAAGCCTATGTTAATCTGTGTGAATATGTTTCGGTGTATCATGCTATATAGTTAGATTATTTCGCGAACGCTTCTCGATTATACTAGTAATACTTAAACTTGTATGCTCACCTTTACTTAATTGTATTGACTTGTATTGTAACGTATGTATCAGGGTGAGGATTTTAGCTATGGATTCTTGGATGTTGAATGCTTAGCGTAGTTTAGTTTTGTTTAGTTAGTTTGTTGATGTATTTCAGTTTTGGAACTTATGTATGAAATCTAGGGGAAATCGAACCCGGTTGAATTTTATGAGAAATCTCCGTTTTATAATAATTGTTTAAATGTTACGTTTAATAGTATGGGATATTAAGCAGGTTGTGATATGTTAAATGATTGTTATGTAACATCTCGTGAAATCAATCTGGTCGCCTTGTGCCACTAACCCAGATGTTTCCACCGTCGGTTGGGGTGTGACACCCAACTCCTCAGGTCCAAGTGCAACGTGCACCTCAAGCTACACAAACCACTGCTCAGGCAGAGAACCAGTCAACAAAGTTTTTCACTCAAGGATTTGTTGATTGGAGTAGTTTACCTGAAGAGTTGACTAATGAAAACTTTGCTCTAATTGCCAATAGTGAAAATAAACATGATAACTTTTGTTTTATGGCACTAGACACAATTCAAGAAGAGATCGAATATGAGGAAGTGGTACCAATATCTGTTGTGACTGATAAAAATGCTGCAACAGATGTTACAGAAAAAAGTGTTGTAGCAGATGTTACAATCAAAGTTGTTGGTGAAGAACTTAAAAATTCTCTATGAGACCCATGGGGTTCAAGTGTTTTTGAAGGAGAATGTGATTGTGTCATGATGGCTGCTGCTAAGGTATCACCTCAGGTCCTTAAAGACTTATGTTTTGATAAATGCATTATTGCTTTTGCAAACATAAAAAGGGTAAATGAAAATCATATAAACAAAATTTTAGATGATCAAATTCAGTTTAAAAAACTTGCAAAAGAGTTATAAACAAAACTGTTTGAAAATGATTCTGAAATCAGCAATCTCAAACATGAATCAAGTATAACCAAGGATCAACTCCAAACTTTGATAGAAAAATATCAAAGTTGTAAAAAGGAGCTTGAATCTACCCAAATCACTTGTGAAAAGTGGGTAGAATCCTGTAAAGGTTATGAAGTGATGGTTGAAAACAAATCAAAAGTAATATCAAATTTGGCATAGGTCTTTGAAAAAATGACCAAGTTTTTGATACTACCAAAATTGATTCCGATTTGGTTGAAATTATTCCCACAAATTTGGCTGGTCAAGAAATCAAAGTCACTGATCAATCTGGAAAGAAAATTCTTTTAGAAAGACATGAAGGATCCTCAACCTTTGAGGAAATTGAGAAATATCAATTTAAACCTACATAGTCTGATGAGTGTGACATTCTTGAGAATTTCAAGCCAATGGATTTACAACCACTGATGGGGTTAAAGTACCCAAAGTTAAGATCATACCCTTGAAAGATCTTCAGCAGGTGTACAAAAAGGTCAGAAAAGAGGAAGAAAAAAGAGAAAATATCAAACTTATTTTGTAATTTTTGTGAAAAGAAGAATCATGTTACATAAAAACTGTTTTCTTTTAAAAGCTTATGATATCAACAGAACAAGTGTGTCATTGATTCACCAAATTGCACAATTTGTGGCAAAACAATCCACAAAACTCAAGAGTGTGTTTATTTAAAAAATTTTGATGTCAAAAGAAATGAGTATAAATCTAAAACACTTGAGAGTTCAAGAAAAGAAAAGACCAAACAGACCTTTATCCCTATCCAAACAGCTGTTACCAAACAATTGAACATAACCACTACTCCTAGAGAGATTCAGGTAACAACTGCTCTACTAGCAAATAAATTTCCAAGAGGATATGGCCAACCTGCTTATAAGAGTGTATCACTTGGCTATGAGGCCTACAAAAAATCATCAAAACCAAGGGTTAACAGATATCCTCATGGTTATGAGCATTTGACAGGAAAGGTTCACAGCAGTGGTTACAAAAATTTGTTCAAAAATCTGACCATTTTCCTGGACTTGAGGTTGGAATGTCTGTGACCCCATCCAAAGCCATTTTGGCTTTGGAAACTCACCTAAACTAATTGTTTACTGATGTGCAGGGAGTTTCTACTTGCCTTGATAGTTTATGGTATGTATATAGTGGAGACTTTAGGCACATGATAGGATGTAGAGTCCTTCTCAAAATTTCATGTCACATGGAGGGGGTGATATATCCTTTGGTAACAATTCAAAAGGGAAGGTGTTAGGGTCACGGACTGTCCAGGCTGGGAAACTCAAGTTTAATCTTGTTAGTGTTTCCCAAAAGAGTGACAAAGGCTATGGGTCATTCTTCACTATGAAAAATTGTCAGATGGTTGGGCCAGAAGTGGTTAAAAAGATTGATCAAATCATAGTTGAGAGCAAAGCACAACTGGTTGCTCACAGGAGTGACAATATGTATGTGGTTGATATGTTAAAAGATAATCCAATGTCCAATGCATGTTTGTTCTCAGTTGCCTCTAACAAAGAGACATAACTTTGTCACAGAAGGCTTGGTCACACAAATCTTAAAACTATCACCACACTCTCAAAACAAAATCTTGTTGGAGGTTTACCATCAAAATCTTTCACATGTGATGAACATTGTGTTTCCTGTCTAAAAGGTAAACAACATAAAAGTTCATACAAATCCATTGAAGAGTCCAAAACAAGTCAGTGTTTGCAAATGTTACACATGGACTTGTTTGGCCCTGTAAAATTCATGAGTCTTAAAAAGAAAAAATATTGTTGATGTGTACAAAATGAAACTTATAAATTACATCAACCGAGGCGTAAATCGACCCTTTTTCAGTACTAATGTTGGAAAAAACACGTTTCTTTGTTCGTTTTTTATTTAAAGGACCAAAAGAGCTTAAAAGAGCAAAAGAAGCAAATTAGCGGCTAAAATTACAAGAAGGAATAGCGTGACATGGCCGGCCCCTCGCCAGCATCCCAAGAACAATAACCAGAAAAACTGAAGCTCACCATGGGGCCGTTTCCACCCAGACATGGGCCATGGTCAACTATAGATCCTGCAGAAAAGACAAAAAAGCAGAATTCAAGCCAACACGGGGCCGTGTCAAACAGGCACGAGCGTGATCAACGCTTAGATTCCCAAAATCTTTAGAGTACAACAGTACTCTGACCACCGGGCCGTGTCCAGGAGACACGGGGTCGTATGGGGCCCTCTACTGACAACTGGATTTAATGAAGGAAGTGAAAGGAAGGGGCCACGGGCCGTGCCCAGCGGGTACGGGGCCGTGGCTGGGGCTCTGTTCTAACTATAAATATGGGTGCTTGGTTCCCTTCAAAGGCATCCCTTGGCAAACCACTTCTCGCTCACTTTGCCACCACTCCACCACCACTACAACACCAACACCCACCACCATCATCCATCTTCCATCTTTAGAGTGTGTAGTAGTTTCGGGATCCAAGATTGATCATAAGAGTTCTTGTCAATCAAAGGCCATGTTTAGCTAATCTCTTACATCACTTGGTGAAGACAAATCTTTTATGTATTACTTTTGATTTTTAAGCTTTCGGCTACTTTTTAATTGAGTTTGTATTAATGACTTTAATAACTAGTTTCTTATGTTGAAAGTGATTTTTCCTAACTCTTTCTTCATGATGTCATTGATTTGCTCATTCGTGTGTTCACAGTCTATATAAAGCGCGTTAACTACTTGGAAGGGGTTAGAAGGGTGATTTGGTAAAGTTTTTGTTTCGTTCAGTGTATAGATCCTGCGAGGACTTGGTTCAACCTTACTAGGACCTCCTTCAATGCCCTATGGTATTGGATGGCAGGGTGCGAATAGCTTAAACTCCTCATATGTAACTACTATTAAAACATAAAACTGGCCTCTTGGGATTGTATCCATGCTAACTCAAACCACTTGGGCGAGGGTAACGTCACCTTCAAAAGAGGGGCCTACTACTGAAAATAGGACCGTAGATCCCAGCGGTTGGTAATATCTGACAAATATATGGATGATATCGATTGATTTTACTTTTGCCACTCTTATGGTGAATGATGTCAACTATGCGGTGGGTTTCATCAAGATTTAGAATGTGACATTCTAAATTTTGATCCCCATTACCTAGTAGACCCATCATTTTCCTGTAATAATCATCTTAAGATGGGCGAATGTAAAAACGATAATTATTATCCAACCGAATGCCCTCAACCCTCTCTTCCAACCAACATAACCTCCACCGAAATGTGTCAAATAGAAGAAAGGATTCTCCAAAAACTAAAAGAAATATAACTTATGATGAATAGGAGGTATTCATCACAAGACAAAAGCCAAGGAGAAAAGTTCGGATTACATTCGAACACAATCAACGTCAAGGCCATTGCACGTACCGCATCCTCTTATGAAAGCACTAACGATAGTCGTCCCTGTGTCGATTGTGCCATGAAGGACTCTCCATCGGCAGCCACTGATGCGCTCATAGACCTGAGCGATTTGACATACAATTTCTTTAACAAGAGCTCGGGTAAGGGGAATAAAGGTTGGTTCCACCCACCATTCAGTAGTTTAGGTTTTACCCTTTCCGATAACCTCTTGCGTTCTTGCATAAATCGGAGGCAACTAAGGTACATTTGGCACTTCGGTGTTGTTCACTCTAATAAGGAGCCTCCCGATCCAGGAAATACTTAAAATTAACAGACGTTACTTTATAAAACTCTAGCCCACGGGGCCTTGCCCAGCCGGCATGCCCCGTGTCCAACTGAAAAATTCACCATGGGGTCATGTTAGGCCAATACAACCCGTGCTCAGAATACGGACAAAATGTTCTGAACAATCTCTGACCATGGGGCCTTGCCCATCGGGCACGGGATCGTGGTCACTATGCTATCACTTTCTATAAAGTTAACCTTGGGGCACAATGTTTGGACCCATTTCCAAAGACAAAGACCTGCTCTGATTTACACATATACCCCACAAGGTATATTCTTAATAAGGTTTTACTCAAACCATCTTGTCTTTGCCACTTTTGTTACTTTCCCTTCTTCTCCAAGAACTGTATCCTCCGTTAGAGCTTGAAGCTTCATAACTTTAAGCTTTATCTAAGCAAATAAGTGGTTTTAATCCAAAAACTCTTAATAAAAAAAAGTTTTATAACATTGTTTTAAGTTATTACGTTCAAAAATTTCAAAACTAAAGAAAAATACTTTGAAACAATGGATTTTGGGTTCAAAGACCTTGCAGAGGAGGCAGCACAGGGCCGTGTTCAGTGAGCACGGGGCCGTGCTGAGGTTTTAAGTATCCTATCTTGAAATTTTGTTCTTGTTTTCTTAGTATGTCGAGCCAAAACAGGGGAACATCATCAACCAACTCAAGAAACAGTCGAAGGGGAAGAAGACCTTCAATCGAAGCTACTCTTGTTCGCTATGCGTATGCCTTGAGAGAAGCTATTGAAGAGATGACAACGATGGAGGAGGTCCTCATTAACTATATCAATTACTTGATGGTAGGGCTAGAGAATTGCTTCCAAGAAATCAACCTTTTGCACCAAAGGTTGAATATTCTTGCTACGCCTCCAATGGAACCAATCTTCTCACAAGAAGATTGGAACCTAGCTCAAGAAATCATTATCCCAACTAGTTGGGATGACCTTCCCCTGGAGCCTTCTCTAGACATTTCACACGAGGTTTCGGTGACCGTCACACCTCTCCCACATGAGAATGTGGATGATGAACCCTTTATCTTTCTCCCTAGGGAGATTGAGGAGATGCTCAACGACATCTGAGGGTTACACCCTTCGATAGGAAGCTATAAAGCCCTTACTCTCCAAAAAACTATTTTCAGGTTTTTGTTGTTTTGTCATATATAATATCTAGGGTAGAGTTTCCTTATGGTTTTAATTTCTTGCATTTAGGAGCTATCTATCTAGTTAATCTTAGGACCTTTTGTAATTCGTGCCTTTCATTTTAAATATGGGATGGTTTAAATAATGTTATGGTGTTTGAAACTTGTGGAATAACCTAACAAATGAAAAGAGATGGAAACTGCCAAAGGGACGTAAAAACTACACCCCATGCACGTAAACAGGAGCCTCCCGACAAATTTTTCGGCATTACAGCATGTGCAGCACGGGGCCGTGCTCACCCAACACGCCCCATGCCCGAGTTTCTGCAGAAAAATTTTCTAACATGTATCTGACCACGGGCCGTGCTCACCTAACACGCCCCATGGTCAAACTTCTGTATCTTTTTGTTACTTGCAACCTGACTACGGGCCCGTGGCCAGCCGCCCAGTAACATAAAAACTTGTTTTTTAACCCACTTTTACACATTCTAATCAAGAGAAAAACTTATTTTTTGACACATCGAGGACAATGTGCCATTTAAGTGTGGGGGGATACTTAAACCTTGAATTTTGCAAGTCCTAAAAACAAGCCTTACACAAAACTCACCTTGGAACCGCTAATCACCCCAATTTTTTTCAAAATTTTCTTTTTTTACTTGTCTTGGTTTAATTGGGGAATATCAAGCTCTAAAAATTGTGTTTTTACAAATTTACAACCGATAGCGTTATGATAAAAAAAAACCAAATTAGAAAATTATAAAAAGGCATGACAAATCCTTTTAAAATTTGATTATATATGCATGTTCACACTATAAACCCATTCCCACAACAAGTGAGTTTTGAGCCTTTACCGAGCATATATATGTACATCTTTAGCTAAATGCTCATCTTTTGTTTCTTGTGTGAATATCCCGCTTGGTTCTTACGACTCTAGAACTTTCCAAGACGATACATTCCTGGTCCTTACCGACTTAAACCCAAGTAAGTAAATGATGGAGGCATTGGGACTAACCTGTTGGTGCACTTTGTGTTCGTCACTATGCGAATACGCTTGATAGAGTGTGTGTTGAATATTGTATAGTTTAGATACGAACACGTGACCCAAGTATGAACTGGAATGGGGTTTCAGTGTCACTTCGTATGAAGAGGAGTCAGTTTGTACGAAGTGTAACCACTTCATACGAAGCATGCCCAGTTCGTACGAATTGCCTATGAGGTCTATAAATAGCATCGTGTGTTCATTTAGTTTTTGCTCTCCCGGACGGGGAGGTGCTGGCGAAATCTCATGATTTCGCTAGCTTGATAGGATGTATGCTCTTTCGGTATGAATGAATAACATATAACTTCCGCTGCTTCTACTCCTTTCTTAATAACATTCTACCAAAACTGTCATACTACGCACTAACTTCCGTCTAAAACCGCCTGATCAGGACCTACAATTGGTATCAGAGCTACGGTTATCACCTACGCTCATGAATTTTGGACATTTATTGACTTAGGAGGCTTTTAGACATAAAATATCAAATAAATGGACAATCCACAGAAAAAAGTGAAATTGAACTTATAGGATTGTTAGAAAATCAGTTATAGGACTGTTAAAAAAAGTGACCAGTTCGTACGAAGTGAAGGCCAATTCGTACGAAGTGAGAAGGGCAAGAAAAAAAAGGCATTGAAAAATTTTGTTGATCGTATTGATGGGATGAGTGTCCAGAAAAAAAGTGGTGATAGAATCTTTTCGAGATTTTTATGATCGAAACGGGATTTTTAGGGACACTATTTGGAGCTTCAGAGAATAGATTTGATGATACAATCATAAAATTGTGAAGATATCGGGGTAAGTCATTGATACCGATGCTCAATGATGATCTTTTGGTATAGTGATTATCAATGGGCCTAAACGTAAAATCCGCATTTGATAAAAACTGATTTTTCAGATTTGAGGGGGAATTTCAGTGGAAATTTGGTACGGTCAGAATTTGCAAAAATGAGGGGATAAGAATTTCAAAGTATATTTTAAGATTCCGGCAATTTTGAAATTCGTGACACGCAACGATATTCGGGTGGTTACCGACTGCAAATTATCTGGGAAATGCAGAGGATCGAGAGGTCTACTTTTTTGTAAAAGCGGGGTTGCACAACCGAGTCTGGAAGAAGTTGTTTGTCAGATTCTAAGGTCATGGTCGCGGATTGACGCTAGAGTCTTCGTATGTTTGCTGATGCACACAAGACTGCTTATCTTTAACTCTGCAAGGCAAATGAACTGTTTTCAAGACTAACCGCCAGGAAATGAGGATGTTTTGTAGTTTCAGTTGCGCCGGGATGTACAAGGAATCATGACTAAAGAAGATGATGTAATGGAACTTTCAGACAACGTAGTGTACCAGTTGCTCACGAAATAGATTATACATTTGGGATTTCGTGATTACAGGAAGTTTTGAATTTTTCAGAGTGTAATACAGATTGATGCTTAAGGGTTAGAGTCTTGATCTTCGATAGGGATGCAGTGTAGCAGGAACTAGCTCGTTGTTCTGGAAATGGCCAAAGAGATCTGCGGTTATTCAAGATACGTTACTATACACAAATGACCAAGGATAGCAGTTTCGGTAGAATGTTATTAAGACAGCGGAAGTCTTCATTTATACTGAAAGAGTATACATCTTTAAGTCCATCTACTAGAGTTCCTGGAGAGAATCCGGCAGCACCTCCCCGTAGGGATTCCAAAAACTTAAATGACAAATGAACAACACACCTATATTAGGGTAACAAGTTCGCACGGAGTGTGCATGGACAAGTTGGGGCGAACTTGACCTTCACAGGTCAAGTTCAGGCGAACTTGTTCCCAATTTTACTATTCGCTCCTTATATTGGTCATGTGTTCAATTCTAACCTATACAATATTTAACACACGCTCAATCTAGCCCATTCGACAAGTGACGAACACCAAGTGCATCAACAGATTCCTCCCTTGTTCGTTACTGTCGAAGCTTGATCTTGATCTTCAAATCTCTGAGCCGTGTTTGAATATTCTGCAACTTCAATCAAGGTGTCTGTCGATGTCGTCGAGATGCGTCAACAAATTCCCCCTTAATTTATGATCCGGGCTCGCATTATCAACTTTCAATTCCGCTGAAATCTCCAGTTCAGAACTTTGGTTGCACGGTTTCTGACCTACTCTGATTTGCTCCATCAATCAAATTTTCTTGAATAATCATCAACTCGAAGCTAATCAATGCAGCAGCTTCTCCGTTTCAACGATAACCGCATCCGAGTTCAGTTTTTGAATAAGTGTTGAGCATCGAGAGTTTATTCCGCACACTCCTAAAATATCAAAAACTCAACCGGCAATTGATAGAAACTTCGAATCACCGCACTGGTAAACTTCAAATCAACGAATACCCTCGAAAATCTGAATTCCCGATTTCCGTAATCGCAGTTAAGCACCTTTCAGAAAGATTTGATTGGCGAATCGGTAATCTGTTCAATCAGCAAATCTTCATCGGAAAACAGATAATCTGGTAATGCATCGAATCTGAGAAACATACGTCCGTGGCCAAAATCACATTCTTTTTCTTCAGTCACAATGTCAGATATATAGCTATCTCCGGTAGACCAGCGCCACTTAGTCAACAAACATCGTCATCCAACGGCGGTTAGTCCAAAGAGAAGAATGATTCATCTGCTTGAAGACAAAAAATAATCGCCACCAAAGGCTATCATCAGTTATATCTTGAGTTACTTCAGATCTCCTTGGTAATTTTGAAACTATCCGTCTTCGGAGCTAGTCGTTAATTCCTAAGATCATCACTGAACGTTTTGAACGTCCTCAGTTCCTCACTGGTACTAATGACTGCTAATCCAGCTAACTGTTCCTTCACCGGAGATCAGGACTCTAACCTTTAAGCATCAATCTGTATCATGGTATGAAAAATCAGAACTTCCAGTGATCACAGAATCCCAAATATATAGCCTTTTTTGCCAGCAACTGGTACACTTCTTTGTCAGGAAGAACCCGATCCCATAAATCATCATTTTTAATCATGGTATCGCATAGAACCCGGGGCAACTGAAACTACAGAGCATCCTTACCTCCCGGCGGTTAGTCTAGTCAATAATTCATGTGCAAAGAAGAGTTAAAGGTAGGCAGTCGTGTGTGCATCCAAACCATATGCGCGACTCAGGTGTCAATCCACAACCATGACCTCAGAATCTGATAAACAACTCCTCGAGACTCAGTTAGGAAACCACCCGCTTTCAAAGTAGATATCAATTTGAAATACCCAATGAATCTCAATCTTCTGCATTTCCCGGTTACCCTGCAATCGGTAACCACCCGGATACTGTTGCAACAGTCACGAATTTCAAAAATGTCGGAATCCTCATATAACGTAAAATTTTTATTCCCCCTCATTTTTTCAAATTCTGACCATACTAAAATTTTCACTGAAATTCCCCCTCAAATCTGGAATTTTCAGTAATCAAAAAATGCGGAGTTAACGTTCAGGCCCATTATTAGTCACGACACCCAAATGATCAACATTCTGCACCGGTATCAATGACTCTCCCGTTATCTTCAAAATTTTGTGACCGTATCACCAAATCTGTACTCTGAAGCTCCAGACTGTGTCCCCGAACATCCCAGTTCGGTCATCGAAAATTCGAAAAAATTTCTATCGCCAAATTTTTTCTGGACACTCATCCCATAAATACGATCAATAAAATTTTTCATGCCTTTTATTTTAGACTCCCGGGACAAGTTAGGGAGAACTTGTCCACTATGATACAAGTTCGGGCGAACTTGATCAATATGATACAAGTTCAGGCGAACTTGATCTCCAAGATACAAGTTCGGGCGAACTTGGTTGGCCAACACCAAGTTCGGGCGAAGTTGAAGCAGCCCATTTTTACATTTTCGATCTAGAATCCTTATTTCTTCGAATTTCGAGATGATTCCACCATAGATCTGGTCGAAAATGGTTTTCTAACAATCCTATCCATTCAATTTTACTTTTTATCCGTGGATTGTATGTTTATTTGATGATTTACGTCTAAAACCCCTCCTAATGTCCATAAATGTCCAAATTCATGAACGTATGTGATAACCGTAGCTTTGATACCAATTGAAGGTCCGTGATCAGGCGGTTTTAGACGGAAGTTAGTGCATAAACGTATATAGAAGTTTTGGTAGACTGTTATTAAGAATGGAGTAGAAACAGAATGCAACGGAAGTCTTCACTCATACCGAAAGAGTATACATCTTTAAGTCAAGCTGCCAGAGTTCCTGGAGAGAATCCGGCAGCACCTCCCCGTAGGGATGCCAAAAACATAAATGACATATGAACAACACACCTATATATAGGGTAACAAGTTCGCCCGGAGTGTGCATGGACAAGTTAGGGCGAACTTCTCCTTCACAGGACAAGTTCGGGTGAACTTGACCATGACATGTCAAGTTCGGGCGAACTTGTTCCCAATTTTACTATTCGCTCCGTATTTTGGTCGTGTGTTCAATTCTAACCTATACAATATTCAACACACGCTCAATCTAGCCTATTCGACAAGTGACGAACACCAAGTGCATCAACACTTAGGTATCATTTTTGTTCTTCAGACAGATGAATTGTTCTTCTTGGACTAACCACCGTTGAATGATGATGTTTGTTGAAAAAGTTGCGCCGATTCAGCGGAGATAGCTATATATGTTTATTACGACTAAAGATGAAGAATGTGATTTTGATCACGAAAGAATGAATGTTTCTCAGATCTGATGTGTTACCAGATGATTTGATTCTGATGATGATGTGCTGATTGAGCAGATTACCGATTTGCTGATAAAATATTTCAGGAGTATGCTTAACTGTGATTACGGAAATCAGGATTTGAGATTATTGAGGATAAGAAGTTTACTGGTGTGGTATATCGACATTTCTATTAATTGCCGGTTGGGTTTTGAAGATCAGAGGATCGAGCATCGGAGGAGTGCGCTAAACCGAATGCGGATGTGGTTATCGTTGAAACGGAGAAGCTGCATTGATTAGCTTCAAGTTGGTGGTTATTCGAGGTAGTTTGTCAGTCAAGAAAATCAGAGGAGGTCGGAAATGTGCAACCAGATACCTGAAGATTAATTTCTAGAGAGAATTATTTCAGGGGTAATTGGTGCTTAATGATGATAATGCAAACCCGAATCATCAATTAAAGGGGAATTTGTTGACGCGTGCTACGACATACAGATACCTTGATTGAAGTTGCAGAATATACAAACACAGCTCACAGATTTCAAGATCAAGATCAAGCTTCGACAGCAACGGACAAATCTGTTAGTGCACTTTGTGTCCGTCACTGTGCGAATAGGCTAGATAGAGTGCGTGTTGAATATTGTATAGATTAGATACGAACACACGACCCAAGTACGAACTGGAATGGGGTTTCAGTGTTACATCGTACGAAGTGGTCACTTCGTACGAAGCGGTCACTTCGTACGAAGCGGTCACTTCGTACGAAGCGGTCACTTCGTACGAAGCGGTCACTTCGTACGAAGCATGCCCAGTTTGTACGAATTGCATATGAGGTCTATAAATAGCGTCGTGTGTTCATTTATTTGTAAGTTTTTGCGCTCCAGGACGGGGAGGTGCTGGCGAAATTTTTCCAGGATTTCGCCAGCTTGACAGGATGTATGCTCTTTCAGTATGAATGAATCACATATGACTTCCGCTGCTTGTACTCCTTCTTAATAATATTCTACTGAAACTGACATACTACGCACTAACGTCCGTCAAGAACCGCCTGATCAGGACCTACAAAACCCATTTCTTTATTCAAAACCATTATTTTTCCTTTCTTTATCCCTCACAAAAAACTCTCCTAGTTAACCCTTTGAGCCTAAACCTTTTCATTTCAAAACTAAAAAAACGTAAAATCACCCACTACCCACCAAAGACCTTTTTCATTTAAAACCATCTGTTTTAGTAAAAAGCTCGGTTGTCTTCAAAATTGTGACATGAAAAGAAATAAAAAATAAAAAACATGTAGTTCTTGAAATAACCAAACAAGTTCTTCAAAATCTTGTTTGAAGGTATTTAGTTCAAATGAAAAGTCACAAAAATAAAAAATTTACGACACCGATGCTTTTTACGCTTTTCGCCATTTTACTAACTTCTAACCCAAAAACACCTACCCTTAGCCCAAGCCTAACCCTTTTTAAAGTCCACTTTATATTTACAAAGGTTTATAGTTAAAAAGGAGGAGGTTTGATCTCTTGTCAAGCATATGGTAGAAGTAAGTTCCACGCCGGGGTCGAGTGTTATCACAAAGATACATTTTTGGCAGAGTGCTGAGTGATCTCTTGTAAGGTGTGTGAACTTGTATATAACTAAATAGAATTTTAAAAGGACATGCTAGCTTAAATAAATAATTTTTCTAAACAACTGTTCTCAATAAATCATGACGAATAGGATTGTAAATAAACAAAAACAAAATAAAATATAGATCTTGGATTCCCGACACTCTGGACAAGCCACCAAAACTTCTTCTCTACCTATTCCATTTGGGTGTGTACGCCGCATTTTAGAGTTTTGCTTGAGGACAAGCAAAGATTCAAGTGTGGGGGTATTTGATGTGTAAAAATGCAACATATAAATTACATCAAACGAGGCGTAAAACCGACACAAATGCTGGAAACATGCTTATGAAACTCTGTTCAAGATCAAACCACTGATCTCATATTTCAAAATCTTTGGCAGGCCATGCTTCATGTTAAATTTAAAGGATTCAATTCCAAAATTTGCGGCCAAAGTAGATTGTGTTTATTTTCTGGGATACTCAATCACTACTAAAGCCTACAGAGTCTTTAACTCAATGACAAGGTGTGTGGAAGAGACCTTGTAAGGTAAAGTTCAATGAACTTTCTTGATTAAAAATCCCAGTAAATGTTGCTGAATTGTTTGATTTAAAGAAATTTACAATTGAAGATGTGTCTATCAAGCCTAACCCTGCACATACATCACAATCTTCTCATCAAGACTATGGATATGACATTGTGATTCCACAATACAAAGTCACTTCCACCACCAGAGCAACATATATTACTAACAACTATGAAAACTCTGCCACTACTGCATCAAAAGTTGTTGATCCTCCAACCTCTGCCAGCTCATCAAAACAAACCACTGTTGTTGACAAAAGTAGAAATTCTGTGAACAAAAGTCAACCCATCTTTACACCAATCCCACCTATACCTACACCTCCATTTCAAACAAATGTTGGCTCTTCAAAATTGCCACAGATGTTAGCTCAGATGATTCCCATCTGCAGCCTTCTCCTCAAAATTCCATTATTCCATACAAGGGAAATTTCATCTACCTTAAAAACCATCCATCTGATCAAATTATTGGCAACATCAATGAAGGGGTGCTCATAACAATGTAACTTTTACAAGAATACTAAATCAAAAGCCAAAGGTTTTGAAAACACATCTACTGCTCCATCATGTGTTGCTGAGCCCACTGCTCCTGGTAAGCATAACATCACAACCAGTGTTGTGCAACCCACACCAGAAAAATCCAAAAAGAAACCATCTAAATCCAAAAAGCCCACCAAATCTAAACAACCAAAAAAGGTAACTCTGGAAGATGAAATCCTAGGGTTTATACATGTGACAACACAAAAGTCACTTGAAACCACTGCTGCTACTTCCTCACAGCAGATGGAAAGATCTCCACCTAGCCTACCTCCTCTTAAATCCTCATAAAAGGATCAAGTTGTAAGCATAGGGACACCACAACATGAGGCAGATGATTCACTTGAACATATGCTCTCAAGCCCCTCTCCCAGGCAAATTCTCTTTCTACACCACAACCCACTTCTCCAATACCATCCATTTTCATACCTCGGTTTCATGCTATTGAGAAAACTCATACACATATCAGTCACTCTGTAGGTCCTCTTAATGCTATGGATCTTCACAGAATTGTATATCTAATCTAGAGTGCGGAATTCTCTAGATCAGATTGTCACAGAAAACGTGTAGGAACAGAAATCACCACAAACTAATATTGATTATCAATCAAACTGATTACAATCAATCAAGATCCTCACATACAGAATTTCGTCCAAGCCCTATGTGCTATACGAAATCTCTCTCTCACTTGTGATTCTGGTGATTAACCTAAACCCTAATCCAAAGCCTTGTTTATATAACACAAGTTTGCAACCTGGGCCGGTTTCACACAGGCCTGCGAATTGGACATGCCCAATTCGCATACCATTCCCCCAATGCGGGTTTGGTTTGGCCCAATCACTATTAACTCACTAATACAAAGCTAAACCGCTAACTGTTTATCGTTTCAATAATTACCAGATATCCAAAGACCTGAATATAAAAGTTGTTGTCACAAACATGCACCAACAGACTCCCCCTTGACAATAGCTTCAAAAAAACTTTGTCTTCAGTCTTCTGTCTTCTATCTTCAGTCTTCTTGCATTCTACATGTAATCTTTCATCATCATTGGTCTTTGGATAGCTTCAGCTTTAATAGCTTCTGTCAGCAACAGACTCCCCCTAAGCTGATGCATCCAATCACCAAATCTTCAAAGTTGTTAGCTCTTGAGTAAACTCTAGTTCAACATTTGCATAGCAATCTTCAACCTCTTCAAACTTTGTCAGCAATGTAAAAAGGAGGTTTCTACCATGCATCCAAACAAACTCCTCTTCACTAAACTTCAATTTGCTTCACAAGAACAAATTGCAACTATCTGTATACGAAACAAACATCTCGAAAAGCCATAACGATTTTTCAATCCAAGTTAATAAATTATTATTAATCGAGAGATGCGTAAACTTTAATACAGATTAAGCAATTTTTCATCTCAACACCAACAATCAATACTTTTTACTCAAACACCACTAGACCTACAAATTTTGAAAAATTTTGAACTCATTTGGAACACCGTCTCCCCCTTTCGGTAACAATTCCTCCAAGAACAACCATTTTCCGTACATTAAGAATTTTTAAAGAAAAAGAAAATCTTTTTGGATTTTTATAATTTTTTGAAAACAAATAAATAACAAGAAAATAAACATTCTGTTTTTGTGAGAATCACTGGTTAAGAAGATCATATCAGCCTAATCAAACCGTTTCACACTCTCAGTTCATTCTATCTTTTAATTTTCATGAAAAGCAGTTCAATACGATTACCAGTATGTTTGTCCACTTAAACAAAACACATGAGCATTTCAAGTACCCTTACCTAGTGATATGTTTAGGTAATTTTAAACAAATGTAATAGTGTGTCCAACTTCAGGACATATCCCCACGATCAAGGTATGCACAAAGATTCATCGTAGTAGGTGAGTATACAGAAATTCATCCCTTTGTTTACAACGTCAGATAACTGGTGATCATGTCAGTACTTCCGTACAGCAAAGAGACCAATATCCAAGGAGGGTGAAGACAAATACCACAGATTTTGGTACGATTTATGCATTTTGCACATTTGAATGACTCTCTAGGAGAGCTTATTCATTTCTGGGATTTGGCATTTTTTGGCTCTTTTAAGATATCCTGGTTGCGCCTAGGAGCATATATCTGGATGCAGCAGAAGGACAACCCTGATACCCCGGATGAAAAATAGTATAAAGACCCAAAACTTCAGATTTTGGCAATCTATCAACGTAAGATTTAAGGTTATAAAACCATACGCCCCGGATATGTTACCCACTCATACTCAATTCTTTATGTTTATATCACCATGGTAAGTTGATTATTTCATGTTTCTTGCCTACTGGTACATCATATGATGAAGCTGCTATCACACTTAAGCAATTTAATTTTAGTTTTAGTGTGACAGTCTAACCTGCTGATGTACTATCATTTCTTCTTTTTCAACACAGTGAAAACTCATTTTTGATTTTTCTATTTTTTTTATTTTCGGATTTTCTAATTTTTTTATGTTTTTGATTTTAAGAAAGCAATAAACTATTTACAAAAGTTCTTATGAAAAATTGGTTATTCAGGATTCCTCATCCCGTTGAGTTCGACTAGATGTTCAAATCGAGCCCTGTCAAAAGCTTTTGTGTAAAGATCTGCCAGGTTATCTAGTGTGTCGACTCTATGCAGTTCAATCATTCCCTTTTTCAGCACAATCCCGTATAAAATGATGACGAATGTCAATATGTTTTTTGCGACTGTGTTTGACGGGATTATTTGTGATGGAGATTGTGGCGTTATTGTCTATCATAATAGGTGTGCGAGTGAAATTCAAACCGTAATCGCGCATTTGCTGTTGGATCCACAGAACCTGTGAACAGCAACTACCCGTAGCAATGTATTCAGCTTCACACGAAGATGTAGACACACATGCTTGTTTCTTGCAATGCCATGAAACTAGTCTTCCCCCTAAGAACTGACAACCACCTGTGGTAGATTTCTGGAAGATTTTCATCCTCTGAAATATGCAATAAACTTCAAGTCACTATCAGCAGGATACCATAGCCCAAACTTAGGTTTCCCCTTTAAGTAACGAAGTATACGCTTCACCGCCTTCATATGCGATTCCTTTGGATTAGCTTGATATCTGGCACACAAACATATGGCGAACATAATGGCCGGTCTTGAAGCAGTAAGACACATCAATGATCTAATCATGGCCCTATATTGAGTAGGATCAACATCGTCCACACTCTCAGCATCTTAACCAATGTTGTGATTTTCACAAATGGGTGTATGAAATGTAGCACAATCCTCCATCTTGAAACGAGTCAAAATGTCATACACATACTTTGTCTGATGAATAAAGATCCCACCCTTCTTTTGTTCAACTTGCAACCCCAAGAAGAATGATAACTCACCCATTGCACTCATCTCGAACTTACCCTTCTTCACCTCTTCGAACTCATGACACATGCTCTCATCAGATGAACCAAAAATGATATCATCCACGTATATTTGTACCAGCAGAAAATCTTCCTTCTTTCTCTAAATGAAAAGTGTACTATCAATTTGACCTCTTTCAAAGCCATATTTCAACAAATGAGCTGACAGCGTCTCATACCACGCCCTGGGTGCCTGATGCAATCCATACAATGCTTTGTTCAGTTTATACACTCTATCTTGATAGTCTGGATCAGTAAACCCATCTGGTTGTGAGACATACACCACTTCTTGGACTTTCCCGTAAAGAAATGCACTCTTCACGTCAAGCTGATAAACTTTAAAGCCTTGAATGATGCGAAAGCTAGAAACAACCTAATTGCTTCGAACCTTGCAACTGGTGCAAACACTTCATTATAATCAATCCCCTCTTGCTGATTGAACCCTTTTACTACTAACCGAGCCTTATTCCATGTCACGATCCCTCGGTCATCTTTCTTACACTTGAACACCCACTTAGTGCCAATCTCTCTTTCTCCCTCTGGTAAATCAACTAACTTCCAAACTTTCAACTTCTCAAACTGAGCAAGTTCTTCCTGCATAGCTTCTACCCATGAATTATCCTTTAGAGCCATATGAACATTCCTCGGCTCCTCTTGAGAAATAAAAAAAGCTATATAAGCACTCATTGATAATACCAGTCTTCTCAACCGTAGCATACATACATGAACCTTCTGCGATACTTCTCCTTGTCTGAACACCTGCATTCGGATCACCTATAATATTCTCCACTGGATGATCTCTGTTTGCTCGTGTTGTAGCAATGGTGTCAACTTCCAAGTTAGTCTCTAGATTTGATCAAATCTCCCCCTGAACATGTTGATCAGCAAACGGATTAGTAAAGTCCTCCCCCTCAAGAGGTTCAGACTCACTATCACTGGAATCCGCTACTTCTGCATTTGCAGTTGAGGAAGATCCTGATGCAACAACACTTGGAACACTTGAACTCGGACCAAAAGCTTGATCATCTTCATCCCGAGCCAAACTATGAATTACTTCTAAATCACCTGCATCAGAAAACTTAGGAAATATAAAAGACTCAAAACATAGATCATAATCATATAGAATGGTTGGACCTGAGCTGGACTGTTTGGGCGAATATGTGATAATTTCAACATTAAAAACCGTTTCAATTTTACCATTAGTTTTATTAAAAACTCTCTTGTTTGGTGCACCGTCGACATAACCTAGGAAAAATCCTTCGTCAGCGACCTCACCAAATTTTGGTTGGTTTTTATTTCTAGTTATCGTGCATGGAAGCCCAAATGGTTCGAGCCCTTCTAAATTTGGTTTACGGTTTCTCAGAAGTTCATAACACGTTTTATTGTGTCGTTTAACCGTAAAAACCCTATTCAGAACATAGCAAGTTGTATTCACAGCCTCTGCCCAAAAGATGACAGGAAGCTTAGAATTAGAAAGCATGGTCCTAGCAGCTTCTATTAATGTCCTGTTTTTCCGTTCTGCCACTCCATTCTGTTACGGTGTGTATGGAGCACTGAATTGATGCTCTATCCCCTTGCGGAGACAGTACATTTCCAGCAACCGATTCTTGAACTCCGTGTCATTGTCGCTTCTAATGCGCTTTATTCTTGTCTGAAGTAGATTCTCCAACTTTGCAAAAAGATTGATTAACTTTTCTGCTGTCTCATCCTTTGTCACTAGAAATAAAACCCAAGAAAAATGAGAAAAGTCATCAGTAACAACTAAGCAATAATATTTTCCTCCAATACTCCTTACATTCACTGGACCGAACAAATCCATATGAAGTAATTCAAGTGGAGAGGCAATGGAATTCACGATTTTAGATTTGTGAGGTTTTCTGTGTTGCTTTCCTTTTTTACAAGGAAGACACTTATCATCCACAAAAAACTTCTGCATAGGCACACCTTCCACTAAACCATTTTTAATTATATAATTCATTTTGCGATAGTGGATATGTGCCATGCGTCTATGCCATAACACCGACTCCGCCTCAGATGCTTTCGACAACAAGCATGTAGTCACCACTGAAAAATCATGTACACTCATGTCCATGACATAGGTATCATTCTTCCTTGGTGCTCGCATAACTACCCAATCATCAGGAATGACCAAACCCGATTTTAACACCAGTGCCTCAGACTTGGTAAAGTGGACAGAGTAACCCTTGTCACAGACTTGCGACACACTCATCAGATTGTGTTTGAGCTGCTCGACATAGTTAACTTTGTCCAAGGTTATCTTCCCATTTGTCACTTTCCCTTGACCTGTGATTTTTCCACCTTTTGCTCCCGCAAAATTCACATAACCACCATTTATTTCCTCAAAATCTTTCAGCAACCTCTTATCCCCCGTCATGTGCCTAAAGCAGCCACTGTCAACATTCCACAAGTTGATCAACCTCCTTAGCAGCTCCTGCACAAACCAAAACAAATTTAGTTAGTTTGGGGGACCCAAGCCTTAATAGTCTTGGGTCTTCCAGATTCCTCAACCACATGAACATCCATCTAATATCCATCACTCCTAGTGGAGTCTTGGATCTCGGACCTGTTGATGGAAATGGTCGTTGACTTCCACTAGGTCTTTGGTCCTGAGGGTTCCTATGCAAGTTTGGACTGTTTGATCTTTGGAAGTTTTGACTTCTTACACTTCTGTTTTATTCACAACATTCTTATTATAATAATTTTTTGCGTCATTTTTGTAAAAATTTCGATTACCACTGTTGTAGTATCGATTTTGTTGTGGACTTTGACACCTGAAATTATTAGACTGACCATTAAAATTGTTCATTCTTGGTGAATTACTTCTAGGTCTGTCGAATCTGCCAGGTGGTGGCCTAGGCTGAAATCTTGGTTGATTTATTTGAGAACGAGGAAATTGTGGATTTCCTTTTTCAGCCTTGTCATCACTAACAGATTTCTTTGGTGAGTTCGATGCTCTCGACTCATGATCACTCTTCTGTTCAGGTGATTTCTCTCTCTTTACCTCTTTCAAGGGTGTTTCACCCTTTTTGTAAGGACATGAGCTAACTACGTGTCCCTTTGTGTGGCAGTTAAAGCAAGAGCGTTTCTTAAAAGCCTTAGTCTCGTTGGCTTTTGAAGTTGATGGGTTTGATGAATTGGGCGACGTTTTAGAAGGACTAGCTTTTGTTGTAAGTGGAGGATTCATTTTATTTTGAACAAACTTTCATTTGACTCTGTTTCTATGACGTTTGTTTCATCTTTCATATCACCCCCCCTTAACAAATTTAACCTTTTTAATAGATTTCAGTTTTAAATCTCGTTTAGGTGCAATTTTTGTTTTCAAAACAGGTTGTTTCTTTGCATCCTTCGTAACGTCAACCACTTCATAATCAGACACTCTATTACTCTCACTTCCAGAAGTTTCAGGCACTTCAACAGGTGTCTGCTCTTTAACCTCATATGCACTGTAAAAATTTGTTAACTCATCTTCATATGGCAAAAATGTATAGGCTTGATGGACAGGAGGTGGAACTTCATTGAAGCCCACCATTGTCTTATTAGAACTCTTTTTCATATTACCCATCATGTGTTTCATAACAAAAGATGAGTTTCTAAATTGATCTATTTTTCTTTGGAGTTCAACAATTTCAATTTGTGCCTCGGACAGTTCCGTGCACTTATCAGAAAGCTCTTTTGATTTATCACGGATTGTCTCATGAGCTAAATCAATAACTTGAAGCTCTTTGTTTAATTTGGTGGTTAAAATTTCGACCTAAGCTTCACATGATTTAATTTTCTTTAAATATTGAGACTCACGTTTCTTTAAAAAAAGTTTGACTCTTTTAGATCATTTAGTTCATTACGCAGACTTTGGTTGTGAGCTGACAGCTGTCGACTGTTCCTTTCAACTCACTGCAACTCATGCAGACTGAACTTACTGGTTTTGAACTTACATCACCAGTTGCTTTACTCAAATCGGCCATTAATGCAGCAAGATTGGCTTTGACCTTCTCTTCTTCGTCAGATTGCACTCATCAATAGTCTTTTCTACTTCAGCTGGTTTCGCCTGAGGCTCAACCTTTTCATCTTCACTTTCGGCCTCAGCAGTATCATACACACTTGCTTCACTACCAGCATCTTTACAGTCACTTGTCACATTCTCACTACTCACACCTACATCACTATTATCACATTGACTCTTACTATACACACTAGCTTCCTCCTCATCTAGTTGACCTTCTTCAATCACAGTAACGATCTCTGCCATTAGAGTTTGTGTTATGGTGTCATCATCTTCAAGGTGAAGACTCCAATCATATGAACCAACAGGAGAAGTAGTGGAAACAAGTGCACGTGATGCACCATTGGATGAACTTTGGTTAGATGAGTTATGAAACGTGGAAGATTTTTGCGATTCTCCTGTTTGTCTTTAGCACTCTCTAGCAAAATGCCCAAGATTTTGACATTTAAAGCATCGAACCTTGGATTTATCGAATCCAACTCTTTTGCCAATGAATTTCCTCCCAGTTCTATTCATGAACCCTTTAGCCCTGAGAGTTATCATGGCCATCTGTCACTGAATATCCATCTCATCCAAATCGTCTGGATCAATCTGCTCAAAATCTTCGTCCAGTGCTGCTGGATCTGTTATCTTGCCCTGTATATAATTCTGATATGAAGCAAGAAACGAGGCAAGGAGTGCCAGTTGAGTCTCGGCAGATTTCACATTCATGGGCATAAAAATTGGAATCCTGCTATTATTGGATCCGGTCTGCTGTTGTTCACGTTGTCTCTTCCATGCATTTGAACCTCCCGTTGAGGCAACAAAACACAATTCACCATTTTCATCATAGACATTTTCACATTCCCTTGAGAGAAAGGCCGTTGCTGAGTCACTCGAAGCGTTGTGAGAAGATGAAGATGGAATGCCTTTGTAAACTCCCGGATCTTGTACCTGATCCTAACCTGTTTCCTTCTTCCTCATGTTGATCTCGTAAGCTCTCAGCTTCCCGACAACTTCTTCTAGGTCCATAGTTGCATAATCAGCTTCTCTCTTGATCACGAGGGTGTAAATATCCCATTTAGTGGGTAGAGCATCTAGCAACTTGTCATTGATCTCAGCATCACTGTATCCCTCTATATCATAATCTATCTCCATCATCAGATGATAAAACCTTGTAATGATGTCTTCTAGAGATTCATTTCTCATGCCCTTGAAGACAGCAAACTGCTTCTTCAACAAATCTTTCTTGTTCTTCTTCACATCAGGATTACCCTCATACCTCTTCTCTAGAGCATCCCACATTTCCTTTGAACTCGTGTACTTCTTAAAGGTGTGTTTAATTTCCTCTGGTAGAGACATTTTGATAGCAGCTATAGCACGTTTTTCAGCTTCATACATCTTCTTGTCTGCTTCCTCCATGTTTACATAAGATGTGACCCGTTGTCTGCCTTCGAAATCATGAGTTGGGTTTGTGTACCCATCGACAATACATATCCACATTCTTGTGTCTTGATACTCAACAAACGACTGAAACCTGTCTTTTCATGTAAGGTAATTCTTTACCTTTATCATCTTTGGCGGTTTATTCGTAGTGCCACTTCATGCTCCATTCTCAACAAGTTTTCAAATTCGACTTATTCGACATTTTTAACGAACCGGCTCGCTAAAAACGGTTAAAAACTGTCTGAAAACTATTTTTACTAAATTACACCGTTAGACTCGTCTCGACGATACGAATCCAATGATTTAATATATCGAAAACCTTTTTCGGAAATTCCGTATCAAACTGCGCAACCTGTTTTCAAAAATTCCTTACGGATGGTTCTCTATTTGCGAAAACGTTAATTACACTATACGCACCCTCAAAATTATTCCACCCCTCAAAATTAATTACACTGGATTAATTACACCCGCAAGTCAAAGTCTAGGGGTTAATTACGCAGGTGAGTCCTAGTTAAGTTCGCTGAGTCCAACTCCAAATACGTAATCCAAGACAAATTCGCTGAGTTACTTTCGCTGGTTAATTTCGTTGGTTAAATACGCAGGAAAATCAAATCCGCTGGTAAATCCGCAGGACAATTACGCGGGCAGATCAAATCCGCTGGTAACGTAGCAGATCACCGAAGTAATGTCACAGAGGACAATTACGCGGTTACCTAAGTCGCCTTAGGATTTAAAAACACTTGGTCAGTTAAATTCGCTGGTTTATCAAATCCTCAGGTCCAGACTGCGTTTTTGATAACCTTGTTCAGCAAGCTGGTAACAACCTTTCAAAGTTTCGGGATTCTGATATTTTCGTCCAAATCTTTTCAAATCTTGGAAAGATGTTATCTCGTTTCTAACACAATCCTGCAAAATCAAACAACCAAAATCAGCAAAATTTTAAATAAAAAACTGAAGAACAAAACGAAGAACACGAAGAACAAATCTACGAATCTTCAAGTTTTTTTTTCAGCCAAAATTCTTCCAAAATCCTGCAAAAACAGCCAATAAATCTGCAAAACAGTAAACAATCAAATATGCCAAGACTAATAAAAACGCAGAATTTAGTGTTTCACCAAATAGCTTCCAAAACTCTAAAAACTTGTCAGTTTTCTGCAGCAAACAATTCTGAACAGAGCCAATCAAGAGCCTAATGCTCTGATACCAATTGTAGGTCCCCTTAATGCTATAGATCTTCACAGAATTGTATATCTAATCTAGAGTGCGGAATCCTCTAGATCAGATTGTCACAGAAAACGTGTAAGAACAGAAATCACCACAAACTGATCTTTACTGATTATCAATCAAACTGATTACAATCAATCAAGATCCTCACACACAGAATTTCGTCCAAGCCCTATGTGCTTTACGAAATCTCTCTCTCACTTGTGATTCTGGTGATTAACCTAAACCCTAATGCAAAGCCTTGTTTATATAACACAAGTTTGCAACCTGGGCTGGTTTCACACAGGCCTGCGAACTGGACAGGCCCAATTCGCATACCATTCCGCCAATGTGGATTTGGTTTGGCCCAATCACTATTAACTCACTAAGACAAAGCTAAAGCCGCTAACTGTTTATCGTTTCAATAATTACAAGGTATCCAAAGACCTGAATCTAAAAGCTGTTGTCACAAACATACACCAACACACTCTCAATCACTTATTAAAGAGAGTACACTTCCACCCATGATTAAGTCTGAGAAAACTCAACTAGCTAACCCAGAAACAGCTAAGGAGGCTACACCCCTTGAGTTACAAGTAACTCTTGGTGGTTTTTCAAGCGAAGTAGCCACTACAACTGTTGGCACAACAGTGTCTCAGTTGGACAGTGGTTATATCTCTAAGTCTTCCTTGAAGGCAACAACTGTTGAGGCTACTACTGTAACCTCTACTCCAGTTGGAAGTCCCCAATACCAAGAAAAAGGGGCATTTGTGTCTGAAAATTTGGAGTCTTCTCCTATTGTGGACACAAATACAACTACCTCTGCTAGGACTTTATATGATCCTATTCATTTAGGTGATAAATTGAAATACCAAGAAATTGACGGAGAGAATAACAACCATGGAATCATCAATTGATGAAATTAAATCCATGATGAAACAAGTGCTACAAAATTCTCAAAGTTAACCTTCCACACAACAAATATCCAATGAGCTATGGAAATATGTGCAACCTATCATTCTAGCTCAAAGGAATTTGGCTGACATTCATCATGAAACACACATGAAGCTGATCGGCAACATGGTTGAGGCCAGATATAAAGATACTAAGGCCGACATAAAGGCCATCAAAGATCATCTGCTAAAGACCAATGGTTCTGCCTCGTCTATAATCCTTCAAGATGAACCTGAAGATAATGCCAAAAATGGGGAGAAAGATTCGCTGAGAAAGCTACATGCTAATTCAAAAGTACAAAAGCCAGGGTCTGCTACAACCAGTGTTCCAAACCAAACTTCTACAGTTGCATCAGATGCTGGTGTTCAAAAAGGGGTTGATGAAACCCTGAACATAAAAGTAGAAGAAATTGCAACAGAAAAGAAGAAGAGGCAAGATACACTGGAAGCCAAAGCTACAATGTTAATTGAACAAGAGTAGGCTATGCGGATGGAAAAAGAAGATGTTGGTACTTCAAGAAAAAGAAAGCCTGCTAGAAAAGCCAGACAACCAACTTCCACCACTTCTAAAACCATTGCTGGTCATACTCATAGTATATCTTCTGCTCCAACCAAAACCATATCACCACCAAAAAACCAACAAATGTTGATACAGCAAATGTATCAGCAGATGATAACCTAACCTCTGCCATGATAACTTTTCGCACTTTAACCCAACCATTATCCACTCCACCAAGAATTCCTGCACAACCACCTTCACCAAAAATTAAATTCCAACGCAAAAGGAAAAATTTTGTTGTTGAAGATGATGATGAAGAGATTGCATCACCAATACCTTTGTTATCACAACCGGAGTCCACATCACTCTCATCACCTCCATCTAAATCCACTTCAAAACCATCCACTTATAAACCACCATAAATCATACCTTTTGCCACTCAATATCCTCTAGAACTTATTGCTATTAGAAAGGAAATTGAATCATTCTTCACAGCAGAGGATACTTCAAAGCTAGACTTCCCATCTCTCCTTGGATATGAAAAGCCAAAGAACTTAGATGAATATCTAAAAGTGAAAGCCTTACAAGCTGAAAACATTTCCAAAGAGGAGCAAAGGGAAAGATGACAAGACTACTCAATGTATCTTATCTTATGGTCTAAGCAAAGTAAGAAGAATTGAAGATTTTGCCAGAGATATGAGTAAGTCCATGTCAGAAAGACCTATAAATGTTGAGCTGGATGTTGAACTAAGACAAGACTACCTTGACAGTTAATGAAGCACAAACCTTGTAAAGCCAACAGAGCACGGTTCAAAGACTGGTCAACAAATGACCTTAAGAAGAAATTGACAGAATTCAAGCTTTGGCCAAGGATCCTTCAGAAAAGTTAACACCACCTGACTGGAAAAAGTACAAACAGGTGGATCACAGCAGGGCTTTAAAGTTGAAAAGACTGAAGGAAGAACTGGTTGCTGCTAATTATGGCACTGCAAGGTCTGTGGCAAGATGGTCAGAGTCCAAGGTAGTTGACACCTACAAAAGGTTGGAAGAGCTAAGAAAGAAAGATCCTTCAGTTCCTAGAAAGACAGTATATCCTCCAACATATGTTATCCCTCAACAGACCCAAACAACCAAAAAGCATTCTTCAACCACTGCCTTACCCACACTTGCTTTAACTCAATTAAAAAAGGCAAAATACAGTGGCTGAGAATGATGAGCAGTTGTTTGAAGAACACAGAAATGAGGGAATTTAAAGTCAACTACTCTATCACACAGATGTTGCAAGTGATAAATTAAAAGAAACAGTTAAGAATCTTGTCAGCGGACGTTCTTCACCCAACTCAGCTAAAATAATTCTTCACCCAAGAAAACCTTCTGATTCAAAAATTCTAAAATGGAAGTCATCCTTAGACACCCATGAATTGACTTTACTGAGATCAGATGGTGAAGCTCAAAAGCTAAGAATGGAGGATGCATCTGGTCTGGATGTAGCTTATCTCCAAGACTTAATGAACCTTGAGCTTGAAAGGGATATTGATGACATGATCTCCCTGGAATTTGAATTAAAATTCAAAGAACAGATAAGGGAGAGACTGATGAGGGATAAAGATCAGGAATAAAGTTTAGTTTTGGAATCATCTGTTCTAGGGGGGATTGTGTAACAACCCGTATTTCCAACCCTGGTTAACTATAGAAAGTTACCTATAGAAATATTACGGATTCCTATTTAGTAGATAATAATAATAACTTATAAAGAGCGAATACACTGTTTAATTGACAATCACGATGAAATTGTATTACAAATTCTTTACGCACATTTTGTTATACGTATGTATATATTATATATTTATATATGTTATATATATATTCGTTTGAATTTAAATCAATAAATATAATCTAAACGTTATATTTATTTTCATGAACGAGAAATTTAAACGTAACACGAGACATAAAACGGGTTATCACACACGGTATACACCCATTAGTCAACCCACCAAACCCACCCACTTAAAACCCTAATTATAAAAACACTTTATCCCTTCTTTCATCTTCACTTTCCTGAACCCTAGCCCCCACCTACACAAACTCAAAAAAAAATGTAACTCTTTCCTTCCCCTTTACTCTCACCTTCTCTCGCTAGACAACAGGCCAGCCACCACCGTCGATGGTGGCGCACGATAGCAAGGCGGAGCCATGGTGGCTCACAGCGGTGACCACCGCAACCACAGTGGGTAGTGATGACCGAAGCAAAGCTTTCAGGTGGCTATGGATGCAGACAAGTGAAGGCGGTGGTCGTAGCTTAGGGTTTTAGAGTGAAGACGAGTGTGTGCGGCGGGTGTGACGGAGTGGTGGCACGACGGCAGGGGGCCTCGTGACTTTTCTGGTAGCTCGTTCATAGCTCAGATGCGAACTCTGGTAAGTTAGATATTGTTTTTGCACCTTTCAAATTTCTTAGATCTGTAACGTCAGAGATTAATGGTGTTTTGTTCGGGTGGTTTAGTGGTGGATAACCACCACAGGTTGTTTCACTTTGGTGGCAAGCGTCGAGCAATGGAAGAAAGGCAGGGGTTAGGGTGTTCGGTTGTAGCGACTGCCGGTGACGGAGACGCTCACTGGATGCTGGGCAGCAGTGAATAGTGGTGGTGAGTGAGGTTGTAGGGTCCTGATGGCGGTTTGGATCAGATCGGTTCTAGAGTTATTTTGTTTCGGTTGTGTTGTGCTAGTGTGGAGCGAATGATTGTACGCGTCCTTGAAAGCATGTTCAGGTCAGTCGAACGTCGGGTCAAACAGCTCAAATTGGTTCAACTGATGGTCAAACCTGGCCAACGAGCAGTCAACACTTTTTTTTTCGAGTAAAGCTTTACTTGTCGGTTTCGTTGAACGGTACATAGAAGAAGGTATATTCGCGCGCTTGATTTGTATATTCTAAACATGTAATTAATTTGTAATAATAAGAACATGGGTCGCGCTCTAGAACCCGACCCAACTAACAAATTGTTGAATCGTAAATATATTATGTATATGCGGAACGTCGAATATTTGGGTTGTATGAAAATATATGTTGTAGAATGTATATTATAGATAAAATTGAACCGGGATATTTTATTTAACTTTCGGACAATTGATATTTGGATTTGGGCACTTGTATATTGAGATTTGTCGACAACTTGTGTTGTCTGGATTATTGCGAAAACAGAGGTAACTCTGCCCAATTTTCGTAAAAATCTAAAAATACGACATGAGCTTATAAATCTAATAAAAATAAACATACTAAGTATGATCACTTATATTTGTTTGAAAGGTTTGTCACGAGGTTTGAAACATTATAAAATTTATAACGAACAAATATAAGCATTTGAAATGCTAACGTATCGAATGAGCACCTTAAAATAAAAATATATGTATTTATATTTATCTTGACAAAGATAATCAAGATACGACTATAACCCTTGGTTTATCATTCGACTATGTGTACTAACACTTAAAGTTATAAGGATATATTTTGGTATAAATATGTATACGTATCCATACACATTAAATTATATAGGTATCTTCGCATAAATGTATGTGTATTTTTGTACAAGGCTATGAGGGCACTTTAGCTTACTTGTGGTAACGAGTATACCATCGGGTCATGGGTTAGAGATCGATAAAGCTCGATTACATGTAAAACAATTTTATTCTAGTATTGGTTACTTATGATGTGCTACGATTGTTAGGGAATGTCTTGGTGAATATTTGCATGATGTGCCGGTTTGTGTCGTTGACACATAACACTTTTGGATATAACACGCACACTAAGGTGAGTTCACGGCCCCTACTATTTTAAATGTTTTAAAACATATGGGGAGAAAACATGCACTACATTACGGTAAACTAATGTCATAATTTTGCGGTAAGGTAACATGACAACTGTTAGAGTTTTTGTTATATTAGTTATGGTCACAAAGTAGCATTTATCACATGTCAGTCCCCTTAAAACTTATGATGCCGTTAGTATTGGAATATAGCGAGGGAATTTTTAGTAGTACTACTGGGCCCGACAAGCCCCACTCGAGCTGGTCGCGCCAGCTAGACCGAACGTTGAAGGTCACGAGTGTAGAGTTTGCCTAACACTTAGCCATGGTTGGTGATATACCTGGCACAACAGGGGCAGCAACATCAGCTTCGGATCGAACACTTTTTTAACGTAACTTAGGTTAGCTACCTACAAATATAACAAGTAACCGCTAAACACTTCAACTTACTGTTTCGGGATTGAAACAGTGGAAAACACTTGAGAAACAACTTACTTTATAACTGTAACCTAAAAACTCACTCATCATTATGTGTTGACACTTGTTCTTGCATGTCTTTCTCAGGTTGCTAAGGTATCACACATCAGGACTAGGATGCATTATGGAGTCACATTGATTACAACAAACATTTAGACTCATCTTTATTTACATTAGCTATTTTTGTTTTTGTAACTATTTACGCTTCCGCAACTCAATTGTATAAACAGTATTTTCTCACGAATGAGCAAACTGGAAAATTTTTAAACTCATATAATGCTCGTTCAATATGACTAATGACTGTGATCCTGGTTTGTCACGCGCCTCGCGTTAGAACTCCGCGCGTGGAATTTGAGGGTGTGACATATTGGTATCAGAGCCAATGCTTATAGTGAACTAGGTATGCATTAGAGTGTAGACTTAGTCTATAGTCTTAGACACTACATTAGTCATACACCAACACAGACACTCATACATGACATACAAGAACATTCATACATGATATGCCTGTGCACATCGCATCAAAACTTACATTGAAATTGCGGGCAAGTTGACATCATCCACTTAACCGTCTACTGACGAGGAACACACCAAACTCTTTGTATATTGATCCCTAGTGGCGACATTCATGGGATCGCCAACAACCAGTATCTACTCCTGTCCGAGGGACGTGAGACGGAGCCTCTGGAGAAATTTCTTACATCACAATCATCTTTACATCTTCCTACACCACATAACTGAACAAATCACCGGCTTGAGCCTACCGGTGGTACTATCGGGTATGGTGAGCTTTCTCAAGTCCATGATTGGGACGACATCCAACATTGACGCATATATCTTTGGAGTTGGTTCATCGAAAACGAATCCTTTCACCACCTACCAACTACAACACTCTAGCCCCACTAGTTTTACCTTCCTTCAACCTAAGTACGTGGACCTCGCGTGACGCACCATGCGTTAGGGCAGACCGTCACACATGTATTTGCGTAAATCTGTTAACATTGAGATATCATCATTTTTATTTTCCTGAACCCTGATTCCACATCCTTGGTTGATATATTTATTTTTTTTTCTTTGGAAGATGGATTGACCATGAAGTCAGAGCGCCTTGCTCATTGCATACTCGAACTCTCTTCTAACTCGGACGGCTTAACGACTAATTTGCCTTTTCCAGTAACATATGTTAATGAATAGTTTCATCTCTCGAAGTCATAATTTATGTGCATGCTTGTTCCATGCGCCCTTTTACATCAATAATCTGTTGGATTGGATTCACATGGTGTGTTCCAGCTTGAGTGAGTCAGATCAATAGATTCCAGACTGCTCTTTCTGATATAATTCCTAGTTGATCAACATTTGGTTGATTCACTAATCTTTTGATGACCTTATCATTTTGACAATACTCCGTACTCGACAGTTTAATCTGAGAGACATTTTGACACAAGATAGGTCGAACTCGGGTGAGCATGCAAACCAATTTATCATTACGGGTGCACACGTAATAATAATTTGTTATGCATGTGAATCCTTGTGAAACCTTGTGTGTGGATAATTGTCCTAACATGTGAATCTCATGTTTAAAACTTCCACTGTAAGTAGAAGCTCCCGTAACTCATTTAACAACTAACTGGTGTCGTAAAACTTGTTCAGCAATTGATGGACGCAACTATTAGATTTAAGATCTTCTCGGACACATTGAGCTATCATCAATGGAATCCCTCGTTATTTTATATATATATATATATATATAATATATATTCTCAAGTACGAGTCTTAGTGAAACTGAGATTCACATCAGGACCTGTCATCTTGATTGAAACCTTACCAGAATTGTAGGGTAAGCCCTTCAACATCAATAGATAAGCGAAATATGAAGAATCTCTCGTACAGTTACACTTTATCCCTTACGCTTAACTATAAATTTCCTTTAACCTCATTACTCAGTCTTGTCGCTAATCTTTAGTCTAACCTGATGTACATCACGTCACACCCAACTCTACAAACAGATTTCCACAAAAACGGTCCCATCATCTTAGGGACATCGAAAGACGGAGACATAAGTTAATCAACACCCAGATAAACATGATGACATAAACAATGATCTTCCTCCTTGTATTGCTAGAGTAGTTACTCCATAACAGTATTTCCTTCTAAGTTAGTCTATCCCCTAACCGTTGCACTGCTCGACGCTTACCGTGTAATGCGATAGTTAGTTACTGTTGTCGATGTAGAAAAATCTCTCACTCCATTGTCGTGATCACACTACATCTTTGATTCTCTATGCATAAACTCCCATAAAATTTTGCTCTAATTTTAAAGAACTCGATAAACTCGTCTTTTTGATTTGTTGCGATCACTTCTTGAACCCTGAAGATGGTGATGTATTGTTATTATGACCATATAGTTTTCAATTTTATTTTCGCGTCCTTGTAATGAAACTTCTAGACGACATAGGTGATGTTCCTAATACACGCATTTTAGTTCAACCCTTCAAACTTGGTTGCATACATGATCGACTGATTACACGCTCAATTTCATACATATATTTTTTTTGTGAATCCATTCTTATTCGCATTCGGACCAGCTCGATGACTGTAGAGAACGCTCCGATTGAACCGGAGCCCTACGAATTCGACCAACCATTATTTTTCTACATGAATTCATATTGCGTCAACACCTTCAATGTAACGTTTCCAACGACCGACAACGTCACTCGAGTTCTATTTATACCGCTTGTGTGCGACCAACTACATCATCATCATCTTATTCATTATTTAGCTAGTGATTCTAAAACAATTATGCGGAACATATTGATGACAACCACGTCTTGGTGTGTTCTTCGCGCCTTATCTTGTTGTGCTAGAATGAATACCATAGTTCTTACCTAACTCAGTTATATGCTATTCCTCGCATGGCTAAATCAATTTCTACGAACGTTACCCGAGAAGCTATGAGCCGTATTTAAGTTCAACCAGTGCAGGAGCATAAGATAAAATTTCTACTTCCGTGAGGTATGTCGAGGTCAACATCAACTTCATCGACCTCTTTGATCTGTACTTATTCCTCTATGACCGAAAGCTGGTCATCTACTACAATCAACTAGAGCCAAAATATCATGATCAATATCAACCGCAAACCTCTTTTCCTTCTGTATGAATGCGTCAAGACGCTAACATTTCGAGATAAAAGGGCATAATGTCTGACTTGAGTTTTCATCCGGTCTGTTGATGAATTTATCTGAATCACTTGTTTCAAGCAATTTTTATTTCTTTCTCGAATCCTTACATACGATCCCATCATCACTGTCAATTGGTAGTGGTGACTGCACCATTTCTGATCTCCGGTAACATAACCACGAATCTCCCTAACCCTCACTTTGGATTACTTTCACCATGGTTACGTTGAGTATGTTCTCGGTAGTGTTCCCAGCACACGTGATCCTAGAATTTGAGTAATTTTGGCCTTTAACAAACTACGTTAACACAATTCTAGTTTGGTTTATTTCGTTGACCCTTCATTTATGGCGTATGACATTCGTGTCCATTCGGGCAACCTCAAAATATAAAGTAGAGACACTTGCTTCATGACCATTGATTACATAATATTTGGATCATTTCATGATTACATCAATCGATGTCATACCGATGTATGACACACCGATGCTCCAACTCTTGTGAGCATCTCCCGTACTTAACATAACTTGTTACGACATTCTTTGTTATCGAGCTTCTATTAACTCAACCTATGTTTCTACTTAAGACCAAATACAAATTGACATGTATTAGTGTTTTCCTTGATATCCTATCGTAAACTCCATTCAAAATCCCTATACAAGAATTCACTTCGCTACATCACGACCTCCCCAAGCCATAGTGGCCTAACCTACTAACATTCTGAACATTAGCGTCACCTCCATGACAATAGCTATACCCAGTTACTAGGCGGTGTGCAATTCCATCTTATTCTTGAAAAGGAAACTAGACAACCAAACTTCAATACCATGATACCATCTTCAAATTGTGTCATCTCGTTACTTTCGTGTATACCTACATTGTAAGCGACTTCCTATGACTCTTGATAGTCTCACTTATGTGTACCTACTCATAATGAAATCGATTTGTTGCTTCGACAATTGACTATTATATATTTAAATATAATCCCTTGTAGCTAGTTCAAGTGAACAATTACATCTCAATTGTCATCAACTGTCATCTCAATCGTTTAATTTGATTTTATCTCATCTCGGTGTACCGTCTTATGTCTTTATGCTCTTTTTAGCAATGAGCTTACAACCATCGTTTTAATATATCATAACCTAAATTTTCAGGACGAAAATTCTTTCAAAAGGGGATGATCTGACATCCGACATTTTCAGGATTAACACCGTTAACACAAACTCCATTACCTCAAACATTCATTTATGCATTTCACTTGATTAGGGTTAATTAAGTGTGTCAGTTATTTCACAAACACTCACGTAACTGTAATTCGTAGAACTACGGAATCACACATGGGTTGGTACCCGAACGTCGATAAACAATCGGAACAGTATTCCTTAACCAATAAATAAATATAAATAAGGTGAATTTATATGCTATGTGATTTTATATACGTGAAACAACGCGTTATTAATGAACCTATAACTGCAGTATAGAGCATACCTAAGCCGAAATTTCGAGAACGAAATTTCTGTAACATGGGGAGATTGTAACAACCTGTATTTCCGACCCTGGTTAACTATGGAAAGTTACCTATAGATATATTACGGATCCCTATTTAGTAGATAATAATAATAACTTATAAAGAGCGAATACACTGTTTAATTGACAATCACGATGAAATTGTATACAAATTCTTTACGCACATTTTGTTATACGTATGTATTTGAATTTAAATCAGTAAATATAATCTAAACGTTATATTTATTTTCATGAACGAGAATTCTAACCGTAACACGAGACATGAAGCGGGTTATCACACACGGTATACAACTATTAGTCAACCCATCAAACCCACCCACTTAAAACCCTAATTATAAAAACACTTTATCCCTTCTTTCATCTTCACTTTCCTGAACCCTAGCCCCCACCTACACAAACTCAAAAAAAACGAAACTCTTTCCTTCCCCTCTACTCTCACCTTCTCTAGCTAGACAACAGGCCAGCCACCACCGTCGATGGTGGCGCACGATAGCAAGGCGGAGCCATGGTGGCTCACAGCGGTGATCACCGCAAGCACAGTGGGTAGTGATGACCGAAGCAAAGCTTTCAGGTGGCTATGGATGCAGACAAGTGAAGGTGGTGGTCGTAGCTTAGGGTTTTAGAGTGACGACGAGTGTGTGCGGCGGTACTGACGGAGTGGTGGCGCGACGGCAAGGGGGCCTCCTGACTTTTCCGGTGGCTCGTTCATAGCTCAGATGCGAACTCTGGTAAGTTAGATTTAGTTTTTGCACCTTTCCAATTTCTCAGATCTGTAACATCAGAGATTAATGGCGTTTTGTTCGGATGGTTTAGTGGTGGAGAACCACCACAGGTGGCTGCACTTCGGTGACAAGCGTCGAGCGATGGAAGAAGGGCAGGGGTTAGGGTGTTCGGTTGTAGCGGCTGCCAGCGACGGAGATGCTCACTGGATGCTGGGCAGCAGTGAATAGTGGTGGCAAGTGAGGTTTTAGGGTCCTGATGGCGGTTTGGATCAGATCGGTTCTAGAGTTATTTTATTTCGGTTGTGTTGTGCTAGTGTGGAGCGAATGATTATACGCGTCCTAGAAAGCATGTTCGGGACGTTCCTACGTCGGGTCAAACAGCTCAAATTGGTTCAACTGATGGTCAAACCTGGCCAACGAGCAGTCAACACTTTTTTTCAAGTAAAGCTTTACTTGTTGGTTTCGTTGAACGGTACATAGAAGAAGGTATATACGCGCGTTTGATTTGTATATTCTACACATGTAATTAATTTGTAATAATAAGAACATGAGTCGATCTCTAGAACCCGACCGAACTAACAAATTGTTGAATCGTAAATATATTATGTATATGCGGAACGTCGAATATTCGGGTTGTATGATGATATATATATTAGAATGTATATTATAGATAAACTTGAACCGGGATATTTTATTTAACTTTCGGACATTGATATATGGATTTGGACACTTGTATATTGAGATTTGTCGATAACTTGTGTTGTCCGGATTATTGCGAAAACAGAGGAAAGTCTGGCCGATTTTCGTAAAAATCTAAAAATACAAAATGAGCTTATAAATCTAATAAAAAAAAATACAAAGTATGATCACTTATATTTGTTTGAAAGGTTTGGCACGAGGTTCGAAACATTATAAAATTTATAATGAACAAACATAAGCATTTGAAATACTAAATCGAATGAGCACCTTAAAATTAAAATATATCTATTTATATTTATCTTCACAAAGATAAACAAGATACGACTATAACCCTTGGTTTATCATTCGACTATGTGTACTAACACATAAACTTATAAGGATATATTTTGGTATAAATATGTATACGTATCCATACACATTAAATTATATAGGTATCATTGTATAAATATATGTGTATTTTTATACAAGGCTATGAGGGCTCTTTAGCTTACTTGTGGTAACGAGTATACCATCGGTTCATGGGTTAGAGTATCGATAGAGCTCGATTACATGTAAAACAATTTTATTCTAGTATTGGTTACTTATGATGTGCTACGATTATTAGGGAATGTCTTGGTGAATATTTGCATGATGTGCCGGTTTGTGTCGTTGACACATAAAACTTTTGGATATAACACGCACAGTAAGGTGAGTTCACGGCCCCTACTCTTTTAAATGTTTTAAAACATAGGGGGAGAAAACATGCACTACATTACGGTAAAGTAATGTCTTAACGTTGCGGTAAGGTAACGTCACAACTGTTAGACTTTTTGTTATATTAGTTATGGTCACAAAGTAGCATTTATCACATGTCAGTCCCCTTAAAACTTACGATGCCGTTAGTATTGGATTATAGCAAGGGAATTTTTAGTAGTACTACTGGGCCCGACAAGCCCCACTCGAGCTGGTCGCGCCAGCTAGACCGAACGTTGAAGGTCACGAGTGTAGAATTTGCCTAACACTTAGCCAAGGTTGGTGATAGACCTGGCACAACAGGGGCAGCAACGTCAGCTTCGGATCGAACACTTTGTTGACGTAACTTAGGTTAGCTACCTACAAATATAACAAGTAACTGCTAAACACTTCAACTTACTGTTTCGGGATTGAAACAGTGGAAAACACTTGAGAAACAACTTACTTTATAATTGTAACCTAAAACCTGTGAACTCACTCATCATTATATGTTGACACTTGTTCTTGCATTTCTTTCTCAGGTTGCTAAGGTATCACACATCATCAGGACTAGGATGCATTATGGAGTCACATTGATTATAACAAACATTTAGACTCATCTTTATTTACATTAGCTATTTTGGTTTTTGTAACTATTTACGTTTCTGCAACTCAATTGTATAAATAGTATTTTCTCACGAATGAGCAAACTGAAAAATTTTTAAACTCATATAGTGGTCATTCAGTATGACTAATGACTGTAATCCTGGTTTGTCACGCGCCTCGCGGTAGAACTCTGCGCGTGGAATTTGAGGATGTGACAGATTGTTGGTTCTATTGAACTCTATAAAAGAACAGATGATAAAAAAGCCAAAATGTACTATTAACCTCTGATCAGAAATAAACAGAGTTTCTAAACTCTGCTCTCTAACATCTGTTGCATTCTAAAGACTGTTTACAAGTGCTAATGAAGACCAAAGCTCTGCTGGAAACTAAACTCCATTGAAGAAAACCTATGAGAAGTCTAAAGACTGTTGAACCAAAGATCTGCTGAAGACCAACAGAGGATCATCTTAGCAGTAGTTTTATAACGGTGTTTACTTGTAATTAATATAACAATGTTTAGTCTAGCAGTGTTTAGAGTTTGTTTTAGTTTGTTAAGTGTCACTTTCATAGTGACATTAGCATAAGATGCTCAGTGGTTTGCCCTGCACTATTGTTGGTGCATATGTCTGTTGCCTACGTCATTATGTATCGAGTCTGAGTGAATAGGGTTTAATCTGTTAGAAACGAGTCGTATTTAAGTGAGTTCTAGGCCAAGTTCGCTTGAGATTATATGTTTGAAGTTAAGTTCGGCCGAACTTGACTAAGTCAAGTTCGCTCGAACTTCCTCCTCTCACCAGCGAACTTACAAACCTATAAATAACTGCCTTGGGATTTCATTTGTAACTTGGAGAGATTTTGGCATAAAGACAGCGAAGCTCTGTCAGATCTGGTTCTCGAGTGTATTGAACTTTAGATCAATGAAAACAATATTTAAATGAGTAATTCTTGTTATTTGGTTAACTTGTCATTAGTTTTCGCCTAATTGGACAATAGATAAAAAATTTAGGTTCCCGTGCTAATCGTGGACGTTCCTACAAGTGGTATCAGAGCCTAGATACCTAAATTTGCTGGAATTAAGACAAGAATTTCTCTATTTCATCTCCATTCTATCATTTTTCTTAATATTTTCACATTTTTGAAGATTTCATGGATAGAATTGACTAATTTTTGAACATGTCATGTAAAATACACTTGTAATAAACCCCTGAGAGTTTGGACATCAAATTCAAACGTTTTGATATCAAAAAGTTGGAAAAACCATGTTTTGTAAACAAGTTTCGACCGAACTCACCCATCAAGTTCGTCCGAAGTTGACTAAAATTTTCTGAATTTAAATCAAGTTTGCCCGAACTTGATAGTTTTCCAAGGACTAACTTCAAGTTCGCTCGAACTCAGCCAAAATTCTTAAGTTTTATCAGGTTCGATCGAACTTGTATAAAATTTGTTGAAAATTAGCCTAAGTTCGCTCGAACTTAGCAAAATTCTTGAAAGTTCTTCTTAAGTTCGACCGAACTTACCTGCTTATGTTTGAAATCCATTTACAAGTCCGCTCGAAGTTGTAATCTTTCTCAAATCTCACATCAAGTTCGACCGAACTTAAGATGTGTGTGATAAAATTTGAATCTTGTCATATAAGTTCGACCGAACTTGTGAAAACCTGAAAAAAAAACTGTTTTCACACAAGTTCGCCCGAACTTGTCTGTTTCTAATCAATTTCGAGCGTTTTGATCATATTCTAGATAAAGTTTCGGATTGTAAATATGGAAGATTTCCACAACGTGTCCGTTTCTAAAATGTATTCTTCATCAAACGCTAATGTTCTTGCGGCGAACCAGATGTATATCGACAACGAAATGGGTACTACGTCGAAACCGCCAAAGCTAATGAGCATGGATGAATTTGAAGGATGGAAAGAAAAGTTTGTGAATTGGATACAAGTGAATCAACTCAACAGCTGGGTTGTAGTTGAGGATGGTTACAAATGGCCAAAGGATGAGCGTGATCAAGATCTTCCGCTGAACAAATTTTCAAATACCGACAAAGATAACTATGTTGCAGAGAAGAAAATGATCAACTTGATACAACAATCAGTGAAGTAAGATATCTTGATATTATTACCAAAATATGACACTTCGCAAGAATTATGGAATTCTCTTTGTGAAAAATTCAAAGGAAGTGATGAAATGATCAAAAGCAAAAAGGCTTTGATCAAGAAAGAATTCAAGATCTTCACGATGATTAAAGGTGAAACAATGAAGCAAATGATCGATAGATATTGTCACCTCATGGTTCAGATGCGGAGACATGAAAAGATCTAATGAAGAGCAAATCGAGAAGTTGGCTGATGCACTTCCAGAAGGAGAATGGACAACATATCTGACGATTCTGAAGAATAGTCCATCTTGGAGACATTTCAAGTTGTCATCCTTCATAGACAAATTGGAAGGACATGAAATGGAATTGATGAAGATTGCAAAATCAAAGAATGCTAATGTTGTTCAAGATGTCGGTGTCTATTACAAAGGAGGTATTCCAGATACTCCGATTCAAAGCCCGAAAATTCAAACATCATTTAGTGCAAATACAAATTCTTCTCCAAGTCAAAATTCTCCATATGCTGGATATACTAGTGCTAGTTCAAGCTCATCATTCCATAATCAGACAAACCAAGCTAGTTCTGATTCAAATGTTTTCCAATGCAACATAACAGTTGATTTGAAAAATTTATTTCCAGAAAAGGTGGCTAAACAGCACATAGCACTTCTTGCTACTGTTCTCGAATCATATGAAAGTCTCATTGCTGGAAAGATCGGTAATCCAGAGATGACCGCCGAAGATTATGATTAGGTGGACGAAGAAGAATTGGAGCTAATGGATATTAAACGGAGCCTTGCATCCATCATCAGAAGAGTTTCTAAATTTGTGGCACCTACTGGAAGGGATATTGGTAATTCAAGTAATAAGCTCGGATTCGACAAATCTAAAGTCACATGCTTCAGGTGTCGACAGAAAGGACACTTCAAACGTGAATGCAACAATCAAGAAGCAAGTGGAAATCAAAATCCTTTCGGCAGCAACAATGAGTATTACAAGAAAGCTCTTCAATATAAGCCATATCTAAAGAGAACACAAGTCGAAGTAGAAGATAAACCTGCAAAGAAAGCCGAACAAGCTCTTGTTGCCAATCATGAAGAAGATGGTTTTGACTGGAACAAATACATTGGAAAGAAAACTGGTGTTGCTATGATAGCAGAGTTAGTGGATGAATCTGATACATCATATGTCGATGTTGCTTTGGAAAATGCCATTCTCGAAGGTTATAGGCAGAGAGCTGATGAAGATGAATTAGCTTACCTTGAGATGCAATGGCAAGAAGCTTTGAAATCAGAGGCAGAAAAGGTAAAAACTGAGGTAAAAATGTCTGAAAAGGAAGTTGTGAAAATTGTGGAGGTTGAAAAACCTTGCACAAAGTGCGCAAATCCTTGTGAACCATATCTTGATAAAGTCAAAGTCATAAGAGAATTGACTGTACACAACGAAAACTTTCGTTATGATTACAGAACCATAAAAGAAGCTTATGACAAAATATCAAGCAAATATAAATATGTTGATAATACTAATCGTGAGCTAAATGCTAATGTCAAAATGTTAAATGCAACTGTAATTGAAAAACAAGAGGCAATTAACATGTACATTAACACCATAGCTGAGACAAAGCATGAGCTTCACGACATAAAGATAGAAACGGAATGGGTAAGACAGCTTCTAAAGAGCTACACCACAAACGCGTATGTTATTGATCACATTTTACCTACGATTAAGTCGGAGGAAAATGGTGATAAATCAAAACGTAAAGAATACGGAAGTGTTCCTCCACCATTTCTTGCAAGTTATTCCTGCAAGAAAGATGATGAGATTGAAAAGGCATTTAATTTACTCATTTTGACAGAAAAGAAAAATAAATTGCCTGAGAACATTGAAGTAGACTTTACGAATCAAATGATGACAATGAAGCGGTGGTAAAAAATGTGGTTAAAAATGTGTTGGGAAATGATTCTGATGACGGCAGCTCTGAAAGTGCCAAATCAAGTTTGAAAAACTCGGAATCACATTCTGAAGATGACGATACATCATCAGAACATGATCTAAGTGATGATCCTAATATTGTCATGTACAAGATTAAGGAATATGATAGATTATACTTCGATGATAGTTTTCCGATTCGGAACGTGAAAGAGGATCAACTTGATAAAATTTTCAAACTTGTAGAAGTTTCATCAGATGATCTTGAGAAAAACGAGAAAAGATTTGATTCAAAACTCAAAAGGAATGCTAACAATTATCGAAAGTTTGGTGGTGATTTTTCTGAGAACAGGGAGCAGGATTGGGTTGGGAAGAAAATGAAGATGAGCCGAGAAGGAACCAGAAGTCGCCATGTCATGAATACAAAGGTAAACACATGAAGTTTGTGTATGGGACAAATACGGTTCAAGAAGAAGGTATGATTGGTAAGAAATCGAATGATGAATTCAAAAAAGAGAAAGAACTTCGGGACAAGGCTAAAACCAAGTCCACAAGTGGAGTAAAATCCACTAGTGGAAATATTTCTGATAATCAAACTTGCTTTAAATGTACTATTGGTCATATTGCTCGCAAGTGTCTGAATCTAAAGCCTGTATTTCCACGAAGAAAAACTGTGTCAAAAGATGAAAAACAAAAACAACCAGAGATTGTGAAACCTAAATCAGCGTCAAATAGAAACTATGAATCAAAAGATGAAGTGAAACCTAAAACGAGTTCAAGGTTTAAAAACTCAATTTTTGAAAAAGGTGAAACTTCAAGATTTAATGAAAACAAAGATTCTAGATTCTATATCAAGAAAGCGAGAAGCAAGCTACATTCATGGGTTGCTAAGAAAAGGCTTTCATCATCAGAAAAACAAAAGCCTGTTGCTGACAAAACAAAAAATGTCAAATTAACCGAGTCAGTAATCAAACCAACGAATAAAGAAAAGGTAAAAACGTTTTCAGAATCGACATTGGACAAATGTTTGATGATGATTTTGATTATGATGAAGAGTTAGAATGTGGTTATGATGCTTATCAGTACAAACCCAAAACTAAAAAGGTTTGGGTTTAATTTTTCAAATAGTTGTTTCATGTGCAGAAGTCCCAAGATCCACTCTATCAAAGTTGATACAGGATAGCAGAGCTCCATGAGTTTTTAACTTATCTAGAAAGTCATAATCCTTGACGTTTTTGAAATTACATGTTGGTGCATAATGTCTATGTCTTAGCGTTATATCGAGTCTGTATAGTATAGAGCTGAATAGGCTAGGTGTATGAAGTATTTATGTAAAGTTGTAACAAGTTCGCCCATGACATGTCATGTTGAGACAAGTTCGGGCGAACTTACATCCTCCATGAGCGAACTTGCATGTCTATAAATACCTAGCTTGTAATCCTCATTTGTAACTTGGGCATTTTGGAGGCGAAGCTCTGTTAGTTTGTACTCTTGACGTTTGATCAATAAAATTGATGATTAACTGATTAATTCTTGTCTATTGGTAAACACGACGTAATATTTCTGCTATTATGGACGTTAGATATCAAATTTAGGTTCCTTGGCATCGAGGATCGGTCCTACAAGTGGTATCAGAGCTAGAACAACTTGATTTGATAGTATCAAGACAAGAACACTTCTATTTCATCTCCATTCTTCTATTTTTCTTAACTTTTTCATCAAAAATGAAGAATTCACGGTCAAAATCTTTTCAATTTTGAATATATCATGTAAAATACAACAAAGATAAACCCTTGAAAGATTGGAGACCAAATTCAACCGAATTGATGTCAAATTTTTGAAAAAACCATGTTTTCCAAAACTTGTCCATCGAACTTGTTTAACCAAGTTCGACCGAACTTGTGCTAAATAATCACTTTTCAAGTGAGTTTTTGCCAAGTTCGTCAGAACTTGAGTTGTTTTTGAGGAAAATTCTGTCAAGTCCGCTCGAAGATAACCAATTTTCATTGATTTTATATCAAGTTCGACCGAACTTGATTAATATCAAGGAAATTCAAGTTAAGTTCGCTCGAACTTACAAGATCATAATCAAATCTTATATAGCAAGTTCGATCGAAGTTCAAGGAAGATTTTTCAAAACAAAAAATCACAAGTTCGACCGAACTTGTTATTAAAAATCATAATTCTTCATTTGCAACTACAAGTTCGACCGAACTTGTAGTAGACCTAATATTTTCAAAAGTTTTTGAGTATTTTCAGCGTACACGTCTCGTTATTCACAATGGATGATATTCAAAGAGCTTTTATGTCCGGAGCTAGTTCGTCAAATGCCAACGTGATCCATCAAGTCAATCTTGATAACGAAATGGGCACGACTGTTAAACCGCCCAAGCTAATGAGCATGGAAAGAGAAATTTACATATTGGGTTCAAGCCATGCACTTTGCAGGCTGGATGTCGATTGAAAGAGGTTACACTGTTCCGGTGGATGAACATCAGCAAGTTCTTGAAAAGTACAATTACTCGACGATACAGAAAGAAGAATACATTGCTGAGAAAAAGATGATCAGTCTTATCCAACAATCTGCCAAAGAAAATTCTCGTCTTGCTACCAGAATACACAATAGCAAGAGATCTCTAGCTCTCACTTCAAAAGAAGTATCAAGGAAGCACGGAGATGATCAAGAGCAAGAAGGCGCTCATTATGAAAGAGTTTGATATCTTCAACATGCTGAAGGGTGAGACCATGAAGCAGATGATTGAACGCTTCTGTCATTTTAAAGTCCAAATGCGAAGACACGTTCTCGAGAAGACGGAACAAGAGTACATCGACAAGCTGGAAAGTGATAAATGGGAATTGATAAATGGGAATTCTTCAAGCTGTCAACTCTACCAGATGGAGAGTGGACTACTTATCTTGTGGTTCTGAAGGAAAGTGATAAATGGGAATTCTTCAAGCTGTCAACATTTAAGATAATCTCGAAGGTCACGAAATGGAACTCTTGAAGATTGCAAAGTCAAAGAACGCTAATGTTGTTCAAGACGTTGGTTTGTACTACAAGAGTGGAATGCAAGATAACATATCAAGTCCAAAGATTTAGACAGCATTTAATGCTAGTTTGAATTCTTCGAACAATTCGCAGCAGAATCAGAATCAGTCATATCCTCAATATGATCAAAGTCCACAGTCTTCATCCTCAAGTACTGGTTCAAATTCATCATATCAAAGTCAAACAAATCAGAATCAACATATAAATTCTGATTCGAATGTATACAAGTGCAACATCGCAGTGAATTTGAACAATGTTGTTTCAGAATAAGTCGCTAAACAACATATGTCGCTTCTTACCACTGTTCTGGAGTCATACGAAAGTCTTGTAGCCGGAAAAATTGGAGATCCCGAAATGACGACAGAAGATTATGACCAAGTGGATGAAGAAGAACTTGAGTTGATGGATATCATGTGGTGTTTAGCATCTATCATTCGAAGGGTCACAAAGTTCGTTGTTCTCACTGGCCGAGATATCGGAAATTCAAGCAACAAACTAGGTTTTGACAAGACGAAAGTCACGTGCTTCAGATGTCGCCAAAAGGGACATTTCAAGAGAGAATGCAAAAATCCTGAAGCAACGGGAAATCAAAGTCCATTCGGAGGAGGCAACGAGTACTACAAGAAGTCACTTCTGTACAAGCCTTTCCCGAAGAAGACTCAGGTTGAAATTCAAGAGAAACCAAATAGTAGTAACACTGAAAAAGCTATGGTTGCATCAAACGAAAATGACGGTTTCGACTGGAATTCCTACATCGGTAAGAAGACCGGAGTTGCATTAATGGCTGAAATTGTTGAAGATACTTATGCAGAAGAAGCAGCGGCTTTGGAGAATATTATGCTGGAATAATATCTGCAACAACAATGTGAAGAAGAGGAGTATATCCACATGCAGAAGCAAGGAATTTTATCTCCTAATTTGTGTGCTAATTTTGCAGGTCATTTTGATGGAAGTTCTCAGGAACAAGTTCCCGAGAAGAAATCAACTGATGAAGTAGTCACTGATGTTACTCAAGAAGTGAATGCCGAAAACCTCAAGGACATTGCCGACAAAGCAGTGATGGAAAATCTAACCAAGGTAGGTCCAGAGGTAAACGAATTTGTCAAAGTACAAGTTGTAGAGGTTGAGAAACGTTGTACAAAATGTACCGAACCATGTTCTGAATGTGCTGAAAAATCAAAGATCATCGCTAAAAACAATGTGCATAATGAACTTTTGAAATACAATTATTGAACAATGAAGGAAGCGTATGACAAAATGAAAAATAATTATGGTAGGCTCGATAGAAATAATATCGAACAACATGATACCATAAGGATGTTAAAAGGAATAGTAATGGATAAGCAAAAAGAGATTAATATCTATATTAACACCATTGCTGAAACTAAGCAACAACTCTAGGACATGACAATTGAAACAGAGCATGTTCAACAACTTTTGAGAAGTTACACCTGTAACTCATATGTCATTGATCACATCCTTCCGACAATTCCATCGGAAGAGAAACCTAAAAAGAAAATTGGTAAAGAATACAGTAATGTTCCTCCACCCCTATGCGAGAAGTATTGTCGCAAATCCGCTGATGGGATGGATAAGGGACTTAATATTGAGTTGTTATCTGAAGAGAAAACTGAGTTGCCAGAGAACATTGATGTAATCTATACTAAAACAAATGATGACAATGCTGTGGTTGAAAAGGTTGTTGAAAATGTTTTGAACGATTCTGATGAAGGCAGCTTTAAAAGCGCCGACTCTAGTTCAAAGAATTCTGATTCATAGTCCGAAGATGACGATACATCATCGGAGAATGATCTATGTGATGATCCTAATATTGTAATGTACAAGATTAAGGAATCTAATAGATTATACTTTGATGACAGTTTTCCGATTCAGAATGTGAAGGAAGAATTGTTAGACAAATTCTTTAAACTCGTGGAAGTCACATCAGATGATCTGGAGATAAATTAAAAGAAATTTTAATCCAAACCTAAAAGAAATAAATACCAAAAGAATGGTGGTGATCATCCGGAAAACCGGAGAGCTGGGTTGGGATTAGAGGAATCTGATGAACCTAAAAAGAAAGTGTCACCATTTCATGAATACAAGAATAAAAACATGAATTTTGTATATGGTACGAACACGGTTCATGAGGAAAGTTTGATCGGGAACCAATTAAACGATGAGTTCAAGAAACAGAAAGAACTTCGAGATAAAGCCAAAATTGCAAGTGGTGTAAAACTCACAAAAGGACATCCACATGATTCTCGGACTTGTTTCAAGTGCAACGAAATTGGTCATATTGCACGTTACTGTCGAAATCAAAGCCGGCTTATCTTTGAAGGAAAGAAAGTTTAAATGTTGTGAAACCGAAGCAACCAGTGTTTGTAAAACTTGTAAAGATTTTGAAAAGAAATGAATCAAAAGCTGAAGTCAAACCTAAGTTTGAAAATTCAATTTTTGAAAAAGGTGAAACTTTAAAGGCTAACGTAAACAATTTTTACATCAAGAAGGCTAACATAAAATCTCAAGCCTGGTTGGCAAAGAAACGGTTAACAACATCTGAGATCGCTAAGTCTGAGCTTGTTAAGACTAGTGATAGCATGAAAGAATCAAAATCTAAAATCATAATTGAAACCACATTTGAAAATGTCAAAAGTACAAGTGGTAAAAATTCAAAAGATAAAAAGACAGTAAAGTTTTCAAACATAAATATCATATAAAATCCAGATGATGAATATGAATTTGATTATGCAGATGAGTGTGGATTCGATTATGCTGATGAGTGTGAGTTTGATTTTGATGATGGTTATCCAATTCAACCCAAGACCAAAAAGGCGTGGGTCTCGCTTTTTAAATAGATTGCTAAAATGTGCAGGGGCTCCAGAGATCCGTACTTTCTAAGTGGATTTTGGATAGTGGAGCGTCCAGACATATGACGGGAATGAAAGCGTTGTTATGCGACATAAAACCTATCAATGGTGGATATGTTGGATTTGCGAGTAACCAGGGTGGAAGGATAGTCGCCGAGGGAAAACTCTCCAATGGCGTCGTTTCATTCGATCGCATGAGTTATATTGCAGAGTTGGAAAATAATATTCTGAGAATATCGCAGATTTGTGACAAGAAGTTCACGGTGCATTTCAACGATAAAGAGTGTTTTATCTTGAAGCCGGGATTCAAAATACCAGATGAGTGGACTCTGATGCGAGCACCACGTGAGAATGATTTATATGTTTTTGATATGGGCGTTGCTACCACTTCATCAAAATCAACACAATGTTTTGTGACAAAGGCTACTGAAAAGGATTCTATTCTTTGGAATCGTAAGATGGGGCATATTCATTTGCGAAAAATGAATTACTTGGTTCATAATGATCTTGTAGATGGTGTAAATCTTCGGAACTTTCATATGTCTGATCACTGCTTAGAATGTAAAAAGGGAAAGCAAATCAAGAAATCTCATCCGAAGAAAATTCTAAACTCAATCAAGTTGCCATTAGATCGTCTCTACATGGATTTATTTGGTCCTGTAAATGTTCGATCCATCTCAGGAGACTTATATTGCTTGGTCGTGACAGATGACTATTCGAGATATTCGTGGGTATTCTTTCAGGAATCAAAAGACGAAATGTTCGAGAACTTGGTTATTCTATTCAAGAAACTCGAGAACCTTTATCATCTGCCGGTCAAACGCATTAGAAGTGACAACGGCACACAGTTTAAGAATAAGAAAATGAAGGAATTCTGCAACGCAAAAGGGATTCTGCACGAGTTTAGTTTTCCCTATAATCCACAGCAAAACAGAGTAGCTGAATGGAAAAACAGAACTTTGATTGAAACTGCGAGAACCATGCTTGCAGATTCTAAACTTCCAATCAGTTTCTGGAGTGAAGCGGTTTCTGCGGCTTGCTACACGATAAACAGAGTTCTCACTGTCAAACCAACAAAGAAAACATGTTTTGAGATGATAAACCGACTAAAGCCAAATTTGAAATTCTTAGAACCATTCGGTGCGCCATGTACCGTAATAGACCAAGATGGCAAATTCGGGGCTAAATCTCTTGAAGGTTTCTTTGTCGGATATGCGAGTCTGTTAAGAAGAGTATATATTACTTCGTTGACAAAGGTTATTGAAGCACATCACGTGGATTGTTTCAACTATACGGATCCTATTCAAAGGAGAGGTAACGCGTGACTGTTTAACTATCAAGACCTTTGGAAGTCATTCGACTTTCCTGAAGAACCGTCTGACGAAGAAGTTGCAGCGTTATACTATCTTCACCAGTCAGCGAATCAAGAACAAATTATTAGACCAATTGTGGTTAATCAACCCACGTTGGATTCTTCATCTTTCGGAGCAGGTCCAAGCAATAGCAGTAGTGTTCAAGTTGAAAATACTTCTGAAACAGAAGTAACACCTGCTACACCTCTAGTGAATGCTTCTAATGAACCAGAAAACACAATAGTGCCCAGTACGCCTCAGAATCAGAATTCTGATTCAGATGAAGCACCGACATTTGATGCTGATGATGAAACTTCATCGGATGAAGAAGTTGAGCAGATTTCTAACCTGTTGAATCAATCTGCTAGTCTGAGAAATCAGAACGAAGCTTCAATAAGTACTCCTAATGTTGATGTGAACAATGATTTGACATGTTTCAAATCAGCAAAGCTCAGTTGATGTTCCAACATAAGAAATGCCGCGATCATATTCGTACCATCCTTCGACGAATATTATAGGAGAACTACAAACTGGTGTGCATACACGAAACCAAATCAACAAAGCACTTAGTTGTTTCTACACCCGAGTTGCAGCAACTCGGAATTACTGCTACTACTCATGTTTCATTTCTCAAATAGAGCCAAAGACAGTTAATGAGGCTCTGGCAGACGAGAATTGGGTGATAGCAATGCAAGAGGAACTTTTACAGTTTGAGAAGTTGGGTGTTTGGATGCTTGTAGACTTGCCACCGAAGTAGAAAGCTATTGATACAAAGTGGGTCTTCAAGTGTAAAAGAGATCATCGGGGGGTTATAGTAAGAAACAAAGCTCGGCTGGTTGTCAAGGGATTCCACCAGCAGGAAGGTATAGATTACACGAAAGTATACGCACCGGTTGCGCGATTAGAGTCTATCCGCATTTTCCTAGCGTTCGCATCTTGGAAAGGATTTAAAGTGTACCAGTTGGATGTAAAATCTGCATTTCTCTACGGTAAACTTCGTGAACAAGTGTATGTCGGCCAGCCACCGGGGTTTTTTGATCCACTGAACAAGAATAAAGCATATCTCCTGGATAAAGGCTTGTACGGTTTACACCAAGCCCCGAGAGCTTGGTACGAGATGTTATCGCAACATCTCGTTGGAAATGGCTTCACGAGAGGAACAATGGACAGCACTTTGTTTACCAGAGAAGTTAGATCGCCATCTGATAATAGTATAAATCTATGTGGACGACATCATTTTCGATTCTACGGATGACAGTCTGTGCAAAGAGTTCAAAAAAATCATGAAGAAGAAATTTGAGATGTCCTCGATGGGCGAAATGAAGTTCTTCTTAGGTCTTCAAGTGGATCAGCTTCCAGACGGGATATTCATTCATCAGACTAAGTATGTTCACGACATTCTCAAAAAGTTTGAAATGGATACTTCGAAGTCGCTTTCGACGCCGCTGGCACTGAACCATGGGATTTGCGGAGACGAGAAGGGAACAAAAGTTGATGAAACACTATATCGATCGATGCTAGGTTCATTGATGTATCTAACGGCATCGCGCCCAGACATCATGTATCCTACTTGCTTATGTGCTAGATATCAGTCAAGTCCTCGAATGTCACACTTGCAGATAGTCAAGCGAATCTTCCGTTACTTGAAAGGTTGCCCAAGCACCGGCCTGTGGTACCCCAAGAACGACAATTTTGATCTCACTAGATACGCTGACTCAGACTTCAGAGTGGACAAACTGTTCAAATCTACAACTGCAGGATGCCAGTTCTTTGGCACACGTTTGGTAACGTGGCAGTGTAAGAAACAGACCACGGTCTCTCTCTCAACCTGTGAAGCGGAATACATTTCTGCTTCCAGCTGTTGCTTTCAAATCCTCTGGATTCAGCAACAGATGAGGGATTATGGTCTACAGTTTCTTGACACGCCTTTATTTGTAGATAACAAAGCAGCCATCAATATAACTAAAAATCCGGTTCATCACTCACGTACAAAACACATTGAAGTTCGATATCATTTATTTCGTGATTGTTATGAAAAGAAATTGGTTCGAATATAAAAAATCCACACCGACGAACAAAGGGCTGATTTATACCAAAGCATTTCCATTAATAAGATTTAAATATTTAATGCGGCTTAACGGTATTAAAAATTTGCTTACTGGTGCGGAAAGTGAGGTTGAATACGGATCGGATGACGAATTCACGTAATCCGCATTGGTTTGTATGGTTTGTAAATATCTTTCTAGTTTAGTATTTCTTAAAAATCTAAAATCCAAAAATATGTTTTTGATTTTAGGGGGAGAAATATTTGGGAAAATACAAAAACATATGAAAAATTCAAAAATTCAAAAAGTAAAAAAACATTGAAAAAGACAAAAAGAATTCGGAGTCACAAAAAGGAAATGATAGTACATCAGTGGACTATCACAATATGCTAAAGAAATGGAAAGTTTAAAAGTAATAAATGAGTCTTACTGTGGATGTGTCGATAGACTTAACACGTTCAGTAAACTGTTTTTGAGATATAAACTAAATTTAGCAACTGCTTATTCTTGTGGATTAACACATCTTGGATATATGGACTTAGTACTCCGAAATTTCGTTTGAGAGATTGCCTGATTCTGAGATACGAGGTCTTTATAGATAGTTGATATCTGGAGTATTATACAAGCTCTTCTGATTTTGCGGAAGCAATAGCCTAGAACTTCTATAATACTTTTGCTATAAAACCTAAACTGCATGTAAAACTTGAAAAGTATCGAAAAATATAATCATTTGCAGTGCTGAAAAGATTCCTTAAATGGAACACACCTCAAAGTCGAGCCTTCATCTCTTTGTCTGTACGGTAGTACTAACCTGCGCTCTCAAGGTCTCGCATTACCCATATACAGATATCAATTACGCTATATTCACCTGTAAGATGAAATCTAGTGAATCTTGATATGGGAGTATATTCAAGAAGTGGGAACCACAAATAAGTCAAGTTTCATAATTCATACCCAAACATATCTTGAAACAGTTGAGAAATGTGGTAAAGTTTAAGTGGACAAATATATCGACAATCTAGGTAAACGAGTTTAAAGCTTAAAGTCATCTAAAGGTCAACGGTACTGGTGATATGTCTTAATCAACTGATATGATCCTTTAGACACGAATTTACAAAAATATGTTTATAAATTTGTTTGTATATAGTTTACTTTGTCCTGTACATAGTTTATTAGCTTTACAGATTAAAATCAAAAAGATTTTCAGTGTGTTTTAGCATAAACTTTCAAAATTTCAAAAAGATTTTATTTCTACATTGTTTTCAGCAAACCAATGTTGGAGAACGGGTCTTCGAAGCCTGGTAAGATACTAGAACTGGTGGGAATCTCTTTGACAACGGGCTGGGAGCTAATCTGTAAAATCTGAAAAGTCAAAACGATAAAAAGTTCATTAATTTGAAACTTTGATTTTGAAAATATCAACAGTTTGTTCGTAACGGGTCAAACCGGGGTCATTAACTTGGACTCGGCAGACAAATCGGTTAACCAAGGTCATTAGCTTGGACTTAGTCAACTGAGTGGATTTTCATAATTGGTAAAAGTTAGAAAGTTCAGGGGTTAAAATGTAAAATTAAAAAAAAAAGAAAAAAAAGTTTGAATTTGTGGTTTGGCAAGTTCGGCCGAACTTGCTAAACAAAATCAAGTTTAACAAAAAAGCAAGTTCGACCGAACTTGCTAGCTGATGGCTGAGTTTGTTTTAAACATCAAGTTCGCCCGGACTTCTAATGGGCTTGATTGTTTGGGCTTTGCATGTTCGCCCGAACTTGCCAGGATATAAATACCAGCAAGTTCGGCCGAACTCATTACTTGCACCCAAATACACTGAGCTAACTTGAGAGAGCTTTTAAGCGAAGTTGTGAAATTGTCATTTTTAAGCCTTTACTCTGCCCAAATTAAGTTTGTTCTTGGTGATTTGCACACCAACAATAATGTCTGAGGTGTGTATTTGAAACTTGAACCTTAAATCAGACTGAATCGAACATGTTGAATCTGAAAATTTAAAATCAGATAGATTTAGGGGTCTAATGTCCGAATTAAACTTGAAAACATAATTAACACTTAAAACCGACCATGAAAATGTGTTGAATTTGATTAAAAAGGTGGTTAACATGTTGAACAGGTTTGGTATTGAAGATGATGACAAGTTCGGCCGAACTTGTTATCAAGTTCGACCGAACTTGTTAACATAATAAGGGTCATAATGTGATCAACAGAAGTTCGACCGAACTTCCAAAAAATTGAAAATAAAAGTGTATTGGATGTTCGCTCGAAGTTGAGTCAGTAATAAGATATAAGTTCGCCCGAACTTATGTTGAAATTTTTGAACATGTTATGTGCATGTTCGGGTGAACTTAGTAAAATCAGAATGTTTTAACACATAATCAAGTTCGCCCGAACTTGATGAAAGTGTTAGAAAAATTTTTGAAATCTTTTTCTCGATAAGCGTGCTAATTGTCTTGCGTTGTTTTTCAGGCTCAAGCTCCAGCACATGCAATCTCGATTGAGTTTTCTAAGACTCACAACACGTGTATTACGCTCGACAAGACGATATGTCCATCTTTAAAGGAATACGACAGTATCTTAAAGTTTTTGGAGGAAGGCCCTATTCACAGAGCTATCACGGAACGCACAGTGTTATACAGATCTCATATTTTCCATTTCTGGACGAATGCGGAGCTTAGTGATGATCAGAAAACAATTAATTCATTAGTACAAGTTGGAAATGAGGTTAAGAAGATTTCTGTAACTGAAGATGATATTCGACGGATTCTGCAATTCAACGACAACGAAGATGATCCAATATTCGTCGACGAGAAAATGGTTAGAGGTTGTTTCTTTCGTATGGGCTACAAAGGAAGCGTGAATAAGCCAACGTTGAAGAAAGGGGAAGTGCCAAATCCCTACAAGCTCCTGATGCACCCTATTATCCATACTTTTAGTCACCGCAAGGCAGGCCTCAACGATGTGCAAGATTATCTGGCCTGTATGGCAACGACACTAATTCTGAAAAAGCCTTTCAACTATTCGAAGCTGGTATTTACACACATGTCGAAGAACATGGAGGATTCGAGGCTTTGTCTGTATCCAAGGTTCGTGCAAATGCTGATATATATGAGAAATTCACTAATATAACACATGATCCGAATGATGTACTTTATCTAGTTCATCTTGATGAGACAACTGCGAAGAAGCTAATCAAGTTTCAGAAGCAAGCATCAGCTCCTGTTGCAAAGCCAGTTTTCGGGGTTATTAAATATTCAAATTATATTACGCCGTCTGAAAACAAATGGAGGAAAGACGGAAGTGATTATGAGAAGGAGCTTAATGCTGAAAAGGAATGGTTTAAAGACTTCAAGCCGAAAGCTAGAAGTGAATGGTTCTTAAAGGCAGAAGCTGATAAGCCTAAGAAGAAATGAGCTGCAAAGAAAATTGAACTATGGTCGTTGACGAAGATGAACCTGAGAATGTTTAAGGCAAAGCAGGTTCTAGTGCAGCTGTAGTTGTTGAAAGACAAGAGACTGAGAAAACAATACAAGATGATGTTATATCTGCTACTTCTGAACACGATGATGAATCTGATGAAGAACCTATGAAAGAACTTGAAAAGACATCAACAGAAAAAGAAAAAGAAATGGATGCTGATTTCGATCCAAATCAAGAAAAAGAGTCAGATGAGGAAAGACCAAAGAAGAAAACTAAACGTGTAAAGTCTTCAACTATTTGTTCGACAAAGACTACAGGGTCTCCTCAGACAAAGGCAAGAGGAAATCAAAGAAAGTTCAAAAGGCAGTCAGCAAAAGATACAAAGGATCATTGAGAAGCGCAGAAGTTACACAAGAACCTTCTAGCGCACAGGAGAAAGAAGTCACACAAGAACCTTCTACACAAGAACCTCCTGTGTCTGATTTTGTGGAAGTACCTGTTATTCAATCACTTGTTGCTCCAACAACTTCAAATCTTGAAAATTCTACTCCAAGGAAGTCAACACCAAAGGTTGCTACTCCAAAGTCAACACTAAAGTCTTCAGGGCCTAATATATTTGGTGATATGCATAGTGATCCGATTATTCTGCAAGATCTAAACGATTTCTTTCCAGAGACTAATGTTGAACTTTTAGAGAAGCGTGTGAAAATCTTGGAAGAGAAAGTTGCCAAGAATGAAGAAGAGAAAGCAGAGTTAGTAAAGAAAGTAAATCAAAGCTCTGTAGAGAAAGAGATGTTAGACGACAAACTTAAAGTGTTGGAAAATGAACGTGAATACTTTAAAGCTTTGATCGAGAGTCTGGAAGATGCAAATGAGAAGCTGCAGACAGAAATAGCTGAGTCGAAAACAATTCAAGCTCTAAACGATAGAAGATTCACCAGGTTGCAGAAAGCTTTATCTAACTCTCTGGGAATAGATTTCATCAAAGAATATGATCGTCTGGATGAACAGGAAGCCAAAGAAAGGCATGAGAAAGAACTAGCAGTGAGTGGTAAAGGAATGAATGTTGAGGGTGAAGCCCCTAAATCTTCTGAAGCTGCTAAGAAATCTGTTGAAGATGTTTCTAAAGCTTCTGAGTCCGATATTCCAAAGGTTGACGAATCTGTCAAGTCTTTTGATCCTGTAGTTACTTCTGAAAAGGACAATGAAGAAGCTGAAAAGGAGGATAAAGATGATGATGAAGAGAAAGATGATTCGGAATATGAAGATTTGAATGTAGCAGACGATGATGATGATGATGATCAGGGTGGTGTTGGTATTAGAATCACTGAAGCTAAAGTCTCAAGTTAGTTTGATTTTCTTCGCTTATGGATGACGAATCAAACAGAATGGATGATAAAAGTGAGGGGGAGTCAGGGCAGAAAGGGCCATCTGATGATATTGATCTGTTGAATGTTGATAGATTTGCTAAGCCAGTTGCTGCTATACCCATGAAGCCTTTATTGTTAATGCTTGAATATAACGTGGAGGAAGGCGAGTTTATACACAACTATACAAAGGAAGATCTTGCAAAGTTAGTTGAAGTTGATGCTGTAGATCTAGAGTTTGATTTTGAAGAAGATGTGTTGAATGTTAACACTTTTGAGCCCAATGATTTGGGGCTGACGAGTATAATAGAGTGATTGTGGAAGATTGGTCTTCTAATGATGAAACATACAAAACTGTGAAGTACATCGGTCCTAATTCTGAAAGTTTTCCTACTTTTGAGGAGATGTATAACAGTTAGACGAAGACATGCTTAAAGAAAAGATTGAAGAATCTTTACGTGAAGGAAAAGTACCAAAGCCAATTACTAAAGAAGAAATTGCTCAAGCGAAGAAGTCCTGGTTTAAAGAGATGCCTCACGAACACAAGTTTCGACGTCCTCTAGCATTCTTTACCAGAGACAAAGATGTTTCATTGGGAGATATGTTGAGTTGGGGTTGGTTTAAAGAACTTAACGTATACGCAATCAAAAGAGAATTTGGAGTGCAATACTTCAAGTATCTGTCTGATTTCAAGACATTACCTTATTGGGATGTGGAAGAGTTAGTTCAGACAGTTAATGTTACATACCACATGAAGGTGATTGATCAATTGTTGTGGAAATTGATAAAGTTTGAAGCAGTGAAAGGATTTAGATATTGGAAGCCATTCATTCCTGGTCGCAGAATCAAGACAAACAAAAAGACGGATGAAAAAGACATCACATTGATAATGAAGCGATCGAGGGCAATGAGAAACATGCCGCTGATGCCGATTGAACAAGACTTCTATCCATTGTTCAAGTGGTGGCAGATAGATCCATCAACTTGTGAAGCGGTTATTGTTTTAAAGTTTGAAGAACACTTGGATATTTCAAAAGAAAGTGTTGAGGTATTGGGATACCAGGGTATGAGGGGGTTATGGAGAACAATTAGGGTTCTTGATCGGATGTGGTTGGTTAATTGCTCAAGAGAAGACATCAAAACCTTGTTCAATAACAATATCGTATTTGAAGAACGTGAAAAGGTACAAGCGATGCAGTTTCAGAAAGTTGTTAATGTTTGTTATGCACACGAAGTTAATTCAGGAAAAATGTGGCAAAAAAAGTGGAGAGGTCTAAAAAGAGTAGAGTTTTAAAAGAGGAGAAGCGTCTTGAAGCAATTCATGAAAGAACTAGGAAGGCAAGTGTTAAAAGATTTCAGCATTTGAACAAAGTGCCTCCTACAGACCAGACGCCGGATCCTAAGCAAGAACGACGAAAGAAGCCGTACAAGAACTTCTTCGGTCGTGTGCGTTAATGTTTATTTTTGAAGATAGAGTTTTGGAGACTGATACAAGACGAAGACTATATCCAAGGGGGAGTCTGTTGGTGCATAATGTCTATGTCTTAGTCTTATATCAAGTCTGTATAGTATAGAGCTGAATAGGCTAGGTGTATGAAGTATTTATGTAAAGTTGTAACAAGTTCGCCCATGACATGTCATGTTGAGACAAGCTCGGGCGAACTTACATCCTCCATGAGCGAACTTGCATGTCTATAAATACCTAGCTTGTAATCCTAATTTGTAACTTTGGCATTTTGGAGGCGAAGCTCTGTCAGTTTGTACTCTTGACGTTTGATCAATAACTGATGATTAACTGATTAATTCTTGTCTATTGGTAAACACGACATAATATTTCCGCTATTATGGATGTTAGATATCAAATTTAGGTTCCTTAGCATCGAGGATCGGTCCTACATTACAAGTGGTTGAAAAAGAAAAATTGAAAAGAATGTTTTAAATATTTGTGAAAATCCACACCTTAAACAGAACACTGATTGTTATATTGAAAAATCATTTAAAATTTGATTTTCTACAAGTGATTCTTACAAAGTGGTTTCTACAAGTTGATGTTATCAAAGATTAATGGTTTGTTTTGCTGACAGGTGATGATGTAGAAAATGAAAACAAAAGGATCGGACGACGAGTTCTCGTGATTCTCATTGGTTTGTTATCTTTTTAGAATGTTATTTCTTAAAATCTAAAATCCAAAAATATGTTTTTGATTTTAGGGAGAGTAAGAAAATTTGAAGAAAATTTGAAATTTTTTTAGAAAAATCAAAAACATATGAAAAAGTTGAAAATTCAAAAACATTAGACAAAAAGAATTTGGTTGTCCAAAAGGAAATGATAGTACATCAGTGGACTATCACCGTATACTAAAGAATTGTAAAGTTAAAAGTGATAAACAAGTCTTACTGTGGATGTGTCGATAGGCTTTACACGTTCAGTAAATTGTTTTCGAGATATAAACTAAATTTTACAACTGCTTAATCTTGTGGATTAACACATCTTGGATATATGGACTTAGTACTCCGAAATTTCGATTGAAGGGTTGCCTGATTCTGAGATACGAGGGCTTTATAGATGATAGATATCTGGGGTATTATACAAGTTCTTTTGATTTTGCGAAAGCAATAGCCTAGAACTTCTATAATGCTTTTGCTAAAATCCCAAATAGCATGCAAAACTTGAAAAGAATCAAAAGATCTGATCATTTGTAATGCTGAAAAGATTCCTTAAGTGGAACACACCTTAAAGACGAGCCTTCATCTCTTTGTATGTACGATAGTACTAACCTAAGCTCTCAAGGTCGCGCATTAACCCAATGACAGATATCAATTACGCTATATTCACCTGTAAGATGAAATCTAGGGAATCTGGATTCGGGAGTATATTCAAGAAGTGGAACCCATAGTTAAGTCAAGTTTTATAAATCATACCTAACATATCTTGGAACAATTGAGAAAAGTGGTAAAGTTTAAGTGGACAAACATATTGGCAATCTAAGTAAACAAGTTTAAATCTTAAAGTCTCAAAAAGGTCAACGGTACTGGTGATATGTCTCAGACAACTGATATAATCCTTAGACACAAATTCACAAAAATATGTGTGTACATAGTTTATTTTACTTGTTCAAAGTTTCTGTAAATACTTTACTTGCTTTTCAAGATAAAAATCAAAAAGATTTTCAGTGTGTTTTAGCATAAATTTTCTAAAAATACAAAAAGATTTTGTTTTCTACATAGTTTCAATTAGCCAATGTTGGAGAACGGATCTTCGAAGTCTGGTAAGAAAATCTGATGAATGTTTAAAAGGTCATTAATTTGAAACTTTAAAATCAGATTGTTCATAACGGTTTTTCAAACTGAGGTCATTAATTAGGACTTGGTTGATATATTTGGTTAATCAAGGTCATTAACTTGGACTTGATCAACTAAGTGGATTTTTACAAATCAAATGATAAAAATGTGAAAGTTGAAGGTCTTAAATGTAAAATGTATTCAAGGTCATTAAGTTGAACTTGAAACAATTAACGTTTTTGAAAAGATTGAAGTGAAGATTAAGGTTTGAAATGTTGATGGTACAAAATTTTAAAACAGTGAATCTGAAATGTATATTTGAATGTCAGAATTTATTTAGACAGGTAGTAAAGTTTGAGGGGGAGCTGGATAAAACACTGTCCAAAGATTTCAGAAAGCTCAAAGCTAGGGGGAGTTTGAAGTCTAAAGATCAAAGCAAAGGGGAGTCTGAGACTAAAGCTTAAAGCTAGGGGAGGCATGTTGATTAAAAGTTTTATCAAGTCAAAGCTCAAAGAGAGGAAAGAGGATAAGAAGATCAGGATGTTAAAGTTCATACAAGAACTAAAGATCGGAAGACTCAACATCCAAGTGGGAGTCTGTTGGTGCATATGTCTGTTGCCTATGTCATTATGTATCGAGTCTGAGTGAATAGGGCTTAATCTGTTAGAAACGAGGTGTATTTAAGTGAGTTCTAGGCCAAGTTCGCTTGAGATTATATGTTTGAAGTCAAGTTCGGCCGAACTTGACTAAGTCAAGTTCGCTCGAACTTCCTCCTCTCACCAGCGAACTTACAAACCTATAAATAGGTGCCTTGGGATTTCATTTGTAACTTGGAGAGATTTTGGCACAAAGACCGCAAAGCTCTTTCAGATCCGGTTCTCGAATGTATTGAACTTTAGATCAATGAAAACAACATTTAAATGAGTAATTCTTGTTATGTGGTTAACTTGTCATTAGTTTCCGCCTAATTGGACACTAGATAACAAATTTAGATTCCCGTGCTAATCGTGGACGTTCCTGTAACTATATGGAACAGTGCCTGTACTGTTCCATTCATCCTTCATCTTGACATTTTGTGTACGAGCAAATCAGAGTGATCTTAGGCTGAGGTGAGCTTGTAATCTACATGCACGTAAACTTTCGTTTTATAAAATCATTTTAGTGAAAACAATCATTCTATTGTTGTGATTTCAAAGTTAATTATTTCCGCTGTATCATTCATACTTGTTTATCATCTTCGGTTGATTCCTTCTTAAACATTCACAACAATATCAAACTCAGATCCTAACAATTGGTATCAGAGCTTGGTCCCTAAAATTCGATCTAAACAATCAATTTAATATAAACAGATCAGCTCTTACTACTGATATCGTTTGTTTGTTGGATTGAAAACAGAGTGAAAGTTTATTTACGTTCAAAGTAGTTTAAACAAAAATCTGTTTTACAAACAATCAAAAATGTCTCAAAATCCACAGGATCCTCATAGCACTGGTTCCATGTTTAAACCACCAATGTTTGTCAGATCCGAGAATAACATCTGGCAATGTCGGATGGGTTATATACTTGCTCAGCAAAACACCAGTTGCTAGAGGTCGGTTGCCTTTGGACCTCATATTCCAATGGTCCCGAGTGTCGAGGACCCAAAAATTCAAGTGCCTAAAAATCTTGAAAATTAATCCGAGCAAGATTTTCAAATAATTGAACTAGATGCGAAGGCTTTTAGCATCGTTGCTTTAGCTTTGCCTAACGACATCTATGCTGGCCTGTTGCATTGCAACAGTGCAAAGGAGTTATGGGATGCCTTGAAGGAGCAATTCGGTGGTACTGAGGAAGTTATTGAAAATAATAGAGAGGTTTTGAACCAACAATATGAAACATTTTCATGTAAAAGGAGAGTCGTTAAGTCAACAATTTGAAAGGTTTAGTTGTCTTATAAGCGACCTAAAACTGGAAAACGTTAATTACCCAAATTCAACTTTGAAAAGTCGATTTTTAAGGTCCCTACCAGACAAATGGGTCACTATAGCTTTTGTTACCAGAAACTTTGTCGTTTTAAGGAAATGAATCTAACTTAGCTTCATGGTACGCTTCTCACCTACGAGAGAGAGCTTAACTAGAAAAAGAAGTTGCAAGAGTCTAGAAAAGTGGCTGATGACTATGCTTTTGGTAGCACAACACTTTTTGGTCAAGAAGAAACCTCTGGTGGTAGTAAGGACAGAGTTATGATCATTTCATTACATAATATCTAGTGGTGTATTTAACTCTGACCCTTACTCACCCAACTTTTCCTTTGCTGCAAATAGGGGAAACCAAGTTTCTGATAATCTATCATTTTTTGTTAAATGATCTTCAACATTTTGATCCAACTGATTTGGAAGAAATGGACACATCGCACCAACTTGCCTTGCTAAGTGTTAAGACACTATTTTGAAACACATATGATCCATGTTAAAACCAACTATCCTAGTAAAAATGTGTTGAGAAAACAAGAAATGTCAGGTAGGATGGCTAAGTGGTCGGTTAAATAACTGCATATGATTTAGTATATGAGCCTAGAACTTCCATAAAATACCAAGCATTAGCAGACTTTGTGGCTAATTTCAGTAATGACTTATAACATGAAGTAGACCTAGAGGTTCAACAGTTAGAAGAAAATATGGGTAAATGGACTTTGTGTACTGATGGTGCTTCTAATGATAGAGGAATAGGCTTAGGAATAATACTAAAATCGCCACAAACAGACATAATACCCCCAAACTATTATCTTGTGAATTCCTAGCTACTAATAATGAGGCAGAATATGAAGCCCTAATAGTAGGATTGCAATTAGCAAGGGATGTAACGTTTCGTATTTTTTGTTTTATTTTTGATTTATTGTAAATCATATTTCAATTTCGGTCCTTGTAATTATGAGACTTTGATCATAATGGAAATCACATTTTTATATCATACTTGCACAATTAGTCACGCGTTATACGCAAACAATCACGAGATACGCATTTTAATTAAAAACCAAGACATAAATCAAGATCATATTTTCTAGGAACGATATTCATATATATCCATACATTACACATGCTTAATTACACCTTAAAAAGCCTAAAACATGCCTAACTGTGTAATTACATGATAAAATGGCACACAACCCAATTGCATGGACTAAAATTGACATTTTTGAAAATTTCATCTTTTAGGTCTTACGGACCGTAAGGACGTGGTCTGGCTGACTCCATTTCAACTCGCGAATTCTGTCATTTTTTAACCTTCCCTCCACTCCAACTCCCATCTACCTTCATTTAAACCCAAACCCTAATAGCCACTTATAAATACACATTCTCCATACCTCCTAAACACTTTCAACGCCTCTCAAACACTACTAAACTCTCCCAACTCTACAAACTTCTCAAGTTAGGGCATAAAACAACAAGTCCAAAACAATGATTTTTGGACCTTGTTCTTACAATTTCTTCTTTTTTCTAGCTTTCTCTTTCTTTGGATAACCTCTAGGAGTGTTACCACATGTTTACCAAGGATGGTACATCACCATTTTGAGGTCGAAAGTTGAGATGTATCTTGGTTTCTTTCAAAACTTGTTTGTTATACTTGGTTTCTTGGAACATTTGCAAACCAAACCAAGCCACCAACTAACTCCAATGTTGAATGGCTTGTGTTAGGGTTTTGTTCCAAAAATATTGAGGTTTAGAAGCCTCCACTATATGCACTCTAAGTCACTAAGTAACTTTCAAGTAAACAAGGTGAACAAACTACACCAAGTCTCCAAACCATATCCATGTTTGGAATGCCCTCATCTAGTTGAACTCACTTGGTTACTTGGTGAATTAGATGATTCATTTATATTCTCATACTTGTATTCATAACCATTCGAATCATCCAGATAATGATTTTGTGCAGATAATGATTTTGTGCAATGCTGAACTCTTGAGGTTAGTGGATTACCCTATCTCTAATGGTTGACAAATTCATGACAATATACTAATAATAACTATAAATATGTATATACACATAATATACACTCATAAACCAATCCGTGATACTAACCAATTCATGGCTGAATATCATGTGTTATGGTGGAGCTTATCTTAGTCTTGGAATCCTTCTTTTGGACTTCGAATGAGTGTGACACTCATGAAAAACACTAACTAAAAATGGTGTCCAAATGAGTATCTAAGAAAAGATATATTTTACATATATTTTCCTATTTTTAAATTCTCAAATACATTTCTCGTCATGAAACTCCATAAACTCACACACCTTTGTTTATCCTTTTAGGTAGCTTGGTGATTCTATCCTTCCGAAATCAACTCACTACATTTGTGGAAATATTCTTCGCAAACCATGAGTAAACTTGACCCATATTACACGAGGCCTTGCATTCGAACAGGTATAAACCACATTCTATCCAGTCAATGCTTAATCTAGCGAACCAAACATATTCTAAAGTTAACCAGTCAAAGTCAAGGACTTATAAATAACATTCTAACGGATAATATTTATGTTCGTTCCAGACAAGAAGCCTCTAGTAAATTGCACCTAAGCTGTAACCCTTATGCCAAATTTCCAAACTTTCAAAAACTTTTCTTTTAGAAGTAATTCGCTAACCGATACTTAAATGTAATCATTTTAACGTACACACTGGGACAAGGATATAAGTTACACATACCCTAAATACCCTTTACATAACTTAGATATAAGTTTTGAAGGCTTAGGAATACAAAAACACGTTTATACTAGTTTTGTTACGCCCTGCTTTTGCATACTTTCCATATTTAGAAAGCTCATTTTGTAATTCAATTTTTGGAAACTTTATAATCTTGTATTCGTTCTTTCGTTGTAATCATGGTAAAAATCCGAAGCTTGGATCATAATGAAATTCATATTTTATTTCTATTCACGTTATACTCATATTCAATTCCAACTTTATAATCCAAAACTTTGATCGTAACGAAATTCGTACTTTATACATATTTGTCTTACATACATTTCGTTCGTTAAATACATGCTTATGCACAAACCGATAATTGTTATACATGCAAATTCTCATATATATACTCTCGATACTTAAATTATACCTACATACGTGTTACATACTTAAAACATGTCAAAAACACCTTAAAATACCAAATTTTAGCTTAAAATGGGTGCAAAACAAAACTACAGGGACTAAAAGTGCCAAAAATCAACAAACTTTGGAAATTACCATCTTGCGGGCCGCGAGCGGATTTACCAAATCCTCTCACCCCCCGCCAGTCGCCATAATCCGCAGAATGTTGATCCTAGGTCACGGATTGGGTAATTTTGTGCTAGTTTGGTGTGTTTCTTACACTTAATGCTCACCTAACTCAACCCTAACCTTCAACTATATAACCCACCTCATTCCCACTCATTTTACACTTTACAAACACTCTAATCCCACCTCTAAACACCTTATAATCAGTTGAAATCAGTAGCAAAGGCATATTCATCAACATTCACCAAAGTGGGCATAACTTGCTCATTTCTTGCTCTTTTTGTTTGATTATTCTTCCTACTTGCTTGTATAAGTCTTAGGTATGATCCCACGGACTTGCCTTGGCAAATCCAAACCTGGGAATTCACCAAAAAGACTCTAAAGGGGGCTGGAGTTTCTGTTTTATACTAAACTCTTTCAAAAACTTATGGTTTCTTCAAACAATCTTCTTATGCTTCTAACCAAGTTTATGGTTAGTGAGCCTAACCAAGGTTGTTGTAATATAAATAAGAGTGTTTAACACTCTAAACTTTCTGTTTTACATGAGCTTTAAGCTCACAAGTGATGCCAAGTCAAGAACATGTTAAAGGTGTAACTACAAGGTTAGCTTGGGCTACCCTAACTCTAAGTCCACACATCACTTGATGATTTCTCATCATTATCCCAAGCTAGTTTTCCAGTTTTAAAGTGACACAACCCCGTCTAGCCTTTGACGTGTGTCAAAGTGTGCTCCCCTGGTTGTAGTTCACTTGGCTACTTGGTATAGTGGTGACACACCTTACATTCTTGTCATTTACATTCTTGATTCATATTATTAATATTGTTAATCTTGTTCATGACCCCCCCTTGTGTCTATAACACTTGTGTATTGGTGAATCTTATCGAGGTTCCAAAGTGGATGGTTAATCCTCACACCTCCTACTTCATTTACATGACACCAAGAGGTTCCAAAGTGGATGGCTCGTCCTCCTACCTCCTACATGACTATATAACTATATATATGGACTATATAATATAAATACACATTAAACCGAAACCTTGATAATGACTACATAATCATTTGTCAAGTTATTAAGTTTCTCACTAACGTGTATAGTTCCTTGTCACGATTCTAGTAGGTCACGAACCTATGAAATCACATCAAACCCATCCAGGTTATCATAGTGTCAAGAACAAGTGCTATACCCTAGTGACTATTTTCTTGCATAACTTACTTTGACACACTTTAACTTCGAATCTTAAACCCGAATATAAACTTCCCTTAAACCCCAAATCAAACACAATCATCCTTCTAGTCTCGACAACCTTGTCACATTGGATAATCGGAAAAGCATATGCAAGATTTGTGAGTATACTCGATCCCATTTTACTTTTAAACACTTTGGGTGCAACATGTATCTTATACAAAACACCATAGATGAAACTATTCTAGTCACACTATATCCACGCTTAAACATGAAACTATATGATGCTTGTTAATCTCATATGCGATATGCTCATTAACTTCGTACAAGCCTACCTTAACAATTATAGCGCTATAGGATTAACGCACCTCCCGTATTCTTCAGGTATTGTTAAGTAAACTATTTACACCCCTTCGTTTCGACGACGTTGGGTAATCACGATTGCGTTAGACTTTGGTTTGAACATATAGTGCACTGTTTCAACATATTAGTAACTTCCGTATTGTTATTCATGTTGGATATGAGCCGTTAAACATTTTAATCCAATAATATGCTATGTATGAAAACTTGTATACTCGCCAACCTTTGTTGATATATTTTAATACATGTTGCAGGTTGATATATGAGATGATGCTAAGTGAAGAAACGAGATTTAAGTGGACTTAGATACACACTTAGATTAAGCTATTATTTTTTATGTTTTGTTGAAACAAATGTTATTCTTGTTTGGATCTTTGTATGACATTTTTAGTTTTCTTTGAAATCCAATTTAAATTATATTGTCACATAGTGTCATGATGTTTTGAGCAATTTGTTCGTCTCATCCCGATGTTTCCGCCATCGGTTGGGGTGTGACAGATTGGTATCAGAGCCATGACTATAGGGAATTAGGAAAAGTAGGAATGCTTTTACCTAGACTATAGTTTTAGAGCTTTATTTTTTTTTCGTTTTGCTCGGAACTACTTGCATGCTACTTTAATTGCTTTTTATTTATCCTATTTGATCTTTTAAACGTATATGCCACTTATGTGATAATACTTGACATGCTATCCTTATGTGTTGATACTTGATTTATTATGCGCTAATGCTTGTTTCATCATTCTATTCTTTATGTGTTAATCTTGACATATTTCCTTATGCGCTAATGATTGTTTTATTATTCCCCAACATAAATCTTTTCTCACGCATTTTACACGATTCCACTAAACTCAAAGACACTCGCATTATACAAACGAGACGACTTCACTAAAATAGGCGTGAAACCCACAATTTGGTGAATGACTCTCAATCCACCTATTCTTTTCCACGAAATTCACCGTCAAGCTAGGAGTGAAATCCTCACCTTGATGGAGAACTTCAAATTTTGAATTCTAGTGGACCCTCGTCAATGTGTGGAAATTAAATTCGACCCGACGAGTACCAACCACACTTAGGGTACGAAATCGTCAAGTTAGGGGTGAAACCCGTACCTCGTCGATTAGTCCCACTCCTTGATTTTCATAAATCCCGCCAAGTCTCGAATTTTCGATTGAATTGAGACATGTAGTAACCGGAAGGGTGAATACCGTTAACCGACGTGTCAATGAGAGTATACACCTATTAGGCCAAAGCATGCTTCTCAAATTCGAGATACTATTCGAACACTTAGGTTAGTCAACGTTCCGTTTTGGAACCCTCCAATGTTTTAATCGAACTTACCTTCTATTACCCTCGATGTTTTATGATACAATTCCCTCTTTTCAATTTCGAATTATTTTTGAGATTCCACTTTTACGCGTATAGCGCACTAATACTTTTTCATACACTTATACATTATTCACATACATGGTTTCACATAATTTTATTTATATTTCTTGTAACAATAAATGGAGGCATATCATCAATATAGGAGTGATTTCCTTACCTTGACGATTAACTCCGCTCCCTTCTCTTCTTAAAACGGGCTCACCAACGGGCTAGGGGTGATTCACTTACCAAGGTGATCGTTACCAAAATTTTTCCTTCGAAATACTTTATTATGCAAACCCGATCATGTTTTACACACCTAAGTCATTTATCATTCGTCAAAATCTCTACTTATATCAATTTCAAAACGCATTGTTTTATCAAACGTAGTTCTTACCCTACAATCTAATTTCACATAGCTCACCTACACGAAATTCTTAGTCGTATTTTAAAACGTTTTGTTACCCGGATTTCAAAACCTTACGAAATGCTACCTATCAACTTAATCGGTCCAATGAAACTCTTGCCCACGAATTTCATACTCAATCTAACCACTAAAACACGCTCACATTATATCACCATACTAAAGACTTTCACTCTCATTCGAAATCAAACCAACTTTTCTCACATGCCTATAAAATCCTATAGACATTACAAGGTCGTTTTACTAAAACTTCTTTCAAATCAATGAATCATTTTGCAAAAGCACTTATTTTCAACGATCACTAGGTTCATAATGCTAAGCTTCCCTAAGGATCAACGTTTTCACGAGAACCTCCAAATTTCAAAATTTCATACTTTAATGCAAGATCTTTTTAAAACGATGCAAACTTACCATATTTAGAAACTTTTTTTTATATACATCGCACAATACATCATTTAAATTTCAAGACACACGGGCAAGGAAACTCCATAAGGACCAACGATTTTCAATTATGTAAATTCTGTTAAAACCGTAATAGCATTTCCATTCTTTTACAAAGTACAATAGGTGTTATGTGCTCTCTTTACATTCACAAAACTAAATTCTACATTCCATGACAACTCAATCCATTTTGATCTAATTAAACTTCATGTTTTGCTCAAACAACTATACATACATATCATCTTACGTGTTTTAGTTTATATCTCACGACATTTCACATATACCAATCCTTTTTCTTTCTTTTCATACTCAAAACTCCTCGATCTTTTACGTGCCTAAATTCGTACATTTCAATTAATACCATATACGAAATCATTATTTCTTACGCTCATAATCATATTCGTACTTATACACCTTATGTCTACACTTAAATTCATACTTACTCATTTATGTTCATATTCATATTCATACATTTTACATTATACTCATATTCACAATTATACATTTACGTTATACTTATATTCAAATTTATATTCGTATTCATACAATTATACGTCTATACTTATATTCATATTCATACTCATACATTACACGTTTATACTTACATATAGCCTTATACATTTATGTTTACACTTATACTCGTATTCATATTGATACTCATGCATTTTACTTGTATTCATATGTATAAAGGTTATGCTTTCACTTATATTCATACTCCTACATTTTATTCATCCTTATACACCTATGTTTACTATTATATTCATGTTCATATTATACTCATACAATTTACATTTATACCTACACTTATGTTTACACTTATATTCATATTCACATTTATACTCATGCAATTTACGTTTATCCTTATATGCATATTTACACATTTAAGTTTATACCTATATTTATACTCATACTTATACTCACCCAATACGCTTTATGCTTACACTTGTACATATATCCATACTCACATTCATACATTTTATGAGTATACTCATATTTATACTCATACTCATGCAGTTTATGCTTATGTTTATACTCATAATCATACTCTTATTCATATGTTTAATGTTTATACTTACATACGTATTCATAATTAAACTTATACTCTGCTCATGCTCTTGTTCATTCCCAAAATCTATATACTCGCACCTGTACGTGAGCGAAACCCGAGGGATTCGCTTATGTAAGTCTCATGCTTATTTGAACGCAAACATACTTATATACTACATTTCTTACACGCACGCAATTTTATTATTAGAATTTATGTATACCTTAACCCATACGCAACTAATACAAACTATGTGGATCATGCGACGATCAGTATAATCGCGGGTGCACACGGGATTATAGTGATAAACGCATGAGAACCATAGAGTGTACTACTATGCATGGTAAGACACGGAACATAACATGACACTGAATAACGAAATGGGCGTAACATGGGTGAAACATGGTGGATACGCCGCTGGTACTTCCTATACATAAGTGTTTTCACCATATTACCAAACTTTCGTAAAACATGCCATGAGAAATTCGGTGTTTTGCAGACCCACTTAGACCTGATACGAACTTTAACAACTCATAAATGCATTGCTAAACGCACGATATCCGATTATCCATGAGAGACCCCCATTCTTAACTCATCGCTGTCAATACGCATACCATTATTATACTCGCATTCGTTTATTAGGTTAATTGTTCACTCTTATACCTCCAAATTCCCCGCTATTCTATGCCTTTTATACAAACCCCGTTTGCAATCAACCCTAAAATACTTTCTAACTATTTAAGGCTATTTTCCATTCTTTATTTATGCACAAACATACTTAGTTGGCCGTTACCTCCAAACAGCTTCTTATTTAAAATACCTAACTTCCTCGTTTTCCACCAATAAAGAATTCTCTACAGAACCGAGATTACCAATGCGCTTTAAATCCAACGAAACTTTTCTTACCACCAACAGTGCGGCCACACTTTTTCATCAAAATATATAATGTTTTATACGAAAACTTCCTTCTTAGGTAACATATTTTAAAATACCTCGTTATTTAGTTATTCAAACTTGTTTAAAACTCGCTAGCCTATACAAACACATACACGTTTTACTTATGCTCAATGCCTCGAATCATTTTAGACAAAACAGATCCTTTTTACAAACCTATCTTTTCGTTCCTCGGAACTTCACAGTTTTCAGTGCATCTCAAACTCCCAAGTCTCGATTTTAAACGATCATTCTTCAAGCCAAAATACTTTTTCTCCAAGGTCTTCCTCTTGAATAAATTTTGGGATGAAATTTCCTAAAGGAGGGAGACTGTAACGCCCTGCTTTTGCATACTTTCCATATTTTAGAAAAATCATTTTGTAATTCTATTTTTGGAAACTTTATAATCTTGTATTCGTTCTTTCGTTGTAATCATGATAAAAATCCGAAGCTTGTGTTGGTGCACCTGGTGTTGGTCACTTGTCGAATAGGCTAGATAGAGCGTGTGTTGAATATTGTATAGGTAAGAATCGAACACACGACCGAAATACGGAGATTTCAATGTAAAAGGGATCAAATTCGCTCGAACTTGATGTGCATTTAGTCAAGTTTGCCCGAACCTGTTCTGTGAAGGACAAGTTCGCCCGAACTTGACCATAGCACAGCCGGGCGAACTTGTCTCCCTATATATATGTGTGTGTTCATTTGTCATTTAAGTTTTTGGCATCCCTACGGGAGGTGCTGCCGGATTCTCTCAAGGAACTCCGGCAGCTGGACTTATAAAGATGTATATTCTTTCGGTATGAATGAAGACTTCCGCTACATTCTACTTCTACTCCTTTCTGTAATAACATTCTACCGAATCGGTTTACGTTTATCCATCAACTTCTGTCTAGAGCCGCCTGATCGCGGACACTCAGTTAGTATCAGAGCTACGGTCATCACCTACGCTCATGAATTTGGACATTTATGGACATTAGGAGGGGTTTTATATGTAAATCATCAAATAAACATACAATCCACGGACAAAATCTAAAATTGAACGGATAGGATTGTTAGAAAAGCATTTTCAACCAGATCTATGGTGGAATCATCTCGAAATTCGAAGAAATAAGGATTTTGGATCGAAAAATATGAAAAATGGCTGATTTGGGAGACCAAGTTCAGCCGAACTTGACTTGTGGAAAAAATTTATTGCTCGGTTTGATGAGGCGGGTGTCCAGAAAAAATTGGTGATAGAAATTTTTTCGAAATTTTAACGTCCGATACTGACTATTCGGGGACACCGTCGGAGGCCTTAGAGAGAGGCTGAGATGATGAGGTTAGAGATGGTTGAAGATGAGAGGGTAGTAATTGATTGCAAAGCAATTTGGTGATCATTAGGGTTGAAGACTACCGATGGGCCTTAAAGTAAATTCCGCGTTTGTTAAATACTGAAAATTCCGGATTTAAGGGGGATTTCAGTGAAAAATTCTGTATGGTCAAAATTTGCAAAAATGAGGGGGAATAAAAATTTTTCAATATTTGAAGATTCCGGCATTTTTGAAATTCATGACATTGCAACAGTATTCGGGTGGTTTCCGACTACTGATTAACCGGGAATACAGAGATTTGAGATTCATTTGTAAATTGATCAAGTTGATGTCTAGTTTGAAAGCAGGTGGTTACATAACTGAGTCTTGGAGGAGTTGTTTATCATATTCTGCGGTCATGGTTGTGGATTGACACCTGAGTCACGCGTATGGTTTGGAAGCACACACGACTGCCTATCTTTAACTCTGCTTTGCACATGAATTATTGACTGGACTAACCGCCAGGGGATAAGGATGCTTTGTAGTTTCAGTTGCCCCGGGTTGTACGCGGTACCATGATTAAGGAAGATGATTTATGGGATCAGATCTTCCAGACAAAGAAGTGTACCGGTTGCTGACGAAAGAGATTATCCATTTGGGGTTCTGTGATCACAGGAAGTTCAGATTATTCATATCATGATTCAGATTGATGCTTAAGGGTTAGAGTCCTGATCTCCGGTGAAGGAACAATTAGCTGGATTAGCAGTCGCTAGTACCAGTGAGGAACTGAGGACGTTCAAAACGTTCGGTGATGATCTTAGGAACTAATGACTAGCTCCGAAGACGGATGGTTTCAAAATTACTAAGGAAATCTGATGATAACCTTTGGTGGCCATTATTTTTAGTCTTCAAGCATATGAATCATTCTTCTCTTTGGACTAACCGTCATTGGATGATGTTTGGTGATTAAGTGGCGCTGGTCTACCGGAGATAGCTATATATCTGACATTGTGACTGAAGAAGAAGAATGTGATTTTGATCGCGGACGAATGTTTCTCAGAGTCGAAGTGTTACCAGATTATTTGGTTCCGATGAAGATTTGCTGATTGAAAAAGATTACTGATTTGCTGATCTGGAGTGATTACGGAAATCGGGATTTAAGATTATTGCGGGTAAACATTGATTTGAAGTTTACCAGTGTGGTATTTTGAAGTTCTATCAATTGCTGGTTGAGTTTTGAAGATCGGAAGATCGAGCATGGGAGATATGCGCTAAACTGAACGCGGATGTGGTTAAAGTTGAAGTAGAGAAGCTGCATTGATGAGCTTCAAATTGGTGTCTATTCAAGATAATCTGTCGGTCAAGCAAATCAGAGGAGGTTGGAAACTATGCAACAAATATCTGAACTGGAGATTTCAGGGGAAATTAGACGTTGACAATGCAAACCCGGATCATCAATTAAGGGGGAATTTGTTGACGCGTTTCGACGACATCGGCAGATACCTTGATTGAAGTTGCAGAATATTCAAACACGGCTCAAATTTGAAGACCAAGATTCGACAGTAACGAACAAGTGGGAATCTGTTGGTGCAACTGGTGTTCGTCACTTGTCGAATAGGCTAGATAGAGCGTGTGTTGAATATTGTATAGGTTAGAATCGAACACACGACCAAAATACGGAACAGTGTAAAAGGGATCAAGTTCGTCCGAACTTGACCTGCATTGGTCACGTTCGCTCGAACTTGATGTGCCTTTAGTCAAGTTCGCCCGAACTTGTTCTGTGAAGGACAAGTTCGCCCGAACTTGACCATAGCACATCCGGGCGAACTTGTCTCCATATATATATGTGTGTGTTCATTTGTCATTTAAGTTTTTGGCATCCCTACAGGGAGGTGCTGCCGGATTCTCTCCAGGAACTCCGGAAGCTGGACTTATAAAGATGTATACTCTTTCGGTATGAATGAAGACTTCCGCTGCATTCAACTTCTACTCCTTTCTGTAATAATATTCTACCGAATCGGTTTACGTTTATCCATTAACTTACATCTAGAACCGCCTGATCATGGACACTCAGCTTGGATCATAATGAAATTCATATTTTATTTCTATTCACGTTATACTCATATTCAATTCCAACTTTATAATCCAAAACTTTGATCGTAACGAAATTCGTACTTTATACATATTTGTCTTACATATGTTTCGATCATTAAATACATGCTTAAGCACAAACCGATAATTGTTATACGTGTAAATTCTCATATATATACACTCAATACCTAAATTATACCTACATACGTGTTACATACTTAAAGCATGTCAAAAACACCATAAAATACAAAATTTTAGCTTAAAAAATGGGTGCAAAACCAAACTACAGGGACTAAAAGTGCCAAAAAAACAACAAACTATGGAAATTACCTTCTCGCGGGCTGCGAGCAGATTCACCAAATCCTCTCGCCCCCCGCCAGTCGCCATAATCCGCAGTTAGTTGATCCTAGGTCACGGATTGGGTCATTTTGTGCTAGTTTGGTGTGTTTCTTACACTTAATGCTCACCTAACTCAACCCTAACCTTCAACTATATAACCTGCCTCATTCTCACTCATTTTACACTTTACAAATACTCTAATCCCACCTCTAAACACCTCATAATCAGCTGAAATCAGTAGCAAAGGCAGATTCATCAACATTCACCAAAGTGGGCATAACTTGCTCATTTCTTGCTCTTTTTGTTTGATTCTTCTTCCTACTTGCTTGTATAAGTCTTAGGTATGATCCCACGGACTTTCCATGGCAAATCCAAAGCTGGGAATTCACCAAAAAGACTCCAAAGTGCGCTGAAGTTTCTATTTATACTAAACTCTTTCAAAAACTTATGTTTTCTTCAAACAATCTTGTGTTCTTTTACTTCTAACCAAGTTTATGGTTAGTCAGCCTAACCAAGGTTGTTGTACATGTAAATAAGTGTGTTTTAACACTCTAAACTTTCTGTTTTACATGAGCTTTAAGCTCACAAGTGATGCCAAGTCAAGAACTTGTTGAAGGTGTAACTACAAGGTTAGCTTGGGCTACCTAACTCTAAGTCCACACATCACTTGATGATTTCTCATCATTATCCCAAGCTAGTTTTCCAGTTTTAAAGTGACACAACCCCGTCTAGCCTTTGACGTGTGTCAAAGTGTGCTCCCCGGGTTGTAGTTCACTTGGCTACTTGGTATAGTGGTGACACACCTTGCATTCTTGTCATTTACATTCTTGATTCATATTATTAATATTGTTAATCTTGTTCATGACCCTCCTTGTGTCTATGACACTTGTGTAGTGGTGAATCTTATCGAGGTTCCAGAGTGGATAGTTAATCCTCCCACCTCCTACTTGATTTACATGACACCAAGAGGTTCCAAAGTGGATGGCTCGTCCTCCCACCTCCTACATGACTATATAACTATATATATATATGGACTATATAATATAAATACACGTTAAACTGAAACCTTGATAATGACTACATAATCACTTGTCAAGTTATTAAGTTTCTCACTAACGTGTATAGTTCCTTGTCACGATTCTAGTAGGTCACGAACCTATGAAATCACATCAAACCCATCCGGGTTATCATAGTGTCAAGAACAAGTGCTATACCCTAGTGACTATTTTCTTGCATAACTTACTTTGACACACTTTAACTTCGAATCCTTAAACCCGAATATAAACTTTCCCTTAAACCCCAAACCAAACACAATCATCCTTCTAGTCTCAACAACCTCGTCACATTGGATAATCGGAAAAGCATATGCAATTTTTGTGAATATACTCGATCCCATTTTACTTTTAAACACTTTGGGTGCAACATGTATCTTATACAAAACACCATAGATGAAACTATTCTAGTCACACTATATCCACGCTTAAACATGAAACTATATAATGCTTGTTAATCTCATATGCGATATCCTCATTAACTTCGTACAAGCCTACCTTAACAATTATAGCGCTATAGGATTAACGCACCTCCCGTATTCTTCAGGTATTGTTAAGTAAACTATTTACACCCCTTCGTTTCGACGACATTGGGTAATCACGATTGCGTTAGACTTTGATTTGAACATATAGTACACTGTTTCAACATATTAGTAACTTCCATATTGTTATTCATGTTGGATATGAGCCGTTAAACATTTTAATCCAATAATATGATATATATGAAAACTTGTATACTCGCCAACCTTTGTTGATATATTTTAATACATGTTGCAGGTTGATAGATGAGATGATGCTAAGTGAAGAAACGAGATTTAAGTGGACTTAGATACACACTTAGATTAAGCTATTAGTTTTGATGTTTTGTTGAAACAAATGTTGTTCTTGTTTGGATCTTTGTATGACATTTTTAGTTTTGCTATGAAATCCAATTGAAATTATATTGTCACATAGTGTCATGATATTTTGAGCAATTTGTTCGTCTCATCCCGATTTTCCGTCATCGGTTGGGGTGTGACAAGTTTAGGGACCATTTTTGACAAACTGCAAAAGTCTGCCCAAACCCTTAGCATATGGACTGTATGTACAAATACGAACATTTTCGTACTCAATAAAATCTTGTATTTTATTTTCAAGAATGCATAATTTCAACCGTGGTGTGATTTCGATCATTTTCGCGTTCGATAAAGTCTCGTACATTATTCGTGATCGAACGAACCGACATCCATGATATTTCCTAACCAATATCCAAGTTATCTATGCCTTAAGACCCTTATATAGTCTAAATATTAGGTTAAAAGTGACAAAACGCGACAATACAAGTCCAGGGACCAAATCTACCAAAAAAAATTTGGCCCACAAACTTGGATGAGGACCGTAACCACTATTCCACACGGTCCGTATACACTGACCAGCAATAGGTTTTATCTTGTTCTCCATTCTACCAAGATGCTTCATTGCTTGCCACCTAGCTCAATTTTGCCACACTCCCTCTAGTTGCAACACCTCACTAAACACTTATTATGATCCTAGAACAATCCGACACATTAGGACACATTTGAGATTTATTTATTCCACTGATTCAAAGATGCTTACACAATCCCAAGTGAGTACGTAGTCCCCTCTTTTATGTTTTTAAATGTATTAGGGTGATTCATATGTGTCTATCACTATTTTCATGATTTTCAAACCGTATGATTCTATATACATAGTACTTTATCCATTAACAATTTGAAACTGTTATCTATGGCTTAAATAATGATTTTCAAATTTTTTAAAGACCTTTGTTGGTGCGTATTTGTATTCATGCCTAAAATACAAGCCGATTGGTAGTATGATATAGCGCTATAGGAATTGACACCTCATTCCCGCTTCCTAGGTTTGTTTGGAAGTTTGATTAGGGAATGTCAGAACCCAAATTTACCCCAAATAGATTTACCTTCGTGGTAAATTAATAACGTCAGCGAATAAGGCTAGATGTATTACCAAACGACCACAATGTGTTCATACAAAGTTTTCCAATTAAGCCATAAAGTTTATCTTTTGTTGATTTCATAAACCAAAGTATAGTTTGATATACTACAAAAGTATAATTTGATATACTATCAAAGTAAAGTTTGATAAACTACCGATTCGTTTATTCATAAACCAAAGTATAGTTTGATATACTACAAAATCCTGTTCTTCATAAATCAAAGTATATTTTGTTATACTATCAATTCAATTATTCATAAACAAATGTACATAATGACATACTATCAATTCTATTATTTCAAAACCAAAGTAAATTTTTGCATATATTACAAATCTCTTTATCAAAAAGAAAATTATTTTAGAAACCAAATTTTATCAAGGATTCATGGAATTTTGAAACGGTTTAATCCTTTTCTTTTAATATCTAAATCCATGAACCTAAATCGCAAAATATATGTTACTCACAGGCATTTTTATGCTGACGTTTTATTTTCCCATATGTTTCAGGATCCATTGTTTGATGATTTGACTGCATACTTCACATAGGAGGAACGCGGGCCTTAGTGACTTTAAAACTTGAAAGATAATTTGATTGTATTTGGTTCCGTTATTCCAAGACAATGTAATTCAATAATTCAATAAAACAAAACTTTAAATACCATGTGTTGTGAAACAATTTCCTGTAACGGGACTCCTTGATGTTTCCGCCACGGTTTGTTGTTTTACGCGATCGGGGTGTTACATCGATTGGTATCAGAGCTCTAGAGAATTAGGTTATTAGCATTACTTTTGACCTAGTCTATAACTTTCCTAGGACCCTAATGCGAGTTTTCTTGAGTTTAGATTTTTACTACAATACCATCACCTATCCTTAGGTGATTACCAAAAACAAATCATAATATATCCTTGAAAGTCAATTTTTTTTTCCAAAACTTCACAAGAAATCATCTATCCTTAGATGATTTGTTTTTAGGCTTTAACCCTTTAAAGTTTTTCAAAATCTCGTCAAAGTTTGGGCTTTAGTAATGTGAACATGTGCAATCCGGAAGGGTGGATGCCTGTACCCTGAGTTTTCTGTCTAAGGCTAGACTTTTCGTACAAATCCGCATCACTGGACCAATCACTCCTACCTGGGAACTATTAGGGTGAGTGTCCACTTATAGGCTAAAGCATGTCTTCGCGATACATTATAAAAACCCATTTACTTTGATTAGTCACTGTGTCGTTTGTTTGTTTTAGGTAAAGAACAAATGATCACATTCCTTATGATTCATTGATATTTTTAACATTCAATTTTGATTATCCAATATCATCTCACGATTTTCCCCGCTCTTTTAGAATGCCTCCCCTACACGGCAATGTCCAAACAGTCGAATTGGCTACTAAAGTCTCCCAACAATTAGGCGTACTACTCGGTGGAACCATTAAGTTAGCTGTAGCCATAACTAATCTTGAGAATGAAACTACTCATGAGGCACCAAAGAAGACAAAAGTCATACCTTCAAAAAATCAAGGAAGCGTAAAGCTTCAAAGAATCGTACAGTGATTGCTCCAATTCCGCTTAACCAAGTGGGACTTAGCGAGGTGGCCCCGCCACCCGCTAAGAAACCATATAGAGGAAAAGCACCTCTGTGCATTCAATGTAACTTTCATCATTATGCCAGTGTTCGTTACCGAAAATGTCCAAACTGTGGACGTTTTGGTCATACAGCTAATGCCTATCGTTTAGCCACTACGCCAAACCAATTTATGGCAGTTCCTACTCAACTTATCCCAACCCCTCATGCGATACCTGTTTGTCCTAAATACCCACATGGAATCTGTTTCAATTTGGTTATCCTAATCACTTCAATTGACATGGCTGGCAAATGACGACTCAATGTATGGGCACAAGATTTACACTAGCAATATCAAGGCTTGTGCTGATGTCTGAATAAACACTTAAAATTTTATGTTTTTTGTTTATTTTTTGAGAATCTTGAAAACACTTTGATTGTTCTATAAATATATCTGGTCGTTCCCATTTATTTACAAAACCAATGTGATTACGTGTATATGTGGCATACCGTTACAATACCGACACCGAGGATATTGTTCCTTTCAAATTAAACTACTCTCGTGGTTTCATCCATATTTGTGATAGCTCGTGATCTCCACAAAAAAAATCCTATGTACACATTTCAAAAACATTTTTACCTAATGTACCTAGTGCAGGATATACCTAATTTCAAAAACCTTATACATGATTTCAAAGATATTTCACTGGTTTCAAAACATTTTAACATGGCATATTTACCTAATATACCTAGTGCATGATTTCAAAAAATATTATACATGTTTTCAAAGATCTTATGCACGATTTTCAAAGACATTTTGCTTCGTATGTTGACCTAGCATATCTAGCACATGGTTTTCAAAGACATTTTGCTTCGTATGTTGACCTAGCATACCTAGTACATAGTTTTCAAAACATTTTCACGACATGCTTACCTTGTCCTATACATTTTGGTAAACAAAACACAAATCCCAAATCCTTATAGGATCTTCCTTCTTCATAGTTAGATTCTTGTGGATGGTTAAAGTGCAAATCGAAGTCCTTGATTGGATTCTTTGTGTGCCTTAATGCGTATATTATAATTCAATGTGACCAAACTGAATCACTTTAGGATTATTGTGTTCAGTGGATTTAAATGTTCACTATCCAAATCCTTGTAGAATCTTCCATATTTTAATGTGTTAGATTCTTAGAAGAATATCCAAAGTACTATCTTAAATCCTTAATGGCTTTTCTATGCAAATAATTAGACCCTTGGATTCCAAAGTACTATTCTAGTTAAATAGACCCTTTAGTGGTCTAGTTAAAGAGATCATTCGTTGATCTAGTTAAAGAGATCGTTTGGTGATCTAGTTAAAGAGACCCTTTGGTGGTCTAGTTAAATAGATCATTCGTTGATCTAGTTAAAGAGACCCTTTCGTGGTCTAGACAAGTCATCACGTGTTTATTCGTTTGATTTATCCCTACACATCACAAAATGAACTATGCGGACTATGCAAAGAATTGAGTAATTATGGATGCATACATAATTATAAAATTCAGTCCATAGAAAACGATAGCAAGTTTTGTCATGTGTAAGAACCTATAGTGATAAGAATAACGAAACGGGAACAGTGTAATAAGGGCATGGTGGATACGCTGCTGGTACTTCCTATATATAAAGTGTTCCTTCTTACATTGAAAGTGTGGCGTTATTTAAGTTACTAGAAAAACTGGACCTTGACCAATGTTGTTTTATTTTAGACTTTCCGACTCCAACTTCGAACACACAAATTAGTTTCCTATACTAGTCTTCATGGGAAACATTTATAAACATTCTTATATCCGTTATTCAAAAATCGAACTCCATTTTAAATTCACACCCTCTTCTAGTTATGCTACAACAAGAATATCACTTTGACATTTACATGGCTCTCTTGAGACTCGGTACAATAAAAAATGTTGTGCACCTGTATGTTGGAGTGAAGTTTAAATTTGCGGATCTGAACTCTTTCCTAGAAACAACAAGCGAATACAATTGACAAAGTTCGCTGGAAATCCTACGTGACCCAGAGTTTGGGAATGAGAGGATCCACTGAAAGTGAAACATTCACATCTATTCTCACAAGTTTCCTCTAATTAAATTTCGGGACGAAATTTCCTAAAGTAGAGGAGACTGTGACATTTGTGCCTTTTCAACCATTGTACAAACCCGAACAATCTCGAATCCAATGAAACCTTGTTTTTATTTTCAGGATTTGTATAATTACATGTGACATTGCACGTTTTAAGTCCTCGTACAATTTCAAACTCTCAAACCTTTTCTGGAAGTAAAATCATAAACTGTTACGCAAACGTAATCAGTTTAATGCGACGTACACTCCGGAACAAGGACATAAGCTAAACATACCCTAAATACCCTTTACATAACTTAGAAATAAGTTTTGAGAGGTTCGGTATGGCAAAAACATGCTTATTCAACTTCGAGGACTATTTCTGACAAACTACGAAAGTCAGTCGATTCTCGTATTTTGAATACAGACCTTGTGTAGATATCCAAAAGTTCTTGTAATCAATAAAATCTTGCATTTTATTGATAAGAATGAAAATTTTCGCAACGATTTGCAATTTCGGTTATTTTCGTGTTCGCTATAGCGTTCGTCGTAATTAAGCGAAAAGCACAACCATACAACCGAACAAACTGACATCCACGATATTTTTGGACATAATTCAAGTCACATATACTTTAACTTCCTCATAGAGCTTAAAAATTAGGTTAAAGGGGGTTAAAAGTGACAAAACGCGATGAAACAAGTCCAGGGGCCAAATCGGCCATTTTTGAAACTTCCTGCCCCTGCCAGTGACTTACGGACCGTAAGACAAAGTCCATACGGTCCGTATGGGGTGCCCAGCATAGAAGGTTTGCTGGCAGCCTCTTGTTTCATGCCTTGGAGCCCAAGAACTCGAATTTCCAGCTTGTTTGCTGCAAATGACAAGTGTTAGGACCTCCCTCCTGATCATGCCACCTCTAGGGACACTTGTAATGATCTTAAGGACTCTTAAACACTATAAATAGTAACCACAATCTTCACTTCCGACTTGCTCATTTCACATTTCTTTCTCCCACTCTCTTGGAGCTTGCTTCCAGCTTTGGAGGCCTCCTATTCTGACTTCTTATAGTGTTCCCAACACAAGTAAGTACTCTTCCTTCGTCTATTTCCTTATTTTGGCTATTTATAAGCCAAAAGTCAAACAGTTTGACTTTCTGTTTGACTTTCAGTTCTGAACATAATTGGTCAAGTCAAAGATCAATTAAACTTTGCAACGTGATCGTAATCACAAAGGTTATAATCCCTAGTGATTTCACCTTCTGATTACCACGTTTACTAGGTGAAGTGACGAGTCAAAATTTTAGTCAAAGATGCGCATAATGTGCATTTTACGACGAAACTATTTTTGGGTATCAAAACACCAAGTTTTGATACCAAGTCAGTTTTATAAACTTAGTTAGACATGTTTTGACATCTCTAACTCGTCACTTCTAGTTTAATGCTTTATTAGGGTCGTAAGTCGAGCAGTCTTGTCCACCGCTTTGACTTTTGAATCCGACCCTTTGGTCGATCTTAGGATCCGACCAAACACATATTGTGACAATAGTTGTATAGGGAATAATCTTCTGAGGTTATAGCTTATGGTCACGTCGTGTTGGTTAGTGTTACGATAAGTCACTTCTATGTTCTTAAAAATGACCAAAATGCCATTTTTGCGCATAAATCCATTTTTAAAGATATGTATTTTTGACATATAAACTGATGTTATATCATTTTCAAACATGTTTGCACATTTAAGACTTATCATAGGACTTGTTTAACCATCCGATCACGCGTTTACACATATGAGATGTTAAAGTAACGAAAACTACCTTAACGAGTCATAATGGGTCAAAAGCACTTAGGATCCTTTCCAAATCAGAATGATAAGCTTATTAAACCATATCATACGAGTCCCAATACTCATTTGGTTTGTAAGACTTCATTCTATCTTAATCTCCCGTTCAAAGTCCCGACTTACTAACATAAGTTATCCGACACATTAGGACACGTTTGAGCTTTATTTATACCATTGATTTAAGGATGCTTACGCAATCCCAAGTGAGTACATAGTCCCCTCATTACGTTTTTAAATGTTTTGGGGTGATTCATATATGCCTATCACCATTTTCACGATTTTGAAACCGTATGATTCTATATGCATAGCACTCTATCCATTAACGATTTGAAACTGTTATCTATAGCTTAAATAATGATTTTCAAAATTGGTAAGACCTTTGTTAGTGCGTATTTGTATTCATGCCTAAAATACAAGCCGATTAGTAGCATGATATAGCACTATAGGACTTGACACCACATTCCCGCTTACTAGGTTTGTTTGGAAGTTTGATTAGGGAATGTCAGAAACCAAATTTATCCCAAATAGATTTACCTTCGTGGTAAATTTGTAACGTCGGTGAATAAGGCTAAATGTATTACCAAACGACCACAATGTGTTCATACAAAGTTTTCCAATTAAGCCATAAAGTTTATCTTTTGTTGATTTCATAAACCAAAGTATAGTTCGATATACTACCAAAGTATAGTTCGATATACTACAAAATCCTATTATTCATAAACCAAAGAATATTTTGTTATGCTATCAATTTAATTATTCATAAACAAAAGTATATAATGATATACTATCAATTCTATTATTTCAAAACCAAAGTATATTTTTGTATATGCTACAAATCTATTTATCAAAAAGCAAAGTATTTTAGAAACTAAATTTTTATCAAGGATTCATGGCTATTTTGAAACCGTTTAATCCTTTTCTTTTAATATCCAAAGCCATGAATCTAAATCGCAAAACCTATGTTACTCACAGGCATTTTTATGTTGACGTTTATTTTCACATATGTTTCAGGATCCATTGTTTGATGATTTCATTGCATACTTCACACATGATGGACGCGGGCCTTAGTGACTTTAAAACTTGAAAGATAATTTGATTGTATTTGATTCCGTTATTCCAAGACAATGTAATTCAATAATTCAATAAAACAAAACTTTAAATACCATGTGTTGTGAAACAATTTCCTGTAACGTGGCTCCCGATGTTTCCGCCGCGGTTTGTTGTTTTACGCGATCGGGGTGTTACATGAACACATGCAACCTGGAAGAGTGAATGCCTGTACCCCGAGTTTTCTGTCTAAGGCTAGAGTATCCATACAAATCCGTATTATCAGACCAATCACTCTTACCTGGGAACTATTAGGGTGAGTGTCCACTTATAGGCTAAAGCATGTCTTCTCGAAACATTATCCAAAACATTCGAAACAAATTCCATTTCATCTCACGGCACTTTGTAATCTTATTTCATTTTCAAACACTATCTTTTGTCTTTCATAATTTCAAAATTTTTATCATTTGGATAGGAATTTTTAAACTATTACTACATAATTTCTTTATTAAAAAAAATCAATCAAAAATATTTTTATCTTAAAATATTTTTTTTAAAAGGTGAAGAATTTATAACACAAACCATTAACTTAGTTTGTATTTCCTCATCCAAAAATATTACAAAAGTTTATCTTTAAACATTTCTTACTTCAAAAACAAAACTCACAACCCCATTTTTCATAAATCCAAAAACTAGATTTTTGAATAAATACCAAGTCAAAATTTTCACTTCACTACGATGTTTCATTTAAACCTTTGACGCATCTATGAATCTCACCTATTAATTTCACTAGCAATCATTTCTTCAAAGGATGCCTCCTCATCAGAACACTACCCGAGATGCTGAAATGGCGGCTCTAATCGCCCAACAAATAGGCGTAATACTCAGTGGGACCATTGAGTTAGTTGTAACCTTAACTAGTCTTGATGATAAAACTACTCTTGAGCCACCAAAGAAAACAAAAGCCAAACCTTCTAAAAAGTCAAGGAAGCGTAAGGCTACACAAAACTTTACTGTAAATTCTCAACTCAATCAGGCTACTCACAATCAACCAGCACAACCTCATGCTAGGAAAACATATGCTGGCACCACACCTCTGTGCAACAAATGCAACCGTCACCATCTACATCAATCACCATGCCGCCAATGTACCCACTGTGGACGATCGGGACATTTGGTTAATGCGTGTCGTTTTGCTACCATCACCCAAAACCAAACTGCCGCAAGCCCTACTCAACCTATTGCTCCTCAAGCACCTCCAATTCGACCTCGTTTCCCACATGGATCTTGCTACAACTATGGCGACATGGGTCATTTCAAGAAAAATTGCCCAAAGATTGTTAATGCTAATCCCACCCGTGTATTAGCATTTGACATAAATGCTGACGAGGCTTGCGCTAATGTCAATACACTGAGAAACACTTAAACTTTTACCTTTTCTGTTTATCATCCAAGAACCTTGATACATTTTGGTTGTTTTATAAATACTCTTGTTATTCTTATTCCAATTACAAATTCCAATATGACTACACGTATGTGTAATCTACAACCTTATACCAACTTTGAGTATTCTGTTCTTTACTAGTTTTAACTGAATCTTGCATTTTACGACGAAATGGTTTTCGGGTTTTAAAACATAAACTTTTGACACCAAATCAGTTTTATAAACATAATTAGACATGTCCCAACATGTCTAACTCGTTGTTTCTAGTTAGCACTTATTTCCTTAGTCGTTAGTCGAGCGATTTGTACCGCTTTGACTTTCGAATCTGATGCGTTTGGTCAACTTTAGGATCCGACCAAGCCCTTTATTATGACCATAGTATATTAGGGAATAACCCACTGAGGTTATACCTTATGGTCATATAGTTTGGTTAGTCAAATGACGAGTCGATTATATATTGTTTAAAATGCCAAAAATATCTTTTTGCCATAAAATAGTTTTGAACATATAAGAACATTATTTTGACATCTAAACTAATTAGACAACTTATATAAACTAGTTTTGACATATTAAACTCGTCATAGGACATAATTAACCATCTGGACCCATAGTTACGTTTACGACCCGTTACAGTGGCATAAACCGCTTTAGCAAGCTGTAACAAGTCAAAACACTTTGAAACACTTCCAAATCAGAATGTCTGGTATTATGAACCATGTTATACAAGATCTAACTCTTGTTTGGTTTATAAACCTCATTCTATCTGATCTCTCGTTTCAAGTTTCGATACACTAACACATAGTATCCGTTACACTAGGAACCACTTCAACACTTGAACACTGAGCTTTGTTATTCGATTGAACAAGACTTATACGCAAACCCGTGAGTACATAGTCCCCTCTTTTACGCCTTTAAATGTTTTGGGGTGATTCATATGTGCCAAACTATATTTCAAGTCTACATATTTACTACGTATGGTTTATGTTAGTACATAGTCCCCTCTTTTACGCTTTTAAATGTTTTGGGGTGATTCATATGTACCAAACTATCTTTCAAGTCTATATTTTACTACGTATGGTTTAAGTGAGTACATAGTCCCCTCTTTTACGTTTTTTTCAAATGTTTTGGGGTGATTCATATGTGACCAATTTTTCTTAAGTGTATGGCATATATGTGTTTACTAAGTGCTTTTTTATGTATTATTCTTATTTAGCAAAACACGATTGAGAACACAAACGAAATCCTTATAGGATCTATCTATCTTCACAGTTAGATTCTCGTAGGATAGTAAAGTACTATTTTAAATATTTCTATCTTCATAGTGAGATTTCTGAGAAGTGCTTTACGTATGAACGCGCCGATGGTTATTGTTTGTGTGTAGAGTATTGTTGGTGATTTAGATAACTAAACGAGAGTAATACAATAAGGACATGGTGGATACGCCGCTGGTACTTCCTATATATAAGTGTGCTTATTTTCGTGGCATTACCCGAATCACCATTAGGACTTAGGATTTTAGGATTTAATGTGACCAAACCAAAGTATATTTTGATATATTGCAAATTCTATTATTTCAAGACCAAAGTATATTTTTATATACTACCAATTCTATTATTTCAAAACCAAAGTACATTTTGATATACTACCAATTCTATTATTTCAAAGATGGCATAAAAATTACCTAGTAATAATCATATTGCCATATACAAAACTCTTTTTGTCACAAGTTTCATAATCAAGATAATTTATTGCAATGCTAAACCTTATTGCCATTTATTGGTTCAAAAAGTCCATTTTCAATTGAGAACTCTCGTAGTTGTCAAAGTATTGCAATACCAAACCTTTTGCCAATAATTTGGCTAACAAAATCTATGTATTCACCAGCATTCTTTGTTGACGTATTTTTCACATATGTTTCGGGTTATTGATTATCCAAACATGTTACACATAGGATCGCATCCTGGCCTTATGTAACACCCCGATCGTGTAAAACAACAAACTGCGGCGGAAACATCGTGTAGGACCATCCACGAATAGCTCGGGAACCTAAATTTGTTATCTATTGTCCGATTAGGCGAAAACTAATGACAAGTTAACCAAATAACAAGAATTACTCGTTTAAAGATTGTTTTCATTGATCTAAAGTTCAATACATTCAAGATCCGGATCCGACAGAGCTTCGTCGTCTCTGTGCCAAAATCTCCAACTACTTACAAATGAAATCCCAAGGCACCTATATATAGGAGTGGAAGTTCGCTGGACATGGATGAAGTTCGGGCGAACTTGACCTAGTCAAGTTCGGCCGAACTTGACTTTCCAAAACCCTCCTCGAGCGAACTTGCCTACAAACTCATTTAAATATGCCTCGTTTCATCTATTCTATACATACTCGAAACAAGACTATTCTATAGACATTATGCACCAATAGTCTCCCTCTTGGATATCTACTTTGTCTTATTCGATCTTCAGAAACTCTCGTTTATTCCAGACTCGTTCTCGTGTAATGACGAAGGCAACAGACATATGCACCAACAGACTCCCCCTTGGATGTTGCCGCAGTCATCTTCTTTCATAGACATCTTTGACAATAATCATCATAGTCAGTCTTCAAGTGTCATAGTCTTCTTTGAATGCCTCGTAATCATCAGACTTCAAATAAGTTCCTGATTCTTTATCTTATTCCTTGAATAAGCATTAAACTTTATGATCTTTAAACGTTCTCTTTTCTTCAATTTAACTTGATAAAACTTTAATCTCCAAGCTCCCCCTTGCTATGAGCTGTGCTCCCCTAGCTTTGAGCTTTATCTTCAATCACGTTTCATCCTGCTCCCCTTAAAACTTTACTTCCTGTTTCAAAGTACTTGGGAATTCAAATAAACATTTCAGTTTCTAACTTTGAAATTTTGTATCACATGAATTACATACCACCTGTACAAAACTTGTACTTCAAATTTTAATCTTCATTTTTCAGTTATTTCAAGTTCAAATTAATGACCTTGAAACATTTTACGTTTAAAACCTTCAACTTTGAATTATTGAAATGAAATCCACTTATTTGATCAAGTCCAAGTTAATGACCTTGATTAACTAATTTTGTTTACCAAGTCCAAGTTAATAACCTTGGCTAAAACCGTTTTTCTTACCAGACTTCGATGATCCATTCACCAACATTGGCTCGTTGAAAATCTTTTTGGATTTTAAAAAGTAACTAAAGTATTTACAGAACTTTTAACAAGTAAAGTAAACTATGTACAAACATATTTACAGACATATTTTTTGTGAATTCGTGTCTAAGGATCATATCAGTTTTGTTGAGACACATCACCAGTATCGTTTTAAACTGGTTTACCTAGATTGCCGATATGTTTGTCCACTTAAACTTCATCACGTTTCTCAATTGTTCCAAGATATGTTAGATAAGAATTATGAGACTTGACTTAATTATGGTTCCCACCTCTTGAATATACTCCCGAATCCAGATTCCCTAGATTTCATCTTACAGGTGAGTATAGCGTAATTGATATCTGTATTTGGGTTATGCGAGACCTAGAGAGCTCAGGTTAGTACTATCGTATAGACAAAGAGATGAAGGCTCGTGTTTTAGGTGTGTTCCACTTAAGGAATCTTTTAATCATTGCAAATGATTAGATCTTTCGATTTTTTCAGGTTTGCATGCTATTTGGGGTTTTTTTTAGCAAAAAAGCATTATAGAAGTTCTAGGCTACTGCTTCCGCAAAATCAGAAGAACTTGTATAATACTCCAGATATCAATCATCTATAAAGACCTCATATCTCAGAATCAGGCAACCCTTCAATCGAAATTTCGGAGTACTAAGTCCATATATCCAAGATGTGTTAAACTACGAGATTAAGCAGTTGTAAATTTAGTTTATATCCCGGAAACAATCTACTGAACGTGTAAAGCCTATCGACACATCCACAATAAGACTTGTTTATCACTTTTAAACTTTTCAATTATTTAGCATACTGTGATAGTCCACTGATATACTATCATTTCCTTTTTATGACACCAAATTCTTTTTGTCTTTTTCAATGTTTTTGAATTTTTCAACTTTTTCATATGTTTCTGATTTTTCAACAATTTTTAAAATTTTCTTACTCCCACTAAAATCAAAAACATATTTTTGGATTTTAGATTTAAAGAAATTCTTCTAAAAATGTAACAAACCAATGCGGATCCCGTGACCTTGTCGTCCGATCCTTTTTCTTAAACATGTATCTGCAATTGTTTAACAAACAGTCATTAAACTCATTTACCACTTGTAAAAGTAGTTTAAACTTGTAAGAACTTTGAAATCAGTTTTTCTATTCAACGGTGTGGATTTTCATAATTTTGACTTTTCAAAATTTTTCCTTTTGACAACCACTTGTAATTTCAAAAACTTTTCTTTTTAACTACTCCCCCTCAAAATGACAAAGATATGACATTTCTGGATAAGTTAAAATTAATATGAAGATCCTCAATCCCGAATCAACTTTGATAAGCTGGATCTTGGAACTCCTTCACATGAAAGGATTTAGTTAAAAGGTTCAACCAAGCCTTCTTGGTCTTGGGTTTTGGATATAACTCCTCATACACATCTTCATAATCACTTTCGTATGCTCTTTGATAAGCATATTCAACATCACAAACTTCAAACTCACAATCAACTTTACTTTTATCTTTCTTGATTGATTTGTCATTTTCGGTTTTATCACAAACAATCTTCACTTTTTCAGGTGATTTCTTTTTAGCAATCCAAACTTGAGAATTAACTCTAGCTTTCTTGATATAAAACCTAGAATCATTGTTTGACTTTGAAGTCTCTCCTTTTTGAAAAATTGAATTTTCAAATTTTGATTCATTTTTAGGTTTTATTTCAAGATTGGATTCAACATTACGTTTCATTTCTTTTAAGTCACCGTTTCTTTTTACAATCCTGTTTTGATCATTTTCAGATTGTTTTTGTTTTACCTCTCTTGAAACTTCTTTTCTTCGGGGATACATAGGCTTAGACTTCGGACACTTGCAAGCAATGTGACCAACTTCATTACATTTGAAGCAAGTCCGAGTATCATGAACATTTCCACTAGTGGGTTTTACTCCACTTGTGGACTTAGCCTTGTCCCGAAGTTCCTTTCTTTCTGGAATTCATCGTTTGATTTCTTACCTATCAAGCTTTCCTCCTAAACCGTGCTCGTTCCGTACACAAACTTTAGGTTATTACCTTTGTACTCCTGGAACGTTGACTTTTGGTTCTTCTTCGGTTCATCTTCAGCTTCTTCCATACCTAAACCTGCTCTCCTGTTCTTAGGAAAATCACCATCGTTTCTACGGTAATTGTTAAAATTCCGTTTTGGTTTAGAATAAAACTTCTTTTCATTTTTCTCGAGATCATCTGATGAAACTTCCACAAGTTTAAACAGTTTATCTATTTGATCTTCTTTCACATTCTGAATCAGAAAGCTATCATTGAAATATAATCTATCAGATTCCTTAACCTTGTACATGACAACGTTAGGATTATCACTTAGATCATTTTCTGATGATGTATCGTCACTTTCAGATTGTGAACCAGAACTGTTTGAACTCGAGTTGGCGCTTTTAAAGCTGCCGTCATCAGAATCATTTCCCAAAACATTCTTTACCACATCTTTTACCACCGATTCAATGTCATCGTTTGATTTTGTAAAATCTACATCAATGTTCTCAGGCAATTTTTCTTTCTTTTCTGATAGAAGTAAAAGATTAAATGTCTTTTCAATATCATCATCTTTCTTGCAGCAGTAACTTGCAAGAAATGGTGGAGGAACATTTCCGTAAACTTTACGCTTTGAATTATCAACATTTTCCTCCGACTTGATCGTAGGAAGAATGTGATCAATGACATATGCGTTTGTGGTGTAACTTTTTAGTAATTGTCTGACTCTTTCTGTTTCAATTTTCATTTCGTGAAACTCACGCTTTGTCTCAGCAATTGTATTAATGTACATGTTAATTGCCTTTTGTTTTCAATAACTGTGGCATTTAACACGGTGACATTAGCGTTGAGTTCACTGTTATCTATTTCAACATGTTTATATTTGCCTGATATCTTGTCATAAGCTTCTTTTATGGTTCTGCAATCATAACGAAAGTTTTCGTTATCTTCAGTCAATTCTCTTATGACTTTGACTTTATCCAGACAGGGTTCACAAGGACTTGCGCACTTTGTGCAAGGTTTTTCAACCTCCACAACTTTCACAACTTCCTTTTCAAACATGTTTACCTCAGCTTTTACCTTTTCGGCTTCTGCTTTCAACTCTTCTTGCTTTTGTGTCTCAAGGTAAGCTATTCCTTCTTCCTCTATTTGTTGCATGTATCTTTCCAGAACTGCATCCTCCAGAACAGCTTCTTCCTCAGCTCTCTAATGCTTCTTGAATAGCGTTTTCGATAGCAGCTTCCACAAATGATGTCTTAGATTCATTCACAACCTCTGCCATCATAGCAACACCATTCTTCTTTCTGATGTATTTGTTCCAATCGAAACCATGGTCTTCATAATTGGCAATAAGAGCTTGTTCGGCTTTCTTTGCAGATTTATCTTCAACTTCAACTTGCGTTCTATTCGGATATTATTTGTATTGCAGCGCTTTCTTGTAATATTCATTACCGGTTCCAAAAGGGTTTTGGTTTCCACTAGCTTCTTGGTTATGGCATTCACGTTTGAAATGCCTTTTTTGTCGACATCTGAAACAAGTAACTTTCGTTTTGTCGAAACCAAGTTTATTGCTTGAATTACCAATATCCCTTCCAGTGAGTGCTACCCACTTTGAAACTCTCCGGATAATCGATGCTAAGGACCATTTGATGTCAATCAGTTCCAACTCTTCCTCATCTACCTGATCGTAATCCTCAGCTGTCATTTCAGGATTTCTGATCTTTCCAGCAACAAGACTTTCATACGATTTGTTGGTGCATATGTTTGTTGCCTTCGTCATTACCCGAGAATGAGTCTGGAATAAACGAGACCGAACAAGACAAAGTAGATATCCAAGAGGGAGTATGTTGGTGCATAATGTCTATAGAATAGTCTTGTATCGAGTCTGTATAGAATAGGTGAAACGAGGCGTATTTAAGTGAGTTTGTAAGCAAGTTCGATGAGATGGAACTTGGGAAGTCAAGTTCGGGCAAACTTACACTCTCAACAGCAAACTTGTTTGGCCAAGTTCGCCCATGTTGTTAGCATGCAATGCATGTTCGGACGAACTTGCTTATGCAAGTTCGGGCGAACTTGTGTCTTTTATGGCCGAACTTGTGTTCCTATAAATAGGTGCCTTGGTTATTTCATTTGTAATTTCAGAGATTTTGGCACAGAGACGGCGAAGCTCTGTCGGATCCGGAACTTGAATGTATTGAACATAAGATCAATGAAAACAACGTTTAAATGAGTAATTCTTGTTATTTGATTAACATGTCATTAGTTTCCGCCTAATTGGACATTAGATAACAAATTTAGGTTCCCGAGCTATTCGTGGACGTTCCTACAAGTGGTCAGAGCCTGGATACCTAAATTTGCTGGAATCAAGACAAGAATTTCTCTATTTCATCTCCATTCTATCATTTTTCTTAACATTTTCACATACTTGATGATTTCGTAGTAAAAAATGGGTGATTTTTAAATATGTCATGTAAAACACACTAATAACAAACCCCTAAGAGTTTGGACATCAAATTCAATCAAATTGATATCAAAAAGTTGGAAAAACCATGTTTTGGAAACAAGTTTCAGCCGAACTTAACATCAAGTTCGACCGAACTTGATTAAAATTTCATTGATTTTTATCAAGTTCGACCGAATTTGATAAATTTTTCAAGGTTTTGTATAAGTCCGCTCGAACTTGAAAGAAAATTCAATATTTTTGATCAAGTTCGCCTGAACTTGATCAATTATTGTTGGAATTCTTTCACAAGTTCGCCCGAACTTGATAATTTTCTTGAAATTTCATCTAAGTTCGACCGAACTTACCTGTTTCTTGAAATATCCATATCAAGTTCGACCGAACTTGATAAGTCTTTGACAAGTTCGACCGAACTTGTCTAAGGTTCCTAAAAAAATGTTTTGGAAAAAAGATATAATCGGGCAAAAATTGTATATCGTTAGAATCGTATCGACGAGACGATTTTAAAGATATAATCGGCTAAAAAATGTTTTCGAAAAAAAATTTAAACGTTTTTTAACGTACCGATCGTGCTAAATTTGTCTGTTGCTAATCAATTTCAAAGTGTTTTTTATCATATTTTCAGATAAGTCTTCAGGTTGTCAAGATGGAAGATTTTCACAATGTGTTCGTTTCTCAAATGGCTTCTTCATCAAATGATAATACCCTTGCGGCGAATCAGATGAATATCGACAATGAAATGGGTACTACTCAGAAACCTCTGAAACTAATGAGTATAGATGAGTTTGAAGGATGGAAGGGAAAGTTTGTGAATTGGATACAAGCAAACCAATTCGACAGATGGGTTGCAGTTGAGGATGGCTACAAATGGCCAAAAGATGAGCGTGATCAAGATCTTCCGTTGAACAAGTTTTCACCTGGCGACAAAGCACAGTATGTCGATGAGAAGAAAATGATTAGCTTGATTCAACAATCAGTAAAGGAAGACATTTTGATATTATTGCCAGAGTTTGATACTTCTCAAGAATTATGGCACTCTCTCTGTGACAAATTCAAAGGAAGTGATGAAATGATCAAGAGCAAGAAGGCCTTAATGAAGAAAGAATTCGAGATCTTTATGATGATTAAAGGTGAAACTATGAAGCAAATGATCGATAGATACTGTCACCTCATGGTCCAGATGCGAAGACATGACATCAAAAGATCTCCCGAAGAGCAAATCGAGAAGTTGGCCAATGCACTTCCAGAAGGAGAATGGAAGACATACTTAACGATTCTGAAAAATAGTCCATCTTGGAGACATTTCAAATTATCATCTTTCATCGACAAATTAGAAGGTCATGAAATGGAATTGATGAAGACTGCAAAGTCAAAGAACGCAATGTTGTTCAAGATGTCGGTGTCTATTACAAAGGAGGTATACAAGATACTCTAATTCAAAGCCCGAAAATTCAAACAACATTTAGTGCAAATACAAATTCTTCTCCGAATCAAAGTTCTCCATATGCTGGATATACAAGTGCTAGTTCAAGCTCCTCATTCCAAAATCAGACAAGCCAAGCTAGTTCTGATTCAAATGTTTTCCAGTGTAACATAGCAGTCGATCTGAAGAATGTATTTCCAGAAAAAGTGGCTAAACAGCACATAGCTCTTCTCGCTACCGTTCTCGAATCTTATGAAGCTCTTGTTGCTGGAAAGATCAGAAATCCAGAAATGACAGCAGAAGATTATGATCAGGTAGACGAAGAAGAATTGGAGCTGATGGATATCAAATGGAGTCTTGCATCCATTATCAGACGAGTTACCAAGTTTGTGGCACTCACCGGCAGGGATATTGGTAATTCAAGCAATAAGCTTGGATTTGACAAGACGAAAGTTACATGCTTCAGGTGTCGACCAAAGGACACTTCAAACGCGATTGCAGTAATCAAGAAGCAAGTGGAAACCAAAATCCTTTCGGAAGCAGTAATGAGTACTACAAGAAAGCTCTTCAATATAAGCCATATCCAAAGAAAACGCAAATTGAAGTAGAAGATAAATCTGCAAAGAAATTCGAACAAGCTCTTGTTGCTAATCATGAAGAAGATGGCTTTGACTGGAACAGATACATCGGAAAGAAAACTAGTGTGGCTATGATGGCAGAGGTTGTAAATGAACAAGAGACGTCGTATGTTGATGCTGCTTTGGAGAATGCGTTTCTGGAAGCATATATGTGGAGAACTGAAGAAGAAGAGATAGCTTATGCTGAGATGCAAAAACAAGAAGCTTTGAAAGCAGAGGCCGAAAAGGTAAAAGCTGAGGTAAGAATGTCTGAAAAGGAAGTTGTGAAAGTTATGGAGGTTGAAAAACCTTGCACAAAGTGCACAAGTCCTTGTGAACCATGCCTTGATAAGGTCAAAGTCATAAGAGAATTAACTGAACATAATGAAACTTTTCGTTATGATTACAGAAACATGAAAGAAGCTTATGACAAGATACAAGGCAAATATAAAATGTGGAAAAAGCTAATCTTGAACGTGGTGCTAATGAAAAAATGTTAAAAGCCACATTACTTGATAAACAAAAGGCAATTAACATGTACATTAACACAATTGCTGAAACAAAAAGAGAGCTTCATGCTATGAAAATTGAAACTAAATGGGTAAGCCAATTACTAAAATCTTATACCACTAATGCTTATGTCATTGATCACATTTTACCTACGATTAAGTCAGAGGAAAATGGTGAAAAATCAAAATGTAAAGTGTACGGAAATGTTTCTCCACCACTTCTTGAAAATTACTGTTGCAAGAAAGATGATGAAGTTGAAAAGGCATTTAACATTCTTCTTTGGTCAGAAATGAGAGATGAATTGCCTGAAAACATTGATGTGGACTTTGACAAAATCAAACGATGAAATTAAAGCGGTTGTAAATAATGTGGTGAAAAATGTTTTAGGAAATGATTCTGATGAAAGTTCAAACAGTTCTTGTTCACAGTCCAAAAGTGACAATACATCTTTTGAAAGTAATCTATGTGATGATCCTAATATTGTATTATACAAGATTAAGGAATCTGGTAGATTGTACTTTGAAGAAAGTTTTCCAATTCGGAATGTTAAAGAAGATCAAATTGATAAACTGTTTAAACTTTTGGAAGTTTCATCAGATGATCTTGAAAAGAATGAGAAAATATTTTACTCTAAACCCACACGGAATTTTAACAAGTACCATAGAAATGGTGGTGATTTTCCAGAGAACAGGAGCGCAGGATTGGGTTTTGAGATTGAAGAAGAAGAATCAAAGAAACCAAAGTCAGCGTTCCAGGAATGCAAAGGTAAAAGATAAAGTTTGTATACAGAACAAATACGGTTCAAGAAGAAGCTATTATTGGTAAGTAATCGAATGTTGAATTCAAGAAAGAAAAAGAACTTCGGGACAAGGCTAAGATCAAATTCACAAGTAGATTGAAACCCACTAGTGGAAATGTTTCTGATAATCGGACTTGCTTTAAATGTAATACTGTTGGTCATATTGCTCGCAAGTGTCTGAATATAAAGCTTGTGTTTCCACGAAGGAAGAATGAATCAAAAGAAGAAAAGCTAAAATAACAAGAGATTGTAAAATCCGCAAAAGAATCTGTTTCTGAAATAAAACCCAAAAATGAATCAAAATTTGAAAACTTGGTTTTTGTAAAAGATGAAAGTCAAACAAAAACGATGATTCACGGTTTTATATCAAGAAAGCAAGATTCATGTCACAATCGTGGGTTGCGAAAAAGAAGTCCTCTGAGAAAGGAAAGTCTGTTGCTGCTAAAACTGAAAATGTCAAATCAAAAGAAGCAATTATTAAAACTGATCTTTCAAAGTTGAAAAATGATTTTCTAAAACAGAGAGAAAAAGAAAAAGTCGATAAAGTTTCAAAATTAACATTGAACGAAATGTTTGATGAAAATTTTGATTACGATGATGGTTACGAATTTGATTACGTTGATTATCAAGTTCAACCCAAGACCAAAAAGGCTTGGGTTTCTCTTTTCAAGTAGTTACTTTCATGTGTAGGAGTTCCTAGATCCACTTCATCAAAGTTAATTCAGGATTGAGGAAGCTCCACATCAGATTTAACTTATCCAGAAATGTTATATCTTTGTCATTTTGAGGGGGAGTAGTTAAGGAGAAAAGTTTTTGAAACTAAAAGTCAAAACTACAAGTGGTTATTAAAAGGAAAGATTTTGAAAAAGTCAAAATTATGAAAATCCACACCGTTGAACAGAAAAACTGATTTCAAAGCTCTTACATGTTCAAATTGCTTTTACAAGTGGTAAATGAGTCTAATGATTGTTTGTTAAACAATTGCAGATACAGGATTGAAAAAAAAAGGATCGGACGACAAGGTCACGGCATCTGCATTGATTTGTTACATTTTTAGAAGAATTTCTTTATATCTAAAATCCAAAAATATGTTTTTGATTTTAGGGGGAGTAAGAAAATTTCAAAATTGTTGAAAAATCAAAAACATATGAAAAAGTTGAAAATTCAAAAACATTGAAAAATTCAAAAAGTACAAAAACATGAAAAAGACAAAAAGAATTTGTTGTCAAAAAGGAAATGATACTACATCAGTGGACTATCACGGTATGCTAAAGATTTGTAAAGTTTAAAAGTGATAAACAAGTCTTATTGTGGATGTGTCGGTAGACTTTACACATTCAGTAAACTGTTTTCGAGATATAAACTAAATTTTACAACTGCGTAATCTTGTGGATTAACACATCTTGGATATATGGACTTAGTACTCTGAAATTTCGTTTGAAAGATTGCCTGATTCTGAGATACGAGGTCTTTATAGATAGTTGATATCTGGGGTATTATACAAGTTCTTCTGATTTTGCGGAAGCAATGGCCTAGAACTTCTATAATACTTTCGCTTTAAACCCCATAATTGCATGCAATATTGAAAAGTATCGAAAGATATAATCATATGCAATGCTGAAAAGATTCTTAAATGGAACACACCTTAAAGACGAGCCTTCATCTCTTTGTCTGTACGATAGTACTAACCTGAGCTCTCAAGGTCTCGCACAACCCAAATACAGATATCAATTACGCTATACTCACCTATAAGATGAAATCTAGGGAATCTGGATTCGAGAGTATATTCAAGAGGTGGGAACCATAGTTAAGTCAAGTTTCATAATTCTTACCTTAACTTATCTTGGAACAATTGAGAAACGTGGTGAAGTTTAAGTGGACAAACATATCAACAATCTAGGTAAACGAGTTTAAAACTGAAAGTCATTAAAGGTCAACGGTACTGGTGATATGTCTCAATAAAACTGATATGATCCTTAGACACGAATTCACAAAAATATGTCTATAAATATGTTTGTACATAGTTTACTTTACTTGTTAAAAGTTCTGTTAATACTTTACTTACTTTTTAAAATCCAAAAAAGATTTTCAATGAGCCAATGTCGGAGAACGGATCATCGAAGTCTGGTAAGAAAATTTTCATTAATTTAAAACTTTAAAATTGACAAAAACATCAGTTGTTCACAACGGGTTTAACCAAGGTCATTAACTTGGACTTGGTAAACAAAATTGGTTAATCAAGGTCATTAACTTGGACTTGGTAAACAAAATTGGTTAATCAAGGTCATTAACTTAGACTTGGTCAACTAAGTGGATTTTAATAATTGAAAATCATGAGAATGGTCAAGGTCTTAAATGTTAAAAGTAATTCAAGGTCATTAACTTGAACTTGAATAACTAAAATGTTTTTAAAATGGAGAAGTTCAAACAAGTGTTTCTTCAAAGTAAATCTGAAACGTTTTCTAGTATACTCAAGAACTTTGGAACAGGAAGTAAAGTTTTAGGAAGAGCAGGACGAAACATGATTTATAGTAAAGCTCAAAGCAAGGGGGAGCATAGCTCGCAGCTTAGGAGGAGCTTGGATCTTAAAGTTTTATTCAAGGAAAAAGATAAAGACTCAGGAGCTGAATCAAGTCTAATGGCTAGGGACATTCAAGAAAAGACTATGACACAGACATTACCCAAGAGGAAGATGTCAATGAGAGTCTGATTTGTGCATATATCAAAAGGATGTTACATCAAGATGACTGCGGCAACATCCAAGGGGGAGTCTGTTGGTGCATATGTCTGTTGCCTTCATCATTACCCGAGAACGAGTCTGGAATAAACGAGACCGAACAAGACAAAGTAGATATCCAAGAGGGAGTCTATTGGTGCATAATGTATATAGAATAGTCTTGTATCGAGTCTGTATAGAATAGGTGAAACGAGGCGTATTTAAGTGAGTTTGTAAGCAAGTTTGCTGAGATGGAACTTGAGAAGTCAAGTTCGGCCGAACTTGACTTGGTCAAGTTCGGGCAAACTTACAGTCTCAACAGCAAACTTGTTTGGCAGAGTTCGCCCATGTTGTTAGCATGCAATGCATGTTCGGTGCAAGTTCGGGCGAACTTGTGTCTTTTATGGCCGAACTTGTGTTCCTATAAATAGGTGCCTTGGTTATTTCATTTGTAATTTCAGAGATTTTGGCACAGAGACGGCGAAGCTCTGTCGGATCCGGAACTTGAATGTATTGAACATAAGATCAATGAAAACAACGTTTAAATGAGTAATTCTTGTTATTTGATTAACATGTCATTAGTTTCCGCCTAATTGGACATTAGATAACAAATTTAGGTTCCCGAGCTGTTCGTGGATGTTCCTACACGATTCCAGAACTGTAGCAAGAAGTGCTATGTGCTGTTTCGCAACTTTTTCAGGAAACACATTCTTTAAATCTACTACTATGTTGCATTGGAAAACATTTGAATTAGTAGTGGATTGGCTTGTCTGATGAGATTGACTTTGAGAAGAAGAATTTGAACCAACATATGAATAACCAGAGTTTGGAGAATACTGATTTTGTGACGATTGATCTGATGTATTCATGTTTGCACTAAATGTCGTTTGGATTTTTGGACTTTGAATCAGAGTATCTGGAACACCACCTTTGTAATAAACTCCGACATCCTGAACAACATTAGTGTTTTTGGATTTTGCAATCTTCATCAATTCCATTTCATGACCTTCAAGTTTGTCAATGAAAGATGACAACTTAAAATGTCTCCAAGACGGACTGTTCTTTAGAATCATCAGATATGTTGTCCATTCTCCTTCTGGAAGTGCATTAGCCAGCTTCTCAATCTGCTCTTCGTTAGTTCTTTTGATATCATGTCTTCGCATCTGGACCATGAGATGACAGTATCTATCAATCATTTGCTTCATTATCTCTCCTTTGTTCATCGTGAAGATCTCAAACTCTTTCTTAATCAAAGAATTTTTGCTTTTGATCATTTTATCACTTCCTTTGAATTTTCGCAAAGAGAATTCCATAATTCTTGAGAAGTATCATATTCTGGTAACAATATCAAGATATCTTCTTTTCAGCAACATATTTCTCTTGGTCAATCACTGAAAACTTGTTACGTGTAAGATCTTTATCACGTTCATCTTTGGGCCATGTATATCCATCTTCAATCGCAACCCAGCTGTTGAATTGATTCGCTTGAATCCAATTAACAAACTTTTCTTTCCATCCTTCGAACTCCTCCATACTCATCAACTTCGGTGGTTTCTGAGTAGTTCCCATTTCATTATCGAGGTTCATCTGATTAACCGCAATTTAATTTGACGTTGAGGCTTGTGCTACTCCAGCTGCAAATGTGTTATGGAAATCTTCCATTTTGATAATCTAGACACGTACGCTGAAAACACGATAAAACTTTGAAAATGATTAGAACTACTACAAGTTCGGTCGAACTTGCAGTGAAAGAGTGAAAATTTTTCAGTTTTAGACAAGTTCGGTCGAGCTTGTTGTTGCAGACAAAAATTTCAGTTTATACCCAAGTTCGGTCGACTTGGATAAAAATTCTGATTTTGAACGAACTTGTGAAAGCTTATCAAGAAACAGGTAAGTTCGGTCGAACTTAGATAGTATTTCAAAGAGTTTATCAAGTTCGGGTGAACTTGTGAATGGATTTCAATGAAATTTGATCAAGTTCGGTCGAACTTGATCAAAGATATTGAATTTTCTTCAAGTTCGAGCGAACATACAACAAAAGCTCTTGAAAAATTATCAAGTTCGGTCGAACTTTATTAAAATCAATGAAATTTTAATCAAGTTCGGTCGAACTTGATGTTAAGTTCGGCCATAGCTTGTTTCAATAACATGGTTTTTGCAACTTTTTGATGTCAAAATGTTTGTTGATGTCCAAACTCTCAGGGGTTTGTTATTAGTGTGTTATACATGACATATTCAAAATTGGACAAAATTTGACCGTGAATTCTTCGTTTTTGTTCAAAAGTTCAAAAGTCCATAAATGTCCAAATTCATGAGCGTAGGTGATAACCGTTGCTCTGATACCACTTATAGGTCCGTGATCAGGCGGTTCTAGACGGAAGTTAGTGGATAAACGTAAACCGATTCGGTAGAATGTTATTACATAAAGGAGTAGAAACATAATGCAGCGAAAGTCTTCATTCATTCATACCGAAAGCGTATACATCTTTATAAGTCCAGCTGCCGGAGTTCCTGGAGAGAATCCGGCAGCACCTCCCCGCAGGGATGCCAAAAACTTTAATGACAAATGAACACACACATATATATAGGGAGCCAAGTTCGCCCGGATACTATAGTCAAGTGCAGGCGAACTTGTCCTTCAAAGGACAAGTTCGGGCGAACTTGACTAAAGGCACATCAAGTTCGAGCGAACTTGACCAATACACAGGTCAAGTTCGGGCGAACTTGATCCCTTTACACTGAAATCTCCGTATTTCGGTCGTGTGTTCGATTCTAACCTATACAATATTCAACACACACTCTATCTAGCCTATTCGACAAGTGACGAACACCAGGTGCACCAACAGATTCCCCCTTGTTCGTTACTGTCGAATCTTGGTCTTCAAATTTGAGCCGTGTTTGAATATTCTGCAACTTCAATCAAGGTACCTGCCGATGTCGTCGAAACACGTCAACAAATTCCCCCTTAATTGATGATCCGGGTTTGCATTATCAACATTAGATTCCCCCTGAAATCTCTAGTTCAGATATTTGTTTGCATAGTTTCCAACCTCCTCTGATTTACTTGACCGACAGATTATCTTGAATAGACACCAACTTGAAATTCATCAATACAGCTTCTCCATTTCAACTTTAACCACATCCGCGTTCAGTTTTAGCGCTTATCTCCCATGCTCGATCTTCCGATCTTCAAAAACTCACCCGGCAATTGATAGAAACTTTGAATTACCACACTGGTAAACTTCAAATCAATGTTTACCCGCAATAATCTGAAATCCCGATTTCCGTAATCACTCCAGATCAGTAAATCGGTAATCTTTTTCAATCATCAAATCATCATCAGAACCAAATCATCTGCTAACACTTCGAATCTGATAAACATTCGTCCGCGATCAAAATCACATTCTTCTTCTTCAGTCACAATGTCAAATATATAGCTAACTCCGGTAGACCAGTGCCACTTAATCACCAAACATCATCATCCAACAGCGGTTGGTCCAAAGAGAAGAATGATTCATATGCTTGAAGACTAAAAATAATGGCCACCAAAGGTTATCATCAGATTTCCTTGGTAATTTTGAAACCATCCGTCTTCGAAGCTAGTCACTAATTCCTAAGATCATCACCAAACGTTTTGAACGTCCTCAGTTCCTCACTGGTACCAATGACTGCTAATCCTGCTAACTAATCCATTAACGAAGATCAGGACTCTAATCCTTAAGCATCAATCTGTATCATGATCTGAATAATTGGAACTTCCTTTGATCACAGAATCCGAAATGGATAATCTCTTTCGTCAGCAACTGATACACTTCTTTGTCTGGAAGATCCGATCCCATAAATCATGGTACCGCGTACAACCCGAGGCAACTGAAACTACAAAGCATCCTTATCTCCTGGCGGTTAGTCCAGTCAATAATTCATGTGCAAAGCAGAGTTAAAGATAGGCAGTCGTGTGTGCTTCCAAACCATACGCGCGACTCAGGTGTCAATCCAAAACCATGACCGCAGAATCTGATAAACAACTCCTCCAAGACTCAGTTATGTAACCACCTGCTTTCAAACTAGACATCAACTTGATCAATTTACAAATAAATCTCAAATCTCTGTATTCCTGGTTAATCTGTAGTCTGAAACCACCCGAATACTGTTGCAGTGTCACGAATTTCAAAAATGCAGGAATCTTCAAATATTGAAAATTTTTTATTCACCCTCATTTTTGCAAATTCTGACCATACCAATTTTTTCACTGAAATTCGCCCTCAAATTCGGAATTTTCAGTATTTAAGAAATGCGGAATTTACTTTATGGCCCATCGGTATTCTTCAACTCTAATGATCACCAAATTGCTTTGGTATCAATGACTACACTATCATCTTCAACCATCTCTAACCTTATCATCTCAGCCTCTCTCTAAGGCCTCCGACAGTGTCCCCGACTAGTTAGTATCGGACGTTAAAATTTCGAAAAATTTCTATCACCAATTTTTTCTGGACACCCGTCTCATCAAACCGAGCAATAAATTTTTTTCAATGCTTTTTTTAGGCATCCTGACAAGTTCGGGCGAACTTGTGTGACAAGTTCAGGCGAACTTGGTCACTATGTGATAAGTTCGGTCGAACTTAGTCAGTTTGATGGAAGTTCTGGCAAACTTGGTTGGCCACTTCCAAGTTCGGGCGAACTTGCATGAAAAAGACAAGTTCAGGCGAACTTATGCTTAATTTCAATGAAAATCAGTCAAGTTCGGGCGAACTTGATGAAAATTCATGAAAAACTTTGTCAAGTTCGGGCGAACTTGATGAAAAGTCTTGAAAAACCATGATAAGTTCGGGTGAACTTGACCTCGACAGGTCAAGTTCGGGCGAACTTGGTCTCCCAAATCAGCCATTTTTCACATTTTTCGATCCAAAATCCTTATTTATTCGAATTTCGAGATGATTTCACCATAGATCTGGTCGAAATTGGTTTTCTAACAATCCTATCCGTTCAATTTTGGATTTTGTCCATGGATTGTAGGTTTATTTCATGATTTACTTCTAAAACCCCTCCTAATGTCCATAAATGTCCAAATTCATGAGCGTAGGTGATAATCGTTGCTCTGATACCACTTGTAGGTCCGTGATCAGGCGGTTCTAGACGGAAGTTAGTGGATAAACTTAAACCGATTCGGTAGAATGTTATTACAGAAAGGAGTAGAAACATAATGTAGCGGAAGTCTTCATTCATTCATACCGAAAGAGTATACATCTTTATAAGTCCAGCTGCCGGAGTTCCTGGAGAGAATCCGGCAGCACCTCCCCGCAGGGATGCCAAAAACTTAAATGACAAATGAACACACACATATATCTAGGGAGCCAAGTTCGCCCGGATATGCTATAGTCAAGTTCGGGCGAACTTGACTAAAGGCACATCAAGTTCGAGCGAACTTGACCAATACACAGGTCAAGTTCGGGCGAACTTGATCCCTTTTACACTGAAATCTTCGTATTTCGATTGTGTGTTTGATTCTAACCTATACAATATTCAACACATGCTCTATCTAGCCTATTCGACAAGTGACGAACACCAGGTGCACCAACACATCAGGGAGTCACGTTACAGGAAATTGTTTCACAATACATGGTATTTAAATTTATTGAATTATTGAATTACATTGTCTTGGCACAACGGAACCAAATACAATCAAATTATCTTTCAAGTTTTAAAGTCACTAAGGCCCGCATCCATCCTATATGAAGTATGCAATCAAATCATCAAACAATGATCCTGAAACATATGTGAAAAAAAGGTCAACATAAAAATGCCTGTGAGTAACATAGGTTTTGTGATGATGATTCATGGCTTTGAATGTTTAAAAGGAAATGTTTAACTAATACAAAAGTAGCCATGAACCATTATAAAATGTTTCTTTTATGAAATCATATGAAAATCAAATGATTTAAAAGAATGATGCATGATTAACTTAATAACCAAAATATGCCATGTCTTGTATAAAATATGACGTGTCTTGTTTAAAATATGTCATGTATAAACCATTGTCATGTATAAACAAATGTCTTGTATATCAAAAATGTCATGTATAAAACAATGTTTTTGATTGAACAAAGATCTTGTTTAGTCAAAGGTTTTGTTTTATAAAATCATTGTTTTCATTGTGTAACCATATAAATATGGATTGTTGGCGAATACATTCAAGCCTTGTTGACTATCGGATAAACCCTTATACGGACAAAGGTTTATCAATATTCATTGGATTCTGTCATTCCCTAAGGTCACTTCCAAACAAACCTAGGAAGCGGGAATGGGATTGCCAATCCTGTGGTACCAGTAAATACAACCGGTCGGTGTGATCAATGTTAAGGAATGTATCATTGTCGAGTTCAACGCACCAAAATGTCTAGAACAATGTAAACATGTTGTGAAAAATGTTTTGAAAGAATGTACTACGTATGCTAGGTCAACATACGAAGCAAAATGTCTTTGAAAACCGTGAACTATGTATGATAGGTCAACATACAAAGAAAAATGTCTTTGAAAACCATGTACTAGGTATGCTAGGTCGACATACTAAGCAAAATGTCTTTGAAAACTAAGCACTAGGTATGCTAGGTCAACATACGAAGAAAAATGTCTTTGAAAACCGTGCACTAGGTATGCTAGGTCAACATACGAAGCAAAATGTTTCTGAAAACTATATACTAGGTATGCTAGGTCAACATACGAAGCAAAATGACTTTGAAAACCGTGTACTAAGTATGCTAGGTCAATATACGAAGCAAAATGTCTTTGAAATCAGGTACTAGATAAACAAATCATGTATTATGTCAAGAAAACAAGAAAGTAGTGATAGGCACATATGAATCAAACCAAAAAAATTGAAAACATAAAAGAGGGGACTATGTACTCACTTAGGATGGCGTAAGTGTCCTTGAATCAATGGAATAGACAAAGCTCAAACGTTTCCTAATGTGTCGGATAACTATGTTAGTGTGTCGGGACTTTAAACGGAAGATCGGATAGAATGAAGTCTTACAAACCAAACGAGTGTTGGGCATCATATGATATGGTTTAATAAGCTTAACATTCTGATTTGGAAAGGATCCTAAGTGCTTTTGACCCGTTATGACTCGTTAAGGTAGTTTACGCTACTGTAACGGGTCATTTGAGTAAATATATGTTCGGATGGTTAAATATGTCTTATGATAAGTACTACATATTAAAACATGTTTGAAAGTAGTGATAGGCACATATGAATCAAACAAAAAAAATTGAAAACGTAAAAGAGGGGACTATGTACTCACTTAGGATTGTGTAAGTGTCCTTGAATCAATGGAATAGACAAAGCTCAAACGTGTCCTAATGTGTCGGATAACTATGTTAGTGTGTCGGGACTTTAAACAGAAGATCGGATAGAATGAAATCTTACAAACCAAACTAGTGTTGGGCATCATATGATATGGTTTAATAACTTAACATTCTGATTTGGAAAGGATCCTAAGTGTTTTTGACCCGTTATGACTCGTTAAGGTAGTTAACGCTACTGTAACAGGTCATTTGCGTAAATATATGTTCGGGTGGTTAAATATGTCTTATGATAAGTATTACATATTAAAACATGTTTGATAATGTTATAACATCAGTTTATAAGTTAAAACTTTGGTTACATATGCTTAAAATCAATTTATGCGCAAAAAGGGTATTTTTGTCATTTTTAAGAACATAGAAGTGACTTATCATAACACTAACCAAACGACGTGACCATAAGGTATAACCTCAGTAGGTTATTCCCTATACAACTATAGTCACAAATATGTGTTTGGTTGGATCCTAAGATCGACCAAACGGGTCGGATTCAAATGTCAATGCGGTGGTCAAGACCGCGCGACTTACGACCCTAATAAAGCACTAAACTTGAAGTGACGAGTTAGACATGTCAAAACATGTCTAACTAAGTTTATAAAACTGGCTTTGTATCAAAACTTGGTGTTTGGATACCCGAAAATAGTTTTGTCATAAAATGCACATTATGTGCATCTTTGACCGAAACTTTGACTCGTCACTTCACTTAGCAAACGTGGTAATCAGAAGGTGCAATCGCTAGGGATTATAACCTTCGTGATAACAATCACGTTGCAAAGTTCAATTGAACTTTGACTTGACCAATTATGGTCAGAACCGAAAGTCAAACAGAAAGTCAACTGTTTTACTTTTAGCTCAAAATAAGCTAAAATAGTGAACAAGACTAGGAAAGAATACTTACTTGTGTTCTAGGAAGGCAAGAATACTCAGTAGGAGGCGTCTAAGAAGAAGCAAACTCCAAGAATGAGTAATTAGAGAGAAAGAAATGAAATGAAGAAAGAATGAGGTCGAACATGGACGCTATTTATGCTTGAAGCTTGATCATAGGATCATGCCAAGTGTTAGGAAGTGTTCCAAGATCACAACAAGTGTTTAGTGAGGTATAAGGATCTTAGAGTGGTTATAACACATGTCACTTGCAGGTACAAACTAGGAAAATTCATGGACTTGGGGTGCAAGCAAAAACAACCAAGGGTTACAAGGAAAATTTGCCAGTGCCTACCGTAGCTTATGCTTGCTATTGTAAGCTACCCTGGCCACAAGTTTCATTTTAGGCAGATTTGGTCCCTGGACTTGTTAAGTCGCGTTTTGTCACTTCTACCACCCGTTAACCTAACTTTTAAGCTCTATGAGGATTTTAAAGCATATATGACTTGAATTTTGCCCAAAAATATCGTGTATGTCGTTTTGTTCGGTTGTACGGTTGCGTTTTTTGCTTAATTATGATGAACACTATAACAAACACGTAAATGACCAAAATTGCGCAACAATTGATATTTTTGCATTCTCATCAATAAAATACAAGATTTTATTGATTACAAAAATATTTGGATTTGTATATGTGGTTCGTATTAAAAAATACGAGAATCGGCGTACTTTCGTAGTTTTTCGCCAATAGTCCTTGAGCTTGAATAAGCATGTTTTTGTCATACCGAACCCCTCAAAACTTATTTCTAAGTTATGTAAAGGGTATTTAGGGTATGTTTAGCTTATGTCCTTGTTCTGAAGCATACGTCGTGTTAAACTGATTACATTTGCTTAACAGTTTATGATTTTACTTCCCGAAAAGGTTTGAGAGTATGAAGTTGTACAAGGACTTAAAACGTGTAAATTTCACAAGATTTCATTGGATTTCAAATTGTTCGGGATTGTATAATGGTTGAAAAGACACAAATGTCACACTTAGACTTCTTTAATCAAAAGACAATTACATGTATTCTTTGTATTGTAAAACAATGTTAATATAATGAAACAATTTAGTACCATGTGTTATGAGCAATTTGTAACGTGACTCCCTGAAATTTCCGTTGTGTGTTCTTATATTACGCGATTGGGGTGTTACATAAGACGTGATACTTTGAATATGGTTGTGTTATATATATTGCTTTTATAAAAGACTAGCACAAGTAAATACTTTTAGCCTATTTTATTTATAAAGACTTGGAATATGGCTTTAGCCACTTGGTTGGGTATTTCAAAATGGTTAATATTGTCAAGAAATGCAAATAATCTGTTTTAATCTGTATTGCTTGATAATTTAAACATTTGGGGGTTAATACGACCGTGCATGTGCGTCCCAACTCATTTAATTGCAAATGACCATGACATAAAGCACGGAGTGTGGGCATACACTTGACACACACAAATAATAAATATAAATATATATATATATATATATATATATATATTTATATATAGGATAAGTATCATTATAGAACACTAATTATTGCGAGAACAAAAAGAACAACTCTAAATCTCTAAATTTTGGGATTTAAGGTTCATATTTTTTAAATTTTATGATTCTAACATTTATATGTGTATTATATATACATAAAAACATATATTTTTAACTACAGATAACCTACATACTTGTAGGTAATTTAACCTACACATAATGTAGGTCCCCGGGACGGCAGTTCTAGACGGAAATTTGGGTAAATATAACCGATTCGGTAAAATGTTATTAAAGAAAGGAGTAGAGACAGAATCAGCGGAAGCATTCATTTCATTCATACCTAAAGAGGATACATCTTGTCAGGCTAGCGGAGATCCTGGAGAGATTCCGCCAGCGTCTCCCCTCGGGGAGCCTCTAAAACTTACAAACAAATGAACACACGACACATATATATAGATGAGTAATTAATACAAGGAGAGTCCCATTCGTACGAATGGTGTCCCACTCATACGAGGGGTGTCTTCCTCGTACGAGCTGACACCTTTGCTCATCTAACGTTCGTACTATGGTCGTGTGTTCGAATCTAGTCTATATAATATTCAACACACACTCTATCTAGCCTATTCGCACAGTGACGGACACAAAGTGCATCAACAGTTTCCCCCTTGTCCGATACTGTCGAAGTTTGATCTTGATCTTGAAATCTCAGAGCCGTGTTTGAATATTATGCACCTTCAATCAAGGTATCTGTCGATGTCGTAGAACGCGTCAGCAAATTCCCCCTGAATTGATGATCCGGGTTTGCATTATCAACATTAATACACCAATTCCCCCTGAAATAATTATCTCCAGCAATTAATCTTCAGTTCTTTGGTTGCAAGGCTTCCGACCTCCTCAGATTTGCTTGATTGAACAAATTTTCTCGAACAAATACAAATCTTGAAGCTTATCAATGCAGCTTCTTCATTTCAACAGTAACCACATCTGTGTTCAGTTTAGCGCATTTCTCTTATGCTTGATTATCTGATCTTCAAAACTCAACCGACAATTAATAGAAACTTTGAATTACCGCATTAGTAAACTTCAAATCAATGAATACCCGCGAAAATCTGAAATCCCTATTTCTGTAATCATATCTAAGCACACTCCTGGAAAAATAGATCATCAAATCATTAATGTTCTCAATTAGCAAATATGCATCGGAATCAAATTATCTGTCAATACGCAATAATCTTCTCTTCTTCGTTCAAGTTCATACATGTAATCTTCATCTTTCACAACAATCCCAAATGTATAGTCTATTTGGTGAGCAACTGGACACTTCTTTATCTGAAAGATCCATTATATCATCTTCTTTACTCATATGATTCCTTGTACACCCCGGAGCAACTAAAACTACAAAACATCCTTATTTCCTTGCGGTTAGTCTGAAAAACAATTCATTTGCCTTGCAGAGTTAAAGATAAGCAGTCTTGTGTGCTTCCAACACAATATGAAGACTTTAGCGTCAGTCCACGACCATGACCTTAGAATCCGATAGACAACTCCTCCATGACTCAGTTATGCCACCCCAATTTTACAAAAAGTCGACATCAACTTGATCTCATCTCTAATGAACTCAGACTACACTTTGACCTTGTACAGAAAAATCCAAGATACTTTGCATCTTCAGATAATCTGCATCGAAAACCACCCAAATGCTAGATGCACCGTCCGAATTTCTAAAAATGCCGGAATTTTCAATGTTTTGACAAATTTTTATTCCCCCTCATTTTTAGAAAATCCTAACGTTTTGAGCATCATCTCACAAAACCCAAATTTTGCGAAAAATTTCCCAAAATTGCAGTTTTGATGAAATGCGGATTTGACACTAGGCCCATTAAAAGTCACCACACCAAATGATAAGCAATCTGCACAGGTTTCAATGACTCCCGATATCTTCATCATTTTATGACCGTATCATCAAATATGTATTATGAAGCTCTAGGCGGTGTCCCCGAACATGCCGATTAGGCGTAGTCTCGTCAATACGATCAAAAAATGCTTTTTTTGGCACCTCACTCGTACGAAAGTGACCAATTCGTACGAAAATGACTATTTTGTACGAAAGTGACCATTTCGTACGAAAATGACCAAATTCGTACGAAAGTGACCATTTCGCACAGAGAGACCTGATAACATTTTTCGATCCAGAATCTTTGTTTCTTCGAATTTCATGACGATTTTTGCACAGATCTGGTCGAAAATCAGTTTCTAACAATCCTATGGTTTTAATTTTACATTTTGTACAAGGATTGTCCATTTAGCGTAGGTGATTCATCAACTATTAGATTGATTGAATCATTTCCGTAGCTCTGATACCAGTTGTAGGTCCCTGGGACGGCGGTTCTAGACGGAAATTTGGGTAAATGTAACCGATTTGGTAGAATGTTATTAAAGAAAGGAGTAGAGACAGAATCAGCAGAAGAATTTATTTCATTCTTATCGAAATAGGATACATCTTGTCAGGCTGGCAGAGATTCTGGAGAGATTCCGCCAGGGTCTCCCCTTAGGGAGCCTCCAAAACTTACAAACAAATAAACACACGACACATATATATAGGGATGAGCGATTCGTACAAGGGGAGTCCCATTTGAACGAAGGGTGTCCCATTCATACGAAGGGTGTCCCATTCGTACGATGGTTGTCCCGCTCATACGAGGGGTGTCTTCCTCGTACAAGCTGACACTTTTCCTCATCTGACGTTCGTACTATGGTCGTATGTTCGTATCTAGTCTATACAATATTCAACACATGCTCTATCTAGCCTATTCGTACAGTGACGGACACAAAGTGCATCAACACATAACCTACATATGTGTAGGTTATATAAAAACTGGAAATTTTCCATATTGTGTTTTGAGTTCTAATGTGAGAAACAATAAGTCTTACATTTGTAACATTTTCATTTACTTTTTATGTTTTTAGTATTGAAACCATCGGTGATTCATTTTTTTCTGCGTGTTCTCGCAATATTTAGTGTTCTGCATAGAACATATATATATATATATATATATATATATATATATATATATATATATAAAATGCAGTGTGTCTATTAATCATGCACCAGCATTTGATTTCCAGTCCCACGGCTGTATTAACAAACATTTAAAATTGGTAACAAGAGATAGTTTTTTCCAAGTTTTCTAAAATAAAATACCAAAGGGTATCAAATGAAATATTGAAAAGATTTCAAAAGAGTCAGTTATTAGTATTTACCAGTTTGAAAACTGACTTATTTTCAAAAGACTAAGCGTAGGTTAGTGCAAATACGCAATAGGCTAGAGTGGCCTTGGTCTTCGAACTTGGTATTTGCAACTCTTTGACGAGAGACCCATTATAGTCTCAAATGGCTTTTCTTTCGATCCTGCTTGTGGATATTTTGTATAAACATCTTGTATAAATTTTATTTATTATATTCAAGCTTTTACGTTTATTACTTTATTTTATTCCATCTTCCGCTGCCAATTGTGATACTGTTATGAATCGTCACGCATAAACCCCAACTCCGGGCCTACGGGGAAATCTGGGTGTGACAGGTTGGTATCAGAGCCATAGTTTGAGCGAATTAGACACTAGCCTTTTGTGTCTAAGCTCAAATATCACACTTGCTGATTCCACAGGAAAATTTTGTGTCTAAGTCTTCCTGTAAGGCTAGACTAGAAATCCTATAGTTATTAGTGATTAGAATACGTATATTTGACAGGAAAATGCCGCTAAGATGTAGAGGAATGGGAAAGGGACCCATGAGAGGCCAAGGACCTTCACAACCACAACAATCTCATTCCTAACACTCCCACTACCATGAATCTCACTCATCACAACCTCCTCAACATTCCTACTCACACACCCCCAATCACATGACTCTTTCCATGCATCTAACTACCTGAACTCCCCACACCCAGTCAAAACCAGTTAGATAACGATTCAGACCCACAAATGCCGCTATCAGGAACCAACCAACATCCCATAGAACTATCTAGCGATAGTGCTTCTTACGTAGGTTCGCTATATCAGGGTCTTGATGAATTGGACTAAAAATTTGGACAATTTACTTTCTACCATACCCTCAAGCATCCACAACCTGCATACCCACCTCTTGCAACTCCAGCACCTCCACAGGATGACACAACAGTGCTACCACACTAACTCGTGGAGCAGCAACAACAACAACAGTGACAAAGGAAGACCCATACTAGCATTCTAATGCCGGTGCGTGTCGGAGAATGTTCTGGTTCTCTATATTACCAAATAAATAAATGAAGAATTTAAATTGTAAGCAGATTAGATTATGATATAACACGCTTCTTACAAAATTAATATTATATTCTTAGTGAGTACATATTTTATTTAATGCATGTAACTATTAAAAAATATTCCAAAAGTATTGGTACTTGTATTACTAAAATTCCTTATACATTTTAATAATGAAACACCTTAAAAGTCAAATGATGAATCAGGTTTTGGGAGGTGGGAAGAAAAAGCAAGGTATAGGCGCATGGCAAACTAAAAGTTTAAAGGAAAGATCAAACCTTAGCAGCCATAATCTGAACCTTTAAAAGTATACTATTTTCCAAAATGTTAGATTGTCAAGTAAACTTAACAAAAAAAAATATAGTCAATCGTATTTGTGACCAAATAAATAAATGAAGGGTTTAAATTGTAAGCAGATTAGATTATTATATTTCAAACATGCTTTTAACAAAATTAGCATCATATTCTTAGTGAGTATATATTTTATTTAATGCATATAACCATTAAAAAATATTTCAAAGTATTGGTACCCGTATTACTAAAAGTCCTTATATGTTTTAATAATGAAAACCCCTAAAAAGCCAAAGGATTAATCAGGTTTTGGGAGGTGGAATAGTAAGAGGTCGGGAGAAGAAGTGGGGTATAGGCGCGTGGTAAGCTGAAAACTTTAAAAGGGAAGGTGAAAACCTTAGTTGCGAAATCTAAACCTTAAAAAGTCTACTATTCTTTAGAATATTAGAGTGTCAAGTAAATTTACAGATATATATAGCAAATCGTATTTATGTTAAACCTGTTAGTGTATATTGTGTGTGTCTGCCACTGTATGAATAGATAGAGCGTGTGTTGAATATTGTATAATTGAGAGTGAGATACGAACACATGAAACTTTAGAGAGGATGAGTCATCCACGCAAAAGTAGTCATCCGCCCCAAAGATCATGTCTATAAATAGGAAGTTATGTGTTCGAAGTTCATTAGTTTTGGGAACGGCTGGAGTCTCCGGCGTGTAAAATGATGTATGCTCTTTTGGTATTAAAGGAAGCTTCTACAATACCGATCTAGCTTTATCTTATCCAAACTTCCGTCTAAACCACCGTTCCGGATCCTAACAGTGGTATAAGAGCTATGGGGGGGCTGGTATCTACTAGAAGACTCAAAAATTCAAGTTTGAAGATCTTCTTTCTACTCATTTTTCTATTTTCTACACTTCTCACGATTCAAATTAGCTGAATTTTTCAGAGGACCTATATTTTTCATGTTTAAACATCATGTCCGAAGATTAGCACAAAAAGTAAACCGTTTTCATGCCCAAAATTGAAAAAATCATGCCTGAGTTCATTCGCACGGAGGAAGTGATTCGTACGGACTAGAGGGTTCATTCGCTCAAAGGAAAGATTGATCCGCATGAAGGAGATCTCATTCGCTTGAAAATATGGTTCATTTGCATGGATCAATAATTCATCCGCACGAAAAAGGATTACGTAAATCTTATAAGAAGAACTTCTTTGAGAATAAAGGTAAAAGATTTTTGAAGACCGAACAAGACTGTGGCAACATCCAAGGGGGAGTCCGTTGGTTCATAATGTCTATTGCCTACGTCTTAGTGTCGTGTCATGATTTATAGAACAGTATAACAATGTAATAGGTTGAACGGTTGTTTGGTTTTTGTATTGTAAAGTTCCTTATTCGTACGGATGAGCTGATCTGCACAAATGAGTGTCTCATCCGTACGGATGAGTGGTCCATCCCAAATCACCTAATCAGTGTCTATAAATAGGTGTCTTAGGTATGGGAGAACTAACTATTCACTTTAGAGGCGAGGCTCTGTCAAAATTCAATCGTGTATTGTTATACCTTTGAAAGTTAATGGATATTGAGAAAATTGAAGAATTCTTGGGTTTCTACTTTTCTATCATGGATTCCGCACATTATATTGAAGATTAGATATCACCGGGAGCTATAAAGTTAATCAAACCGATCCTAACAAAACCAAATAAATAAATGAAGAATTCAAATTGTAAGTAGATTAGATTATGATATTTCAAATCTGTTTCTTACAAAATTAACATCATATTCTTAGTGAGTATATATTTTATTTTATGCATGTAGCCATTAAAAGATATTCTGAAGTATTGGTTCTGGTGTTATTAAAAGTCCTTATAAATTTTAGGGATATTGGATTTAAATAATCCGAACTTTCACATATTGGCCGATAACACTCTGAACTTTCAGTTTGGACAGCAGCACTCCCAACTTTCAACTTATTGGTCGATAACACTCCAAAACCAGTGCCACGTCAGCTGTCACGTCAGCATTTGGGAGTGCTATTGGCCAATAAGTTGAAAGTTGGGAGTGTTGTTGTCCAAACTGAAAGTTCAGAGTGTTATCAGCCAATATGTGAAAGTTTGGATTATTTAAATCCAATATCCCTATATTTTAATAATGAAAATCCCTTAAAAGTCAAATGATGAAACAGGTTTTGGGAGGTGGAATAGTAAGAGGAGGGGAGAAGAAGCATGATATAGGTGTGTGGCAAGCTGAAAACTTTAGAAGGAAAAGTGAAAACCTTAGTGGTCAAAATCTAAAACTTTAAAAGTATAATATTCTTTAGAATATTAGAGTGTCAAGTAAATTTAACAAAAATATATAGTTAATCATATTTATGTTAAACCAAATAAATAAATGAAGAATTTAAATTGTAAGCAGATTACATTATGATTCTTCAAATCTGCTTCTTACAAAATTATCAATATATTCCTATTGAGTATAGGTAATGCATGTAGCAATTAAAAAATATTTCAAAGTATCAAAGTATTGGTACCTGTATTACTAAAAGTCCTTATTATGCTCTCTGATTATCGATTGGCAATATTGTAGCATTGCTTTGATGATTTCACAGGTTACTACACGAAACATGTACTAATTGCAACTATGGGAAACATCAGGTCATATTGCCATACTTAAAATGAGAACGAGAACATGTTTGTATTAGATTTAAGTAATTTTAATAATGTTCCCATTGTTCATTCATTTTGTTGGGAAGATGCTGAACAAATAAAAATGTTGCTAATTCTGATTACAAATTGGTGTTTTTTGAATTGAAGAAACTATATTTTGAACCAAATGGTTATTTAGAGTAGGTGTTAGCATTGATATGGATGTTCCCTTGATACTGACATGATGATTGAGGAAATACAATCAATTTTAGAGGCTCAAACATCCTATTATTTTGAAGAACTGAAGATTACTATCACCTTTTAGTAAGTTAACTCATTATAATTGTTATTTCAAGTTTAGTTGATTATTGTGTGTACATACTCAAATTGTATGCATATGGATATGCATATATCCCATAGAGTAATTTTAACTTGTTACTCGAAACACATACACACACACAAAGGAATGAACAAAGAGAAGATCATTTCTAGAATATGCTCCCCATGATGTCAAAATGCTTTTATAGATGGTTGTGTATATGACGTTTGGTTGGTGACATATAAATTGTAGATATATAAGTAGAATATCTTATGTTGCTTAAAATTCGGTACTTAAAGGGTCTTCAATTTACTTGAATTAGACATATGCTATTGTGTCTGCAACTATTCTTTAGCTTAATGTAACAATTGTTTTCCTTTAATATTATGATTATCTTTGCATGTTAAATTGTTTTTCTTTTTCTTTTTTGTTAGCAACTTGAGAAACATCCATCCCTTTTAGAAAAAAAAGTTGTTGTGGCTTCATTTGGAAAGATAATTTTTAAAACTGTTTGTGTATCTCAATGCCTCAAAACTGGTTGGATTAGATTCGGTTTTCTTATTTGGATGGGTCAATCAATTAGGGACGCTAAGTCGAAGTTTGCATTTCCTACCCTAGCTTTGGGCGACGGTGCTGGTGCTGCCACTGTTGCTAAATCCACCCTACGACTGATCTCAAGCTTTACATCTGTCACCACTACCACGATTGTATTTGGTTAGTTTTGTTTAAATAAATCGAGTTTGTTGGTGGTAGTTTAGTGTGGTAATATATTAGGATTGCCTTACCCACCATGTATATGTTTTTGTCAATATCAAATGTCACAAAAATATGTGGGATATATTAAAATATAAAGAAAAAATATACTAATATTTTAACTAAACCTTTTTTCAGTTATGAGTGATTTTTTAATTGTCTTAAAGAAGGCATTTTCATCATTAGTAATGGCTTTTTTTACCACCTGACATAGTTAAAAGCATGTGGTGCTCTATAAAGTAATCTAAAATGTAAGTGAATCTAATTGAATAAATTGAATGTATATATGTGTGTGTCTGACCTGCATCACCCATAGAACTCTCATAAATAAACATATTGTCTTTTTTGGTTATTAACCCCTTAACAAATGAGTTTTGCTTACATAATTATTATATTTTGAATTATATATATGGTAATGGTACATTGGTATTGTAATAAATGTAACAGGTATTTGCATTTTGACTCAACTTGAGAATAAACTATTTATTTGTCTGTGCTTTAAGGTTTTCTATGGCAGATTGGGCATCGTGTTTGATTGTTGAACGTATCACTCTAGATTAAAGGTAATACATGGTGTTTCATCTCAAGCTCTTGCATTTGTAGCTTGTATTTGAACCAATTGCTTGAAGTTAAAGGTAAGGTGTTGAGGTTGCTGCATCTTTTGGATTTAAGTTGATGTTCTCTTTTTTTTTTAGTTTTGTGTTCCATCTTGATAAATTGCCGACTTGAGGAAGCAAGCCAAATTGTTGCATAGTTTATGTATGTAATTATCAATAGCTTGCTTTTTGTTTCTCCTGAGGTCAGGAAGGAAGGAGAACGAGTATCAGGTCAACAAGAAACCGTGGTCAACATGCTTTAAAGGCTACACTCCATGGGCATGAGAAGCCATGGATTATATGTTTTCTACATACTTTATAAGTTATCTAACATTATCTTTTTTTACAAAAAGATAAACAGGTTAAGAGTGTGGGATGTATCAGTATCAAGTGAATAGCAAAAACATGAACCTTTATGATTCTTTTGGTAATCTTTACACTAACGGGCGTTAATAGCTCCTCCGCATCCCAAAGCGCGTTGCCTGGACGTGTGAATGTAATGACCGCCGTAATATGCAATTTAATTTTTTTCTTATTTCATTTAATATGTAATTTCATGTATATATTGTTTATTTATATAGTTATAACTTATATTTATATTGTTTGTGTATAAAGAAATCTTTAGACTTATGAATCTTTCTTATTTGTTTACCGGTTCATTGTAATTTAATCTTTTACATAAGTAATGCAAAAAATCATTCAAGATTGCCCAATCACTAGTTAGTGCTAAGAGTTGGTGTGCCGCTATATCTATTACGTAACATTGGCTAACAAAATGGTTTGTGTAATGGAACAAGGCTATAGGTAAAAAGATGTATAATTGTGTAATAGAAGCGGAGATAATATTGATATTCGCACCTTTATACCTAGAATTAATTTTACACTATTGGAGAAAAAGATTCCTTTCACATTTCTAAGAAGACAGTTTCCATTAGTTTTATTTGTATGTTTCGTAATAACAATTACTATCTAGGGTGGTTTATACTTGAAATAGTCGGTTTTAACCCATAGCCAGTTGTATGTCGTTGTATCAAGAGTAAAAACCAGAGATGCAGTCAAATTACTTATATTAGACAAAGACGACAAACCTACACATAAAACAACAAATGCGGTATATAAAGAAATATTTAACGACTCGTGATTTTTTGGTATACATCTATTTCGGTTCATTGTAATCTAATATTTACGTAAGTAATGCAACGTTTCTCTCATTTCAAAGTTTATGTCAATAGTGTTAAATAATATAATTTACTTTGAATAACCCGTGTAACACACGGGTCCTTAAACTAGTTATTTTATAGTGAAACCTATTAAAAGTCAAATAATGAATTACATTTTGGGAGGCGGGAGAAGAAGCAAGGTATAGGCGCGTAGCAAGCTGAAAACTTTAAAAGGAAAGGTGAAAACCTTAGTAACCAAAATCTAAATCTTCAAAAGTATACTATTTTTCAAAATGTTAGAGTGTCAAGTAAATTTAACCAAAAAATATAGTTAAGCGTATTTATGTTAAATCAAATAAATAAATAAATAAATGAAGGATTTAAATTGTAAGTAGATTAGATTATTATATTTCAAACATGCTTTTAACAAAATTGGCATCATATTCTTAGTGAGTATATATTTTATTTAATGCATGTAGCCATTAAAAAATATTTCGAAGTATTGATACCCGTATTATTCAGTCTATATATATATTTTAGAGTGAATTTCAAGTTTTTTCCTTTATCTATATACTCAATTTCAGACGGTGTCATTTGTCTTTAAAAGTGATGAGTTTTATCCTTTTTGTTTTAGCTCCTGCATGGTATGTCCTTTGATCCTAACCCATTTAGTTTTATTTGTTAAATCAGGTAACACAAGGGTAGTTTAGTCTTTTTACCTATTTATTTAAAAATATTCTAATAAATAAAAGAAATTAAATTTAAAATATTAATATAATAATAAAAAATAAATTTAAAAAATTAATACAATACATATATAAACCTTTTTTTATACCTACCCGCTATCCACCTCCCCCTCTCTCTCATCAGCCTGCTACTACCATCCACACAACTATCAACACCATCAACTGTCATCACTGCCATTATCACCACCACTAGCAAGCACCACCCATGCAATCTACCACCATCAACACCAGACACAACCCGATTCCAAAATTCCCTCTTTTTTAATAAATCATTAATAACGCTAATTCCCAAATTCTAAAATCATCAAAGTCCACATTTTTAATTCCCCGTTTGCTTGCGTACAAATTCCAAATTCGAAATTCCAAAATCACCAAATTCCAAATAACATTTATTAGCAATGAAAGTTTCAAAAGTGTTTTGTTTGTTGCCAAGTGACTTTCTTGCAGCACAATTTTTTTTGCCAATATGTACATAAGCCTATGATACAATGTTATTTCCCAAATTCCAAAATTCGACCAATGGATTGAGAGATGATCTTCCTACAACTTCAAGCCTTGTTGACTACAAGGTCGTCAGATCCAGATCCTGTTCCTGGAGACCCGGTTGCTGATAGATTTGTGTATCATGATGGAGGCGGTGGTGGCTGGTGGGGACTCAGGTGGTGGCGCTGATGGATAGCAGGTGGGGCGATGATGGTTGATGGTGGTTGTGGGGGCGGTGTAGTGTAGAAAGAGATAGAGATGGAGAGAGGAAGAGTGGTGGTGGTGGTGGAAGGAGGTTGTCTAACACCCTAAAAACATCGCAGCGGAAATACAAACGTAATGGTGACGGAATTTGGTGCCCATAAATATTTTGGCGGACGATGCATCGTTAATTTTTGGACATATTACTTAATTAAACATTGTTTAAAAGTTAAACATAAGCCACAACCACACCGCAGTTAAGTTGTTTTGATCCATTATGGATCTCATTACAGACATTGTCCCAGGTTAGTTTTAAAAGTTGTCCAAAATATTATTAAAGAAAAACATGCATCAAGACCACAAGACACGCCATAATTCCCGAAGCCATGCTCAGAACACGTTAAAATCAAGTGTCAATACAAAGAAGGGTGAGCTCACATATTCAAATTTAAAATAAGGAAAACTTTCTAATTATGTGTCTATTATCAAAACATCCAAATAATATTTTTGAAAGTCAATTTTATTTCCTTAACAAAATGACTCGGTCAGCCGTCGCAAGCGTTTCCCTGAAACCTCCGAACTAAGCATCTTCCCAAGTTTCACATATTAAATTTATTTTTTAACATCCATTTTTTCATATTCGTAAGTTTGCAAGACATTACGAGCTATATATTAACATTAAGGGTATAATCAACGCTAGACAATAACAGAATATAAATTCGCCGCTTGACATGACATGGAACTACCGGTCGCGACGGGGTTGTCAACCCGATAGATCTATCAAAAATTCCACACAATCCATATTAATGATTAAATGGCTAAGTTCGCGCAAAGTGCCCGCAATAGGTCACCCAAGGTGCCAACCTTATGAACAATGTATATATCTTACTAAAATGATAAAATTTAATATAACATGTTGTACGAATCCGGACGTCCCCACCGAAACGTAAGCCTAATCCCGATACTTACTATCTTGAGACCGGGCCAATTCGTTACAACTTTAGATTTAAACATTTTAAATCCACACGGTCGTTCTATCCCATAACGCCGTAAAATCCCCGTTTCATTCCCGAAACGCATATAACATTATTCCAAAATTCGTTTCATCCCGAAACATATTTATATCCAAGACCATGTTTTTCTCCAAAAACATATCACAAAATTTCCAAATCATATTTTCCACGAAATATATTTATAGTTTAATCAAAGACATATTTTATACGAAAACGTATACTTATCCTTTTAATGCGTGTTCTTCCCCCAAAACATATACTAAAACAGTAAAAAGAGAGGGTTTAGTGACACTCACCTTTGGGTTCGTATATTAAATAGCGCAATCCCCAAAATTGAATTCTACTCGTCCTAACATATGTAGGCACGATTTAATAATCACACATCACAAAATTCATAAGTTTCTCAAATCTTGGAATTTTTACATAACTTTGAGATTTTCTCGAAAGTTATTATTTTTTATTATGTTGGCATATTAATATATATATGAGTTCATATATATATATATATATATATATATATATATATATATATTTGAAGATTTTGCGACTTGAACGATTTTATTGGTGACCTTAATGTTTTATCCGTTACACTCCCGTTTATAAATACTATATATCTACGATTTGCGCGTCGTAATATATATACATAAACGTGCACATATTCACAATATCATAACATGCGAAAACTCATTAACTTATTCACTTTATCATTTTTAAAGCATGTATACATGAAATAACTCACTAAGTTAACCTATGTATCAATTTTCTTGCTCGACAAATAAGTTACACATTTTAACGCGATTTCACCGATTCTACCGTTTTAAACATACAAGCGTACATGCTTAGTCTTAATTCCCGCTATCATGTCAACACTTAACATATTATCATATTCACATATTTAAATCACATGACACATTTAAACACATAAGGTTCATCCATTAACAACCCATTCTAGTGTATGTTGAAAAATGCGTATTTTAGTGATTCGGTAACGTTTTCGGGCGTCAGAAGTCACGTATGACTAACCAAACACCAAATAATCTTAATATAAGTTAATATACTTATATTTATATCAAAACTATCAGTTTATTTACTTATCTAAAACAGTTCCATAAAAACCCTCTTAAAAGGCGATTTTTACCGTTTTTACCGCATAGTTTTGCGTCAAACGTTACCATAACCATCCGAACTCGAAACGACTTCATATTTTAACACAACACATGTTATATACTGAATAAAATGATGGTTATATTCATATTAGTTCAGTTTTTGTGTAAGGCACATAAATCATGCGATTTCATGTATTTTACAACACTTTTAAGCACATAGTACAACATGCAAAGCTAGTAAACTTTATGTCAAAGTTCCATGCTATTTCACACTTCAAATAACATTATTTTTAGAGTTTATAACCTGATTAAATCATCTTTATCATATCACCTTTTAATCACCATTTCATGTCCATATATCCTCATGAATGCCTATGTACAAGCATCTAATGCATGTATATCACATCATCATCATCTGGCATGAACTTAAATACTTCCACACATATTTAATTTATGTTAAAACATTCAAGAACACCATCATGCACATAATCATCCTTCAATTATTTATCATAAATGCAAGACATATATACATATTCTTACACATCTAAATTTATTATCATCAAAGATTTACATGCATGTATATATACATATATATATATACACAATATATGCATACATACCTACTTCCAAAAGTTCACTTTTTAACTTGCATTTACCTTTTCAAATCAAAGAACCTTCTTGTATGACACCTTTTTTTCATGCATGCATCAAACTTTTTAAGAATCATATTAACAAGAATCATTCAACAAAATCAAAATCAATCTCATATGTATATACATACATACCTACAGCCCTACATACATACATACATACACTTATCCATATTCATTTTCTTTGAAAACCCATTTGTTATATATTTTAAGTTAGTGTTTATATCCAAGAATAAGAGAAACTTACATGGCCATCATCATCACTACGAATCAAGAACAAGAGTTGAAGAATAATATGTTATACCTTCAAGATTCTTAGTGGTTTTTGATGAAAATGGTGGTATGGAGCTTGCACCTTCTAGTAAACACCTTCAAAACTCCTTTAGATCTTCAAATGGACTTGAAACAAGATTGCATGAATGTGGATCTTCAAGATCTTCAAAATTTTGAAAGTGTGGTGTGTGTATATGTGTGTGTTCGGCCGAGTATAAGCAAGAGAGAGAGAGATGAAGATTTTTGTGGGTGTTGGAATTTGTTTTATGGAGATCTTGGAAGATTTTCATGATTAGGTTTAGAGATTTCACCACACATGGCAAGAGAGAGAAGGTAACACACTCAAATGGCTGCCACCTCCCTCCTAATCTCTCCTATATGCACGCATATATACATATATATTACATATATATGCTTTAAACTGGTATTTTACTGGATACCGAGTGTTGTATCTAGCGATTAACTGCGTTTTAACGCGTTTTAAATTATTTTCAGTGCTCTAAGAAAATAAACACACCAAAATATTACTAACCAATATTTTATTTGTCGGGACCACTTAAGTTGTCGGTAATTGGCAGTATACACGATGTGTTGCGCAATACGCGCTTAAATTTGCAGAATAGGGATTTTAAGTGTTTTAATTTATTTTTATCATTCTATAAAAATAAACTTGTCAAATTATTACTATAATAATTATTGGTTGCCCTGAACTGGCTGTGTTGACAGCATTTTGTCAGATATGCGCGGTACGCGCTTAAACTCGAAAAATAGAGTTTCTTAGCGTTTTAAATAATTTTTCCTCACGATTATGATTAAATATGTTATTTAACTCATAACGGACTATTTTTGGGATTTTAACATTATTCGGCGGTCACCGACGTTCGTTTCGCATTTTAACCGTTACGCCATAAGCGTTTATCTTAATATTGCCAACGTAATTTTTATCAAACTTTGGATTTACCAACACATCAAATACCATATATAAACATCATAGATAATCAAATACGGCCTTTTATTCATTCATGATACATGTTACATTTGTACGGGACAGCCTAAATAGCCGGGTGTCACACGTTGTGGTGGTGGTGGTGGAATCCGTCAAAAACGGATTTACCAAACCCGCTCCGTTTAGCAACCGAACAGTCAGTCAAAATTTTCGTTGCGAATTAAATGCCCAAAATATTTTTAAACGATCCGTAATCAATTATTATACGGGAATATATATTTAGTTTTTGAAAAACTGTCAAAAATCGCAAAATAAAAATGAAATGTTTCTGCCGGGTTTCGAACCCGGGTCTGTACCGAATCAGCTAAGCATCTTATCTTCACACACACAAACCACTGCGCCGCTTGTTCTGTTTGTTATATATTCCAATCATTTAATTGATATAATAACATTTCGAATTCAAAATCGGCGCCCAAACGATTCAGTCGTCGGAATCCCGGAAATCTCGCGAGTTTTAACACCAATTTACGTTATAACGTAAACCATTAACAATACATCGGTTATAACCGATGTTTAAAGTCCGCGACCAAATTCATAACCGCCGGAAAATTTAAATATCGAACACAGTCGGAATTCAGACCAAGTGCATTGACGATTTGTCCTATAAATTGACCCACAACCGACGACAAACACTTTCGCTCAAAAATCACACCTTTTCTCGGCGTAATTCCACTCGCCGGAATAAACCTGTTCGTCGCCGGAAAACCGGTTTCCCCATTGCCGAGCTTTTCTGAACCTCTGAAGCTTATACCGGAGATACCCATACTCTTTCCAAGTTTTTCGGAGACTTGCTGCTGCAAGACACCAGACGCCGGAGTTGTTTTCTGTCGCCGGAGTTCTGCCGAAAAACAGAGGAAAGCGAGTCGGTATACCTCACGCTTATTTTCCTTTCTTTTTACTTCTATCTTATCAATAATTAACCTAAAACACTAATGAAACTTGAATAAAAACTCGAACCAGTCAGACCCGATTTCTGGTTCAACATTGACGAAGAAGACGACGCACTTTCGTTAACATATAAGTATAATATAAATCAAGAAATTAATCGGGTTAGACACACAGTCCAGCGGTGGACTGTGTGCACATAAAACGCTAACGTCTCAAGTTCGAATCCCGGTTCGCACACGCTGCCTTAATAAAAATCAAGTTTTTGTTTAACTGAACCGGATCGCCACAGATATATGTTAAATATATTGTTAACCGGAATAATAACCAAGTTAGACACACAGTCCAGCGGTGGACTGTGTGTTTGATTATATCGCTGGTCACGAGTTCGAGTCCGGTCTTCAGCACCGACTCGGACAATTATCTTCTCTTTTTAATTAAGGCAGAAAAAGAAATAAATAATTAGTATTTAAGTATAATAAAAATCGAATGTTTTAACATGTTGAACACACAGTCCAGCGGTGGACTGGGTGTTAGATTAAACCACAGGTCCCGAGTTCGAGACCTGTGGAGTGCAAAACCGGTCCGCTTAAACTGTTTTTAAAATAAAATGATTTTCTGTTAATTCTAATTAATGTATATATGAAATTAAAATCGGATATATAACGGGTTAGACACGTAGCTCAGTTGGTAGAGCTGCGTGCACGCGTACGGGAGGTCTCGGGTTCGAGCCTCACCGAGCGCACAACAATATGCCTCGAACCGGTCAACGCCGGTCAAAGTCAACAAGTCAAAGTCAACTGTAGCAGAAAAAAAAATAAAATATTTTTATTATTTTTATTTAATTATTTTAATTAAAAATCAATTATAAATACTTAAAAATAACATTTTTAAGATTAGAAAATAGCCTCAAACTCACAAAAATGCACCCAACAATCCTACTAAAATAGTTTAATAAAATCCGTTTACTTACCAAACCATAATGCGATTTATCTAGGTTAAATCTCACTCGTGGTTAAAACCACTTCGCGTGCATTCAACGTCATCAACCGAACGCACCCACTGTGAGTGAATCTTACAATTCCCCCTTTTAAATTACACGTTTTGGGGTGTGTCATGTGTTATGAATTAATTAATTTATTTATTTAAACTTGTGCCATACCACATCATGACTTGAACTTAGATTGATTTATTGTGGTGATTTATTTATATTCCGTTGGTCAAATTACATGAAACTCATACATTAAGCCCATCAGTTCCTCGTGGGAAACGAGTAGAACATCGCGTGTTTCAATTCAAATTCATTATTGTTCATGTGTGTTTTCATTGAGTTTAAATTGTTTGTAGTTGTGTTATTCATATTATCATGTTTATGCAATTCATTCATCAGGCCCCTCAGTTCCTCGTGATAGACGAGTTGAGCATCGCGTGCCTTTAATTGTTTCCATTATTATTCATGAGTGTTTCATTTAACATCTTATGATTGTTGATCAAGTTACATCTAATTTTACTCATGTTTGGTTGTGCACATATTTCATAATCAATTTAAATAAATTGTTCAAATGTTTTCCATAGGATTCACTCGCCAACATTATGTTGATCCAAAAACCTTTTTACACATGATACAGGTGAACAGGTTGAAGCAAGGAAAACATAGGATATGTCTTAGAAGAGAACAAAGAAGTTTAAATTGTAGTTAGATCATGTTGTAGCAATCATTGTAAATTTCCATTTAAATTGTATTAATGAATATGAAACGTTTAATAAATGTCATGAGCTTTGATGATAACCCAATCATGCCCCGATCACCTTATCCGCTGCGGGTCGGGGTGTGACAGATTGGTATCAGAGCCATGACTATAGGGATATAGGATAGGTTATTAGACCCTTAGAGCCTACACTATAGTCTGCCTAAATTTTAAATTGATTAGGTGGTTACATACAAACTTGTGATATTTATTTGTTTCATATTTGTTTACATTTCAGTCAAACATACATGCTCATATACATATTCATTATACATATATACATATTCATTATACATATATCGATGTTCATGTGTTCAATTTATTTTCATACTCTCGTTATCCAAAGATTTTTATGCAATTTTCAAATCTCATCAAAGTAAGTTCTGCGACGGGCATGTAGTAACTGGAAGGGTACGAGTACCGGTAGTCGGAACGTCCTGTCTAGGCTGGCATTCTTATAAATCCAATATAACGGACCAGTTTGCCTACCTGGGGACCAACGATGAGAGTACGAAGGACCTATTAGGCCAAAGCATGCCACACCAAACGTCGTTCGAACTAACCCTACTTTGAGGTGTCATCGTGTCTACACCTGGACACATTTCGAACATCACACGTTGTATACATATTTCTCGATTTTCCCGGGTTTTTGTGTACGCAACCAGGCAGAAACCGTGCGAACCATATGAAAAACCGGTATTCATGGGGGCCCACATGATTACATAAGGTAAAGTATGGCGGCATGACGGGCCTAACAGCGAGCAAAGCCCAAGACATCCTATGGATGTAGTATTTTTGTATAATTATTTTATAAATGATCATTCTTGAATGCGACCCATGATCCCAAAAGCATCCAACTCATACTCTTGTCATGTATTCATTGTAGATGTCTTCTAACCTCGCCCGTAGGAAGACGAGAGCAAGAAAAGCCCGCGATCGCATGGCTGCCTTAATCGCTCAACAAATGGCTGCTGTAATACCCAACATTGTAATCCAAGTTCAACAAGCACTTACCAATAATCCTGTCAATCAAGCAAACCAAAACATTTTCAACTCTTCCCCAAACACCACTAAATGCACCTACAAGCATTTCAAATCATGCGACCCTCCGAAATATAAAGGGACTGAAGGTGTCACCGCACTCCTCCATTGGTTTGAAGAAATGGAGAATACTTTTCTAAATTGCGATTGCCCTGATGATCGCAAAGTGCGTTATGCTACCGGTCGACTATATGGGATAGCACTTACTTGGTGGAACACAGAGAAGGCCAAACGAGGTGTGGAAGATGCTATGTCCTTAACTTGGAACGAATTGAAGGAAATCATGACCAGACGATTTTGCCCAAGGAGTGAAATCAAGAAGTTGGAAGATGAATTTTACTCATTGAAGCAAATGGAAGGAGACCACACCACCTACAACAAAAGATTCCTCGAATTACATCAAATGGTTCCCAACATGTTTACTCCTCTCTACCGTTTGATCGAGCACTACATTCGTGGTCTTCCGTCAAAGATTCAAGACCCTGTGATAAGTACCAAGCCTGCAACTTTGGAAGCAGCAATGGAGCTAGCAACAGAGCTCACCGAGAACCGAATTCGAAACAAAGACTTCAAGGAGGAAAAGAAGAAGGATAAAGAATCGACTGAAACCTCCGACTCCACCCAAACCGAATCCCCTTCTCAACCCAACCCTAAGAGAAAAAGAGTCGGGCGACTTTTCGCTGCTACCCAACGAAATCAACCCGTTTTTCACGCTATACCCATCCGAGCTGTCCCAATCACCCAAGTGGCACCCAACTCAGCTTACCCAAATAAGAAACCATATCTCGGACCTCACCCTCGATGCAACAACTGTTTTTATCACCATCCCCTTACTTTACCTTGCCGGCTATGTACAACTTGTGGACGTTATGGTCATTTGAGCAACGTTTGTCGCACCTTTCAAGACCAAACCTTTTCCCCTACTCAAAACATGGCCCAAACTTATCATCAACCCCAACACCCCATGTTCCCATATGCTCGAGCTTGCTTCAATTGTGGCGACCTTACCCACCTTAGAAACACATGCCCTCAATTGGTTAACGTTATCAACACTCAAGCCCAATCAAACCCAGTTAACCAAGTAAACCAAGAAAACCCAACCACTATGCCACCAGCAAGAGGAAGAGTCTTCAATATCAACGCCAACCCTGTCGAAGATAATGACGGCCATGATGAAGATACTCAGCTAGTCCTCTTCGCCGAAGATCCAGATTCAACTTCTATTGTTTAGTCTTATGTTTTTCTTTATCACATGTGTAGACTCTTAGAGAAATTATTGGATATTATATATTATATATTGTTTTCGGTATATGCTTTTGCCGAGGCCGTGGCTCCCCATCCATCGAGGTTGAGTTGGATCCCCATTTTATTATGTGGTTGATCTTGGCGTGCCCGCACGATCGGCTCCGTTTGTTTGAGCCTTGATCGGTTACGTAATTTTACATTTCAATACATGCAATACGCTCGGCTCCGTTTGATTGAGCCTTGAGTGCACAGATTTATTCACATTTCCAGTTCATGCAATACGCTCGGCTCCGTTTGATTGAGCCTTGAGTGCACAGATTTATTCACATTTCCAGTTCATGCAATACGCTCGGCTCCGTTTGATTGAGCCTTGAGTGCACAGATTTATTCACATTTCCAGTTCATGCAATACGTTCGGCTCCGTTTGATTGAGCCTTGAGCGCACAGACAATTTCATTATCAGTATCATGTGGTTGTGATGTTTGTAGTAGAGTCGCATCGAACTAACCATAACTTTCGGATAAAGTCAACGAAAATTTGACAAGGATATGGTGGATACGCCGATGGTACTTCCTATATATAAGTATTCTTGTCAAATGATCGGAGGCATTATCAGGCGGTTATGAGAGGTTCCATGCATAGGCTGTTTGTGTGGTTAAGTTATTCATATTCAGTACATGCAATACGCTCGGCTCCGTTTGATTGAGCCTTGAGCACACAATTTCAATTTCAGTACATTCAATATGTTCGGCTCCGTTTGATTGAGCCTTGAGCACACAATTTCAATTTCAGTACATTCAATATGTTCGGTTCCGTTTGATTGAGCCTTGAGCACACAATTTCATTTTCAGTACATGCAAAACGATCGGCTCCGTTCGATTGAGCCTTGATCGCACAGATATATTTCATGTCAGTAATTTATGTTTGTTGTATTGATTGTAGAGTTATAGGACTAATCATAATTCACTGTTAAAACCAATGAAAATTTGACAAGAATATGGTGGATACGCCGCTGGTACTTCCTATATATAAGTATTCTTGTCAAAGGATCAGAGGCATTAACGGATGGTTATGGGAAGTTCTATGTAGGATTTATTAGTTTCTTGGTAACCAATCATAACTTGTGGATAAAACTAATGAAAATTTGGCAAGAATATGGTGGATACGCCGCTGGTACTTCCTATATATAAGTATTCTTGCCAAAGGATCAGAGGCATTATCAGGCGGTTATGAGAAGTTCCATGTAGGATTTAGTATTGTCTTGGTTGGAATTTGTGTTACATTTATATCATCATGTTATTTAAAGGGATTGGATTGTGTTCCATTTCTACATAAATTAACCTCTCCATCATAACAAACGAGAGAGGAACTTCCATCATTCAAACATATATGTTATCAGAATGTGGATTCAAATATTTGCTGTTGTGTTTATTCATGTTCAAATATTCGCTGATGTGTCTATTCATGTTCGAATCTTTGCTGTTGTGTTTATTAATGTTCAAATATTTGCTGATGTGTTCATTCATGTTCGAATATTTACTGTTATGTTTATTCATGTTCAAATATTTGCTGATGTGTTCATTCATGTTTGGATATCAGCTGTTGTGTTTTTATTTATGTTCCATGTAGATTGTAGTGTTAGAAGTTTTGCCTTAGGATATAACCATATTTTTCCCAAACGTATCTTAACACATATGCATGATATCATTTTAGCAAATCATTTCTGCTTATCAATATTCATACAGTAGGCAACAAAAAGCGATTCCTGAATAGGGTACATAACCCTTACAAGGAACGTTACCGCCTCGAACAAAAACTTAAGCCTTTATTTTGCTAAGCATACAACTGTCAAACAAAACATCATCACCCTTTTAGTAAAAATATATCATTATTTAAATTTCGGGACGAAATTTCTAAAAAGCAGGGGATACTGTAACATCCGTAAAAAACGGATTTACCAAACCCGCTCCGTTTAGCAACCGAACAGTCAGTCAAAATTTTCGTTGCGAATTAAATGCCCAAAATATTTTTAAACGATCCGTAATCAATTATTATACGGGAATATATATTTAGTTTTTGAAAAACTGTCAAAAATCGCAAAATAAAAATGAAATGTTTCTGCCGGGTTTCGAACCCGGGTCTGTACCGAATCAGCTAAGCATCTTATCTTCACACACACAAACCACTGCGCCGCTTGTTCTGTTTGTTATATATTCCAATCATTTAATTGATATAATAACATTTCGAATTCAAAATCGGCGCCCAAACGATTCAGTCGTCGGAATCCCGGAAATCTCGCGAGTTTTAACACCAATTTACGTTATAACGTAAACCATTAACAATACATCGGTTATAACCGATGTTTAAAGTCCGCGACCAAATTCATAACCGCCGGAAAATTTAAATATCGAACACAGTCGGAATTCAGACCAAGTGCATTGACGATTTGTCCTATAAATTGACCCACAACCGACGACAAACACTTTCGCTCAAAAATCACACCTTTTCTCGGCGTAATTCCACTCGCCGGAATAAACCTGTTCGTCGCCGGAAAACCGGTTTCCCCATTGCCGAGCTTTTCTGAACCTCTGAAGCTTATACCGGAGATACCCATACTCTTTCCAAGTTTTTCGGAGACTTGCTGCTGCAAGACACCAGACGCCGGAGTTGTTTTCTGTCGCCGGAGTTCTGCCGGAAAACAGAGGAAAGCGAGTCGGTATACCTCACGCTTATTTTCCTTTCTTTTTACTTCTATCTTATCAATAATTAACCTAAAACACTAATGAAACTTGAATAAAAACTCGAACCAGTCAGACCCGATTTCTGGTTCAACATTGACGAAGAAGACGACGCACTTTCGTTAACATATAAGTATAATATAAATCAAGAAATTAATCGGGTTAGACACACAGTCCAGCGGTGGACTGTGTGCACATAAAACGCTAACGTCTCAAGTTCGAATCCCGGTTCGCACACGCTGCCTTAATAAAAATCAAGTTTTTGTTTAACTGAACCGGATCGCCACAGATATATGTTAAATATATTGTTAACCGGAATAATAACCAAGTTAGACACACAGTCCAGCGGTGGACTGTGTGTTTGATTATATCGCTGGTCACGAGTTCGAGTCCGGTCTTCAGCACCGACTCGGACAATTATCTTCTCTTTTTAATTAAGGCAGAAAAAGAAATAAATAATTAGTATTTAAGTATAATAAAAATCGAATGTTTTAACATGTTGAACACACAGTCCAGCGGTGGACTGTGTGTTAGATTAAACCACAGGTCCCGAGTTCGAGACCTGTGGAGTGCAAAACCGGTCCGCTTAAACTGTTTTTAAAATAAAATGATTTTCTGTTAATTCTAATTAATGTATATATGAAATTAAAATCGGATATATAACGGGTTAGACACGTAGCTCAGTTGGTAGAGCTGCGTGCACGCGTACGGGAGGTCTCGGGTTCGAGCCTCACCGAGCGCACAACAATATGCCTCGAACCGGTCAACGCCGGTCAAAGTCAACAAGTCAAAGTCAACTGTAGCAGAAAAAAAAATATATATTTTTATTATTTTTATTTAATTATTTTAATTAAAAATCAATTATAAATACTTAAAAATAACATTTTTAAGATTAGAAAATAGCCTCAAACTCACAAAAATGCACCCAACAATCCTACTAAAATAGTTTAATAAAATCCGTTTACTTACCAAACCATAATGCGATTTATCTAGGTTAAATCTCACTCGTGGTTAAAACCACTTCGCGTGCATTCAACGTCATCAACCGAACGCACCCACTGTGAGTGAATCTTACAATTCCCCCTTTTAAATTACACGTTTTGGGGTGTGTCATGTGTTATGAATTAATTAATTTATTTATTTAAACTTGTGCCATACCACATCATGACTTGAACTTAGATTGATTTATTGTGGTGATTTATTTATATTCCGTTGGTCAAATTACATGAAACTCATACATTAAGCCCATCAGTTCCTCGTGGGAAACGAGTAGAACATCGCGTGTTTCAATTCAAATTCATTATTGTTCATGTGTGTTTTCATTGAGTTTATATTGTTTGTAGTTGTGTTATTCATATTATCATGTTTATGCAATTCATTCATCAGGCCCCTCAGTTCCTCGTGAGAGACGAGTTGAGCATCGCGTGCCTTTAATTGTTTCCATTATTATTCATGAGTGTTTCATTTAACATCTTATGATTGTTGATCAAGTTACATCTAATTTACTCATGTTTGGTTGTGCACATATTTCATAATCAATTTAAATAAATTGTTCAAATGTTTTCCATAGGATTCACTCGCCAACATTATGTTGATCCAAAAACCTTTTTACACATGATACAGGTGAACAGGTTGAAGCAAGGAAAACATAGGATATGTCTTAGAAGAGAACAAAGAAGTTTAAATTGTAGTTAGATCATGTTGTAGCAATCATTGTAAATTTCCATTTAAATTGTATTAATGAATATGAAACGTTTAATAAATGTCATGAGCTTTGATGATAACCCAATCATGCCCCGATCACCTTATCCGCTGCGGGTCGGGGTGTGACAGTGGTGGTCGTAGACAGATGGAGATTAGAGAGAATTAGAGAAAGAGTGTGTTAGTACATAATGTCTATGTCTTAGTCTTGGATCGAGTCTGTTTGTTTTGGGCTAGATTATGTCAAAATATAGGGTTATTTATGTAAATAGTTAACAAGTTCGCCCGGAATCAAAATGTAAGAACAAGTTCGGCCGAACTTGGTTCCTTCCAAGCGAACTTGTTACACTATAAATAGGTGCCTTGATGTTTTCATTTGTAACTTCTGCAACTTTGTCACTTGTACGGTGAAGCTCTGCCCGATCTGGATTTGACATGTATTTGACATTTAAGATCAATAAACAACAATAAGACAGTAATCTTTGCATATTCGATTAACACGTCATATAGTTTCCATCTATACGAACGTTAGATACCAATTTAGGTTCCTATACTAAACATGGAGCGATCTAACAAGTGGTATCAGAGCCTGGATACCTGAATTGGTGAAATCATTGCAAGATCTACTTTTATTCTACCTCTTTCTACCATTTATGTCTTCATTTTTTAAAGAAAACAATGAATTCACGGATAAAAGTTGCTAATTTTTGAATATGTCATGTAAAATATACTTGTGGTAAACCCCTGAGAGTTTGGAGATCAAATTCAAACGAATTGATATCAAAAAGTTCAAAAAACCATGTTTTGCAAACAAGTTTTGGTCGAACTTAGAATCAAGTCCGCTCGAACTTGATTAAAATTTCATCAATTTTAATCAAGTCCGCCCGAACTTGAGTGATTTCTTATAGAATTTGATAAGTTCGCTCGAACTTACAAAGAAAATCTTTCAATTTCTATCAAGTTCGCCCGAACTTGATTAGATTTTATTGAATTTCACATATAAGTTCCCCGAACTTGAAAGTTCATTTGAAATTCAACATAAGTTCACCCGAACTTAATCAGGGAGAATTTTTCAAAATTTAAACATAAGTTCGCCCGAACTTGTGTAAAATCAAAATCTGATTTTTCTCAAACTGCAAGTTCGTCCAAACTTGTTTGTGTACTGATCGTTTTTCAAAGTTTGTGAACGTTTGTTTTCAGTAAAATTCGTCACTTTTTCTAGACGGAAGAACTTCACAGTGCATTCATGACGGCTTCAGCTTCAAACGCTCAAATGGTGAATCAAGTGAACATCGACAACGAGGTGGGCACATCTGTGAAACCACCGAAACTCATGTGTATGGAGATCGTGGAAGATTTTCATGATTAGGTTTAGAGATTTCACCACACATGGCAAGAGAGAGAAGGTAACACACTAAAATGGCTGCCACCTCCCTCCTAATCTCTCCTATATACATGCATATATACATATATATTACATATATATGCTTTAAACTGGTATTTACTGGATACCGAGTATTTTATCTAGCGTTTTAACTGTGTTTTAACGCGTTTTAAATTATTTTTAGCACTCTATTAAAATAAACACACCAAAATATTACTAACCAATATTTTATTTGTCGGGACCAGTTACGTTGTCGGTAACTTGCAGTATACACGCTATGTTGCATAATACGCGCTTAAATTCGTAGAATAGGGATTTTAAGCGTTTTAATTTATTTTTATCATTATATAAAAATAAACTTTTCAACTACAATAATTATTGGTTGCCCTGAACTGGCTGTGTTGACAACATTTTGTCAGATACGCGCAGTATCGCGCAGTACGCACTTAAACTCGAAAAATAGAGTTTCTTAGTGTTTTAAATATTTTTTCTTCACGATTATGATTAATATGTTATTTAACTCATAACGGACTACTTTTGGGATTTTAAAATTATTCGGCGGTCACCGACGTTCGTTTCGCATTTTAACCGTTACGCGATAAGCGTTTATCTTAATATTGCCAACGTAATTTTTATCAAACTTTGGATTTACCAACACATCAAATACCATATATAATCATCATAAATAATCAAATACGGCCTTTTATTCATTCATGACACGTGTTACATTTATACGGGACAGCCTAAATAGCCGGGTGTCACAGTCTCCCCCTATTTAAGGAATTTCGTCCCCAAAATTCTTACACTACAGGTTTCGTTTTCGCAATAGATTTAAAGAGATGTGGATATTTTCGTTGCATCGGGTCCACGCTTGGAATATCAGCGAACTTTGACCAACTTAATCCGACTCCTTCTAAGTTTCTGAATCTTCTCATCCAGGACTTCAACTGGTTCCTCGATAAATCTCTATTTATCGTCTACTTGAACCTCATCAGGGGGTATAATTAGTGTCTCATCCGACAGACACTTTCTCAGGTTGGAAACATGAAACACGTCATGACCTCCATTCAAATCATGCGGCAGCTTAGGCCTATACGCGACTGATCCAACTCGAGATGCAATTTTGAAAGGACCTATATACCGTGGGCTTAGCTTTCCCCCTTTCCCAAATCTAACAACACCTTTCCAAGGTGACACTTTCAGCAGAACACGATCCCCGACTTGAAACTGCAACGGTTTCCTTCGGTTGTCTCCATAACTTTTCTGTCGATCGGCGGCAGCTTTCAGCCTTTCCTTGATCTGGACAACCTTGTCGATGGTTTCCTGGATAAGCTCAGGTCCGGTTAGTTACCTTTCGCCAACTTCAGCCCAGCACAAGGGCGATCGACATTTCCTTCCATACAAAGCTTTAAACGGAGCGGCTTCGATACTAGCGTGGTAACTATTGTTGTAAGAAAACTCTGCCAATGGCAAACGAGTATCCTAAATTCCACCGAAATCAATCACGTACGCTCTCAACATATCCTCTAATGTCTGAATGGTTCTCTTACTTTGACCATCCGTTTGAGGAGGATATGCAGTACTCATGTCCAAACAAGAATCCAACAACTCTTGAAGAGATCGCCAAAATCTGGAGTCAAATCGTCCATCTCTATCGGAGATAATTGACACAGGCACTCCATGTCGGGCTACAATCTCGTCAAGATACAACTGCGATATCTTCTCTGTCTTGTATGTTTCCTTAATGGCTAGAAAATGAGCAGACTTCATTAATCGATCCATAATTACCCAAATAGTGTCATGTCCACGTGACGTACGGGGTAATTTGGTGATAAAGTCTATAGCAAGATGCTCCCACTTCCATTTAGGAATCTCTGGTTGCTGCAGAAGCCCATACGGCCTCTGATGCTCAGCCTTAACCTTCGAGCATGTCAGACATTTACTTACATACACTGCAATATCTCTCTTCATATTCGGCCACCAATATAACTCCTTAATATCCTGATACATCTTGGTAGAACCTGGGTGAATCGAATATCTGGACTTATGAGCCTCGTTCATAACCAGTTCACGTAGGTTACCTCTAAGCGGAACCCAAACTCCGTTCATGAAGTACATCACTTCATCCACTTTTGGTATCAGTTCACATTCCAAACCTTTCAAACCTTCTCTTCTTAGGTTCTCTTCTTTCAAAGTTTCTCGTTGCGCATTACGAATTCGATCGGTCAAATTCGTTTGTATGGTCAAACCCAAAGCACACACACGCAAAGGCTTTTCCCGCTCTTTCCTACTGAGCGCGTCAGCAACAACATTTTCTTTCCCTGGGTGATAACGAATATCACACTCATAATCATTGAGTAACTCTACCCAACGCCACTGTCGCATGTTGAGTTCCTTCTGATCAAAGATATGCTGGAGGCTCTTATGGTATGTGTAAATCGTACATTTCGTGCCATACAGATAATGTCTCCAAATCTTCAAAGCGAACACAACAGCTCCCAAATCTAAATCATGAGTTGTGTAGTTCTTCTCATGCACTTTCAGTTGTCTGGCTGCATAGGCTATCACTTTGTCCTTCTGCATAAGCACGCAACCAAGGCCCAAACATGACGCATCGCAGTATACAACAAAACCATCATTTCCCTTAGGAGGGATAGAATAGGTGCACTACACAACTTCTCCTTCAACAACTGAAAAGCTTTCTCCTGCTTTTCCGTCCAATCAAACTTCTTATCCTTCTGGGTCAATAGCATTAATGGCTGCGCTATTCTGGAAAAATTTTTAATGAATCTTCTATATTACCCAGCAAGTCCTAAGAATTGTCGCACCTCTGACGGTGTCTTTGGCGCTTCCCAATTCTTAATTGCCTCTATCTTCGACGGGTCCACATGTATACCTTTCTCATTAATGACATGTCCGAGAAAATGTACCTCTCGAATCCAAAATTCACATTTAGAGAACTTGGCATACAACTTCTCTTTCTTCAACAGCTCCAGAATCATCTTCAAATGTTGCTCATGATCTTCTTTGGTTCGCGAATAGATTAGTATATTGTCAATGAATACTATCACGAATTTATCCAAATAGGGTTTGCATACCCTGTTCATGAGATCCATGAACACTGCAGGCGTAGTAGTTAAGCCAAAAGGCATGACTAAGAACTCATAATGGGCATAACGTGTTCTAAAAGCAGTCTTCGGAATATCTTCCTCAGCAATCTTCAACTCGTGATAACCTGAACGCAGGTCTATCTTCGAGTAGTAGCTTGATCCTTGAAGCTGGTCGAACAATACACATTCTGAAGGAACCATCTTTCTTCTTCATGAACAAAACAGGTGCTCCCCAACGCGAAAAGCTTGGTTGTATGAAACCTTTGTCTAATAGCTCTTGAAGCTGAGTTGACAATTCTTTCATCTCGGACGGTGCTAATCTGTAAGGAGATTTTGCAATCGGTGCAGCACCAGGTACAAGATCAATCTTAAACTCGATCTGTCTCGCAGGGGGTAATCCAGGCAAGTCTTCAGGGAAAACTTCCGGATAATCGGCAACTACAGGAATTTCTTCAATCTTCCCACTTTCAGCCTTCGTATCCACTACGTTAACCAAGAACGCAGGATAGCCTTTACACAACATCATGTGCATCTTCATAACACTAACAACTCATGATACTCGACTCGATCGGTCACCGTGAACAACTAAAGCTTCACCACCACCAGGACGAGCTATCCGCACTTGTTTCTCCGAACAAATGATCTCTACTCCGTTCTTTGATAGCCAATCCATCCCAACGACTACATCAAAACTACCCAGCTCCACTGGTAATAAATCGATACTAAAACTATGATCGCATAACCGAATTCTACAACCACGAATAACTTCGCTAGTCTCTATCAATTTACCATTTGCTAATTCTATCGAGTACTTTTTACTTAGCTTACTTGTTTGAGAACACGGAAATGGTACAAGGTTTTTCGAAACAAAACTCAAGTCAGCACCAGTATCAAATAATACGAACGCAGAATGGTCATTGATTAAGAACGTACCAGTAAGACCTGCAGGATCATCACGTGCTTTCCCAGCATTCAGCTCAAAAGCTCTGCCCCTAGCACCCTGATTCTTCAACGATGGACAATTTCGCTTGATATGTCCTTGCTTTCCACATTCGAAGCAACCCTCAAGCTTGACTCCCTCCGACGTACTCTTAGCATAGCACTCGCGAGTAACATGGGCAGTTCAACCACATCTGGCACACTTTCCCTGCTCATCACCGTGAGTCTTCTTCGCTTAACCACTTCCGCCATCCTTGGCATTATCCTTCCTCGAATCACTAGCACTAGCCACATATGCTTTCATCGAATCTCATTTCTTCTCACACTTCACATCAGAATCTTTCCTCGAGCTCTCAGATCTTCGCTTTCGTGAATCCCCAGATCTAGACTCAGCATTCTTCGATCGTTCAGATTTCTCATCTGCCTTGACCCTTCCTGACGACTTCCCAGTCTCCTCTTTCCTGTTAAGGTTACTTTTACGAGCTGCATCATCCGCTAATGATTTCGCTAGAGTAGTAGCTTCCAGATAGGTAGTGGGCTTCACTGACGTAACCATGCTACAAATTTGTGGTGACAATCCCCAGATATACCTTTCTACCTTAACGTACTCAGGAGTGACCATTCGTGGAACCAATCTAGCCAACTCATTGAACCGAGACGTATAAGCTCTGACGTTCAGGCCTTCCATGGTCAAATTCCAGAAGTCAGTCTCAATCTTCTGCATCTCACTACGCGGGCAGTATTCCTTTAGAAGCATCTCTTTTAGTTCATTCCAGGTAAGACCGTAAGCTGCATCTTCGCCCAAAATCTGAACTTGAGTGTTCCACCAAGATAAAGCTTCATCGAGAAATGAACACGAAGCATACCTAACCCTCTGATCAGCATCACAACCGCTGATAGCCATCACAGATTCCATCTTCTCGATCCATCTAGTAATTTCAAGAGGCCCTTCAGCATCGGTAAATGATCGTGGGTTACAGCCCTGAAATGTTTTATACGTACATCCAGGCACTGTTCACAAGGTTAATGAAAAATCAAGATTACTCACTGATTATACCAAAACACAGGAACTACTAAAACTTTTCCGATCGTTATATTACCTTGCGGGTTTCCAATCTGCACACCACCATCACCATGCCCCGGAGCACCACGTCCACGTCCTTGCCCAAAATTCTGGTTGGCTTCACGCTGTTCCAAGGCAGTATTAACGTGTTGGGCTATGAGTTCTGCCAACTCTTCTGGGGTGGTAGGTAGTCCAGTACCCTGTCTCGCTTTTGGCGGCATCTTGTCATTTCTATTATTGCAATAATAATATCAACATAAGACAATGTTTAAATATTTCAATCATTAAATAATAGTGGACTAAACAATACACATGCATCCACATAATAATGAGAATATTTTAACCAAAAGAGAACCCATAGCATTGATATTTATCACAGAAATAACAAAGCTTGTTCATAGTACAACGACTAACCAAAATTTGGTGTGACATAATCAACCACCAATAACAAGTCTAGATGAAATATCCTCCTAAATATCCAAAAATTTGGCATGCAAGCCAATATATAGGTTTATCAAAGAGACATACAAAACAAACAAACAACATAAATGACGAACAACCATCATTTCTTCATGCCAACAAACTCTAGAAGCTTCCTCACAAGCTCCTCCAGCTCAACTATCCTCCAGTGCATTTGGTCCATTGCACTGTCAACCAAGTCCTTTAGCTCATCTAACCAGTCCATTTGCCCCTCAAGATCCTTCACTTTTCCCTTAATCGCCTCCAGACCTCCGCGTATGGCCTCCAACTGACGGTCTTAGTGAGAACATCGGTTAACCCACACTCCTTTCTGCTTCTTCGTAGTAGATGCTGTCTCAGCTCTGGAAGTTGAAGCGATGTCTCCAGCTGGTCGTATCCTCTTCCTACGTCGAAAGTATACCAACAGGGGTGCAGTAGGAGCGCGCGACTCGATCGATGGAAATGACGACTCGGTAACAATAGGTGGAGGGATCTCAGTAGTGGGCTCAGCAACGACAGTAGATGAGACGACTAGTGGCTCTAATGGCTGAGACGTAACAATGGTAGCGTCTACTACTGGTGCGATACTATAAGATCCTCCGATCAACGAAACACCTCTATCCACGTCATCAATAACTGGCACGGTACCTGATGATTGCCCAGTCTCATAGATCGAGGGTGGAGCATCATCATCGTCTTCGATCCAACCGTTGCTTGTAAAAGCATAACGTGGGTCAACCTTACTTGCGAACGCAGAAGGGTAAACCTGGAAGGATGAAGCGAATTCGGCCGCATCGACAAACTGTGGAATCTGAGCGGGTACTTCTGGTAATATGGATCTAGGTGAAGTCTCGAATTCTGGCTCGCTCTCAGAGTCAGTAATCTTGATAACCTCGTGCTCGTGCGACATCTGTGACATATACTTAATCGTATAAAGTAAGTGTGTGTTCAAATGAAAAATAACACATAAGGCCCAAATAAACACGTATGCACAAAACACACAAAGGTTCTCATACATGATAAAAATCCATGTTTATTTAAAAATTTTGGCTACGCGAACTTTGGACTTATTCCTCAAAATTCTTTGGTTGAAGTCTAGAGTTTTCCCCTTAAAATATCTAGTTCACTAACAACCGTTGGCTCTGATACCAACTTCTGTAACACCCCAAAAACGTCGCAGCGGAAATACGAGCGTAATGGTGACGGAAGTTGGTGCCTATAAATATCTTGGCGGACGATGCATCGTTAATTTTTGGACATATTACTTAATTAAAACATTGTTTAAAAGTTAAAATAAACCACAACCACACCACATTTAAGTTGTTTCGATCCATTATGGATCTCATTACAGACATTATCCCAGGTTAGTTTCAAAAGTTGTCCAAAACATTATTAAAGAAAAACATGCATCAAGACCACAAGACACGCCATAATTCCCGAAGCCATGCTCAAGTACCTGAAGAACACGTTAAAATCAAGTGTCAACACAAAGGAGGGTGAGCTCACATATTCAAATTTAAAACAAGGAAAACTTTCTAATTATGTGTTTATTATCAAAACATCCAAATAATATTTTCGAAAGTCAATTTTATTTCCTTAATAAATTGACTCATTCAGCCGTCGCAAGCCTTTCCCCGAAACCTCCGAACTAAGCATCTTCCCAAGTTTCACATATTAAATTTATTTTTTTAACATCCATTTGTTCAGATTCGTAAGTTTGCAAGACATTACGAGCTATCTATTAACATTAAGAGTATAATCAACGCTAGACAATAACAGAATATAAATTCGTCGCTTGACGACGGGGTTGTCAACCCGATAGATCTATCAACAATTCCACGCAATCCATATTAATGATTAAATGGCTAAGTTCGCGCAAAGTGCCCGCAATGGGTCACCCAAGGTGCCAACCTTATGAACAATATATATCCTACTAAACTGATAAAAGTTAATAAACATGTTGTACAAATCCCCGATGTCCCCACCGAAACGTATGCCTAATCCCGATACTTACTCTCTTGAGACCGGGCCAATTCGTTACAAGTTTAGATTTAAACATTTGAAATCCACACGGTCGTTCTATCCCATAACGCCGTAAAATCCCCGTTTCATCCCCGAAACGCATATAATATTATTCAAAAATCAGTTTCATCCCGAAACATATTTATATTCAAGACCATGTTTTTCGCCAAAAAGATATCACAAAATTTCCAAATCATATTTTCTACGAAAATATATTTATAGTTTAATCAAAGGCATATTTTATACGAAAACGTATACTTATCCTTTTAAGGCGTATTCTTCCCCGAAAACATATACTAAAACAGTAAAAAGAGGGTTTAGTGACACTCACCTTTGGGTGCGTATATTAAATAGCGCAATCCCCAAAATTGAATTCTACTCGTCCTAACATACGTAGGCACGATTTAATAATCACACATCACAAAATTCCCAAGTTTCTCAAATCTTGGAATTTTTACATAACTTTGATATTTTTCCTGAAAAGTTATTATTTTTTATTATGTTGGCATATATATATATATATATATATATATATATATATATATATATATATATATATATATATATATTAAGATTTTGCGACTTGAACGATTTTATTGGTGACCTTAGTGTTTTATCCGTTACACACCCGTTTATAAATACTTTATATCTACGATTCGCGCGTCGTAATATATATACATAAACGTGCACATATTCACAATATCATAACACGCGAAAATTCATTAACTTATTCACTTTATCATTTTTAAAGCATGTATACATGAAATAACTCACTAAGTTAACCTATGTATCAATTTTCATGCTCGACAAATAAGTTATACATTTTAACGCGATTTCACCGATTCTACCGTTTTAAACATACAAGCGTACATGCATAGTGTAAAATCCCGCTATCATGTCAACACTTAAAATATTATCATATTCACATATTTAAATCACATGACACATTAAACACATAAGGTTCATCCATTAACAACCCATTCTAGTGTATGTTGAAAAATGCGTATTTTAGTGATTCGGTAACGTTTTCGGGCGTCGGAAGTCACGTATGAGTAACCAAACACCAAATAATCTTAATATAAGTTAATATAATTATATTTATATCAAAAATATCAGTTTATTTACTGATCTAAAACAGTTTCATAAAAACCCTCTTAAAAGGCGATTTTAACGTTTTTACCGCATAGTTTTGCGTCAAACGTTACCAAAACCATCCGAACTCGAAACGACTTCATATTTTAACATAACACATGTTATATACTTAATAAAATGATGGTTATAATCATATTAGTGCAGTTTTGTGTAAGGCACATAAATCATGCGATTTCATGTATTTTACAACACTTTTAAGCACATAGTACAACATGCAAAGCTAGTAAACTTTATGTCAAAGTTCCATCCTATTTCACACTTCAAATAACATTATTTTTAGAGTTTATAACCTGATTAAATCATCTTTATCATATCACCTTTTAATCACCATTTCATGTCCATATATCCTCATGCATGCCTATGTACAAGCATCTAATGCATGTATATCACATCATCATCATCTTGCATGAACTTAAATACTTCCGCACATATTTAATTCATGTTCAAACATTCAAGAACACCATCATGCACATAATCATCCTTCAATCATTTATCATAAATGCAAGACATATATACATATTCTTACACATCTAAATTTATTATCATCAAAGATTTACATGCACGTATATATACATATATATACACAATATATGCATACATACCTGCTTCCAAAAGTTCACTTTTTAACTTGCATTCACCTTTTCAAATAAAAGAACCTTCTTGTATGACACCTTTTTTTCATGCATGCATCAAACTTTTTAAGAATCATTCAATAAAATCAAAACTCAATCTCATATGTATATACATACATACCTACAGCCCTACATACATACATACACTTATCCATATTCATTTTCTTTGAAAACCCATTTGTTATTATTTTTAAGTTACTGTTTATATCCAAGAATAAGAGAAACTTCCATGGCCATCATCATCACTACGAATCAAGAACAAGATTTGAAAAATAATATGTTATACCTTCAAGATTCTTAGTGGGTTTTGATGAAAATGGTGGTATGGAGATCATCTTTCCTCTTCACGAACAAAACAGGTGCTCCCCAAGGCGAAAAGCTTGGTTGTATGAAACCTTTGTCTAATAGCTCTTGAAGCTGATTTGACAATTCTTTCATCTCGGACGGTGCTAATCTGTAAGGAGATTTTGCAATCGGTGCAGCACCAGGTACAATATCAATCTTAAACTCGATCTGTCTCGCAGGGGGTAATCCAGGCAAGTCTTCAGGGAAAAACTTCCGGATAATCGCGAACTACAGGAATTTCTTCAATCTTCCCACTTTTAGCCTTTGTATCCACTACGTTAACCAAGAACGCAGGATAGCCTTTACGCAACATCTTGTGCATCTTCATAACACTAACAACTCATGATACTCGGCTCGATCGGTCACCGTGAACAACTAAAGCTTCACCGAACAAATGATCTATGCTCCGTTCTTGGATAACCAATCCATCCCAACGACTACATCAAAACTACCCAGCTCCACGGGTAATAAATCGATACTAAAACTATGATCGCATAACCGAATTCTACAACCACGAATAACTTCGCTAGTCTCTATCAATTTACCATTTTCTAATTCTATCGAGTACTTTTTAGTTAGCTTACTTGTTTGAGAACACGGAAACGGTTCAAGGTTTTTCGAAACAAAACTCAAGTCATACGAACGCAGAATGGTCATTGATTAAGAACTAACCGGTAACAGCTGCAGGATCATCACGTGCTTTCCCAGCATTCAGCTCAAAAGCTCTGCCCCTAGCACCCTGATTCTTCAACAATGGACAATTTCGCTTGATATGTCCTTGTTTTCCACATTCGACGCAACCCTCAAGCTTGACTCCCTTCGACGTACTCTTAGCATAGCACTCGCGAGTAACATGGCCAGTTCGACCACATCTGGCACACTTTCCCTGCTCATCACCGTGAGTCTTCTTCGCTGAACCACTTCCGCCATCCCTGGCATTATCCTTCCTCAAATCACTAGCACTAGCCACATATGCTTTCCCCGAATCGCGTTTCTTCTCACGCTTCACATCGGAATCTTTCCTCGAGCTCTCAGATCTTCGCTTTCGTGAATCCCTAGACCTAGACTCAGCATTCTTTGATCGTTCAGATTTCTCATCTGCCTTGACCCTTCCTGACGACTTCCCAGTCTCCTCTTTCCTGTTAAGGTTACTTTTACGAGCTGCATCATCCGCTAATTATTTCGCTAGAGTAGTAGCTTCCAGATAGGTAGTGGGCTTCGCTGACGTAACCATGCTACGAATTTGTGGTGACAATCCCCAGATATACCTTTCTACCTTAACGTACTCAGGAGTGACCATTCGTGGAACCAATCTAGCCAACTCATTGAACCGAGATGTATAAGCTCTGACATTCAGGCCTTCCATGCTCAAATTCCAGAAGTCAGTCTCAATCTTCTGCATCTCACTACGCGGGCAGTATTCCTTTAGAAGCATCTCTTTTAGTTCATTCCAGGTAAGACCGTAAGCGGCATTTTCACCCAAAATCTGAACTTGAGTGTTCCACCAGGATAAAGCTTCATCAAGAATCGAACACGAAGCATACCTAACCCTCTGATCAGCAGCACAACCGCTGATGGCCATCACAGATTCCATCTTCTCGACCATCTAGTAATTTCAAGAGGCCCTTCAGCACCGGTAAATGATCGTGGGTTACAGCCCTAAAATGTTTTATGCGTACATCCATGCACTGTTCACAAGGTTAATGAAAAATCAAGATTACTTACTGATTATATCATAACACATGAACTACTAAAACTTTTCCGATTGTTATATTACCTTTTGGGTTTCCAATATGCACACCACCATCACCATGCCCCGGAGCACCACGTCCACGTCCTTGCCCAAAATTCGGGTTGGCTTCATGCTGTTCCAAGGCAATATTAACGTGTTGGGCTATGAGTTGTGCCAACTCTTCTGGGGTGGTGTAGGTAGTTCATTACCCTGTCTCGCTTTTGGCGGCATCTTGTCGTTTCAATTATTGCAATAATAATATCAACATAAGACAATGTTTAAATATTTCAATCATTAAATAATAGTGGACTTAACAATACACATGCATCCACATAATAATGAGAATAATTTAACCAAAAGAGAACCCATAGCATTGATATTTATCATGGAAATTACAAAGCTTGTTCATAGTACAACGACTAACCAAAATTTGGTGTGGCATAATCAACCACCAATAACAAGTCTAGATGAAATTTCCTCCTAAATATCCAAAAATTTGGCATGCAAGCCAACATATGGGTTTATCAAAGAGATATACAAAACAAACAAACAACATAAATGACGAACAACCATCATTTCTTCATGCCAGCAAACTCTAGAAGCTTCCTCACAAGCTCCTCCAGCTCAACTATCCTCCAGTGCTTTTGGTCCATTCCACTGTCATCCAAGTCCTTTAGCTCATCAAACCAGTCCATTTGCCCCTCAAGATCCTTCACTTTTCCCTTAATCGCCTCTAGATCTCCGCGTATGGCCCCCAACTAACGGTCGCAGTGAGAACATCGGTTAACCCACACTCCTTTCTGCTTCTTCGAAGTAGATGCTGTCTCAGCTCTGGAAGTTGAAGCGATATCTCCAGCAGGTCGTACCCTCTTCCTACGTCGAAAGTATACCAACAGGGTGCAGTAGGAGCACGCGAATAGATCGATGGAAATGACGTCTCGGTAACAACAGGCGGAGGGATCTCAGTAGTGGGCTCAGCAACGACAGTAGATGAGACGACCAATGGCTCTAATGGCTAAGCCGTAACAATGGTAGCGTCTACTACTGGTGCGATACTATAAGATCCTCCGATAAACGGAACACCTCTATCCACGTCATCAATTACTGGCACGGTACCTGATGATTGCCCAGTCTCGTAGATCGAGGGTGGAGCATCATCATCGTCTTCGATCCAACCGTTGCTTGTAAAAGCATAACGTGGGTCAACCTGACTTGCGATCGCAGCAGGGTTAACCTGGAAGGATTAAGCGAATTCGGCCGCATCGACAAACTGTGGAATCGGAGGGGGTACCTCTGGGAATATGGATCTAGGTGAAGTCTCGAATTCTTGCTCGCTCTCAGAGTCAGTAATCTCGATGACCTCGTGCTCGTGCGACATCTGTGAAATATACTTAACCGTACAAAGTAAGTGTGTGTTCAAATGAAAAATAACACATAAGGCCCAAATAAACAGATTAAGACGTATGCACAATAACACGCAATGGTTCTCATACATGATAAAAATCCATGTTTATTTAAAAATTTTGGCTTCGAGAATTTTGGACTTATTCCTCAAAATTCTTTGGTTGAAGTCTAGACTTTTCCCCTGAAAACATCTAGTTCACTAACAACCGTTGGCTCTAAAACATTGTTTAAATGTTAAACATAAGCCATAACCACATCACAGTTAAGTTGTTTTGATCCATTATGGATCTCATTACAGACATTGTCCCGCGTTAGTTTTAAAAGTTGTCTAAAACATTATTAAGAAAAAACATGCATCAAGACCACAAGACACGCCATAATTCCCGAAGCCATGCTCAAGTGCCTAAAGAACACGTTAAAATCAAGTGTCAACACAAAGGAGGGTGAACTCACATATTCAAATTTAAAACAAGGAAAACTTTCTAATTATGTGTTTATTATCAAAACATCCAAATAATATTTTCAAAAGTCAATTTTATTTCCTTAATAAATTGACTCATTCAGTGTCGCAAGCGTTTACCCGAAACCTCCGAACTAAGCATCTTCCCAAGTTTCACATATTAAATTTATTTTTTTAACATCCATTTTTCAGATTCGTAAGTTTGCAAGAAATTACGAGCTATATATTAACATTAAGGGTAGAATCAACGCTAGACAATAACAGAATATAAATTCGTCGCTTGACATGACACGGAGCTACCGGTCGCGACGGGGTTGTCAACCCGATAGATCTATCAACAATTCCACGCAATCCATATTAATGATTAAGTGGCTAAGTTCGCGCAAAGTGCCCGCAATGGGTCACCCAAGGTGCCAACCTTATGAACAATATATATATCCTACTAAAATGATAAAATTTAATACAACATGTTGTACGAATCCCCGACGTCCCCACCGAAACGTAAGCCTAATCCCGATACTTACTCTCTTGAGACCGGGCCAATTCGTTACAACTTTAGATTTAAAAATTTTAAATCCACACGGTCGTTCTATCCCATAACGCCGTAAAATCCCCGTTTCATCCCCGAAACGCATATAACTTTATTCAAAAATCAGTTTCATCCCGAAATATCCAAGACCATGTTTTTCTCCAAAAAGATATCACAAAAATTCCAAATCATATTTTCTACGAAAATATATTTATAGTTTAATCAAAGGCATATTTTATACGAAAACGTATACTTATCCTTTTAAGGCGTGTTCTTCCCCGAAAACATATACTAAAACAGTAAAAAGAGGGGTTTAGTGACACTCACCTTTGGGTGCGTATATTAAATAGCGCAATCCCCAAAAATTCTACTCGTCCTAACATACGTAGGCACGATTTAATAATCACACATCACAAAATTCCCAAGTTTCTCAAATCTTGGAATTTTTACATAACTTTGATATTTTTCCCGAAAAGTTATTATTTTTTATTATGTTGGCATATTTATATATATATATATATATATATATATATATATATATTTTAAGATTTTGCGACTTGAACGATTTTATTGGTGACCTTAGTATTTTATCCGTTACACACCCGTTTATAAATACTTTATATCTACGATTCGCGCGTCGTAATATATATACATAAACGTGCACATATTCACAATATCATAACACGCGAAAATTCATTAACTTATTCACTTTATCATTTTTAAAGCATGTATACATGAAATAACTCACTAAGTTAACCTATGTATCAATTTTCATGCTCGACAAATAAGTTATACATTTTAACGCGATTTCACCGATTCTACCGTTTTAAACATACAAGCGTACATGCATAGTGTAAAATCCCGCTATCATGTCAACACTTAAAATATTATCATATTCACATATTTAAATCACATGACACATTAAACACATAAGGTTCATCCATTAACAACCCATTCTAGTGTATGTTGAAAAATGCGTATTTTAGTGATTCGGTAACGTTTTCGGGCGTCGGAAGTCACGTATGAGTAACCAAACACCAAATAATCTTAATATAAGTTAATATAATTATATTTATATCAAAAATATCAGTTTATTTACTGATCTAAAACAGTTTCATAAAAACCCTCTTAAAAGGCGATTTTTACCGTTTTTACCGCATAGTTTTGCGTCAAACGTTACCAAAACCATCCGAACTCGAAACGACTTCATATTTTAACACAACACATGTTATATAATTAATAAAATGATGGTTATAATCATATTAGTGCAGTTTTGTGTAAGGCACATAAATCATGCGATTTCATGTATTTTACAACACTTTTAAGCACATAGTACAACATGCAAAGCTAGTAAACTTTATGTCAAAGTTCCATCCTATTTCACACTTCAAATAACATTATTTTTAGAGTTTATAACCTGATTAAATCATCTTTATCATATCACCTTTTAATCACCATTTCATGTCCATATATCCTCATGCATGCCTATGTACAAGCATCTAATGCATGTATATCACATCATCATCTTGCATGAACTTAAATACTTTCACACATATTTAATTCATGTTCAAACATTCAAGAACACCATCATGCACATAATCATCCTTCAATCATTTATCATAAATGCAAGATATATATACATATTCTTACACATTTAAATTTATTATCATCAAAGAATTACATGCATGTATATATACATATATATATACACAATATATGCATACATACCTGCTTCCAAAAGTTCACTTTTTAACTTGCATTCACCTTTTCAAATCAAAGAACCTTCTTGTATGACACCTTTTTTTCATGCATGCATCAAACTTTTTAAGAATCATATTAACAAGAATCATTCAACAAAATCAAAACTCAATCTCATATGTATATACATACATACCTACAGCCCTACATACATACATACACTTATCCATATTCATTTTCTTTGAAAACCCATTTGTTATTATTTTTAAGTTAGTGTTTTTATCCAAGAATAAGAGAAACTTCCATGGCCATCATCATCACTACGAATCAAGAACAAGATTTGAAAAATAATATGTTATACCTTCAAGATTCTTGGTGGGTTTTGATGAAAATGGTGGTATGGAGCTTGCACCTTCTAGTAAACACCTTCAAAACTCCTTTAGATCTTCAAATGGACTTGAAACAAGATTGCATGAATATGGATCTTCAAGATCTTCAAAATTTTGAAAGTGGTGTGTGTATATGTGTGTGTTCGGCCGAGTATAAGCAAGAGAGAGAGAGATTAAGATTTTTGTGGGTGATGGAATTTGTGTTATGGAGATCTTGGAAGATTGTCATGATTAGGTTTAGAGATTTCACCACACGTGGAAAGAGAGAGAAGGTAACACACTCAAATGGCTGCCACCTCCCTCCTAATATCTCCTATATACACGCATATATACATATATATGCTTTAAACTGGTATTTTACTGGATACCGGGTGTTTTATCTAGCGTTTTAACTGCGTTTTAACACGTTTTAAATTATTTTCAGCGCTCTATAAAAATAAACACACCAAAACATTACTAACCAATATTTTATTTGTCGGGACCAATTACGTTGTCGGTAATTGGCAGGATACACGCTGTGTTGCGCAGTACGCGCTTAAATTCGCAGATTAGTGATTTTAAGCGGTTTAATTTATTTTTAACATTCTATAAAAATAAACTTGTCAAATTGTTACTATAATAATTATTGGTTGCCCTGAACTGGCTGTGTTGATAGCATTTTGTCAGATACGCGCAGTATCACGCAGTACGCACTTAAACTCGAAAAATAGAGTTTCTTAGGGTTTTAAATAATTTTTCCTCACGATTATGATTAAATATGTTATTTAACTCATAACGGTCTATTCTGGGATTTTAACATTATTCGGCGGTCACCAACATTCGTTTCGCATTTTAACTGTTACGCCATAAGCGTTTATCTTAATATTGCCAACGTAATTTTTATCAAACTTTGATTTACCAACACATCAAATACCATATTTAAACATCATAAATAATCAAATATGGTCTTTTATTCATTCATGGCACGTGTTACATTTGTACGGGACAGCCTAAATAGTCGGGTGTCAAAGGTTGTGGTGGTGGTGGAGGAGGTTGTGGTGGTGGTGGTGGAGGTTGTGGTGGTGGTAGAGTGTTGGAGATGAGAGAATTAGAGAAAGAGTGTGTTAGTACATAATGTCTATGTCTTAGTCTTGGATCGAGTCTGTTTGTTTTGGGCTAGATTATGTCAAAATATAGGGTTATTTATGTAAATAGTTAACAAGTTCGCCCGGAATCAAAATGTAAGAACAAGTTCGGCCGAACTTGTTCAAGACAAGTTCGCCCGAACTTGGTTCCTTCCAAGCGAACTTGTTACACGATAAATAGGTGCCCTGATGTTTTCATTTGTAACTTCTGCAACTTTGTCACTTGTACGGTGAAGCTCTGCCCGATCTGGATTTGACATGTATTTGACATTTAAGATCAATAAACAACAATAAAACAGTAAATCTTTGCATATTCGATTAACACGTCATATAGTTTCCGCCTATACGAGCGTTAGATACCAATTTAGGTTCCTATGCTACGATCTAACAAGTGGTATCAGAGCCTGGATACCTGAATTGGTGAAATCATTGAAAGATCTACTTTTATTATACCTCTTTCTACCATTTTTTTCTTCAGTTTTTAAAGAAAACAATGAATTCACAGATAAAAGTTGCTAATTTTTAATATGTCATGTAAAATACACTTGTGGTAAACCCCTGAGAGTTTGGACATCAAATTCAAACGAATCGATATCAAAAAGTTCAAAAAATCATGTTTTGCAAACAAGTTTTGGTCGAACTTAGGATCAAGTCCGCTTGAACTTGATTAAAATTTCATCAATTTTAATCAAGTCCACCCGAACTTGAGTTATTTCTTATAGAATTTGATAAGTCCGCTCGAACTTACAAAGAAAATCTTTCAATTTCTATCAAGTTCGCCCGAACTTGATTAGATTTTTTTGAATTTCACATATAAGTTCGCCCGAACTTGAAAGTTCATTTGAAATTCAACATAAGTTCGCCTGAACTTAATCAGGGAGAATTTTTCAAAATTTAAACATAAGTTCGCCCGATCTTGTGTAAAATCAAAATCTGATTTTTCTCCAACTGCAAGTTCGCCCAAATTGTCAGTGTACAGATCGTTTTTCGAAGTTTGTGAAAGTGTGTTTTCAGTAAAATTCGTCACTTTTTCAAGATGGAAGATCTTCACAGTGCATTCATGACGGCTTCAGCTTCAAACGCTCAAATGGTGAATCAAGTGAACATCGACAACAAAGTGGCACATCTGTGAAACAACCGAAACGCATGTGTATGGATGAATATGAGGGGTGGAAGAAAAGTTCACTAACTGGGTTCAGTCTACGTATTTCCACAGCTGGGTTGTAGTAGAGACTGGTTATACTTGGCCAAGAGATGAAAATGATAATGTTATCGACATCAGCAAGTTCTCACTAAACAAAAAGATGCTTAAGTCGCCGAGAAGAAAATGATAAGTTTGATCCAACAGTCGGTGAAAGAAGATATACTGGTGCTTCTACCGGAATATAAGACTGCACAAGAACTATGGAAATTCTTGAAGAACAAATACCAGGGAAGTGCAGAAATGGTCAAGAGCAAGAAAGCACTGATCATGAAGGAATTCGACATATTCACTATGATCAAGGGTGAAACAATGAAACAAATGATCAAAAGATTTTGTTATCTGAAAGTGATTATGAGGAGACACGGGCTTGAGAAAACAGAAGAAGAATACATTGATAAGCTAGCTAACGCTTTACCTGAGGGTGAGTGGACGACTTATCTCATGGTACTCAATGAAAGTGCGAGTTGGGAGTTCTTCAACTTATCCACATTCATTGATAAACTGGAAGGGCACGAGATGGAGTTGTTAAAGATCGCAAAATCAAAGAATTCAAATGTCGCTCAAGATGTAGGGCTTTACTACAAGACCGGAGCTGAAGAGAATATTACTAGCCCGAAGATTCAAACTGCTTTTAGCGCGAATCTAAATTCTTCGAATCATTCTCCACAGAGTCAAAATCAATCATATCCGAAATATGATCAGAGCCCACAGAATTCTTCATATTCAAGCACGGGTTCAATTCAGAATAGTCAATCGAATTCTGACCCAAATGTTTTCAAATGTAACATTGCAGTAAACCTAAACAATGTTGTTTCTAAACAAGTTGCTAAACAACATATGGTACTACTTGCCACAATGTTGGAATCATATGAAAGTTTGGTGGCTGGAAAGATTGGTAATCCGGAGATGACCGCCGAAGACTATGATCAAGTAGATGAAGAAGAGCTTGAGCTGATGGACATCAAATGGTCCTTAGCCTCGATTATTCGAAGGGTTACAAAATTTGTTGCTCTTACCGGCAGAGACATCGGGAATTCAAGCAACAAATTGGGATTCGACAAAACGAAGATTACTTGCTTCAAATACCGACAAAAAGGGCACTTTAAAAGAGAATACAAGAATCCAAAAGCGAGTGGCAACCAAAGTCCATTTGGAGGTGGCAGTGATTATTACAAGAAGTCGCTACAATGCAAGCCTTTCCCAAAGAAGACTTAAGTCGAAATCCAAGAAAAAACATCCAACACGCAGAAAAAGCAATGGTTGCTTCGAACGAAGATGACGGTTTTAACTGGAATTCATACATTGGAAAGAAAACCGGAGTTGCTCTAATGGCTGAGATCATAGAAGATACATCTGCTGAAGATGCAGCTATGGAGAATGCAATGCTAGAAAAATATATGTATCAAGCTGAGGAAGAGGAAATCTACCACCACACAAAGGTGCAGAGTATCCTTTCTCCTAACATAACTACTAGTTTTGCAGGTTGTTTTGGTGATACAAGAACTTCAGAGCATGTTACTGAGGACCTGTGATTGAAGAGGTTGTCAACGTAACCAAAGAAATGAATGAAGAAAACCTTACGAAGATTGCCAACAAAGCTATGATGGCAAATCTGACAAAGGTAGGTCCGGAGGTAAAGGTCGTAGAAAAGGAAGTTGTTAAAGTGCAAATCGTCGAGGTTGAAAAACCATGTACGAAATGTGCTGAACCATGTGTTCAATGTGCTGAAAAGTCTCAGATCATAGCTGAACTCAATGTGCATAATAACAATTTCAAATATGATTATCGCACAATGAAAGAAGCATCTGACAAAATGAAAGATGATTATGGTAGACTTGATAGAAATAACATTGAACAAGATGATACTATCAAAATGTTAAGAGCCACATTAATGGAAAAACAAATGGCTATTAACGTTTATATAAACAACATTGCTGAAGTAAAACAAGAACTTCAAGACATGACAATCGAAACTGAAAGAGTAAGACAACTTCTTAAGAGCTATACCAAAAATGCATATATCATTGATCATATTCTTCCAACAATCTCATCGGAAGAAAATGTTCAGAAAACTAAAGGTAAGAAACGTGGAGACTATAGCAATGTTCCACCACCCCTATGCGAAAAGTATTGTCGCAAGAAGGCTGAGGGGATGGAAAAGGCGCTCAACATTGAACTTTTAACTGAAAAGAAAAATGAGTTGCCTGAGAACATTGATATAACCTACACAAGTGATGATGGCAAAGCAGTGGTTTAAGAATGTTGTTGAAAATGTTTTGAATGATTCAGATGATGGCAGCTTTAAGAGCACCAACTCGAGTTCGAATAATTCTGATTCATAATCTGAAGATGACGATACATCATCGGAAGATAGCCTAAGTGATGATCCTAACATTGTCATGTACAAAGTTAAGGATTCTGATAGGCTATACTTCGACGACAGCTTTCCGATTCAGAATGTGAAAGAAGATCAGCTTGATAAATTCTTCAAACTCGTTGAAGTTTTATCAGAAGATTTGGAAATCAATCAAAAGAAGTTTTACTCTAAACCTAAAAGAAACAACTACCGAAGGAATAGTGGTTACTTTCCGGAACATAGGAGAGCTGGTTTGGGTTTGGTTGTAGAAGAAGAACCGAGCAAGAAAATGTCATCATTTCGCGAATATAAAGATAAAAACATGAAATTTGTGTATGGGACGAGCACAGTTCAGGAAGAAAGTTTGATTGGAATACAGTCAAATGATGAGTTTAAAAAAGAAAAAGAACTTCGAGATAAGGCTAAATCCGCTAGTGGTGTAAAACCCACTAGTGGACATTCTCATGATGATCGGACTTGCTTCAAATGTAATGAAGGTGGTCACATGGCACGCAAGTGTCCGAAATCTAACCGGTCTATCTTTGAAGGAAAACAAGTTCAGATGTTGAAAAGCCTAAGGAACCAGAGTTTGTAAAACCTGTTAAAATTCTGAATTTGAAAACTCAACTTTTGAAAAAGGTGAAACTTCCAAGTCAAATGAATCAAGGTTTCACATAAAAAGGCAAACGTAAAATCACAAGTCTGGATTGCTAAAAAGAAATCTTCAACATCTGAAGTTACCAAGTCTGCGCTTGTTAAGACTGGTAACAACAAAGAGTCTAAATCTGAGATTAAAATTGAAACTGTCAAATCATTTAAAGATAAAAAGAAAGTTACATTTGAGAATGGTAACAACAGTGACTTCTCAGATGGTGATTTTGAGGATGATTATAAAGCTTTATATCCAAGACCCAAGACTAAGAAGGCTTGGGTCGCGCTTTTTAACTGAATGATAATGTGTGCAGGGGCTCCAAAGATCCGTTCTTTCAAAGTGGATTCTGGATAGTGGAGCGTCAAGGCACATGACAGGGATGAAAGCTCTTCTCTTCGACTTCAAAGTTATAAACGGTGGATATGTTGGCTTTGCCGGTAATCAAGGAGGAAGGATCATCGCCGAAGGAAAACTATCAAGTGGCGTTGTATCATTTGATCGTGTGAATTATATTGCTGAGCTAGAGAACAATCTTCTAAGCATCTCGCAGATTTGCGACAAGCAGTTCACAGTTCACTTCAACAACAAGGAGTGTATGATACTTAAGTCGGGTTTCATAATTCCGGATGATTGGATTCTCATGCGTGCGCTGCGAGAAAATGATTTATACGTGTTAGATATGGGAAATGCTACAACATCATCAAAATCGGCTCAATGTTTTGTCACTAAAGCCACGGAGAAAGATTCGATTATTTGGCATAGAAAAATGGGGCACATACATTTGAGAAAAATGAATTTTCTGGTTCATAACGAGTTAGTCGAGGGGGTGAATCTTCGAAGCTTCCACATGAGGGATCACTGTCTAGAATGCAAGAAAGGAAAGCAGAAGAAGAAGTCGCATCCTAAGAAGATTCTGAATTCTATGAAGTTGCCGCTTGAACGTCTACATATGGATCTTTTTGGACAGGTAAATGTACGAAGTATATCTGGAGATCTTTATTGTTTGGTCGTGACGGATGACTATTCTCGATATTCATGGGTTTTCTTTCAAGAATCCAAGGATGAAACGTTCGATAATCTGGTGATTCTTTACAAGAAGCTCGAAAATCTATATCATCTGCCTGTCAGACGGATTTGAAGCGATAATGGTACGAAATTCAAGAACAACAAAATGAAAGAATTTTGCAATGCCAAAGGAATTATGCATGAATTTAGTGCACCGTATACTCCATACAAAATGGCATAGCTGAGAGGAAGAATAGAACATTGATCGAAACAGCAAGAACAATGCTTGCAGACTCAAAACTTCCTGTTAGCTTTTGGAGTGAGGCGGTTGCAACGGCATGCTATACTTTGAATAAGGTCTTAACTGTCAAACCGACTAAAAAGACATGTTTTGAGATGATCAATCGAAGGAAACCAAACCTGAAATATCTAGAGCAGTTTGGTGCACCATGCACAGTAATTGATCAAGATGGAAAATTCGATGCTAAAACGCTTGAAGGTTTCTTTGTTGGTTATTCTAGTCCGCTAAGAAGAGTTTATGTTCTTGCTTTGAGAAAAGTTATCAAAGCACAACACGTAGATTGCATTAGATACACAACTCCTATTCAGAGGAAAGGCGATGCGTGGTTGTTCAATTACCAAGATTTGTGGAAGTCATTCGACTTGCCTGAAGAACCGTCTGATGAAGAACTTGCAGCTCTTTATTATCTTCAAAAGTCGGCAAACCAAGAACAGATTATAAGGACAATTATGGTTAATCAACCCACTAGTTCTACTTCGTCTTCTGGTGCAGGTCCGAGTAATAGTGGTGTTCCGGTTGAACAAATTTCTGAAGTAGAAGTAACACCTACTACAACTCCAGCAAATGTTTCCACTGAACCAGGAAATGCAACCTCGGTGCCAAATACTTCTCAGAATCAGAATGCCGACTCCGATGAAGCTCCAACTTTCGATGATGATGGAGAATCCTCTTCCGATGAAGAACCCGAGCAGATATCCAACATGTTGAATCAATCTGCTAGCCTGAGCAATCAAAATGAAGCTACATCTAGTGCTCCTGAAGTTGATTTGAATGTTAATCTGAATGTCTTAAATCAGAACAACTCAGTTGATGTTCCTAGCGAGGAGATGCCATGATCTTATTCTTATCATCCTTCAACAAACATTATTGGAGAGTTACAAACTGGTGTGCGAACAAGAAGCCAAATCAACAAAGCTTTAAGTTGTTTCTATACCTGAGTAGCTCCTACTCAAGACTATTATTATTCATGTTTCATATCTCAAATAGAGCCGAAGACTGTGAATGAAGCTCTGGGTGATGAGGTTGGGTGATAGCGATGTAGGAAGAGTTGTTACAGTTCGAGAAACTGGGAGTCTGGAGGCTTGTAGACTTACCACCGAAGCAGAAAGCAATAGACACAAAGTGGGTCTTCAAGTGTAAAAGGGATGATCGAGGTGTGATTGTTAGAAACAAAGCTTGGTTGGTTGTCAAAGGTTTCCACCAGCAAGAAGGAATTGACTACACGGAAGTCTATGCACCGGTTGCACGATTAGAGTCAATCGCATTTTCCTTGCATTCACAGCTTGGAAAGGTTTTAAGGTGTACCAGTTAGATGTGAAATCCGCATTTCTCTATGGTAAGCTACACGAACAACTATACGTCGGCCCACCACCAGGATTCGTCCATCTGCTGAACAAGAACAAAGCTTATCCCCTAGACAAAGCCTTATACGGATTACATCAAGCCCTGAGAGCTTGGTACGAGACGTTATCTCAACATCTCGTTGGAAACGGCTTTATGAGAGGCACAGTGGATAGTACTTCGTTTACCAAGGAAGTCGGAAATTATCTAATCATCGTACATATCTATGTGGATGATATCATTTTTTGTTCAACGGATGATAGTCTTTGCAAAGAGTTCGAAAAGATCATGAAGAAGAAATTCGAGATGTCTTCTATGGGCGAAATGAAATTCTTCCTCGGATTACAGGTCGATCAGTTACCAGACGGCATATTCATTCATCAAACGAAGTATATTCACGATATTCTGAAGAAGTTTGAAATGGATAGCTCGAAGCCGCTTTCGACTCTGCTGGGGCTGAATCACGAAATTTGCATCGACGAAACAGGAACCAAAGTGGACGATACACTCTGTCATTCAATGATAGGATCTCTTATGTATCTGACGGCATCTCACCCAGATATCATGTATCCTACCTGCCTTTGCGCGAGATATCAGTCCAGTCCCGCGTGTCACACATGCAGATAGTCAAGCGAATATTTCGTTACCTGAAGGGATGTCCAAGCACCGGCTTGTCGTATCCAAAGAACGATAATTTTGATCTGACGGGATATGTTGATTTGGACTTTGGGGTGGACAAGTTGAATTCAAAGTCTACGACGGCTGGTTGCCACTTCTGTGAAACTCGATTAGTAACGTGACAATGCAAGAAACAAACCACGGTCTCTCTCTACCTGTGAGGCAGAATACATTTTTGCTTCCAGCTGTTGTTCACAAATCCTATGGATTCAACAACAGATGAGGGACTATAGATTGCAATTTCTTAATACGCCTTTAAATGTAGATAATAAGGCAGCAATCGACATCACTAAAATTCTTGTTCATCACTCTCGTACTAAACACATAGAAATTTGTTATCACTTCATTCGTGACTGCTACGAAAAGAAGTTGGTGCGAATAGAAAAATCCACACCGATGAACAAAAAGCTGATTTTTATACCAAAGCTTTTCCTTTAACAAGATTTAAATATCTCATGAGGCTTAACGGTATTAAAAATTTGTTGACAGGTGCGGAAGCAGAGGTTGAATATGGATCGGACGATGAGTTCACGTGGTTTGTATATCTTTTAGATTAGTATTTCTTAAAAACAAAAATACAAAAATATGTTTTTGATTTTAGGGGGAGAAATATTTGAGAAAATACAAAAACATATGAAAATTTTCAAAAAGTACAAAACATATGAAAATTTTCAGAATATACCAAAACATATGAAAATTTTCAAAAAAAGTACAAAAACATATGAAAATTTTCAAAAAGTATAAAAACATTGAAAAAGACAAAAAGAATTTTGTGTCACAAAGGAAATGATAGTACATCAGTGGACTATCACAGTACGCTAAGGAATTGTAAAGTTTAAAAAGTGATAAACAAGTCTTATTGTGGATGTGTCGATAGACTTTACACGTTCAGTAAATTGTTTCTGAGATATAAACTAAATTTTACAATTGCTTAATCTTGTGGATTAACATCTCTCGGATATATGGACTTAGTACTCCGAAATTTCGTTTGAGATATTGCCTGATTCTGATATACGAGGTCTTTATAGATAGTTAATATCTGGGGTATTATACAAGTTCTTCTGATTTTGCGGAAGCAATAGCCTAGAACTTCTATAATGCTTTTGCTAAAAACTCCTAAATTGCATGCAAAGCTGAAAAGAATCAAAAGATCTAATCATTTGCAATGCTTAAAGGATTCCTTAAGTGGAACACTACCTTAAAAGTCGAGCCTTCATCTCTTTGTCGATGCGGTGGTATTAACCTGAGATTTCAAGGCTTCGCATTAACCCAGATACAGATATCAATTACGCTATATTCACCTGTAAGATGAAATCTAGGGAATCTTGATACGGGAGTATATTCTGAGATGGGAACCATAGTTAAGTCAAGTTTCATAAGTCTACCTAACATATCTTGGAACAATTGAGAAATGTGTCGAAGTTTAAGTGGATAAACATATCGACAATCTAGGTAAACGAGTTTAAAACTTAAAGTCATCAAAAGGTCAACGGTACTGGTGATATGTCTCAATTAACTAATATGATCCTTAGACACGAATTCACAAAAATATGTCTGTAAATATGTTTGTACATTGTTTACTTGTTAAAGTTCTGTACATAGTTTATCTGCTTTACAGATTAAAACCAAAAAGATTTTCAGTATGTTTTAGCATATACTTTCAAAAATTTAAAAAGATTTTTTCTGCATTAATTTCTACAAGCCAATGTTGGAGAACGGATCTTCGAAGTCTGGTAAGGTGCTAAACTGGTGGGAATCTAATTGACAACGGGCTGGGAGCTAATCTGTAAAATCTGATAAGCCAAAAAGATTAAAAGTTCATTAATTTGAAACTTGATTTTGAGAAAAACCAACAGTTTGTTCATAACGGGTCAAACCGAGGTCATTAACTTGGACTCGGCAGACAAATCGGTTAACCAAGGCCATTAGCTTGGACTTGGTCAACTGAGTGGATTGTTAAAACTGTTGGTGCAGAATGTCTATGTCTTAGTCTTATATCGAGTCTGTATAGATTAGATGTGAATAGGCTAGCAAAATCAAGTATTTATGAGGTTGATAGTCAAGTTCGCTGGTAAAGGTATTGTGAAGTCAAGTTCGGCCGAACTTGACTATGTCAAGTTCGCCCGAACTTAGTCTCTCACCAGCGGACTTGTTATCCTATAAATAGCTAGCTTGAGTCTCTCATTTGGAACTTTTGGTGGTCTGTGTAGCGAAGCGTTGTCAATTTGGAGACTTAAAGTTTATCAACAATATTGACGTTTAACTGATTAATTCTTGTTATTTGGTAATCATGTCATATTGTTTCCGCCATTATGGACATTAGATATCAAGTCTAGGTTCCTATGCTATAAGTATCGGTCCTACAAGTGGTATCAGAGCTAGATAGCCTGATTTGATTGATATTAAGACAAGAACAACTCTTATTCTACTCCATTCTTCTATTTTTCTTAACTTTTACATTAAAAATGAAGAATTTACGGGCAAATTCTGTCCAATTTGAATATATCATACTAAATACATCATAGATAAACCCCTGAGAGTTTGGAGATTAAAATCAAATGAATTGATGCCAAATTGTTGAAAAAATCATTTTTTCAAAAGCCTTTTGGATCGAACTTATAAGCCAAGTTCGCTCGAACTTGACTTAAAAATCCACTTTCTGAGTTATTTTTAATCAAGTTTGCTCGAACTTGAGAGTTTTTGTGAAAATTTGTGTTAAGTCCGATCGAACTTGCATTATTTTCTTTAATTTTCTTCAAGTTCGCTCTAACTTGAGCAATTTCATTGAAATATATTTCAAGTTCGGCCAAACTTGCAAGTTTTTTCTTCTAAAATCAATTGTAAGTTCGCTCGAAGTCAACTTAGGGAGAATTTTCAAAACAAGTCATAACAAGTTCGACCAAACTTGTTTAAAACTGAAAATTTTCATCCTTCCACTGCAAGTTCGACCGAACTTGTAGTAATTCTAATATTTTTCAAAATTTGAACGTATTTTCAGCGTACGTATTTCGACATTCGCGATGGATGATCTGCAGAGAGCGTTTATGTCAGGAGTAGGTACATCCAATGCCAATGTGATACATCAAGTTAATCTCGACAACGAAATGGGCACGTCCGTCAAACCTCTGAAGTTATTGAGTATGGACGAATACGAAGGATGGAAGGAGAAGTTCAGTTATTGGGTTCAGGCCATGCATTTCCAAAGCTTGGTGGCTATTGAGAGAGGGTATGTTGTTCCGTTGGATGAAACTTAGCAAGTTCTTGAGAAATACAAGTATTCTTCGAAACAAAAGGAAGAATATATCGTTGAAAAAAAATGCTTAGCCTCATTCAACAGTCTGTTAAAGAGGATATTTTGATCTTGTTGCCCGTATACACGACTGCAAGAGAACTTTGGTTATCACCTCAAAAGAAATACCAAGGAAGCGCAGAGATGATCAAGAGTAAAAAAGCTCTTATCATGAAGGAATTCGATATTTTTACCATGTTGAAGGGCGAGACAACGAAACAGATGATTGAACATTTTTGTCATCTGAAGGTTCATATGAGGAGACACGGTCTTGAGAAGACAGAACCGGAGTATATTGATAAGCTTGCAGATGCGTTACCTGACAGAGAATGGACTACTTATCTCATGGTACTGAAAGAAAGTCCAAACTGGGAATTCTTCAAGCTGGCTACATTCATCGACAAACTCGAAGGTCATGAGATGGAACTTCTAAAGATCACAAAGTCGAAGAATGCTAACATCGTTCAAGATGCCAGCCTATATTACAAGAATGGAGTTCATGACAGCATTTTAAGCCCAAAGATTCAAACAGCATTTAGTACGAATATGATTTCTTCGAATCATTCGTCACAGAATCAAAATCAATCATATCCACAATATGATCAAAGTCCACAGAGTTCTTTGTTTTTAAACACGGGTTCAAATTCTTCATATCAGAGTCAAGCATATCAGAATCACCAAACGAATTCTTATCCAAATGTGTATAAGTGTAACATTGCTGTCAATTTAAACAATGTTGTTTCTGAGCAAGTTTCCAAACAACACATGACACTTCTTGCAACAGTTCTAGAATCGTATGAAAGTCTGGTGGCTGGGAAAATTGGCAATCCGGAAATGACCGCTGAAGACTACGATCAGGTGGACGAAGAAGAACTTGAGCTAATGGATATAAAATGGTCTTTAGCTTCTATCATTCGAAGGGTGACTCACAGGCCGAGATATCGGGAATTCAAGCAACAAATTAGGGTTCGACAAAACGAAGGTCACTTGCTTCAGATGCTGAGAGAAAGGACATTTCAAGAGAGAATGCAAAAATCCTGAAGCAACGGGCAATCAGAGTCCATTTGGAGGTGGCAACGAATACTACAAAAAGTCGCTTCAGTATAAACCATTTCCAAAGAAGACTCAAGTTGATATTCAAGAAAAACCATCCAACAATACCGAGAAGGCGATGGTTGCTACCAACGAAGATAATGGTTTTGATTGGAATTCTTATATTGGTAAGAAGACGGGAGTTGCTTTGATGGCTGAAATTGTCGAAGATACATTTGCTGAAGACGCAGCTCTGGAGAATGCTTTACTAGAACAGTATCTGCAACAACAGGAAGAAGAGGAGACTTATCTTCACATGAATACACAAAGCATTTTATCTCCTAACTCAACCTCTAGTTTTGCAGGTAACTTTGATGAAAATTCTCAGGAGAAAGTGGTCGAGGAAAAATCGATAGTTGAAGAAGTCATTGGTATTACTCAAGAAATGAATGCTGAAAACCTCACGGACATTGCCAACAAAGCTATGATGGAAAATCTAACCAAGGTACGTCCGGAGGTAAAGATAGTCGAAAAAGAAGTTGTCAAAGTGCAAGTTGTGAAGGTTGAAAAACCTTGCACAAAATGCACCGATCCATGTGCAAAATGCGCTGAAAAATCACAAATCATCGTTTAACTCAATGTACATAATGAACATTTCAAATATGATTATCGTACAATGAATGAATCGTATGACAAAATGAAAGATGATTATAGCAAGCTCGACAGAAATAATATTGAACAACACGACACTGTGAGGATGTTAAAAGGGACAATAATGGATAAACAAAAAGAAATAAATGTATATATTAACACCATTGCTTAAACCAAACAACAACTCCAGGGCATGAGAATTGAAACAGAACTGTTCAACAACTTTTAAGAAGTTATACAACTAACGCTTATGTCATCGATCATATTCTTCCAAAAATTTCATCGGAAGAAAATGATAAGAAATCTAAAAAGAAAAATGGTAAAGAATACACCAATGTTCCACCACCCCTATGCGAGAAATATTGTCGCAAAACTGTTGATGGGATGGATAAGGCACTCAACATTGAGTTATTATCTGAAGAGAAAAATGAGTTGCCGGAGAACAGTGATGTAATCTATACTACATCAGATGATGACAATAATGCGGTGGTTAAAAATGTGGTTGAAAACATTTTGAATGATTCTGATGATGGCAGCATTGAAAGCGCCACCTCGAGTTCGAACAGTTCTGACACAAAATCCGAAGATGACGATACATCATCGGAAGATGGCCTATGTGATGATCCTAACGTTGTCATGTACAAGGTTAAGGAATCTGATAGACTATACTGTGATGACAGCTTTCTGATTCAGAATGTCAAAGAAGGTCAATTGGATAAACTGTTCAAACTGGTTGAAGTTACATCAGAGGATCTGGAGAAGAATGAAAAGAAATTCTATTCTAAACCCAAAAGAAATTACAATAACTACCGGAGAAATGGTGGTGATCATCCGGAAAACCGGAGAGCTGGGTTGGGTTTAGATATGGAAGAAGAACCGGTTAAGAAAAAGTCACCATTTCACGAGTACAAAGATAAAAACATGAAATTCGTTTATGGGACAAGCATGGTTCAAGAGGAAAGTTTGATTGGGAAGCAATCAAACGATGAGTTTAAGAAACAAAAAGAACTTCGAGATAAGGCCAAAGCCACAAGTGGTGTAAAATTCACTAGTGGACACTCACATGATAATCGGACTTGCTTCAAGTGCAATGAAGTTGGTTATATTGCACGCAAGTGTCCGAAATCTAAGCCGGCCTATCTTTGAAGGAAGGAAAGTTCAGATGTTGTAAAACCAAAGCAACCAGAGTTTGTAAAACCTATCATGATTTTGAAAAGAAATTAATCAAAACTTGAAGTTAAACCTAAAACTGAAAAGAAATTTGAAAACTCAACTTTCAAAAAAGGTGAAACTTCAGGGCAAACGAAACAAAGTATTACATAAAAAAGGCAAACATAAAATCACAAGCATGGATTGCTAAGAAAAAGTCAACAACATCTGAGGTTATCAAGTCTGAGCTTATTAAGACTGATTACAATAAAGAATCAAAATCTGAGATCAAAACCGAAACTGGCAAATCAACAAAAGATAAAAAGAAAGTGAACTTTGAAAATGTAACTGACAGTGGAGGCTCAGATGGAGATTATGAGGATGATTATCAAGCTTTTTATCCCAAACCCAAGACCAAGAAGGCTTGGGTCGCGCTTTTTAACTAGATTTTAATATGTGCAGGCTCCAGAGATCCGTTCTTTCAAAGTGGATTCTTGATAGTGGAGCGTCAAGACATATGACAGGGATGAAAGCTCTTTTGTTTGACATAAAAGCTATAAACAGCGGATATGTTGGCTTTTCCTCTAATCAAGGTGGAAGGATTGTCGCTGAGGGAAAACTCTACAATGGCGTAGTATCATTTGATCAAGTAAACTACATTGCTGAGCTTGAGAACAATCTTCTGAGCATTTCGCATATTTGTGACAAACAGTTCACGGTGCATTTCAATGATAAAGAGTGAATGATTTTAAATCCAGGTTTCAAAATACCTGATGGTTGGATTCTCATACGCGCCCCATGCAAGAACGATTTATATGTCTTAGATATGGGCGTCGCTACCACATCATCAAAATCGGCTCAGTATTTTGTAACGAAAGCTACAGAGAAAGATTCTATTCTTTGGCATCGAAAAATGGGGCACATTCATTTGCGAAAAATGAATTTTCTGGTACATAACGATCTGGTTGAGGGTGTGAATCTTTGGAGCGTCCATATGACTGATCACTGCCTAGAATGTAAAAAGGGGAAGGAGATCAAAAAGTCACATCCGAAGAAGATTCTGAATTCTATAAAGCTGCCGCTTGAACGTCTCCATATGGATTTATTTGGTCCTGTGAACGTCCGAAGTATTTCAGGAGACTTATACTGCTTAGTTTTTACAGATGATTATTCGCGTTATTCATGGGTTTTCTTTCAAGAATCAAAAGATGAAACGTTCCATAATTTGGTGATTCTTTTCAAGAAGCTCGAAAATCTTTATCATCTACCCATCAGACGGATTCAAAGCGACAACGGCACGGAATTCAAGAATAATAAGATGAAAGATTTTTGCAACGCTAAAGGGATTTTGCACGAATTTAGTGCACCGTATACTCCCCAGCAAAATGGTGTAGCTGAGAGGAAGAATAGAACTTTAATCGAAACTGCAAGAACTATGATTGCAGACTCGAAACTTCCTGTAAACTTCTGAAATGAGGCGGTTGCAGCGGCTTGCTACACACTAAACAGGGTCTTAACTGTCAAACCATCGAAAAAGACATGTTTTGAAATGATCAACCGAAGGAAACCAAATTTGAAGTATCTAGAGCCATTTGGTGCGCCATGTACTGTAATCGATCAAGATGGTAAATTCGGGGCCAAATCGCTTGAAGGTTTCTTTGTCGGGTATGCGAGTCCGCTAAGAAGAGTATATGTTCCCTCGTTGAGAAAGGTAATTGAAGCACAGCATGTTGATTCTTCAACTATACGGATCCTATTCAAAGAAGAGGTGACGCATGGCTGTTTAATTATCATGATCTGTGGTAGTCATTCGACTTGCCGAAAGAACCGCCTGAAGAAAAACTCGCAGCGCTCTATTATCTTCAACAGTCGGCGAATCAAGAACAGATCATTAGACCAATTGTGGTTAATCAACCCACGTTGGATACTTCGACTTCTGGAGCAGGTCCAAGTAATAGTGGTGTTCAAGTTGGAAATGTTTCTGAAGCAGAAGCAACACCATCTATAACTCCATAAAATGATTCCTCTGAACCAGAAAATGCAACAACAGTGCCAAATATGCCTCAGATTCAGAATTTTGACTCGGATGAAGCACCGACATTTGATGCTGATGGTGAATCCTCATCGGATGAAGAAGTTGAGCAGATATCCAATATGTTGAATCAATCTGCAAGCCCGAGCAATCAGAACGAAGCTTCATCTAACGCTCCTAACGTTGAATTGATCGTTGATCTGAACATCTCAAATCAGCAAAGCTCAGTTGATGTTCCTAGCGAAGAAATGCCAAGATCATATTCTTACCATCCTTCAACGAATATTATAGGTGAATATTCAAGACTACTGCTAAATAGAGCCAAAAACTGTGAATGAAGCTCTGGGTGACGAGAACTGGGTGATAGCAATGCAAGAGGAACTGTTACAGTTCAAGAAATTGGGAGTTTGAGGCTTGTAGACTTACCATCGAAGCAGAAAGCTATAGACACGAAGTGGGTCTTCAAGTTTAAAAGGGATGATCGGGGTGTGATTGTCAGAAACAAAGCTCGGTTGGTTGTCAAAGGTTTCCACCAACATGAGGGTATTAACTACACAGAAGTATATGCACCGGTTGCACGATTAGAGTCAATCTGCATTTTCCTTGTGTTCGCAGCTTGGAAAGAGTTTAAGGTGTACCAGTTAGATGTGAAATCCGCATTTCTCTGCGGTAAGCTAAGCGAACAAGTGTACGTCGTCCAACCACGGGGGTTCGTCAATCCGCTGAACAAGAACAACGCTTATCTCCTAGACAAAGCCTTATACGGATTACACCAAGCCCTGAGAGCTTAGTACGAGACGATATCACAACATATTGTTGGAAACGGCTTTACAAGAGGCACAATGGATAGTACATTGTTTACCAGAGAAGTCGGAAGTCATCTAATCATTGTACAAATCTATGTGGATGATATCATCTTCGGTTCAACGGATGATAGTCTTTGTAAAGAGTTCGAAACGATCATGAAGAAGAAATTCGAGATGTCCTCTATGGGTGAAATGAAATTCTTTCTGATGACTTCCGACTTCTCTGGTATAAAAACATTGAAAAAGACAAAAAGATTTCAGTGTCACAAAAGGAAATAATATTACATCAGTGGACTATCATAGTATGCTAAAGAAATGTAAAGTTTTAAATGTGATAAACAAGTCTTACTGTGGATGTGTCAATAGGCTTTACACATTCAGTAAATTATTTCTGAGATATAAACTAAACTTCACAACTGCTTAAACTTGTGGATTAACACATCTTGGATATATGAACTTAGTACTCCGAAATTTCAATTGAAGGGTTGCCTGATTCTGAGATACAAGGTCTTTATAGATAGTTGATATCTGGGGTATTATACAAGTTCTTCTGATTTTGCGGAAGCAACAGCCTAGAACTTCTATAATGCTTTTGCAATAAACCCCTAAAACTGCATGCAAACTTGAAAAAGAATCGAAAGATCTAATCATTTGCAGTGATGAAAAGATTCCTTAAATGGAACACACCTAAAGATGAGCCTTCATCTCTTTGTTTGTACGGTAGTACTAACCTAAGCTCTCAAGGTCTCGCATAACCCAGAGACAGATATCAATTACGCTATATTCACCTGTAACATGAAATCTAGGGAATCTGGATTCGGGAGTATATTCAAGAAGTGGGAAACACGGTTAAGCCAAGTTTCATAAATATTACCTAACATATCTTGGAACAATTGAGAAATGTGTCGAAGTTTAAGTGGACAAACATATCGAAAATCTAGTTAAATGAGTTTAAAACTTAAAGTCATATAAAGGTCAACGGTACTGGTGATATGTCTCAATCAACTGATATGATCCTTAGACACGAATTCACAAAAATATGTTTGTACATAGTTTACTTTGTTCTGTACATAGTTTATCTGCTTTATAGTTTAAAGTCAAAAAGATTTTCAGTGTGTATTGGCATAAACTTACAAAAATACAAAAAAATTTTGTTTCTACATTGTTTTCAGCAAACCAACATTGGAGAACGGATCTTCGAAGTCTGGTAAGGTGCTAAACTGGTGGGAATCAATGGGCTGGGAGCTAATCTGTAGAAACTGATAAGCAAAAACAATGACAAGTTCATTAATTTGAAACTTGATTTTGAAAAAGTTCAACAGTTTGTTCATATCGGGTCGAACCGGGGTCAATAACTTGAACTCGGCAGACAAATCGGTTAACCAAGGTCATTAACTTGGACTTGGTCAACTGAGTGGATTTTCAGAACTGGTAAAAGGTGAAAAGTTCAGGGTCTTAATTTCAAAATCTTGAAAAATTAAAATTGATTTAGGCAAGTTCTGCCAAACTTGCTTAAAAGTTCATAAATTTGTATTGAAACAAGTTGGACCGAACTTGTTTGGGATATTGTTGAGATTGTGTAAGTTCGCCCGAACTTGCATTGGGCTTTCAAGGTTTGGGCTTACAAGTTCACCCGAACTTGCAAGGATATAAATTGCATGCAAGTTCGGCCGAACTTCATTATCTGATATCAACATCCTCTGAGCGAACTTGGCGATTTTAAGCGATTGTTTAAAATTGTTGATCTAGTACTGTTGTGCTGCCAAAATTTTGATTGCTTTAGGTGATTAGCACATCTATTGCAATGACGGAGGTGAGAAATCATTCATTGGACCGTGAATTGTACTTAAATGTTTAATCAAGATCTGAAATTTGATAAAAATGGTAGATCTAGGTGGTATATGAACAAATTGAACATTGATTTGTGATAATCAACATAAAACGACCATGTATTTGATATGGATTCATTCAGATTGGACATAACAGGTTGTGCAAGTTTGGTGGAGAAGATGACAAGTTCGCCCGAACTTGTTCATCAAGTCCGGCCAAACATGCCTCTTAAAACAATAAAATCCATTTCAAACCTTAAGTTCGACCGAACTTAGGTTAAAACCTGAAATTGTAAATTGTTTGAGTAGTTCGCTCGAATTTAGAAAATAAAATTGAATTGTTTAACTACAAGTTCGCCCGAACTTGTATTGGAATGATTGAACATGTTTTGTGGCATGTTCGGGCGAACTTGCAGAAAGTTGTTTGTAATTTCAACATCAAGTTCGCCCGAACTTGATGTAATATGTTGAAAATGTGCAATTTTTTTCTTGAAATGCGTGCTAAAAGTTTTGCGTTGATTTTCAGGTTCCAGTTGCAGCACGAGTAATCACAATGGATTATTCTAAGTTCCACAATACTTGTATTACTCTTGACAAGACGTTGTGTCCATCGCTAAAGGAGTATGATAGCATTTTGAAGTTTTTGAAGGATAGTCCAATACATCGTGCTATCACTGAAAGAACTGTGTCCTATCAATCGCACATTTATCATTTCTGGATGAATGCCTTGTTAATTGAAGACAAAAAGACTATTAGTTCAGTCGTTCAAGTAGGAAATGAAGATAAAAGTATTATGGTCACTGAAGAAGATATCCGAAGGATCTTACAGTTCAACGATGATAAAGATGAGCCAATTTTTCTTGATGAGAAGATGGTACGTGGATGTTTTTATCGAATGGGCTACAAAGGAAGCGTGAACAAGCCTACACTAAAGAAAGGGGAAGTTCCAAACCCCTTCAAGCTTCTCATGCACGCAATTATACATACTTTCAGCCATCGGAAAGCAGGTCTCGATGACGTCCAAGACTATATGGCTTGCATGGCTACGGCGTTGATTTTGAAGAAGCCGTACAACTATTCAAAGCTTGTTTTTACTCACATGTTAAAGAATATGGAAGATGTTAGATTGTGCTTGTATCCACGATTTGTGCAAATGCTCATTGATGAGAAGTTTACAGACATTGCACGTGATCCAAATGACATCTTATACTTTAGTCATCTTGATGAAACTACCGTGAAGAAGTTGATCAAATTCAGAAGCAGGATTCAGCACCTGTTGCAAAGCCACTGTTTGGAGCGTTGAAAAATGAAAATTATGTTGTACCTGTTGGAAACAAGTGGAGAAATGATGGTAGTGGTGACGAAAAAGAGTTAAATGATGAAAAGGAATGGTTTGTGACGTTCAAGCCTAAAGCTCGAAGTGAATGGTTTTTGAAAGCTGAAGTCGAAAAGAAAAAGAAACGTGTATCTAAGAAAGCAGACACTATGCTTATAGATGAAAACGAGCCAGAAAACATTCAAGGTGAAGCTGGTTCAAGTGCTGTTGCTAACATAGAAAGCCAAGAGATCGAGACAGGTACTCAACAGGATGATGTTATATCGGCTACTTCTGACAAAGATGAAGAATCAGATGATTCGTTTGAGAAAAGGCAAAAGATTGTTGATGCCGAAGCTGAAAAAGAAAGATTAACTAAAGGCGATGCCGATTACGAGCCTGAATTAGAAAAAGAGTCTGATGAAGAGAGACCAAAGAAGAAAGCAAAACGAACAAAGTCTTCAGCAACTGAAATATCTAAGAAGACTACAGGGTCTCCAAAGGCAAAAGGAAAGAAAGTAAAGAAAGCCCAGAAACCAGCAAGTCGTAGGTATGTTGGAAAGTCAAAGAGCACAGAAGTCACACAAGAGCCTTCTGGTGCAGAGGAGAAAGGAGTCACACAAGAAACTCCTACACAAGAACCTCATGTTTCTATCACAGCTGAAGCAAAACGACCAGGAGTTACACAAGAACCTCCTAAGACTATATTGTTAGATATTTCGATCTTTGATTCTCAAGAGCATCCATCTGGATCACAATTGGAGAATGTTATTCATGCTACACCAAAATTTACTCCAACAGCATCTCATTTCGAAAGTTCATCTCCGAAAAGGTCTACACCGAAGGCTACGCCTAAATCGACGCCAAAAACTCCAAAGTCAAAGTTATTTGGTGATATTCCAAATGTGCATGTGGATCTTCAAGACTTAGATGATTTCTTTCCTGAAACAGACGTCGAAATTCTTGAAAAGCGTGTCAAGATTATAGAAGAGAAAGTACAACAGAATGAAGTTGAGACGGCCGAGCTAATCAAGAAAGTTACTCAAAGCTCTGTTGAGAAAGAAATGATGGAGGATAAGATCAAGGTTTTGGAAAGTGATCGGGCATTCTTCAAGGAACTGATTGAAAGCTTACAAGATGCCAATGAAAAGCTACAGAAAGAAAGTGAAGCTGAAAACAATACAAGCCTTAAATGATAGAAGATTTACAAGAATGCAAAAGGTGTTGTCTAATAGTGTTGGCATTGACTTTATTGCTGAATACGATCGGTTGGATAGGCAAGAAGCAAGAGAAAGAGCTAAGAAAGAACTTGCAGAGAGTGGAAAAGGCAAAGGTGTTATTGGTGATGCACCAAAAACTACTGAAGCTACTGAAAAGCCTATTGCTGAAAATGTTGAGAAAGCTTCCGAGTCTGAGATTTCTAAGGTTGACGAATCTGTCAAGCCTTTTGATATTGTAATGGTTACTAAAGATAAGGACGATGATGAAGCTGAAGATAAGAATGATGATGATAATGAACAAGCAGATGATACAAAAGATGACTCTGACAACAACGATGGTGGTAATGATGATGACAACAGGGTGGAGTCGATCTTAAAGTTACTGATGCAACAATGAATGATGAGTTTAATTTGACCTCACTAATGGATTATGAATCGAACAGAATAGATGATCAAAATCAGGGGGGAGCAGACAGGGGGGCAAGTTGATGATGTTGATAGGTCTAATGCTATTACTTCTGCACAGCATGTTGCTGCGGTCCCTATAAAGCCTCTAATTTTAATGCTTGAGCACAACGTCGAAGAAGGAGAATTCGTGCACAATTATTCGAAAGAAGACTTGGCAAAGTTGATAGACGTTAATGCAGAATCATTTGATTTTGATTTCGCAGAGCAAGTACTGAATATTAACATGTTTGAGCCAAACGAGTATCACTACAAACGTAGATATGATGCTGATGAATACAACAGAGTTGTTGTTGAAGATTGGTCCTCTGATGACAAAAAGGATGAAGCTGAGAAGTATGTCGGTCCTAATACAGATAGTTTTCCAACTTTCGAGGAGATGTACAAACAGCTGAATGAGGATATGTTGAAAGAAAAGATAGAAGAGTCGATACGTGATGGAAAAGTTCCTAAACCAATGACAAAGGAAGAAATCGCACAAGCAAAAAGGTCCTGGTTCAAAGAAATGCCACGAGAACGTAAGTTTCGACATCCACTAGCATTCTTCACCCAGAGACAAAGATGTGTCATTGGGTGATATTCTAATTTGAGGGTGGTTCAAAGAGCTGCATGTTTACTCCATCAAAACGGAATTTGGAGTTCAATACTTCAGATATCTTGCAGATTTTAAGACACTTCCATACTAGGATGTTGAGGAGCTAGTTCAAACAAAGAATGTTACGTATCATATGAAGTTCATTGATTAGTTACTTTGGAAAATGATCAAGTTTGAAGCATCTCAAGGATTCAAATACTGGAAGCCTTTTATACCTAAGCGTCGCATTAAAACAAACAAGAAGACTGGGGAGAAAGACATTACGTTGATCATGAAACGCCCAAGAGCAATGAGAAACATGCATTTGATGCCAATCGAACAGGATTTCTATCCTTTGTTCAAATGGTGGCAGATTGATCCGACTACATGCGAAGCTGATATTGTGTTATGATTTGAAGATCATCTGGATATTACGAAAGAAAGGGTTGAAATGTTTGGAATTCAAGGATTGAGAGGGTTGTAGAGAAAAATTAGAATACTAGACCCGATGTGGCTAGTAAACTGCTCGAAGGAAGACATCAAGTGTTTGTTCTACAGCAAGATTGTTTTTGAGGAACGTGAAAAAGAACAAGCAATGCAATATCAGAGGGTCGTAAATGTCTTCTATGCACGTGAAGTTAACTCTAGTAGGATGTGGGAATCGAGCTGGAGGGATCTTGAACGGGTAGAGTTTTTGAAAGAAGAAAAGCGTCTCGAAGAGATTCATGAAAGAGGTAGGGCGGCAAGGCTCAGAAGGTTCCAAATTATGACTAAAGTGCCACCTACTGATCAGACGCCAGATCCAAAGCTTGAAAGACGAAAGAAGCCGTACAAAAACTTCTTTGGGCGTTAATGTTAAAGTTATTGAAGACAGAGTGTTGAAGACTGATAAAAGACGAAGACGATATCCAGGGGGAGTCTGTTGGTGCAGAATGTCTATGTCTTAGTCTTATATCGAGTCTGTATAGAATAGATGTGAATAGGCTAGCAAAATCAAGTACGTATGAGGTTGATAGTCAAGTTCGATGGTAAAGGTATTGTGAAGTCAAGTTCGGCCGAACTTGACTATGTTAAGTTCGCCCGAACTTAGTCTCTCACCAACGGACTTGTTATCCTATAAATAGCTAGCTTGAGTCTCTCATTTGTAACTTTTGGTGCTCTGTGTAGCGAAGCTCTGTCAATTTGGAGACTTGAAGTTTATCAATAAAATTGACGTTTAACTGACTAATTCTTGTTATTTGGTAATCATGTCATATTGTTTCCGCCATTATGGACATTAGATATCAAATCTAGGTTCCTATGCTATAAGGATCGGTCCTACAAAAACTGGTAAAATCTGAAAAGTTCAGGGTCTAACTTGAAAATTTTGAAAAATTTTGGTTTGAATTTGATCAAGTTCGCCCGGACTTGTAATCAAGTTCGACCGAACATGTTTATACTTGAAAACTGATATCAGTTGATAAGTTTGCCCGGACTTGCTATCTAATCTTAACTGATTGGAATAACAAGTTCGCCCGAACTTGAGTAGTATATAAAGAACACAAGTTCGACCGAACTTCATTACTTATCCTCCAACTTACAGAGTGAACTTGAGGCGATTTGTGAGAAAACTAAAATTGGCACTCATACATCAAATTGCTGCCCGATTTGAAAGTGATTAGTGGTGATTTACACACTACTCATCATGGCAATGGTGAGTGATTTGATTTTCAATTTAATGAGTTTGAGCTTGTTTAGATCTGGATTGGACTGTTGGACATGTTTCAAACTTTTAATGAACAAATTGAACAATAAAACATGTTATACAAACATAAACAACCATAAATGATACAACAATTTAATCAGAATGTCATGAACGTGGTGTTTACAGGTTTTGTTGAAAGAGACGACAAGTTCGCCCGAACTTGTATATTGGTTCTTTAAACCAAGTTCGGCCGAACTTGTCCTTAGGTGATGAAATGAGTTAAAGTTATAAGTTCGCCCGAACTTATCCTGAATTCTGTTCAAATGTTTTCCTAACAAGTTCGCCCGAACTTGTCTAAGAATGGTTTAAATAAAAAGTCTACAAGTTCGCCCGAACTTTTTTAAGAAAATGTTTAATTTGTTAAGGCAAGTTTGCCCGGATTTGATGATATGTAATGTTTAAATTTTGTAAACAAGTCCGACCGAACTTTATGCTTTGAAATGTTAAATTGGACAATCAAGTTCGCCCGAACTTGATATAATGTTTTTGAAAATTGTAAAATTTCGACTAATTTTGTCTCGATTTACGTGTTTGCAGAATATTCAGCTATCGTTCAACAAATTTCACAACACGTGCATTACACTAGACAAGACCATCTATCCATCTTTGGAAGCTTTTAATAGTATTCTCGAGTTTATGGAGCGAATTCCAATTCACAAGGCGATTACAAAAAAAACAGTGGTCTACAGGTCGCACGTCTACAGATTTTGGAATTCGGCTGCAATGAATGAGGATGATATAGCGATCAAATCAGTGGTTCGTGTTGGTGAAGAAGATAAGGAGATTACTGTTACTGAAGCTGATATCCGAAAGGTTTTGTACTTCAACGACAACAAAGATGATCCAATGATGCTCGACGAGAGGATGGTTAGAGGATGTTTTTGTCGAATGGGGTACAAGGGGCACGTAAATGAGTCTACTTTGAAGAAAGGATCAGTCCCTAATCCCTACAAGTTCCTGATGCACGCTATTATTCATGCGTTTAGCCATCGAAAGGCTGGATTGGACGACGTTCAAGATTATATGGCATGTATGGCCACGGCGCTTATTCTGAACAAGAAATTCAATTACTCGAAGCTGGTTTTCATGCATATGAAGAATAATATGGGATCAAATAGGCTCGTGTTGTATCCAGATTTGTACAGATGTTGATAGATGACAAATTCAAGAAGATTGAGAAAGATCCAAATGATATTTTGTATCTATCATCTGGATGATACTATTGTCAAGAAGCTTATCACATTCCAGAAGCAGTCCTCAGCACCAAATGCAAAGCCTTTATTCGGTGCTATTGATTCTGAAAACTATGTTGCGCCACCAGAATACAAATGGCGTAATGATAGCGGTGATGAAAATGAAAGGAATGTTGAGTTAGAATGGCTGTCAACCTTCAAAGAGAAAAGAAGCGACTGGTTTCTAAAGAAAGTTGTTGTTCAAGAGAAGAAGAAAACGTCGCGAAAGCCAAAGAAAGTCGAAACTATGCTGATTGATTAGGAAGAGCCTAAAAATGTTCAACATGAAGCTAGTTCATGTGCAGCGGTTGTTATTGAAAGTCAAGAGGCAGAGAAAACAACACAGGAAGATGATGTTATATCTGCGACGTCTGACAAAGACGAAGACAGTGATAATACGATAGAAAGAGAAACAAAGAAAGCTGTTGCAGAAAAAGAACTTGAAAAGCTTAAAGCAGGTGATGCTGACTATGAACCGGGTTCTGATAAAGGTTCTGATGAGGTGAGACCGAAAAAGAAAGTAAAAAGAGTTAAGTCTTATGCTACAGCTATAACTACGAAGACTACTGGTTCTCCAAAAACAAAAGGCAAGAAGTCTAAATAGCCTACAAGCCGCTGATACGCTGGTCAAAAGAAAAGCACAAAAGACACACAATAACCTTTTGCTGCAAAAGAACAGGAATTACACAAGAACCTCCTGCGGCTGCAACAATTTAAACATCTGAAGTTCAAGAGACACTAGTACAAACAGGAGTTACACAAGAACCTCCTGAGTCTAAATTTCTCGAAATTCTAGTGATACAATCTCAAGATCCTCCAACTACTGCTCAACCTGAAAGCTCAACTCCTAAAGTGTCTACACCAAAGAGTACTCCTAAATCTACACCAAAGACGACTCCTAAGTCGAAGTTATTTGGAGATATTCCTAATGAGCCAGTGGATATTCAGGATTTAATTGATTTCTTTCCAGAATCAGATGTAGCTGAACTTGAAAAGCGTGTGAAAGTTCTAAAAGACAAAGTCGCAAAGAATGAAACAGAGAAAGCTGAGTTAGAAAAATTGGTGAAACTGAGTGAGGTGGAGAAAGATTTATGAATGATAAAATCAAATTCTTGGAAGGTGACCGAGGGTATTTGAAGGCCCTAATTGAAAGCTTACAAGATGCAAACGAAAGACTGCGTAAAGAGATAGAAGAACTACGATCTGAGCGTGATTTGAATGATCAAAGGTTCAACAGATTGCAGAAAGTTCTGACAAATAGTTTGGGTATTGACTTTGATGTTGAATATGCGCAAATAGATCTGCAGGAAGCGAAAGAGAAAGCAGAAAGGGAATTGGCTGAACAGGGGAAAGGCAAGAAAGTGATTGAAAGTATGCCTGAAACTACTGAACCTGTGATAGAATCTGCAAAAGCTTCTGAGTCTACTATTGTTCCAGAAACAGAAACTGAAAAGAAAGACGATGAAGAAGCTGAAGATAAAGATGATGATGAACCTGCAAATGATACAAAAGACGACTCTGATAATGATGATGGTGATAATGATGATCAAGGAGGAGTTGGTCTGAAAGTGTTTGATGCCAAAGTGAATATGAATTTGATTTCTCTTCGTTGTTAAATGATGATGTGAATATGATGGAAGATCAAAGCCAGGGGGAGCAGACAGGGGGGGCAAAAAGATGATGTTGATATGATAGATGCTATTACTGTAAATCCTGTTGCTGCTGTTCCGATAAAGCCGATGATTCTTATGCTCGAACACAATGTTGAAGAAGGCGAGTATGTTCATAATTACTCGAAAGAAGATTTGACAAAGCTGATCGATGTTGATGCTGAAACATTCGATTTTGATTTTGAAGAACAAGTGTTGAATGTGAATACGTTTGAGCTGAATGAATATTGTTATAAACGTAGATATGAAGCTGATGATTACAACTAAGTTATAGTTGAAGATTGGTCATCAGACGATGAGAAAGACGAAGCTGAAAAGTATGTTGGTACAAACACTGATAGTTTTCCGACATTCGAAGAGATGTATGAGCAGCTTAACAAAGATATGCTGAAAGAAAAGATTGAAGAGTCTGTACGTTAAGGCAAAATCCCTAAACCAATGACGAAAGAGGAGATTGTGCAAGCAAAGAAATCCTGGTTCAAAGAAATGCCAAGGGAACGAAAGTTTCGACATCCATTATCATTCTTTACCAGAGATAAAGATGTTTCATTGGGAGATATATTGAGTTGGGGATGGTTTAAAGAGTTGAATGTTTATGACATTAAACGTGAGTTTGAAGTTCAATACTTCAAATACTTGGCAGATTTCAAGACACTTCCGTATTGGGATGTTGAGGAGTTGGTGCAGACTAGAAACGTCACATATCACATGAAGTTTATTGATCAGTTGCTATGAAAAATGATCAAGTTTGAAGCGACGCAAGGTTTTAAGTACTGGAAACCATTCATTCCGAAGCGCCGAATCAAAACAGACAAGAAGACTGGTATAAAGGATATAACGTTGATTATGAAGCGTCCAAGATCTATGAGAACATGCCCTTAATGCCCATTGAACAGAATTTCTATCCGTTGTTTAAGTGGTGGCAAGTGGATCTGACAACATGTGAAGCAGTAATTGTATTGAAATTCGAAGATCATCTGGATATCACTAAAGAAAGGGTTGAAATGTTTGGGGTAAAAGGTCTAAGAGGGCTGTGGAAAACGATTAGAATACCAGACCCGATGTGGCTAGTAAACTGCTCAAAGGAGGATATCAAATGTTTATTCTTCAGCAAGATTTGTTATGAAGAGTGCGAGAAAGAACAAGCTATGCAATATCAGAGGGTTGTGAATGTCTGTTATGCACACGAAGTTAACTCTGGAAGAATGTGGGAATCGAGTTGGAGAGAGATTGAACGCGAAGAATTTCTGAAAGAAGAAAGGCGTCACGAACAGTTTCTAGAAAGAACAAAGGAGGCAAGGCTGAGACGTTTTTCAATTCATGACCAAAGTGCCACCTACAGATCAAACGTCAATTCCATCGCAAGAAAGAATAAAGAAGCCGATAAAGAACTTCTTTGGACATGTCAGGCAGAGATAGAGTTGTGAAGACTGATCAAGACGAAGATGATATCCAAGGGGGAGTCTGTTAGTACATAATGTCTATGTCTTAGTCTTGGATCGAGTCTGTTTGTTTTGGGCTAGATTATGTCAAAATATAGGGTTATTTATGTAAATAGTTAACAAGTTCGCCCGGAATCAAAATGTAAGAACAAGTTCGGCCGAACTTGTCCCCGAACTTGGTTCCTTCCAAGCGAACTTGTTACACTATAAATAAGTGCCTTGATGTTTTCATTTGTAACTTCTACAACTTTGTCACTTGTACAGCGAAGCTCTGCCCGATAAGCTCTGCCCGATCTGGATTTGACATGTATTTGACATTTAAGATCAATAAACAAAAATTAAACAGTAAATCTTTGCATATTCGATTAACACGTCATATAGTTTCCGCCTATACGAACGTTAGATACCAATTTAGGTTCCTATGCTAAATATGGAGCAATCTAACAAAGTGTTTGTTTACAGAGAGGAAGGGGTGGATTGAATAAATAATATTCACATTTTTTTCTTTAAGTTGTGCTTTAAAAGAATAGGTAAAAAGACAATTATACCCTTATGTGTTTTGTATATGATCTGATTTAACAAAAAAAAAACTAATTGGCTTAGGGTTAAAGGACATACCATGCAAGAGTGTAAAACAAAAAGGATAAAACTCGTCACTTTGAAAGACAAAGGACACCGCCTAAAATTAAGTATATAGATAAAGGACAAAACTTAAAATTCACTCTCTATTTTAATAATGAAAACATCTTAAAAGTCAAATGATGAATCATGTTTAGAAGGTGGAATAGTATACTATTTTTTTTCAAAACATTAGAGGTGGGGAGAAGATGCAGGGTATAAGCGCGTAGCAGACTAAAAACTTTAAAAGGAAATGTGAAAACCTTAGTGGTCAATATCTAAACTTAAAAGGTATACTATTTTTAATATATTAGAGTGTCAAGTAAATATAACAAAATATATATAGCTAATCATATTTATGTTAAACCAAATAAATAAATGAAGAATTTAAATTGTAAGCAAATTAGGTTATGATACTTTAAATCTGCTTCTTACAAAATTAACATCAAATTCTTAGTGAATATATATTTTATTTAATGTATGTAGCCATTAAAAGATAATCTGAAGTATTGGTACTTGTATTACTAAAAGTCCTTAGATATTTTAGTAACGAAAACCCCGTAAAAGTCAAATGATGAATTGGTAGTTGTATTACTAAAAGTCTTTAGATATTTTAGTAACGAAAACCCCTTAAAAGTCAAAAGATGAATCTGGTCTTAGGAGGTGGAATAGTAGAAAGTGGGGAGAATAAGCAAGGTATAGGTGCATGACAAGATGAAAACTTTAAAAGGGAAAGGATCAAAATCTTAGTGACCAAAATATAAAGCTTTAAAAGTGTATTATTCTTAAGAATATTAGAAATTAGTATATATTATCATATATATATATATAATAGTTTGTTTTCGACAGTTTGAAATTTATGTCCGTTCTTTAAATCATTGATTGGTTCCAAATTTCAAAAACAATTGGTTTGAAAATTTCATACAAATAGACAAACTGTTATAAACCTAAAACTGCACCGTAGTTAGAGTCGGTTGAAATATCTAATTTGTTTCCATTTGACATGGTCTACATAATTCGGTGTGGAGGGGAAAATAGGGCGTCATACGACATGTGGCGGCCACATTAGCACGCGTTAGAAAAGTGGTAAGGTGAAAAAAGGGAGGAGTGGAATAGAGTGTGAAAGGGTGCCGTTATTTGACATGTGACACACTTTTTATTATTATTTAATATTTGAAAATTATTTAAAAACTATTAAATTTAAATAAAAAACGTTAAAATAAATAGCATAAATTAAAAAAATTACATAAAATGGAAATTAAAATTACATAAACTTAAAATTAAAAATACTTAAACCTATAAAAATTACATAAACCTTTAATCATTGTCTTCATCTTCATTAGGGTCGTTTCGTGGAACACTCTAAATGTGTTCAATCAAAGCCACTTGAAGGTTGTGATGTGTTAGATTGTCATTGTAACGCCTCGCATTTCCGTATTTCCATGTTCCTAGAAAAGACGAGTTCGTTTCCCTATTTTTAGAATCACAGTCGAAGTCGAATCGAAAAACGGATTAAAAAGACAAAGACGCGTTTTACGCGACTTTAACGCAACCGACGAAATACGCCAAGCACCGACCTATGACATGATTTTAAGCACTTATGATGCTAAAATAATATTCTACGATATTTTACGACGTTCGGGTTCGAGAAAACGGGTCGTAGGGATGTGTTTAGGCCACGCACTAACGGGCTTTAGGTTCAACCCACTTAAAACCCCTACCTATATAAACCTTACATAAACATCTCATACCCATCACTTTCATTTGGAGAAAACCCTAGCCCCCAAGGCCCTTCCCTGCTCCATCTCGAATTTCCGGTCACCGGACCCGGTTCTCCGGCGATGTCCGGCCGATTTCCAGCTGCGCACAACACCCTCCCCTTCTTCTCCGGTTAGCACACATAACCAAATCTCCTCCTTATCTTAAACCCACCACACGGCCCTCTTTCCCCAATTAAACGGCCGACCACCACCAGGTGGTGGCGCATGGAGGCAGAGAGAGACGCAGAGAAAGAGATAGAGACGACAGGGAAGAGGAGGCCGACGTCACTTGTGGCGGCGGCAGCGGAGCATCAACAGAAGCCGCACCGGCGAAGACGGCGGTGAAGGTAGTGTGGTTGCTTTTGTTCAGTTTAGGCTCGGTTCCGGTAAGTGTCAATCCTTGTCAACTCTCTGTTCAGCTTGTTTTCGGTTTAGTTCGGATTCGCCTGAGTTCGGATTTTGTTTCGGCTCAGGTACTCGCTCTGAGTTTGTTCGGTTCAGGTATGAGTTTGATTCACTCGGTTGAAGTTTTATTCAAGTTCGGGTTCGGATGGTTCGGGTGATTCGGGCCAGATTTGGGTTCGGGTCGACCCGGGTCAGTTTTGGTTTTGGTTTGGGTGTGTCTCAGTTCAGTTTTGGGTCTCGACTCAGGTTCGGTTCAAGATGCGTGTCGGATCAGATTATAGCTTGGGTTACGGGTTGATGTTCGAGTTCGGTTCGGTTAAATGTGATCAAAGTCAGCCAACCGGTCAAACCTGGTCAACTATCGGGTCAACGTGTTAAACACGAGACTCGGTAAAGTTAAGGATGCGAATTTTTTATATTACTTATTATTTTATATTTAACCAAAAACCGAGCTCGAACCGATCCGATAGCGAAACGATACAAATTTTGTCGATTAAACTAGTAAACTTAGTAAAGTCGTTTATGATTTTGCACATGTTAAAAGTTATACATATATATATATATATATATATATATATATATATTGTGGATAACTGTTGCATTTTGACAAATATATCGATAACTTGTGTTGTTGGGATCATTCGAAAACAGAGGAAACTCGCCCGTTTTCAGTAAAAAGTCCATAAAAGGAAACACGTTAAGTTATAAAACAAAGCCTATAGAATTCGATTAATCTTTATAAATATAAATATAAATGTATATTAATTTTTAACAACACATATGGTAACTTTCGTTTTCCTATGTGAGGTGACCTCGGTGTCCATCATTCAACCTTCAACATTTCATGGATTTACCAAAGGAAGCTTCGCAAAACCGTGAGCATACTCGACCCTTTTTACGCTTACGCCTTTTTGGGTGCAACATGTAACAACTACAAAAGCCGCTTTACACAATCGAATATAGTCAAACACTCAATCCTTCGAACATGTTATTTGTATGCTTAGGATGTTACGCCTGTTAGTTTTAACTTGTATACATATGCTATTTGTGATGCTTAGGTTGTTTAGGTGTGTTAGTTCCAACTTGTACATCCATGCTACACGTTACGCTTAGGTTGTTTAGGTATGCTAGATTCACCTTGAATATGAATTTGCCATGTTGGATTGAGATAAGCTTTTATACTTATACTTATATCCAAACTTGTGTGCTCGCCAGTACTTTTGTATTGATCCATGCTTTTATTACGTGTTGCAGGAATTTGACGACGAAAGGAATCTAGTAGGATTGCCTAGAAACACATTTAAACTTTAATACTTGTTGTATTGTAATTTACTTTCAATCCTGTTGTATTCTGTTTCCAATACTTGTATCAAATCAATATTCATGAGACGAAATTTATTCACTTGAATACTTGTTGTATAATATTAATTTAAAACTTGTGGTGTTTCTAGTTCAAGCAATGTAAAAAGAAATTATTAAATACTTGTCGCGATTAGTGTTATGAAGTCTCTTACAATCTTGTTTTCGTCTCACTCTGATGTTTCCGCCATCGGTTGGGGTGTGACAGATTGGTATCAGAGCCATAACTATAGGGAATTAGAAAAATTTCCATGCTTTTGACCTAGACTATAGTTTAGGTACCCATACTCGACCATTCTTGTTTTATGCTTAAAACACTCAAATTCTTCCTACTTTGCTCCTTTCTATTTCTTTCGTCACAATTATACAACTCGTTCATCCTAAGGCATTATACGCAAATTACACGTTAAGGACTTGAAAACACTCATATTCCACAATCAAAACGACTCATCAAAATAAGGGTGATTCCCGCCTTTGGTGACAAATTTCAATCCATCCGACATAACACTTTGCAGGAAATCTCACCATCAAGTCAGGAGTGATATCCATATCTTGATGGGAATTTCCGTTTCATATTCTAGTGGATCCTTATCGACGACTCGAGATTATATCTTGTATCGTTCAATAGACCACATTTTGGGGACGAAATTGTCAAGCGAGGATTGGTATCCACACCTTGATGACTAGTCCTACTCTTCGATTTTCAATCTCGCTAAAGTTTTGTATTTTCGACCAAACTAGAGACATGTACTAACTGGAAGGGTAATATACCAATAATCACCTGTCGACGAGAGTATTTTACCTAATAGACCAAAGCATGTCTCCCTAATTCGAAAGAGCTTACGATTCACTTTGGAATGGTCGAAATTTTTCAACCCGAAACGCTCCATTACTTATCAAGCCTCTCTTTTATGTTATCTTAATTTTTTTATGCAATATAATACTTATCCCCTCGTTCATTTTCGAAATCAACTACTAGAATCGATTTATGCACAACAAACTTCTCATTTTTGCCAAAATTCAAAATTTTATTACACAACAATTCAATAGATGCATACTATACATTATACCTGATTCGAAATTCCGGAACAATCTTATGTGATAAACTTGTCATTAACTTCGTAAGAAGCCACACCTTAACATGTATAGCGCTTGTGTAGTGATATAGGAGTAGCGCACCGCCCGTATTCTTGAGGTCATGTTAAGTTAACAGAATTACACCCTCTTCGTTACGACGATGTTGGGTAGTCAACATTGCTGTACACGATGGTTTGACCTATTTATTCACATGCCAAGTAATGCGTTAATCATGGTTAACTAAAATATGTCATGTGTATTGTTCAAATATATATTTTTTACATATGCTAATGCTAGTTATACTTGATTGGGGATTACTGGAACATTCTTATTTTATAAACATGTCATTAACTTTGATCAAGCCACACCTTAACATGTATAGCGATTGTGTAGCGCTATAGGTAGCACACCGCCCGTATTCTTGAGGTCATGTTAAGTTAACAACATTACACCCTCTTCGTTTCGATGATGTTGGGCAGTCAACATTGCGGTACACGATGGTTTGACCTGTTTATTCACATTGCAGTAATGCGTTAATCTTGGTTAACTAAAATATGTCATGTGTATTTTTCAAAGATTTTACATATACTCACCCTCGTACTCATACTCTATACTCTCTCATACTCAAATACAATCATGCTTACGTACTTAAAATTCAATACGCTATCATTCTTATTCATAATACGTTAATAAACCCTGCCCGTACACTACTAGTACAAACTATGTGGATCATGCACGGACCAAACTAGTCACGGATGAATACACGATTATATTGGTAAGCGCATGAAAACCATAGTAGGTTCTATTGTGTATCATAACACGAAACGTAACATGACATCGAGTAGCAAAACGGACGTAATATTGTAAGAACATGGTGGATACGCCGCTGGTACTTCCTATATATGAGTGATATTACCATATTACCAAAGTTTCGTAAAAACGTGCCATGAGAAGTTCGGTGTTTCCCCATACCTTATTTAATACTAGCAACAACCCTTGATCATTCGCAACCTACTTCTCGGTTATACCCAAACACACTTCGAGAATGTCATCTTTCCCAAGTCTTTCCCTTGAATAAATTGCGAGACAAAATTTCCTAAAGTAGGGGAGACTATAATTCCTCGTATTTCCGAATATTTCCATGTTCCTAGAAAATACGAGTTCGTTTCCCTATTTTTAGAATCACAGTCGAAATCGAATCGAAAAAACTGATTAAAAACGACAAAGACGTGTTTTACGCGACTTTAACGCAACCGGCGAAATACACGCCAAGCACCGACCTCTAACATGATTTTAAGCACTTTTGACCCTAAAATAATATTATCCAATATTTTGCGACGTTCGGGTTCGAGAAAATGGGCCGTAGAGATGTGTTTGGGCCACGCACTAACGGGTTTTAGGAACAACCCACTTAAAAACCCTACCTATATAAACCTTAAATAAACATCTCATACCCATCCTTTCATTTGGAGAAAACCCTAGCCCCCAAGACCCTTCTCTGCTCCCTCTCGAATTTTCGGTCACCGGACGTGGTTCTCTGTCGATGTTCGGCGCCGATCTCCGGCCACGCACAACACCCTCCCCTTCTTCTCCGGTTACCAAACATAACCCAATCTCCTCCTCATCTTAAACCCAACACACGGCCCTCTTTCCCTAATTAAACGGCCGACCACCACCATCTGGTGGTGGCGCACGGAGGCAGGGAGAGAGAGAGATGCGGAGAGAGAGACGACGGAGAAGAGGAGGTTGACGTCACTTGTGGCGGCGGCAGCAGCGGAGCATCAACAGAAGCCGCACCGGCGACGACGGCGGTGAAGGTGGTGGTTGCTTTTGTTCAGTTTAGGCTCGGTACCGGTAAGTGTCGATCCTTGTCAACTCTCGGTTCAGCTTTGTTTCTAGTTTGGTTCGGGTTCGCCTAAGTTCAGATTTTGTTTCGGCTCAGGTACTCGCTCTGAGTTTATTCGGTTTAGGTACGAGTTTGATTCACTCGGTTCAAGTTTTATCCAGGTTCGGGTTCGGAAGGTTAGGGTGATTCAGTTCAAATTCGGGTTCGGGTCGACCCGGGTCGGTTTTGGTTTTGGTTTGGGTGTGTCTCGGTTCAGTTTTGGGTCTCGACTCGGTTTCTGTTCAAGATGCGTGTCAGATCAGATTGTAGCTTGGGTTACGAGTTGATGTTCGAGTTCGGTTCGGTTAAATGTGGTCAAAGTCAGTCAACCAGTCAAACCTGGTCAACTGTCGCGTCAAGGGGTTAAACACGAGACTCGGTAAAACGTTAAGGATGCGAATTTTTTATATTACTTATATATTTTATATTTAACCAAAAACCGAGCTCGAATCAATCCGATAGCGAAACGATACAAATTTTGTCGATTAAACTTAGTAAAGTCGTTTATGATTTTGCACTTGTAAAAAGTTACATATATATATATATATATATATATATTGTGTTTTGACAAATATATCGACAACTTGTGTTGTCGGGATCGTCCGAAAACAGAGGAAACTCTGCCCATTTTCGTAAAGTCCATTATACGAAACGTGTTAAGTTATAAAAGGAAGCCTATCGAATTCGATTAATCTTTATAAATATAAATATAAATATAAATATAAATGTATATTAATTTTTAACAACACATATGGTAACTTTCATTTTCCTATGTGAGTTGACCTCGGTGTCCATCATTCAACCTTCAACACTTCACGGATTTACCAAAGGAAGCTTCGCAAAATAGTGAGCATATGTAACATTTGTCAAAAGCGGGTTTTCCAAACCCGCTTCGTTTGTAATCGAATATCAAGTTATAAATTTTTCGTTGCGTATTTATGTTTATCTTAATTTTAAACGATGCATAATTAATTAACAAATTAGAATTTAAAAACTATAATTAATAAAAACTGAAAAGAAAATAAATAAAAATAAGAAAACCGGCTGCCGGGATTCGAACCCGGGTCAGCCGGGTGAGTCTAAAGACTTAACACGCACACATATAACCACTCCGCCACTTGATGTTTTCTGTGAGTTCTAGGAACAATTAAATGATAACTTCACTCAGGAATCAACCGGTTTACGCCAACTGTAACCGTAATCGGCTTCCAAACGTCCAAAACGTTTGAGTGATCGCGATTTTCTGATAATAACCGATACACCGACATTTTTAATCAATTCAGTCATGAATGGACTTGAATTCATGCAATGTTCGGTTTTTATAACCGAAAACATTCACTTCTGGAATTACTTCAACAAAAGCTTCATTCCGCGACTCAATTACATTCTCAGAACTTCTATTCTCACGTTTACTCTAGTTTCTGATCGTCGGAATTGCTTTTTGAACTCGCCGGACTTTCACTGGAAAACCGTGTCTTCCATCTCATCAGTAAGTTTCTCAATTCTTTCATCGTCTATCAGTTGTTAAGCTTTTGCTAACTCAAACCCTTCAATCAGAATCAGTTTCAGACGACGATATCGGATAATTAACTCTCGCCGGAAAACTTCTGAAAGTTCCCAATTCTCGCTGTGAAACGGTATAGCCTTTTAAACCTTCTAGTAATTCTTGTTCAGTGCTTCAATTCCGCATCTAGCTAATCAAAATTGTTAATTTGTCCGCTCAGACGAAATCCATATAAACAGAGCCGACGACTTCGCCGGAATTCTGAGAAAGATCGTTTCTCCGGTATGTTTACTTCCAAAATCTTCTCTGCCATTTCATTTTAGTCATTTTAATGTTTGTCAATCGAATTAAACAAGAAACAGTAGAGTAATCGTAGTCTGTGATATTGTAACGAAGAAGATGAAGTTAGTTTGTTTATAAGTTTAATATAAATTGGATATTATCTCGGGTTAGACACACAGTCCAGCGGTGGACTGTGTGCGCACATATATCACACGCCGTGAGTTCGATCCTTGACACAAACGTATGCTCTGTAATAAAGATGTTTTCTTTTTCTAACTGAACCGGATTAACTCACTGAAGTTGTTAAGTATAATAAAAATCGGTATATTAACCAGGTTAGACACACAGTCCAGCGGTGGACTGTGTGCAACACTAACCCACAGGTCCCGGGTTCGAGACCTGTTGCACACTCCGGTTCAACGATTAAAACCCTTTTTGAAAATAAAACAATTTTGAATAAACTAAAACAGTATATAAATATAATTAAAAACAGAATTATTTCGGGTTAGACACATAGCTCAGTTGGTAGAGCTGCGTGCACGCGTACGGGAGGTCTCGGGTTCGAGCCTTACCCGGCGCACACTTACACTTTAGCGAACCGGTCAAACAGTCAACAGTCCCGGTCAACGCAAAAGTCAACATTTTTTTTTATATTTTTATTTATTTATTTAATTTAAAAATCAATTAAAAATACTTAAAAATAATGTTTTTAAATATAGAAAATAGCCTTAAACTCACAAAAATATATCTAGAAATCTTATTAAAGTTATTAATAAAATCTACTCATTTACCATACTTTCCGTTATTATTTAGGTTAGTTAATTCTCGTCGATCAATCCTCCAAACTTGTGCGCATTTCATCGTTTTCAACCGAACGCACCCAATGTGAGTGAATCTCTACAAATTCCCCGTTTTAATCACGTTTTTGGGGTGTATCATGTGTCTTACCATTTATTATATTTAAATCATTGTGCATCCATCATATCCATGAACAAATGTGTATTCAACATGTATCAACTGTTTGGGTGGTTATTGTTTAGATTAAATTATCATTTTCAGTACATACATTATCATAGGCCGCCGCTCCCCATTACATTATGAGCGTTGAGCTGTTCCCCATTACACTATGAGCGTGAACCAGGCGTTGCCAACATACGATCGGCTCCGTTTGATTGAGCCTTGATCGCACAGACATTTATCATAGGCCGTCCGTTCCCCATTACATTATGAGCGTGAACGTGACGTTGCCAACATATACAGTTTCATTCATGTTATATATTCATGCAAGTTGGTTTGTTATTGTATGTTATTGTTTGTTGTTGTTATTGTTATTGTATGATTTAATTACATTTGCTCACATATGATTAGTGCACAATTTTTCATGATAAAGATAACAAGGAATCAATAATAAATGTTTTTCTAACAAGGTTCACTCGCCAACTTTTGTTGACCCAAAAACCCCCATTTTTTACACATGATACAGGTGATCCAGCTGCAGCAAGAAACACATAGGATGGCTTAGAAGAATAAACTGGTTTAGACTTTGGATTGTTTAGTTGATTATCTTTCTTTGCATTTGTATGAACATGTTTGGAATATTGAGGATGTAATTTTGACTTTAATAAATATGAAACATATTAGTAAATATCATGAGCTTTGGTGATAACCCAATTATGCCCCGACTCTTATTCCGCTGCGGGTCGGGGTGTGACAGATTGGTATCAGAGCCATGACTATAGGGATATAGGATAAGTTATTAGACCCTTAGAGCCTATACTATAGTTGATTAGAAATTTTTAAGAATTTTGTGTGTTACATGCAAAATTCATGATGTTTATATGTTTTATGTTTAATGTTACATTCAATGTTATGCAAGCATGTTCATAAGTACATATTATTATATAATGCCTATCATGAATCATATTCTCATAACATATCATATCCATGCGAGCACACACCACATCATTTTCATGATTGTTTTTGCAATGATTTTTGTATTTTCAAATCACATCAAAGTGAGTTCTCATGACGGGCATGTAGTAACTGGAAGGGTACAAATACCGGTAGTCGGAACGTCCTGTCTAGGCTGGCATTCGTATAAATCCAAAATAAAGGACCAGTTTGCCTACCTAGGGACTAACGATGAGAGTACGAAGTACCTATTAGGCCAAAGCATGCTATACCAAACGTCGTGTGAGCTAACCCCACTTTGAGTTGTCATTGTGTCTACACCTGGACACATTCCGACCATACATCTCGTAAACATATTTCATGGTTTTCATTCGGGTGATGCGAGTGTTAAACCGCCAATACTAATGTGAATCCTACCAAGCCAATAGTCATGGGGGCCCACATGACTATACAGGTGAAGGTATGGGGGACATTTGAGGCCCAACATGAGCAAACCCAAGACATCCTATGGATGTAGTTGCATTATTGATATTTATGTTATTTTCATTTTCTTTAAGACACATGACACCTAAAAAGACTCCATAAACTCACAATCTTCTTATGTATGTTCCTGTAGATGTCGGCTAGACAACAACGAGGGGGTAAAAGATCAGGAAGGTCACACGAACGCTTGGCCACTCAAATCGCAAAACAAATAGCCGCGGTGCTTCCTGACATTGTGGTTCAAGTACAACAAGCTCTCGCCACAAATCCCACCAATCCTCCCCAGCAAGAAGACCAGAACATCGGCAACCCTCCTACCAAAAAGTGCTCATATAAACATTTCAAGTCTTACGATCCTCCGAAATTTGAAGGGACCGAAGGTGTCACTGCTCTCCTCCACTGGTTTGAGGAAATGGAAAACACCTTCCTCAACTGCGATTGTCCCGAGGATCGCAAGGTACGATACGCAACCGGAGACTATTTGGGGTAGCTCTTACCTGGTGGAATACTGAAAAGGGTAAGAGGGGAATCGAAGATGCAATGGCCTTAACGTGGGAGGAGTTAAGGGAAATCATGACGAGACGATTATGTCCTAGAAGTGAGATTAAAAAGTTAGAGGATGAATTTCATTCATTGAAGCAAAAGGAGGGAGATCATACTTCCTACAACAAGAGGTTCTTAGAGTTGAACCAAATGGTCCCTAACTTGTTCACCCCAGTTTACCGCTTAGTCGAGCATTATATTCGAGGTCTTCCCACAAAAATTCAAGATTCAGTTCTCAGCACTTCGCCAGCAACACTTGAAGCTGCTATGGAACTAGCTACTGAACTGACCGAGAATCGAATTCGGAACGGTAAATTTAAAGAGGAGAAAAAGAAAGCCCCCGTTGAGGGCCAAACTTCAAACCATTCCACCTCCTCCTCTAAGTTTGCTAACAAGAGGAAACGTAACACCAGAAACTTTGCTGTCATACAAACAAATTTCCCTATCCCTGCTGCACCCATTACCCAAGTTGCCCCCTCACCTGCACCATATAAAAGGCCATACTCTGGCCCATTACCAAAATGCAACCGTTGCCAATACCATCACTTTCCTGATCATCCCTGTCAACATTGCACCGGCTGTGGTCGCGCAGGTCACACTGTTCAAACCTGTCGCATACCTCAGCGAACGAACCGCCACCAGCCCTCAACCCAAACCCACCATCAAATAATGGGTCAAGCCCAACAACCCCTACTACTACCACCTACCCAACATTTAGCCCAATCATACTACCAACCCAACTATCCCATGGTGCAACCTATGCGGGCTTGCTACAATTGTGGAGACCCAAGCCACTTTAGAAACACTTGTCCACGTTTGGTGAACATTATACATGCTCAAGCCCAAGCAAATCCGGTGAATCAAGCTAACCAAGCTCCTCCACCTGCAAGAGGAAGAGCTTTCAACATCAACGCTAATCAGGCTAGAGCTGACAGCAATGTGGTTAACGGTACGTTTCTTATCAATGGTAGTTATGCATCCATGTTGTTTGATACTGGCGCGGATAAAAGTTTTGTGTCCTTAGAGTTTGAACCCATCCTAAACCAAATTCGTGATAAGCTCATGGAATCCATAACAGTAGAAGTTGCTGACGGAAAACCGGTCTCATTAAACTCTATTATACGCAATTGTACTCTCACCTTAAACGATCACGATTTTCCAGTTGACCTCATTCCTATGAAGTTGGGAAGCTTTGACATTATAATTGGTATGGACTGGCTCAGCCAACATCAGGCTGAGGTTGTATGCCACGAAAAGTTTATACGCATTCCTCTTTCAAACGGTCAGACTCTACGAATCTTTGGAGAAACCCCATCGAAAGGGCTCAAATTAATGTCCTGTCTTCAAGCTCAAAAATATCTTCGCAAGAATTATGTCGCATTTTTAACTCATGTCGTCAAAAAGGGAACCATGGAGAAGAAACTCGAAGACATCCCAGTAGTAAAAGATTTTCCGCAAGTTTTTCCTGACGACATTTCAGGACTTCCTCCCTTGAGAGAAGTCGAATTCCGCATTGATCTTATACCTGGTGCTACACCAGTTGCAAAGTCTCCTTATAGGTTAGCCCCCTCTGAAATGCAAGAGCTAGCCAGTCAATTGCAAGAGTTGACTGACAAAGGATTCATACGTCCTAGCTCCTCGCCTTGGGGTGCACCTGTCCTTTTTGTGAAGAAGAAAGATGGAACGTTTCGCATGTGCATCGACTACAGAGAACTCAACAAGTTAACGATCAAGAATCGCTATCCATTACCTCGCATTAATGATCTTCTTGACCAACTTCAAGGCGCCAGCTGTTTTTCAAAAATCGACCTTCGTTCTGGTTATCATCAACTCAGAGTACATGAAGAAGACGTCCCAAAGACCGCCTTCCGAACTCGTTATGGTCATTATGAATTCATGGTCATGCCATTTGGTTTAACCAACGCTCCAGCTGTCTTCATGGATCTAATGAACAGAGTCTGCAAACCCTATCTCGATCGTTTTGTTATAGTCTTCATCGACGACATCCTCATTTACTCAAAGTCTAAGTCTGATCATGAACGGCACCTTCGACTCATCCTTACACTCTTAGAGAATGAGAAGCTCTACGCCAAATTCTCCAAATGCGAATTCTGGTTAAAAGAGGTACAATTCCTTGGACATGTCGTCAGTGACAAGGGAATACATGTCGACCCCTCAAAGATCAAAGCAGTACAAGAATGGCAAGCGCCACGTACACCAACTGAAGTAAGATCATTCCTTGGTTTGGCTGGTTATTATCGCTGTTTCATTTCAAATTTCTCTCGCATTGCTGTACCACTCACGGCTTTAACTCATAAAGGAAAACCCTTCATTTGGGGACCCAAACAAGAAGAAGCCTTCCAAACCCTTAAACAAAAACTCTGTGATGCACCTATCCTCACTCTTCCTGAAGGTTGTGATGACTTCGTGGTTTATTGCGACGCGTCAGGGCAAGGACTAGGCTGTGTTCTAATGCAAATAGGAAAGGTAATAGCTTATGCTTCGAGACAACTCAAGACTCATGAGAAGAACTACACCACCCACGACCTAGAACTTGGAGCCGTTGTGTTCGCTCTTAAGATATGGAGACATTATCTCTACGGTACTAAGTGTGAAATATACACTGACCACAAGAGTCTTCAACATATCTTCAACTAAAAGGAGTTAAACATGAGGCAACGAAGATGGGTTGAACTTCTAAATGACTACGACTGTGAAATTCGGTATCACCCTGGCAAGGCAAATGTGGTGGCTGATGCACTTAGTCGAAAGGGTTATGCGAACTCCATTCGTCTTCTACGTTCGCAAATCATAACCGACATTAAAGATCAAATTCGAGAAGCCCAACATGTTTCAGTAACGGAAGACGACGTACGAAAGGAGCTGTCCTGTGGAGCTGAACTTAAAATTGAAACTAAATCTGACGGTATTCTGTACTATCTAGATCGCATATTGATTCCTGACCACAACAACCTTCGTGAATTCCTTATGAATGAGGCACACAAAACACGATACTCTATACACCCAGGAGCCGACAAGATGTATCAAGACCTTCGATACACCTACTGGTGGCCTGGAATGAAAAAGGATATTGCTGTTTTTGTTTCTAAATGCCTTACATGTTCCAAGGTGAAAGCTGAACACCAAAGACCCTCAGGACTTCTGGTCTAACCTGAAATACCTGTATGGAAGTGGGAAAACATAACCATGGACTTCATTACCGGGTTACCTCGCACTTCTGGTGGGTATGACACTATATGGGTAATCATTGATCGTCTTACAAAATCAGCTCACTTTATTCCAATCCGCGAAGATTTCAAGAACGAGAAGCTAGCTCGTATCTACATCAGCGAAATCGTAAGCCGACATGGTGTACCGTTAAGCATTATTTCAGATCGTGATGGTCGTTTCACTTCACGAACATGGCAAGCCGTACAAGCCGCTTTGGGTACATGATTAGACCTCAGTACCGCTTATCATCCTCAAACTGATGGACAATCTGAACGCACCATTCAAACTCTTGAAGATATGCTTCGAGCATGTGTCATAGACTTCAAGGGAAATTGGGACGCTCATCTACCATTAGTTGAATTTTCGTACAACAACAGCTATCATTCAAGTATCGGCATGGCACCTTTTGAAGCTTTATATGGTCGTAAGTGCCGATCTCCAGTATGTTGGCACGAAATTGGGGAAGCTCAAATCGCCGGTCCGGAATTGATTCAAGAAACCACAGACAAGATCCATCAAATTCGAAACAATCTTCTAGCGGCTCAAAGTCATCAAAAGAGTTATGCAGATAAACGACGAAAGCCTTTGGAGTTTAACATTGGTGATCATGTACTTTTAAAAGTATCACCGTGGAAGGGAGTAGTTCGTTTTGGCCAGAAAGGCAAGCTAGCACCACGCTACATAGGACCTTTCAAGATACTCGAAAGAGTAGGACCTGTAGCATACAAGCTTGATCTACCAGAAGAACTCAACAGAATTCACCCCACATTCCACGTATCAAACTTGAAGAAGTGCCTCGCCGATGAGAATCTCCATATTCCCCTGGAAGATATTCAGATCAATGAATCTATGCATTTCATTGAAAGACCAGTAGAGATCATGGACTTCGGAGAAAAACGTTTAAGACGAAGTCGTATTCCAATTGTTAGGGTACGCTGGGAGTCGAAACGGGGACCTGAGTTTACTTGGGAACGTGAAGACTCAATGCGCGAAAAATACCCGCATCATTTTCCTATTACCACTACTACTTAAATTTCGGGACGAAATTTCTAAAAGTAGGGGATACTTTAACATTTGTCAAAAGCGGGTTTTCCAAACCCGCTTCGTTTGTAATCGAATATCAAGTTATAAATTTTTCGTTGCGTATTTATGTTTATCTTAATTTTAAACGATGCATAATTAATTAACAAATTAGAATTTAAAAACTATAATTAATAAAAAGTGAAAAGAAAATAAATAAAAAAAAGAAAACCGGCTGCCGGGATTCGAACCCGGGTCAGCCGAGTGAGTCTAAAGACTTAACACGCACACATATAACCACTCTGCCACTTGATGTTTTCTGTGAGTTCTAGGAAACAATTAAATGATAACTTCACTCAGGAATCAACCGGTTTACGCCAACTGTAACCGTAATCGGCTTCCAAACGTCCAAAACGTTTGAGTGATCGCGATTTTCTGATAATAACCGATACACCGACATTTTTAATCAATTCAGTCATGAATGGACTTGAATTCATGCAATGTTCGGTTTTTATAACCGAAAACATTCACTTCTGGAATTACTTCAACAAAAGCTTCATTTCGCGACTCAATTACATTCTCAGAACTTCTATTCTCACGTTTACTCTAGTTTCTGATCGTCGGAATTGCTTTTTGAACTCGCCGGACTTTCGCCGGAAAACCGTGTCTTCCATCAAATCAGTAAGTTTCTCAATTCTTTCATCGTCTATCAGTTGTTAAGCTTTTGCTAACTCAAACCCTTCAATCAGAATCAGTTTCAGACGACGATATCAGATAATTAACTCTCGCCGGAAAACTTCTGAAAGTTCCCAATTCTCGCTGTGAAACGGTATAGCCTTTTAAACCTTCTGGTAATTCTTGTTCAGTGCTTCAATTCCGCATCTAGCTAATCAAAATTGTTAATTTGTCCGCTCAGACGAAATCCATAAAAACAGAGCCGACGACTTCGCCGGAATTCTGAGAAAGATCGTTTCTCCGATATGTTTACTTCCAAAATCTTCTCTGCCATTTCATTTTAGTCATTTTAATGTTCGCCAATCGAATTAAACAAGAAACAGTAGAGTAATCGTAGTCTGTGATATTGTAACGAAGAAGATGAAGTTAGTTTGTTTATAAGTTTAATATAAATTGGATATTATCTCGGGTTAGACACACAGTCCAGCGGTGGACTGTGTGCGCACATATATCACACGCCGCGAGTTCGATCCTTGACACAAACGTATGCTCTGTAATAAAGATGTTTTCTTTTTCTAACTGAACCGGATTAACTCACTGAAGTTGTTAAGTATAATAAAAATCGGTATATTAACCAGGTTAGACACACAGTCCAGCGGTGGACTGTGTGCAACACTAACCCACAGGTCCCGGGTTCGAGACCTGTTGCACACTCCGGTTCAACGATTAAAACCCTTTCTGAAAATAAAACAATTTTGAATAAACTAAAACAGTATATAAATATAATTAAAAACAGAATTATTTCGGGTTAGACACGTAGCTCAGTTGGTAGAGCTGCGTGCACGCGTACGGGAGGTCTCGGGTTCGAGCCTTACCCGGCGCACACTTACACTTTAGCGAACCGGTCAAACAGTCAACAGTCCCGGTCAACGGTCAATGGTCAACGCAAAAGTCAACATTTTTTTTTATATTTTTATTTATTTATTTAATTTAAAAATCAATTAAAAATACTTAAAAATAATGTTTTTAAATATAGAAAATAGCCTTAAACTCACAAAAATATATCTAGAAATCTTATTAAAGTTATTAATAAAATCCACTCATTTACCATACTTTCCGTTATTATTTAGGTTAGTTAATTCTCGTCGATCAATCCTCCAAACTCGTGCGCATTTCATCGTCTTCAACCGAACGCACCCAATGTGAGTGAATCTCTACAAATTCCCCGTTTTAATCACGTTTTTGGGGTGTATCATGTGTCTTACCATTTATTATATTTAAATCATTGTGCATCCATCATATCCATGAACAAATGTGTATTCAACATGTATCAACTGTCTGGGTGGTTATTGTTTAGATTAAATTATCATTTTCAGTACATACATTATCATAGGCCGCCGCTCCCCATTACATTATGAGCGTTGAGCTGATCCCCATTACATTATGAGCGTGAACCAGGCGTTGCCAACATACGATCGGCTCCGTTTGATTGAGCCTTGATCGCAAAGACATTTATCATAGGCCGTCCGTTCCCCATTACATTATGAGCGTGAACGTGACGTTGCCAACATATACAGTTTCATTCATGTTATATATTCATGCAAGTTGGTTTGTTATTGTATGTTATTGTTTGTTGTTGTTATTGTTATTGTATGATTTAATTACATTTGCTCACATATGATTATTGCACAATTTTTCATGATAAAGATAACAAGGAATCAATAATAAATGTTTTTCTAACAAGGTTCACTCGCCAACTTATATTGACCCAAAAACCCCCATTTTTTACACATGATACAGGTGATCCAGCTGTAGCAAGAAACACATAGGATGGCTTAGAAGAATAAACTGGTTTAGACTTTGGATTGTTTAGTTGATTATCTTTCTTTGTATTTGTATGAACATGTTTGGAATATTGAGGATGTAATTTTGACTTTAATAAATATGAAACATATTAGTAAATATCATGAGCTTTGGTGATAACCCAATTATGCCCCGACTCTTATTCCGCTGCGGGTCAGGGTGTGACAGCATACTCGACCCTTTTTATGCCTACGCATTTTTCGGTGCAACATGTAACAACTACAAAAGCCGCTTACACAATAGAATATAGTCAAACACTCAATCCATCGAACACGTTATTTGTATGCTTAGGATGTTACGCCTGTTAGTTTTAACTTGTATACATATGCTATTTGTGATGCTTAGGTTGTTTAAGTGTGTTAGTTCCAACTTGTACATCCATGCTACATGTTACGCTTAGGTTGTTTAGGTACACTAGATTCACCTTGAATATGAATTTGCCATGTTGGATTGAGATAAACTTTTATACTTATACTTATATTCAAACTTGTGTGCTCGCCAGTACTTTTGTATTGATCCATGCTTTTATTACATGTTGCAGGAATTTGACGATGAAAGTAACCTAGTAGGATTGCTAGAAACGCATTTAAACTTTAATACTCGTTGTATTGTAATTTACTTTCAATCATGTTGTATTCTGTTTCCAATACTTGTATCAAATCAATATCAATGAAATGAAATTTATTCACTTGAATACTTGTTGTATAATATTAATTTAAAATTTGTGTTATTTCTAGTTCAAGCAATGTAAAAAGAAATTATTAAATACTTGTCGCGATTAGTGTTATGAAGTCTCTTACAATCTCGTTTTCGTCTCACTCTGATATTTCCGCCATCGGTTGGGGTGTGACAGTCATGAATTTCTTTCAAGTTCGCTTCTTTCTCTTTATCAGTTATTTCTACGGTATTTGGTTGTCTCATCCTAATAGTACTCGCAACTTGTGTGTCCCTCATCCTCCAAAATCATTTTATGTAAAATAACGCACATGTACATCACATTTTGAATTCTAGGTTTTTTCATAATCCTACACGGCATCTTCAAAATGTGCCATCTTTTCTGCATGACACCAAACGCTCGTTTGACGTCTTTTCGTGCCGCCATTTGAGCACCATTAAACTTAATTCTCTTTTCATCTAACGTTGTTCCACGTGTAAAAGATTTTACAAACACATAATCCGGGTAAATACCATCCGTCAGATAATAATCGTATTTGTACTCTTCACCGCTTACAAAAAAAGAACCCTTCGTTCCAACACCGATTATATAGTCGTTGAAAATAGATGATTGATTAAGAATATTTAAATCGTTATTTGAAGCAAGCATACCAAAGAATGCATGCCAAATCCAAAGATCATGAGATGCAACCGCTCAAGCATCATAGCCGGTGTTTTATGATATCCATTGGTGTGTTGTCCGCGCCACGCAGTTGGACAATTTTCCCATTCCCATTCCATACAACGTAAACTAGCGATCATCCCAGGGAAACCATGTTGCTCTTCATGAGCCTCCAAAGTTGTCGTATGTCACCAAATGTAGGTTTCTCAAATATTTTTTTAACATATAGTTGAACGACATACTCACAAAAATAATGGAGGTATTCCCTCGCGGTACTCACAATTGTCTAAGTGGCCGTGACTTTTTACAACGTGTTAAATCCTAGACAACCACGCGCATCCTTTCTTTGTCGAAAAAAAATCATATTTATTTGCCAAATCATTTGATATTCTAAGAAATAAATCACGGCTCATACGAAACGATACCTAAAAGTACTATCATCATACGTCGGGTTTGGTGAAAATTAATCACTTATGAATAAATCATGTACAGTGATTTGGTCGCGTACTATGTATTTCCTCTTCTTGGGTTCTGAGGAACACCCTTTGTCTTCCATTATAATTTCAACCACTTTCTGGCCGCTGCAATCATGAGAGCCAGTCTCTCGTCATCTGACGAGAATATAAAATATTTCTTAAGCTCGGACGACGATGAAACGATGAACTTGAGCATTCCATTTTTAAAAAAATATTTTGTTAAAAATGAGAGTGAATATATAATTGAGTAGAGAGATGGATTAATTTGTTGGGTGTTTTTTTAAAAATGGTGTTGAAAGATGTGATTGTATATAGGTTTTTTTTAAGAAAAGTTTTTTTAGTTTTGAACCAACCAACACAAAGCTGCCACGTCGTCTCCTCGTTTGCCCTCCACGTCGGTGGAAATCTTCTCGCCCCACACACAACGCCGTGGTAAATGCTAGATTTCCACGCCCACCCGTATAGTATTATAAACACCTCTCTAATACAAATCACTTTGATATGACAAGGTTTATAAACACCCCTAATACAAATAAATTGTTGTGTTTTATAAATATAATTTATTAATTAAACAAGATGTTTTTTTTTCTGTGGTCACATTTAAATCTCTTAATCAAAACTATCAATCGAGAGCAACACTTAAGAATAATTGTTTTTTAATAACATTTTGGACCTGTCATGATAGAATCTTTACATTCATTTGTTGATGTAACGGGTAAAATACAATAAAGCTAATATCATCATATTATATAATGAACAAAGTTTCTGCTTTTCATTTACAGACATAAAAATCACTTGTGATCCAACACCCACCACCTCAGCTGCCGTTAGACCAAACCCTGCATAGGCATTATATATACCAACCATTCAGGCCGAAACTCGAAATTTCATATTTTTTTTTCACACAATCACGCTTCTTTCTAGTTGACCATGTTGACTTTTGAAATAACCCAGACATACCACTGGAAAACCAGTGACGGCGATTACCTTAAAATCAAAATTTGAAGGTCTTTTCTAGGCTTCTCCAAAAGAGAAATTAAACCAAAGCTGTTGACCTTTTATTTTTTAAAAAATAGGTTTTTCTTCATTTACAATTCTATGATCATCTATAATTCATCATTCTAAGCTAAAGAATAAAAGAGTAAAGCACATACCGTTTTATCAGGTTTCTTAGTTGGACCTAGTCAGCTAAAAAGTCATCTTCCTTCTCTTCTTGTGATGATGATGCATCTTTCATCACAACTCCAGGTATCATGATTCCGTGTGTTTGTGCTGTACTATTAACACCTTGGTCCTCTTCATTACGCCCATATTGAGAGTCTGTTTGGTTATCAAGATCTGATAACTTGAATGGTTTCTTGCATATGCATGAAGAAGGGTATTCATGGAAATCCGCACGTCTGGATTGGATTTCATCGGGTTCACCCATAAAACCCCTTTGGGCTGCTTTGACTTTGCTAGAGAAAGTAGTCCATGACATCTTCTCTCGTTGCATGAATAAGGCGCTGAGCTTCCTAGCATTTGGTCGAATGGTTCTTTTATGACCCATGTATCTCCTTTAATGTAAACTATACATAAGTTGATTTATCATGGGAGGACTAACAAAATGTAATGAACATTTGGGCATACATACCTTTGACCAGCAAGAATTTTTGCCATGTTCCCATTGTTGTTTGTAACGAAGACATCGCTCTCATCACAAACTATGTAATCAATGGCAGCAAGACGAGAGGAGAAGGGAAGAAAGGGTTGGAGTTCTTCACCAGCCAGCATTTCTTTTGTGTAGAAATTTGGAAACAAATTTTTAAGAGGCTGCAAAGTTTCTTCACCGCCATAAATTTCACCAAATGCCCCAAAAAGGTATGTGTCGTTATCAAAACCGAGTGCCCGCAACATCAGCCCTACCTCATGTGGCGTTAGGGGACACTTCCCTCGTTTCCGCTGCTCTCCATCCAGACTTGCTTCCTAAATTTAAAAGTACAAAAAAAACTGTCACAAATGCTAAATTATATCTGACAACATTTTTAGAACATATATCTCATCTCACCGGCAAATTTGTCCATCTTTTCCTGATTTCACCAAGCTCGTGTTTTACTTTTTCACCACCACCATAGTAACAACCATAAAATGCAAGAAAATCAGGTTCAAACCTATCATACAAAGAGTGCTAGACCATTAAATTAAAATAACACGAGTAAGGCTAAAATTACATGTGATCAAGGGGAATGGAGAGTTGATAGAATAATGATTAAAATAATCGTAAAACGGCAACAAAGAGACTAACCTTAAGTGGACAGTGATGTAGCGCTTTGCCATGTTCCTCATTTTCATCACCAGCCTATGACCAAGATTCTGTAGTGGTTTAGTAAAACGAAAAGCATGATAATTTGCCCGACACCGTAACCTTTGTAGTTCTTCATTTAGGTCACTGGCAAGCCTATAATCAAACTTTGTTAGCTGAACAACCTGCACAATTCCGTCATCACAAATTTAAAAACCTAAAAGATGTAGTTTTTCACTATAACAACAGACTGGATACATTATTCCTTGGCAATTCAACACTAGAACGGAAATAAATTGCACAATTATGAAGAATAAATCTATAGAGGGAATGGGTAATGTAGTGAACTTGCACAAAATATAATTTTAATGCATACATCCTCCTATATCAGTTAAATTCAAAAAATCAAATTATCATTGTAATGAAATTGTTTTCGTTATCATAACTAAACATAACTTCTTTTAAGACGAGAAGTCTTTCCAGGTCAACCCTACCTGGGCCTTGACCCGTAGCCTAATTACCCACTTGCCCATCTGTCGTGCCATCTCTAAAGAAAAGGGTAAAACATCAAAATTGGCATAGCCTTCTCACTCACATGACGTCTCAAGAGTGTTGGCAGAACTTCATCGAGGTAATATTGAGGTTCTGATTTGCGTGGGACCCGCATAGTATATGGGGGTTTCTCAAGTGAACGCATATATTCGTCGGGGACCCTTTTGACGACAGGAATATCTTTCGCAAGGAAAGAGATAAACCAGTCGACATCAAAGATGTTTGCAAAGTCACTGTAAAGTTAAGGAAAAATCATACTATGTGAGCAACAAGCAACTCATGACATCTTTTAACTAATGAAATCTTAACTCACCTATCGTCTTTCCAAAACGAATTATGATCCAACTCAGGAACAACTAGCGTAGCATTCAATATCCGTGCAACAACTACAGCATCAGTTATCTGTGTGCAAAAAAAAATAATGATGAATACAAATGAGAAGAAACTACAAAAACGAACAGACGAATGCTTACTCCAGTTCTTTGTTGGTTCAGCCCTCCACTAGCAGCAATAAGCAGATAGCCATTTGATAGTGACTCATGAACAGGAACTGTGTAAGAAATCATTTAGTGTGTAGACCTCTAAGCAATAGATATGAAATTCAAATTCAATATTAAGAATCTTGAAAAAATCTCAAGCCCAGTAGTGATCCAAGACAATATATATGTGAGTTGATAAAAACATAGGTTCTTAAAACAGATTAATTCAACGATGAGAGTATATACCGACATTCTTCACCAGCTTATAAGCATCATGAAGCAAAGTTCAATATGGGAACTTGCAAAGTCTAATAAAGATTTAAAAATTTAGCATAAAAGCACAAAAATAAATAAATTATGTCATGCAACGTTCCTGTAGTCTGTCTCGGTTGTTAAAAACTATGTAATTAAAGACGCACAAGGCAGGTGCCCAGGCTCAACTCGGTTCAGCAAAACTGCCTTGAGTGCAGCAAGGCGCACTGAACCGGAAAAAAACCTTATCTGAACCCGCCAAAAACCTGTCTGAACCGACCAACGAGCCAAAAAATCCAGTCTAAATCAATCTACACTGGCCAGAAACAGCTAAAAAAGGGCTTGCACCTAGGCGACAGGCTAACCCACCCTCGGTGCCTTGAGACTTTAACGTTAACAAATAAGACAACTTACACGCATAATGAGGGCCTCTTTCACTGCATCCGTAATAAAGCTTTGAAGATTGAGATTTCCATATGTCAATTGGTCCATGACCAAACCCACCCTAACATGATACCATAAAAATTAATATTAATAATAAAGTAAAAGAAAGAGCAACCTGCTGAAGAAGCACAGAAAATGGTAAACAAACTCACCAGCAATACTTTGTTATTGTACCATAAGCGATGTTTAGCAAGTTTCTGAGAATACCATTCCAGATTGGAAGCCACATGACCGGTAAACAGCGAGATAAGCCCTAACGCAAACAACACCACTCCACAAACCACCGACCACGATGCCCGCCCCCTCCACCAACAATGCTGCTCATTACTCTTCTTCACTTTTTTCCGCTGATTATCACTATTACTATACCTCCAAGCTTTTGATTCCCCCATTTCTATGATTGTTATTACAACTACTTACAAAATGTTTCCTAAATTTCATATTACTACATACAACTCTCAAACCCTACCTTCTTCTTCTTCTTCTTAATCAGGGTTTTGATTGCAATCAAGCTACAGGAGCATTATTGATTATGAAAGATGAGAACAAACAGTACGTGTGAGAAGAAATCTGGAAGAATTTGTTAAGAGTTTGATTTGAAGATTTAAATCTACAGGATGGATGGATGTATCAAATTTCTTGAGGTGTACAGAATCTGTCCCTCACAACAATGAAACAACATTCAAGAGAATCTGTTTTCAATAAATTCTTTATTTTTTATAAAAAAAACTTAAAAAATAATAATGAATAATTAAGCAAGAATAAAGTTGTTATCATAATAATTATGTTTGTCTTAAATAGGTGCTTTTTATATGATTAAGGGCCATCTTGTGAGGAAATACGGATTATATATTAGCTATTGTTATATTTTTAATAATGTTGCATGTATAATTAATTAATTTGGGGTACAACATATAATGATAGGTAACCAACACTAGTGTTCTAGTGGTGGTCACGAGTATTTAAGTTCCACCTATGATGGGCTCGGGTGAGTTTTCTTCTCCAGATTTCAAGTTTGAGTCTGTGTGATAGGGGTTTTTCATTGAGGGGTTTAAATTGGGGATCTATTGTGCGAGGGGGCTCTCTAGCGCAGACCTGGGTACGCTAGACCTTCCGACATTCGCGAATAATTCACAGCTTTAAAAAAACCATATACTGATAGGTAGGTCGTGTTTTGATTGATCTAAATGATGTCAGTCCATTGTATATCCTTTAGTGCATCATTTAATTTGGGTTGTGTTTCCTCATCATATCGACCCATTTCTCCTCATGCCACACATGTACGTGTTTCGCTGGAAAGCTAAGACACTTGGGTTCACGTAAATCCTTAGAATCCTTTCACTCCCCAAAGAAAGTTTTTTTTTATTTCAGACCATTTATAGAAAGACAATAGACCATTTACAGAAAGACAATTAATGAGTATGAGTGTACCAATATCAAAACATATCTAATCAATTATTCGAAGACGGATATCAATTTTACCAACGATAATCAGATGTTGTACTAGTTTCCAAAATATAAGTGAAAGGCTCAAGTATGTTAACATAACACCATTTTAAATACTAGTTTATTATATATAAAAAAATGATATATTAGTTACAAACAGAATTCAACATATTTCAGTCTTAAAAATCATCTGCCAGCAAGTTCATTGCTGTCTCAACTAATGAATGAATGGAGATCTTGTACCTGCTCAATCCAATTGCCCCTGAGAAAATGCTAAAGCTTTCTACCTCTGATGTGGTCTCTGTAATCCCTTCAAGCTCTCGTTCAAACGAGAGATTCTTGAATATCTGAATATTTGCACACGAATCTTTCATCATCCAAATCGCCAACTCCACGACATATCTCCTTATTCTCGGAGTCTTGGTCAGTGGTTGTGGATACTTCTTCAAGATTTGCACCAATGTCATGGCTAGATCAACTTGTTGGATTCCAGCTCTTTTGAACATGGCACTAGCTTCTTCAGATGACATGAATTTAAAGACATGTGCTGCTAGTCCAACCATCACTTCCTGCAACTTGTTTTCTTCTGTCATCATCTCCATTAGTACCTGTTGAAGGAAGGAAGCCAGCGATGGGTTACATTCTGATGGTTCAGGTAGGCGCCCTTAAAGTAACGGAGTCAAGTGACCCCTCACCTTTTCTATTTTTTTTATATGTAACATTTTCACATAAAACTATTACTCATTTTTTATTTCTTTTACAGTTAGATACTAAGGACACTAAATAATTGCTCCATGATGTGAACAAATTTTGAGAAATGGACAATACATTCTTAGTTAGGCTATTAGTTGATGGTGTTAAACAAGAATTCAATAATTAGTTAAACGTGTCCAGACAATACTTTCTTTCCAAATAAAGTTTTATAGAGAATTTAATAATTAGTTAAACGTGTCCGGAAAATACTTTCTTTCCAAATAAAGTTTTATAGTTTTCCGTAAGCAATGTTTTACAAATAAAAAAAACCTGAAGTTGAAGCTGAAATTACCTTCAAAAAATTCATACGAACCAAATCATTTCGAAAACCCTGTATTTACATGTAAAATCCAAAATATTTTGTTGACCCAACTTAATCCAGAGACAAAAAAGAAATATAGTGACTCGACCCGTAAAAATTCCTGATAGACATACGTTAACTGAAAAATTGTGACCAATGTAAAAAAGTTGATGATCCGCCACAAGATAGAGAATATAACTTACAGTAGGTGTGGCGGTGATCACGCCTCTTAGCTGCTGAAAGCACTCGGGTCGACTGTAATTGCATAAATTTCTTAGAATCCTTGCTGAGTTTATTCTCAGCAACGGGTCGTCTAATGCATCAACAAGCTTCTCAAGAACTTTGAGTTTCAAGATCCTATGACAATTGTTTGCACTTTCGAATGCCAGCATTGCAAGCGCTTCCCCAGCTGCAATCCTCACATGATTCTGATCTGCGGGCATCTCCCGCTTAAAGAAAATATTCAACAACTCCTTCAACACTCCGCCCGTTCCCCCAATCCTCTCTGTAGCATCCGCTTCCAGTGCCAAACTTGTTAAAATTTCTATCCCGAGTTTTTGCAACATTGGGTGTCTCTCACCGAATCTTAATATATCTCGTATGTAACTAATGGTGAACACCACCTCGGATATCTCTGCCCTCAGCTGTCTGCCCGTACTGCCTGTCGTGCTCACTAACATTTTCACAACCTGCAGTGATCTCTTCACAACCAGAATCTGTGATTCTGTGACCCGTTCGTCCTTCAACAGTCTCTCCCCTGCACGCGTAAAATCTATGATCTTCGCCAACAGCCCCTTCGTGTTCCCGATCTTGGCACAGTTGTCATGATCACGCGCAAGTTTTTTCAAGATCTGCAGGCCCAATTCATTGAACCCCCAGTATCCATAACTTTCGTTGTCCCGAACCACTTCCTGTTTCACAATTTCACCGCAGTTTGTCACACTGTGGATATGCAACAGACTAGATATAGATTCCATGGCGCCAGGAATCCCCGCAACCCGAAGCGAGTTCTGTTTCTTGCCAGCTAGTTTCGCCAGGATTTCTGCTGCAGATCTTCTGATCTCTTCCTGCTGCGCGTCTTTCCAGTTTAACATTTCAACCAATCGATCTATCACACTTATTGTGATTCCTATTTTCTGCAGAGTATCTTCACAAAACCTCGGATTTTTCGTGAACTTTTCCAAGATTCGAACACCAATCAGCTGCTCATCGGATGAGTCCGAACCCAAAAGTTCCATTGCAAATGACACCAAATCCATTTTCAACCCATCAAAGATGCTTCCGTTAACACATTTCGAGTACGCATCATAGAAAAACCTCCTAACCGAAACCACCCCAACCGGCCCGAGCTCGCATTCGTCATTAACGCGGTCCAGTATCTTCTTGCACATCACCTTCCATTCCCAGTAAGCTTTCTCCAAAAGAAACAACAATGCCTCTGCCAAAGCCAATGCATAGAATATGGTCAACGCTGACTTTCTGTTTCTTTTATCAGTATCTCCTTTCTGTATCTCCCCATAGTTCTGTTTCACAAGCTTTATTAGCGACAGAACAACACAGGCGGTCGCTGATGCTAACTGCAACCAGTAAAGAAGCGTGCTGATGTTTCTGGACAAGAACACCCATTGACCGTACGGAAGAAGGGGGACGTCTGAGCTGGTCCATGTCCGAGTCAACGTCGTCGTTTTCTTCCAGTTTTTCGCATGTGGACTCTCTTTAACTTTAACCACTCTACAGGTCGGGCCAGCTCGGAATATAGCGGTACAGGCTCGGAATGCTACATGTGACTGAGACTTGACTGCACGAAAACTGTTGATCCCGGCATCGGCTAATGACCAAGTGGACTGATGCTGCCATTCGAGCTCGTGACTCCGGCTAAAGATTCGAGTACCTTCAAACAAACAAACAAATGTACCCAGTTAAATCTCATTCACTCGAAAGGGTGTGATAAGGCAAATAAATATTTTAGGAAATATCAATCTATATTTAAAAACAAAACAAGATGAAAAGCAAAAAAATCAGAGTACCACTTTAATTAAGTACTTGGCTCATTCTTCCTAAATGATATATTGTGGTCATGATTACTTCATATAAACCTCATTTTAGCTCTTAGTTTTAATTACAAAGATAAACCCGAGTACCTTCGATCAGCAGAATAATAGTGATGAACCAGAAATCGGTCTGGTCAATGGTGATGGCGAACCCACCGAGTAAAACGACAGTAGCCCAGATAAACCCGAGTGTTCCTAGCCCAGTGGCTGCTTTCTCCAGAACCGCAAGGCGTAGGGCGAAGAGGGTCAGTCTCTTTTCGGGTGCCCGGTTCGCTTGCCGTGGTGGTCCGGACACTGATGGTGTATTGCTGCTAGTGCTGGCTGCTGTTTCTATGCTAGATTGTGGCTCAAAAATGGCGGGAGTTTGGCTTACAAGAAGATGGTCGATTTGGAGATGAACACTTTGATCTGTAGATTTTTGTTTATCCATTTTTGAGGATGGATTAAGGTTGAAAAATGTTGTATATAAATGATATGTAGCAAGGAAACTGAGATTGGTGAGCAAGTTTTGCTTGTATATAAATGTTGTAGATTTTTTTTTTTAAGTTTTGCTTGTAATGGAAACGGCTTTTTGGGCTTGCTTTTGAAAGTTGTTTACTTTTTCATGTTATTTAAGTCATCAAAGTGTTCTTTTATGTGTTTTTTTTTAAGAATTAAAGTATACAGTTTGAGAGTTTGTTATGATAGTTGGTATAAGGATGAATCATCTTAAGTTATACTATAGGGTATGGTGGGGCGGTGGTTTAAGGCATGAGTTGACACGTGAGCTGGGTGGGCTTCATTGGCAAGACTCAAAAAATTTGTGGTATGGTGGGGCTTGGGTTTGGGGGTGGCTTGGCCAAATTCTTTTTATTTTTCTTTTTTTTTAAATTAATAGATAATATAGGGTAGGATGCACTCAATAGCCACCCGCCAGCTCAGATGGGTAGCCCGCCCAACGCTCGGGCTGAAACCCACGCTAAAAAGGCCACGCCAAACCCAAGCCCACCCGGGTTGGTCACATGGGCGTTTCCCCCAACCCCGCCCAAACCCCCGCCCCATAGCCTTATATGATTTATTTATTATATACACAAATTTATTTAAAATATAAAAATAAGAGATGTAACGCATATTTATTTAAAAATAATTAATAATAAGAGATATAATGTATATAAATACATACACAATATATAGAAGGTTATTGTATAAACACGATTATTATTGGAAGGTACCAAAACACTAGGATATGACACGTGACACCTTTATTGCATAAAGATTACAAAATAGACCGGATATTTTATAATTTAAAAAACTTATAAAATTCAGAATTTCTAAAAAAACGTTAAAAGATATCCCACATTTTTAAAGTCAAATGCTTAGTTTTTAAGATTCTTTTTATACTTTGTTTTTTGTTAGACCATATGTAATGATTAATACCTCATAATGGGCATTTTTCACCACATCATCATCATAAAGGCTATTAAAAAAGTTTGTAATTGTTAAGGTCCTCTTTAATATCATTTCATTGATTACTTTCCTTTTTTCCCTCCTATTAGACATTATTATAGAAATGTCCCAACCTCTTCATGTCCTTATAATACCCATAAAGATGGTACAGGCGCATTAGAAAATATGATTTGGAAAGTTAACAAACGTTTTGATTTTTAGTTTTGATGGCATGTTAATTTGTTTTCATGGTAGGTGATGGCTTTCCTTATTTAATTATAGAGTAGATATCTTACTAAAGTATAAAGGGTGGATAGTTTGAAAGGTGATGGTTTAGGTTACGTATTAGTGTCCAATAAAAGAATATATGATTTTGAAATTGAATGGTTTTACTCTGTTAGTGCACAATAAAATATATGATTTTGAAATTGAATGGTTTTAGAATCTAGTGTAAATGTATCAATACCATTGACTTATTATTCATCTATTGATATAACTAATTTAATACATAAAAAAGACTATAAAACTATTTATTTTGTTATTTTACTTATTTGTTTTTACCAAAATAATATATATATATATATATATATATATATTAAATAAATTTTATTTTTGTGTTAATAATGATGAGGGACAAGTGTGGGCTATGTAATGACTTGCAAGGGTGTGGTTAGACTATGCAACAAGACTTCTTGTGTAGAAGCAAGCAAGTTGTGTGTGTCTTGGAGTAAACGATTGGTCGTTTGTTCTCCTTTGAACTTTTAAGAGAAGTTTCCTTCTTTCAAGCCATTCATTAAGGAAGCCAAAAATTTTTGAACTGCTGATGTATTATTATTCATTAAGGAACTAGTCTAACAACCTAATTAAAATTATGGGTATATTTGTTTTTAACAGCGGCACAAATATATATAAAGAGAAAAGACTAGCAAGGAGCTAGTCAAAAATTACAAATACAAAAGTGCATTTTTTAGCCACCGAATTCAGAGAGTAATGATGTTATGGTGTTTGCCTAACCCTAATCTCTTTAGTAATCTCTTTGTATATACATCCAATGAGAATCTCTTTATTAGTTAATAAGGGTAATACGGTCCATCAACAATTACCAACCAATATATTATAAGGTATAATTTATTATTTTTGATCTAACATTATGTAAATGATTATAATGACCACATAATTAAATATATATATATATATATATATATATGCTAAAACACTTTAACACTAGTCTCCTTACAAATTGGCATTGGAGATACTTTGTTGAAGGTTCCCATTTGTGAAACCATGTGTTTCTCGCTATTCATTATAGCTCGTGGTGCGCATCCCGGCTCCCTATTAAGAACGCCTCCTCGCCGAGGTAAAGGTGATGGGGTTTGCGAGGTAAAGGCAGTGTGTTTGCTGTGGTTGAAGAACATGGCAAAGATAGAAGGTTTAACGGATACTAATTGGCTTAATTTCAGTTTTCGGTAATCTTTGTTACGTTTCCTTTCTTGTCTGTTTATTTGGTCGGTCCTCTAGTTTCTTGCTAGTTGGTGTGTAATAACCGAAAATAAATAAATAAATATTTCATGTTTACTTTTAATCCTAATAATAATAATAATAATATAATGATAATAATAATAATAATATGATCGTTGAAAATGAGAAATTTCCAAAGATGGAAACATGTAAAAGATAAATTTTGTCAGACAACTTGTGGATTGAATGGATGAGGATTTTTCTTGAATAAAATATTTGTTTACATGCATTATTATCTCTGCAAAACTCATTTCAACTTGCATGAACTAGAACTTTCTTTTAGCTCTATAAATAGAGAACCTATCATTCATTTTCTTCATCCCATCTTCCATGCTCAATTCCTTTCTACTATTCATTTCTCATTTTGTCCTAGTGAAGAAAAACCCGGTTCCGATAACCATAACCGAAACCAAACACCATACCGACGCCACTTTTCCTACTAAACCATATAACTATCCCTACTAAACCACTCGAAGCTTTAACCACGGAAAACATACTTACCGAAACCATTTCCGGTGAAGAAATACTAATTCCGGTGATACTTACGTAGACGTCTCTCGTAACCGAAACGCGTTTTTGACCAAGGTAATCATAAACTAAATCTTTATTTTTGATACTTTAAGGTTAATCTATAATGAAAATGGAATACATAATTTATTTGTGAATGTTAGTTTTCTATAAAAGATTATGAAGAAGAAGATAAACCACTGAACTGAGTAAATAAATAAATAATGAAGCTGTGTTGTTCACAAGGGCTCTAATAGCCCAGTTGGTTTAGCAGCTGGTTTACAACCCAGAGGTCTCAAGTTCGAATCCTGAAACATCAGATTTTCTGATAAATCATCAGAATTTCTGATAAAATATCAGAATTTTATAAAAACATAAAAATTCATAAATCAAGCATAAATAACTATGAGGTCCACTAGTTAAGACTCTAATTGCAAGAGTCATTTTTTTAATACATCAGAACTATATTTAAACTCATCAGAATATTAGTTAAACCCATCAGATTTCAAAATACACATCAAAAGATGGTGTAGTCCAAATGGTGAAGTCTTGTAAATTAGAAACTAAAGGTCTTGGATTCAAACCTTGTTAGTGACATTATTTTTTATTAGATTTCCTAATTAATAACAACATATTTTTATTAAATAACTAGATTTTATAATATAAATATAAAGGATTAAGTGGCTCACTGATTCTTTTCCTTATAACTTTTAGGTTACAAGTTCAGATCTTGTGACTAACACTTATTTTTCATTAACTTATATTTTATCTAAACTTATATTTAATGTTTATTTATTTATTTTATTATAGTTGAACGACTAAAAATAACACTATGTTTCATTAATATATATAAATGCATATACAAATATAAAGTACACATACATATTCTTCAATCTTATGCAAAACTAATGATTACTTAAACAAACTGAGGTTTTTAACTAGACATGAAATAAACAAACAAATACATATATATATATATATGTATATATTTTTATGTACAAACATAACCTTATGAAATATATGAACACGATGTAGGTTCTTACGAACACGCTTTGACAAATATATCTTTTTAAGACAACAAGTCAAGAAACAAGGTACGGATCCTTAACCCTCTCCCTTTGTTATCTGGTTCGTTTGCTATAAACCCTTATCTATATTATATGTATATATATATTATCTCGAAAACTCCAACATCTTTGAGCCTCGATTCATTTGATCGTCCGTTCATTTCTTACTACGATTAAAATTGTTATTCAGCTTGACAACATGCGATAAGTTTATGATTATATTGTGCTCATTATCGCATGTTCTGATACTTATAATATCTGTTAATGTTAGTGTTATATTTATTTCTGATTATCTGAAGATCCGCTACCCTAAGCTCTCCGGCTCCTCCCGTGACGGAGTTATCAGTTCACGGCGTCCCTAGGTACAAGTGTGGTACATAGCGACTAGGTGGCGTATGGGATATATCCTAGGTATGTTTCTGGAGATGGATGTCGGGTAGGCCAACCCGCTCCGTCTCATGTGACAGACTTTGTGGCTGTCACCTCTGTTTAGCTTTTGGGTACATCCGTATTATATGATTCAGTTCAGTTATATGTTATGTTTTGATGCGTTGTGCTTCTTATCAGTGACATCATTTTAGTTGTTTGCTATTTGAGCCTATTATTCCATACTGGGCATTTGGCTCATTCCGTATATTATATTTTCCCACAGGTTCACAAGTTACTTTGGGTTGGATTGAGAGAGAGTGGAATAATGCTATAGGGATAATTTGAAGATGCCTATTAACTCTGTATTAATTAATGAGAAGCCTGTATTTTAACCCTTTAGTTTACATGATCTTTTGATAGAGTGAAGAGAGTTAAAATTTTTAGTATGTACAAGAGCATTCACAATGGATTCTCTTACTCATCTCTATAATTACACTAAAAACTCTACTTTTTCTCTTTGCTTTTCAATTAAATTTATTATATTATAACGATATGTGTTATGGTTTCATATTATTTCACTCTATGTTGTTGTCAAGTAGACATGAGCTCTCACTCACTATTTTTTCACGTTTGTGTGTTATGATTTTACAAACTTTCACTACCAATAACCATTAAAATATATATATATATATATATAAAATCAAATACAAAAAACATAAAAAAAGATTAATATGATTGATTAAGAGAGGATGAGGACCCACAAACCTTTGCCTTCATGCCGTGGCTGCGCCCACGCCTATTGGTTTTAACAAGGCTTTCACATCCATTGTATTTGTGTTTAACGCAGGTTAAAGGCCATCTCAGTAAGGCAATGAGGCCATAACAATTGTTCTAACTTCTTAGGGGCTGTTTGTTTCAGCTTTTAATGGGGTCCTATGATTCAAACCTCTTACTGGTTACTGTTTGTTTCACGAGCAGATATTTGAATGGGTAAGACATATGCCTTTGAATGGTTAAGCATTATATTGAGTCTAAATGGTTAAGACCTCTTATCTGAATTGGTTAGACATTTGCCTCTTAATGGTTAAACATTATACTAGCTATGGTTCAGACTAGGGGTGAGCATGGTGCGGTTCGGTTCGGATATTGCCTATAACCGAAACCATAATCGCACACTTCGGTAATAAAAAAATCATAATCATTCGGTTCGGTTAATGCGGTTTCGGTTAATCGGTTATTTGCGGTTAATGCGGTTTCGGTTCGGTTATACGTCGGTTATTTTATCGTTTCTAAAGTTAGGCTTTTTATGTGTGGGTTATGCAAATATCATGCACAATAAATAAATATACACAGTTAAAGCTTGTAAAATTATCAATTATATTTTACTTCCACGTGTCATGTGGAAGCATATATACGAACACAAGTGGCTAGAGTTTCAAATTCAATGAGGTTGTGTCATGGTTAAACTTAAACAATTCACCAAAAAAAATGGATTGGACCATGGTTATGAGGTTGGGTCATGGTTAAAAGACTTAAACACTTCACCAAAAAATATGGATTAGGCCATGGTTAAACACTTAAACAATAACTTAAAACCTATGATCTTATGGTTTGGCCATGTTTAAAACATTCGGTTCAGTTATTTTGCGGTTATGAAACTAATAATAAGCATAACCGAACCGCAACATGCGGTTATAAAAATTATAAATAATCAACCCTTCGGTTATTTAGGTTTTCGTTTATTTCGGTTCAGTTATTTCGGTTGCGATTATGTTATTTTGGTTTTATACTCACCCCTAGTTCAGACCTCTTATTAGTTTAGCACTTACCCATTTAGAAGTTGTTAAACAATCTGTTAGTGTTATGAAACTACGAATTTGATGCTCATTTCCGTAACAGTTTCCAGGTGTCACAGGAACATGAAGATTTTTATATATATATAACCAAACGCCTTGCCAGTTTTATCATTTGTTGATCACATGTGGGACCCAAAAGTTTTGAATGACGTTGACAATTTCTGTAACATGTGTTCCATGCTCATAGTTTGACTATTTTTTCTTAAAGTAATCTTGTTTTGGTATGTGTAATTTATGTATTAGTTTAAAATTTAAAATTTATGAAATAAATACGTCTAGTATGGATGGTTACGGCTTGATTTAAAATTGTGAAATCGTCCAAAATCAATCATCAGTTTGGTTTCGCAGTTGGTTTTTTTTTTACTTTTAGTTTGTTTGTTTCAAAAAATTCAAACCGTAGCGTACATTTTGGTTTGTAGTTAAGAACAAATACGTTTTATATAACCAGACAGGGCCGTAGGATTTTATTATATTTGATATTTTTAAAATATTTGATAATTATTTGTTTAGTTTTCATACCATATTAAAATTATTATTAGTAATGTAAAGTGGGCTAAGCCCAATTGTTGACAGATTAATGTATAAGTGGGCTAAGAACAATCTCACGTTCTCGACGCATGGCCGGCCCATTCAGGCATTCAGTTTATATTTTCGTTTATGTTCTATGGGTTTAGTTACTGAGAGGTTATTCTATAAGAGGAAAAAATTGTACGAAGTGTAGGAGACAAGTTTGACCCTTGATTTATAAGATCAATGGTTGAGATTAAGTGGTCCTCAAATATAGAATTCACATAACAAAAAACAAGGGAACAAGTGGGGAAAAATGTAAAATAGAAAAATCCAATATTGTTAACTCATAAACTCACTTCTCCCTTGATTTTCAGATGACTATAACTTTTTCATACGTTAATATTTTTTTTATAATAAAAATTACACCGTATTAACGAGTATTTCATTCTCTTTAATTCGAACAGCCTATTGCTATATTTTAACATTATTTTTTTTGAAGTTTTTTAAACCATATTACGTGATTACGTGATTTTGAATACCCAGTAAGTGACTACGTGATTTTGAATACCCATTACGTGATTACTTGATTTCATTGTAGTATTTTATGTGAAACCATGCTAAGTGATTACGTAATTACGTAACAATAGTTGACTATGTAAATTACATGACTACGTGATTTTAAATACGCATTTCGTGATTACATGATTTCATTATAGTATTTATGTGAAATTATACTACAATGAAATCAAGTAATATTTCATATGGAATACCTAATATTTAAGGTATAATCACGTATTAAAGATAAATTATATACAAAACATTAGGGAAACCAACCTATAATAGCAACATAATGTCATATATTAGAGATTTAACCACGTAATAAAGCATAAACAATCAAGTTCTTATTATTGAATTTGTAATCACGTAATAAGCATAATTGTATTAACATTAGCTATAACAAATCATATTAAATGTGTAATCACATAATGCATTTACAATGAATGTGTAATGATTTATGTTGAATGTGTAATCACGTAATGGGTATTCAAAAATCACGTAATGGGTACTAGGTATTCAAAATCACGTAATCAAGTAATGGGTATTTAAAGTCCTATAAATTATTTTTAAGAATACTATAGCAATAGGCTGCTCGAATTAAAGAGAATGAAATGCTCGTTAATACGGTTTAATTTTTTAAAAAAAAATTAACGTATGAAAAAGTTATAGCCGTTTGAAAATCAAGGTGGAAACTAGTTAAAGGGAGAAAAGACCATCATACCCTTCTCTTTCTTAAATTGAGAAAAACAAATGTGTGCTCATGATTGTCTCCTACACTTCGTACAAAATTCTTCTCTTGTACATGATCCCTTACATTTAGTTATAATACAAAGTGGTTTTAAAATAAGTAGTGTAAGAAAGGAACTATAGAGTGACAAGTGTCCATAATTATGTTAATAAGAGAAAAAGAACATGCACATGCAAAACCCAAAAAACTAACCCCCTCCCCGACCCAAGCTAAATGTTAAAAACTAAACCACCCAAAAACTTAAAAAGAACCTACCCCTTCCCAATCCAAACTGAATACTACATACTAAACCTTGAAAAACACACAATTTTTTTAATATTGTTTATAAAAAAGCTACTTTTTCGTCAGTAAAAAAAATTAGTGACGAAAAAGTAGCGATTATTTTAATAGAATATTAAAAAAAATATATTTGTGTTTTTAATTTTTTTAAGGATTTTTGGTTGAGTTTAAATTAGAGTATAATCCTTCTTATACTTTTTACGATTAAAGTCTTTTATATTTGATTATTTATCTATGTTCTATATATTTGTTATGTGTAGTGTGAAAATACAACCACTGATATGATATATCAAATGCTTTTGGAGTTTTTTTTACTATTTGAGTATCAATTCTAGTTTTAGTTTCGGTATTAAACCTGTATTTAGTGATTTTAATTTTACTTTCAAATCTCAGTTATAAAAGCCCAAACCGTGAACCAAACGGTTTTGTTTGGTCCGTTTTAATTTTTAGCAAGTTCGTTTGAAATTCTGATAATAAAAAACGTTATTAATGACTGGCTCACAGTTTGACCTAAAAATGTCAAGACCGGACATTAAACACCCCTAGTGTTTAGTTAGGTATATATTACTAATACACAAAAGCTTTCTAGACTTATTAGTTGGAGGCTGTTAAATCCTGCTTGCTAATTGATAGAGTTGTGCAGGGTGATAACTCCTCCATCACAGTAACCTGACAATGGAGACAAGAATTTGTCTAATGTTGAAAATGATCCTTTTATTCCCTTTTGGTAATGTGTTGGACTCTTGGAAGTGGATGTCTGACTTGATGGGAGGCTTCTCAGTCCAATCAGAAATCTAACTTTCAACCTGACAAGTGATTTCGAAAATAGTGTGTGGAATTAGTAATCAACTTATCAAGAAACCAAGAAACATAATTTTTCAAGTTTAAATCACTTTGATAAGATTACAAGGTGATTGGTTGGTTATTGGCTAATAAAAAAATACTCAAAGAATTATGAGTGTGAATCAACGAAAGATAGTGGAGTGTTTAAGATACCGATCTTAAATGCTTGGCTCATTTACTCTTCGTTGATTCAATTTTTTTTAGAGAATATTTGGCATGAATAAACATTTCTAATGGATGTAACGAACGATTTATTTTAATATTTTATAATTTCTTTGTATTTATTCTCATTTTCATAACAATATCTAGGTAAGAAACTAGTTTTAACCCCCGCGTTGCTAGGGCACCCGAGGGGGGGGGGGGGTTGATCAGTCTTCGGAGGTTTATGATATTTATACTTTGAAATAGATGCTTCCTTTTTTCTTCTTTTATGTCTTCTCCTTTCTCTTTTTATCATTTCTCTAATGCTCTCCATTTACTTTCCCACATTCAGTCTGAGTGAATCTCATAAGCCAAACACACATGTACTACACGATGAAACTGTAGTGCTTGCTCATGCTCTTGCATCCCGTAGAATATTTTCTGTTGAAGAATTAAACTTCAATGTCTTTTTTTTGACATATTAACTATCCACATTGGATCATATAATCGAATCATCCTCTAGTTGCCATCCTTACACAGAACTATTACTGCCTCACCAGTTTTCTCGTCATAGTACCAACAGTTTAAAGAATTCATGAACATCTTGTTCCATCTCGTGGAATGGTATAACTTTCAAAGTATCTAGCTTCTTATATTTCAGTGTAACCACGTATTTTCTTTTTCTGGTTTCTGGATCAACTTCAGTTTTTGAAACTATGTGATGTGGTTGTTGTGGTTGACAGTGTTTGAACCCTGTTCTAGCCTCTCTTTTAATGAATCTTAGAACGTGTTGATTGTAACCACCTAGATTGTTATTTAATAAACCTTATCCAACACAACTCCTTTACATCCCACCATGGTAAAGACTTTATACGTTGATGAACCTGAAATATGAACACCATATTCACGTCTGATTGCAATATTTCGAAGTTTAGGAATCCATATCCAACTGATGATGCCGCCTATTGAAATTTATTTGTGTTGTGTAAAGAACTTAAGCAATCTTAGAAACTGTCTTTCCAACTTCAAATCTTTAAACCACTTTGTCTTGTCAACAATAATCTCATCTTCATTTATGATCGGAACGTTTCCCTGTCTTTCTTCAACCTTACGCTCCAATATATCTTTACCTTCTTGTGTAAACGTTTCATTGAAGGTTGGAAAATCTTCGTGTGTGTTGTTAGCATAGCGAACTTCATAATCGTTAGTATGTCTTCTATCTCAACTCGATCATAACCGTCAGCGTCAACAACTGGTTCAAAAACGTATTCCTCATCAACTCTGTCTTCTTTATCAATATCTTCAAGATCAACTTCGAAATTAAAAACAAAATCTTCTTCTGGAATTCTTTGTAAGAAATCAGTCTTTCTAAAGTAATGCTATTCATGTGTTCGAGTTCCATCTTGTCATCTTCTTGATATTCCAGATCCTTGCACTGTACGTCTATAAACATTTGAATAAATCTTGGATACATGAACTATTTAGTTCCAGAAATATTACCTTTCATGTTGTTGAAGATCATTCTTAAAAAATTGAATTTCAAATTCAAACATAATGCTACAATAGCACTCATCAGGTAAGTCGGTGCCACTTCATATCCTCTTTTTCTGTGCCCCATGCATTGAACAACCACATCCATTAAGAACTTGTAAGGTCTAGGCACACAACTTTTAGCATATGTTGTTGCATTAAGTTTGAAGGGGTATGGTCCCAAAATCTTGCGCAGACTATATCACAAGAGATAAACTTCATTTTTCCACGCGCCGGGCATCTGAGAAGAGAAACAATCATTTAACTACCTTGCGCGGGCTCGCGCAAGGAAATAGTTAAGCTTGAATACATCTTATATCAGACAACTTCCGTGCGTAGGAAAAATGATCAGAGCAAAAGGAATCTTTTCTGTTACAACAGAAAGGACACGTGGTAGCAGATCAAGAGATCACAAATGTGAAATGTTCTAAAAGCCATAAAGGCTCAATCGTGTAGGGGCATAAGCGGTTACAACAGAAACAACACGTGGCACAATTTGGTGCATTCCTTTGAATCACGATGATGGCACATCTCGTAACAAAGAGTGAAGGAGCATCATCCGCCACGTGGTGATTCCCAAACCGTTGATCAAGCCATGATCCGTGTGCTTGGATGGTGAACTAACCAACTAACGGCGTTGGGAATATTCTGTGAACTTTTCCATCTCTCAGAATTGGCGCCTAAAAATCCGGTTATAAATAAGTAGCTTCAAGGACAAGTAAGACTTTCACTCTCACTTACTCTCTCTCTTACTTCACTTTAACTATTCCGATCAACCGATACTTATTCTCACGCCGGAGGGTGGTCACGGAGAGAACCCCCATTCTCCCCATGGTGAGTCTAATGGTGTTTTGTTTTGCAATGTTTATCAGAGGTTCCTTTCATTACGACGAACAATCGGAGGATTAACCTTTTATGCGAAACCCTTACAACAGATCTGATATGATTCCGATCAATTAGATCTGGTGTTTCTTCATTGGCGCCCACTGATTTCTCATTTCTTCTCATCTTTTCGTTTGTTTCGCCTGAATCTTTAGTATCATGGCTGATGATTCATCTCATCCTTAGGTCCTCGATTTGAGATTCGTCATGTTGCTCGTCGCGCTCGGATTGACGGCAAATAGAAGAGGAGTTTTCCGGCGAAGCTGATGTTCAACATGGCCTTGGTCATACGAGCATTCCAGTAACTCCGGTGGCTCCTCATGTCGATGTTGCATCAATTTTACCACCAGGCAAGACTCCGTTGTCTTGGCTTATCAAATCTCAGACTGCTCTAAATGTTATGTATGCTTAACTCTGTGCTAAGACCGGAACTCCAGCTTTTCAAGCTCCGGTCAATGCTCCTCAGGTCCGTGCTTCGCCGGCACCTCGAGCGTTGAGTTATGATTCACAGATCCGTGCTCGTGCACCTTCGCATGTATCTGCAGAAGAAACTGAGATGTATTCTCGGACCAGGAATGATATTATTCATTCTGGTAATCGAAAACAAGAAGACAATACTCAACGTCGCACATCAGTTCAATCATGTTTGGGTCCGCGACTGTCACCGAAGCGGGACACCCAATATGATGAGTATGATAAAACTTATGACGAAGAAGATCGCGTAAGTGTTTTTAATCGATTATCTACGGATCATGTCAACTATAAGCCTAAAATTCGTGCAACGTACAACCCTGAGGCGGAGCACGACTATAATCTGGTGTATAGACCTGCTGAAGCAGCTGAACAATCAAAGTTTGTGAAGGAAATACCATTGGCTCCGCTAGAACGAGCAAAATTACCATCCAATGTGGGGAAGTTTAATGGTCTAACTGATCCTGATGATCACATGCGCCTCTTCACTGGCGCATGGCTTATTGGAGGCTGGACGTTACCAATGTGGTGTCATCTGTTTGTGCAAACTCTTACTGGCACCGCGCGTCTTTGGTTCGCTAACTTACCCACATGTAAACTTTCTTCTTGGAATGACCTTAAGGAGAAATTCCTTATGCATTTTAGTCAACAACGACGCTATGTCAGAGATTCCTCAGATGTTATGAACATCTGGCGGAAGGATGATGAGAGCCTAGAGGATTTTATCACTCGTTATAACAAGGGAGTATTAGAAATTGGAGATGTACACGAAGATCTTATCCGCGCACAGTTCAAATATGCGGTAAGATGTGATGAAATGATAAAAGTGCTCTCTGGAACTACTGGTCTTCCAAAGAGCTGGGATAAACTAATAGCAGCAACCAAAGTTTATGCGCAAACAGAGCAGAATCTGAATTCCAACAGACCACCACTACCTCAGAATCAACCTCAAGATCTGAGTAGGGGCAATCGGAAGTTTAAGAAAGGTTGGAAGGATTCGAATCAAGGCTCATATTCTCCTTATTCACCAGTAGATGCTCACGCGACAATTAATAAAATTACTACCCAAAAAGCAATCAAACAAGAGAACCGTGATCGGCAATGGACTCCTCTAACAAAGTCCCCAGCAGAAGTTCTTAGCACTGAGAACTATCAGTTTAAGCAACCTCAACCCATGAAGAACAAGAAGGGTCAGGACCCGAATTTCTTTTGTGATTATCACAAAGATACTGGGCACACAACTGACAACTGCATCAGTTTGCGCACAGAGATAGAAAAAGCATTAAAGAGTGGTAAACTGACACACTTACTCCAGTCAGTGCGTAAGGATGTTAGAAAACTTACGCGCGGGGATGAGGGTCCAAGCAACAAGAAGATGAAGTAGGTTTCTCTGATTCAGGGGGGACAACGCGCAAGCGCAACTTTCAACGTTTTCGAAATGACAGTTGCCGTGAACAACAGGTGATTTTTCCCATTAATCCTGGCGGACCACAGGAAGAGCGCCCAGTAGTGGTTACAGGTATTTTTGGTCACTATCAAAACGATTATGTGTTTATAGATCCTGGGAGCTCCATGGATATCATATATGAGCAGTTTTTTAAACAATTGGATCCAGAGGATAAGGCACGCCTAGAACCAGTTGATTTCCCTTTAACTGGGTTCTGCAATGAGGCTGTTTTTCCTCTAGGACAGATAGTTTTTCCCGTCACCCTCTCAGACGGAAAACACTCGCGAACCATTAAGGTGAATTTTATGGTAATGCTGGCGACTTCTCTCCATGATGTCTTATTGGGACGACGCGTGCAACGTGATTTTAGCATGGTTACATCAGCTCTGCATGCTGCTTGTGGTTTCCCAACACCAATAGGCATCGCTATTATGTATGCACGCAAAGAAATAATGTCTATTGAAGAACCAGTCGCTAAAGCTTTAAAACCTGTACCCCTAAATGAACCTGAAAAATGGGTACATAATACCAAATATCCTGAGCAAACAATTCTTTTAGGTCCCGTAATGACCATAGAAATCCGCGCAAAGTTTAAACTGTTATTATTTCGAATAAGGATATTTTCGCCTGGACGCCCGCTGATATGGTTGGCGTCCCGTGCGACGTTGCAGAACACTGTTTAAACATTTTTCCTTCAACAGAGCTGGTGATACAGAAAAAGTGCAACTTAGGGCCCGAAAAAATTCGCGCAATGAACGAACAATTTTCAGAATTATTGGATGCCGGAATCCTGCCCCGAAGTCAAATACCAGACTTGGGTTGCTAATCCAGTCATGGTGCAGAAACATAATGGCGGTTGGCGCATGTGCGTCGATTTTAAAGAACTAAACAAGGCGTGCCCTAAAGATTGTTATTCTCTTTCCAGAAATAGATAAGAAAGTTGATTCCTTAGCATCATTTCGATGGAAATGTTTTCTCGATTGCTATAAAGGATATCACCAAGTACTAATGAAGAAGGAAGACGAGGACAAGACGGCTTTCCGCATGGAGAAAGCCATTTTCCGCTACACAAAGATGCCCTTTGGCCTCCGCAATGCGGGAGCCACTTATCAGCGCCTTATGGATGTAGTGTTTGGTGATGATATTGTGGTTACGATTGAAGTTTACATTGATGATCTTGTTATCATGAGCCACACTGAAGATACAATGTTAGCAAACATCCAACGAAATTTTGATTCATTGCGAAAGGTTAACTTAAAATTGAATCCAAGCAAGTGTTCATTTGGTATGGAGGAAGGCAAGTTCCTGGGATTCATTGTTACAAAAGATGGTTTCAAATGTAATGCCTCGCGTTTCCATACTTTCTATTTATAGCTAGCTCGTATTGTACTTCTATTTCTGAAAGCATTTTATCTCGTATTATAATTGTCATTGTAATCGTTGTATTCTAAGACTTGCATCATAATGAGAAACTCATATTCTATTCATATTGTGTTAAATCATAATCATTTTATACTTGTACTTATTCATACATGTGAAGCGTATTCGTGATATTCATAATCGTATGACAATTTACAAAACGTGATAATTATAATTATTTGAGACTTATACATAAACTCCTATGCTTAGTCATATCCATCTTGCACTTACACACCCTTTGGAACATGTTTAGTATGAATATAATACTTGTTACATTCATAAAATATCAATTCTAAGCTCCAAAACCCGTCCCTTGTGACTTATAAACAAAAAATAAAAAAATTTGCCCAGACCTGGTCCACACGGAGCACATGGGGAAACCCATACAATCCGCATGGGACCTGGGCGGGTAGCAGATTCAAAAGCTCGCGGCATTTGCACGAATCCTCATGTTTTGAGCTCACCCAATGGCCTTTTAACCCCATTTAAGACCCCCTAACCACCTCCTAACTTCTCCCCTATATAGACCAAGCTTCTCCAAGCTTTTAAAACTTTCCAATCTTCATATTAACACTCTCAAACACTCTCAAGAACTTGCAACATCCGAATTTTCGGGCATATTGCAACTCCCTCACAAAAGTGAGCATAACTTGCTCAAATCTTGTTCTTTTTGCTTGAATCTTCTTTCTAAATACTTGGATAAACATTGGGATTGAATCCAAGGGTTCTCCATGGAGAATCCAGACCTAGAAATGCTCCCAAAGTGTCCAAAACTTTCTGTTGTGTTTCAAATCTTTTCAAACTTTGTTAAATCTTATCAAACTTGAGTCTAATAGGTTTGAACCTATGAAAACACTTTCAATCCTTATGGTTTATAGTAGTGTCAAAGACAAGTGCTAATAACCTAGTGACTATTTTTCATATAATATACTTTGTCATGCCTTGAATCCCCATTCCGAATGTCCCATTATCATCCTTAATACTCATACGCCTTCGTTTTCCTCTTGTAGGATAACTCGGCGTTCATCCCATCAAAAAACTACCTTCATGGACTTGTCAAGTTGAAGACTTAGCAAAACCGTGAGTACACTCAACCCATTTTCGTTTATTACACTTTTGGGTGTAACATGTTTCCATATACAAAAATCACAACACATAAACTTTATGAAATGCGCAAACAATCCTATATCCATGAATACTTGAATCGTTACATTGATGCTTATATCTTGGACATTCTTTATGTAATACCTTAGTCATTAACTATTTTAGCCTTCGTTTGACATGTATAGCGCTATAGGAAGTAACACATCCCCCTCCTAATGAAATCTAGAGGCCATGTTAAAATATCGTGGTTGCGATGAGGGTTTGACTAGTTGTATTGCATGCGTTGTATATGCTCTTGTAAAATTATAGTTGCCATGAGGATTTGTTTAAACTTTATTGATATACGTATGCTATGCTTAAACTTGTGTACTCGCATTTGCTTTTGCATTGAATTGTTATTTTAAAACATGTTACATGTTGATGGAGATGATGCTATGAAATCAAAGTAGCAAGGACGATAGATACACATTTAGACGTTTAGGTTTAGTATTGTTATATCAAATTTTGCCAAGTTTATGTTGTTATTTGAATTTACCTTGTAATGTATTGAATTTTGTTATGAAAGGAAATCCGGTTTATCTAAATATTGTCGCAACTAGTATTTATGAGCAATGAGCAATCTATTTCGTACGCCTTGATGTTTCCGCCATCGGTTGGGCTGTGACAGATTGGTATCAGAGCCATAACTATAGAGAATTAGGTAGAATTTTCATGTTCAACCTAGTCTATAGTTTAAGTGTCCATTTTTGACCATTCTTATCTTATGCTTAAAACTTTATTCTTCCTCATTGCTTCTTCCTTATCTTTTGGTCTTAAAATTTACATAGTGTCTTTCCTAAGACATTTACATAATACACTTGAAGACACTTATGTTGCAAACGAGGCGATTTGCACCAAGATAGGTCCAATGACTTACAATTTTTGGTGAATCCCTCATACCGCGTATTCGATTTTTTCACGAAGTTATACCATCAAGTTAGGAGTGATATCCACATCTTGATGGAAACTTCCATTTCATACTCTAGTGGATCTTACAAACGAGTCGGAATATGCTCCTCCTTTAGTAAGAAACAACCACACCTAGGGTACGAAATCGTCAAGTTAGGGGTGAAACCCACACCTTGTCGATTAAGGCCCATTCGTTGATTTTCGATCTCGCCAAAGTTTCGATTTTCTAATTAATTAGAGACGTGTAGTAACTGGAAGGGTAAAATACCGTTAGTCGCTTCTCGATGAGAGTATTTTACCTATAGACCAAAGCAAGTTTCTCTAATTAGAAAGGATCTTCGATTCACTTTTGAATTGTCGAAGTTTCTCTACCCGAAACAATCCCATGTTTTATTGAGCCAATCTTTTATGTTAACTCAATTATTGTGTGATTTTATGTTTGATACCTTATTCATTTCGAACTGTTACACAATTCGCACGTTTATCGCAATAAAAAACAATACTAATTCTCGTGAACAAACAAAATTACACTCTTTATTCGCATTCATACGTGATGATGCATGCTATACTTGATACATTCATGCAAACTTTGTGAACCATAGTTGAACCTTATACATGTTTATACATACAAAACTTGTTTTCTTTATTATGATCAAGTCTCATACCCTTTTCTTCTATGTTGAACTCTAGATGAACTCCCCAAACTCTAACAAGAAGTCCAAGAGGTCCAACAGCAACAACAACAACAACAATGAGGACTCTATCTCCAAACAAGACCTCGTCGGTCTTGTCGCTGAGCAAATGGCTGATAAAATGGCCTGTGTAATCCCCGATATCGTTAGCCAACTTCAAACCATCCATACCGAAGGTACACCTAAATCCTCCACCGACTCTAAAACCGACAACCCCAAAACATCTTACCAATTCAAGCACTTCATGGCTTGTAAACCTGTCGAGTTCACTGGCGTGGACGGGGCCATGATAAACAGGTTCGACGCAATGGAGCTTACCTTTCTTCACGGTAGGTGCCCTGATGAACTTCGAACCCTCAACGCTACCGGGGTCTTTTGTTAGAGAGCCCTCGAGTGGTGGACTGCCGAGCGCAACAAACGTGGCAACGAAGCAGCACACGCTTTACCTTGGGACGAGCTTAAGCAGCTCATGAAGGATCAGTTCTGTCCTCCCCACGAGACCAGAAGCTCGAGAACGAATTCTGGAATCTCACGCAACAGGGGAGCGACGCCGAAGGTCTGATCGCGTGCTTCAAACAACTTAGTATCCTCTGCCCTGGACAGGTGGATACTGTTCCCAAGGCGATCGCCAAGCTCATCCATTGCCTCTCGCATGTGATTATAAACCATGTAGCCGCCGCACGCCCCAAAACCAATAGAAGAAGCCTATAACACCATCATAGAGCTTAACCACAATTGCATCCTTCAAGGGGCCTACGAAAAGGTTCCTACGAAGCATGCGCACCAAGCTATCACCGATACCACCACCACTACTACCGGATCTCCTCCCTCCCAAACCAAGAAGAACATCAATCAGAACAAGAAGCGGAAGGCTTCTGTTCAAAATAATGCGGTCGTCACTCTGTAAAACCCCTACCTCTCCAAATTGTTGCAGCCATCACCCCCACTGCCACCGAACAACCCAAGCATGGCTACACTGGACCTCATCCCCAGTGTACTAACTGCTCCTACCACCATCCCGTTGGCACGCCATGTCGCAAGTGTGCCTAATGTCAAAGGTTAGGACATTTTGCTAACCATTGCTGAAACTTTCCTCCACCCCAAAACCAACAAGCCCAAGCCATCATGCCAAATCCTAACCCTAACCCGAACCAAGCTCAACCGCAACGTCAAAATTCCCCTGCGCGAGCATGTTTCAAATGTGGCGATTTAAACCATCTCGCTAATGTTTGCCCTCTTCTCAACCAACCGCACTAACAAGAGCAGCCTGAGTCTGCTAAAGGACGAGCTTTCATTCTTACCTCCGCTCAAGCCCAAAGCTCTAAAAACGTCATTACTGGTACGTTCCTTGTGAACCATATTTATGCTACATGTCTATTTGATATTGGTGCCGCTAGAAGCTTTGTGTTCTTAGAATTTGAACCCTTGCTTAAGTGCGAACGATCTAAATTGCCTAATCCTTTCGCGGTCGAAGTCGCTAATGGTAAAACCATCTCCGTTAATTTCGTTATTTCCGGTTGCCCTTTGATTCTTAATGATCATGCGTTCCCCATCGATCTCATTCCCATGCAAATGGGTAGTTTTGATATCATAGTAGGCATAGATTGGCTTAGGCGAGTTCGTGCCGAAGTTGTTTGTTCCGAAAAGTTCACCCGTCTTCCTCTTCCTCAAGGTGATTCCCTACACGTCTATGGCGAGAAACCTTCTAAAGGTCTCAAGCTTATGTCGTGCACAAAGCAAACAAGTACTTACGTAAGGAGTACTTTGCCTTTCTCGCCCACGTTGTGGAAAAGAAAGACAAAGGTCCTAGCATAAGTGATATTCCTGTCGTTTGTGAAATTCCTTCTGTTTTCCCCGAAGATCTTCCTGGTCCTCCGCCTCCTCGAGCTGTCGATTTCCGCATTGATCTTATTCCTGGCGCAACTCCTGTTGCAAAGGCTCCCTATCGATTAGCACCCTCGGAAATGCAAGAGCTATCGAGCCAGCTTCAAGAACTTCTTGATAAAGGCTTTATACGCCCTAGTACTTCTCCTTGGGGCGCTCCCGTTCTCTTCGTCAAAAATAAAGATGGACCATTCCGTATGTGTATTGACTATCGTGAGCTCAACAAGCTTAAAGTCAAAAATCGCTATCCACTTCCTCGTATTGACGATCTCTTCGATCAATTGCAAGGCGCGAAGTGCTTTTCGAAGATTGATCTCCGTTCTGGCTATCATCAACTTCGAGTTTTCGAAGAAGATGTGCCTAAAACCGCTTTCCGCACCCAATATGTGCATTACAAGTTTGTGGCTATGCCTTTTGGTTTGACCAACACGCCCGCCGTGTTCATGGATCTCATGAATCGAGTGTGTAAACCTTTTCTCGATCATTTCGTCATTGTATTCACCGACGATATCCTAATCTACTCCAAGACGAAATAAGAGCATGGACGACATTTGCGTCTCATTCTTCAGCTTTTGCAAACCGAACGTCTTTATGCCAAATTCTCCAAGTGTGAATTTTGGCTAAAAGAGGTTCAATTCTTAGGTCACACCGTCAATGAACTCGGTATTCATGTTGACCCTGCAAAGATAGAAGCTGTGAAGAATTGGATTGTACCTAAGTCACACTCTGAAATTCGTTCGTTTCTTGGCCTAGCTGGGTATTATCACCGTTTCATCTCGAGCTTCTCTAAAATTTCCGTTCCTTTGACTTTGTTGACTCAAAAAGATAAACCTTTTGTTTGGGGTCCTAAACAAGAGGAATCTTTCTAAATGGTCTTCACCGACCACAAGAGCCTCCAAACATATCTTTGATCAAAAGGAACTCAACATGCGTCAACGTCGTTGGGTAGAATTGTTAAACGACTACGACTGTGATATGCGCTACCACCTTGGTAAAGCAAATGTCATGGCCGATGCACTCAGTCGTAAGACTCATGTTAGGAGTGTTCGTTGCTACTAAATCGTGGGAAAACTCAACAAGTTGATTCGACAAGCACAATTTACCGTCATCAATGAGGGTAACCTCGATAGCGAATTAAATTGTGGAGTCGAAAACCCACTTGAAGCTAAGCCTGATGGTATTCTTTACTACCATAGTCGTATTTGGATTCCCGATCATCTCAATCTTCAGACTACTTTGATGGATGAAGCCCATAAATCCCGATACTCCGTTCATCCTGGAGCTGATAAGATGTACCATGATTTGCGTGCATCCTATTGGTGGCCTAGAATGAAACATGATATCGCTCTTTACGTGTCCAAATGCCTACATGTTCCAAACTCAAGGCAGAGCATCAACGTCCCTCTGGTTTGCTAGAACAACCAGAAATTCCTGTCTGGAAATGGGAGAGCATAGCCATGGATTTCATCACGAAATTGCCTTGTACTCCCTCTGGTCATGACAACATTTGGGTTATCATCGATCGTTTGACCAAATCCGCGCACTTCCTCACTATTCGTGAAGATTACAAAGTCGAGAAATTGTCTCGTATCTACACGAGTGAAATCACTAGTCGTCATGGTAAACCTCTTTATATTATCTCTGATCACGACGCTCGTTTCACCTATCGCCTTTGGCAAACTTTTCAATCCACCCTTGGCACTCAGCTTAATCTTAGCACCGCTTTTCATCCTCAGTCTGATGGTCAAACCGAGCGCACTATCCAAACCTTGGAGGATATGCTTCGGTCATGCGTAATCGATTTTGGCGGAAAATGGGATTCGCACTTACCCTTGGTAGATTTCTCGTACAACAATAGTTATCACGCTAGTATTCAAATGGCTCCATTTGAAGCATTGTATGGTCGTAAGTGCCGTTCGCCCATTTGTTGGCACGAGATTGGAGATGTTCAGATCACCGGTCCCGAATTAATAGAAGAGACGACGGATAAGATCTTACAAATATGCGATAATCTCCTGAAAGCACGAAGCCGACAAAAGAGCTACGTTGACAAAAGACGCAAGCCCTTGGAGTTTAATGTAGGTGATAATGTACTTCTCAAGGCATCCCATTGGAAAGGCGTTGTCCATTTTGGTAAGAAAGGCAAACTCGTTCCTCGCTACGTAGGTCCTTTCAAGATTCTCGAGAGGATTGGCAAGGTAGTGTATCGACTGGACCTACCTCAAACGCTCAACAATGTTCATCCGGTGTTTCATGTTTCAAATCTAAAGAAGTGTCTAGCTGAAGAAGGACTTCAAGTTCTGCTCGAAGATCCATCTTGGATGTCTCCAATCATTATGTACTTATTGCATGGCTCTCTTCCTGAAAATAAGGCGCAAGCAAGAAAAATACGATGCAAGGCGCTTAACTATGAGATGGCGGACGGTATTTTATACCGAAGGTCTTACATGGGTCCTCTTTTACGATGTGTTGACAAACATGATGCGCAGTACTTAATAAAGGAAATTCATGAAGGACTATGTGGCATACATGCTGGACCGTGCATGGTTGTTGCCAAAGTTATGAGCGCAAGCTATTACTGGCCAAAAATGCATTTAAATGCTGTTGAGACTCTGCGCAAATGCATATCTTGCAAAGACATGCTCCAAAAACCCTACGCCCAAAGAATCCACTTGTCCCAGTAACCGCTGCTTGGCCTTTCCAACAGTGGGGTATTGATCTAGTCGGTCTGTTCCCCGATGCGCCAGGCGTAGTAAAGTTTATTGTGGTTGTCGTGGATTACTTCACCAAATGGGTTGAAGCGAAGCCTTTAGCCTAAACGACAGCTATGGTAATCAGGAAATTTATATGGGAACATATTATTTATTTCGGTTTGGATTGCTGATGCGCATCATCACCGATAACGCCCCAAATCTTTCATCAGAAGAATTACATAAATGGATGCAAGAAATGAAAATTGAGCATTTTTTTCTTCCGTAGCACATCCATAGGTGAACGAGCAAGTCGAAATTATCAATAAACAACTGGTTGAAGGTATCAAGTCCCGCCTTGGCACGACGCGGCATGGTTGGGTAGATGAGCTTCTGAGCATCCTGTGGGCTCACTGCACAATGCCCAAGACAAGCATGGGAGAAACTCCGTTCAGTTTATATGGAACGGAGGCTGTAATTCCTGCGAAAATAGGTCCTCCATCTCCAAGAATGCTGGCCCTTGAGAAACAGAACAATGAAGAGCAAAGACGTATGGATCTTGACTTAGTGGAGGAAAGACGTGAAACCGCAGCTATTCGAGAAGCAAAGTACAAGTCCCAATTGGAAAAGTACTATAACAAAAGGGTGCGCGTATGTACCTTCTTACCTGGAGATTTTGTCCTCCGAGACAACAAAGCTTCAAACTCTGAGAAACCAGGGAAGCTGGCTCCGCAATGGGAGGGACCATACGTAATAAATGAAGTCCTTGGCAAAGGCGCTTACACTCTAAAGCACATGGACGGCTCCAACGTTCCTCGAACCTGGAACGCCCAACAATTGCGCTGCTACTATATGTAATCTCAGCTCTCAATACAATGGCCTCGCGCCCTGCAAAAGACTGCTTACAGTAGTTTATTTGTAATCTTAGTAACAGTACTAGCTCAATGCTTTATCAATGAAATCTTATTCTGTCACTACTTACGTCTTACTTTTGTGAATATATTTCTTACAAATGCATGCAATTACTTTGGAAAAACAAAAACACTAAGGCTACCAACAACTCATGAGCCACAAGGCAACACAGTACTTATGCTCCTACATGAGTTAGCCAAATACGTTCATTTGTCTATCCTAAACAAGTAATTGTATCCATGCACACATTGTAATCCAAATATATTATATTAACAGAACTAAGTACTTGCGCGGCAGCGCACCTTTACATATTAAAAGTGTTACAAATTCACATAATTCAAAGTTTCTTGAGGTTACACAAACATGAAATAACAAGGCCAATCCTACTCTGGAGCCTTCGTTGCACCTTTTTCCTCTTCTATCTCCGCAAAAATATCCTTTAAGCGATCAACAAAATCATCATGTTCAAGCGTATGATCAACAAGGTCCATGACTGGGATTTGCAAGTGGTCATATCTTTCTTTCGCAGAAGAGAACGCAACACGAGTATTCTTTCCATAAGTGGTTAATCGACTATTATCCCATTTAACTTGTAAAGCATGTAAAACATGAGCTGAGCATTCGCTGTAACCCTGGGTAGCCATCGTTTTGCGCTGACACCATAAGCTACGCCACTGCCTCATCAAGCTCAGCAGAATTAAGAATCGAATTGGCAATCTGCACAAAGATGCAAAGGTTCAGAATAAATAAATAGTGAGCTATCTACTTGCGAACTGGTGAATCACTTACTTTTACAATCCCATATTGTTGCATCCATGTAAGTTTGTTCATAAGGGATTCTGACAGACTTTCAGCAGTTGCGTGAGCAACTTCCGTTTCTTCAGTTTTCTTTTCACCTTCAGTTATACGGCGTGTCATCTCGGCCTTCTCAACCTGACCCAATTTGACATCCTTCTTCAAGGAGTCAAGCTCCGCTCGCATTTGTTCCTGATCAAAGAACATAGAGGTAAGATCAGCAAGTTTCTTATCTCTAAGCAAAAGAGTCATTCGCGTCTCTACCTTTTTTGTTCACTCCGTTCATGATGCGAACGGGCTTCATCAGCAGCCGCAATGGCATCAGCTTTCTCTTTCTATAATTTTTCAATCTCATTGCAAAGATAAAATTTTTCATTATTGTCACGCTCACATGCCTCTAACCATCTCTTGCGCTCAGTGGCAAGAAGCGCAGCATCGGCCTCTGCCTTCTTTTTCCACCCAAGCGCCAACCATTCTTCAGTCTTCTTCTCATCGTTAACTTTGGCTTTCTCATCCTCTAAATCAATAAGCATTTTTCTCACCCTCTCCTCCTCCAACCGAAACTTAAATTTTTTGGATTCAAATTCATCCAAGTCCTTATTCATACTGCACCATTCGCGCACAATCCTGTGGGTAATGGACGAAGCTTGCGCCGTCTCTAGCAGATACGCTTGATATGTTTGTTCGTGAGTACTTTCTTCTTGACGCTTAACCTCCGCCGGAGGATAGATACCTTTATACCACTCTCTGCAAGTTTGCAGGTCGGTAAAGGTATCGCTTTGTTTAAGCTTCCATACCGGTTGATGGATGGCGGAGGCTCGCTTTACAGAATACGAGTGATAATAATAATCCCCAGGTGTCTCCTCGCGGCGAATTGAAAATTCTTCTTCAACATCATCAAAAAATGAGTCAAAACCGTGACCAGCAGTGGAAGGACCAATGTCCTTGGTCTTACCTTCAGTAGCAACTTTTTCAGAATGTGCAAGGGGAGAAACTGGTTTTTCTTGCTCAGTAGCGATATTCTTCTTAACACTGGGAGATGTTGGAGCAGTATTTTTTACCTGCTCGCCAGCTGGGTCTTCAGGAGAGTTTTTTGTTTTTTCTGGGGCAGGATTTTCTGGAATGTTGGGTGTGCTGTTTGGTCCCCTGCCTTCAGTTTCAACACCCTGATCACCCACCTTTGCGGAAATATCACTCTCGGTAGTAGGTGCAATAGGCGTTGATGATATTAGTTGCGAAGTGGTGTTTGTCTTGGATAGTTTCTCTGTAATAAGAGACAATTAGAAAGGGTTTTCAACATTCAAGGGAAATGTTAACATCCTGACCAGGAGAAAATATCTATGCAAGAGCGTCCAAATTACTCTTTTTCCCAATCCTTCCTCGCGCAACTTTCTTTGGGGGTGGTACTGGTGGTTCAGGCTCACTGTTTTGTCTCTTCTTGGATGCGCGGTGCACCAACACATCTGGGCTCGAAGGTATATCAATAGGATCATCTGGGTTCGCCATAGGGATCTCTGATGTATCCATCGGCTCCGCCTTTGGTTTCTTTAAACCTAATGGTGCAAGACCTTCTAATGAGTCCGAAACCACCACGTACTCACACCAAGAATCAGATACAAGGCGCGTACCTTTCATGACTTCAGTTTTTAATGCCTCAGACGCCTTCAGCGCAGGAAAGTTTGGCTTCTTAGGCAGTGGAACGGTAAGAGCAGGTTTCCTTTTCTTTTTAGAATCTGGAACTACGCCCAAGTTTGACAAGTCACCTATTTGATCAAACCAAACAACAATATGCGCGCCATAAGTTATATTGCAATATTACTCTAAGATTTAACATTAGTGGTAATATTGCAATACTAACTCAGGCCTCAATAAAATTTGCTTACCAACTATAGAGGAGGGTTGCACATTGAGCTCTTCTATCTGAAGTAGTTCAAAATTCCCCAAGATTTGCTCGAACCAAGGTGCTTCATCTGATCCAAGTGGCGCTATGTCCATCTTACCTTTATCTCTTTGGAAAGATACCACGTATAAGGAAGTAACTGCAGCAAAGCGCAAGTATGAGCGCGTGAATGTACAAATATGTTCTAGAATAAATAACTTACTTATGCCTTCTTCAACATATACTGGTTTCTCGTGACGACCAGCTTTCCAAAGCATGCTCATTCCAGCAGCAACCAATGCCCTTTCAGGCAACACAATGTTTGGCACATCCTTTAAATCTTGGTACCACACCTCATTAGTCGGGATGGCCATTTTTTCTAACTCAATCTCTTCCCCTCCGCGAAATGTCATCTTTATCGGTATCACAACAGCTTTGATATAGAAGAATTTTTGCTTCCAATTATGATAGGACTTAGGTGGATTAAGAAATAATCTCTTTGCTGGTAGATGTTGTTGGAATGAGTAAAACCCTAATGAGCAATGTAACTGATAAAAAACCCTAAATCTATTAACGGTGGGAAGGATGTTCATCGTCGGCAAACAAACTCGAAGTGCCGAATATGTACCATCCCTACGGGTTCAACTGGTATATATGAAATTTATAAAAGTCAAGAATTTCCAGAAGAAAGTGGGTCACTGGAATTCGAAAGTTGCCCTCTGCAAAATAATCCCAAAACAGCGTAATATATCCTGCCGGAGCGTGCGCCGCCGTGTCTGTCTCACCGGGATATCTGGCATCCCATGTCTTTGGGAACTTCAAATTGGCAACAAGATTATCAAAAGCATTCCGGTTCCACTTTAATGTCGGCAGCGATGAAGTCGACAACATCTCCATTGAATCTTCAGGCTTACAACTGGTGGCCATAATCAGATCTATGAACGGATAAAAATCAAATATCAGAGAAAAAAGAACGGTTTTGCAGAACTTAACAAGAACAAGAAGAAACAAAGAAGTTTTTTGAAGCACTGGAACGACGGTTCACAAAAATGGTGTCTTTATAGGCATCGCAATTAATGCCTGGAAAGTCGTGCAGCAGTTATGTCAATTTTTCAAAACCCTAGGTATGAAAAGGGGCGAGTGGGGAACAGTAACCGCCCCCACGCGCGCGTGCACTCTTTAGTGGCCGTCATGTAATTAATGTTGTACTTCTGACACTGTTGACAGCTGTCGCACAGTGCTCAGAACGTCACCATAAGCACGTGCCTTTCACCAACCACCTGACACAGTCACGTCATAAGACAAGTTGCTTTCAAAATTCAAATTCTTCTACATTATCCATCCAAGGAAACAGGGAGCTGGTTTTCAATAGTCGCGCATCTATGCAACTACATATTTTAATTAGTCCAGTACTCCACTTCTCCACCGAAGCGCACCGGAGCAACACTGGACTGGGGGGACTGGAAGTGGTATGGTCCCAAAACCTTGCGCAGACTATACCACAAGAGATAAACTTCATTTTTTCCATGCGCCGGGCATCTGAGAAGAGAAACAATCATTTAACTACCTTGCGCGGGCTCGCACAAGGAACTAGTTAAGCTTGAATACATCTTATATCAGATGAATTCCGCACGTAGGAAAAATTATTAGAGCAAAAGGAATCTTTTCTGTTACAACAAAAAGGACACGTGGCAGCAGATCAAGAGATCATAGCTGTGAAACGTTCTAGAAGCCATAAAGGCTCAATCGTGTAGGGGCACAAGCGTTACAACAGAAACAACACGTGGCACGATCTGGTGCATTCCTTTCAATCACGATGATGGCACATCTCGTAACAAAGAGTGAAGGAGCATCATCCACCACGTGGTGATTCCCCAACCATTGATCAAGCCATGATCAGTGTGCTTGGATGACGAACTAACCAACTAACGGCGTTGGGAATATTCTGTGAACTTTTCCATCTCTCAGAATTGGCGCCTAAAAATCCGGTTATAAATAAGTAGCTTCAAGGATAAGTAAGACATTCACTCTCACTTACTCTCTCTCTTACTTCACTTTAACTATCCCGATTAACCGATACTTATTCTCACGCTGGAGGGTGGTCACGGAGAGAACCCCCATTCTCCTCGTGGCGAATCTAATGGTGTTTTGTTTTGCAGTGTTTATTGGAGGTTCCTTTCATTACAACGAACAATAGGAGGATTAACCTTTTATGCGGAAACCCTCACAACAGATTTGATCTGATTCCGGTCAATTAGATCTGGTGTTTCTTCAAAGTTCTTCAGCATAACCCATCATCTGAAAGCAACCTTTCCCTAGTTTTTCATCTAGCTCGTCTGGATCTTCTGGGTATCTTTAAAATCTAGAACTTCTCGAATAAGTATCTTTGTAATTACCATCTTCTGTTTTTGTACTTCAGAATGAATCTCAGATAGATCTAATGTGTTAGGGCACATGCTTTAATAATTATGGATCATATATCCTTAAGTGTTGCCCAGATCAGTTATCCTTCGGGGATGGTGCAGAGACCCGAAGGATCAAGGATCCTTAACGTTACTTATGATTTCTAACCATTATTCCTTATGTTTTCTAATATTCATATGTAGGTTATGGACGATCGTTGGAGCTTCCTTCTTTTTCATTTAGTTAGTTAGTTGGATAGTTTCTAATTATATTAAGGGGATGATGAGCTCATTAGATAGATATTGAATAATTCGCACACTTGAAAACTCTTAATACTCTCTGAAACACACACTAGTGATTACTTGTATTGAGCTCGATCATCATCCAAAGTTGTAATCTTTTTGTGCAACATAGTTGGTGATCGGTAGTTTCCATCACCCGAGTTTTTTTATGCCGGAGATCTTCTAAAGATCAAGGGCTTTTTCCTCGTATAAATCATCGTTTTCATTGCAATTTTCATTTCATATTTGATTACATTGTCGTTCAACTTCAAGCACACTACCTCACAAATCAGATTTGGTTACATTACCCTCAATCAGATTTTTGACCAAAACAATTTGGCGCCCACCATGGGGCAAGTGGTGCTTCAACTCTAAAAATTTTCACTCATTTCTACTCATTCTTATCGATCCCATAAGATCATGGCCTCTCAAGGAAAATCCACTTAATTTGCTATGCCAATGGTAACATCATCTCAGATTTCTATGTCGTTGCCTCCTATTCCCCCATTGTTCCAGAAGAATGTTGAAATGCTCAGAAAAAGACATCATCCGTCTTCATAGGATCCAACACTTCATCTTCTACTAATACTGACAATGAACTTTCTGTTTTGTATTCACAGATGAAAAGCTAAATGGAGCAGCTGAACAAGACCAACCAGAAGATCTTTCGAGAGATTGAAAACATCAAGAAACAGAAGAGGTCAGTAGAGGATCAATCTCCATTGATGCCTAGGGTGTTGGATTTTGCCACTCCGGCATCAATAATTCAGCCTTTTTGAGGGTCCACTGTCCAGCCTCAAGGATCCTTTATCTATTTACAAGGATCAATGGCAATGACTCATTCTCAAGGATCCTTCTACCAACCCGGAGGATCATAGGAAATGTACCAGCCTCAAGGATCCTATTTCCAGCATCAAGGATCCTCAGCTCGGGTTCAAGGATCCATGATATACTTCTGGAATACCACCTTTAAGTCAAACAGGAGGTAACAATTTTCATAATACATCTGTGAATACTAACTATGGTTTTATGCAGGATGCAAGGATCAGTCAGGCCGTGGCCAGGGAGTTGCAAAAGCTCAAGGATATGATATCCAGCTTCCCAAAAATAGTCAAGCCTATTCCTGAAATTCTAGATGGAAGTCACAAGATATCTCGTTTTGCACCACCAATATGCAGTGCAGAGATACCAAAACGCTTCCAAACGCCCAACATGAAGTTATATGACGGTACAACCGATCCAGAGGAGCACGCAGCACAATACAGGGAAAGGATGGAGATAAATCCCATCCCCGAAAGGTTGACAGAAGCTTTCCTATAAAAAGGCTTTGGATCCACACTCACTAGATCAACGTTAAAATGGCTGTTAAGTCTTCCTCCCTATTCCATTACTTCATTTTCACATTTGGTTAACCTGCTTAATAACCAATTTTCCTGTAGTAGAACATTCGAGAGTGACTTATATAGGACAACTCAGGCTCGTGATGAATCCTTAAGGGATTATGTCACTATATATGGAAGAGAATCCTTAGAGATCCCAAATCTAGATGTTGCAACTGCTGTTGAGGAATTTAAAATGGGATTGCGAAAGGATTCTCCCTATTACGATGACGTTGTCATGACCCCTTGCAGGAATTTGGACGAAGTTAGAAACAGGGCATTGAGATTTATCATACGAGATAATGACAAGAGAATTCAAGACAGGCTCGGTGGTTCTACCCAGCATGAATACAATGACAAGAAGCAAGGATCTTTCTATAAGAATAACATATCCAAGCCGTACTCGAAATCCGATAATCAAAATGTCCACGCGGTGGAACAATACGAAGAGCAGGAAGAATATCCCAAGATATCTGAATATTGTTTCTATGTAGATAATAATGAACTAATATTTGCTTTGCATAACTTAGGTGAGAAAGCTAGGTGGCCAAGGAAAAACGAGAAGTAAAATTCCTTCAAGGACAAGTCCAAGTGGTGTGCATACCATGGGGATTTTGGTCATCTGACAGATGAATGCATAGCATTGAGGAGAGAAAATGGCTATCTTCTCATTAAGGGTCACTTGAAGTGTCACACTCCGAACCGCAATGGAATGGTACGGGGCATAATGATTGCCCATAGCTCATGACACTATTATAAGTTTAATATTTAAAGCTATTAAATTAAATTGTCAAATAACACATATCAATCAATAGTTGCACATACAAAGTTTAAAAATAAACATAACAAACTTTTCCTATTTGTTTTCCTAAGGGCCATGCTACGTGTCTTCTTCACTTGATTATCAACCTTGCTCCTGCAACACGTTAGGAAAATATATTTTTGGGTCAACAATTATGTTGGTGAGCAATTCCTTATTTTGTAAAAAATGGTTTAGTATTTATTTTAAAGAAAAATTATATTTCAACATGCTCACAAGGTTAATATAGAGATTGTCACATGCCACTAGTATAACTAACAATACACATATACCAACAAAGGCACATAACAAAATAATAAAACACACCAAGACCAAAATAGCACACAACGACAATAGTGTGCATTAGGCTCAAACCCCGGAGAGCGAGTCTAATACTGTTGGCGATACTAGGCTACAACCCATGGCTGTGGGGAACCTAGTCAGCCGTGGATCCACTAGATACAATAGCATGCAATAGACTTGACATAGCATATAAGTTAAAAGATAACACACATGAACATCTAGATATCAACACTTTGGTTTTAGCATGTTAAAAAATGAATAAATCATAGGTATAAATAACATGATGCACCCCAAATTTGCAAATTTTAAAAAGAGGAATTTGAGAGAAATTACCCACTGGTTGCGAAGAGCTAATCCACGAGATATACCGCACGAGTACACGATGCGGGACAAAATGACTAAATCACCCTAGAATATAATTAATATTTTAAATAAAACGGATCGATAACAATAGGTCTAGTGCTTCAAGTTCTTGATTTTGGGACTTTTGTATTGTCAATTTTATAACTCATAATTTTAAGAAAATAAAGTTATATTATAGTCAAGATTAAATAATTATAATTGCGACGAGATTAAAACTATACGTGTATACATTTATAAAATTCTTAATTTAAATGATCAAAGTTAGGGTAGTTCAAACTTTTACATTTTATTTTCAACCAAATATATATATATATTTGGACCTATTATTGAGCTTATAAATTATTAAGTCCAAAATTTGATGATTGTCCTAATATTACAAATATCACTTCTCATATATATATTAGTTTTAGACAAATCATTAAAAATTAATTCGATAATATATAACCCTGAAATATATATATATTTAGGTTCTACCTTCATATCTTAGAACAAATACATTTATTCAATATTTATATATTACAAATTAAATAGTTGATATTATAAATTATAACCAAAAAATTTATACAGTTTATATAGAAATTCCATGATATTATAATCCTCTAAAATTATCAGAAATATCATTCATGAATTTTTATTCAACGAATTCTAATTTTTATACAATTTCTTATTATATAAATAACGTTAAAAATCCATATAAATCCTACATAAGTCCAAAAATACCAAAACTTTAGATGAACTAATCTAATATGATATAGAATAGTAGGGTAAATTCAATTTCACTAAAATAGGTTTCTAAGATCAAAAGCCCCAATTTCAAGAACTCAAAATTCGGATCCCTAGTCTTCAAATACAGAAATTGAAAATAGGGGAGAATTGTAGAGCATGAAAATAAATAGTTTAGGCTTTGGAATCACCTGATTTGGATAAGAATTGAAGGAGATGTTACACCTATAGTTTGGAGCCCTGAAATGTTCTTCGATCAAATCCACTTAAATTGGGATGTCAAGATCGAATTCAAGGATGGAGAAAGTTGAGAAAAGTTTCAATGGACAGAATGATGTCGATATTAAGGCCAAACATTACAGAATTCGTCCATACAAGTTTTTAGTACTTAAACCTTAAAGGTGTTATAAATTTTATCTTAAATGAATGTTATAAAGTACAAACTTAATGAAATTGATGACCAACGGTTGGATTCTCCTCACATACTGTTCATTTGATGGCAAAAAGGAAGTGTTTGGTCACTTGTATCGCACATTCGAGTCGGTTCGGGTTGCTGAAACGAAAGGGTTGCGCTGACTGTTTTCAGCGGTGAGAAAGAAGGTATTCTGGGCTTCGGGGTGAGTTGTTCAAATAGAATACACATCAGATTATGAACCAAGTTGATTAACTGGTCTGGTGGTTAACGCATGCGACACTACACACGAACTGTTTGGAAACTCAAGTTCGAGTCTCTCACGCTGCAACCTCTTCCAATAACCTCAGTTTCGTATATATATATTACGATGCCAATTTATACAAAAATACAACAGCAGCTCAGCTGGTTAAATGCAAGTGTTGTTTCAATAGTTACCCGGGTTCGAGTCCCCTTCAAGGCCTTTTTATATACCCTTTTTCATAAATCAATTCACGTAATTACTGGTTTAGTCCCTTTAGTTCCTGATAGTCGCTAACTGGTTACCCTTTTTCATAAATCAATTCACGTAATTACTGGTTTAGTCCCTTTAGTTCCTGATAGTCGCTAACTGGTTCACTTCTAACACCAACTTAGTTTAACATTATTCTTATATAACCCTTTTTCATAAATCAATTCCCGTAATTACTGGTTTAGTCCCTTTAGTTCCTGATAGTCGCTAACTGGTTACCCTTTTTCATAAATCAATTCACGTAATTACTGGTTTCGTCCCTTTAGTTCCTGATAGTCGCTAACTGGTTCACTTCTAACACCAACTTAGTTTAACATTATTCTTATATAACCCTTTTTCATAAATCAATTCCCGTAATTACTGGTTTAGTCCCTTTAGTTCCTGATAGTCGCTAACTGGTTCACTTCTAACACCAACTTAGTTTAACATTATTCTTATATAAGACTAACTAGCTAACCTAACTATAATAAGTGACCTAGTTAACTTATAATTGCAATAGAACCCAACCAATGTCTTTCATTAACTAACTTAACTAACTCAATTAACTTCTTAAAAAAACTAACTGAGTTGGTTAACCTAGTTAATTGCTTTGCTTTAAATTTTAGTTTCTATTAATTACAAATTAACCCCTTAACCTGTAACTTTATTTAACTAACAGATATAACTTCGTTAAAGCAACCCTTATATAAATCTAACTGAACTAACTGGGTTGCCTTATTAAAAAACAACGTTTTTGTTCGGTTTTCAATCAAAGGCGATGCGTGACGATAGTTAATTATTTAAATATAATAAAAATTCTTATTTTTATAAATCAATTCCCGTAATTACTGGTTTAGTCCCTTTAGTTCCTGATAGTCGCTAACTGGTTCACTTCTAACACCAACTTAGTTTAACATTATTCTTATATAAGACTAACTAGCTAACCTAACTATAATAAGTGACCTAGTTAACTTATAATTGCAATAGAACCCAACCAATTTCTTTAATTAACTAACTTAACTAACTCAGTTAACTTCTTAAAAAAACTAACTGCGTTGGCTAACCTAGTTAATTGCTTTGCTTTAAATTTTAGTTTCCATTAATTACAAAATTAACCCCTTAACCTGTAACTTTATTTAACTAACAAATATAACTTCGTTAAAGCAACCCTTATATAAATCTAACTGAACTAACTGGGTTGCCTTATTAAAAATCAACGTTTTTGTTCGGTTTTCAATCAAACGCGATGCGTGACGATAGTTAATTATTTAAATATAATAAAAATTCTTATTTTTATAAATCAATTCCCGTAATTACTGGTTTGGTCTCTTTAGTTCCTGATAGTTGCTAACTGGTTCACTTCTAACACCAACTTAGTTTAACATTATTCTTATATAAGACTAACTAGCTAACCTAACTATAATAAGTGACCTAGTTAACTTATAATTGCAATAGAACCCAACCAATGTCTTTAATTAACTAACTTAACTAACTCAGTTAACTTCTTAAAAAAACTAACTGCGTTGGCTAACCTAGTTAATTGCTTTGCTTTAAATTTTAGTTTCCATTAATTAAAATTAACCCCTTAACCTGTAACTTTATTTAACTAACAAATATAACTTCGTTAAAGCAACCCTTATATAAATCTAACTGAACTAACTGGGTTGCCTTATTAAAAATCAACGTTTTTGTTCGGTTTTCAATCAAACGCGATGCGTGACGATAGTTAATTATTTAAATATAATAAAAATTCTTATTTTTATTTAATTCAAAAAGGGTCCGGTTTTACAATACCGATCTAGTTTCGGAGACCCGTTTGTGGCGGATGTTACGGTCTCCCAAACTTTTGGGAATTTCGTACCGAAATTAGGAGAAAACTGCTCGTATAGGATTAAGTGTAGGAACTTCCACAGGCGTAATGATATCGGTTCGATTTAGTAATAGTATTAAGGCTCGGGTTTGAGAATACGTGCGAACTAAGATACATCAAAAGTGTAAACTTATTGTGGCAGTAGCGTTCCTGATAAGGGTTGTATACCCAATTAAAGGAATCGCTTTTAGTTGCCAAGGATGCAGAAAATGAAGGACATCAAAGACTATGTTTGGTTATAGGTCGTACGATCATTACAATCGTGAAACCCAAAGTTGGCATATCAAGGATTGATTGCGGCTTAAGATAAAATCATGTCCCAAATTTGACTTGTGACACGAGAGAATTTGCATCTGAGTCGTAAAGTATACTCATGATGCCTAACTATGTCACACCCCAACCGATGGCGGAATCATCGGGGCGCGGCACTAAGCGGTTCAGATTGTTCGAGAGAATCTATAACGACTATTTTTAAATGACAATATTTAAGCGTTAATTTCCCATACAATTAACACAAAACCATTCCATAATCATTACAAACCCAAACATTCTCAAACAATTCATAATGTTAATTACAATTTTATTATGAGTTTCTAAGCAAAACCCTAAGTCCAATTGTAGCGAGTAGAAATCTTTAACCTGCAACATACGTTAAAATAATTGTCAATACAAAAATGTACTGGCGAGCATACAAGTTTTGATATAATAGCATAGTAAAAAGACGTCGCGAATTTCCACATACATAAACATGATACGCATAACATATAAACTCACAAGACAAATTTCACATGTTAAGCTCTCGAAAAAGGCTGCGAAGTGTGATGTGTTCCTTCCTAACTAGATCCCGTCGGGTGTTAGCCAAACTATAGTACCATACTAGCTAAGTTGGAGTTAACGAAAAAGTGTCCTAGTTTACATGTTTCTAGCATCACGTATAACTATGTATAACAAATATTCGCGTGTGATAAATCAGTTTAGCGTGTATTATGTACTTTTGATAGGAATGTATGTTACACCCAACAAGTACGTTAAAGTGAAAATGGGTCAAGTATACTCACAGTTGGTGCGATTAGAGGGAGAGGGGATCTGAGGTAAGTTGAGGAGAGCGCCGGATCAGCCTGTAAGCAAACAGAAGTGCATCGGTCTTCCGAAATGCTGAAACGGTTAACGGTTGAAGGAACAATAGACAAGTGTGGGCGAACTTGTACTTTGGGGTACAAGTTCGGGCGAACTTGACTGCTTGGACTTACTGGAGGTGCATATTCGGGCGAACTTGTATGGTTTCCTGAGAAACTGGACAAGCTCGGGCGAACTTACCCTATTTGTTGAGGTATGATACAAGTTTGGGCGAACTTACCTGAATTGTTGATGTTTTAGACAAGTTCGGGCGAACTTGGTCACCATTCTGGTGACAAGTTCGAGGGAACTTGAGGTTTTCCGAGTGAACTTGACTGTTTTGGTTACCAATTCGTGCGTTTTCGCGTCATTTGCTGAGGAAATCGAGTGTCCATCCCTCCAACCTTAAGATACTGAGCAAAACCTAGGCTGGAGAGGTCTTTTGGAGCGAGTTTTAGCCATTTTACAAAAACTCAAACTAATTCGGGCGAACTTGAAGCTTCGTACGGTTTAGTCTAGTTTGTGCAAAGTGACGATTTCGTCCTTGTGCTTTCGGATTTGAGATCTTGCTTGACAACGCCTCGTTCCACTTCAAAGTGAACGAAACATACGTCATTTAGTCTGAATTTGTGTGAAAATCAAGGTTTTAAAAGGGTTTTACTTAGATCTAAGTATAGATCTAAGTGAAACAGAAGTTTTGTATGAAAAGATGAAGATTTTCGTAAACAGAAGAGTTTTGATGAAATCGAAGGTAAAACCTTGTGCAAAATCGTTGTAAACCGTTGTTGTTTGCATAAAACGGGTGGATTCTTACTTGGAAATCAAGGGTTTTCGGTTTCAGGAGGTTTCGGGCGAACTTGCAGCAAGTTCAAATGAGGAGAGGAGCTGAGTATTTATAGGTGGAGGAGAAAATAGGCTGAGTTAGACCAAGTTCGGGCGAACTTGGCCAGTTTGCTTGGACTTGTGCAAGTTCGAGCGAACTTGCTAAGTTTTGATGATATTAGAGGCCTGGTCAAGTTCAAGCGAACTCGATGTGATCAAGTTCGGCCGAACTTGACCTATTGGCTAAGTTTTGTTCGTTAATTTTGCGTTAAGCGTTCGTTTGGCGATTCGGTTCGTATTAGATAGATATATTAAGCGTTTTAGCAAAGCGTTAAGCGTATTAATCGATTAAATTAAGTTAAGATTCGACAAGTAAGCGAGGTAGCATGCGGCTTTGTTCCCAATTCATGCGAGGGGGTTGTAGTTTAAGCGAGCAGATAGCCTTGGTAACTTCACTCAAAGTTTATAGTATTTAGCGAGTGCGATATGAGTGTAAGCGTTGTGATGTGCGATGTGGTGCGAAAATATGCGATATAGCGTAGTAAGCGATGTAGGTTACATTATGATCCGAATCTCTGGTGCTAGGCGCAACGAGAGTGACCAGCTTGCGAGGAAGCGGTTTGTTACAAACTAGTTCGTGCAACGACTTGGGATCTTGAAAAAAATTCTCATGAAATGCCACAATTTGAGTTGAAATAAGTGAAATCATAGAATTTGAATTCTCCAATCACAGAACAAAACAACCAACTAAAACTCTCATGATTAGTATAATGCTGCTTTTAAAAACTTGACAGAGACACTTAAATATAGGAAATACCAGCTGTGACATCCCGGGTTTTTCGGATAATTTAAACGTAATACTTGTCGAGTGAATTATATGCTATGTATTAAACGTGTACGAGTTAGTGAATACGTGATGTGCGATTATGTGATTGTGTTAGTTATAAAATAATCATGGCAAATATGTACACGAACCGAACCGCGACACGAACCAACCTCAAACTCCTTGTGACTCTAGGAGTTAACCAAGTTTTAAACTTTAAACCCAAGTCTCTTCGGCCATGCTTTCTATCCAAAACCCAAGACCATATCCGCGAACAACCCAAATCACTCTCGGCCGAGATCAAGCCCAAACCGCAAACTCATTGTGTTCAAACCCAAACCGAACCAACCCAAGTTCCTCGGCCACGAGCTCAAGCCAAACCGTAACCCTTATCTCTTTTGCGCCTATATATACTAACCATGCATGCATCCCTCACAAACACAAAACCCTAAGAGCTAACAGCCGACGGCAGCAAATCATTCCATTCCCTCGACCGCAAACAGCCCCTTTGCACTCCCATTGATCGCGAGCAACCTCTGCCTTCATCACCTTGATCAGATCAGCCCTTTCTTTTCTTCCGGTCGCAGCAGCCCTCGCCATTTTCCTTATCTTACGCACGGTTCGTTTACCTTATCGTTAAAAGATTAGAATTTATCATATGTTACAAGATCATATTCGGAATACATGTGTTTTGATTTTGTTGTTTTCGGATTGAATGATTGAATGAAACGATTGTGTTGTTTTCGGATTGTTAAGGCTAGGTTGCAAGTAATGTTTGTTTGAATCTGAAAAGTATAGGCTGTGTTTGTTTGTAAAAACTAGAGATGTTGATTAGGGTTTGCATGGATATGTTATATGTATGGATCTATGATTAGGAAACCGGTTCTTGATCGCCTAGGTTAATCATATGAACGGGTTATGTGAGTTTATGGTAACAATATGCTGAAACAGGTTGCTGAGTAATAGTTACAGCCGACTTCATCTGGCTGTAACTCGGTCATTAGTTGTCGAAAAACGGATTTTCTGATGTCTAGAACATAAATATTTGAATAACGAATCTAATGGCGCTGGATTCATAATTTTCTGAAGTCGTTTGATATTTTTAAATGGCCAAATAAGTTCAGTAACTAAAGCTGTGAAAATCCTGAAATTTTGTTAGTTGTTTTTCGAGTTGGATTTTATTATCAGTAGGGAGTCGAGTCATGAATTTTGTACAGCAACTAGGTATGGAAATTTCCGGGCAACACCAACTAGAATTTTGTTAATTGGACGATCAGTGATTTTTAAATAAATTCTTCCGTGGAGTGCAGTCAGAAAGCGACAAATCTGACTGCAGCCTAGTATATTAATATTTATGGTTAAATGGTAAAGATTTAGGACTTGGAAAATTTATATAAATTTCTACAGTATAAATGGCACCTGCTTTAAAAATATTGGAATTTTTGGAACGTTGGAACTATTTTATAAAAATCCTAGAAAAACAGCTGAATTATGAGTGTTAAGCTGAAATTTGATAACTTGTGATTGTGTGCACCAAATTGTTGCATGGATTGAATTATGTTCATGATAAGTTGTTTTGATCACTAGGTTCACATGAGGATACTTGCATGCATGTTTGAGTGTTAAATATTTTGTTGTATGTATCACTTTGTGCGTAAATTACGTGTGGAATTTGTATTGGTGTGTTCACACACTGACGTGAAATCAATTGGTTTGTTAGGACGCAATTAGCGGTCCCATCCTTTACGACTTCTTTGCTACACTAACCGAGCAACAAAAGGTGAGTTCACGGCCCCTAACTTTATCCGGTTTTTATACAACAGGGGGAGAAACATGTATACACTCTTCAAACTCAATCTCTTTACGTTATACGAAATTAACGCCACATAACTATTCGGTAACTAAGTTGATGTTAATGTAATGTTATGGTCACTAAGTAGCTATATCACTTAAGTCCTCGTCAATCTCTCGGATCGTTAGTATTGGGTTTTAATAGCGGGGGAATTATAAGTAGTACTACTGGGCCCGACAAGCCCCATCCGAGCTAGTCGCGCTAGCCGACCGGGTATGGTCAACGGGTGAATAATTTGGCCTAACTTCGCCATGGTCAGTGATAGGCCTGGCAACACGGAGGCACAACAGTCAGCTTCGATCGCGAACTCTTACGTGACATAACTTTAGGCTAGCTACCTATATATGTTAACATTGAACTTAATTACGAAACAACTATATTATCCCGGGTTGAGGATAATGGAAACAACAACTTATTATTCCGGGTTGGAATAATGGAAACAACAACTATATTATCCCGGGTTGAGGATAATGGAAGCAACAACTTATTATTCCGGGTTTGGAATAATTGAACCAACAAGTTATCCCGGGTTAGGGATAACGGGGAAAACAAACTATAACCGAACAAACGAATTTATGAAAACCTGTGAACTCACTCATCTTTAATGTTGACACTTGTTTCTTTACATGTTTCTCAGGACGCTAGGAGCTCTAGGTGCACTCACATGCATTGAACAAGACATCTTTTATCGAGTCTCAATTACAAATATTGTTTGGGGGTTTTTCATTTGTTTTGGCGTTTGTGTTGGCGCCCGCTTCACTATTTATTTTATGCTTCCGCTCAACCACTTAAACTAATGCTTCCGCTAAACTTTAGTAATTAACTAAGACAATCTAAAATCTATGACAATTGGTTAATCAAATGATTTTTGGAAAACATATTATCAAATCATATAGAGTCGTTCGACGTACTAGTGTTTCAGATTCTGGTTTGTTCACACGCCTCGTGGTAAAACTCCGCAAGTGGAAATTGAGGGTGTGACAGATTGGTATCAGAGCCACTAGCTATAGAGAACCAGGTTTGCATTAGAAGTAGACCTAAACTATAGCTGATTACACGACACTAGACTTAGTTTGGCACCGAACTGTTATATCTTGTTATGTGATGTACCACAACTGTGTTATGTAGAATATGAATGCATAATTGAAACGAATGCAACTCGTAACTAACTACACAACCTAAAGGCAATGTCATCATCATCATCCGACAAACTTACGCAACCAAGGGCGCCAGGAAAGGCACCTATGGTGGAACCCTTACCATCTTATGGCGTGGAGACACGCTCAGCTGCTAGGAAAAGACTCGCTCTAGGGGAGGAGTCGTCCTCACGCCCGACCATCGCTGTGACGGTCGAACCGGTTAACTCGTTAGAAGTAGGGAACGACCTACTTAGAGATATGATAAGAACACAACAGGAACAATTGGAAAGAATGCACGAAACCATCCTAGCACAGGGATGGATGATACGACAATTGACAGGTAAAACTGGATCGCTCGAGGAAGAGCAACATACGAGTAGGATAGCTCGTAACACTTTAGCCAGAGATCTTCGTGCTGAGCAGCTGAGGGCTGACTGGCAAGAAGACAGAGTTCTTGAGTCTAGCTGGAGAATTCAAGAACTAGAACAGAATCAGGCACCTGTACCAGTACCTGCACCAGCATCGGCCCCTCCAATGCCAGTAGAGGATCCAGAGGAGGATCCAGAGGAGGATTCAGAGGAGAAAGACCCAGCTGTAGAAGCTGGAAACACCGCGAAGGATGACGGCAACGATAGCGATTTGGGGGATGGAGACGTAGAAGACTGACACGTCTCGCTTATTTTATTTACTTTCCTTCAGTCTATTTATTTTCTACTTAGATCTAAAATGGCAACTGGACGTCGCGGAAATCTCAACATGACGCCTTAAGAATTAGCCGCAATGATCCAAGAACACGTGAATGCTGCTCTGGCAGATGTTCAAAACCCACCAGCAGCAGGAGGGGTTTTAACCCCTACAAGATGTTCCTCGACGCGAAACCAAGCAAATTCTCGGGGGCAGAAGGACCCATAGGACTTGTCCGCTGGATCGAAAAATCTGAATCGGTATTTGAAATGTGCAACTGTCTGGAGGCCAACAAGGTCAAGTATGAAGCCTCAACACTGGAAGATGGGGCACTAACTTGGTGGAATGCACAAGTCCAAACGCTTGGACTTATTGCTGCAAATGCTATGGCCTGGGCCGAGTTCAAGGCCCTAATCAAAGAGGAGTACTGTCCACGAGACAGAGTGCAACAGTTGGAGCAAACTTTATGGAACCACAAGATGGTGGGATCTGAGATAGAGGCATACACAGCAAAACATCACGACTTGGTATTTCTGTGTCCCGATTTGGCCAACACTGTGGAGAAAAGACTCGAGTTCTATCTCGGGGGTCTGGTTCCGGAGATTCAGGGTATGGTAATGGCTAGTAACCCTGCAACTGAACATCAAGCAATCCGACTGGCTCACAAACTCACCGATAAGGCGGTGGATCAAAAGAAGTTTCCAGCACGGGGTACAACTGAAGTTGTCCCTGATAACAAAAGAAAGTTTGAAGACTCGTCTGCTCGACAGTCTTCGTCATCTCAGCCACAACAGGGGAGCCAGAAACGGTTCAATCATTACAACAGCCACAGGGGTCACCAAAATCAACCCGCCAACAACAACAACAACAACAACAACAACCAGAACGCAAGCGGCTATGCAGGTCGAAAGCCGCAGTGCAACCGCTGTAATCTCCATCATAACGGCCCTTGTGCCGCAAATCGCTGCCAACGATGTGGCAAGGTGGGACATGCGGTAAAGGATTGTCGTGGGGAAATTATGTCCCGACAAAATCAGAATCAACCCCAGGGTCAGCAGCAGGGTATTAACCGGGATGCTATCAGTGTGGTAGCACTGCTCACTTCAAAAGAGACTGCCCACAGCTGCGTAACAACAACAACAATGGTGGGAACAACCACAATAACCACAATAACCACAACAACAATAATAACAACAACAATAATGGGAACGGTGGCACAGGAGGTGCCAAAGGTCGCGCATTTACATTGGGCCGCGGAGAGGCCAGAAACGACTCGAACGTGGTCACCGGTAAGTTTCCCCTTAATGAACATTTTGCTACTGTGCTTTTTGATACGGGTGCGGATAGGAGCTTTATATCTGAGTCTTTTAGGAAGAACCTAAATCTCACGTCTAAACCATTAGAGACCCCTTATGTTATAGAATTAGCCGATGTTAATTCTGTAGATGTGACCCATATAGTATCCGGTTGTCAACTCAAACTCGCGGGTCACACTTTTACCATTGATCTGATGACAACTACCCTCGGTAGTTTTGACGTGGTAGTCGGAATGGACTGGCTATCCGGCGTCCGGGCCGAAGTTCTCTGCTTCGAAAAATCTATCCGTATTCCGCTCTCGAACGATGAAATCTTGACGGTACAAGGCGATAAGGCAAGCGCCGTCACCAACATCATCTCTTACATGCAAGCGCAGAAGTATCTTCGGAGGAAGAACTCCTTCGCTTTACTCGCACTGATTACCGAACAGCCTAAGGACGAGAAACGTATAGAAGACATCCCTGTCGTCCGTGATTTTTCCGATGTATTCCCAGAGGAATTACCTGGTCTTCCACCCCATCGACAATTGGAGTTTGAAATCGAACTGGCGAACCATGCAACTCCTATCGCCAAGGCTCCATACCGCCTAGCTCCAGCCGAGCTGCAGGAGCTGTCTACCCAACTTCAGGAGCTATTAGAAAAAGGATTTATCCGACCAAGCGTGTCGCCATGGGGAGCTCCAGTCCTTTTTGTCAAGAAGAAGGACGGGACTTTCCGCATGTGCATCGACTACAGGGAACTCAACAAGGTTACTATAAAGAACCGATACCCGTTACCTCGCATCGACGATCTCTTCAACCAACTTCAAGGGTCAAGTTACTACTCCAAGATTGATTTACGGTCTGGTTACCATCAGCTACGCGTCAGGGAGGAGGATATCGCTAAGACGGCATTTCGCACTCGGTATGGCCATTATGAGTTCTTGGTCATGCCCTTCGGTCTCACCAACGCGCCCGCGGTGTTCATGGACCTCATGAACCGCGTGTGTAAACCATACCTCGACAAGTTTGTCATTGTGTTCATCGATGACATACTCATCTACTCCAAAAGTGAAGAAGAATATGCTGAACACCTACGATTACTGCTAGGATTACTTCAACAGGAAAAGCTATATGCCAAGCTTTCGAAGTGTGAATTCTGGATTCGGGAAGTTCAGTTTCTCGGGCATATCGTGAATGAAAAGGGTATCCAAGTAGACCCTGCCAAGATTGAAGCCATCAAAAACTGGGAAGCACCCAAGACACCGACGGAGATCCGCCAATTTTTGGGTTTGGCTGGTTACTACAGACGTTTCATCGAGGGATTCTCAAAGATCTCACAACCGCTTACTACCCTCACCCTGAAAGGCATCAAGTATGCTTGGGTGACAAGCAAGAAGCAGCATTTCAATTGCTGAAGCAGAAACTTTGCAGTGCACCCATTCTGTCCTTGCCGGAAGGGACAGATGACTTTGTAGTATATTGTGATGCTTCCATTCAGGGATTGGGATGCGTACTCATGCAACGCGATAAGGTCATCGCGTATGCGTCGCGACAACTGAAGGTTCACGAGAAAAACTACACGACGCATGACCTGGAATTGGGAGCAGTAGTGTTTGCACTTAAGATTTGGAGACACTACCTCTGTGGAACAAAGTGCACAATCTTTACAGACCACAAGAGCCTCCAACACATCTTTGATCAGAAGGAGTTGAACATGCGACAGCGTCGCTGGGTCGAGCTCTTGAACGATTATGAGTGTGCCATTCGATATCACCCGGGTAAAGCTAACGTGGTAGCTGATGCCCTCAGTAGGAAGGAACACTTGAAACCTCGTCGTGTACGAGCATTACAACTCACTATTCATTCGAGGCTACCCGAACAAATACGCGACGCCCAGTTAGAAGCAGTTAAGGAGGAAAACATCAAGGCCGAATCGGTGGGAAAAATGGAACGCGATTGGGAAGTAAAACCCAATGGAGCCCGGTATTTCATGAATCGCATATGGGTACCTCTCTACGGAAACCTCAGAGAGCTAGTCATGGATGAAGCTCACAAATCCCGATACTCTGTCCATCCAGGTTCGGATAAGATGTATCAAGACCTTAAAGCTGCGTATTGGTGGCCCAACATGAAAGCCGATATAGCCACCTACGTGAGCAAGTGTTTGACTTGTGCAAAAGTCAAGGTAGAGTATCAAAAGCCATCGGGGCTACTCCAACAACCTGAGATCCCAGTGTGGAAATGGGATCAGATCTCGATGGATTTCATCACTAAACTCCCGCGAACCTTGGGTGGTTGCGATACCATCTGGGTAATTGTGGATCGTTTAACTAAGTCCGCACACTTCCTAGCTATTAAAGAAACAGATAAGATGGAGAAGTTGACTCGTATCTACATTAGGGGAGTAGTTTCTCGGCACGGAGTGCCAACATCCATCATCTCAGACAGAGATGCTCGCTTCACGTCCAACTTCTGGCGGTCACTTCAGAAAGCGTTGGGAACACGCTTAGATATGAGCACAGCCTATCACCCTCAGACTGATGGTCAAGTGAAAGGACCATACAAACCTTGGAAGTCATGCTTAGGGCATGCGTCATAGACTTCGGAAATAGTTGGGAAATCCACCTGCCTCTAGTAGAATTCTCATATAACAACAGTTATCATACGAGTATTTCGGCAGCACCGTTTGAGGCATTATACGGTCGTAAATGTAGATCACCGGTCTGCTGGGCAGAAGTCGGTGACAGTCAACTCACAGGCCCTGAGTTAATACTTGAGGCTACTGAAAAGATTGTACAAATCAGAAACCGCATGGCGGCGGCACGAGATCGACAGAAAAGCTACGCTGATCAACGACGCAAACAGCTCGAATTTCAAGTAGGCGACCGCGTCCTACTAAAGGTGTCACCCTAGAAGGGTGTAATCCGCTTTGGAAAACGGGGCAAACTAAACCCACGGTATGTAGGCCCGTTTGTAATCTTGAAACGTATCGGATCCGTAGCTTATCAATTAGACCTTCCTGCCGAACTCAGTGGAGTTCACAACGTATTTCACGTGTCAAATCTGAAGAAGTGTCTATCAGATGAAACTCTAGTCATTCCATTGGATGAGATCCAAGTGGATGAACAACTACACTTCGTGGAACAGCCTATCGAGATCATGGATCGTGAGATCAAGACTCGAAGGCACAGCAAGATTCCGATCGTTAAGGTTCGTTGGGACTCTAAGCGTGGACCGGAGTTCACGTGGGAAAGAGAGGACCAAATGAAAAGCAAATACCCACACCTCTTCGCAACTGAGCAGCAAACTAACGATACCAGTAACTAAATTTTCGGGACGAAAATTCTTTCAACATGGGGATGATGTGACAACCTGGAAATTTCTCATACTTTTGCGTACTATTGTTAACTAAGTCCTTGTGCATGGTACTTGGGAATCTTTGTGCATGGCACTTGGGAACTTCTTGTAACTTCGCGTACCATCATAAACGAACTAACTCTTTGTGCGTGGCACTCTAAACATGCACGCTACATTCTAAACCGCGTTTACTCAATTTTCGGGACGAAAATTCTTTCAACATGGGGATAATGTGACATCCCGGGTTTTTCGGATAATTTAAACGTAATACTTGTCGAGTGAATTATATGCTATGTATTAAACGTGTACGAGTTAGTGAATACGTGATGTGCGATTATGTGATTGTGTTAGTTATAAAATAATCATGGCAAATATGTACACGAACCGAACCGCGACACGAACCAACCTCAAACTCCTTGTGACTCTAGGAGTTAACCAAGTTTTAAACTTTAAACCCAAGTCTCTTCGGCCATGCTTTCTATCCAAAACCCAAGACCATATCCGCGAACAACCCAAATCACTCTCGGCCGAGATCAAGCCCAAACCGCAAACTCATTGTGTTCAAACCCAAACCGAACCAACCCAAGTTCCTCGGCCACGAGCTCAAGCCAAACCGTAACCCTTATCTCTTTTGCGCCTATATATACTAACCATGCATGCATCCCTCACAAACACAAAACCCTAAGAGCTAACAGCCGACGGCAGCAAATCATTCCATTCCCTCGACCGCAAACAGCCCCTTTGCACTCCCATTGATCGTGAGCAACCTCTGCCTTCATCACCTTGATCATATCAGCCCTTTCTTTTCTTCCGGTCGCAGCAGCCCTCGCCATTTTCCTTATCTTACGCACGGTTCGTTTACCTTATCGTTAAAAGATTAGAATTTATCATATGTTACAAGATCATATTCGGAATACATGTGTTTTGATTTTGTTGTTTTCGGATTGAATGATTGAATGAAACGATTGTGTTGTTTTCGGATTGTTAAGGCTAGGTTGCAAGTAATGTTTGTTTGAATCTGAAAAGTATAGGCTGTGTTTGTTTGTAAAAACTAGAGATGTTGATTAGGGTTTGCATGGATATGTTATATGTATGGATCTATGATTAGGAAACCGGTTCTTGATCGCCTAGGTTAATCATATGAACGGGTTATGTGAGTTTATGGTAACAATATGCTGAAACAGGTTGCTGAGTAATAGTTACAGCCGACTTCATCTGGCTGTAACTCGGTCATTAGTTCTCGAAAAACGGATTTTCCGATGTCTAGAACATAGAGATTTGAATAACGAATCTAATGGCGCTGGATTCATAATTTTCTGAAGTCGTTTGATATTTTTAAATGGCCAAATAAGTTCAGTAACTAAAGCTGTGAAAATCCTGAAATTTTGTTAGTTGTTTTTCGAGTTGGATTTTATTATCAGTAGGGAGTCGAGTCATGAATTTTGTACAGCAACTAGGTATGGAAATTTCCGGGCAACACCAACTGGAATTTGAGTGTTAAATATTTTGTTGTATGTGTCACTTTGTGCGTAAATTACGTGTAGAATTTGTATTGGTGTGTTCACACACTGACGTGAAATCAATTGGTTTGTTAGGACGCAATTAGCGGTCCCATCCTTTACGACTTCTTTGCTACACTAACCGAGCAAATAAAGGTGAGTTCACGGCCCCTAACTTTATCCGGTTTTAAACAACAGGGGGAGAAACATGTATACACTCTCAAACTCAATCTCTTTACGTTATACGAAATTAACGCCACATAACTATTCGGTAACTAAGTTGATGTTAATGTAATGTTATGGTCACTAAGTAGCTATATCACTTAAGTCCTCGTCAATCTCTCGGATCGTTAGTATTGGGTTTTAATAGCGGGGGAATTATAAGTAGTACTACTGGGCCCGACAAGCCCCATCCGAGCTAGTCGCGCTAGCCGACCGGGTATGGTCAACGGGTGAATAATTTGGGCTAACTTCGCCATGGTCAGTGATAGGCCTGGCAACACGGAGGCACAACAGCCAGCTTCGATCGCGAACTCTTACGTGACATAACTTTAGGCTAGCTACCTATATATGTTAACATTGAACTTAATTACGAAACAACTATATTATCCCGGGTGAGGATAATGGAAACAACAACTTATTATTCCGGGTTGGAATAATGGAAACAACAACTATATTATCCCGGGTTGAGGATAATGGAAGCAACAACTTATTATTCCGGGTTTGGAATAATGGAACCAACACGTTATCCCGGGTTAGGGATAACGGGGAAAACAAACTATAACCGAACAAACGAATTTATGAAAACCTGTGAACTCACTCATCTTTAATGTTGACACTTGTTTCTTTACATGTTTCTCAGGACGCTAGGAGCTCTAGGTGCACTCACATGCATTGAACAAGACATCTTTTATCGAGTCTCAATTACAAATATTGTTTGGGGGTTTTTCATTTGTTTTGGCGTTTGTGTTGGCGCCCGCTTCACTATTTATTTTATGCTTCCGCTCAACCACTTAAACTAATGCTTCCGCTAAACTTTAGTAATTAACTAAGACAATCTAAAATCTACGACAATTGGTTAATCAAATGATTTTTGGAAAACGTATTATCAAATCATATAGAGTCGTTCGACGTACTAGTGTTTCAGATTCTGGTTTGTTCACACGCCTCGCGGTAAAACTCCGCAAGTGGAAATTGAGGGTGTGACACCAGCGGCGTATCCACCATGTCTCTTTCAAACTTCCATCCACATCGTTACTCGAATCATGATGGACAACAGATGACTCCTCATGATCAGTCTAACGAGGCTTTTGATACTTCGATAAGAACGCTTATATATAGGAAGTACCAGCGACGTATCCACCATCTCCTTATCGAATTTCATCGGCTTCATTATTCGGATCATGATTGACGACACAAACACAACTTACATATAACTTCTCTCTGCCAATCTAACGAGGCTTTTGATAGTTTGATAAGAACACTTATATATAGGAAGTACCAGTGGTGTATCCACCATGTCCTTATCAAATTTCATCGGCTTCGTTAGAGGTTTTGATTAGTTCTATGCGACGACTCAAACTTACTTATTAAATAAACATATCCAAACCATAAACAGCCAAGGCGTGAGTCACGAACCCAAAAAGGGCGTGACTAATGATGGCAGTAGCTACATCCATAGTTATGAGGAAAGGGTTGGTCTATTGAAAAGTGAGACGATACCCACGTCACATAAACTATGGGAAAGGTAAGCCGTGATGAGTGACGATGTGAAACTGCAACAACATGAAAGAGAAATAAAACATACATAAATGCATAACACGACGATAATATAAAACTTTAAAGTAACGGATGAAAACGACGATCGATAGTAATGTTGAAAGCGCGACAATGACACATACTATCAACGGTACTAATTAAGAGTTAAAAATTGTATCGTTTGACGTTAGTGCGAACGTCAAGGATACAAAGTGGGAGTAGCTGGTGGAGTTGATAATGAGGGAAACCAAACGTGGAGTCGAATGGCAGAAGAAATGAAGTAGCATAAGGGTCTTAGCTTCCTTTAGTCAGGTGAGAATTATGATTCGGACAAACGTAGAGACGTCCTAAAATAAATTAAAGAAACCATAACTTTGTTAACTAGAACTAGACTCACGTTTATTCCGTTTTGTTAGCCATATTTACACTTTACCAAGTGTAAAACATTAGTATTCTAAACTTTTCATGTACAAAAGCAATTTGGTTTATTTAGAAAAATATTTTCGTTAAGTTTCAGGAAAATATTTTTGATCTAAGTGGCAAATTTTACTGAATATATTTATTATATTTTCTTATTATTATTTTTATAAAAATCAAAATTTGAGGTCGGAAAAATTTTATCATCACTATGTGCCCTAGAATTGATATTGTTGAACTATGGGCACAAGTTACGAAAGGGATTAGGGTTATGATGTTCAAGTCGTAATAGACGACTCGTTAAAATTTTAAATGTATTACCAAAAATCACATCACTACACTTGTATTCGAAAATTCAAAACGTTCTTTATTTCATTAAATTAGTTCAAAAAAACTTAAAACGTTTCATACAAAGTAGACTCATTGCATAAAAACGTTGTCGTACTGCTGACCGCATCCTGGTTGTCTTGGAACTGGATGAGTGCTCGTTCGCATGCCTTCTAGTTATCATGGTTCTCTGGACTGGCTTGCACGGCTCGATCGTAAGGAACGAGTTGGGTGTCGTGTGGTACGGTTGATTGATCCATCGATGGGGTGTTTGGTTAGACATACGGTCGGATCATAAGGTGGGTGTTTGGTTGCCTAGATGGGGTACTCACGGATTTGTGAAATCATGGAACTTAGGGAAAATCCCATGATTCAAGAATACAATCACATGAAAACATTATGGAGTATCACATGAAACAAGTTCGCCAGAGGAATGCCTAAGCTCGCCCGAACTTTCCTTCGCCGAACTTGACCTTACATGGTCTCATGGGCGAACTTGTATCACTATTACATAAATACTTCTTTCAGCTAGCCTATTCAGCTCTATTCTATACAGACTCGATATAAGACTAAGACATAGACATTATGCACCAACAGACTCCCCCTTGGATATAGTCTTTGTCTTGTATCAGTCTCCAAAACTCTGTCTTCATAATAAACTTTAACGCACACGACTGAAGAAGTTCTTGTACGACTTCTTTTGTCGCTCTTGCTTAGGATCCGGCGTTTGGTCTGTAGGTGGCACTTTGTTCAAATGCTGAAATCTCCTAATACTTGCCTTTCTTGTTCTATCATGAATTGCTTCGAGACGCTTCTCCTCTTTCAAAAACTCTACTCTTTCTAGTTCTCTTCATCTTGTTTGCCACATTTTCCCGAATTAACTTCGTGTGCATAGCAAACATTCACTACTTTCTGAAACTGCACCGCCTGTACCTTTTCACATTCTTCAAAAACAATCTTGCTGTAGAAAAGGCATTTGATATCTTCTCGTGAACAATTAACCAACCACATCGGATCAAGAACCCTAATTGTTCTCCATAACCCCCTCATACCCTGAGAACCAAGTATTTCAACTCGTTCCTTCGTAATATCCAAATGTTCTTCAAACTTCAAAACAATAACTGCTTCACAAGTCGATGGATTTATCTGCCACCACTTGAACAATGGATAGAGGTTCTTCTCAATCGGCATCAGCGACATGTTTCTCATTGCCCTTGGTCGCTTCATTATCAACGTGATGTCTTTTTCACCTGTCTTTTTGTTTGTCTTGATTCTACGACCAGGAATAAATGGCTTCCAATATCTGAATCCTTTCACCGCTTCAAACTTTATCAACTTCCACGACAACTGATCAATCACTTTCATGTGATACGTAACATTGACGGTCTGAACTAACTCTTCCACATCCCAATATGGTAAGGTCTTGAAATCAGAAAGATACTTGAAGTATTGCACTCCAAATTCTCTTTTGATTGCATAACGTTAAGTTCCTTGAACTAGCCCCAACTCAAGCTATCTCCCAAAGAAACGCCTTTGTCTCTGGTAAAGAATGCTAGAGCACGTCGAAACTTACGTTCGCGTGGCATCTCTTTAAACCAGGACTTTTTCGCTTGAGCAATTTTTTCTTTTGTCATAGACTTTGGAATTTTACCTTCACGTAAAGATTCTTCAATCTTTTCTTTCAGCATGTCTTCATCGAGTTGCTTGTACATCTCCTCAAACGTAGGAAAACTTTCAGAATTAGGACCGACGTACTTCACAGTATGATCTGTCTCATCATCAGAAGACCAATCTTCCACAATCACTCTATTGTATTCATCAGCCTTAAATCTTCTAACATACTGATAACCGTTTAGTTCAAAAGTGTTAACATTCAACACATCTTCTTCGAAATCAAACTCTAGATCTGCAACATCAACTTCAACTAACTTAGCAAGATCTTCCTTAGTATAATTGTGTACAAACTCGCCTTCCTCCATGTTATGTTCTAACATCAACAATAAAGGCTTCGTGGGTACTGCAGTAACTGGCTTAACAAATCTTTCAACATTTAACAGATCAATTTCATCAGTTGGCCCTTTCTGCCCTGACTCCCCCTCACTTTTATCATCCATTAAGAGGAGAAATCAAACTCATCTATCACTTTAGCTTAAGTAATTTTCATTCCAACACCATCCTGATCATCATCATCGTCATCGTCTGCAACATTCCAATCTTCGTATTCCGAATCATCTTGCTTTTCCTCATTTTCTTTATCCTCATCTTCAGCTTCATCATCATCCTTATTTTCAGAAACTGTAACAGGATCAGAAGGCTTGACAGATACGTCAACCTTTTGAATATCGGATTCAGAAGCTTTAATAACGTCTTCAACAGATTTCTCAGTAGCTTCAGGAGATTTAAGGACTTCACGCTCAACATTCTTTCCTTTACCACTCACTGCTAGTTCTTTCTCAGACCTTTCTTTGGCTTCTTGTTGATCCAGATGATCATATTCTTTGATGAAATCTACTCCTAGAGAATTAGATAAAACTTTCTGCAACCTGGTGAATCTTCTATCGTTTAGGCCTTGGATTGATTTCAGATCTGAAATCTCTGTTTGAAGCTTTTCATTTGCATCTTGCAAACTTTCGATCAAAGCTTTAAAGTATTCTCGCTCATTCTCTAACACCTTCACTTTGTCGTCCAACATTTCTTTCTCAACATTGCTTTGATTCATTTTCTGAATAAAGGGGGAATCTGTTGGTGCACCTGGTGTTCGTCACTTGTCGAATAGGCTAGATAGAGCGTGTGTTGAATATTTTATAGGTTAGAATCGAACACACGATCGAAATACGGAGATTTCAGTGTAAAAGGGATCAAGTTCCCCCGAACTTGACCTGTATTGGTTAAGTTCGCTCGAACTTGATGTGCCTTTAGTCAAGTTCGCCCGAACTTGTCCTGTGAAGGACAAGTTCGCCCGAACTTGATCATAGCACATCCGGGAGAACTTGTCTCCCTATATAGATGTGTGTGTTCATTTGTCATTTAAGTTTTTGGCATCCCTACGGGGAGGTGCTACCGGATTCTCTCCAGGAACTCCGGCAGCTGGACTTATAAAGATGTATACTCTTTCGGTATGAATGAAGACTTCCGCTGCATTCTGGTTCTACTTCATTCTTAATAACATTCTACCGAATCGGGTTACATTTATCCACTTACTTCTGTCTAGAACCGCCTAATCACGAGCTCTCAAGGTCTCGCATTACCCAGATACATATATCAATTACGCTATATTCACCTGTAAGATGAAATCTAGGGAATCTTGATACGGGAGTATATTCAAGAAGTGAGAATCGCAGATAAGTCAAGTTTCATAAATCTTACCTTAACATATCTTGAAACAGTTGAGAAATGTGGTAAAGCTTAAGTGGACAAACATATCGACAATCTAGGTAAATGAGTTTAAAGCTTAAAGTCATCTAAAGGTCAACGGTACTGGTGATATGTCTCAATTAACTGATATGATCCTTTAGACACGAATTCACAAAAATATGTCTGTAAATATGTTTGTACATAGTTTACATTGACATGTACATAGTTTATCAGCTTTACAGATTAAAACCAAAAAGATTTTCAGTGTGTTTTGGATTAAACTTACAAAAATACAAAAAGATTTTATTTCTACATTTTTTCAGCAAGCCAATGTTGGAGAACGAGTCTTCGAAGTCTGGTAAGATGCTAGAACTGGTGGGAATCTCTTTGACAACGGGCTAGGAGCTAATCTGTAAAATCTGAAAAAGCAAAACGATAAAAAGTTCATTAATTTGAAACTTTGATTTTGAAAATATCTACAGTTTGTTCGTGACGGATCAAACCGGGGTCATTAACTTGGACTTGGCAGACAAATTGGTTAACCAAGGTCATTAGCTTGGACTTGGTCAACTGAGTGGATTTTCATAACTGGTAAAAGTTGGAAAGTTCAGGGGTTAAAATGTAAAATTGAAAAAAGTTTGAATTTGTGATTTGGCAAGTTTGACCAAACTTTCTAAACTAAATCAAGTTTAACAAAACAGCAAGTTCGACCGAACTTGCAGATGATTGCTGAGTTGTTTAAAACATAATAAGTTTGCTCGGACGTCTAATGGGCTTGGTTGTTTGGGCTTTGCAAGTTCGCCCGAACTTGACAGGGTATAAGTACCAGCAAGTTCGGCCGAACTCATCACTTGCACTCCAAATACACTGAGCGAACTTGAGAGACTTTTGAGCGATTTGTGAAATTGGCAAAAACACACCGTTAGTCTGCCCAAATTCCGATTGTTTTTGGTGATTTACACACCAATTACAATGTCTGAGGTGTGTATTTGAACATTGGACCATTAATTGAACCTTTAACTGATAAAATCAGATTTGAAATCATAAAAATGTTAGATCTAGGATGTGTTGGACAAAATTGAACATAAATTCTTGACCCACAACTAAAATCGACCATAAAAACTTGTTTAATTTGATTGGATTGGTTGATGTTATGTTGAACAGGTTTTGGTATGAAGGAGATGACAAGTTCGGCCGAAATTGTTATCAAGTTCGACCGGACTTGTTAACTAAAAAAAGAATAAAGAGAACCAGTGATAAGTTCGACCGAACTTCCAGAAAAACTAAAATTAAAATGTGTTGGAAGTTCGACCGAACTTGAGTTGTTGAAATCTGAAAGGTTGGATAAATATAAGTTCACCCGAACTTAAGCTTTGATGTTTGAACATGTATATTACATGTTCGGGCAACTTGATAAAACCAGAATGTTTTAACACTTCTCAAGTTCGCCCGAACTTGATGAATGTGTTAGAAAAAAAATATTGAAATCTTTTCTCGATAACCGTGCAAATTGTTTTGCATTATTTTTCAGGCACCGCGAGTTATTACTATGGACTTTTCCAAGTTCCGCAATACGTGTATCACGCTCGACAAAGATGTATGTCCATCACTGAAGAAGTACGACAGTATCCTGAAGTTTCTCAAAGACTGTCCTATTCATCGAGCTATTTTACTGAGCGCACAGTTTCTTATAGATCTCATACGTACCATTTCTGGAAGAACGCGAAGCTCAGTGATGATAAGAAGACTATTTTGTCATCTGTGCAAGTGGGGAATGAAGTTAAGGAGATCACGGTACCGAAGATGATAATCGCAGAATCTTGCGATTCAACGACGACAAGGATGATCCAATATTCCTTGACGAAAAGATGGTTAGAGGGTGTTTCTTTCGAATGGGTTATAAGGGGAGTGTGAATAAACCAACATTGAAGAAAGGGGAAGTGCCAAACCCCTACAAGCTCCTGATGCAAGCTATTATCCATACTTTTAGTCACCGCTAGGCAGGCCTCGACGATGTGCAAGATTATATGGCCTGTATGGCAACGGCGCTTATTCTGAAGAAGCCGTTCAATTATTCGAAGCTTGTATTTACGCATATGTCAAAGAATATGGAGGATACGAGGTTGTGTCTTTATCCAAGGTTCGTGCAAATGTTGATAGACGAGAAGTTCACTAATATAGCACGAGATCCAAATGATGTGTTGTACTTAAGTCATCTCGACGATACAACAGTGAAGAAGCTCATAAAGTATCAGAAGCAAGCTTCAGCACCTGTTGCTAAACCGGTATTCGGAGCTATCAAAGATGAGAACTATGTTGCACCGACAGAGAACAAATGGAGAAAAGATGGAAGCGGTGATGAGAAAGAGCTTAACGCTGAAAAAGAATGGTTCAAAGACTTCAAGCCGAAAGCTAGAAATGAATGGTTCTTAAAGGCCGAGGTTGAGAAGCCTAAAAAGAAACGAGCTGCAAAGAAAATTGATACTATGCTCGTTGACGAAGATGAACCTAAGAATGTTCAAGGCGAAGCAGGTTCTAGTGCAGCAGTTGTTGTTGAGAGTCAAGAGACTGAGAAAGCTACACAAGATGATGTCATATCTGCTACATCAGAACACGGTGATGACTCTGATGAAGAACCTGTAAAAGAATCTGAAAAGACAGCAGCAGAAATAGCAGCTGAAAAAGAAAAGGAAATGGATGCTGATTTCGATCCAAATCTTGAGAAAGTATCTGATGAAGAAAGACCGAAGAAAAAGGCAAAAAGGTCTAAGTCTGCAACAGTTTCTACAACTAAAACTACAGGGTCTCCTCAGACAAAGGGAAGAAAGAAAATGAAGAAAGCTCAAAAAGCTGTCCGTAAAAGATACATTGGAGCTTTAAGAGCGCAGAAGTTACACAGGAGACAGGAGCCACACAAGAACCTCCTACACAAGAACCTCCTGTTGTCATTCCTGCTGAGAGTGAAAGGCCAGGTGCTACATAAGAACCTCCTGTGTCTGGTTTATTAGAAGTTCCGGTTATTCAATCACCGGTTGCTCCAACGACTTCAAATCTTGAAAGTTCTACTCCAAGGAAGTCAACACCAAAGGATGCTACTCCAAAGTTAACGCCAAAATCTTCAGGGCCTAATCTATTTGGTGATATGCATAATGATCCAATTAGTCTGCAAGATCTAAATGATTTCTTTCCAGAGATAAATGTTGAACTTCTGGAAAAGCGTGTGAAGGTGTTAGAAGAAAAAGTGGCAAAGAATGAGGAGGAGAAAGCTGAGCTTATTCAGAAAATGAATCAAAGCAATGTTGAGAAAGAAATGTTAGACGACAAAGTGAAGGTGAAAGAGAATGAGCGAGAATACTTTAAAGCGTTGATCGAAAGTTTGCAAGATGCAAATGAAGATGTGTTGAATGTTAACACTTTTGAACCAAACGATTATCAGTATGTTAGAAGATTTGAGGCTGATGAGTACAACAGGGTGATCGTTGAAGATTGGTCTTCTGATGATGAGACAGATCATACTGCGAAGTACGTCGGTCCTAATTCTGAAAGTTTTCCTACGTTTGAGGAGATGTACAAGCAACTCGATGAAGAAATGCTGAAAGAAAAGATTGAAGATTCTTTACGTGAAGGTACAGTTCCAAAGTCTATGACAAAAGAAGAAATTGCTCAAGCGAAGAAGTCCTGGTTTAAAGAGATGCCAGGCGAACGTAAGTTTCGACGTCCTCTAGTATTCTTTACCAGAGACAAAGACGTTTCTTTGGGAGATCTTGAGTTGGGGCTGGTTCAAGGAACTTAACGTATATACAATCAAAAGAGAATTTGGAGTGCAATACTTCAAGTATCTTTCTGATTTCAAGACCTTACCATATTGGAATGTGGAAGAGTTAGTTCAAACAGTCAATTTTACATATCACATGAAAGTGATTGATCAGTTGCTGTGGAAGTTGATAAAGTTTGAAGCGGTGAAAGGATTCAGATATTGGAAGCCATTCATTCCTGGTCGCAGAATCAAGAAAAACAAAAAGATGGGTGAAAAAGACGTTACGTTGATAATGAAGCGACCAAGGGCAATGAGAAACATGCCACTGATGCCGATTGAGCAAGACTTCTATCCATTGTTCAAGTGGTGGCAGATAGATCCGTCCACTTGTGAAGCAGTTATTGTATTAAAGTTGAGAACATTTGGATATTACGAAGGAACAAGTTGAAATACTTGGTTCTCAAGGCATGAGGGGGTTATGGAGGACAATCAGGGTTCTTGATCCTATGTGGTTGGTTAACTGCTCGAGAGATGATATCAAATGCCTTTTCTATAGCAAGATTGTTTTTGAAGAACGTGAAAAGGTACAAGCGATGCAGTTTCAGAAAGTGGTGAATGTTTGCTATGCACACGAAGTTAATTCAGGAAAAATGTGGCAAACAAGCTGGAGAGAACTAGAAAGAGTAGAGTTTTTGAAAGAGGAGAAGTGTCTCGAAGCAATTCATGAGAGAACAAGAAAGGCAAGTATTAGGAGATTTCAACATTTGAACAAAGTGCCTCCTACAGACCAGACGCCGGATCCTAAGCAAGAGCGACGAAAGAAGCCGTACAAGAACTTCTTCGGTCGTGTGCGTTAAAGTTTATTATGAAGACAGAGTTTTGGAGACTGATATAAGACGAAGACTATATCCAAGGGGGAGTTTGTTGGTGCATAATGTCTATGTCTTAGTCTTATATCGAGTCTGTATAAAATAGAGCTGAATAGGCTAGCTGTTCGAAGTATTTATGTAATAGTGATACAAGTTCGCCCAGGAGACCATGTAAGGTCAAGTTCGGGCGAACTTAGGCATTCCTCTGGCGAACTTGTACTAGTATAAATATCTAGCTTACCTCTCTCATTTGTAACTTTGGTATTTTGTAGGCGAAGCTCTGCCAGTTTTTACTCTTGACGTTTGATCAATAAAACTGATGTTAAACTGATTAATTCTTGTCTTTTGGTAAACACAACGTAATATTTCCACTATTATGGACGTTAGATATCAAATTTAGGTTCCTTAGCATCAAGGATCAGATTAATCATTTTCTTATCAGTAAAATATGCCTCTTTCTGTTGCGTAGAATACTTGCACTTCTCTAGAACATTCTGATTCTCATCTCTTGGAACTACATATCCTGTTTCGATCGCTACCGAACTGCTAAAATGCGTAGCTTGGACCCAACTCTCAAATTTTCCTTTCCAAACTTCATACTCGTCCATACTTATCAACTTTGGCAGCTTCTCGGACCCCATTTCGTTTTCCAAATTTATGTGTCAATCAAAACACTTGAAATATGATTAGCAAACAGACAATTTTAATAAAATTTAACTTTTTAACCGACAATATCAACGTATCGGTTTGCTAAAAACGTTTAAATTTTTTTGGAAAACTGTTTTTACCAGATTAGAGATTTAAACTCGTCACGTCAATACGAATCTAACAATATATAATGTTTGAGACGTTTTTCGGGATTTTCATGCCTTTTTTTAGAAACCTTGGACAAGTTCGGTCGAACTTGTCACAGCGTGTGGAACTCAGCTATTTAACAAGTTCGGGCGAACTTGTATCACCCCAAGAACAAGTTCGAGCGAACTTGTAAGAATTTCAAGAAAAACAGCAAGTTCGGGCGAACTTGTGAAAGATTTCAAGAAAAACAACAAGTTCGGGCGAACTTGTGAAAGATTTCAAGAAAAACAGCAAGTTCGGGCGAACTTGTAAAGAATTTTCAATCAAAAAATGATCAAGTTCGGGCGAACTTGATAAAATCTGATGAAAATTAAGTCAAGTTCGAGCGAACTTCCCTAAAAATCTTGAAAAATTAATCAAATTCGGGCGAACTTGATGAAAAATGTGAATTTTTCAGTCAAGTTCGAGTGAGTGATGTTAAGTTCGAGCGAACATGAGTTATTCGACATGGTTTTTTGCAATTTTTGAGATGAATTCGTTTGTTTTAAGCTCTGATCTTTTCAAGGGTTTATCTATAATGGATTTTACGTATTATACTTGAAAATCAGTCCATTTTATCCGTGAATTGTCCAAGAAAAGTTAAAAATAGAAGAAATGAGTAGAAGATAAGATGTTCTATGTCCAATGTCTTCAAATGAGGCCAACCCTGCTCTGATACCACTTGTAGGTCCGTTGTACGGATCGTTCGGGCACTAATCTGACAAACCTAAGGTAAACGTGCGAAATCCGTTTCCTTAGGCGACATTGGATACACTCATTTGTTTCTAGTTAATCACCGTTTCATTAATATTCAACGTTACAGATCCTGGAAACACTTGGACAGAGCTTCGCTGTCTCTATGACAAATTCTCTGAAGTTACAAATGAAATGTCAAAGCTCCTATTTATACTAATCACAAGTTCGCTGGTGGGAGTGCAAGTTCGGGCGAACTTGCTTAGTCAAGTTCGGCCGAACTTGACTTCAACCTTACAATTTCAAGCGAACTTGATCTTTAACATACATAAACTTCATCATTTCGCTCCTAAATATAGACTCGATATTATACGATGACGTAGGCAACAAACATATGCATCAACACGACGTGACAAGGAAAAGAAAAAAAATAAACTATGAATTAATAATAAAGCACATATTGTCATTTAAGGCATATAATACTTAGCATATAACAATTAAGGTGCTCACATGCATTTGTGTGTCACATTAGTATTTATAAGCTAAGACAATTTAAACAATTTAGCACATAAGGTACCTAATCAACTATAGACTAAGTCTAAGGGTCTAATAACCTATCTTAATTCCCTATAGTCATTGGCTTAGCTACCAATCTGTCACACCCCGACCCGCAACGGAATGGTACGAGGCATGATGATTGCCCATAGCTCATGACACAATAATAAGTTTAATATTTAAAGCAGTTAAATTAAATTGTCAAATAACACATATCAATCAATAGCTGCACATACAAAGTTCAAAAATAAACATAACAAACTTTTCTGATTTATTTTCCTAAGGCCTATGCTAGGTGTCCTCTTCACTTGATTATCAACCTTGGTCCTGCACCACGTTAGGAAAATATATTTTTGGGTCAACAATTATGTTGGTGAGCAATTCCTTATTTTGTAAAAAATGGTATAGTATTTATTTTAAAGAAAATTTTATTTCAACATTCTTACAAGGTTAATATAGAGATTGTCACATGTCACTAGTATAACTAACAATACACATATACCAACAAAGGCACATAACAAAATAATAAACTCTTAAAAGTAGGTATGATTAGGGAAGTAAAGTATCCTATGTGGTGGTGGTTCAAAATAAAAACGGAAAGTGGAGGGTATGTGTCGATTTTACTAACTTAAACAAGCCATGTCCCAAGGATCCTTTCCCTTTGCAACACATTGACTCCATGGTGGATGCTACCGCTGGTCATGAATTGGTGACCTTTATGGATGCTTCGTCTAGATTTCAACAAATACAGATGGAACCATCTAATCAAGAGAATACCGCATTCATGACCCTACCGGTATATATTGTTATATTGCTATGCCTTTCGGACTAAGAAATGCAGGTGAAACATACCAAAGACTTATAAACATGATGTTCAAAGACCAAACTGGAGATACCATGGAAGTCTACATTGATGATATGATAGTCAAGTCTAAGAAGGCAGAAGATCATCTCAAAGATTTGGAAGTTGCATTCGATATCCTTGATCGCTACAACATGAGCTGAATCCTTCAAAATGCCACTTTGGTGTCAAAGCTGAAAAATTCTTGGGTTACACGATGACAAAAAGAGGAATTTAAGCCAGTCATGAGAAAATAAAGGCGATTATGAACTTAAAATCTCCTACCATTGCAAAAGATGTCCAAAGGCTGACAGGAAGGATTGCAGCTCTGAACAGGTTTATCCCAAAGTCCTTAGAAAAGTGCAAGGATTTCTATGACATCCTGAGGAAGAACAAGAAGTTTGAGTGGACAGAGAAACATGAAGCCGCACTCAACGTTCTTTAGGATTATCTATCCTCAGCACCACCTCTGATGAAACCAGGGTGAACCATTATCCTTGTACTTAGTTGTATCGGGTAATGCATTAAGTGATGTTTTAGTTAAGGATCATGAAGGCCAACAACACCCCGTATACTAGTTAAGTAAAAGCCTTCTTGATGCTGAGGCCAGGTATTCTTATTTATAAAAATTAATTCTTGTATTAATCATGGCTTCCACTAAACTTAGACATTATTTTGAAACTCGTATTATTATTGTGAAACTAATTTTCCAATTAAGAATGTTCTCAGGAAACTGGAAATGTCAGGTGTTAGGGCATAGATTTTTATAACTATGGATCTTGTATCCTGAAGCGTTGCCTGGATCGCTTATCCTTAGTGGATGGTGCAGGAACTCGGAGGATCAAGGATCCTTATTGCTTATTTAACTCTAACAATTGTTTCCCACATTTTCTTGTGTTTATATACAGGAATGGACGAAGTGGGCTAGGTCAAGCTGGAATATCGCAGGAATATTCCGTTTAAGATGCTACTTGGTGGCCAAGTAAAGGTCATGTGAACATGGACATGGTCTCCCTAAAAAAATAGGAGCTATTGTTAGCTTATTTATTCAAGGGGTTGATCAAGTGTTTTAGGGACACATTCACATTCGCGAACTAGAGAAAACACACACACACACACACACACACTCACATTCGTTGTAGATCTCTCACATAGAATTCGATTGTACACACTTGATCAACATCCAAAGTTGTAATCTTTATTGTTCAATATAGTAAATAGTGATAGTTTTCACTATCCGAGGTTTTTATGCCGGCGATCTACTATAAATCATCACGTTCATCATCGTTTACATTTCGTATTTGTTCACACACTTGTTCATCGTATCAAGCACTCAACCTCACAAAATCAGATTTGGTTACATTATCCTTATTGTGATTTTTGACCAAAACAGTTTGGCGCCCACCGTGGGGCAATTGGTGCTTCAATTTCGTTCATTTCATTCACATCTATTCATTTCCATCAATCACATGGCTTCTCATGGAAAATCCACTTCAAGTGCCATGCCGGCGGTTACCTCATCTCAAACCAGTGCATCGTTGCCTCCTATTCCCCCTGCATTCCAGAAGAATGCTGAAATTCTCAGAAGAAGGCATCATCTGTCTTCATAGGATCAAAAACCTCTGTTGTTTCTTCATCTACAACTACTAACAGTGATGTTTCTACTTTGATTTTGCAGATGAAAGGCTACATGGAACAACAAGAGAAAACCAACCAGAGGATCCTTTGCGAGATTGATGAAATAAAGAAGCAAAAGAGACAAGTGGAAAATCAGTCTCCGCTGATGCCTAGAGCATTGGATTTTGCTACTCCATCATCAACAATCCAGCAGTCCAAAGGATCCACGACTCAACCCCAAGGATCACTAGCAATAACGCAGCCTCAAGGATCCTCTACCCTTCAGCAAGGATCATTGGAGACAACTCGGAATCAAGGATCCTTCCTCCATTCGGGAGGATATATGGAGACGTTTCCAGCTCAAGGATCCTACTTTCCGAATCAAGGATTCTTGTCTCAGGTTCAAGGATCCATGGATTACCCTCCAAGGCCTTCAGCACCAATGTATCCAGGATCTAACATCTTTCAGGATCATGGATCTTCAAGGAGTCAGCCATTCAGAAGTTCCGAAGTACATGAAGGGGATTTCATTCCTATGTAGACCATTACTTCATCTGGTCCTACCATTGAACCAGACATGTCTTACCCTAGATATACTACTTGGATACCATTTCCAAATCAATCGGGAGGTAACAATTTCAATACATCTTTTGATACTAACTTTACTTACATGCAGGACGCATGTATCAACCAAGCTATGGCCAGGGAGTTACAAAAGCTTAAGGATATGATATCCAGCGTTCCAGGGTGGTTAAGCCCATTCCTTCGATCCCGGATGGAAGTCACAGGGTGTCTCGTTTTGCACCTCCTAGATATGCTATATTGAGATACCAAAATGCTTTCAAACCCCCAACATGAAGCTATACGATGGTACAACTGATCCGGAGGAGCATGTGGCACAATACAGGGAAAGGATGGAGATCAACCCCATTCCAGAAAGGTTAAAGGAAGCCTGTCTTTGTGTAGGAACGTCCACGATTAGCATGAGAACCTAAATTTGTTATCTATTGTTCAATTAGGCGGAAACTAATGACAGGTTAACCAAATAACAAGAATTACTCATTTAAACGTTGTTTTCATTGATCTAAAGTTCAATACATTCGAGAACCGGATCTGACAGAGCTTCGCCGTCTCTGTGCCAAAATCTCTTCCAAGTTACAAATGAATCACCAAGGCACCTATTTATAGAATTGGAAGTTCGCTGGTGAGGGATGAAGTCCGGGCGAACTTGACATAGTCAAGTTCGGCCGAACTTGACCTCTCATAACCATCTCGAGCGAACTTGACCTCCAAACTACTTAAATACGCCTAGTTTCTAACAGATTAAGCCCTATTCACTAAGACTCGATACATAATGACGTAGGCAACAGACATATGCACCAACAGACTCCCCCTTGGATGTTACCGCAGTCATTTTGACTTTTAAAAAACTTCTGAGTCTTCCGATATTTAGTTCTTGAATAAACTTTATCATCTTGATCTTGATATCCTCTTCCTCTTTCTTGAGCTTTGTCTTTGATAAACTTTAATCAAACTGCTCCCCTAGCTTTAAGCTTTAGTCTCAGACTCTCCTTTGCTTTGATCTTTAGACTTCAAACTCCCCCTAGCTTTGAGCTTTCTGAAATCTTTGGACAGTCTTTTATCCAACTCCTCCTTGCTTAAGCTTTGTTTCCTTTAACTTTAAGTTTTCCGGTATCTTCAATCTTTGCTTTATCAACTCCCCCTCAGACTTTACTACCTATCTAAAATAAATTCTGACATTCAAATAAACAATTCAGATTCACTATTTTGAAATTTTGTACTATTAACATTTCAAACTTTAATCTTCACTTCAATCTTTTCAAAAACGTTAATTGTTTCAAGTTCAACTTAATGACCTTGAATACATTTTACATTTAAGACCTTCAATATTCACATTTTTATTATTTGATTTGAAAAAATCCACTTAGTTGATCAAGTCCAAGTTAATGACCTTGATTAACCAAATATATCAACCAAGTCCAAATTAATGACCTCAGTTTGAAAAAAATCGTTATGAACAATCTGATTTTAAAGTTTCAAATTAATGAACTTTTAAACATTCATCAGATTTTCTTACCAGACTTCGAAGATCCGTTCTCCATCATTGGCTCTTTGAAACTAATGTAGAAACAAAATCTTTTTGTATTTTAGAAAATTTATGCTAAAACACACTAAAGATCTTTTTGGTTTTATCTTTATAAAGCAAGTAAAGTATTTACAGAACTTTTAACAAGTAAAGTAAACTATATACAAACATATTTACAATCATATTTTTGTGAACTTGTGTTAAAGGATCATATCAGTTGACTTGAGACATATCACCAGTACCGTTGACCTTTTTTATGACTTTAAGTTTTAAACACGTTTACCTAGATTGTCGATATGTTTGTCCACTTAAACTTTACCACGTTTCTCAATTGTTCCAAGATATGTTAAGGTATGATTTATTAAACTTGACTTAACTGTGTTTCCCACTTATTGAATATACTCCCGAATCCAGATTCCCTAGATTTCATTTTACAGGTGAATATAGTGTAATTGATATCTGTCTTTAGGTTAGTGCGAGACCTTTAGAGCTCAGGTTAGTACTACTGTATAGACAAAGAGATGAAGGCTCGTCTTTAAGGTGTGTTCCACTTAAGGAATCTTTTAAGAATTGGAAATGATTAGATCTTTCGATTCTTTTCAAATTTTGCATGCTAATTTGGGGTTTTTAGTAAAAGCATTGTAGAAGTTCTAGGCTATTGCTTCTGCAAAATCAGAAGAACTTGTATAATATCCCAGATATCAACTATCTATAAAGACCTCGTATCTCAGAATCAGACAACCCTTCAATTGAAATTTTGGAGTACTAAGTCCATATATCCAAGATATGTTAATCCACAAAATTAAGCAGTTACGAAATTTAGTTTATATCCCGAAAACAATTTACTGAACGTTTAAAGTCTATCGACACATCCACAGTAAGACTTGTTTATCACTTTTAAACTTTACATTTCTTTAGCATACTGTGATAGTCCACTGATGTACTATCATTTCCTTTTTGACACAAAAATTCTTTTTTTCTTTTTCAATGTTTTTGTACATTTTGATTTTATAATGTTTTGGAATTTTCAACTTTTTCATATGTTTTTAATTTTTCTAAAAAGTTTAACCTTTTCATATGTTTTTGATTTTTCTAAAAAGTTTCTTACTCCCCCTAAAATCAAAAACATATTTTTGGATTTTAGATTTAAAGAAATTCTTCTAAAAATGTAACAAACCAATGAGGATCCCGAGAACTCGTCGTCCGATCCTTTTTTTCATCTTCTGCATTATCACCTGTCAGTAGAACAAAACATTAAACTTTGATAACATCAACTTGTAGAAACCACTTGTAAGAACCACTTGTAGGAAATCAATTTTTAAATGATTTTTCAATATAACAATCAGTGTTCTGTTTAACGGTGTGGATTTTCACAAATTTTTAAAACATTCTTTTCAGTTTTTCTTTTTCAACCACTTGTAATTTCAAAAACGACAAAGATTATGACTTTCTAGATAAGTTATATACTCATGAAGCTCCGCTATCCTGTATCAACTTTGATATTGTGGATCTTGGGACTCCTGCACAACAAAGCAACTATTTGAATAAGGAAACCCAAACCTTTTTGGTTTTGGGTTTAACATGAGAAGCATCATAACCATATTCTAACTCTTCATCATAATCAAAGTCATCATCAGACATTTCGTCCAATGTCGATTCTGAAAACGTTTTTACCTTTTCTTTATTCGTTTGTTTTATTACTGACTCGGTTAATTTGACATTTTCAGTTTTGTCAGCAACATGCTTTGGTTTTTCTGATGATAAAAGCATTTTCTTGGCAACCCATGATTGTAGCTTGCTTCTCGCTTTCTTGATATAGAATCTAGAATCTTTGTTTTCATTTAATTTTGAAGTTTCACCTTTTTTGAAAATTGAGTTTTCAAAGTTTGAACTTGTTTTAGGTTTCACTTTATCTTTAGATTCATAGTTTCTATTTGATTCTGTGACAGGTTTTACAATCTCTGGTTGTTTTTGCTTTTCATCTTTTGACCCAGTTTTACTTTGTGGAAACACATGCTTTAGATTCAGACACTTGCGTGCAATATGACCAACAGTATTGCATTTAAAGCAAGTCCGATTGTCAGAAACATTTCCACTAGTGGGTTTTACTCTACTTGTGGACTTTGTTTTAGCCTTGTCCCGAAGTTCTTTCTCCTTTTTACATTCATCATTCGATTTCTTACCGATCATACCTTCTTCCTGAACCGTATTCATCCTATACACAAACTTCGTGTGTTTACCTTTGTATTCATGAAATGATGACTTCTGGTTCTTTCTTGGTTCTTCTTCACTTTCCTCCAAACCCAATCCTACTCTCCTGTTCTCAGGAAAATCACCACCAAACTTTCGATAATTGTTAGCATTCCTTTTGGGTTTTGAATAAAATCTTTCTCGTTTTTCTCAAGATCATCTGATGAAACTTCTACAAGTTTGAAAAATTTATCCAGTTGATCCTCTTTCACGTGCCGAATCGGAAAACTATCATCGAAGTATAATCTATCAGATTCCTTAATCTTGTACATGACAAAGGATCATCACTTAGATCATGTTCTGATGATGTATCGTCATCTTCAGATTGTGATTCCGAGTTTTTCGAACTTGATTTGACGCTTTCAGAGCTACCTTCATCAGAGTCATTTCCTAACACGTTTTTAACCATAATTTTTACCACCGCTTCATTGTCATCATTTGATTTAGTAAAGTCTACGTCAATGTTCTCTGGCAATTTTATCTTTCTTTTCTGATAAGAGTAAAAGATTAAATGCCTTTTCAATCTCATCATCTTTCTTGCAGGAGTAACTTGCAAAAGTGGTGGAGGAACACTTCCGTATTCTTTACGCTTGATTCATCACCATTTTCCTTCGACTTAATCGTAGGTAAAATGTGATCAATGACATAGGCGTTTGTGGTGTAACTTTTCAGCAATTGTCTTACCCTTTCTGTTTCTATCTTAATGTCATGAAGCTCGCGCTTTGTTTCGGAAATAGTATTAATGTACATGTTAATTTCTTTTTGTTTTTCAATTACTGTAGCATTTAACATTTTAACATTAGCACTAAGTTCACTGTTATCTTTTTTGACATATTTATATTTGCTTGATATTTTGTGATAAGCTTCTTTCATGGTTCTGTAATCATAACAAAAGTTTTCGTTGTGTACAGTTAATTCTCTTATGACTTTGACTTTATCAAGACATGGTTTACAAGGATTTACGCACTTTGTGCAAGGTTTTTCAACCTCCGCAACTTTCGCAACTTCCTTTTCAGTCATTTTTACCTCATCTTTTACCTTTTCTGCCTTTGATTTCAATGCTTCTTGCCTTTGCATCTCAAGGTAAGCTAACTCTTCTTCCTTAGCTCTCTGCCTATAACATTCCAGAATAGCATTCTCTAAAGCAGCATCAATATATGATGTATCAGTTTCATCCACTAACTCTGCTATCATAGCAACACCAGTTTTCTTTCCGATGTATATGTTCCAGTCGAAACCATCTTTTTCATGATTAGCAATAAGAGCTTGTTCGGCTATCTTTGCAGATTTATCTTCAACTTCGACTTGTGTTCTCTTTGGATATGGCTTATATTGAAGAGCTTTCTTGTAGTACTCGTTGTTGCTGCCGAAAGGATTTGATATCCACTTGCTTCTTGATTGTTGCATTATCGTTTGAAGTGCCCTTTTTGTCGACACCTGAAGCATGTGACTTTAGACTTGTCAAATCCAAGCTTGATGCTTGAATTACCAATATCCCTTCCAGTGAGTGCGACAAACTTAGAAACTCTTCTGATGATGGATGCAAGGCTCCATTTGATATCCATCAGTTCCAACTCTTCTTCGTCCACTTGATCATAATCCTCAGCAGTCATTTCCGGATTACCGATCTTTCCAGCAACAAGACTTTCGTATGATTCAAGAACAGTAGCAAGGAGTGCTACGTGTTTTTTGGCAACTTTTTCAGGAAATACATTCTTCAAATCAACTGCTATATTGCACTGGAATACATTTGAATCAGAACCGGTTTGGCTTGTTTGATTTTGGAATGAAGAGCTTGAACTAGCACAACTATATCCAGCATATGGAGAACTTTGATTTGGAGAAGAGTTTGTAGTTGCACTAAACGCTGTCTGAATTTTTGGGCTTTGAATCGGAGTATCTGGAATACCTCCTTTATAATAAACACCGACATCTTGAACAACATTAGCATTCATTGATTTCGAAATTTTCATCAACTCCATTTCATGACCTTCCAATTTGTCGATGAAGGATGACAATTTGAAATGTCAACAAGATGGACTATTCTTCAGAATCATCAGATATGTTGTCCATTCTCCTTCTAGAAGTGCATCGGCTAACTTCTCGATTTGCTCTTCATTAGACCTTTTGATATCATGTCTCCGCATCTGAACCATGAGGTGACAGTATCTATCGATCATCTGCTTCATTGTTTCACCTTTAATCATCGTGAAAATCTCGAACTCTTTCTTGATCAAGGCCTTTTTGCTTTTGATCATTTCATCACTTCCTTTGAATTTGTCGCAAAGAACGTGCCATAGTTCTTGTGATGTTTCATATTCTGGCAAAAGAATCAAGATATCTTCCTTAACTGATTGTTGAATCAAGCTAATCATTTTCTTCTCAGTGACATAATTTTCTTTGTCAGTTGCTGAAAACTTGTTTAGCAGAAGATCTTGATCACGCTCATCCTTTGGCCATTTGTACCCATCCTCAATTGCAACCCAACTGTTGAATTGATTCACTTGTATCCAATTCACAAACTTTTCCTTCCACCCTTCAAACTCGTCCATACTTATAAGCTTTGGCGGTTTCGACGTAGTACCCATTTCATTGTCGATATTCATCTGGTTCGCCGCAATAGTATTAGCATTTGACGAAGAAGCCATCTGTGAAACGAACACGTTACAGAGATCTTCCATTTTGAAAATCTGAAGACTTATCTGAGAGTACGATAAGAAACAAAACTTGATTAGAAACAGACAAGTTCGGTCGAACTTGTTTGAAAATCGGATTTTGATTTCACTTTTTCACAAGTTCGGTCGAACTTAGATGAAGATTACAAGTTTTATCACCAGCACCTCAAGTTCGGTCGAACTTGATGTGAATTCTGAGAAAATTTCACTTCGGGCGAACTTGTAAAAAGATTTCAAGAAAACAAGTAAGTTCGGTCAAACTTATGTGATCTCTCAAGAAGGTTCTCAAGTTCGGGCGAACTTGCAACAAAAATTCAGAGAAATTTGATCAAGTTCGGACGAACTTGATAAAAAATATTGGAATTTCTTTCAAGTTCGAGCGAACTTATCATAAAACCCTTGAAAAATCTATCAAGTTCGGTCGAACTTGATTAAAATCAAGATATTTTACTCAAGTTCGATCAAACTTGATGTTAAGTTCGGCTTAAACTTGTTTCCAAAACATTGTTTTTCCAACTTTTTGATATCAATTCGATTGAATTTGATGTCCAAACTCTCACGGGTTTACCATAACTGTATTTTACATGACATATTCAATTTTTAGCTGATTTTGTCTATGAAATCATCAAATATGTGAAAATGTTAAGAAAAATGATAGAATGGAGATGAAATAGAGAGATTCTTGTCTTGATTCCAGCAAATTTAGGTATCCAGGCTCTGATACCACTTGTAGGAACGTCCACGATTAGCACAGGAACCTAAATTTGTTATCTATTGTTCAATTAGGCGGAAACTAATGACAAGTTAACCAAATAACAAGAATTACTCATTTAAACGTTGTTTTCATTGATCTAAGTTCAATACATTTGAGAACCGGATCCGACAGAGCTTCGCCATCTCTATGCCAAAATCTCTTCAAGTTACAAATGAATCACCAAGGCACCTATTTATAGAGTTAGAAGTTCGCTGGTGAGGGATGAAGTTCTAGCGAACTTGACCTCTCATAACCATCTCGAGCGAACTTGACCTCCAAACTACTTAAATACGCCTAGTTTCTAACAGATTAAGCCCTATTCACTCAGACTCGATACATAATAACGTAGGCAACAGACATATGCACCAACACTTTGCAAGGGTTTCGGATCCACACTCACTGGATCAGCTTTAAAATGGCTGCTAAGTCTTCCTCCTTACTCAATTACTTCATTTTCTCATCTAGTAAATTTGTTCAATAACCAGTTTTCATGTAGTAGAACCTTTGAACGATTAACTAGTGATTATATAGAATAACTCAGGGACGTGATGAATCATTAAGAGATTACATCACTTAGTTTAGTCGAGAATCCTTGGAGATCGCTAATTTAGATATTGCCACCGCTGTGGAGGCATTCAAAATGGGATTGCTTAAGGATTCCTCATTCTATGATGACCTTGTTATGACGCCATGCAGGAATCTTGATGAAGTTAGAAACAGGGCCTTGAGATTCATCCGTTTAGAGGATGACAAGAGGATCCAGGATAGGTTGTCTGGATCCTCAAAGCAGGAGAATCAAGGATCCTTTCACAAGAATAATTGATCCAACCAATACTCCAAGAATGAAAATCAGAATGTTCATGCGGATCAACAAGAGGAAGATGATGAGGATTATCCTCATATTTCTGAATATTGTTTTTCTGCTGATAACACTGAACTAATCCTTGCTTTGCATAATTTAGGTCACAAGGCTAGATGGTGGGGAAAGATAAGTCGAAATGGTGTGCTTATCTTAAGGATTTCGGTCACCTCAATGATGAATGTATAGCACCAAGGAAGGAAATAGGCTATCTTTTGAGCAAATGTTACCTGAAGAAGCTGCTTAGAAGGAAGAAGTCAAGGATCCAGGATCCTGAAAGAGCTCCTACACCGCCAGCAGTTGCTCAGATCATTAACTTCATCTCTGGAGGCTTTGATGTTTGTGGAATCTCATTTTCTACAGCTAAAAGGCACGCCAAGGAAACAAAGATGGAGAATGGAGAGAGACCTCTTCGAACGACCACTATAACCCAGCAGAAAGTGATATCCTTTGACGAGGATGATCGCGTTGACATACAGGATCCTCATTACGACAGTTTAGTCATTACGTTGTTTATTTCTAACCTTTTTGTTCGCAGGATCCTTATTGATGGATGAAACTCGGTGAACATAATCCAGTTGGATGTCCTCAAAAGAATGAATATTCCTAAATCTGAAATTGTGTGAAGTTCGTCGGTGCTCGTAGGATTCAGTGGAGAAACAAAAAAATACATTGGGGGACATCAAACTCCCGATCTACATAGAGGGAGTAAACTCTATTAAGAAATTATGTGTTATTGATTGCTTATCATGTTGCAATGTTACTCTTGGCAGGTCTTGGATACACGACATGAAGGCAGTCCCCTTAACATACCATCAATGTGTAAAGCTACCAACCCCATGGGGAGTGGTGAAAATAGAAAGTGATCAACAGGAGGCAAAGAACTATTACACGTCTTCTATAAAGCCAGCTTGGAAACCGAGGGAAGCATAGCAATTAAAGTATCCTCCAAGGGATGTCATGGAGGAAAGGGAGCAAGATGTCAAGGATATACTACTAGACCCTAAGGATCCTAAATCCAAAGTTTTTATATGATCTGGGATCCTGGATAGCATAGAGCGGGATCTGGTATCCTTCTTAAATGGAAGAAGGTCTACCTTTGCTTGGAAGCATGAAGCTGCACTCAAAGCTCTCAAGGATTATCTATCCTCTACACCAGCTTTGATGAAACCGGAAGTTGGAGAACCTTTATCCTTATACTTAGCTATTTCAAGTAATCAAAGCTCTCAAGGATTATCTATCCTCTACACCAGCTTTGATGAAACCGGAAGTTGGAGAACCTTTATCCTTATACTTAGCTATTTCAAGTAACGTGATAAGTGCGGTTCTAGTCAAGGATCTTGAAGGCCAACAACATCTGGTTTACTATGTAAGTAAAAGTCTACTTGATGCTGAGGCCAGGTATTCTCATTTAGAGAAATTAATTCTTGCTTTAATTTTGGCGTCTACTAAACTCAGACATTATTTTAAAACTCACACTATTGTTTTTAAAACTAACTTCCCTATTAAGAATGTTCTCAGGAAACCTAAAATGTCAGATAGGATGGCAAAGTGGGCAGTTAAGCTTAGTGCATATGACATTAAGTATGAACCCAAGACTGCCATCAAATCTCAGGCTTTGGCAGATTTTGTGGTTGATTTCAGTAGTGAACTACAACGGGGGATGAATTAGAAGTTCAACAACTTGAGGAGACCAAGGATCCTTGGACACTCATCACAGATGGAGCTTCGAATGTCAATGGAACTGGACTAGGCATACTACTTAAATCGCCACAGGGGGGAAATTATACCCCACTGAATTCCAAACTGCCAATAATGGATCAGGTATCTTCAAGTATGTTTAGCTAAGCAAAGGATCAGGTATCTTCAAGTTATGTAGATTCATTATTAATTACTAATTATTATAATGGTTCATATACTGTCAAAGGAGAAAAGCTAATCAAATATTTAGAGATAGTCAGGAAACTGGCTGATTCTTTTGGGCTTGTCCCCAGTCTATTGCTTTTTTCAGTTAGACACAGGTACCTAAAGAAGAGAATGCAGAAGCAGATACTTAAGCTAACCTTTGATCATCCCTAAAGATGCCAGAGGATGTCAAGATACCTATCATCCATGTTTTGTCTCCTGCAATTGAAGAAAATGAAGCAATGGGGATACTGGAGGAAGCTGCAATTGTACCTAGTAATGATGTGCAGTCAAATTCAGGATCCTGGATCCTTCCAATTTTATATCCTGAAAGGGGAAATTCCCACAGGGGAAAAACCTAAAGCCTTCAAGATTATGGTATCCCAATTCACCATATTAAATAACATGTTATAGAAGATATCTCTTGCGAGGTCCCTATGTACGATACATTGATGATCCTGAGATCCAAGAAGTCTTGAAGGATTTTCATGAAGGACACTGTGGAAATCACACCGGGGGCAGAGCACTATTTTCAAGGATCCTCAGAACAGGATATTACTGGCCTACAATGAAGAAGAATGCTGTGGAATATGCAAGGAAATGTGATGCTTGCCAAAGACATAGTAACATTTTTCATCAACCAGCGGAACCTCTACATCCTATATCCTCCTCTTGGCCATTCATGAGATGAGGTATGGATATAGTAGGCAGGCTTCCCAAGGCACCAGGAGGAAAGGTCCTCATGCTAGCCATGACAGACTATTTCTCTAAATGGATAGAAGCAGAAGCTTTTACTCAATTCTGAGAAAAGAAAGTTATATCCTTCATTAAGCGAAACATTATTACAAGATTTGGAATTCCTTCTGAAATTAGTGATAATGGATCCCAATTTATTGGGAGTAGAACTACTAACTTTTGTGACAGATGGCAAGTTATCAACAAAGAATGGCTGTAGCATATAAGAAGAATGTCAGGATCAGAAGATTTCAAGTTGGTGATTTTGTGCTAAGGAAAGCATTAAAGAATACCACGAATCCTGCTGATGGTAAGTTGGCACCAAAGTGGGAAGGTCCCTATCTTATCGAAGCTGAAGCTGGAAAGGGGGCATATCGTTTGCTAACTAGGGATGATGATCTTCTACCAAGAGCTTGGAATGCTATTCACTTGAAGAGATACTTTATGTGATAAGGATCAAGGATCCTTGAGAATTCTAATATTCAGTTCAGGATGAAGGATCCTCAAGGGATATATGATCCTTTGCTTGGTAACATTTTACTAACCATTTCATATTATATTTGCTATTATTTATTGTATAAAAAGGATGTTAGATTCTTAACATCCAATTTTATCAAGTTTTAAGTCTTGTAAGGTTTATTACATCATTGACAAAGGATCAAGTGGTTGGCCACCTCTCCAAGACTTTCGGGCTTGTCCCCAGCTTAAGGTATCTATTACCTTCTACAGTTTAAAGGTTTTCAATTTTTATACGAATTGGGTTTTGACACCCCGCCAATAGCGCACATTATCCAAGTATTGTTCGAGGCAATGGGACCAGTACCCGCTTTAGGGGCTGACAATTTCATTGCTGTTGGCTATATGTAGGATCTCAAGTATAATGGTAGACGTACCATACATCCGTTCCTAAGTTTTCTAACGTTTTCATGTTAGCTAAGGTTTTGGTATTTTCATGTCACTTACAATGGGCTAGTCGCCAGTTTGGGCCATACGCCAGTATCCATTAGGTTTCCAACGTTTTCACGTTAGCTAAGGATTTGTCATTTTCATGTCACTTACGTTGGGCTTGTCCCCAGTTCGGGCTTGTCCCCAGTTTGTTGGGCTTGTCCCCAGTTTATTTGGGCTTGTCCCCAGTCTTTTGGGCTTGTCCCTAGTTTGTTTTGTTTGGCTTAGTCCCAAGTTGATTTCAACAGGTTTTGAAACTTTGGAGACTCACAGGTTGGTTTAAAAGGGATCCTCGATCCTTAGAGTTTATCTAACGGTGACTTGTCGGTTTGTACAAAGGTAGTTCCTAAGGACACAAAATCCTAACTTGGATTTTTTGGTTTGCTTTATTCTCATACTTGTTTATCTTATTGACTTCACCCTGAACCTTGCAATCAAGACTATATGACTTATTTACTTGTATCTGATCAGATTTTATCTATGATTATGATATACAAGAATTGGCAAATTTTTAACAACCTGAATTTTTCTAAATTCTTATAAGGTCAAACATATGATTTTTCACAAACAATCTATTTGAATGTGGAAACACAAGCATATCAAGTAAACTTTACCAAACAAATAAACAACTCCAAGTATAGTCAAAAGGTTAAAATTTCTATTTAAACCCTGCGAAGGTACCAAAATGCTCAACCCGAGCTTCGCCAGCGATCCATGGCCCATCCACTCGGGTTGATATAGGGTGTTACTAATTGTTTTAAGTGCAGGAAGGTTAAGAACGAAGGGTCGAAAAGGCTTCATTCTCCAAAAACAGAAGGATTTTATGATCCTTAAAGAAAAGGGAGTTAACTCTAACCCTATATTTCGCAATGATGATTATAGCAGGTCTTAACAGTGACGTCAGACAGTGTAACAGCTAGTTACATGTAGCAGCGACTAGTCCGCATCCAACGAAAATATGTCAGACTTGATTCACATCTTATCTGCCAGTATCCTAAGGTTTCTAACCTTTTCACGTTAGCTAAGGTTTTGGCATTTTCATGTCACTTACGTTGGGCTTGTCCCCAGTTTGTTGGGCTTGTCCCCAGTCTTTTGGGCTTGTCCCTAGTTTGTTTTGTTTGGCTTAGTCCCAAGTTGATTTCAACCGGTTTTGAAACTTTAGAGACTCACAAGTTGATTTAAAAGGGATCCTCGATCCTTAGAGTTTATCTAACGGTGACTTGTTGGTTTGTACAAAGGTAGTTCCTAAGGACACAAAATCATAACTTGGATTTTTTGGTATGCTTTATTCTCATACTTGTTATCTTATTGACTTCACCCTGAACCTTGCAATTAAGGGTATAAGCCTTATTTACTTGTATCTGATCAATTTTTTCTTTGATTATGATATACAAGAATTGGCAAATTTTTAACAACCTGAATTTTTCTAAATTCTTATAAGGTTAAACATATGATTTTTCACAAACAATCTATTTGAATGTGGAAACACAAGCATATCAAGTAAACTTTACCAAACAAATGAACAACACCAAGTATAGTCAAAAGGTTAAAATTTCTATTTAAACCCTATGAAGGTTACCAAAATGCTCAACCCGAGCTTCGCCAGTGATCCATGGCCCATCCACTCGGGTTGATACAGGGTGTTACTAATTGTTTTAAGTGCAGGAAGGTTAAGAACGAAGGGTCGAAAAGGCTTCATTCTCCAAAAACAGAAGGACTTTATGATCCTTAAAGAAAAGGGAGTTAACTCTAACCCTATATTTCGCAATGATGATTATAGAAGGTCTTATTATTGACGTCAGACAGTGTAACGGCTAGTTACATGTAGCAACGACTAGTCCGCATCCAACGGAAATATGACAGACTTGATTCACATCTTATCTGCCATATTTGGGGTAAATTGTTAGGGCATAGATTTTTATAACTATGATCCTGTATCCTGAAGCGTTGCCTGGATCACTTATCCTTAGTGGATGGTGCAGGAACTCGGAGGATCAAGAATCCTTATTGCTTATTTAACTCTAACAATTGTTTCCCATGTTTTCTTGTGTTTATATGCAGGAATGGACGAAGTGGGCTAGGTCAAGCTGGAATATCGCAGGAATATTCCGTTTAAGATGCTTCTTGGTGGCCAAGTAACGATCATGTGAACATGGACATGGTCTCCCTAGAAAATAGGAGCTATTGTTAGCTTATTTATTCAGGGGGTTGATCAAGTGTTTTAGGGACACATTCACATTCGCGAAGTAGAGAAAACACACACACACACACACTCAGATTTGTTGCAGATCTCTCACTTAGAATTCGATTGTACACACTTGATCAACATCCAAAGTTGTAATCTTTATTGTTCAATATAGTAGATAGTGATAGTTTTCACTATTCGAGGTTTTTATGCCGGCGATCTACTAGTGATCAAGGGATTTTCCTCGTATAAATCATCACGTTCAGAATCGTTTACATTTCGTATTTGTTCACACACTTGTTCATCATATCAAGCACTCAACCTCACAAAATCAGATTTGGTTACATTATCCTTATTGTGATTTTTGACCAAAACAGTTTGGCGCCCATCGTAGGGAAATTGGTGCTTCAATTCTTAAAAATTTCGTTCATTTCATTCATATCTATTCATTTTCATCAATCACATGGCTTCTCAGGGAAAATCCACTTCAAGTGCCATGCCGGCTGTTACCTCATCTCAAGCAAGTGCATCGTTGCCTCCTATTCCCCCTGCATTCCAGAAACCTCTGTTGTTTCTTCATCTACAACTACTAACAGTGATGTTTCTACTTTGATTTTGCAGATGAAAGGCTACATGGAAAACAAGAGAAAACCAACTAGAGGATCCTTCGCGAGATTGATGAAATAAAGAAGCAAAAGAGACCAGTGTAAAATCAGTCTCCGCTGATGCCTAGAGCATTGGATTTTGCTACTCCATCATCAACAATCCAGCAGTCCAAAGGATCCACGACTCAACCCCAAGGATCCTATATCCTTCAACAAGGATCACTAGCAATGACGCAACCTCAAGGATCCTCTATCCTTCTACAAGGATCATTGGAGACAACTCAGAATCAAGGATCCTTCCTCCATTCGGGAGGATATATGGAGATGTTTCTAGCTCAAGGATCCTACTTTCAGAATCAAGGATTCTCGTCTTAGGTTCAAGGATCCATGGATTACCCTCCAAGGCCTTCAGCACCAATGTATCCAGGATCCAACATCTTTCAGGATCAAGGATCCTCAAGGAGTCAGCTATTCAGAAGTTCCGAAGTACATGAAGGGGATTTCTTTCCTATGCAGACCATTGCTTCATCTGGTCCTACCATTGCACCAGACATGTGTGACACCCGGCTATTTCTGCTGTACCGTACAAATGTAACACGTGTCATGAATGAATAAAAGGCCGTATTTTATTATTTATGATGTTTATATATGGTATTTGATGTGTTGGTAAATCCAAAGTTTGATAAAAATTACGTTGGCAATATTAAGATAACGCTTATCGCGTAATGGTTAAAATGCGAAACGAACGTCGGTGACCACCGGATAATGTTAAAATCCCAAAAATAGTCTGTTATGAGTTAAATAATATATTTAATCATAATCGTGAGGAAAAATTATTTAAAACGCTAAGAAACTCTATTTTTCGAGTTTGAGCGCGTACTGCGCGATATTGCGCGTAACTGACAAAATATTGTCAACACAGCCAGTTCAGGGCAACTAATATTTATTATAGTAATAATTTGACAAGTTTATTTATAGAATGATAAAAATAAATTAAAACGCTTAAAATCCCTATTTTGTGATTTTAAGCGCGTACTGTGCAACACAGCGCGCATACTGCCAAATACCGACAACGTAACTAGTCCCGGCAAATAAAATATTGATTAGTAATATTTTAGTGTGTTTATTTTTATAGAGTGTTGAAAATAATTTAAAACGTAGTTAAAACGCTAGATAAAATACCCGATATCCAGTTGAATACCAGTTTTGAGCACATATATGATATATATATGTATATATGCGTGTAAGTATGTGTGAGTGGGGAATGGTGGCAGCCATTTAGGGCCTCTCTCTCCTCTCTCTTGACACTTGTGGGCATTGGAAGATACAATAATGATAGCCTTTTTCCATATCTTCCATAATCTTTAGAAATCCAAGACAAACAATTCAAAAATCAAACACTCCTCTCTCTCTCTAAACTCACAGCCGAAACACACACACACCACCATTTTTGAAGTTTCAAGCTTGTTCTTGAAGATCAAAGGCATTTTCAAAGAGGTTGCAAGGTGTTTTGAAGGTCTAAAGATGTTTCCAAGAAAGAATCAAGCTCCATACCATCATACTTTGCTAAAAACCCATCAAAAACAAGAAGGTATAAAAGTACTTTAAAAACTTTGTTCTTGATTCTTGATGAGTTTTGATGAGGATGGAAGTTTCTCTAGTTCTTGAATATAAACACTAACTTAAAAACTACATCAAATGGGTTTTCAAAGAAAATGAAAATGGATAAGTGTGTGTATGTATGTAGAGCCGTGGGTATGAGTGTGTGTATATATGATTGTGTTTTGAAATTTTGTTAAATGATTCTTGATTAACATGATCCTTGAAAGATTGAAGTTCATGCATGCATCAAAAGTTGTCATAAAAGAATGTTCTAAAAAGGGTTTTGTGATTTGAAATGGATATGATGAAAAGTGAACTTTTGGAAGTTCATGTGTGTATGTATATATGTCGTGTTTATATATATATATATATATATATATGTGTGTGTGTGTGTGTGTATGTGTGTGTGTGTATGCCTGCATGTGTTGTTTGAGGTTGATGGATTAAATGTGAAAGAATATATGTCTTGCATTTAATGAAAATGATTATATGATGATGGTCATATGAAGATGATGTTCTTGAATAGATGAACATGAAATAAATATGATATTGATGTATACGAATACATGCATGTTGATGAAGATATGTTATGGATGCTTTAGGAGCTTGTACATGGACATGCATGTGGCTGTATGCACATCAAATGATGATCAAAGTGTGTTTGATAAAAATAACTTTAGATCAGATTATAAAGCATAAAAATAGTGTTATTTTAAGTGTAAAATGGTATGGAACTTTAACATAAAGTTTACTAGCTTTGCATGTTGTACTATGTGCTTAAAAGTGTTGTAAAATACATGAAATCGCATGATTTATGTGCCTTACACAAAAACTGAACTAATCTGATTATAACCATCATTTTATTCAGTATATAAAATGTATTGTGTTAAAATATGAAGTCGTTTTGAGTTCAGATGGTTATGGTAACGTTTGACGCAAAACTATGCGGTAAAAACGGTAAAAATCGCCTTTTTAAAAGGGTTTTTATGAAACTGTTTTAAATCAGTAAATAAACTGATATTTTTAGTATAAATATAAGTATATTAACTTATGTTTATTTTATTTGGTGTTTGGTTCGTCATACGTGACTTTCGGCACCCGAAAACGTTACCGAATCACTAAAATACGCATTTTTCAACATACACTAGAATGGGTTGTCATGGGTGAACTTTACGTGTTTAAATGTGTTATGTGATTTGAATATGTGAATATGATAATATGTTAAGTGTTGACATGATAGCGGGAATTAAGACTATGCATGAACGCTTGTATGTTTAAAACGGTAGAATCGGTAAAATCGCGATTAATGTGTAACTTATTTGTCGAGCATGAAAATTGATACATAGGTTAGCTTAATAAGTTATTTCATGTATGCATGCTTTAAAAATGATAAAGTGTATAAGTTAACGAGATTTCGCGTGTTACGATATTGTGTTTATGTGCACATTTATGTATATATATTACGACGCGCAAATCGTAGATATATAGTACTTATAAACGGGAGTATAACGGATATAACATTAAGGTCACCAATAAAATCGTTCAACTCGCAAAAATCTTAATATATATATATATATATATATATATATATATATATATATATAAACTCATATATTTATCAATATGCCAACATAATTAAAATAATAACTTTTCGAGAAAATCTCAAAGTTATGTGAAAATTCTAAGTATTTAATATACGCACCCAAAGGTGAGTCTCACTAAACCCCTCTTTTTACTGTTTTAGTATATGTTTTGGGGGAAGAACACGCCTTAAAAGGGTAAGTATACGTTTTCATATAAAATATGCCTTTGATTAAACTATAAATATTTTTGTGGAAAATATGATTTGGAAATTATGTAATATGTTTTTGGAGAAAAACATGATTTTGGATATAAATATGCTTCGGGATGAAACGGATTTTGGAATAATGATATATGCGTTTCGGGGATGAAACGGGGATTTTACGGCATTATGGGATAGAACGACCGTGTGGATTTAAAATGTTTAAATCTAAAGTTGTAACGAATTGGCCCGGTCTCAAGAGAGCGAGTATCGGGATTAGGCTTACGTTTCGGTGGGGATGTCGGGGATTCGTACAACGTGTTATATTAAATTTTATAATTTTAGTAGGATATATATATTGTTCATAAGGTTGGCACCTTGGGTGACCCATTGCGGGCACTTTGCACGAACTTAGCCATTTAATCATTAATATGGATTGCGTGGAATTGTTGATAGATCTATCGGGTTGACAACCCCGTCGTGACCGGTAGCTCCGTGTCATGTCAAGCGACGAATTTGTATTCAGTTATTTTATAGAGTTGATTATACCCTTAATGTTAATATATAGCTTGTAATGTCTTGCCAACTTACGAATCTAAACAAATGGATGTTAAAAATTTAATATGTGAAAACCTTGGAAAAATGTCCAAAAATCTTAAGATCCTTATCAAGAATGAATGCTTACGATGACTGACCTTTAGCGTTTTATTAAGGAATTAAATAAACTTTCGAAAATATTATTTGGATGTTTTGATAATAAACACATGATTAGAAAGTTTTTCCTTGGATTAAATTTGAATATGTGAGCTCACTCTCCTTTGTGTTGGCACTTGATTTTAATGTGTTCTACAGGTACTTGAGGATGGCCTCAGGAATTGTGGCGTATCTTGTGGTTGTGATGCATGTTTGTTTAATAATAAACTTTGGACACTTTTAAAACTTATTTGGGACCGAATGTATTAAGATCCATAAGGATCAAGACAACTTAACTATGTTATGGTTGTGGTTTATGTTTAAATTTGGAAACAATGTTTTAATTAAGTAATATGTCCAAATTAATGATGCATCGTCCACTAAGATATTTATGGGCACCAACTTCCATTACCATTACGTTTGTATTTCCCCTGCGACGATTTTGGGGTGTTACAGAAGTTGGTATCAGAGCCAATGGTCGTTAGCGAACTAGATGTTTTCAGGGGAAAACGCTAGACTTCAACCAAAGAATTTTGAGATATAAGTCCAAAATTCGCGAAGCCAAAATTTTAAATAAACATGGATTTTTATCATGTATGAGAACCATTGCGTGTTATTGTGCATACGTGTTAATCTGTTTATTGGGCTTTGTGTTATTTTTCATTTGACCACACCCTTACTTTGTACGATTATATATGTCACAGATGTCGCATGAGCACGAGGTCATCGAGATTACTGACTCTAAGAGCGAGCCAAAATTTGAGACTTCACCTAGATCCGTTTTACCAGAGGTACCCTCTACGATTCCACAGTTTGTTGGTGCTGTCGAATTCGCTTCATCCTTCCAGATTAACCCTACTGCGTTTGCAAGTCAGGTTGGCCCACGATATGCTTTTACAAGCAACGGTTAATCCTTCCAGATTAACCCTACTGCGTTTGCAAGTCAGTTATCGATGATGTGGGTAGAGGTGTTTCGTTGATCGGAGGATCTTATAGTGTTGAACCAGCATTAGACGCTACCATTGTTACGACTCAGCCATTGGTCGTCTCGTCTGTTGTCATTGCTGAACCCACTACCGAGATCCCTCCACTTGTTGTTACCGATCATCATTTCCATCGATCGAGTCGCGCGCTCCTACTGCACCCCTGTTGGTATACTTTCGACGTAGGAATAGGATACGACCAGCGGGAGACATCGCTTCAACTTCCAGAGCTGAGACTGCATCTGCTTCAAAGAAGCAGAAAGGTGTGTGGGTTAACCGCTATTCTCACTGTTGGGGGCCATACGCGGAGATCTGGAGGCGATTAGGGGAAAAGTGAAGGATCTTGAGAGGAAAATGGACTGGTTTGATGAGCTAAAGGACTTGGATGACAGTGCAATGGATCAAATGCACTAGAGGATAGCTGACTTGGAGGAGCATGTGAGGAGGCTTCTTGAGTTTGCGGGATTGAAGAAGTGATTGTTGATTGTTTGTCATTTGTGTTGTTTGTTTGTTTTGTATGTTTCTTTGATAAACCCTTATATTGGCTTGCATGCCGAATTTTTGGATATTTAGGAGGAAATTTCATCTAGAGTTGTTGTTGGTGGTTGATTGTGTCTCAACAAATTTTGATTAGTCATTGTACTATGAACAAGCTTTGTAATTTCCGTGATAAATATCAATGACATGGGTTTCTTTTGATTAAATTATTCTCATTATTATGTGGATGCATGTGCATTGTTTAATCCATTATTATTTAATGATTGAAATATTTAAACAATGTCTTATGTTGATATTATTATTGCAATAATAGAAACGACAAGATGCCACCAAAAGCGAGACAGGGTACTGGACTACCTACCACCCCAGAAGAGTTGGCACAACTCATAGCCCAACACGTTAATACTGCCTTGGAAATGCGCGAAGCTAACCAGAATATTGGGCAAGGACGTGGACATGGTGCTCCTGGGCATGGTGAAGGTGGTGTACAGATTGGAAACCCACAAGGTAATATAATGGTCAGAAAAGTTTTAGTAGTTCCTATGTTATGATATAATCAGTGAGTAATCTTGATTTTTCATTAACCTTGTGAACAGTGCATGGATATACGTATAAAACATTTCAGGGCTGTAACCCACGATCATTTACCGGTGCTGAAGGGCCTCTTGAAATCACTAGACGGATCGAGAAGTTGGAATCTGTGATCAACGGATGTGCTACTGATCAGAGGGTGAGGTATGCTTCATGTTCATTTCTAGACGAAGCTTTATCCTGGTGGAACACTCAAGTCAAGTTTTGGGCGAAGATGTGGCTTACGGTCTTACCTGGAATGAACTAAAAGAGATGCTTCTAAAGGAATACTGCCCGCGTAGTGAGATGCAGAAGATTGAGACTGACTTCTGGAATTTGACCATGGAAGGCCTGAACGTCAGAGCTTATACGTCTTGGTTCAATGATTTGGCTAGACTGGTTCCACGAATGGTCACTCATGAGTACGTTAAGGTAGAAAGGTATATCTGGGGATTGTCGCCACAAATTCGTAGTATGGTTACGTCAGTGAAGCCCACTACCTACCTGGAAGCTACTACTCTAGCTAAATCATTAGCGGATGATGTTGCTCACAAAAGTAACCTTAACAGGAAAGAGGAGACTGGGAAGTCATCGGGAAAGGTCAAGCAGATGAGAAATCTGAACGATCGAAGCATGCTGAGTCTAGATCTGGGGATTCGCGAAAGCGAAGATCTGAGAGCTTGAGGAAAGATTCTGACGTGAAGCGTGAGAAGAAACGCGATTCGGGGAAAGCATATGTGGCTAGTGCTAGTGATTCAAGGAAGGATAATGCCAGGGATGGCGGAAGTGGTTCAGGGAAGAAGACTCACGGAGATGAGCAAGGAAAGTGTGCCAGATGTGGTCGAACTGGACATGTTACTCGCGAGTGCTATTCTAAGAGCACCGCAGATGGAGTCAAGCTTGAGGGTTGCTTCGAATGTGGAAAGCAAGGACATATCAAGCGAAATTGTCCATCGTTGAAGAATCAGGGTGCTAGGGGCAGAGCTTTTGAGCTGAATGCTGGGAAAGCACGTGATGATCCTACAGTGGTTACTGGTACGTTCCTAATCAATGACCATTCTGCGTTCGTACTATTTGATACTGGTGCTGACTTGAGTTTTGTTTTGAAAAACTTTGAACCGTTTTTGTGTTCTCAAACAAGTAAGCTAAGTAAAAAGTACTCGATAGAATTAGCAAATGGAAAATGGATAGAGGCTAGCGAAGTCATTCGTGGTTGTAGAATTCGGTTATGTGATTATAGTTTTAGTATCGATTTATTACCAGTGGAGCTGGGTAGTTTTGATGTAGTCGTTGGGATGGATTGGCTATCTAAGAACGGAGCTGAGATCATTTGTTCGAAGAAACAAGTGCAGATACCTCGTCCTGGTGGTGGTGAAGCTTTAGTTATTCACGCAGACCGATCGAGTCAAGTATCAAGAGTTGTTAGTCTTATGAAGATGCACAAGATGTTGCGTAAAGGCTATCCTGCGTTCTTGGTTAACGTAGTAGATACGAATGCCGAAAGTGGGAAGATTGAAGAAATTCCTGTAGTTCGCGATTATCCGAAAGTTTTCCCTGAAGACTTGCCTAGATTACCCCCTGCGAGACAGATCGAGTTTAAGATTGATCTTGTACCTGGTGCTGCACCAATTGCAAAATCTCCTTACAGATTAGTGCCGTCAGAAATGAAAGAGTTGTCAAATCAGCTTCAAGAGCTATTGGACAAAGGTTTCATACGACCAAGCTTTTCGCCTTGGGGAGCGCTTGTGTTGTTTGTAAAGAAGAAAGATGGTTCTTTCAGAATGTGTATTGATTACAGAGAGTTGAACAAGCTGACTATCAAGAATCGGTACCCGTTACCAGAATCGACGATTTGTACGACCAGCTTCAAGGATCAAGCTACTACTCGAAGATAGATCTGCGTTCAGGATATCACCAATTGAAGATTGCTGAGGAAGATGTTTCAAAGACTGCTTTTAGAACATGTTATGGCCATTATGAGTTCTTAGTCATGCCTTTTGGCTTAACTAATGCGCCTGCAGTGTTCATGGATCTCATGAACAGGGTCTGCAAACCCTACTTGGATAAATTCATGATATTCTTCATTGACGATATACTAATCTATTCGCGAACCAAATAACATCATGAGCAACATTTGAAGATGATTCTGGAGTTGTTGAAGAAAGAGAAGATGTATGCCAAGTTCTCTAAATGTGAATTTTGGATTCGAGAGGTGCATTTTCTCGGACATGTCATAAATGAGCAAGGTATACATGTGGATCCATTGAAGATTGAGGCGACTACTAATTGGGAATTGCCGAAGACTCCGTCAGAGGTGCGACAATTCTTAGGACTTGCTGGGTATTATAGAAGATTCATTGAGAATTTTTCCAGAATAGCGCAACCATTAACGCTATTGACCCAGAAGGATAAGAAGTTTGATTGGACGGAAAAGCAGGAGATAGCTTTTCGGATGTTGAAGGAGAGTTGTGTAGTGCACCTATTTTATCCCTGCCGGAGGGAAATGACGGTTTTGTTGTATACTGTGATGCTTCACATTTGGGCCTTGGTTGTGTGCTTATGCAGAAGGACAAAGTGATAGTCTATGCATCCAGACAACTGAAAGTGCATGAGAAGAACTACACAACTCATGATTTAGAGTTGGGAGCTGTTGTGTTCGCTTTAAAGATTTGGAGACATTATCTGTATGGCACGAAGTGTACGATTTACACAGACCATAAGAGCCTCCAGCATATCTTTGATCAGAAGGAACTCAACATGCGACAGCGGCGTTGGGTAGAGTTACTCAACGATTATGAGTGTGATATTCGTTATCACCCAGGGAAAGCAAATGTTGTTGCTGGCGCGCTCAGTAGAAAGGAGCGGAAAAGCGTCTGCGCGTTCGTGCTTTGGGTTTGACCGATCGAATTCGTAATGCACAGCGAGAAGCTTTGAAAGATGAGAACCTAAGAAGAGAAGGTTTGAGAGGTTTGGAATGTGAACTGATACTAAAAGCGGATGAAGTGATGTACTTAATGAACCGAGTCTGGGTTCCGCTTAGAGGTAACCTACGTGAACTGGTTATGAACGAGGCTCATAAGTCCAGATATTCGATTCACGCAGGTTCTACCAAGATGTATCAGGATATTAAGGAGTTATATTGGAGGCCGAATATGAAGAGAGATATTGCGGTGTATGTAAGTAAATGTCTGACATGCTCAAAGGTTAAGGCTGAGCATCAAAGGCTATATGGGCTTCTGCAGCAACCAGAGATTCCTAAATGGAAGTGGGAGCATCTTGCTATGGACTTTATCACCAAATTACCCCGTATGTCACGTGGACATGACACCATATGGGTAATTGTGGATCGATTGATGAAGTCTGCTAATTTTCTAGCCATTAAGGAAACAGACAAGACGGAAAAGATATCGCAGTTGTACCTTAACGAGATTGTAGCCAGACATGGAGTGCCTGTGTCAATTATCTCCGATAGAGATGGACGATTTGACTCCAGATTTTAGCGATCTCTTCAGGAGTCGCTGGGTTCTCGTTTGGACATGAGTACTGCATATCATCCTTAAACGGATGGTCAAAGTGAGAGAACCTTCAGACGTTAGAGGACATGTTGTGAGCGTGCGTGATTGATTTCGTTGGAAGTTGGGATACTCATTTGCCGTTGGCAGAGTTTTCTTACAACAATAGTTACCATGCTAGTATCAAAGCCGCTCTGTTTGAAGCTTTGTACGGAAGGAAATGTCGATCGCCTTTGTGCTAGGCTGAAGTTGGCGAAAGGCAACTAACTGGACCTAAGCTTATCCAGGAAACCACCGACAAGGTTGTCCATATCAAGGAAAGGTTGAAAACTGCCGCCGATCGACAGAAAAGTTATGTAGACAACCGAAGGAAACCGTTGCAGTTTCAAGTCCGGGATCGTGTTCGGCTGAAAGTGTCACCTTCGAAAGGTGTTGTTAGATTTGGGAAAGGGGGAAAGCTAAGCCCACGGTATATAGGTCCTTTCGAAATCGCATCTCGAGTTGGATCAGTCGCGTATAGGCTTAAGCTGCCACAGGATTTGAATGGAGTTCATGACGTGTTTCATGTTTCCAACCTGAGAAAGTGTTTGTCAGATGAGACACTAATTATACCCCATGATGAGGTTCAAGTAGACGATAAATTGAGATTTATCGAGGAACCGGTTGAAGTTCTGGATGAGAAGACTCAGAAGCTTAGAAGGAGTCGGATTAAGTTGGTCAAGGTTCGCTGGAATTCCAAGCATGGACCTGAGTTCACATGGGAACGAAAGGACCAGATACAACGTAACTATCCACATCTGTTTAAGTCTAGTGCGAAAACGAAACCTCTAGTGTAGGACGAAATTCCTTAAACAGGGGGAGACTGTGACACCCGGCTATTTAAGTTGTACCGTACAAATGTAACACGTGTCATGAATGAATAAAAGGCCGTATTTTATTATTTATGATGTTTATATATGGTATTTGATGTGTTGGTAAATCCAAAGTTTGATAAAAATTACGTTGGCAATATTAAGATAAACGCTTATCGCGTAACGGTTAAATTGGGAAACGAACGTCGGTGACCGCTGGATAATGTTAAAATTCCAAAAATAGTCCGTTATGAATTAAATAATATATTTAATCATAATCGTGAGGAAAAATTATTTAAAACGCTAAGAAACTCTATTTTTCGAGTTTGAGCGCGTACTGCGCGATATTGCGCGTAACTGACAAAATATTGTCAACACAGCCAGTTCATGGCAACTAATATTTATTATAGTAATAATTTGACAAGTTTATTTATAGAATGATAAAAATAAACTAAAACGCTTAAAATCCCTATTTTGTGAATTTAAGCGCGTACTGTGCAACACAGCGCGCATACTGCCAAATACCGACAACGTAACTGGTCCCGGCAAATAAAATATTGATTAGTAATATTTTGGTGTGTTTATTTTTATAGAGTGTTGAAAATAATTTAAAACGCAGTTAAAACGCTAGATAAAATACCCGGTATCAAGTTAAATACCAGTTTTGAGCACATATATGACATATATATGTATATATGCGTGTAAGTATGTGTGAGTGGGGAATGGTGACAGCCATTTAGGGCCTCTCTCTCCTCTCTCTTGACACTTGTGGGCATTTGAAGATACAATAATGATTAGTCTTCTTCCATATCTTCCATAATCTTTAGAAATCCAAGACAAACAATTCAAAAATCAAACACTCCTCTCTCTCTCTAAACTCAAGGCCGAAACACACACACACCACCATTTTTGAAGTTTCAAGCTTGTTCTTGAAGATCAAAGGCATTTTCAAAGAGGTTGCAAGGTGTTTTGAAGGTCTAAAGGTGTTTCCAAGAAAGAATCAAGCTCCATACCATCATACTTTGCTAAAAACCCATCAAAAACAAGAAGGTATAAAAGTACTTTAAAAACTTTGTTCTTGATTCTTGATGAGTTTTGATGAGGATGGAAGTTTCTCTAGTTCTTGAATATAAACACTAACTTAAAAACTACATCAAATGGGTTTTCAAAGAAAATGAAAATGGATAAGTGTGTGTATGTATGTAGAGCCGTGGGTATGAGTGTGTGTATATATGATTGTGTTTTGAAATTTTGTTAAATGATTCTTGATTAACATGATCCTTGAAAGATTGAAGTTCATGCATGCATCAAAAGTTGTCATAAAAGAATGTTCTAAAAAGGGTTTTGTGATTTGAAATGGATATGATGAAAAGTGAACTTTTGGAAGTTCATGTGTGTATGTATATATGTCGTATATATATATATGTGTGTGAGTATGCCTGCATGTGTTGTTTGAGGTTGATGGATTAAATGTGAAAGAATATATGTCTTGCATTTAATGAAAATGATTATATGTGATGGTCATATGAAGATGATGTTCTTGAATAGATGAACATGAAATAAATATGATATTGATGTATATGAATACATGCATGTTGATGAAGATATGTTATGGATGCTTTAGGAGCTTGTACATGGACATGCATGTGGGTGTATGCACATCAAATGATGATCAAAGTGTGTTTGATAAAAATAAGTTTAGATCATATTATAAAGCATAAAAATAGTGTTATTTGAAGTGTAAAATGGTATGGAACTTTAACATAAAGTTTACTAGCTTTGCATGTTGTACTATGTGCTTAAAAGGGTTGTAAAATACATGAAATCGCATGATTTATGTGCCTTACACAAAAACTGCACTAATCTGATTATAACCATCATTTTATTCGGTATATAACATGTATTGTGTTAAAATATGAAGTCGTTTTGAGTTCAGATGGTTATGGTAACGTTTGACGCAAAACTATGCGGTAAAAACGGTAAAAATCGCCTTTTTAAAAGGGTTTTATGAAAATGTTTTAAATCAGTAAATAAACTGATATTTTTAATATAAATATAAGTATATTAACTTATATTTAGTTTATTTGGTGTTTGGTTAGTCATACGTGACTTTCGGCACCAGGAAACGGTACCAAATCACTAAAATACGCATTTTTCAACATTCACTAGAATGGGTTGTCAATGGTGAACCTTACATGTTTAAATGTGTTATGTGATTTGAATATGTGAATATGATAATATGTTAAGTGTTGACATGATAGCGAGAATTAAGACTATGCATGTACGCTTGTATGTTTAAAACGGTAGAATCGGTAAAATCGCGATTAGTGTGTAACTTATTTGTCGAGCATGAAAATTGATACATAGGTTAACTTAATAAGTTATTTCATGTATGCATGCTTTAAAAATGATAAAGTGTATAAGTTAACGAGATTTCACGTGTTACGATATTGTGTTTATGTGCACGTTTATGTATATATATTACGACGCGCAAATCGTAGATATATAGTACTTATAAACGGGTGTGTAACAGATATAACATTAAGGTCACCAATAAAATCGTTCAAGTCGCAAAAATCTTAAAATATATATGAACTCATATATATATTAATATGCCAACATAATTAAAAATAATAACTTTTCGAGAAAATCTCAAAGTTATGTGAAAATTCTAAGTATTGGAGAAACTTAGGAATTTTATAATATATTGATTATTAAATCGTTCCTACGTAGGACGAGCAGAATTCAATTTTTGGGGATTGCGCTATTTAATATACGCACCCAAAGGTGAGTCTCACTAAACCCCTCTTTTTACTGTTTTAGTATATGTTTTGGGGGAAGAACACGCCTTAAAAGGATAAGTATACGTTTTCATATAAAATATGCCTTTGATTAAACTATAAATATATTTTCGTGGAAAATATGATTTGGAAATTATGTGATATGTTTTTGGAGAAAAACATGATTTTGGATATAAATATGTTTCGGGTTGAAACGGATTTTGGAATAATGATATATGCGTTTCGGGGATGAAACGGGGATTTTACGGCGTTATGGGATAGAACGACCGTGTGGATTTAAAATGTTTAAATCTAAAGTTTTAACGAATTGGCCCGGTCTCAAGAGAGCGAGTATCGGGATTAGGCTAACGTTTCGGTTGGGACGTCGGGGATTCGTACAACGTGTTATATTAAATTTTATAATTTTAGTAGGATATATATATTGTTCATAAGGTTGGCACCTTGGGTGACCCATTGCGGGCACTTTGCGCGAACTTAGCCATTTAATCATTAATATGGATTGCGTGGAATTGTTGATAGATCTATCGGGTTGACAACCCCGTCGCGACCGGTAGCTCCGTGTCATGTCAAGCGACGAATTTGTATTTAGTTATTGTGTAGCGTTGATTATACCCTTAATGTTAATATATAGCTCGTAATGTCTTGCAAACTTACGAATCTGAACAAATGGATGTTCAAAATTTAATATGTGAAAACCTTGGAAAAATGTCGAAATATCTTAAGATCCTTATAAAGAATGAATGCTTACGATGACTAACCTTTAGCGTTTTATTAAGGAATTAAATAAACTTTCGAAAATATTATTTGGATGTTTTGATAATAAACACATGATTAGAAAGTTTTTCCTTGGATTAAATTTGAATATGTGAGCTCACTCTCCTTTCTGTGGCACTTGATTTTAACGTGTTCTGCAGGTACTTGAGGATGGCTTCAGGAATTGTGGCGTATCTTGTGGTTGTGATGCATGTTTGTTTAATAATAAACTTTGGACACTTTTAAAACTTATTTGGGACCGACTGTATTAAGATCCATAAGGATCAAGACAACTTAACTATGTTATGGTTGTGGTTTGTGTTTAAATTTCGTAACAATGTTTTAATTAAGTAATATGTCCAAATTAATGATGCATCGTCCACTAAGATATTTATGGGCACCAACTTCCATTACCATTACGTTTGTATTTCCGCTGCGACGTTTTTGGGGTGTTACAGAAGTTGGTATCAGAGCCAATGGTCGTTAGCGAACTAGATGTTTTCAGGGGAAAACTCTAGAATTCAACCAAAGAATTTTGAGATATAAGTCCAAAATTCGCGAAGCCAAAATTTTAAATAAACATGGATTTTTATCATGTATGAGAACCATTGCGTGTGTTTGTGCATTCGTGTTAATCTGTTTATTGGGCCTTGTGTTATTTTTCATTTGAGCACACACTTACTTTGTATGATTATATATGTCACAGATGTCGCACGAGCACGAGGTCATCGAGATTACTGACTCTAAGAGTGAGCCAAAATTTGAGACTTCACCTAGATCCGTTTTACGTACCCTCTACAATTCCACAGTTTGTTGGTGCTGCCGAATTCGCTTCATCCTTCCAGATTAACCCTACTGCGTTTGCAAGTCAGGTTGGCCCACGATATGTGAGCTCACCCTCCTTTGTGTTGACACTTGATTTAACGTGTTCTTCAGGTACTTGAGCATGGCTTCGGGAATTATGGCGTATCTTGTGGTTGTGATGCATGTTTGTTTAATAATAAACTTTGGACACTTTTAAAAGTTATTTGGGACCGACTGTATTAAGATCCATAAGGATCAAGACAACTTAATTATGTTATGGTTGTGGTTTGTGTTTAAATTTGGAAACAATGTTTAATTTAAGTAATATGTCCAAATTAACGATGCATCGTCCACTAAGATATTTATGGGCACCAACTTCCATCACCATTACGTTTGTATTTCCGTTGCGACGTTTTTGGGGTGTTACAACATGTCTTACCCTAGATATACTTCTGGGATACCATTTCCAAATCAATGGGGAGGTAACAATTTCAATACATCTTTCGATACTAACTTTACTTATATGCAGGACGCATGTATCAACCAAGCTATGGCCAGGGACTTACAAAAGCTTAAGGATATGATATCCAGCGTTCCAAGGGTGGTTAAGCCCATTCCTGAGATCCCGAATGGAAGTCACAGGGTGTCTCGTTTTGCACCTCCTATATGCAACGCTGAGATACCAAAACGCTTTCAAACCCCCAACATGAAGCTATACGATGGTACAACTGATCCGGAGGAGCATTTGGCACAATACCGGGAAGGATGGAGATCAACCCCATTCCAGAAAGGTTAAAGGAAGCCTGTCTTTGCAAGGGTTTCGGATCCACACTCACTGGATAAGCTTTAAAATGGCTGCTAAGTCTTCCTCCTTACTCAATTACTTCATTTTCGCATCTAGTTAATATGTTCAATAACCAGTTTTCATGTAGTAGAACCTTTGATTAACTAGTGATCTATATAGAATAACTCAGGGACGTGATGAATCATTAAGAGATTACATCACTAAGTTTAGTCGAGAATCCTTGGAGATCCCTAATTTAGATATTGCCACCGCTGTGGAGGCATTCAAAATGGGATTGCTTAAGGATTCCTCATTCTATGATGACCTTGTTATGACGCCATGCAGGAATCTTGATGAAGTTAGAAACAGGGCCTTGAGATTCATCCGTTTAGAGGATGACAAGAGGATCCAGGATAGGTTGTCAGGATCCTCAAAGCAGGAGAATCAAGGATCCTTTCACAAGAATAATTGATCCAAGTAATATTCCAAGAATGAAAATCAGAATGTTCATGCGGATCGACAAGAGGAAGGATGAGGATTATCATCATATTTATGAATATTGTTTTTCTGCTGATAACACTGAACTAATCCTTGCTTTGCAGAATTTAGGTCACAAGGCTAGATGGTGGGGAAAGATAAGTCGAAATGGTGTGCTTATCATAAGGATTTCGGTCACCTCACTGATGAATGTATAGCACTAAGGAAGGAAATAGGCTATCTTTTGAGCAAAGGTTACCTAAAGAAGCTGCTCGGAAGGAAGAAGTCAAGGATCCAGGATCCTGAAAAAGCTCCTCCACTGCCAGTAGATGCTCAGATCATTAACTTCATCTCTGGAGGCTTTGATATTTGTGGAACCTCATTTTCTACAGCTAAAAGGCACGCCAAGGAAACAAAGATGGAGAATGGAGAGAGACCTCTTCGAACGACCACTATAACCCAGCAGAAAGTGATATCCTTTGACGAGGATGATCGCGTTGACATACAGGATCCTCATCACGACAGTTTAGTCATTACGTTGTTTATTTCTAACCTTTTTGTTCGCAGGATCCTTATTGACGGAGGAAACTCGGTGAACATAATCCAGTTGGATGTCCTCAAAAGAATAAATATTCCTAAATCCGAAATTGTCCGAAGTTCGTCGGTGCTCGTAAGATTCAGTGGAGAAACAAAAAATACATTGGGGGACATCAAACTCCCGATCTACATAGAGGGAGTAAACTCTATTCGGAAATTATGTGTTATTGATTGCTTATCATGTTGCAATGTTACTCTTAGAAGGTCTTGGATACACGACATGAAGGCAGTCCCCTTAACATACCGTCAATGTGTAAAGCGACCAACCCCATGGGGAATGGTGAAAATAGAAAGTGATCAATAGGAGGCAAAGAACTATTACACGTCTTCTATAAAGCCAGCTTGGAAACCGAGGGAAGCATAGCAATTAAAGTATCCTCCAAGGGATGTCATGGAGGAAATGGAGCAAGATGTCAAGGATATACTACTAGACCCTAAGGATCCCGAATCCAAAGTTTTTATAGGATCCAGGATAGCATAGAGCGGGATCCGGTATCCATCTTAAATGGAAGAAGGTCTACCTTCGCTTGGAAGCATGAAGCTACACTCAAAGCTCTCAAGGATTATCTATCCTCGACATCAGCTTTGATGAAACCGGAAGTTGGAGAACCTTTATCCTTATACTTAGCTATTTCAAATAACGAGGTAAGTGCGGTCCTAGTCAAGGATCATGAAAGCCAACAACATCTGGTATACTATGTAAGTAAAAGTCTACTTGATGCGGAGGCCATGGATTCTCATTTAGAGAAATTAGTTCTTGCTTTAATTATGGCCTCTACTAAACTCAGGCATTATTTTAAAACTCACACTATTGTTTTTAAAACTAACTTCCCTATTAAGAATGTTCTCAGGAGACCTAAAATGTCAGATAGGATGGCAAAGTGTGCAGTTAAGCTTAGTGCATATGGCATTAAGTATGAACCCAGGACTGCCATCAAATCTCAGGGTTTGGCAGATTTTGTGGCTGATTTCAGTAGTGAACTACAAAGGGGGGATGAATTAGAAGTTCAACAACTTGAGGAGAACAAGGATCCTTGGACACTCGTCACGTATGGAGCTTCGAATGTCAAAGGAACTGGACAAGGCATACTACTTAAATCGCCAAAGGGGGGAAATTATACCCCAATCCATTGCATCTGAATTCCAAACTGCCAATAATGGATCAGGTATCTTCAAGTATGTTTAGCTAAGCAAAGGATCAGGTATCTTCAAGTGTATGTAGATTTATTATTAATTACTAATTATTATAATGGTTCATATACTGTCAAAGGAGAAAAGCTAATCAAATATTTAGAGATAGTCAGGAAACTGGCTGATTCTTTTAGGCTTGTCCCCAGTCTATTTGAGCTTGTCCCCAGTTTATTTGGGCTTGTCCCCAGTCTATTTGGGCTTGTCCCCAGTGTATTGTTTTTTTCAGTTTGACACAGGTACCTAAAGAAGAGAATGCAGAATCAGACGCTTAAGCTAACCTTTGATCATCCCTAAAGATGCCAGAGGATGTCAAGATACATATCATCCATGTTTTGTCTCCTGCAATTGAAGAAAATGAAGCAATGGAGATAGTGGAGGACGCTGCAATTGTACCTAGTAATGATGTGCAGTTAAATTCAGGATCCTGGATCCTTCCAATTTTATATCCTGAAAGGGGAAATTCCCATAGGGGAAAAATCTAAAGCCTTCAAGATTAAGGTATCCCAATTCACCATATTAAATAACATTTTATATAAGATATCTCTTGCGATGTCCCTATGTACGATGCATTGAGGATCCTGAGATCCAAGAAGTCTTGAAGGATTTTCATGAAGGAGACTATGGAAATCACACCAGGGGCAGAGCACTATTTTCAAGGATTCTCAGAACAGGATATTACTGACCTACAATGAAGAGGAATGTTGTGGAATACGCAAGGAAATGTGATGCTTGCCAAAGACATAGTAACATTTTCCATCAACTAGCACAACCTCTACATCCTATATCCTCCTCTTGGTCATTCATGAGATGGAGAATGGATATAGTAGGCAAGCTTCCCAAGGCATCAGGAAGAAAGGTGCTCATGCTAACCATGACAGACTATTTCTCTAATGGATAGAAGCATAAGCTTTTACTCAATTCTAAGAAAAGAAAGTTATATCCTTCATTAAGCGAAACATTATTACTAGATTTGGAATTCCTTCTGAAATTATTTGTGATAATGGATCCCAATTTATTGGGAGTAGAACTACTAACTTTTGTGATAGATGGCAAGTTATCAACAAAGAATGACTGTAGCATATAAGAAGAATATCAGGATCAGAAGATTTCAAGTTGGTGATTTTGTGCTAAGGAAAGCATTACAGAATACCACGAATCCTGCTGACGGCAAGTTGGCACCAAAGTGGGAAGGTCCCTATCTTATCGAAGCTGAAGGTAGAAAGGGGGCATATCGTTTCCTAACTAGGGATGGTGATCTTCTACCAAGAGCTTGGAATGCTATTCACTTGAAGAGATACTTTATGTGATAAGGATCAAGGATCCTTGAGAATTCTAATATTCAGTTCAGGATGAAGGATCCTCAAGGGATATATGATCCTTTGCTTGGTAACATTTTACTAATCATTTCATATTATATTTGCTATTATTTATTGTATAAAAAGGATGTTAGATTCTTAACATCCAATTTTATCAAGTTTTAAGTCTTGTAGGGTTTATTACATCGTTGACAAAGGATCAAGAGGTTGGCCACCTCTCCAAGACTTTCGGGCTTGTCCCCAGCTTAAGGTATCTATTACCTTCTACGGTTTAAAGGTTTTCACCTTTTAACGAATTGGGTTTTGACACCCCGCCAGTAGCGCACATTATCCAAGTATAGTTCAAGGCAATAGGACCAGTACCCGCTTTAGGGGCTGACAATTTCATTGTTGTTGACTATATGTACGATCTCAAGTATAATGGTACACGTACCATACATACATTCATAAGGTTTCTAACGTTTTCACGTTAGCTAAAGTTTTGGCATTTTCATGTCACTTACGATGGGCTAGTCGCCAGTTTGGGCCATACGCCAGTATCCTAAGGTTTCTAACGTTTTCACGTTAGCTAAAGTTTTGGCATTTTCATGTCACTTACGTTAGGCTTGTTCCCAGTTTGGGCTTGTCCCCAGTTTGTTGGGCTTGTCCCTAATTTATTTGGGCTTGCCCCCAGTCTTTTGGGCTTGTCCCAGTTTGTTTTGTTTGGCTTAGCTTAGTGCCAAGTTGATTTCAACAGGTTTTGAAACTTTGGAGACTCACAAGTTGATTTAAAAGGGATCCTCGATCCTTAGAGTTTATCTAACGGTGACTTGTTTGTTTGTACAAATGTTGGTGCATAATGTCTATGTCTTAGTCTTATATCGAGTCTATATAGTATAGAGCTGAATAGGCTAGGTATAGGAAGTATTTATATTTGTTTTAGCCAAGTTCGCCCATGATGTTCATGTAAATGCATGTTCGGTCGAACTTGCTTAGGCAAGATCACTTTTGATAGTATCAAGACAAGATCACTTCTATTTCATCTCCATTCTTCTATTTTTCTTAACTTTTGAACATAAAATGAAGAATTCAAGGTCAAAATCTTTTCAAATTTGAGTATATCATGTAAAATACAACAAAGATAAACCCTTGAAAGATTGGAGACCAAATTCAACCGAATTCATGTCAAAATTTTGAAAAAAAAACCATGTTTTGGAAAACCCCCAACTTCGAACTTGTTAGCCAAGTTCGGCCGAACTTGGTCTAAAAAGTCACTTTTCAAGTGAAGTTTTAGCAAGTTCGCTCAAACTTGTGTAACTTTTGAAGAAATCTTGATTAAGTTCTCTCGAAGTTACTGATTTTCCATTGATTTTATAGTAAGTTCGACCGAACTTGTGTAATATCAAGGAATCTTAAGTAAGTTCGTCCGAACTTACTAGCATTTCATCAAAGTCCAATTAGCAAGTTCGCTCGAAGTTTCTGTTTGGTGTGTGTTGTAAGTTCGACCGAAGATCAAGCATAAATTTTCAAAACATAAATCACAACTTGTGATAAATTCAAGAATTCTTCATTCAAAACTACATGTTCGACCGAACTTGTAGTAGATCTAACAATTTTCAAATGTTTTTGAATATTTTCAGTGTACACATCTCGTTATTCACAATGGATGATATGCAAAGAGCTTTTATGTCCGGAGCTAGTTCGTCGAATGCCAACGTGATTCATCAAGTCAATCTTGATAACGAGATGGGGACGACTGTTAAACCGCCAAAGCTAATGAGCATGGACGAGTATGAAGCATGGAAGGAGAAATTCACATATTGGGTTCAAGCCATGCACTTAGTTGGCTGGGTGTCGATTGAAAGAGGTTACACTGTTCCGGTAGATGAACATCAGCAAGTCCTTGAAAAGTACAATTACTCGACAGTACAGAGAGACGAATACATTGCTGAGAAAAAGATGATCAGTCTCATCCAACAGTCTGTCAAAGAAGATATCCTGATTTTGTGACCAGAGTATACTATTGCAAGAGATCTTTGGTTGTCATTACAGAAGAAGTATCAAGGCAGTGCCGAAATGATCAAAAGTAAAAAAGGCGCTTATTCTGAAAGAGTTCGATATCTTCACCATGTTAAAGAATGAGACCTTGAAGCAAATGATTGAGCGCTTCTGTCATATGGAGAATGGACTACTTATCTAATGGTTCTGAAGAATAGCGATAAATGGGATTTCTTTAAGTTGTCAACATTTATCGATAAACTCGAAGGCCATGAAATGGAACTCTTGAAGATTGCAAAGTCAAAGAACGCTAATGTAGTTCAAGACGTTGGGTTGTACTACAAAAGTGGAATGCAAGACAACATTTCAAGTCCGAAAATTGGGACAACATTTAGTGGTAACATGAATGCTTCTCCACAGAACCAGAGTCAATCACAACCCCATTATGATCAGAGTCCACGGAGTTCGTACTCAAGCACTGGTTCAAATTCATCTTATCAAAGTCAAGCAAATCAGAATCAACAAACAAATTCCAATTCGAATGTATACAAGTGCAACATCGCAGTGAATTTGAACAATGTTGTTTCGGAACAAGTTGCTAAACAACATATGTCTCTTCTCGCCACTGTTCTGGAGTCATACGAAAGTCTTGTAGCCGGTAAAATTGGAAATCCCGAAATGACGGCAGAAGATTATGGCCAAGTGGATGAAGAAGAACTCGAGTTGATGGATATCAAGTGGTGTTTAGCATCTATTATCCGAAGAGTCACAAAGTTTGTTGCTCTCACTGGCCGAGATATCGGAAATTCAAGCAACAAGTTGGGCTTCGACAAATCAAAAGTGACGTGCTTTAGATGTCGCCAAAAGGAAAATTTCAAGAGAGAGTGCAAGAATCCTGAAACAACGGGAAATCAGAGTCCTTTCGGAGGAGGCAACGAGTATTACAAGAAGTCACTTCAATATAAGCCATTTCCAAAGAAGACTCAGGTTGAAATTCAAGAGAAACCAAATAGCAGCAGCAATGAGAAAGCTATGGTAGCATCAAACGAAGATGATGGTTTCGACTGGAATTCCTACATCGGTAAGAAGAATGGAGTTGCGTTGATGGCTGAGATAGTTGAAGATACTTCTGCAGAGGAAGCAACGGCAGCGGCAGAAAGCGGCGGCTGTAGAACGGATTCTGCTGGAATAATACTTGCATCAACAACGAGAAGAAGAAGTATATATCCACATGCAGAAACAAGGAATTTTATCTTCTAACTCGTGTGATAGTTTTGCAGGTCATTTTGATGGAAGCTCTAAAGAACAAGTGGTTGAGGAGAAAAATTGATGAAGAGATCATCAATGTTACAGAAGAAGTGAATGCTGAAAACCTCAAGGACATGTCAGATAAAGCTTTAATGGCAAATCTAACCAAGGTAGGTCCACAGGTAAAAGAAGTTGTCAAAGTACAAATTGTAGAGGTTGAAAAACCTTGTACAAAATGTACCGAACCATGTTCTGAGTGTGCCGAAAAATAAAAAATCATCACTGAAAACAATGTGCATAATGAACTTTTGAAATACGATTATTGCACAATGAAGGAAGCGTATGATAAGATGAAAAATGGTTATGGTAGGCTTGATAGAAATAACATCGAACAACATGATACCATAAGAATGTTAAAAGGAACAGTAATGGATAAGCAAAAAGCGATTAATATCTATATTAACACCATTGCCGAAACTAAGCAACAACTCCAGGACATGACAATTGAAACAGAACGTGTTCAACAACTTTTAGTTACACATGTAATGCATATGCCATTGATCACATTCTTCCAACAATTCCATTGGAAGAGAAACCTAAAAAGAAAATTGGTAAGGAATACAACAATGTTCCTCCACCCCTTTGCGAGAAGTATTGTCGCAAATCCGCTGATGGGATGGATAAGGCACTCAACATTGAGTTGTTATCTGAAAAGAAAACTGAGTTGCCAGAGAACATTGATGTAATCTATACTAAAACAGATGATGACAATGCTGTGGTTAAAAAGGTTGTTGAAAATGTTTTGAATGATTCTGATGAAGGCAGCTTTAATAGCGTTGACTCAAGCTCAAAGAATTCAGATTCACAGTCCGAAGATGACGATACATCATCGGAGAATGATCTATGTGATGATCCTAATGTTGTCATGTACAAGATTAAGGAATCTGATAGATTATACTTTGATGACAGTTTTCCGATTCAGAATGTGAAGGAAGAATTATTAGACAAATTCTTTAAACTCATGGAAGTCACATCAGATGATCTGAGATTAATGAAAAGAAATTCTATTCCAAACCTAAAAGAAATAACTACCGAAGGAATGGTGGTGATCATCCGGAAAACCAGAGAGCTGGGTTGGGATTAGAGGAATCAGATGAACCTAAAAGGAAACCGTCACCATTTCTTGAATACAAGAATAAAACATGAATTTTGTATATGGGACGAACACGGTTCATGAGGAAAGTTAGATCGGGAAACAATCAAACGATAAGTTTAAGAAACAAAAAAACTTCGAGATAAAGCCAAAATTGCAAGTGGTGCCAAAACAAGTGGTGTAAAACCCACTAAAGGACATCCACATGATTCTCGGACTTGTTTCAAGTGCAATGAAATTGGTCATATTGCAAGTTACTATTCGAAATCAAAGCCGGCTTATCTTCGAAGGAAAGAAAGTTCAAATGTTGTGAAACCGAAGCAACCAGTGTTTGTAAAACCTGTAAAGATTTTGAAAAGAAATGAATCAAAAGCTGAAGTCAAACCTAAGTTTGAAAATTCAATTTCTGAAAAAGGTGAAACTTCAAAGGCTAATGAAAACAATTTTTACATTAAGAAGGCTAACATAAAATCTCAAGCCTGGATTGCAAAGAAACGGTCAACAACATCTGAGATCACTAAGTCTGAGCTTGTGAAGACTAGTGATAACATGAAAGAATCAAAATCGGAAATCATAATTGAAACCACATCTAAAAATGTCAAAACTACAAGTGGTAACAATTCAAAAGATAAAAAGAAAGTGAAATTTTCAAACATAAACATCTCAGAAAATCTAGATGATGAATATGAATTTGATTATGTAGATGAGTGTGGATTCGATTATGCTGATGAGTCTGAGTTTGATTTGATGATGGTTATCCAATTTAACCAAAGACCAAAAAGGCTTGGGTCTCGCTTTTTAAATAGATTGTTAAAATGTGCAGGGGCTCCAGAGATCCGTACTTTCTAAGTGGATTTTGGATAGTGGAGCGTCCAGGCATATGACGGGAATGAAAGCGTTGCTATTCAACAGTAAAGCTATCAATGGTGGATATGTTGGATTTGCAGGAAACCAGGGTGGAAGGATAGTCGCCGAGGGAAAAATCTCAAACGGCGTCGTTTCATTCGTTCGCGTGAACTATATTGCAGAACTTAAGAATAATCTTCTGAGTGTATCGCAGATTTGTGACAAGAAGTTCATGGTGCATTTCAACGACAAAGAGTGTATCATCTTGAAGTCGGGATTCAAAATACCAGTTGAGTGGATTCTAATGCGAGCACCTCGAGAGAATGATTATATATGTTCTTGATATGGGTGTTGCCACCACTTCATCAAAATCAGCATAGTGTTTTGTGTCAAAGGCTACTGAAAAGGATTATATTCTTTGGCATCGTAAAATGGGGCATATTCATTTAAGAAAATAAATTTCTTGGTTCATAATGATCTTGTAGAAGGTGTAAATCTTCGGAGTTTTCAGATGTCTGATCACTGCTTAGAGTGTAAAAAGGGAAAGCAGATCAATAAATCTCATCCGAAGAAAATTCTAAACTCAATCAAGTTGCCATTAGAACGTCTCCACATGGATTTATTTGGTCCTGTAAATGTTCGAAGCATTTCAGGAGACTTATACTGCTTGGTCGTGATAGATGACTATTCGAGATATTCGTGGGTATTCTTTCAAGAATCAAAAGACGAAACGTTCGAGAACTTGGTTATTCTATTCAAGAAACTCGAGAACCTTTATCATCTGTCGGTCAGACGCATTAGAAGTGACAATGGCACAGAGTTTAAGAATAACAAAATGAAGGAATTCTGCAATGCAAAAGGGATTTTGCACGAGTTTAGTGCTCCCTATACTCCACAGCAAAACGGAGTAGCTGAACGGAAAAACAGAACTTTGATTGAAACTGCGAGAACCATGCATGCAGATTCTAAACTTCCAATCAGCTTCTGGAGTGAAGCGGTTGCTGCAGCTTGCTACACGCTAAACAGGGTTCTCTTTGTCAAGCCAACAAAGAAAACATGTTTTGAGATGATAAACCATCGGAACCCAAATTTGAAGTTCTTAGAGCCATTCGGTGCGCCATGTACCGTAATAGACCAAGATGGCAAATTCGGAGCTAAATCTCTTGAGGGTTTCTATGTCGGATATGCGAGTCCATTGAGAAGAGTATATGTTCCTTCATTGAGAAAGGTTATTGAAGCACAACACATGGATTTTCAACTATACGGATCCTATTCAAAGGAGAGGTGACGCACGACTGTTTAACTATCAAGACCTTTGGAAGTCATTTGACTTGCCCGAAGAACCGTCTGACGAAGAAGTTGGAGCGTTATATTATCTTCACCAGTCCGCGAATCAAGAACAAATTGTTCGACCAATTGTGGTTAATCAACCCACGTTGGATCCATCTTCTTCTGGCGCAAGTTCAAGCAATAATGCTGTTCCGGCTGAAAATGTTTCTGAAACATTAGTAACACCTACTACTCCTCCAACAAATGCCTCTACTGAACCAGTGAATACAACAACGGAGCCCAGTATGCCTCAGAATCAGAATTCTGACTCAGATGAAGCACCAACATTTGATGCTGATGGGGAATCATCTTCTACAGATGAGGAAGTGGAGCAGATAACAAGTCTTCTTAATCAATCTACAGGTCCAAGCAACAGAAATAAAGCTTCATCAAGCTCTCCAAACGTTGAATTGGTCGTTGATCTCAACATCACGAATCAGCAAAACTCAGTAGATGTTCAAGTGAAGAATTGCCGCGATCATATTCCTATCATCCGTCCACAAATATTATCGGAGAACTTCAAACTGGTGTTAGAACTCGAAATTAGATTAACAAAGCACTCAGTTGTTTCTACACTCGCGTTGCTCCAACCCAGAACTATTGCCTCTATTCATGTTTCATCTCTCAGATTGAGCCAAAGACAGTTAATGAAGCCTTAGCCGATGAAAATTGGGTACAAGCAATGCAAGAAGAACTATTGCAGTTTGAGAAGTTGGGAGTGTGGAAGCTTGAAGACTTACCAGAAAATCAGAAAGCGATTGCTACAAAATGGGTCTTTAAGTGTAAACGTGATGATAGAGGGGTTATTGTTCGTAACAAAGCTAGGCTTGTTGTCAAGGGATTTCACCAGCTGGAAGGGATAGATTACACAGAAGTCTACGCACCAGTAGCTCGTTTGGAATCTATTTGAATCTTTCTAGCTTTCGCATCATGGAAAGGATTTAAAGTCTATCAATTGGATGTCAAATCGGCTTTTCTATATGGAAAATTACGCGAGAAGGTGTACGTTGGACAACCACCGGGGTTTGTCGATCCACTCAACAAGAAGAAAACATACCTACTGGATAAAGCTCTGTATGGTCTACACCAAGCCCCGAGAGCTTGGTACGAGACGTTATCACAACATCTTGTCGGCAACGACTTTATCAGAGGAACTATGGATAGTACTCTTTTCACCAGAGAACTTGATGGTCATCTGATTATAGTTCAAATCTACGTCGACGACATCATCTTTGGATCTACAAACGATAGTCTCTGCAAGGAGTTTGAGGGAATCATGAAAAAGAAATTCGAAATGTTCTTGATGGGCGAAATGAAGTTCTTTCTTGGTTTGCAAGTAGATCAGCTTCCAGATGGTATTTTCATTCATCAGACTAAGTATGTTCACGACATCTTGAAGAAGTTGGGAATGGAAAGCTTGAAGCCTCTCTCTACGCCTCTTACTCTAAATCACGGGATTTGCGTTGACGAGACTTGAGCCAAAGTTGACGAGACGTTATACAGATCGATGATTGGATCGCTGATGTATCTGACGGCATCATGCCCAGATATTTGCAACCTGCCTCTGCGCCAGATATCAGTCAAGCCCGAGGATCTTACACATGCAGATCGTGAAGCGAATCTTAAGATACCTGAAAGGATGCCCAAGCACCGGCTTGTGGTAGCCAAAGAACGACAATTTCGACCTCACAGGCTATGCTGATTTTGATTTTGGTGTAAATAAGTTGAAGTCAAAATCAACTACAGCGGGATGCCAATTCTTCGGAACAAGAATGGTAACCTGGCAGTGTAAGAAACAGACTACGGTTGCTCTCTCTACCTTTGAAGCTGAGTATATCTCGGCCTCCAGCTGTTGTTCACAAATTCTGTGGATTCAACAGCAGATGAGAGTATGGTCTGCAATTCTAGACACTCCGCTGTTTGTTGATAACAAGGCAGCCATAGATATAACTAAAAATCCGGTTCATCACTCACGCACTAAACACATTGAAATTCGTTATCATTTCATTCGTGATTGCTACAAAAAGAAATTAGTGTGAATAGAAAAAATCCACACCGACGAACAAAAGGCTGATTTCTATACCAAACAATTTTCTTTATCACGGTTTAAATACTTGCTAAGAATTAATGGTATGAAAAATTTACTGACAGGTGCGGACGCTGAGTTTGAATACGGATCGGACGACGAGTTTGCGTGATCCACATTGGTTTGTAAATATCTTTCTAGTTTGGAATTTTGTTAAAAACTAAAATCCAAAAAGATGTTTTTGATTTTAGGGGGAGAAATGTGAGAGAAAATACAAAAACATTCGAAAAAGTTTAAAATCCAAAAACTTTGAAAAATTCAAAATGTACAAAAACATTGAAAAAGACAAAAAGAATTCAGTGTCATATAAGGAAATGATAGTACATCAGTGGACTATCACAGTATACTAAAGAAATGTAAAGTTTTAAAAGTGATAAATGAGTGTTACTGTAGATGTATCGATAGACTTAACACGTTCAGTAAACTGTTTTCGAGATATAAACAAAATTTTACAACTGCTTAATCTTGTGGATTAACATATCTTGGATATATGGACTTAGCACTCCGAAATTTCGTTTGAAAGATTGCCTGATTCTGAGATACGAGGTCTTTATAGATAGTTGATATCTGGGTATTATACAAGTTCTTCTGATTTTGCGGAAGCAATAGCCTAGAACTTTTATAATGCTTTCGCTATAAACCCCAAATTGCATGCAAAACTTGAAAAGTATCGAAAGATATAATCATTTGCGGTGCTGAAAAGATTCCTTAAGTGGAACACACCTTAAAGACGAGCCTTCATCTCTTTGCCTGTACGGTAGTACTAACCTGAGCTCTCAAGGTCTCACATAACCCAGATACAGATATTAATTACGTTATATTCACCTGTAACATGAAATCTAGGGAATCTGGATACGGAAGTATATTCAAGAAGTGGGAACCACAGATAAGTCAAGTTTCATGAATCTTACCTTAAACATATCTTGAAACAGTTGAGAAATGTGGTAAAGTTTAAGTGGACAAACATATCGACAATCTAGGTAAACAGTTTAAAGCTTAAAGTCATCTAAAGGTCAACGGTACTGGTGATATGTCTCAAACAACTGATATGATCCTTAGAAACGAATTCACAAAAATATGTCTGTAAATATGTTTGTACATAGTTTACATTGTTCTGTACATAGTATTTCAGCTTTATAGATTAAAATCAAAAAATATTTTCAGTGTGTTTTAGCATAAACTTACAAAAATACAAAAAGATTTTATTTCTACATTTTTTTCAGCAAACCAATGTTGGAGAACGGATATTCGAAGTCTGGTAAGATGCTAGAACTGGTGGGAATCTCTTTGACAACGGGCTGGGAGCTTATCTGTAAAATCTGAAAAGACAAAACAACAATAAGTTCATTAATTTGAAACTTTGATTTTGAAAATATCAACAGTTTGTTCGTAATGGATCAAACCGGGGTCATTAACTTGGACTCGGCAGACAAATCGGTTAACCAAGGTCATTAACTTGGACTTGGAAAGTTCACGGGTTAAAATGAAAAATTGAAAAAAGTTTGAAATTGTGGTTTGGCAAGTTCGGCCGAACTTGCTAAACAAATCATGTTTAACAAACAAGCAAGTTCGACCGAACTTGCAGATGGCTGTTTTTTCATATGTTCGCCCGAGCTTATCTGGGCTTTGTTAATGGGCTTGTAAGTTCACCCGAACTTACCTAGGTATAAATACCTGAGTAAGTTCGGCCGAACTCTTTCAACTGCTTTCAAAACCTCTGAGCGAACTTAAGCATATTTGAGAGATCTTATGATTTTGACACTTTTTAGTTGTTATTCTGCCAAATTTTCAATTGTTCTTGGTGATTTACACACCAACCACAATGGCTGAGGTAGTTATTTGGATATTGAACCGTAAATTGAACCTTTAATGAACAAACAAGATCTAAAACTTCAAATCTGATAGTTCTAGGTGTTTATGATCAAAATTGAACTCAAAATCATAATCAACACTTAAAATCGACCGTAAAATTGTGTTTAATTGGAATGTAATGGACTTTGGCATGTTAACAATCATTGAATTTGGGGAAGATGACAAGTTCAGCCGAACTTGTTGCTAAGTTCGACCGGACTTGCTTCAAAAGATCTTTTAAAAACTGATGCAAACATCTTCGACCGAACTTGAGTTTTAGAATTCTGAATTGTTTAGATTGTAAGTTCGCCCGAACTTATCTTTCATTATTGAACATGTGTTTAGAACATGTTCGGGCGAACTTGAAGAAATCAGAAAATTATAGCACATATCAAGTTCGCCCGAACTTGATATAAGTGTTAGAAAATTTTTGTGATTTTTTTCTCGATAAGCGTGCTAATTAATTTGCGTCATTTTTCAGGCACAGGTTCCAGCACGTGTAATCTCAGTAGAGTTCTCTAAAACTCACAATACGTGCATCACACTCGACATATCGATCTGTCATTCGCTAAAAGAATACGACAGTATACTGAAGTTTTTGGAGGAAAGTCCTATCCACAGAGCTATAACAGAGCGCATAGTGTCGTATCGATCACACATTGTTCATTTTTGGATGAACGCGAGTCTTAGTGAAGATGAGAAGACAATTACTTCTACTGTGCAAGTTGGTAATGAAGTTAAGCCGATTACTGTGACTAAAGATGATATTCAACGGATTCTGCAATTCAACGAGAACAAAGACGATCCAATTTATCTTGACGAGAAGATGGTCCGTGGTTGTTTCTTCCGTATGGGATATAAGGGGAGTGTGAATAAGCCGACGCTGAAGAAAGGGGAAGCGCCAAACCCCTACAAGCTCCCGATGCACGCCATAATTCATACATTTAGTCATCGCAAGGCAGGGTTGGATGATGTTCAAGATTACTTAGCTTGCATGGCAACGGCACTGATTCTGAAAAAGTCGTTTAACTTCTCAAAGTTAGTTTTCACACACATGTCGATGAACATGGAGGATTCTAGATTGTGTCTTTATCCAAGATTTGTTCAAATGTTGATTGACGAGAAGTATTGTAATATTGCACGAGATCCGAATGATGTGTTATACTTAGTTCATCTTGATGAGACCACAGTGAAGAAGCTCATAAAGTTTCAAAAGCAAGCTTCAGCTCCGGTTGCAAAGCCTGTTTTCGGAGCGATCAAAGATTCTAATTACATTGCGCCGCCAGACAACAAATGGAGAAAAGATGGTAGCGACGATGAGAAAGAGCTTAACGCTGAGAAGGAGTGGTTTAAAGAGTTCAAACCAAAGGCAAGGAGCGAATGGTTCTTAAAGGCAGAGGTTGATAAGCCTAAAAAGAAACGTGCTGCGAAGAAAGTCGAAACTATGCTTGTCAACGAAGATGAACCAGAGAATGTTGAAGCAGTTGCTGGATCAAGTGTTGCAGTTGTTATTGAGAGTCAAGAGACTGTGAAAACGACTCAAGACGATGTTATATCTGCTACTTCTGAAAACGAAGATGATTCTGATAAAGAAATTCCGGTGAAAGAACCAGAAAAGACTGAGGCAAAGATTAGAGCATAGAAAGAAAGAGAATTGGAGGCTAATTTTGATCCTAATGTAGAAAAAGAGTCCGATGAGGATAGGCCTAAGAAATCTAAACGTGTTAAGTCTGCAACTGTTTCATCGACAAAGACTACAGGGTCTCCTCAGACTAAAGGAAAGAGAAAGTCAAAGAAAGAGCAAAAGGCAGTAAGCAAAAGGTACAAAAGATCTTTGAAAAGCGCAGGAGTGACACAAAAACCTTCTGGCGCATATGAGAAAGGAGTTACACAAGAACCTCCTACACAAGAACCTCTTGTTGTTGATATAAGTGAAGCTGAACGTCCAGGAGTCACACAAGAACCTCCTGTGATTGTTGCATCGGAATCTGAAAGGCCAGGAGCTACACAAGAACCTCCTGCGTCTAGTTTTGTGGAAGTACCGATTATTCAATCGCCTGTTGCTCCAACGACTTCTGTTCCTGAAAGTTCTACTCCAAGGAAGTCAACACCAAAAGCTGCAACACTAAAGTCAACACCGAAGACTCCAGGAGGGTCTAATGTGTTTGGTGATATGCACAACGAGCCGGTAAGTCTGCAGGATCTAAAATATTTCTTCCCAGAAACAAATGTTGAATTTCTGGAAAAGCGCGTGAAGGCGTTAAAAGAAAAAGTAGCGCAGAATGAAGCTGAAAAAGCTGAAATGATTAACAAGATGAATCAAAACGTTGTCAAAAAAGAAATGTTGGACGACAAAGTGAAGGTGTTAGAGAATGAGCGTGAGTACTTTAAAGCGTTGATCGAAAGTTTGCAGGATGCAAATGAAAGAATGTAAACTGAGATAGCTGATCTGAAGTCTGTCCAAGTCCTAAATGATCAAAGATTCTCCAGGATGCAGAAAGTGTTATCTAATGCACTGGGTATCGACTTCATCAAAGAATATGATCGTCTAGATCAACAGGAAGCTAAAGAACGATCTGAGAAAGAATTGGCTGAGAGTGGCAAAGGTAAAGGAGTTGAAGGTGAAGCTCCTAAGTCTTCTGATGCTACAGAGAAACCAGTTGAAGATGTTTTGAAAGCTTCTGAGTCTGATATTCCAAAGGTTGACGAATCTGTCAAGCCTTCTGACCTATCACTGCTTCTGAAGAAAAAGACGATGAAGAAGCTGAGAAAGATGATAAAGAGGATGAAGAGGAAGGAGGTTACGAGGATTGGAATGTTGGTGATGATGATGATGATTACGATCAAGGTGGTGATGATTTTGATCAGGGTGGTACAAGTATAAAGATCACTGAAGCGAAAGTCTCTGAAGATTTTAACTTTACTTCACTTATGGATGACGAGTCAAATAAAATGGAAGATAAAAGTCAGGGGGAGTTAGGGAAGACAGGGCCTTCAGATGATATTGATGGGACAGATGGTGATCGATCTGCTAAGCCTATTACTGCAGTACCCACGAAGCCATTAATGTTGATGTTAGAACATAATGTGGAAGAAGGGGAGTACGTGCATAACTATTCGAAAGAAGATCTTGCCAGATTAGTTGAAGTTGAAGATGAAAGCTTAGAGTTTGATTTCGAGGAAGTTTTAAATGTTAACATATTTGAACCAAATGATTATCAGTATCAAAGACGATTTGAAGCTGACGAATACAATCGAGTAATTGTGTAAGATTGATCTCAGATGATGAAACAGATCAGAAAGCAAAGTACATTGGTCCTAATTCAGAAAGTTTTCCTACATTTGAGGAAATGTGTAAGCAGTTAGACGAAGACATGTTGAAGGAAAGACTTGCTGAATCAGTTCGAGAGGGTAAAGTTCCTAAGCCCATGACCAAAGAAGAAATAGCTCAAGCGAGGAAGTCTTGGTTCAAAGAGATGCCACGCGAACAAAAGTTTAGACGTCCACTAGCATTCTTTACCAGAGACAAAGATGTTTCTTTGGGGGATATTTTGAGTTGGGGATGGTTCAAAGAGCTGAACATATATGCAATCAAAAGGGAGTTTGGAGTGCAATACTTCAAATACCATGCTGATTTCAAGACATTACCGTATTGGGATGTGGAAGTGTTGGTTCAAACTGTGAATGTTACATACCACATGAAGGTGGCTGATCAGTTATTATGGAAAATGATCAAGTATGAAGCGGTGAAAGGATTCAATTACTGGAAGCCTTTTATTCCTAGCCGCAGAATCAAGACAAACAAGAAAACGGGAGAAAAGGACATAACGTTAATTGTGAAACGTCCAAGAGCCATGAGAAATATGCCATTTATGCCGATTGAACAAGACTTCTATCCATTGTTCAAGTGGTGGCAAATAGATCCAGCTACGTGTGAAGCTGTTATTGTGCTGAAGTTTGAAGAACATTTGGATATTACCAAGGAACAGGTTGAAGTGATGGGTTATCAGGGCATGAGGGGTTTATGGAGAGCGATTAGGATTCTAGATCCTATGTGGCTTGTGAACTGCTCGAGAGAAGATATTAAAACTTTGTTCTACAACAAGATTGTTTTTGAAGAACGTGAAAAGGTTCAAGCGATGCAGTATCAGAAAGTGGTTAATGTTTGCTATGCACGAGAAGTCAATTCTGGAAAACTATGGCAAACGAAGTGGAGAGAGTTAGAAAGAGTTGAGTTTTTAAAGGAGGAAAAAAGAAATGAGGCGATTAAAGAAAGAATGGAAAAAGCGGTAAGGCAAAGTTCTCTAAGAATGGCTAAGTTTAAAAGACCACCGCCAACTGATCAAACGCCTGATCCAAAGCAAGAACGACGAAGGAAGCCGTTCAAGAACTTCTTCGGTCGTGTGCGTTAATGTTTATATGAAGACAGAGTTTTGAAGACTGATAAAAGACGAAGACGATATCCAAGGGGGAGTATGTTGGTGCATAATGTCTATGTCTTAGTCTTATATCGAGTCTGTATAGTATAGAGCTGAATAGGCTATGTATAGGAAGTATTTATGTTTGTTTTAGCCAAGTTCGCCCATGATGTTCATGTAAATGCATGTTCGGCCGAACTTGCTTAAGCAAGTTAGGGCGAACTTTTGTCCCTAGGGGCGACCTTGCAACTCTATAAATACCTAGCTAGCCTCATTCATTTGTAACTTTTGCATTTTAGAGGCGAACCTGTCTCTGGTTGTAACCAGAACGTTTGATCAAAAAACTGACGATTAACTGATTAAATCTTGTCTATTGGTAAACACGACGTAATATTTCCGCTATTATGGACGTTAGATATCAAATTTAGGTTCCTTAGCATCGAGGATCGGTCCTACAACAAAGGTAGTTCCTAAGGACATAAAATCCTAACTTGGATTTTCTGGTATGCTTTATTCTCATACTTGTTTATCTTATTGACTTCACCCTGAACCTTGCAATTAAGGGTATATGACTTATTTACTTGGATTTAATCAGATTTTATCTATGATTATGATATACAAGAAATGGCAAATTTTTAACAACCTGAATTTTTCTAAATTCTTATAAGGTCAAACATATGATTTTTCACAAACAATCTATTTGAATGTGGAAACACAAGCATATCAAGTAAACTTTACCAAACAAATGAACAACACCAAGTATAGTCAAAAGGTTAAAATTTCTATTAAAACTCTGCGAAGGTTACCAAAATGCTCAACCCGAGCTTCACCAGTGATCCATGGCCCATCCACTTGGGTTGATACAGGGTGTTACTAATATTTTAAGTGCATGAAGGTTAAGAACGAAGGGTCGAAAAGGCTTCATCCTCCAAAAACAGAAGGATTTTGTTGATGCATTTTGTGTTCGTCACTTGTCAAGTAGGCTAGATTGAGCGTGTATTGAATATTGCATAGGTTAGAATCGAACACACGACAGATATACGGAGATTATAGTGTAGAAGGGAACAAGTTCGCTCGAACTTGACCTGTATTGGTCAAGTTCGCTCGAACTGATGTGCCTTTAGTCAAGTTCGCCCGAAATTGACTATAAAGGCCAAGTTCGCTTGAGAAGTGCATGTTGATGTCAAGTTCGGCCGAACTTGACATAGTCAAGTTCGCCCGAACTTTCCTCCACTCCAGCGAACTTGTCTCCCTATATATAGGTGTGTTGTTCATTTTGTCATTTGAGTTTTTGGCATCCCTACGTGGAGGTGCTTCCGGATTCTCTCAAGGAACTCTGGCAGCTGGACTTATAAAGATGTTACATTATCCTTAATCAAATTTTTGACCAAAACATAATTGACATTCAACCTTAGCATTGACGGGTGAATCGTACTAGGATCTTTAAATTGATAAAATAAGAAAGAAATTGATATGTTTGATGTTTAAATTAGTGAGTCTAGATGACTACGACAAACTTGGTGATTGCAGGTTGAAAGAGCTAAGGTGCAAAGAAGAAGCATGGAACAAATGAGAGCTTAAAATGGAAGGAAAACAGAGCATAAATGAAAAACAAAACTTACTGGAATTGAAGAATTAAGAAGATAACATGATAGAGGATGAAATTATGAGAACGTGGGTGAAAATAGGGAATAAAACGGAGTTGAAACGAGAAAGTTATGAAGAAAACAAAATTGCTTGGCTGCAGCTTACCGTAGCTTACGGTAGCTACCATAAGCTATGGTAGATCCTGACAAAAAATGTACTGTAAGACCGTTGATTTACACTGTAACTCACGGTGGAGGCAGACGCAAAAAGTGTAACTCCTTTTTATTGTTTGGTGGGTTGTGACTTTTAGTCATGTTATCATATGTTTTCGGTTCAGAGCTGTTTGGGGGCGAAATTAGGGTGACAAAACACCATTTTGGGCTTGTTTTTTTATTGCTTTTCCATATTTGATTCAAATATTGAAGTAATGATCAACCGAACAATGTGCGGCTAAGTTCTTGTATGTTTTCCCTCGGATTGTAAGGTTTCGAATTGAATGTTTGTGATTGTCTATGTTATTTCTGGGTTAGTTTTTAGTCTTTTGATTATCTTACTATGGTGATTATGAGTTTGATTTGTACTTGTTTATATTGTTGAATTTCGTATTGTAAACCCTCAGTTCTTGGTGCCATAGGCAATCGGAATTTATTGGGAGGGATTCGGGATTGGCTATACTAAACTAGTTATCGGGTTTGCGTTCTTGTAATCCAAGTACTTAGTCCCCTTTTATCACAATAAAACAAGCATTCGCGAACTTTATGTAGTTCATCTCATATTAACTTTCACATTATCATTCGTAGAAACCCGAAACCGAGGGAGAACATATCCTCTCATTTCTGAATTAAAATCTTGTTAAGTGAATTTTAGTTAAAATTAGTTTTAAAAACCAAACAACGAAATCATTGCATTCTAGTTTTAATTTAGTTATTTTACAAACTACTTAGCAAACACATTTTCCACAAACTCCATATGTTCGATACCCACTTACCACTATCTATTTAGTGTAATTGGTTTATTTTTGAGTGAGACTTCGACCTCACGTCAGGCATTCTTCCTAAAATCTCTTATTTTGGATTCATATGGCACTTTGATCTCCATGATAGCCTTGAGGACTCTTGAACGTTTCAAGAAAGGTATCATTTCTTTAAAGTGTGTGGCTTTCTTATGTTTCTCATTCAACAATGCAACAATGTTGTGCTTTGTATCCTTATCTTTAGGTTGAATTGGTTTCACCATTTTCTACAAAACAAAAATGTCATGCATAAATCCGACAATGAATAACAAACTGAACACTAAAACATATTTTTGCTCAAAACTGTCCACGTGCATGAGTCAGGCGTGCGCATGACTGTTTGAACAAAACGTGTGTATAATCATCTAGAGTAGTGCCTTCAACATTATGGTTGACCCGAGAACTACTTGTGTTACTAGCAGGGTTTGAACCAAATTGTGTTGGAGTGACAACAATTGGTCTTGGAATTTGGTATTGAGCCATACATTGTTGTTGTAAGTATGTTGTAGCCAATCATCTGTTGGTTCTGTTGTAAGTATGTTGTAGCCAATCATTATCTGTTGGTTCTGTAGGTAAGTTAAATGATATACTTTTGACATTGAACATGTTGTGCTTGAACTACGTGATTGATACTCAGTAGATGTACTCATCTGAGAGGACTTGCATACCCAACAAAATAACCTTCAATAGCTTTCACCCTAAACTTTCCGCAAGATCTATCACCGTACACAGAGAACGCGAATGATTCCAACCATTGAAGATCAGGTTTCCTCTTATTTAACAGTTCGAAACATGTTTTCCCGAATCTCTTAACCGTGAGAACTCTATCCAATGTGTAACAAGATGAGGTGACTCGTTCATTCCAAAAACTCACTAGTAGTTTTGAGTCTGCTAATATCGTCCTAGCCGTTTCAGTTAGGGTACAATTCTTTCGTTCAACAACACCATTTTGCTATGTCATATACAGTGCACTGAATTCATGAAGAATTCCTTTTTCATTTTAGAAATCAACATCTTTCCATTCTTGAATTTTGTACCATTGTCGCTTTGAATTCGTATGACCGGTAATTGGTACAAATTCTCTACTTTCAGAATCAAGGTCTTCAAATACTCAAAAGTATCATCTTTTGATTCTAAAAACATTACCCATGAGAATCTTGAGTGATCGTCTGTAACCACAAGGCAATATAAATTACCCGTGATACTTTTGACGTTTTACTGGTCCAAATAGATCCATATGATGTCTCTCGAGCGGTAATTTGATAGAATTAATCATATTTAGCAGATGTGACTTCTTTCTTTTCTTTTACTTTCTTGCAACTGATGCAATCGTCACGCATGTGAAAGCTTCGAATATTTACACCATTTACAAGTTGATTCTTCACTAAGTGGTTCATCTTTCTCAAGTGAATGTGCCCCATTCTCATGTGCCTTAAGATTGATTCCTTTTCTATTTCCTTTGTGACAAACACTGTGCAGTTTGAGTAGTAGTGGGTGTGTTGCTCATGTCGAGAACATAAAGATCATTTTCTCGATGAGCCCATGAGGATCCACTCTTTAGGAATTATAAATCCCAGTTTTAATATCATGAACTCTTTGTCATTGTAGTGTGCCGAAAAATTCTTATCAAAAATTTGCGAAACACTCAACAAATTATTCTCTAGTTCAGCGATGTAATTAACTTCTTATAACGAATTTGTGAAACACTCACAATATGCCTTCACCGACTATTCTCCCTCCTCGATTACAAGCAAATCCTATGTGGTGATAACTCTATTTATGAGGTGGAAGTTTAATATGAGTTAATTACTCGGATGGTCCTTGTGGTTTGCCTTTTTTTCACCTTTATTCCTCACCTTTCTAAAATAGCATGTATATTCCCTGTGGTTTGCTCATTTGTTACTCGAACAGTCCCCTGATTGGATGACAGTTAGTTTATAGCGTTAAGTCAATGTGAAATTACTAAACTACCCTTACTATTAAAAACACGAAAAACATAACGGAAATCAATATGGGACCCACCATCTTTCTTCCACACTTAATCACTTCCTTCTTAGTTCTTACTATGTTTATCCGTTAAACACCCTTGCACAACCCTTTCACCGGTCTTAATCACCAGTAAAACGAGTTCACGACCATCATCAATAAACCAACAACTCTTTCTATAATCGGATTTCTGAGACCATCAGTTCAACGATACCATTGCACAACACAAGTTGTTGACGGTGAGACGAATTCATTTATTAGAATAGTTTTAACATAGAAGATGATGAATATGGGGTGAGTGATACCAGATTTGCAATCTGATCTTGCAGTGATGAATCAGATATATGTAGCGATTTGGGGGGTGGGTTGGGTCGGGACAACGATAGTGTGGCGTTGGAAGTTGATACTTTTGCCAAGTCTTTTGAAAACCCTTTGTATGCAGCAACTGTCTACTATAGATGCATGTTGCTTGGGTCGAAAATTAACCGCTTATCTCAATTTCAGTTTCTATATCATTACATAGATGTAAGCTTCAGGTTTAATTGGAAGTTGAATTGAGTTGAGTTGTGCTTATCTAAAAATGTTGTTACAATTTGCGTTTGGTAAATGAAGTTTGAGTAATTAGGCTGGCTGAACCAAGCAAGCATGCTATTGTTGTTCCCAATTTTATCATATCAGGTCCAAACTGTTGGATTAGAGACAAACATAAACTTTGATAATGAATCGAATAAAGAGATGAGTTGAATATTTTTTATATTTATTCATTAACTAGAAAAGGGCTTTATATAGGCAAAACAGTACATCGTTCACCACCATCTGCCTCCTACAAGATTGATGATGGCTTTGAAGCTGACTTTCAGGGATTTAAGGATAACAGTGAAATTTATCAACCCTTGCTTTCTCTGCCCCCAAGCCCTTCCCTCCTGGTAACCATTTTTTCTAAAAGATTAAAGTCCATTGTTGTGACGAAAGAAGCTAGATCTGGAAAGTTAAAAACAAGTGGGCAGTGGTGTGGAGAAGGAGGGGTTGGGTTGGGTGGTGGAGGGGGTGGGCCCCACTTAAAAGAATTAATTAGATAGGGGTGGCACCACTTAAAAGAATTAATTAGATTATTATTATTATTATTATTATTATTATTATTATTATTATAATTATTATTATTATTATTATTATTATTATTATTATTATTATTATTAGAAGTGTGGGCAATTTAGTAATTTAACACTAATTTAACTGAGCCAACTAACTGTTATCCAATCACCGGAGTAACAAATGAGCAAACCATAGGGAACATACATGTTATTTTAGAAAGTTGAGGACTAAAGGTGACAAAAAGGCAAATCACAAAAACCATCAGAGCAATTAAGTCTATTAATATATTTTGATCCAAATATGCCGTTAAAAAAACACTTTTGAATAAAATAATTTATGACAATTTATGTGTGCAACTCCCTATGTGGTAATAAATGTATTCCCTCTATTATGAGGTGGAAGTTTAAATCCACGGAAGATGAAGTATAGAAGTATTTAGTAATATGTTAGTTTTTCATCACGGAAGATGAAAGTATAGAAATATTTAGTAATATGTAAGTTTGTCATTAAAAACGCTTAGAAATGTTTTAAAAGTTTTTTCTGGCCTATTTAACAATTATTTGTCAAATAACTTAATAAATGGTCCACGTTAGCAATTAGTAAAGGAAGGTTAAAGAACTTGCATAAAAACAAAGGGTTTATAGAATCTAAAATTTATTAGTAATTAGGGTCAGGATATACTAGGAAGTTTCTATGGGTAGGAAAGATAGGAAGTAATCTTGACCATCTATTTAATAATCAAGGGCTAAGATTAAATTGGTGGAATTGAAGGAAGAAAAGGAAGCGCGTGAGTTTGTTGAGGGGCATTGTAGTCAATCCAAGGTAATAGTGTAGGACCGATCCTCAATGCTTAGGAACCTAAATTTGATATCTAACGTCCATAATAGCGGAAATATTACGACGTGTTTACCAATAGACAAGAATTAATCAGTTAAACGTCAGTTTTATAGATCAAACATTCTGGTTACAAACTGACAGAGCTTCGCCTCTGAAATGCCAAAGTTACAAATGAGACTCTCAAGCTAGGTATTTATAGACCAGCAAGTTCGACCCAAGGAGGTGAAAGTTCGCCCGAACTTGCCTATGCAAGTTCACCCGAACATGCCTGAACATGTGAACCATGGCCGAACTTGGCTAAGACATATTATAAATAATTCACTATCTAGCCTATCCAGCTCTATACAATACAGACTCGATAATAGAAGAAGACATAGACATTATGCACCAACAGACTCCCCCTTGGATATCGTCTTCGTCTTTTATCAGTCTTCAAAACTCTGTCTTCATATAAACGTTAACGCACACGACCGAAGAAGTTCTTGTACGGCTTCCTTCGTCGTTCTTGTTTCGGATCCGGCGTCTGATCAGTTGGCGGTGGTCTTTTAAAGTTAGCCATTCTGAGCGAACTTTGCCTTACGGCTTTTTCCATTCTTTCTTTGATCGCCTCATTTGTGGTTTCTTCTTTTATAAACTCAACTCTCTCCAGATCCCTCCACTTCGTCTGCCACATCTTTCCTGAATTTACTTCACGTGTATAGCAAACTTTAACAACTTTTTGATACTGCAACGCCTGTACCTTTTCTCTTTCTTTAAAAACAATCTTGCTGTAGAAAAGGCGTTTTATATCTTCTCTTGAGTAGTTAATCAACCACATAGGATCTAGAATCCTTATAGTCCTCCACAAACCTCTCATACCCTGATGACCCATCACTTCAACTCGTTCTTTAGCAATATCCAGATGATCTTCAAATTTTAACACAATCACTACTTCACAAGTAACTGGATCTATCTGCCACCACTTAAATAAAGTATAAAAGTTCTGTTCAATCGGCATAAGTGGCATATTTCTCATGGCTCTAGGACGTTTCATAATTAACGTTATGTCCTCTTCCCCTGTAACCTTATTGATCTTTATTCTTTGTCTCGGAATAAACGGCTTCCAGTGATTCCAACCTTTAACAGCTTCGTACTTAATCATCTTTCGCAACAACTGATCAACTGTCTTCATATGATAAGTAACATTCACTGTTTGCACTAACTCTTCCTATCCCAATACGGCAATGTCTTGAAATCAGCAAGATATTTGAAGTACTGCACTCCAAATTCCTTTTTGATTGCATATACATTGAGCTCTTTAAACCAACCCCAACTCAGTATATCTCCCAAAGAAACATCTTTATTTCTGGTGAAGAATGCTAGTGGACGTCGAAACTTACGTTCACATGGCATCTCCTTGAACCAGGACTTTTTTCGCTTCAGCTATCTCTTCTTTGGACTCGGTTTAGGAATCTTTCCTTCTCGTAGCTCTTCAGCAATATTATCTTTCAACATATCTTCATTAAGCTGTTTATACATGTCTTCAAATGTAGGAAAACTTTCTGAATTCTGACCGACGTACTTAGCTTTCTGATCTGATTCATCATCTGAGGACCAATCTTCAACTATTACTCGATTGTACTCATCAGCTTCAAATCTTCTCTCATACTGATACTCTTTCAGTTCAAATGTGTCAACATTCATAACTTCCTCAAAATCAAACTCTAAGTTCTCAGCTCTTTAACTTCAACTAGTTTCGCCAGATCTTCTTTTGAGTAATTATGTACAAACTCACCTTCTTCCACATTATGTTCCAACATTAGTATTAAAGGCTTCGTAGGTACTGCAGTCACAGGCTTTGCAGAATGATCAATATATAACAAATCAATATCTTCATCAGTTGGCCCTTTTTGCCCTGACTCCCCTGGCTTTTATCTTCCATCCTATTCGACTCATCGTTCATAAGATCAGAAAAATCAAGCTCATCAGATACTTTAGCTTCATTGATCTTTAAACCTGTACCTCCCTGATCAAAATCATCATCTCCTTGATCAAAGTCATCGTCATCATCCCCAACATTCCAATCCTCATAACATTCTTCCTCTTCGTCTTCATTCTTATCTTCCTTTTTGGCTTCTTCATTGTCTTTTTCTTCAGTAACAACGATAGAATCGGAAGGCTTGACAGATTCATCAACCTTTTGTATATCAAACTCAGAAGCTTCCGAAATATCTTCAATTGGTTTCTCAGGAATATCAGAAGATTTCTCAGCAGTAGATTTAGGGGCTTCACCCTCAACCTGCTTCCCTTTACCACTTTTAGCTAACTCTTTCTCAGCACGTTCTTTTTCTTCTTGACGATCCAGACGATCGTATTCAGCAATGAAATCAATATTCAGATTGTTGGCTAACACTTTTTTTAATCTGTTGAATCTTTGATCGTTTAATGCTTGGATAGTCTTTAGATCAGCTATTTCAGTTTGCAACTTCTCATTTGCGTCTTGCAAACTCTCAATTAGTGTTTTGAAATGCTCACGTTCATTGTCTAACACCTTCACTTTATCGTCTAAAATTTCTTTCTCAACAGCACTTTGATTTATCTTCTGAATAAGCTCAGCTTTCTCGACTTCATTTTGTGCCACTTTTTCTTCTAACACCTTCACACATTTTTCTAATATCTCAGCATTAGTTTCTGGAAAAAACTCATCCAAGTCTTCGAGACTGATTGGACCGTGTGGCATATCACCAAACATACGTCCCCTAGGTGTCTTTGGTGTTGAATCTTTCTGTGTTGCAGTTTTTGGTGTTGACTTCTTAGGCGTAGAACCTTCAGGAACAGAAGTCTTTGGAGCAGTAGGAGATTCAGCAATAGGAACTTCAACAAATCCAGACACAGGAGGTTCTTGTGTAACTCCTGGCCTTTCTGCTTCAGCATGAACAATAACAGGAGGTTCTTGTGTGGCTCCTTTTTCCTGAGCACCAGAAAGTTCTTGTGTGGCTTCTGTGCTTTTCACCTTACTTTTATACCTCTTGCTCACAGCTTTCTGAGCTTTCTTTGCTTTTCGTTTCCCTTTGGTATGAGGTGACCCTGTAGTCTTCTTAAAAATTTCGATTGCTAGAGTCTTTGTATGTTTAGACTTTTTCTTCGGTCTCTCCTCGTCAGATTCCTTTTCAGTGTTAGGATAAAATCCGCATCCAATTTTCTTTTTTTTCTGCTCTAATCTCTGCCTCAGTCTTTTCAGGCTCTTTCGCAGGAGTTTCTTTATCAGAATCTTCATTTTCTGAAGTAGCAGATATTACATCATCATGAGTTGATTTCACAGTTTCTTGACTTTCAATCACACCCGCAGCGCTAGATCCAGCAACTGCTTCAACATTTTCAGGTTCTTCCTAATCAACAAGCATTGTTTCAACTTTCTTTGACGCTCGCTTCTTTTTCGGTTTATCAGCTTCAGCCTTCAAAAACCATTCACTCCTTGCCTTAGGTTTGAATTCCTTAAACCATTCTCGTTCAGCATGAAGTTCTTTCTCATCGTCACTACCATCTTTTCTCTATTTGTTGTCTGGCGGCGAAATATAGTTAGAATCTTTAAAGGCTTCGAATACGGGCTTGGGCAACAGGAGCTGAAGCTTGCTTTTGGAACTTGATAAGCTTCTTCACAGTCGTTTCGTCAAGATGAACTAGATAAAGAACGTCATTCGGATCTCGAGCAATGTTGGCATACTTTTCGTCAGTCAACATCTGAATAAACCTTGGATATAAACACAATCTCATATCCTCCATGTTCTTTGACATGTGAGTAAAAACTAACTTTGAAACGTTGAACGGCTTTTTCAAAATAAGCGTCGTTGCCATGCTAGCCAAATAATCATGTACATCATCCAAACCGGCTTTGTGATGGCTAAATGTATGAATTAACGCATGAATCAGAAGCTTGTAGGGGTTAGGCACTTCCCCTTTCTTCAGCGTCGGTTTGTTTACACTTCCTTTGTAGCCCATGCGAAAGAAACAGCCATGGACCATCTTTTCGTCTAGATGAATCGGATCATCTTCTTTATCATTGAAATGCAAAATTCTTCGAATATCATCTTCAGTCACGCTAATCGGCTTAACTTCATTGCCCACTTGCATTGTAGAAATAATCGTCTTCTCATCAGCGCTTAAACTCGCATTCATCCAGAAATGAACAACATGTGATCGATATGATACTTTGCGCTCTGTAATTGCTCGGCGAATATGACTATCTTCGAGAAATTTCAAAATACTGTCATACTCCTTCAGTGACGGACAGATCGTTTTATCGGGTGTAATACACATATTGTGAGTCTTTGAAAACTCAACATAGATAACACGCGCTGGAATCTGTGCCTGAAAAATGACGCAAAAACAATTAGCACGTTTTTTGAGAAAAGTTAATAAAATTTCTAACACTTTTATTCAAGTTCGGGCGAACTTGATTAGTGTTACGAAATTCTGAAGTGCACAAGTTCGCCCGGACATGTAACAAACATGTTCAACATATTCAAATGCAAGTTCGGGCGAACTTACATTCTTTTCAGATTTTAACAACTAAGTTCGGTCGAAGATGTCTCATTTCCTTTTATTTAGTTTTGGACAAGTCCGGTCGAACATGCATTAGTTTCTCAGTGGATTTTGATGCAAGTTCGGTCGAACTTGACAACAAGTTCGGCCGAACTTGTCGTCTTCCCCAAAATCCAAACTTGTTCAACATATTCAATCAGTCGTTTCATTCTAATCAAAACAAGTTACCCGGTCGATTTTATGTGTGGATTAAGGATTTATGTTCAATTTTGTCCAACAACACCTATAACAATCAGATTTTAAACTTTTCAGATCCATTCGGTTAGTTTAAGGTTTAAACACGGATTAAACTCCAATGTCTCACCTTAGTCATGGTAATTGGTGTGTAAATCACCAAAATCGGACTACAATCGGGCAGAATAATGACTCAAAAGTGTCAATTTCGCTCAAAAGCTCTCGAGTTCAAGTTCGCTCAGAGTATTAGGTTTGTGTAGAAGTGAGTTCGGCCGAACTTACTTAGGTATTTATACCTAGGTAAGTTCGGGCGAACTTGCAAAGCCCATTACTAAAACCCAACAATGTTCGAGCGAACTTATTAAAAGTAATAATCAGCCATCTGCAAGTTCGGTCGAACTTGCTGTTTGTGAAACTTGATATTGTTTACAAGTTCGGCTAGAATTACCAAACCACAAATTTTAAATTTTAAAAAAGTTTCATTTTAACCCCTGAACTTTCCAACTTTTTTACAAGTTATGAAAATCCACTCAGTTGACCAAGTCCAAGCTAATGACCTTGGTTAACCGATTTGTCTGCCGAGTCCAAGTTAATGACCCCGGTTTGACTCGTTACAAACAAACTGTTAATATTTTCAAAATCAAAGTTTCAAATTAATGAAATTTTTATCATTTTGATTTTTCAGATTTAACAGATTAGCTCCCAGCCCGTAGTCAAAGAGATTCCCACCAGTTCTAGCACCTTACCAGACTTCGAAGATCCGTTCTCCAACATTGGTTTGCTGAAAACAATGTAGAAATTAAATCTTTTGAATTTTTTTTGTAAGTTTATGCTAAAACTCACCGAAAATCTTTTTGATTATTTAATCTGTAAAACTGAGATATAATGTAATAAGCAATGTAAACTATGTACATACATATTTACAGACATATTTTTGTGAATTTGTGTCTAAGGATCATATCAGTTGTTTGAGACATATCACCAGTACCATTGACCTTTAACAAACTTTTAAGTTTTAAACTCGCTTACTTAGATTGTCGATATGTTTGTCCACTTAAGCTTTACCACATTTTTCAACTGTTTCAAGATATGTTAAGATAGAATTCATGAAACTTGACTTATTTGTGGTTCCCACTTCTTGAATATACTCCCGTATCCATATTCCCTAGATTTCATCTTACAGGTGAATTTAGCGTAATTGATATCTCTATCTGGGTTGTGCGAGACCTTGAGAGCTCAGGTTAGTACTACCGTACAAACAAAGAGATGAAGGCTCGTCTTTAAGGAGTGTTCCACTTAAGGAATCTTTTTAGCATTGCAAATGATTAAATCTTTCGATTCTTTTCAAAATTGCATGCAGTTTGGAGATTTAAAGTGAAAGTATTATAGAAGTTCTAGGCCATTGCTTCCGCAAAATCAGAAGAACTTGTATAATACCCCAGATATCAACTATCTATAAAGACCTCGTATCTCAGAATCAGGCAATCTTTCAAACAAAATTTCGGAGTACTAAGTCCATATATCCAAGATGTGTTAATCCACAAGATTAAGCAGCTGTAAAATTTAGTTTATATCTTGAAAACAGTTTACTGAACGTGTTAAGCCTATCGACACATCCACAGTAAGACTCGTTTATCACTTTTAAACTTTACATTTCTTTAGCATACTGTGATAGTCCACTGATGTACTATCATTTCCTTTTATGACACTGAACCCTTTAAAGACCTCGTATCTCAGAATCAGGCAATCGTTCAAACGAAATTTCAGAGTACTAAGTCCATATATCCAAGATGTGTTAATTCATAAGATTAAGCAATTATAAAATTTAGTTTATATCACGAAAACAGTTTATTGAACGTGTTAAGCCTATCGACACATCCACAGTAAGACTCGTTTATCAGTTTTAAACTTTACATTTCTTTAGCATACTGTGATAGTCCACTGATGTACTATCATTTCCTTTTATGAACTGAACCCTTTTTGTCTTTTTCAATGTTTTTGTAAATTAGAATTTTTGAATGTTTTTGGATTTTAAAATTTTCGAATGTTTTTGTATTTTCTCTAACATTTCTCCCCCTAAAATCAAAAACATATTTTTGGATTTTAGTTTTTAATAAAATTCTAAATTAGAAGATATTTACAAATCAATGAGGATCACGTGAACTCGTCGTCCGATCCGTATTCAACCTCAGCGTCCGCACCTGTAAGCGAATTTTTCATACCATTAATTCTCAGTAAGTATTTAAATCGTGACAAAGAAAATTGTTTGGTATAAAAATCAGCCTTTTGTTCGTCAGTGTGGATTTTTTCTATTCGTACCAACTTCTTCTCGTAGCAGTCACGGATGAAGTGGTAACGTATTTCAATGTGTTTTGTGCGTGAGTGATGAACCGGATTTTTAGTAATAATGATGGATGCCTTGTTATCAACATATAGCGGAGTGTCTAGAAATTGCAGACCATGGTCTCTCATCTGCTGTTGAATCCACAGAATCTGTGAACAACAGCTGGAGGCCGAGATATACTCAGCTTCATAGGTAGAGAGAGTGACCGTAGTCTTTTTCTTACACTGCCAGGTTACCATTCTTGTTCCGAAGAACTGGCATCCCCCTGTAGTTTATTTGGAGTTCAACTTATCTACACCAAAATCGGAATCAGCATAGCCTGTGAGGTCAAAATTGTCGTTCTTCGGGTACCACAAGCCGGTGCTTGGGCATCCTTTCAGATATCTGAAGATACGCTTCACGATCTACATGTGTAAGATCCTCGGGCTTGACTGATATCTAGCGCATAGGCAGGTTGTATACATAATATCTGGGTGTGATGCCGTCAGATACATCAGTGATCCAATCATCGATCTGTATAACGTCTCGTCAACTTTGGCTCCAGTCTCGTCAACACAAATACCGTGATTGAGAGCAAGAGGCGTAGATAGAGGCTTCAAGCTTTCCATTCCAAGCTTCTTCAAGAGGTCGTGAACATACTTAGTCTGGTGAATGAAAATACCATCCGGAAGCTGATCTACTTGCAAACCAAGAAAGAACTTCATTTCGCCCATAGAGGACATTTCGAATTTCTTTTTCATGATTCTCTCAAACTCCTTGCAGAGACTATCGTTTGTAGATCCAAATATGATGTCGTCAACGTAGATTTGAACTATAATTAGATGGCCATCAACTTCTCTGGTGAAAGAGTACTATCCACAGTTCCTCTGATAAAGCCGTTTCCGACGAGATGTTGCGATAACGTCTCGTACCAAGCTCTTGGGGCTTGGTGTAGTCCGTAGAGTGCTTTATCCAGCAGGTACGCTTTCTTCTTGTTAAGTGGATCAATAAACCCTGGTGGTTGTCCAACATACACCTTTTCGCGTAATTTGTTGTACAGAAAAGCCGATTTGACATCCAATTGATAGACCTTAAATCCTTTCCATGATGCGAAAGCTAGAAAAATTCGAATAGATTCCAATAGAGCTACTGGTGCATAGACTTCCGTGTAGTCTATCCCTTCCTGCTAGTGAAATCCCTTGACAACAAGCCTAGCTTTGTTACGAACAATAACCCCTCTATCATCACGTTTACACTTAAAGACCCATTTTGTATCAATTGCTTTCTGATTTTCTGGTAGGTCTTCAAGCATCCACACACCCAACTTCTCAAACTGCAATTCTTCTTGCATTGCTTGTACTCAGTTTTCATCGGCTAATGCTTCATTAACTGTCTTAGGCTCAATCTGAGAGATGAAACATGAATAGAAACAATAGTTCTGGGATGTAGCAACGCGTCTGTAGAAACAACTGAGTGCTTTATTAATTTGTCCTCGAGTTCTAACACCAGTTTGAAGTTCTCCGATAATATTTGTTGACGGATGATAGGAATATGAATGCGGCAATTCTTCACTTGGAACATCTACTGAGTTTTGTTGATTCGTGATGTTGAGACCAACAACCAATTCAATGTTTGGAGAGCTTGATGAAGCTTCATTTCTATTGTTCGGGATTGCAGATTGATTAAGAAGACTTGTTATCTGCTCCACTTCTTCATCTGAAGAAGATGATTCCCCATCAATATCAAATGTTGGTGCTTCATCTGAATCAGAATTTTGATTCTGAGGCATACTGGGCTCCGTTGTTGTATTCACTGGTTCAGTAGAGGCAGTTCTTGGAAGAGTAGCAGGTGTTGATAATGTTTCAGAAACATTTTCAGCCGGAACACCACTATTGTTTGAACTTGCGCCAGAAGAAGAAGATGGATCCAATGTTTGTTAATTAACCACAATTGGTCGAACAATTTGTTCTTAATTCGCTGACTGGTGAAGATAATATAACGCTGCAACTTCTTCGTCAGTTGGTTCTTCGGGCAAGTCAAATGACTTCCAAAGGTCTTGATAGTTAAACAGCCACGCGTCACCTTTCCTTTGAATAGGATCTGTGTAATTGAAACAATCCACGTGCTGTGCTTCAATAACCTTTCTCAGTGAAGGAACATATACTCTTCTTAACGGACTCACATATCCGACAAAGAAACCTTCAAGAGATTTAGCTTCGAATTTACCATCTTGGTCTATTACGGTACATGGTGCACTGAATGGTTCTAAGAACTTCAAATTTGGCTTCCGTCGGTTTATCATCTCAAAACATGTTTTCTTTGTTGGTTTGACAGTGAGAACCCTGTTTAGCATGTAGCAAGCCGCAGCAACCGCTTCACTCCGTAAGTTGCTAGGAAGTTTAGAATCTGCAAGCATGGTTCTCGCAGTTTCAATCAAAGTTCTGTTTTTCCGTTAAGCTACTCCGTTTTGCTGTGGAGTATAGAGAGCACTAAACTCGTGCAAAATCCCTTTTGCGTTGCAGAATTCCTTCATTTTGTTATTCTTAAACTCTGTGCCGTTGTCACTTCTAATGCGTCTCACCGACAGATGATAAAGATTCTCGAGTTTCTTGAATAGAATAACCAAGTTCTCAAACGTTTCGTCTTTTGATTCTTGAAAGAATACCCACGAATATCTCGAATAGTCATCTGTCACGACCAAGCAATATAAATCTCCTGAGATGCTTCGAACATTTACAGGACCAAATAAGTCCATGTGGAGACGTTCTAATGGCAACTTGATTGAGTTTAGAATTTTCTTCGGATGAGATTTCTTGATCTGCTTTCCCTTCTTGCATTCCAAGCAATGATCAGACATCTGAAAACTTCGAAGATTTACGCCTTCTACAAGATCATTATGAACCAAGAAATTCATTTTTCGCAAATGAATAAGAATAGAATCTTTTTCAGTAGCCTTTGATACAAAACATTGTGCTAATTTAGATGAAGTGGTAGCAACACCCATATCAAGAACATATAAATCATTCTCTCGTGGTGCTCACATTAGAATCCACTCATCTGGTATTTTGAATCCCTGCTTCAAGATAATACACTCCTTGTCGTTGAAATGAACTGTAAATTTCTTGTCATAAATCTGCGATATACTCAGAAGATTGTTTCAGTTCTGCAATATAGTTCATGCAATCAAATGAAACTACGCCATTGGAGAGTTTTCCCTAGGCGACTATCCTTCCACCTTGATTTCCTGCAAATCCAACATATCCACCATTGATAGCTTCAATGTCGAATAGCAATGCTTTCATTCCCGTCATGTGCCTGGATGCTCCACTATCCAAAATCCACTTTGAAAGTACGGATCTCTGGAGTCCCTGCACATTTTAAACAAACTATTTAAAAAGCGAGACCCAAGCCTTTTTGGTCTTGGGTTGAATTGAATAAGCATCTTCAAAATCAAATTCACAATCATAAACGTCATCAAAATCAAATTCTTCATCTGTTTCAACAATGTTAATGTTTGAAAATTTCACTTTTTTCTTATCTTTTACAGATTTGACATTATCGTTCTTGATTTCTGTTTTAACTTCTTTCACATTCTCACTAGTCTTCACCTGCTCAAACTTAGTGATTTCAGACTTTGATTCTTTTGTGTTGTCAGTCTTTACTAGCTCAGACTTATCAACACCAGATGTTGTTGACCTTTTCTTGGCAATCCAGGTTTGAGATTTGACATTAGCCTTTTTGATGTAAAACTTGTTTTCATTAGACCTAGATGTTTCACTTTTTTCGAAAATGGAAATTTCAAAAGTCTTTTCAGACTTTGGTTTAACCTGTGGTTTTGATTCATTTCGTTTCAAAATCTTTACAGGTTTTGCAAACACTGGTTGCTTTGGTTTAACAACATTAGAATCTTCTTTTCTTTGAAGATAAGCCGGTTTTGATTTCGGACATTTTCGTGCCATATGACCAATTTCATTGCACTTGAAACATGTCCGATTATCAAGTGGATGTCCTTTAACAGGCGGTTTTACCCTACTTGAAGTTTTGACACCACTTGTAACCTTGGTTTTATCTCGAATTTCTTTCTCCTTCTTGAACTCATCATTTGACTGTTTACCAATCAAATTCTCCTCATGAACTGTACTCGTCCCATATATAAAATTCATGTTTTTGTTTTTATATTCATGAAATGGTGATGGTTTCTTTACAGATTCATCAGTTTCTTCTTCTAAACCCAACACCGCTCTCCGGTTTTTCGGATGATCACCACCGTTTCTTCGGTAATTGTTTCTTTTAGGTCTGGAATAGAATTTTCGTTCATTGATTACTAATTCCTCTGATGTGACTTCCACGAGTTTAAAAAAATTATCTAGCAATTCTTCCTTCACATTCTGAATCGGGAAACTGTCATCAAAGTATAGTCTGTAACATTTGTAAAAATCGGGTTTTCAAAACCCGCTCCGTTTTGTAATCGAATATCAAGTTATAAAAGTTACGTCGAATATTTATGATTATTTTGATTTAAAACGATACATAATTAATAAATAAACTAAAATATAAAAATTATATTTGATAAAAAGTTAAAAGAAAATAAATAAAAAAATTATGATGCTGCCGGGACTCGAACACGGGTCAGCCAAGACACACTTCAGCGACTTAACACACACTCACAAGACCACTCCGCCACGTTGTGTTTTCTGCTAACTCTAGGAACACAAATGACATTTATACACAAACCCAGTTAAAACCGGTTGCGCCATCTGAGAAACGGTAATCGGCAAACCAATCGTCAATTCGTTGTTTATTCACACATTCAGTTTATAACCGATGCACCGACGGTTTTTAATCAAATCGGAATTGATTAAACATAAAGCCTCATCATTATCGGTTTTTAAAACCGAAAAATCATCAAGTCCAGAGTTCTTCAACTTCAGACCACTCTCGCGACTCAGAGATATCATACCAATACTCCATTTCATTTTCGTCGCATTTTCAGACCATCAGAACGCCTGAATCAGCTCGCCGGAATTTTCTGCAAAAGTCGCCGGAAAACCGTATTCAACTCAAACCGGTAAAATACCTCTACTTTACTGTTTCAATCAATTGTTAGAACCTTACTAACATTAACCCATCGCTCATAATCAACCACAGACGACATTGCTGGACTTTCTGTTTTCACCGGAAAACTTCTGGAATTGTCGGAAACTCGTTGATTACCAGTATGCTCATTCCAACGTGCTGATAATCAATACTCATTAGTTCAATTTCACATCTAATCCCTTAAACTTGTTAATTGATTCTCACAGCCGAAGGTTCCAAAAACAGAGCCGACGAGTTTCGCCGGATTCTCTGAAGAAGACGATCTGTTCGGTATCTTCTTTCCCCAAACTTTTCGGTTCAATGCATTCAAATTGGTCATCATGTTCATTAACTAAATTAATCGCGTATCAGTTGTTTTGATTGAAAATAGCCTTAAACTCACAAAAATCAATTTAATTTAAAAATCAATTAAAAATACTTAAAAATAACATTTTTAAAGATAGAAAATCGCCTTGAACTCACAAAAATATATCTAAAAATTTCATTAAAATCCTTAATAAAATCCACTCGTTTAATATATTTTTCCGTTATTATTTAGGTTAGTATTTCTCGTTGTTCCGCTCATCTAATTCGTGCGCATCTCACCATCTCCAATCCAACGCACCCAATGTGAGTGAATCTTTACAAATTCCCCGTTTTATCACGTTTTGGGGTGTATCATGTGTCTTGATATATATATACTATGCTTAAACCATTGTGCATACATCATATCATGAACTAGTGTATTCAGTTTGTTTCCTATTGTGTTGTTATTGTTGGATGCAAGTTTATTTTTTTCAGTACATGCAATTTCATAGGCCGCCGCTCCCCATTACATTATGAGCGTTGAGCATGTTCCCCATTTCATTATGAGGTTGAACCTGGCGTGCCCACATACGATCGGCTCCGTTTGATTGAGCCTTGATCGCACAGACATTTTCATTTTCTGTACATGCAATACGATCGGCTCCGTTTGATTGAGCCTTGATCGCACAGTTTCATTTATGTTATTTACAGTATGATGTTGGTATGTTCATGTATGCTGTCATGTGTTATTGTATGTTATAGTTGTGACTGCTATTTGCCATTGCTTGATTATTTACATTTGCTCATCTATGATTATGCACAATTTTTCATTTATAAACTAACAAGTAATTCATTAATAAATGTTTATCTAATAAGGTTCACTCGCCAACTTATGTTGACCCAAAAACCCCCATTTTACACATGATACAGGTGAACCAGCAGCAGCTAGGAACACATAGGACTTGGACTAGAAGAATAAAATGATTTAGAGTTGGGATTGTTATGTTTGGTTTATTTTCTTTGTATTGAATGAACATGTTTGGATTTTTGGAAATGTAACTTTTATTTTATTGAATATGAAACATATTAGTAAATGTCATGAGCTTTGGTGATAACCCAATTATGCCCTGACTTTTATTCCGCTGCGGGTCGGGGTGTGGACAGATTGGTATCAGAGCCATGACTATAGGGATATATGATAGGTTATTAGACCCTTAGAGCCTATACTATAGTCGATCAGAAACTTATAAGATTTTTGTGTGTTATATGCCAAATTTCATGGTGATTATATGTTTTATGTTAAATGTTACATCTGATATTGTGCAAGCATGTTCATAAGTATGTATTATCATATAATGCCTATCATGAATCATATGCTCATAACATATCACATCCATGAAAGCACACACCACATCATGATTGCTTTTAAAATGATTTTCGTGTTTTCAAATCTCATCAAAGTGAGTTCTCATGACGGGCATGTAGTAACTGGAAGGGTACCAGTACCGGTAGTCAGAACGTCCTGTCTAGGCTGGCATTCGTATAAATCCAAAATAAAGGACCAGTTTGCCTACTTGGGGACTAACGATGAGAGTACGAAGTACCTATTAGGCCAAAGCATGCTATACCAAACGTCGTGTGAGCTAACCCCACTTTGAGTTGTCATTGTGTCTACACCTGGACACGTTCCGACCAAACATCTCATGAACATATTTTGTGGTTTGCATTCGGGGGATGCGAGTGTTAAATTGCCAATACTAATGTGAATCCTACCAAGCCAATAGCCATGGGGGCCCACATGACTATGTAGGTGAAGGTATGGGGGACACTTGAGGCCCAACATGACCCAAGACATCCTATGGATGTAGTTGCATTATTGATATTTATTATATTTTCATTTTCTTAAAGACACATGACACCTAAAAAGACACCATAAACTCACAATCTTCTCATTTTATGATCCTGTAGATGTCGTCTAGACAGCAACGAAGGGGTAAAAGATCGGGAAGGTCTCAGGAACGTTTGGACACTCATATCGCGAAACAAATGGCCACGATACTGCCTGACATTGTGGTCCAAGTACAACAAGCCCTTGCTACAAATCCTACTAACCCACCCCAACAACAGGATCAGAACATCGACAACCCTCCTACCAGCAAGTGCTCTTACAAACATTTTAAGTCCTGTGATCCTCCTAAATTTGAAGGGACCGAGGGTGTCACTGCTCTCCTACATTGGTTCGAGGAGATGGAAAACACCTTTCTAAACTGCGATTGTCCTGAGGATCGCAAGGTTAGATATGCCACCGGGAGACTATTTGGGGTAGCTCTCACTTGGTGGAACACTGAGAAAGGGAAGAGGGGAACTGAAGATGCGATGGCCTTAACTTGGGAGGAGTTAAGGGAAATCATGACTAGGCGTTTCTGTCCTAGAAGTGAAATTAAAAAGCTGGAGGACGAATTTCATTCTCTAAAGCAAAAGGAGGGTGATCACACTACATATAACAAGAGGTTCTTGGAGTTGAACCAAATGGTTCCAAATTTGTTCACCCCAACCTATCGTCTGATCGAGCACTATATTCGAGGACTTCCCTCGAAAATCCAAGATTCAGTTCTCAGCGTTTCACCAGTAACACTTGAAGCTGCTATGGAGTTAGCAACTGAACTGACCGAAAACCGAATTCGCAACGGGAAGTTCAAAGAAGAGAAGAAGAAAGCCCCTGTTGAGGGACAAACTTCAAACCACCCCATTCCTTCCTCTAAGTTCGCTAATAAGAGGAAGCGCAACACCAGAAATTTTGCAGTTACTCAAACCAACTCCCCTATTCCTGCTGCACCCATTACTCAAGTCACTCCTTCACCCGCACCATACAGAAGACCCTACACAGGCCCGTTACCAAAATGTAACCGTTGCCAATATCACCATTCCCCTGATCATCCTTGTCAATATTGCACCGGCTGCGGTCGCGCGGGTCATAATGTTCAAACTTGCCGCATGCCTCAACGAACGAACCGCCATCAACCTATAACCCAAACCCACCAACAAATAATGGGCCAAGGCCAACAACCCCTACTACCACCCACTCAACATTTAGCCCAAACATATTACCAACCCAATTATCCTATGGGTCAACCAATGCGGGCTTGCTACAATTGTGGCGACCCAAGCCATTTCCGAAACACTTGTCCAAGGTTGGTTAATATTATTCATGCTCAGGTCCAAGCCAACCCGGTGAACCAAGCAAACCAAGCTCCCCCACCTGCAAGAGGGAGAGTTTTCAATATCAACGCTATCCAGGCCAGAGCTGACGGCAATGTGGTCAACGGTACGTTCCTTATAAATGGTAGATAAGCCTCTATGTTATTTGATACTGGTGCGGATAGAAGTTTTGTGTCTTTAGAATTTGAACCTATCTTAAGCAAAAATCGGGATAAGCTCACGGAATCCATAACGGTAGAAGTTGCGGACGGGAAACCAGTTTCATTAGACTCTATTTTACGCAACTGTACACTCACCTTAAACGACCATGATTTCTCAGTCGACCTTATTCCTATGAAGCTGGGAAGTTTTGACATCATAATCGGTATGGATTGGCTCAGTCAACATCAGGCGGAAGTTGTATGTCGTGAAAAATTTATTTGTATTCCTCTTTCAAACGGTCAGACTCTTCGAATCATTGGAGAAACCTCGTCGAAAGGGTTCAGCTTAATGTCTTGTCTTCAAGCTCAAAAATATCTTCGCAAGAATTATGTCACGTTTTTAGCTCATATCATCAAAAAGGGAACCATGGAGAAGAAACTTGAAGACATTCCTGTAGTAAAAGACTTCCCACAAGTTTTTCCTGACGACATTTCAGGACTTCCTCCAGTTAGAGACGTCGAATTCCGTATTGATCTTATACCTGGTGCTACACCAGTTGCAAAGTCTCCATATAGGTTAGCCCCCTCTGAAATGCAAGAGCTAGCCAGTCAATTGCAAGAGTTGACTGACAAGGGATTCATACGTCCTAGCTCGTCGCCTTGGGGTGCACCTGTCCTTTTTGTAAAGAAGAAAGATGGATCTTTTCGTATGTGCATCAACTACAGAGAGCTCAACAAGTTAACAATCAAGAACCGCTATCCTTTACCTCGCATTGATGATCTTCTTGACCAACTACAAGGTGCCAACTGCTTTTCAAAAATCGATCTTCGATCTGGCTATCATCAACTTAGAGTGCATGAAGAAGACGTCCCTAAGACTGCTTTTCGAACTCGTTATGGCCACTATGAATTCATGGTTATGCCATTTGGATTAACCAACGCACCAGCTGTCTTCATGGACCTAATGAATAGAGTCTGCAAACCTTATCTTGATCGATTTGTTATAGTCTTCATCGACGATATTCTTATTTATTCAAAATCTAAATCTGATCATGAGCGCCATCTTCGACTCGTTCTTGCACTGCTAGAAAAGGAAAAGCTTTATGCCAAGTTCTCCAAATGTGAATTCTGGTTAAAAGAGGTACAATTCCTCGGGCATGTAGTCAATGACAAGGGAATACATGTTGACCCTTCAAAGATCAAAGCGGTTCAAGAATGGCAAGCTCCACGTACACCAACTGAAGTAAGATCTTTTCTTGGACTAGCTGGCTATTATCGTCGGTTCATTTCAAACTTCTCTCGCATTGCTGTACCACTCACGGCTTTAACTCATAAGGGAAAACCTTTCGTATGGGGACCCAAGCAAGAAGAAGCTTTTCAAACTCTTAAACAAAAACTTTGTGATGCACCAATCCTCACTCTTCCTGAAGGTTGTGATGATTTTGTAGTCTATTGCGACGCGCAGGGCAAGGATTAGGCTGCGTTCTCATGCAAAGAGGAAAAGTCATAGCTTATGCCTCGAGACAACTCAAGACGCATGAAAAGAACTACACCACTCATGACCTAGAACTTGGAGCCGTTGTATTCGCTCTTAAGATATGGAGACATTATCTCTATGGTACTAAGTGTGAAATATACACTGACCACAAGAGTCTTTAACATATCTTCAATAAAAAAGAGTTAAACATGAGGCAACGAAGATGGGTCGAACTTCTGAATGATTACGACTGTGAAATTAGATACCACCCTGGTAAAGCAAATGTGGTGGCTGATGCACTTAGTCGAAAGGGTTATGCGAACTCCATTCATCTTCTATGTTCGCAAATTATAACCGACATTAAAGATCAAATTCGAGAAGCCCAACACGTTTCAATAACAGAAGAAGATGTAAGAAAGGAGATGTCCTGTGGAGCCGAGCTAAAACTTGAAACTAAATCAGACGGTATTCTGTATTACCTAGATCGTATCTGGATTCCTAACCACAACAATCTGCATGAAACTCTTATGAATGAAGCTCACAAAACGCGATATTCTATACACCCAGGAGCCGATAAGATGTATCAAGACCTACGATACACCTATTGGTGGCCTGGAATGAAGAAGGATATTGCCGTTTTTGTTTCCAAGTGCCTCACATGTTCCAAGGTGAAGGCTGAACACCAAAGACCCTCAGGACTTCTAGTCCAACCGGAAATACCTGTATGGAAGTGGGAAAATATAACTATGGATTTCATTACCGGGTTACCTCGCACTTCTGGTGGGTATGACACAATATGGGTAATTATAGGCCGACTTACAAAATCAGCTCACTTTATTCCTATCCGTGAAGATTTCAAGAACGAAAAGCTTGCACGTATTTATATCAACGAAATTGTAAGCCGACATGGAGTACCGTTAAGTATTATTTCTAATCGTGATGGTCGTTTCACCTCACGAACATGGCAAGCAGTACAATCCGCTATGGGCACACGATTAGATCTCAGTACCGCCTATCATCCTCAAACTGATGGACAGTCTGAGCACACCATTCAAACTCTTGAAGATATGCTTAGAGCATGTGTCATAGACTTCATGGGAAATTGGGACGCCCACCTACCATTAGTAGAATTTTCGTACAACAACAGCTATCATTCGAGCATCGGCATGGCACCTTTTGAAGCCTTATATGGTCGTAAGTGCCGATCTCCTGTATGTTGGCACGAAATTGGGGAATCACAAATTACTGGTCCAGAATTGATCCAAGAAACCACAGACAAGATTCATCAAATTCGAAACAATCTTCTAGCGGCTCAAAGTCGTCAAAAGAGTTATGCAGATAAACGACGGAAGCCCTTAGAGTTTAACATTGGTGATCATGTGCTTTTAAAAGTATCACCGTGGAAGGGAGTAGTTCGTTTTGGTCAAAAGGGGAAGCTAGCACCTCGTTACGTAGGACCTTTCAAGATACTCGAAAGAGTAGGTCCTGTAGCATACAAGCTTGACCTACCAGAAGAACTCAACAGGATTCATCCCACATTCCACGTGTTGAACTTGAAGAAGTGCCTCGCTGATGAGAATCTCCATATTCCGCTGGAAGATATTCAGATTGATGAATCTATGCATTTTATTGAAAGACCAGTGGAGATCATGGACTACGGGGAGAAACGTCTTCGACGAAGTCGCATTCCAATTGTTAGGGTACGCTGGGAGTCGAAACGGGGACCTGAGTTTACTTGGGAACGTGAAGACTCAATGCGTGAAAAATACCCGCATCTTTTTCCTACTACTTCAACTACTTAAATTTCGGGACGAAATTCCTAAAAGTAGGGGATACTGTAACATTTGTAAAAATCGGGTTTTCAAAACCCGCTCCATTTTGTAATCGAATATCAAGTTATAAAAGTTACGTCGAATATTTATGATTATTTTGATTTAAAATGATACATAATTAATAAATAAACTAAACTATAAAAATTATATTTGATAAAAAGTTAAAATAAAATAAATAAAAAAATTATGATGCTGCCGGGACTCGAACCCGGGTCAACCAAGACACACTTCAGCGACTTAACACACACTCACAAGACCACTCCGCCACATTGTGTTTTCTGCTAACTCTAGGAACACAAATGAAATTTATACACAAACCCAGTTAAAACCGGTTGCGCCATCTGAGAAACGATAATCGGCAAACCAATCGTCAATTCGTTGTTTATTCACACATTCAGTTTATAACCGATGCACCGACGGTTTTTAATCAAATCGGAATTGATTAAACATAAAGCCTCATCATTATCGGTTTTTAAAACCGAAAAATCATCAAGTCCAGAGTTCTTCAACTTCAGACCACTCTCGCGACTCAGAGATATCATACCAATACTCCATTTCATTTTCGTCGCATTTTCAGACCATCAGAACGCCTGAATCAGCTCGCCGGAATTTTCTGCAAAAGTCGCCGGAAAACCGTATTCAACTCAAACCGGTAAATACCTCTACTTTACTGTTTCAATCAATTGTTAGAACCTTACTAACATTAACCCATCGCTCATAATCAACCACAGACGACATTGCTGGACTTTCTGTTTTCGCCGGAAAACTTCTGGAATTGTCGGAAACTCGTTGATTACCGGTATGCTCATTCCAACGTGCTGATAATCAATACTCATTAGTTCAATTTCACATCTAATCCCTTAAACCTGTTAATTGATTCTCACAGCCAAAGGTTCCAAAAACAGAGCCGACGAGTTTCGCCGGATTCTCTGAAGAAGACGATCTGTTCGGTATCTTCTTTCCCTAAACTTTTCGGTTCAATGCATTCAAATTGGTCATCATGTTCATTAACTAAATTAATCGCGTATCAGTTGTTTTGATTGATGTCTTTGTAATGAAGAAGACGAGTTCAGAGATGACATAAGATTAATTAAAATCGGAATTATAAACGGGTTAGACACACAGTCCAGCGGTGGACTGTGTGCAAACAAAAAACATACACGTCCCGAGTTCGATCCCTGCTACACGCACTCCTTGTGTAATAAAATGCCTTTTTGATTAAAAACTAAACCGGGTTAACTCAGTTAGTTGTTAAGTATAATAAAAACCGAGATAATAACCGGGTTAGACACACAGTCCAGCGGTGGACTGTGTGCAACACTAAGTCCTACGTCGCGCGTTCGAAACCCGTCACTAGCACCGGTCCGTGGAATTAAAATGTTTTTGGCAATTAAAAGAAATTCGGTTAAACTGAATAAGTATATAAATATAATTAAAAACAAGATTATTTCGGGTTAGACACGTAGCTCAGTTGGTAGAGCTGCGTGCACGCGTACGGGAGGTCTCGGGTTCGAGCCTCACCCGGCGCAAATTAATTCGCTGACCGAACCGGTCAACGGTCAACGGTCAACGCTAAATAAACAAATTTTTTTATTTATATTTTATTTATTTAATTTAATTTAAAAATCAATTAAAAATACTTAAAAATAACATTTTTAAAGATAGAAAATAGCCTTGAACTCACAAAAATATATCTAAAAATTTCATTAAAATCCTTAACAAAATCCACTCGTTTAATATATTTTTCCGTTATTATTTAGGTTAGTATTTCTCGTTGTTCCGCTCATCTAATTCGTGAGCATGTCACCATCTCCAATCCAACGCACCCAATGTGAGTGAATCTTTACAAATTCCCCGTTTTATCACGTTTTGGGGTGTATCATGTGTCTTGATATATATATACTATACTTAAACCATTGTGCATACATCATATCATGAACTAGTGTATTCAGTTTGTTTCCTATTGTGTTGTTATTGTTGGATGCAAGTTTATTTTTTTCAGTACATGCAATTTCATAGGCCGCCGCTCCCCATTACATTATGAGCGTTGAGCATGTTCCCCATTTCATTATGAGGTTGAACCTGGCGTGCCCACATACGATCGGCTCCGTTTGATTGAGCCTTGATCGCACAGACATTTTCATTTTCTGTACATGCAATACGATCGGCTCCGTTTGATTGAGCCTTGATCGCACAGTTTCATTTATGTTATTTACAGTATGATGTTGGTATGTTCATGTATGCTGTCATGTGTTATTGTATGTTATAGTTGTGACTGCTATTTGCCATTGCTTGATTATTTACATTTGCTCATCTATGATTATGCACAATTTATCATTTATAAACTAACAAGTAATTCATTAATAAATGTTTATCTAATAAGGTTCACTCGCCAACTTATGTTGACCCAAAAACCCCCATTTTACACATGATACAGGTGAACCAGCAGCAGCTAGGAACACATAGGACTTGGACTAGAAGAATAAAACGATTTAGAGTTGGGATTGTTATGTTTGGTTTATTTTCTTTGTATTGAATGAACATGTTTGGATTTTTGGAAATGTAACTTTGATTTTATTGAATATGAAACATATTAGTAAATGTCATGAGCTTTGGTGATAACCCAATTATGCCCCGACTCTTATTCCGCTGCGGGTCGGGGTGTGACATAGTCTATCCGAATCCTTAATTTTGTACATTACAATATTAGGATCGTCACTTAGATCATCTTCTGACGACTTATCGTCATTTTCAGATTGTGAATCGAAATTCTTTGAACTCGAGTTGGCGCTTTTGAAGCTGCCGTCATCAGAATCACTTAAAACATTTTCAACTACTTTGTTAACCACAGCATTGTTATCATCATCAGATTTAGGATAGACTATATCAATGTTCTCTGGCAACTCGTCTTTCTTTTCAGAAAGTAATTCAACATTGAGTGCCTTGTCCATCCCGTCTGCAGATTTAACACAGTATTTCTCGCAAAGGGGTGGAGGAACATTGCTATATTCTTTGCCCGCTTTCTTTTAGATTTTTCTTCCGTTGAGATTGTCGGAAGAATGTGATCGATAACATACGCGTTGGTGGTATAACTTTTTAACAATTGTCGAACTCTTTCAGTTTTGATTGTCATGTCTTGAAGTTGTTGTTTGATTTCAGCAATGGTGTTAATATAGGTGTTAATTGCTCTTTGTTTATCCATTACTGTACCACTCAACATTCTTATATTATCATGTTGTTTGATGTTATTTATGTCGAGTCTGCCATAATCATTTTTCATTTTATCATACGCTTCTTTCATTGTGCGATAATCATATTTTAACAAATCGTTATGCACATTGTTTTCAGCGATGATCTTTGATTTTTTGGCACATTCGACACAAGGTTCCGTACATTTTGTACAAGGTTTCTCAACCTCTACAACTTGTACTTTGACAACTTCTTTCTCGACAACCTTTACCTTTGGACCTACCTTGGTTAGATTCGCCATCAAAGCTTTATCTGCCATGTCCTTGAGGTTTTCGGCATTAACTTCTTTGGTAACATTGATGATCTCTACATCAATTTTTTTCTCCTCAACCACTTGTTCTTTCGTGCTTCCATCAAAGTGACCTGCAAAACTATCACAAGAATTAGAAGATAAAAGTCCTTGTCTCTGCATGTGGATATATTCTTCTTCTTCTTGCTGTTGATGCAAGTATTGTTCGATAAGAGCTTGTTCAATAGCTGCTGCTTCAGCTGCTGCCGCTGATTCCTCTGCAGAATTATCTTCAACTATCTCCGCCATCAAAGCAACTCCGGTCTTTTTGCCAATATATGAATTCCAATCAAAACCGTCATCTTCTGTGGATGCAACCATGGCTTTCTCCGTGGTACTACTGTTTGTCTTTTCTTGGATCTCAACTTGAGTTTTCTTCGGGAACGATTTATATTGAAGTGCCCTCTTGTAATATTCATTCCCTCCTCCGAAAGGACTTTGATTTCCGGTTGCTTCTGTGTTCTTACACTCTCTTTTAAAATGTCCCTTCTGTCGGCATTTAAAGCATGTGACTTTGGATTTGTCAAAACCCAATTTGTTGCTGGAGTTTCCTATGTCACGGCCTGTGAGTGCAACGAACTTTGTCACTCTCCTGATGATCGAAGCTAATGACCATTTGATGTCCATTAGTTCTAGTTCTTCCTCGTCTACCTGGTCATAATCTTCTGCGGTCATCTCGGGATTTCCGATTTTACCGGCAACAAGACATTCATAAGACTCTAAGACGGTAGCCAGAAGTGACATATGTTGTTTTGCAACTTGTTCTGTAACAACATTGTTCAAATTTACTGCGATATTGCATTTGTAAACATTCGGATCAGAACTTTGCTGTTGGTTCTGATTTGCTTGACTTTGAAATGTTGAATTTGAACTAGTGCTCGAGTAAGAACTTTGTGGACTTTGGTCATACTGAGGCTGTGAATGGTTTTGATTCTGTGGAGAAGCATTCATGTTTGCACTAAAAGCAGTTCAAATTTTTGGACTCAAAATGTTATCTTGCATTCCGGTTTTGTAGTACAAACCGATGTCTTGAACAACATTAGCGTTCTTTGACTTCGCTATCTTCAGAAGCTCCATTTCGTGGCCTTCGAGTTTATCGATAAAGGTTGACAACTTGAAGAATTCCCTATTCTTCAGAACCATCAAATAAGTTGACCATTCACCCTCTGGTAGTGCGTCAGCAATTTTGTCGATGTATTCTTGTTCCGTCTTCTCAAGACTGTGTCTTCGCATTTGCACTTTGAGATGACAGAAACGCTCAATCATTTGCTTAATGGTCTCATTCTTTAGCATGCTGATGATATCGAATTCTTTCAGAATGAGAGCTTTCTTGCTTTTTATCATTTCAGCACTGCCTTGGTATTTCTTCTGTAACGACAACCAAAGTTCTCTTGCTGTAGTATACTCTAGTAACAAAATCAGGATATCTTCTTTGACAGACTGTTGGATGAGACTGATCATCTTTTTCTCGGTGATATATTCATCTTTCTAAACTGTCGAGTAGTTGTACTTATCTAGAACTTGATGATACTCGTCTACCGGAACAGTGTAGCCTCTTTCAATTGACACCAGCCAGCAAAGTGCATGGCTTGAACCGAATAGGTAAATTTCTCTTTCCATGCTTCGTATTCGTCCATGCTCATCAGCTTGGGCGGTTTGACGGTCGTTCCCATTTCGTTATCAAGATTGACTTGATTAATCACGTTGGCGTTTGACGAACAAGCTCCGGACATATAAGCTCTTAATTGATCTTCCATTGTGAATCACGAAATGTGTACTCTGAAAATTTTTCAAAAACTTTTGAAAATGATTAGTCCTACTACAAGTTCGGTCGAACTTGTAGCAACTAATGAAGAATTCTTGGATTTTCTAACAAGTTCGGTCGAACTGGTTAGATTTGCTTTGAAAAATATTGTTTATCTTCGGTCGAACTTACACAATCTTTGAGCAAACAAACAGAACTTCGAGCGAACTTATCAACAGAACTTTGATGGAATGCTAGGTAAGTTCAGGCGAACTTACTTAAAATCTCTTAGATATTACACAAGTTCGGTCGAACTTGATGTAAAATCAGCGAAACTTTAGTAACTTCGAGCGAACTTGACTTAAATTTCCTCAAAAACCACCTAAGTTCGGGCTAACTTACTAAAAAATCACTTGAAAAGTGATGTTTTAGGGCAAGTTCGGCCGAACATGGCCAATAAGTTCGATCCTTGGGGTTTTCAAAAACATGGTTTTTTCAAAATTTCGACATGAATTATGTTAATTTGGTCTCCAATCTTTCAAGGGTTTATTTTGTTGTGTTTTACATGATATATTCAAAATTCAAAAGATTTTGACCATGAATACTTCATTTTATGTTCAAAAGTTAAGAAAAAAGAAGAATGAAGTAGAAATAGAAGTGTTCTTGTCTTGATACTATCAAATCAGGCTGTTCTAGCTCTGATACCACTTGTAGGACCGATCCTCGATGCTTAGGAACCTAAATTTGATATCTAACGTCCATAATAGCGGAAATATTACGTCGTGTTTACCAATAGACAAGAATTAATCAGTTAAACGTCAGTTTTATAGATCAAACGTTCTGGTTACAAACTGACAGAGCTTCGCCTCTGAAATGCCAAAGTTACAAATGAGACTCTCAAGCTAGGTATTTATAGGCCAGCAAGTTCGACCCAAGGAGGTGCAAGTTCGCCCGAATTTGCCTATGCAAGTTCGCCCGAACATGCCTGAACATGTGAACCATGGGCGAACTTGGCTAAGACATATTATAAATACTTCACTACCTAGCCTATCCAGCTCTATACAATACAGACTCGATAATAGACTAAGACATAGACATTACGCACCAACAAATAGTTTCTCTCTCCTCCAATTCACCCCCCCCCCCATTTTTTAAACGTTAATAACTCATTCATACGATATTATTTTTTTACAAAAATTGCACTATAAAAACGAGCGTTTTTTTATCTTTAAAACGAGCACACTATTGCTCTACTTTTGAAAAAAAAGTTTTCGATAACCCAAATGCGTAAAACGCAATGAAAAAAAACACAATTTTTTTTTCATTTTTATAAAACACAATGGACTAAAAAACACAAAATAAAGTGTTTTTTCTAAAAGGCAACGGACAAAAAACACAAAAGAAAATGTTTTTTTATCTAAAGAGCAATGAATTAAAACACAAAACAAAGTTTATTTCTAAAACGCAATTAACTAAAAATATAAAAGAAAGTGCACTTTCTAAAACGCAATGGACTAAAATCACAAAGAAAAGTGTCTTTTATAAAACGCAATGGACAAAAAACTGTGTTTTTTCATTATTTTGTAAAACCCAATAGATAAAAAACACAAAAAATGTGTTTTTTCATTCTTTAGTAAAACGCAATGAATAAAAAACAGTGTTTTTTCATTTTATTTGTAAAACGCAATTGACAAAAAACACCAAAAAAGTGTATTTTTCCATTCTTTTGTAAAACGAAATGGATAAAAACTGTGTTTTTTAATATTTTGTAAAACGCAATAGACCAAAAAACAACCAAAAAGTGTGTTTTTTCATTCTTTTGTAAAACGCAATAGACAAAAACTGTGTTTTTTCATTATTTTGTAAAACGCAATGGACAAAAAAACACACAAAAAGTGTGTTTTTTCGTTATTTTGTAAAACGCAATAGATAAAAAACACTAAAAATGTGTTTTTTCATTCTTTTGTAAAACGCAATTGATACAAAACAATGTTTTTTCATTATTTTGTAAAACGCAATAGACAAAAAACACCCAAAAAGGTGTGTTTATTCATTTTTTTGTAAAATACAATTTTAAATAAAAGTTTAAACTGAAATGTGTTTTATAATTTTTCTTTGAGACATTTTGTCAAACACCTGGTGTACAACTTTTTATTAATGATTTCTCAATGAAATTGGAACTAATGATGTTGCCCATACGCATGAATAAATCAAGAGAAAGAGTAGAATCAGAGATATCTTCACTTTGAGTACAAAATGTTTAAGAAATTTGAGAAGAAGAGTACCTTTTTAACAGAAATCTCGTGTCTTATCGCATTATGTTAAATTTGACAGAGCGGTGAGGTTGGGGAGACGATTCTGGTGGTGGTGGGCAATGGAGTGACGACGGTGGTGGTGGTGGTGGGGTGAGATGTATCGTGAAAGAAAATAACATACTCGGTTTTTGTTATAGAGCTGAGTTTTTTTTCTTAGGGTTGTTTGACTAAAATGCTCTTCTAATGATTTTTTTATCTTTGATATGTGTCACTCTATCATTGCTTCCTATCATTCCTAGCTAAAACAAACTTCCTATCTGATCCTCCCCCTTTAGTAATTATACAAATATTTACAAAAACTAATTTCCACACAATCTAAAACTTATTAGTAATTATACAAATATTTACAAAAACTAATTTCCACACAAAAGCTTCCAAGACATGCAAACCGTCAAATAAGCCAATATTATCTGGATATTTAAATTATAGGATGGAATTTGTATCATATAAAAAAGGGATACATACATATATCACAAACATTAACATACAATGCATCGTAAAAGATGTCGTGTTTACATATCATCCGTGACTGTGATCGTAACGAGCTAAGATGATAAATACATATATGATATTTGTCAGCATATACGATCTATAATTATTTAAAGCGAGCCTATATTGCAATATGCATAACAAATTAATACCTGATACAACAATGATCATTTTTGTACATATCAAACGCTTTTTAAAAATAGAATTTGATCATTTTATAAATCTGTCCGATGTTTAGATAAGGATTAATCATCTATAATGATTGAAATCAATTAATCTTTCATTTTCATTAGACAAAAGACGTATAAAAGTGTATATTTCCTGAGGTTTAATTTTTTACGATAAAATAAAAACAAGAAAAAGTATGAGGACTTGAAAAAAAGCCCAAACACTACCCTAAAAAATAAAAAATAAATTAAAAAAATACAATACTACGACTAAATAAGTCAACCAATTCAACGGGCGTCTAATAACCCAAGCCGAAGATATATCATACTCCATCAACGAGCTATAACGAAAATTCGGATTCGACCCATATAGCGCCTGGATTCCCTCCACGTCATCAACTTTAAGATCCACTTTCTTAGTTCTCGGACTCAAACTCGGGTACATAATTGCATCTTTGACCGACGAATGGGCCAACCCAAGTATATGCCCAATTTCATGCGTTGCAACTGATTCCAAATCAACGGCTACCTTTGATTTACTCGATTTAAAATCAACGGCCCACGTTTCAGCTTCATCTAAATGCAGCCTACCATTTTCCGGCGAAAAAGCGTGAGCCAAAACCCCCAAAACGCCGTCAAACGGCTCTCCGTCACCGTGATCGCCTTTATAAAATCCGATTTTTATATCGGCGGTTGAGTAATCATCTGACTCGGTGAAGTTCACCGGAATTATAGCCGACCACCGCGAAAACGACCGCCGGAAAGCGTCTCGGACGTCGTCGGAGCTTAAATAATCGATCATATGATTACCGGAAAAGGCGTACGTTAGCGTCATGTGCGCCGATCTCCCCCACCGCGGCTCACCGGAAAAATAAGCATAGTGTTTGCTGACGTGGATAATATTACTACTATTCGTTGATTGTTTCACGGAATCGCTCATACCGCAGCGCGGTGACATTATTTGTGTAACGGTGACGGCGTCGAGCTTTCCGGTGACCGTAAGTCCGAGGTTTTTCTGGTAGTTTAAGACGGCGGATTCTAAGGTGTCGTCGAATACGTCCGTGAAGTTGTAAACGACGTCGTTCGGGGTCTGGAGGTAGCCAAAACGGTGGAAGTATTTTTTGAGCTCGGACATGCCGGAGAAGTTGGCGCCCTTGCCGGCGTCGATGAAAGTGAGGAAGTTGTGCCACGTGGCGTTTGGTGAGAGGTCGCCGGCAATTAAACTGCCGGGAAGTGTTCTGGCGGGAAATAGATGAAAGAGGAGAGAGCCAGTTAAGAGGAAGAGGATGTTGTTATAACTGAAAAAACTGAACATGTTTTGTTAGTTGTAAGTTGTAACTGAATTTGTAATTTGTAAAGCGTTTTTGATTTTGTTGAAGTTTGATCAACACCAATAATCAAACTATTTATATATGCCGAAGAGTTAATTACTATTTTCGTCCCTATGATTTGTCAAAAATCACTATTTCAGTCCATTAGTTTAAAAATTGCGATTTTAGTCCCTGTGGTTTCACTTTCTTAACCATTTCAGACCCTGTGGTTTCACTTTCGTAACCACTTCAATCCATTTATTCTGTAAGTACAAGGACTGAAATGGTTTCGAGGTGGACTGAAATGGTTACGAAAGTGAAACCACAGGGACTGAAATCACAATTTTTAAACTAATGGACTGAAATAGTGATTTTTGATAAATCATAGGGACGAAAACAGTAATTAACTCTATGCGGAATATTGCCATTTTCTAAATTAGTTTATTAATTTTTTTAAAGAAAGATTTAATTTTTTTTCCCTATGCTTACGTCTAAATTAGTTTATTAATTTTTTTAAAGAAAGATTTAATTTTTTTTCCCTATGCTTACGAAATAATACGATTATCATAATATAATTTGTGCTATTATTATTATTATTATTATTATTATTATTATTATGTTTATAAAACAAATGTGAAGATTCCTCGATCTTTTTTCCTTTCTGATTCTGACTAGTTTTCGATGGGGATGGTTCTATGGTGGGTGAACCACTTGGTTTGGGTTTCTATTCTCTTTCAAATTATTTAAATTTATCACTAAACATATATAGTTAAAATATATACTATGACATATCTATCATCGAATTAATATATTTTAGCTCAGATGTTACCGAAGTTTATGATTGGTTTCTTTAACTTGTCAGATGGCTAAAGCTCTTATTTGAACTTCGTCTTTTTAGTAAATTTACAGACTTAATACGGCTTATTGTTATTTTTGTGTATTTTTTAATGATTTGTATACATTATAAAATAATATTTATTATGTGAATATCGTTGTGTACATAAAAATAATATGCTCATGTAGACACTGGAAGTGATCAAACTTGCTGTAAGTTCATAAAGTAGTCAGTTTATCAAACTTAAACAATTTATAAATGATTATACTCACTTAGACTCGTCTTCAAATTTAATAGAAATGAGTACTACTGCTAAATATTTCTCTTTATATTTTGATGTGCACTTTGAAATTACCTATCATGGGATTTTCTTTTGAAAAATGAAATGAATGAATGAAAGGGTCAAAAGGTTTTATTTGTTTATGGTTACTTTCAAAGAGGAAACAAAAAAGGGTAATAATTTTAAGGTTGAAAAAGGAACCACAAAACACAAATCCTAAGTGGTTTAGACTATGTGATGTTTGTAGTTGAGGACTCTTCTTGTTGGTTGACCTAAAAATTAGGTGACATAACCATCAACCCCCTATATTTATTTACTCTAAATTAAAGTCGTGTCTAACTTTTCTAATTATACATGAAAAATAATGTGACTAAGAGCAACTACTCACACAAATCTTTCAAATGTGACATCAATTATTTTATTGTTTATACTCTCTTAATATCTCGGTACAAATCAGTCTTAACATGAGAAGTACAGAAGAAATTTTTTTCCCCGTCTTGCAAACACGTACTTTGTCTTAAAATCTAAAAAATAAAAGGTAGATAAAAATTCGTGTATTTCCATGAGTAAAAACATGATTTTTTTTAACATTTTGCAACTAAGCATCATGTTTAGGTAGATGAGAAAAAAAATCAAAAATTTTTTTTTTCTTCACTTCAGTTAAGACCCATTTGCATGTTAATGCTTATTTATATTTGATCTTACCCTATCAATTACATCAGAGTTTGTTTTCGTAATTTAGTTTTATTTAGAAATATCCTGATTATCAGAAATACTAAGAGTATAACTTTTATTGCCTTTTAGACATTAAACATCATTCCAAACTTTTAAAACTAATAACAACAATAATAATAATAATAATAATAATAATAATAATCTAACTTCTAATAAAAGATTTAAATTAATGTTATATGACATTCTCTCATTTAACCATAAAATTTTTACTTATATTTTATTCAAAAAAATTTTTGAATTACAAAGGTTACTTCTACTACTAAACTATACCAACAAATATTAAATTACACCTTACGTCATGATTTGAACCCTAGTCTCTTTTCTAAGAGACAAGGGACTCTACCATTCAGCCAAAGTTAAAATGACATTATAATTTCTTTTAAAATATTTGATACATAGTTATCATTTATCCTTATCATTTTCCTTATGCTAATAAATTATTTCAAATAATATCACTTATCGGTGTCAATTCTCTTATCCGAATTAAATTATGATCTATAAATCTTTTCTCCCACTTTTAACATTATATATATATATATATATATATATATAAGTAGAGGTCATGTACAAATTGCCCAAAGTGTGAGAAATATTGTGGAGATGACATGTGTCCTCAATCTAAATTAATTCAAAAGGGTAAACATGTAATTTTCTCATTAATTTAATTAATTGATAACCTTCCATAACCGTCACCCTTCAATAACCGCCACCCATTAATTCTTCGTATGGTGTTTTAAACTTCCATTCATGGTGTTTTAAACATGTAGTCTAGTAAGTGTTCTTCGTATGGTGTTTTAAACATGCATTCATGGTGTTTTAAACCTGCAGTCCAGTATGTGTTTTTCGTATGTTCTTCGTATGGTGTTTTAAATATGCATTCATGGTGTTTTAAACCAGCAGTGCAATATGTGTTCTTCGTATGATGTTTTAAACATGCATTCATGGTGTTTTAAACCTGCAGTCCAGTATGTGTTATTCGTAATTTTTTTGTCTATACAAATATAACAATATGGTACTCATATTGAAGATAAAAAAAAGCTTGTTAATATGATGTAATTTATTTTTCAAAAAACATTAGGTATAAAAAGTTATTGACGTTCAAAAAATAGGTGAAAGTTAAATGTGCATTAAAGTTGATGGCGGTTTCTTTATTTAAAAATACAATATAAAAGTGTATCGTAAATCCGCTGTTATCTTTTTTATTAATATGTTTGTACCTTCCGTTTGTAAATCCGAGATTTGATTAATAGAATTTAGTTATGTTTGCTAATTATATTTGATTACAGCTATATCGCATTTAATCGCTTATTAAACGCTAATTCAACGCTGAAGAAACCCTAGATCAACCAGACCTGAATATGAGCAGATCTATGGAACGAGCTCTGCGTAAAGAGGTTAATCCTTCGCTTGGTTTCGTGATGATAACGGATGTAACAGTACTCCGACTGATCCTGCAAAACAGAACACCGTCAGCTCGCCACGGGGAGAAGGGGGTTCTCTCCGTGACCACTCTCCGGCGTGAGAATAAGTACAGGTAGTCGGAAGTAAAGTGAAGTAAGAGAGAGAGTAGTTGAGAGTGAATACCTTCTACTTGAAGTCCAAGTTACTTATTTATAGCCAGAGTTTGGGCGCCAAAATGAGAGATGGTAACTTAACGGAATCTTTTTGCTACCGTTAAGTTTGTGGCAATCCGTTAGTGCACACGGATCGTGAGCTCATCAACGGTTAGGGAGGTGCCACATTTCATCATGAGATCACTACAATTTATAAACGTGAGCATGCCATCACCGTGATCTTTCTCAGTCGTCCAGATGTTGCCATGTGGCAATTGGTTATAACCGAAAAGATGCTTGCACGATTGGGCATTAGTGGCTTCTAGAAGGTTTCACAGCTGTTACTCATCTGTTGCTCGCCACGTGTACATTCTGTTACAACAGAAAAGATTCCTTTTGCCTCTGCACCAACTCAAGGATTTTTACTAAGGGAAAGTTTCTAAGGATTAACTGTTTCCTTGCGCGAGAGGCTCAAGTTGGTTAACTGATCTTCTTTCCTCTCCCTGCTGCTTAGCGCAACGTTTGGTGAATACTTGCTCTGATATAAATATCTGTGCAAGGTTTGTACTTGAAGCGTTATCCAAGGAAATTGACCAAGGTTAACTTTGAACCTTGCGCGAGCCTGCGCAGGGTAGTTAAATGATCATTTCCTTCTTTGGATATTTGGCGCAGAGTTTTAGTAGGTCTTTCTTTGGCAGAGGAGTCTGCGCAAGATCTCCTTAGCAGTTAATAGTGGGTATGGTTTCCTTGGTTGGCGCAAGGTTTTTGGGACCATACCCCTTCAAGTCCCCCCAGTCCAGTGTTGCTCCTATGTTAAAGTAGAGAGTAGGTGGAGCACTGGACTTGAGATAAATATGCTGCGTTGTATGGGTGTTGGTCTTTTGTTGCTTTATGCTTTTTTTTGGTGACGTGTCACAAGTGATCTTTGGAAAAGATTTGAATTTCAAATATACTTGGACACGTGTCGCTCATCCAGATAATGTGGTTGGTGAACACGCACGTTCTTGAGGCGTGGTGGTACTGTTGATAGGCTGTCAACAGTACGTGTCTTACTGCATTTAATGATAATTCGGCGACACTCGCTTTCATGGGGCGATTACTGTTCCCAACTCGCCCTTGCAGTTACCTGAGGATGTGTGACTGTCGCAAAAGTCGCTGCAGTCATATCTGGCATTAATTGCGATTAGTTATATAAGGGAAATGTGTTTCCGTTTGCTTCTTCACCCTTTGATATTCTAAAGAGAGAAACAACTTGTATTCATATTTTCCGGCGACTACAAAAATTCCGATCATCTTCAAGTTTTTTGAAAAAACCTTTCCTTCAAGATTTCTTTCTGCAAAGTCTTTATGGCGATCGGATCTAGTTCTGGGAGAGTTGAGGCGCTAGCGACGTCTACTCTTCCACCGTTAAAGTGGGCGAAAGCATACTTCGATGCCTTGGTTGATAATTTTTTATTTGCTAAATCATGGGGAGCTTTTTACCCTAAGTAGGGTGCTACGGCGGCGTACGCTCCGGCCGGCTACATTACTTTATTCTATGATTACTTTGCCGAGGGAAATTTTAGATTACTGGTGACCCACTTTATGTTGGAGATCCTTGATTTCTACAAGTTTCATATTTCTCAACTAAATCCGATGGGAATGGTGAGGATCCGGCACTTCGAGTTCGTCTGCCGGTCGATGCAAATTATACCGACGGTGGAGAAGTTTCGAGTATTCTACCAGCTTCATTGTTCTTTAGGTTTTTATTCATTCCAACAATTTGTGCAAGCCAAACGTTTGTTGGTGGTGCCACCAAAATCTTACCATTACTAAAAACAGAAGTTTTTCTACGTGAAGGCAGCGGTTATTCCGATGACGATGACGTTTATGGCCGGAGAAGATATAGAGTTGGAGACGTTGGCCATTCCGACCAGCGAAGTGTGGTACCAAAATATAAAAGATGTGCCCAACATCATGTTGCCGGAGAGGGCCTTAATTGCTGCAGGTATGAGCATCCTCTGGAAGAAGGAAAGACAAGAGAAACCGGTGTATACCAAGGATGGAGTTCGTAAGTAACTCCTTAATTTTTAGAACTGTTTTCCATAATTGTTGCATGTTGGTGAAATTCTGTTGCTATGCTTTGCTTAAACAGTTGCGCCTTTGTACTTGGTAGCATATAAGAGAAACAACCGGAAGATGGCCGCGGTGCCGCTCGCAGAGAATGAAGAACCATGGTTTGATCAAATCTTGGGGAATTTTGAAATCCCCAAGAAGGAAGATCTCAATGCGCAGCCCTCTTCTACTACTTGTAAGTCATATACTGCGAAGCCTGAGTTAGTTATTGCAATATTACTTGTAGATACCGATTCTTAAGTAATATTGCAATGTAACTTATGGTGCTACGTTTCTTTCTTTATTCTTCACCATGTAGGTGATTTGCTAAACTTGGGCGTAGGCCCTGAATCAAAGAAAAAGAAGAAGCCAACTGATGCTGCTGCTGCTGCACCTACTTATTCCAAAACAGAGCAAAAGGCTAAGCCATCTGCTGCTGTAAAAGCTGTAGGCAAGAAAGGTACGCATCTCGTATCTGATACTTGGTGTGATTACGTGGTGGTGTCAGACTCATTAGAAGGTCTTGCACTTGCAGGTTTGAGGAAACCAAAGACTGAGCCTATCGACACCTCATCTATCCCTGCCTCGAATCCGGATGACCCTTTGGAGATTCCTTCAAGCCCTGAAGAGGCGTTGAGGCGTACCTCCAAGAAGAGGAAAGAGGCTGAGACTGCACCACCGTCTCCGCCTAAAAAGGTTGCGCGACCGCGCATTGGTAAAAAAGGCAATCTAGACGCCTTCGTTAAAAAATTTTCTCCTGGTATGTTTTCTACTTTGCACACTTTGTGAAGTAGTTTGTGCGATGCTTTGTGTTTTAACACTTGTCTGGTTTTGCAGAGAAAATTGTAAAGGTTGCGCCGGTATCAACTTCTTCTATATCGTCGCTGCGTAGGTCTGAGAACACTGAAGGGGAAGATGTGCACCTGAGCGCCCTTATTTTTTATGCAGACCCCATTCTTCCAGAACGGTCTGAGAAAGTGGCTCCAGAAGAAGAGCCAAAACAATTTGCTGCTGAGAATCCTGCTGACGAGCAGGTTAAAGATAATGTCTCTGATGTCGCCAAGAACCCTGCTGGCGAGCAGGTTAAATATACTGCTTCAGATGTTCCTGTGAAAGGGTCAGTAGCTGCGGGGCAAGAGAAACCATCCACACCTATTGCTGAACCCTCCACGTTTATTTCTAAGGGTGCTGGCCCTTCAACGCAAAACGAAGGTTTTATGTCTTCTTTTGAAGACTCTGATAAAGAATCGTTGATTCGCCCTGAGGAAACGCCTGGGGATTTTATTATCGATCTTATTCAGATAAGCGGGCATCTGAAATCCACCAACCTGTGTGGAAAGTTAAACAGGGTGATTCTTCACAGATTGGCACTCCTGCAGGGAGTGGTATAAGGGCACTTCCCTCCGGCGGAGGTGAAGCGCCAAGAAGATAAACACCATGAGGCTACATATGAGTCATATTTACAAGAGTCCGCCCTTGCCTCCTCTATAATAAACAGGATTGTGCGCGAATGGCGCAGCATGAACAAGGAGCTTGATGAAGTGGAAATTGGTAAGACGAAAGCCAAGTTTGAAAGGGAGAATACATTGAAGATGGTTATGGATTTTGAGGTTGCGAAGGCCAAGTTTGAGGTGGAAAAGAAGACCGAAGAGTGGTCTGCACTTTCATGGAAGCGCAAGTATGATGCTGCTGCCGCGCAACACGCAGATGATCGCAAACACTTTGTGGAGGCTTGTGATCGGGATAATAATGAAAAGATTTCTCTGAGCGATGAGATTGAGAAGCTCAAGAAAGAGAAAGATGATGCAGTTGCTACGGTGGTAGAAGCTCGTTCACATAGGGAGCAAAGTGAGCAGAATGAGGTAGCAACCAAAATGACTCTCCTCCTTAAGAATAAAGAGATTGATGACCTAACTTCTATGTTATTTGACCAGGCGCGGCTGCAGGATGAGGTTGATACCTTGAAAAAGGATATTAACCTTCATCGAACTGAGAAAGCCGAGCTGACCCGCCGTTTAACTGAAGGCGAGCAAAAAATTAATGATACAGAGGTCGCTCGTTCCACAGCAGAAAGCCTGACAGAGTCCTTGATGAATCAGCTTACCTGGCTGCGTGAATATGGGATTGTTGAGGTATTATCCCACTCTTGAATATATATATCTTGCTTAATCATTATATCTGGTATTGACGTTTGCTTTCAGATTGCAAACTCCATCTTGAACTCTACGGAGCTAGATGAGAGAGTAGCAGAGCTGATGGTGGCAGCGCGGAATGATGGCCATGCTGAGGGCTACAAGGAATGCACATTGCATGTGGCCCGTGCTCTAAAAACCCAATGGGATACCAGCCGCGCTGCCACTCATGGGACTGACACTGTTGCTCTCTATACTGTTGCCAAAGAGAATTATGATCACTTGCATATCCCTGTGATGGATCATGTTGATGCTGCGCTGCAGCATGATAACTTTGTTGATATATTAAAAGAGATCTTCTCAGAGGCAGAGAAAAAAGAAAGCGCTCAGGGAGCAGGAAAAGAGAATTATATTGTTTTAATTTCCTTTGATGTTTGTATTCTCCGTTTGATGTATTGTTGCGCTGATGCGCAAGTACTTGTTAATGTGAATATAATATATTTAGTTTACAATTTGTGCATGTGACCAATTACTTGTTTAGGATAGACGAATGAACAATAATCTCATGTGTGAGCGTAAGCATTGTGTTGTCTTGTCGCTCATGAGTATGTGTTTTTGTTTATCCAAAGGAATTGCATGCATTTGTAATAAATATATAAAAGAATGTAAGTAGCGACAGAAAGTATGTTATTTTATTGATAATGCATAAAGCTTACAATCTGCCACTAAGATTACAAATGAGAACTGATGTAAGCAGGCTCATGTAAAGCGCATGGCTTAATGAGCTCTGAGATTACATGTAATACCTGCGTAACTGCTGGGCGTTCCAGGTCCGCAGGACGCTGGAACCATCCAAACGCTTCAATGTGTATGCTCCTTTGCCAAGGACTTCATGAATCACATAAGGTCCTTCCCATTTTGGTGCCAGTTTTCCTGGCTTTTCAACGTTTGATGCTTCATTGTCGCGAAGTAGAAAATCTCCGGGTAAGAAGGTGCATACGCGTACCCGTTTGTTGTAATATTTTTCCATTTGAGATTTATACTTTGCTTCGCGTATCGCTGCAATCTCGCGCCTCTCTTCAACTAAGTCAAGATCAAGTCAGCGCTGCTCTTCATTATTCTGCTTTTTCAAGGGCTATCATTCTGGGGACGGAAGGCTGATTTCCGCGGGTATTACAGCTTCTATGCCGTAAACAAGACTAAATGGTGTTTCGCCAGTGCTTGTTTTTAGCATCGTCCGACGCGCCCATAGTATACTTGGTAATTCATCAACCCAACCACGTCGTGCCGTGCCAAGGCGTGCTTTTATGCCTTCCACCAGTTGTTTGTTTATGCTTTCTACCTGACCGTTTGCCTGCGGATGGCCAATAGAGGCAAAAACATGTTCGATTTTCATTTACTGCATCCATGCTTGTAGTTCTGCAGCTGTGAGATTGGGACCATTGTCGGTGATAATTCGTAGTGGCAGGCCAAACCGGCAAATAATGTTTTCCCATATAATTTTACGAACTATCATGGCTGTGGTGGATGCCAATGGTTTAGCTTCCACCCATTTGGTAAAATAATCAACAGTGACATTAACGAACTTGACTGCGCCCGGCGCATCAGGAAAAGGTCCGATAAGATCAATCCCCCACTGTTGGAAAGGCCAAGCAGTGGTTATCGGAACAAGAGGATTCTTTGGGCGCAACGTCTTCGGAGCATGTCGTTGACAAGACATACACTAGCGCAGAATCTCTACTGCATCAACATACATTCCAGGCCAGTAATAGCCTGTACTCATGATCTTGGCCACCACCATGCACGGTCCAAAATGGATATCACACAATCCCTCATGTATTTCTCGTACTAAATATGGCGCATAGTGTTTGCTCACACAACGAAGCAAAGGTCCTGAATACGACTTCCGATATAAGATACCATCTGCCATTTCATAATTGATGATCTTGCACCGTATTTTTATTGCTTGAGCTTTATCTGCTGGGAGTGTCCCATGTAGCAGGTACATGATAATTGGAGACATCCAAGATGGATCTCCGACTTCAACCATGCTTACCTGTTTGAGTGGGACGGATGGGTTGCTTAACACTTCAATGCGAACCTCTCTTGACAAATGTTGAAAACTTGTCGCAGCTAATTTTCTCAAGGCATCAGCATGTTTATTTTCGCTCCAGTTTACGTGAACAACTTTGAACTGCTTAAACCGAGTGATGAGAGCCTTCGCTTGTTCTAGGTAGAGAGCCATAAACTCACCCTTTGCATCGTAAGAACCAGTAATCTGCTCGGCAACTAGCTTGGAGTCAACGTGAGTAAAGCTTCATATTCTACCTCATTATTCGTACTCTTAAACTCGAGCCGAATTGCATAAGTAAACTCTTCGCCGTCTAGACTTATCAAGCCTAACCCAGCTCCTGCCCCATCATTGTTTGATGCGCCGTCAGTATATAATATCCATGCTTTGTCATCAACGATGGGCACTGGATTTTGAATCGCTTCGCATTCTTCAATTTTATCTGCTGGAATTTCAGCGACGAAATCAGCTAACACTTGACCCTTGATGGTTGGTCATGGCTTGTAACAAATGTTGTATGCTCCCAATTCGATTGCCCACTTTGCGAGGCGTCCTGAGATATCTGGTTTAAATAAGACTTGACCAATATGAAGTCAGGACCGTAATGACGTGTCCTGAAAAATATCGTCTGAGTCTTCGCGAAGCGTGAACAAGAGCTAACACTAATTTCTCCATTATAGAATAACGTGTCTCTGGATCGTTCAGCATTTTGCTGATGTAATATATTGGAAACTGAACGCCTTCTCGATCCACCACTAAGACTGCTCCAACTGCCTCTGGAGAAGCGGAAAGGTAAAGGATCATTGGTTCCTTGTTGCGCAGAGCCGTAAGCGTGGGTAGTTGTATAAGGCAGTCTTTCATTTCTTGAAAAGCTTTCTCCGCTTCAGGAGTCCAGAAAAACGTTTTACTTTTAACACCGTTGCGCAAGGTTCGGATAAATGGAAATTATTTTGCAGCATGATTAGCCAAAAAGCGGTTAACCGCAGCTAATCTCCCAGCTAATCGTTGCATTTCTTTGATGGTGGTGGGAGATGGCATCTTTTGGATGGCCTCCACCTTTTCTGGATTAACTTTGAATCCTTCTTTTGTAACCACAAAACCAAGGAACTTTCCTTCCTCTATGCCAAAAGAGCACTTTCCCGGGTTTAACTTTAAATTAACCTTGCGCAAAGAATCGAAGGTTTTCTGGATATTTTCTATCATCATATGCTCTGAATTGCTCATGATGACCAGATCATCGATGTATACTTCTACCGTCTTGCCGATGTCATCGTCGAAGACGGTGTCCATTAATCTTTGATAATTAGCTCCCGCATTGCGGAGACCAAAGGGCATTTTTGTGTAACAAAAAATACCTTTCTCCGTGGGAAAAGCGGTTTTGTCTTCATCCTCTTTTTTCATCAGCACTTGATGATATCCTTTGTAACAGTCTAGGAAACATTTCCAACGGAAAGAAGCTAAAGAATCAACTTTCTTGTCTATCTCGGGAAGAGAATAACAGTCTTTGGGACAAGCTTTGTTTAAATCTTTAAATCCACACACATGCGCCAGCCGCCATTATGTTTTTTTTACCATTACTGGGTTTGCAACCCAGGTTTGATATTTGACTTCGCGCAGGATACCAGCTTGCAGCAGCTCTGCGACTTGCTCATTCATTGCTTCTGTCTTTTCCGAGCCTTTGAGCCACCGGCTGCGCTGACGGGAAAACATTTAAGCAATGCTCAGCTATCTTGCACGGAACTCCTACCATGTCTGCAGGAGTCCATGCGAAGATGTCCATATTTCGAAACAACAAAGTTTTAAGTTTTGCGCGAATGGCCATAGAAACTGCAGGTCCAAGAACAATTGGTTGTTCTAGATACTTATTGTTAAAAACCCATTTCTCTGGTTCATTTGGCGACGACGGTTTGACAGCCTTAACCACTGGTTCTTCGATAGACATGATCTCCTTTCGAGCGAATAAAATAGCTACGCCAGTTGGCGCTGGGAAACCACAAGCAGCATGTGGCGCAGATGTGATCAGGCTAAAAGCTCGCTGCGCTCGTCGTCCTAATAATACATCGTGACGAGAAGTTGCTGGCATGACCATAAAGTTTACTTGAATGGTTCGCGAGTGTTTACCATCTGAGAGAGTCATGGGAAAAACTATTTGTCCGAGAGGAAGGACAGCCTCATTGCAGAATCCGGTCAATGAAGTCAACTGGTTCTAGGCGTGCCTTGTCTTCCGGATCCAATTGCTTGAAACATTGCTCATAATGATCTCCATAGAACTACCCGGATCTATGAACATGTAGTCAGTCTGGTAATGGTCAAAAATACCTGTGATCACAACTGGTCTTTCTTCCTGAGGTCCGCCAGCGACAACAGGAAATATCACTTGCTGCTCTCACCATTTCTCTCCTCGGAATCTTTGAAAGCTTGGCTTGCGCGACGAGCTTCCTTGACTCATGGCAACTTGTTTCATCTTTTTGTTGCTTGGCCCCTCATCACCGCGCTGAGTTGCCTGACCTCTTTTCGAACTGATTGCACTAAGTGTGTCAGCTTACCACTTTTCAGAGCCTTTTCAAAGTCTGTGCGCAGGCTAATGCAATTGTCGGTTGTATGCCTTGTGTCCTTGTGTAAGTCACAGAAGAGGTTTGGATCTTGACCATTTTTATTCTTCATAGGTTGCGGTTGTTTGAATTGATAGTTCTCTATACTTAAGACTTCCGCAAGAGATTTGATGAGAGGAGTCCACTGTCGCTCTCGATTCTCGTTTTTGATGGCTTTCTGAGTTGCAACCTTGCTAATCGTTGCGCGAGCGTCCATTGGAGAGTATGGTGAATAAGAACTTTGGTTCGAGTCTTTCCAACCCTTCTTATACTTCTGACCTCCTTTACTCAGATCCTCAGGACGATGCTGAGGTAGAGGAGGTCTGTTTGAATTTAGGTTGCGCTCGGTTTGCGCATAGACCTTGGCTGCTGCCATGAGCGTATCCCAACTTTTTGGCAAACCAGTAGTACCATAAAGTACCTTAATCATTTCGTCACATCTTACCGCATACTTGAACTGTGCGCGGATAAGATCTTCATGTACATCACCGATCTCTAAAACTTCCTTGTTATAACGCGTAATGAAGTCCTCCAAATTCTCGTTATCTCTTCGCCAAATGTTCACTACATCAGACGAATCTCTAACATAACGACGCTGCTGACTGAAATGAGTAAGGAATTTTTCCTTAAGATCATTCCATGAAGAGAGCTTACCTGTTGGTAAGTTGTCGAAACAGAGTCGTGCGGCTTCGGTTAACGTTTGGACGAACAGATGGCACCACATAGGTTGAGTCCATCCTCCAATAAGTCCTGCGCCAGTAAACAAACGCATGTGATCATCTGGATCTGATAATCCATTAAACTTTCCAATGTTTGATGGCAATTTTGCTCGTTCTAGCGGAGCTAGAGCGATTTCCTTCACGAATTTTGATTGTTCTGCAGCTTCAGCAGGTCGGTAAATCAAGTTGTAATCATATTCTGCCTCGGGATTATACACTGCTCGGATCCTAGGCTTGTAACTAGCATGTCCTGCAGATAGACGATTGAAAACACTTGCACTATCCCCTTCTTCATAAGTCTTATCGTACTCATCGTGTTGGGTGTCCCGCTTTTATGACGATCGTGGGCCCAAACGTGAGTGAATTGATTGTCGTCGTTGGACGTTTTCTTCCTGATGTCTGTTACAAGAATGAACAGAGTCATTTCTTGTTTTAGAATACATCTCAATTCCATGCACAGATACATGCGAAGGTGCACGATCCTGGTTTCGAGTTCCATAACTCAACGCTCGAGGCGCCGGCGAAGCACGGGCCTGAGGTGCACCAACCGGAGCTTGAAAAGCTGGAGTTCCGGTTTGAGCACATAACTGAGCATACATAGCATTCAGAGCAGTTTGGGACTTAATCAACCATGATAATGGAGTTTCTCCAGGTGGGAGAATTGATGCAACGTCAACATGAGGAGCCGTCGGTGTTACTGGAATGCTCGCATGATCAGGATCATACGGAACATCAGTTTCACCGGACGAATCCTCAACGATTTCTCCGTCGACATGGGGAACTCCGCCGACGCGACGGATCTCCGATCGAGGACCTAGAAATGACGATCCATCAGCCATGAAGTTGTAGATCTGGGTGAAACAAAACGAAAGATGAGAGAATAAACGAAAATCGGTAGGCGCCAATGAAGAAACCCTAGATCAAGCAGACCTGAAAATGAGTAGGTCTATGGAACGGGCTCTGCATAAAGAGGTTAATCCTTCACTTGGTTTCGTGATGATAACGGATGTAATAGTACTCTGACTGATCCTGCAAAACAGAACACTATCAGCTCGCCACGGGGAGAAGGGGGGTTTTCTCCGTGACCACTCTCCGGCGTGAGAATAAGTACAGGTAGTCGGAAGTAAAGTGAAGTAAGAGAGAGAGTAGTTGAGAGTGAATACCTTCTACTTGAAGTCCAAGTTACTTATTTATAACCAGAGTTTGGGCGCCAAAATGAGAGATGGTAACTTAACGGAATCTTTTTGCTATTTCGTTAAGTTTGTGGCAATCCGTTAGTGCACACGGATCGTGAACTTATCAACTGTTAGGGAGGTGCCACGTGTCATCATGAGATCACTACAATTTATAAATGTGAGCATGCCATCACCGTGATCTTTCTCAGTCGTCCAGATGCTGCCATATGGAAATTGATTATAACCGAAAAGATGCTTGCATGATTGGGCATTAGTGGCTTCTAGAAGGTTTCACAGTTGTTACCCATCTGTTGCTCGCCACGTGTACATTCTGTTACAACAGAAAAGATTCCAATTTCCTCTACACCAACTCAAGTATTTTTACTAAGGGAAAGTTTCTCAGGATTAACTGTTTCCTTGCGCGAGAGGCGCAAGTTGGTTAACTGATCTTCTTTCCTCTCCCTGCTGCTTAGCGCAATGTTTGGTGAATACTTGCTCTGATATAAATATCTGTGCAAGGTTTGTACTTGAAGCGTTATCCAAGGAAATTGACCAAGGTTAACTTTGAACCTTGCGCGAGCCTGCGCAGGGTAGTTAAATGATCATTTCCTTCTTTAGATATTTGGCGCAGAGTTTTAGTAGGTCTTTCTTTGGCAGAGGAGTCTGCGCAAGATCTCCTTAGCAGTTAATAGTGGGTATGGTTTCCTTGGTTGGCGCAAGGTTTTTGGGACCATACCCCTTCAAACGCACGTACAAGTAACTGTGTTACCTTAATAGCCGAGTGTGTTGTCATACAATAACCACTGGTGCCATCACATCACTTATCTCATCGCATCGCAAAACGCAGTTAATTATGTGGGATTATGTTTTATGTGTGTTATACTTCTTTATGTTATGGTTTGATATCGCTAAAACACTCGCACGCTCACGTAACTCGCTCTCTCTCTCAATTCAATGGTTTAACGCTTCGCTAAAACGCTTAATATAACAAACTAATACGAACCGAATCGCCAAACGAACACTTAATACGAGATAAATGAACAAAGCTAAGCCAATAGGCCAAGTTCGGCCGAACTTGGTAACACCAAGTTTGCCCGAACTTGCTTGGGCTATCTCAACTCAGCTTATAAGCCAAGTTCGCCCGAACTGGCTTCCAAACCTAAGAAATCCATCAAGTTCGCTCGAACTTGATCATTTCCAGCCTATTCTCACCTCACCTATAAATACCCAGCTCCTCATTCATGCTCCCCTTGCTTACCAAGTTCGCTTAGAGCTCTCCCAATCGAATACCTCTGATTTCCAAGTAAGAATCAACCCGTTTTCAAACTACAATAATGTTTTACAACGATTTTGCACAAGGTTTTACCTTCAATTTCATCAAAACTCCTCTGTTCATCTTTTTATGCAAAACTTCTGTTTCTCACTTAGATCTATCCCTAGATCTAAGTAAAACCTTTTAAACATCAAAATTTACACAATATTCGGACTAAATGACGTATGTTTCGTTCACTTTGAAGTGGAACGAGGCGTTGTCGAGCAAGATCTGAGATCCGGAAGTACAAGGACGAAATCGCCACTTTGCACAAACTGGACTAAACCGTACGAACCTTCAAGTTCGCCCATATTAGTCCGAGTTTCTGTAAAATGGCTAAAACTCGCTCCAAAAGACCTCTTCAGCCTAGGTTTTGCTCAGTAGCCTAAGGTTGGATGGAGGGATGGACACTTGATTTCCTCAGCAAACGACGCGAAAACGCACGAATTGGATGCCAAAACAGTCAAGTTCGCTTGGAAAACATCAAGTTCACTCGAACTTGTCACCAGATTGGTGACCAAGTTCGCCCGAACTTGATCAAATTTGACATAAATCCCACAAGTTCGCCCGAACTTTACTGATTCCAAGGAATCAGGACAAGTTTGCCCGAACTTGTATCACCCTTCATCAAACAGGGCAAGTTCGCCCGAACTTGTCCCATTTCTCAGGAAAACAGATAAGTTCGCCCGAACTTGTACTCCAGTAAGTCTAAACAATCAAGTTCGCCCGAACTTGTACTCCAAGGTACAAGTTCTCCCGAACTTGTACTCCAAGGTACAAGTTCTCCCGAACTTGTCTACTGTTCCTTCAACCGTTGACCATTTCAGCATTTCAGAAGACTGATGCACTTCTGTTCGCTTACAGGCTGATCCGGCACTCTCCTCGACTTACATAAGATCCCGTCACTCTCTCAAATCGCACCGACTGTGAGTATACTTGAACCCCTTTACGCTTAAACGCACTTTTGGGTGTCACATATGGTCTATATCAAATCACATCACACAACTCAAACTCTTATTCACAATCCGCTATACATGGCTATACGTGAAATCTGTTGAATTGTATGTGTTACTTGATTGCTAGTATGCACCCTTAACATGATAGCTAGCTAGAGGTTGACCCGCCACCCGTAGGCCCGTGGTTGTTAAGGCTCACATTTTTATTTCACATTTATTTTTCTCTTTAGGACGTGGACACTTGTTCGCATGCCTCGATCAATCGCGGTTTGTTGTTTTACTTGAATCTAGTAGATACATAGTGAAGGGGTATGGTCCCAAAAACCTTGCACCAAGCAAGGGAACCATACCCACTCTATACTGTCAGGGAAACTTCACGAAGATATGTGTACCAAAGAAAGAACTTAGCAAACGCTGCGCTATATAACAAAGAAAGGAAAAGATCATTTAGCTACCTTGCACCGTTCCGCACAAGGAAGATAGTTAATCTTGAGGATTTCCTAAGTCACTCTTGGTTCACAGATATCTTGCGCAGCCCACAACATAACTGAGGAAGTTTACAATTCTCTGCGCCAAGCATCTAGAAGGGAAAATGATCATTTAACTACCTTGCGCCGCCAGCGCAAAGAAACAGTTAATCTTGAAAGACTTTTCCTTAGCGAAGAACTTCTATTCACGAGATATGGTGCAGAGCAAAAGGAATCTTTTCTGTTGTAACAGAATGCACACGTGGCAGCAGGTCATAGCTGTGAAACTTCTGGAAGCATTTAATGCTCAATCGTGCAAAGAACGCTTCGGTTATAACCGAATGCCACGTGGCAGCATCTTAGCATTCCAGTAACTCCGGCAGCTCCTCATGTTGATGTCGCGTCAATTCTACCACCTGGAGAGACTCCGTTGTCGTGGTTAATCAAATCTCAAACTTCTTTAAATGCTATGTATGCTCAACTATGTGCTCAGATCGGAACTCCAGCTTTTCAAGCTCCGGTTAACACTCCTCAGGTCCGTGCTTTGCAGACACCTCGAGTGTTGAGTTATAATACTCAGAACCATGCTCGTGCACCTTCGCATGTGTCTGTAGATGGATCTGAAATGTACTCTAAAACCTGGAATGATTCTGTTCATTCCGGTAATAGGAAGCAAGAAGAAAACGTTCAACATCGCACATCTGTTCACTCACGTTTGGGCCCGCGATCATCTTAGAAGCGGGACACCCAACATGACGAATATGATAAGACTTATGAAGAAGGAGATACTGCAAGTGTTTTTAATCGTCTATCTGCAAATATTGTTAATTATAAGCCCAAAATACGTGCAACATACAATCTGGAGGCGGGGCATGATTACAATCTGGTATATCGACCAGCTGAAGCAGCTGAGCAATCTAAATTTGTAAGAGAAATAGCGTTGGCTCCGCTAGAATGAGCAAAGTTACCATCCAATGTAGGTAAGTTTAACGGTTTAACTGATCCTGATGATCACATGCGCCTCTTCACTGGCGCAGGGCTAATTGGGGGATGGACATTACCGATGTGGTGCCATCTGTTCATACAGACTCTTACCGGCGCCACGCGCCTCTGGTTTGATAACTTACCTACCGGTAAACTTTCCTCTTGGAATGATCTTAAGGAGAAGTTCCTTACACACTTTAGTCAACAAAGGCGATACGTCAGAGATTCCTCAGATGTGATGAACATCTAGCAGAGGGATGATGAAAACCTTGAAGATTTTATCACTCGATACAACAAAGAAGTATTAGAAATTGGAGATGTTCATGAGGACCTTATCCGCGCGCAATTCAAATACGCAGTGAGGTGCCATGAAATGATAAAAGTACTTTCTAGGACAACTGGTCTTCCAAAAAGCTGGGATAAGCTAATGGTAGCAACTAAAGTTTATGCGCAGACGGAGTGGAACCTTAATTCTAACATACCACCACTACCTCAAATCGTCCTCAGGATCTGAGTAGAGGTGGTCGGAAGTTCAAGAAAGGATGGAAGGACTCCAACCAAAGCTCGTATTCCTCGTATTCACCAGTAGACGCTCCCGCAACGTTTTATGAGATTACTACCTAGAAAGCAATCGAACAGGAGAATCGTGATCGACAATGGACGCCTTTAACGAAATCTCCTGCAGAGGTCCTGAGTATAGAAAATTATCAATTTAAGCAAACGCAGCCCATGAAGAACAAGAAGGGTCAAGACCCGAACCTCTTCTGTGACTTTCACAAAGACACAGGGCACATAAGTCACAACTGCATCAGTTTACGCACATAGATCAAAAAGGCATTAAAAAGCGGTAAGCTGACACATTTAGTACAGACAGTACGAAAAGAGGTCAGGCAACTCACGCGCGGGGATGAAAGCAACAAAAAGATGAAACAAGTTGCTATGATTCAAGGAGGACCGTCGCGCAAGCACAACTTCTAACGTTTTCAAGATAACAAATGGCGTGAGAAGCAAGTAGTTTTTCCTGTTGTTCCTAGCAGACCTCAGGAAGAGAGACCGGTCGTAATCACAGGTATCTTTGGCCATTACCAGACTGACTATATGTTCATAGATCCGGGAAGTTCTATGGATATCATATATGAACAATGTTTCAAGCAGTTAGATCCGGAAGATAAGGCATGCCTGGAACCAGTTGACTTCCCGTTAACTAGATTATACAATGAGGTTGTTTTTCCTCTCGGACAAATAGTTTTTCCCGTGATTCTTTCAGACGGAAAACACTCGCGAACCATTCAAGTAAACTTTATGGTAATGCCAGCAACCTCCTGTCACGATGTTTTATTAGGACGTCGTGCGCAATGAGATTTCAGCATGGTCACGTCTGCGCCTCATGCTGCATGTGGTTTCCCAACGCCAACTAGAGTAGCTATCATATTCGATCGAAAGGAGATTATGTATATCGAAGAACCACTTGTTAAGGATGCTAAACCTACATCGCCAAATGAACCTGAGAAATGGGTACTAAACAACAAATATCCAGAGCAACCAATTATTCTCGGTCCTGCGATATCTATGGCAATTCGCGCAAAACTCAAAACATTGTTGTTTCGAAATATGGGTATTTTTGCCTGGACACCTACAGACATGGTAGGGGTTTCACGCAACGTGGCAGAGCATTGTTTAAATATCTTCCCATCAGCAGAACCAGTGGTTCAGAAAAAGCACAGCTTGGGTACCGAAAAAACAGAAGCTATGAATGAACAAGTTGCCGAATTGCTTAAAGCTGGTATTATATGCGAAGTCAAGTACCAAACCTGGGTGGCGAACCCTGTTATGGTCAAAAAGCATAACGGTGGGTGGTGCATGTGCGTCGATTTTAAGGATTTGAACAAAGCATGTCCCAAAGACTGTTACTCGCTTCCAGAAATTGACAAAAAAGTTGACTCCTTAGCATCATTTCGTTGGAAATGCTTTCTCAACTGTTACAAAGGGTACCATCAAGTGCTGATAAAACAAGAGGATGAAGACAAGACGGCTTTCCGCACGGAGAAAGGTATTTTCTGTTATACAAAAATGCCTTTTGGGCTCCGCAATGCGGGTGCTACGTATCAACGGCTTATGGATTCAGTTTTTGGTGATGACATCGGAGTAACCGTTGAAGTGTATATCGACGATCTAGTTATCATGAGTAATACAGAAGAAATGATGTTGGAAAACATTTAGAAGACTTTTGATTCATTACCCAAAGTTAATTTAAAGTTAAACCCAACTGTTCCTTTGGCATGGAAGAGGGCAAGTTCCTCGGATTCATCATCACAAAGGATGGGTTTAAGGTTAATCCAGAAAAAGTTGAAGCAATTCAAAGCATGACATCTCCAGCGAGTGTAAAGGAGATGCAGAGGTTAGCAGGACGGTTAGCTGCCCTTAACCGTTTTGTGACATCCCGGTTTTTCAGATATCTTAAACGCACTACTTCACGGTTATTCATTCCTACGCTAAATTGATTCGGAGATTTAATTTACACGCTCGAAATAATTACGCTAACTTTGTGAACTTATCAAGTGAATTACGTGCTATGTGTATTAAACGTTTATAAGTTCGGTGAGTTATTACGTCATGCTTCGAATTCGTGATTTTTAGTTATAAAAATATATATATGGTAAATAGATAGACGAATCGAACCGAGCCGCAAAACGAGTCGACCTCATTTCCTTGCGACTCAAGGAGTTAAGCAAAACTTGAGGCTCAAGTTAAAGACCCAAACCGCCCCACCCAAACCCTTTGCGGCCGCAAGCTTAATCGCCCAAACCCTTCTCCTTTTGTTTCCTTCCCCACACTATATATAGATAAGCATGCATGAGAATGGTTAACAAAAAAAAAAGAAACCCTAGCTCCCCAAGAAGCAGCCGACGGCAGCCTTCCCACTCATTCTCTCGGTCGCGATCCCCCTTCAAACCCGAATCAACTACCATCTCGTTTCCGGTTCGTTAATCTCCATTGTAAAGGTTAGGGTTTTATATTGTTTCGCAAATCATGTAGGGTTTATGAACTATTGATCATGCTTGTATGTAATGGTAGAATCATGGTTTATGAAAGTTTTATGATGTTAGTTCGATTGATTGTGCAAGTTTGACGATTATGATGATTAGTTGGAATCAAGAATCATTAGGCTGCGTTTTGTGATAAAAACCATATAATATGATTAGGGTTTGCATGAGTATGATGTACATGATGATATATGATTGAATAATCTATTATTGATCGTTTATATTTAACGTCTCGATTGTTTAAGCGTGTTATACTGCGATAAAAAGTTGAAAGCAGGATGCTGAATGGTGTTTACAGCCAACTTCAATTGGCTGTAACTTGGTTATTATTTATCGAAAAACGGATTTTCTGAAGCCTAAAACGTATATTTTGAAAAACGCTTCTAATGGCACTGGATTCATATTTTTCTGAGGTCGTTTGATATTTTTAAGTGGTCAATTAAGTGCAGTAACTGAAGCTGTGTAAATTCTGAAAATTTCGTAGTTGTTTATCGAGTCGGATCTCATAATCTGTAGAGAGTTGAATCACCAAATTTGTACAGAAACTGGAGATGGAAATTTCCGGGAAACTCCCACTGGAATTTTGTTAATTGGATGAATGGTGATTTTTAAATTAATTCTCCCGTGGACTGCAGTCAGAAAGCGACGAATCTGACTGCAGCCTAGTATATAAATGTTTATCAATAATGGGTAAAGTGTTAGGACTTGAAAAATTTACATAAAATTCTACAGCTTAGTTGATACCTTCTGTAAAAAAATTGAAATTTTTGGAACGTTTGAACTATTTTATAAAAATCCTTGAAAACAGCCTAATTATGAGTATACAAGCTGAAACTTGATAACTTGCGAATGTGTGTACCAAAGTGTTGTATGGATTGATTTGTGTTCATGATAGGTTAGTTTGATCACTATTTTGGTATGATAATACTTTGCATGCATGATTATGTTTTAGAATTTGTTATTGTGTGTGCCGCATTGTGTGTTAACTATGTGTAGGGTTTGTATCGGTGTGTTCACACACTAACTTTAAATCAATTGACTTGTTATGACGCAATTAGCGGTCCCATCATTTGCTACTTCTGTATTACACTAACAAAGCAATTAAAGGTGAGTTCACGGCCCCTAATTTTATCCGGTTTTAAACAACAGGGGGAGAAACATGTATACATTCTACAACTCTATCTCTTTACGTTATACGAAATTAACGTCATTAAACTATTCGGTAACTAAGTTAATGTTAATGTACGTTATGGTCACTAAGCAGCTATATCACACAAGTCCTCGACAAACTCTCGGATCATTAGTATTGGGTTAGATAGCGGGGAAATTATAAGTAGTACTACTGGGCCCGACAAGCCCCACCCGAGCTAGTCGCGCTAGCCGACTGGGTATGGTCAACGGGTGAATAATTTGGCCTAACTTCGCCATGGTCAGTGATAGGCCTGGCAACACGGAGGCACAACAGTCAGCTTCGATCGCGAACACTTACGTGACATAACTTTAGGCTCGCTACCTACATGTTAACATTGAACTTAATTACGAATCAACAATATTATTCCGGGTTAGGGATAATGGAACCAACAACATTGTTATTCCGGGTTAGGAATAATGGAACATCATTATTATTCCGGGTAAGGAATAATGGAACCATCAGTATTATTCCGGGTTGGGAATAATGGAACTAAATCGTTATCCCGGGTTAGGGATAACAGGGGAAACAAACTTATAACCAAACAAATGAACTTATGAAAACCTGTGAACTCACTCTTCTTTAATGTTGACACTTGTTTCTTTACATGTTTCTCAGGACGCTAGGAGCTCTAGGTGCACTCACTTGCATTGATCAAGACGTCTTTTTATCGAGTCTCATTTACGAATATTGTTTGGGGTTTTTCTTTAGTTTTGGCGTTTGTGTTGGCGCCCGTTCCTTTATTTTACTTTAATGCTTCCGCTCAACTTTAAAAACTAATGCTTCCGCTAAACATTGAAACCAAACTAAGACAATTTTAAATTAACTATGAATGGTTAAACAAATGATTTTGGAAAACGTATAAACGAATCATATAGAGTCGTTCGATGTTACTAGTGTCTCGAATTCTAGTTTGTTCACACACCTCGCGGTAAAACTCTGCAAGTGGAAATTGAGGGTGTGACAGATTGGTATCAGAGCCTCTAGCTATAGAGAACCAGGTTTGCATTAAAAGTAGACCTAAACTTTAGCTGATTACATGACACTAGACTTAGTTTGGCAGTAAACTGTTATATCTTGTTATGTGTTGTACCACAACTGTGTTATGTAAAATATAAATGCATAATTGAAATGAATGCAACTCGTAACTAACTACACAACCCAACAGGCAATGTCATCATCATCATCATCATCCGACAAACTTTTGCAACCAAGGGCACCGAGGAAGGCACCTATGGTGGAACCCTCACCACCACATCGCGTGGAGACACGCTCAGCTGTTAGAAAAAGACTCGCTCTAGGAGAGGAGTCGTCCTCACGCCCGACCATCGCTATGCCGGTCGAACCGGTTAACTCGTTAGAAGTAGGGAACGACCTACTTAAAGATATGATAAGAAAACAACAAGAACAACTAGAGAGAATGCATGAAACTATCCTAGCACAGGGATGGATGATACGACAATTAACGGGTAAGACTGGAGCGCTCGAGGAAGAGCAACATGAGAGTAAGATAGCTCGTAACACTTTAGCTAAAGATCTTCGTGCTGAGCAGCTGAGGGCTGACTGGCTCGAAGACAGAGTTCTTGAGTCTAGCTGGAGAATTCAAGAACTAGAACAGAATCAGGCACCTGTACCAGTACCCACACTAGCACCGGCCCCTCCAGTGCCGGTAGAGGAGGATCCAGAGGAGGATCCGGAGGAAGACCCGGCTTAGAAGCTGGAAACGCCGCGGAGGATGACGACAACGATAGCGATTTGGGGGATGGAGACGTAGAAGACTGACTCGTCTCGCTTATTCCATTTGCTTCCTTCAGTCTATTTATTTTCCTACTTATGTTTAAACATGAGATTTTATAGTAAACTGATATGTTTGGTTGGCATTTTGTAAGACGTTGAAATTTTATTTAATCGAATATTTCTTTTGATTGTTTAATTTTTTTGGGTTGACATAATTTGAGGAATTACTTAAGTATGGAGTAGGATAACTATATTGGATATATATACTTATCGGTGTGTGTTTATGTTGTCTTGCGAAGATCTAAAATGGCAACTGGACGTCGCGGAAACCTCAACATGACACCCGAAGAATTGGCCGCAATGATCCAAGAACACGTGAATGCAGCTCTCGCAGGTGTTCAAAACCAACCAGCAGGTAACAATTATTAAATTTTCATGGGAAAATCTAATAGTTGGGCTAGTAGACTTTCTCGCTGACTACCTGTCCTCTGTCAGCAGGAGGGGGTCTTAAACCCTACAAGATGTTTCTCGATGCGAATCCGAGCAAATTCACGGGTGCAGAAGGACCCATAGGACTGGTCCGCTGGATTGAAAAGTCCGAATCAGTGTTCGAAATGTGCAATTGTCTGGAGGCCAACAAGGTCAAGTATGCTGCCTCAACGTGGGAGGATGGGGCACTAACTTGGTGGAATGCACAAGTCCAAACGCGTGGACTTATTGCTGCAAATGCAATGGCCTGGGCCGAGTTTAAGGCCCTAATCAAAGAGGAGTACTGTCCACGAGACAGGGTTCAACAGTTGGAGCAAGCATTATGGAACCACAAGATGGTGGGATCTGAAATTGAAGCATACACAGCGAAACATCACGATTTGGTATTCCTATGCCCCGATCTGGCCAACACCGTTGAGAAACGACTCGAGTTTTACCTTGGGGGTCTGGTCCCCGAGATCCAGGGTATGGTAATGGCTAGCAACCCTGCGACTGAGCATCAAGCAATTAGGTTGGCACACAAACTCACCGATAAGGTGGTGGAACAAAAGAAGTTGCCATCTCGGGGTACAACTGAAGTTGCCCCTGATAACAAAAGAAAGTTTGAAGACTCGTCTGCTCGACAGACTTCGACAGCTCAGCCACAACAAGGGAACCAGAAACGGTTCAACAATTTCAACAGTAACCGGGGTCACAATAATCAGCCCGCCAACAACACCCAGAACACAAGCGGCTATGTGGGTCGAAGGCCGCAGTGTAATCGTTGTAACCTTCATCATCACGACCCTTGTGCCGGAAATCGCTGCCAACGATGTGGCAAAGTGGGACACGTGGCAAAGGATTGTCGCGGGGAAATCATGTCCCGACAAAATCAGAATCAACACCAGGATCAGCAGCAGGGTATTAACCGGGGGTGCTATCAGTGTGGTAGCACTGCCCACTTCAAACGAGACTGTCCACAGCTTCGCAACAACAACAACAATGGTGGGAACAACAACAACCACAACAACCACAACAACAACAATAACAACAATGGAAATGGTGGCACAGGGGGTGCCAAAGGTCGTGCATTTACGCTAGGCCGCGGAGAGGCCAGAAACGACTCGAACGTGGTCACCGGTAAGTTTCCCCTTAATGAACATTTTGCTAATGTACTTTTTGATACGGGTGCGGATAGGAGTTTTATATCTGAGTCTTTTAGGAAGAACCTTTAGTATCCGGCTGTCAACTCAAACTCGTGGGTCACACCTTTACCATTGATCTGATGACAACTACCCTGGGTAGTTTTGACGTGGTAGTCGGAATGGATTGGCTATCTGACGTCCGAGCTGAAGTTCTCTGTTTCGAGAAATCTATCCGTATTCCGCTCTCTAACGACGAAATCTTGACGGTACAAGGCGAGAAGGCAGGCGCCGTCACAAACATCATCTCTTGCATCCAAGCACAGAAGTATCTTCGGAGGAAGAACTCCTTCGCTTTTCTCGCACTGGTCACCGAACAGCCTAGGGGCGAGAAGCGTATAGAAGATATCCCCGTCATCCGTGATTTTTCCGATGTATTCCCAGAGGAGTTACCTGGTCTTCCACCACATCGACAAGTGGAGTTTGAAATTGAATTGGCGAACCATGCAACTCCCATAGCCAAGGCCCCATACCGCCTAGCTCCAGCCGAGCTGCAAGAGCTGTCTACCCAACTTCAGGAATTGTTAGAAAAAGGATTTATCCGACCCAGTACTTCGCCATGGGGAGCTCCAGTCCTTTTTGTCAAGAAGAAGGACAGGACCTTCCGCATGTGCTTCGACTACAGGGAACTCAATAAGGTTACCATCAAGAACCGATACCCATTACCTCACATCGACGATCTCTTCGACCAACTTCAAGGGTCAAGCTACTACTCCAAGATTGATCTACGGTCCGGTTATCACCAGTTACGCGTCAGGGAGGAGGATATCGCTAAGACGGCATTTCGTACTCGGTATGGCCATTATGAGTTCTTGGTCATGCCCTTCGGTCTCACCAACGCACCCGCGGTGTTCATGGACCTCATGAACCGCATGTGTAAACCGTATCTGGACAAGTTTGTCATTGTGTTCATCGATGACATACTCATCTACTCTAAAGGTGAAGAAGAACATGCTGAACATCTACGACTACTGCTGGAATTACTTCAACAGGAGAAACTATATGCCAAGCTTTCAAAGTGTGATTTCTGGACGGGAAGTTCAGTTCCTCGGGCATATCGTGAATAAAAAGGGTATCCACGTCGACCCCGCCAAGATTGAAGCTATCAAAAACTGGGAAGCACCCAGGACACCGACGGAGATCCGCCAATTTTTGGGTTTGGCTGGTTACTACAGATGTTTCATCGAGGGATTTTCAAAGATCACGCAACCGCTTACCACCCTCACCCAGAAAGGCATCAAGTATGCTTGGGGTGACAAGTAGGAAGCGGCATTTCAATTGCTGAAGCAGAAACTTTGCAGTGCACCCATTCTGTCCTTGCCGGAAGGGACTGATGATTTTGTGGTATATTGTGATGCTTCCATTCAGGGATTGGGATGCGTACTCATGCAACGTGATAAGGTCATCGCGTATGCGTCCCGACAATTGAAGGTTCACGAGAAAAACTACACAACACATGACCTGGAATTGGGAGCAGTGGTGTTTGCGCTTAAGATTTGGAGACACTACCTATATGGAACAAAGTACACAATCTATACAGATCACAAGAGCCTCCAACACATCTTTGACCAGAAGGAGTTGAACATACGACAGCATCGCTGGGTCGAACTCTTGAACGATTATGAATGTGCCATTCGGTATCACCCGGGTAAAGCTAACGTGGTAGCTGATGCCCTCAGTAGGAAGGATCACTTGAACCCTCGTCGGGTACGAGCACTACAGTTCACCATTCATTCGGGGTTACCCGAACAGATACGCGACACGCAGTTAGAAGCAGTTAAGGAAGAAAACATCAAGGTCGAATCGGTGGGAAAAATGGAACGCGATTGGGAAGTAAAACCCAATGGAGCCCGGTATTTCATGAATCGTATATGGGTACCTCTCTACGGAGACCTCAAAAGCTAGTCATGGACGAAGCTCACAAATCCCGATACTCTGTCCATCCTGGTTCAGATAAGATGTATCAAGACCTTAAAGCTGCGTACTGGTGGCCCAACATGAAAGCTGATATAGCCACCTACGTGAGCAAGTGTTTGACTTGTGCAAAAGTCAAGGTAGAGTATCAGAAGCCATCGGGGCTACTTCAACAACCTGAGATCCCAGTGTGGAAATGGGATCAGATCTCGATGGACTTCATCACTAAAGCTGTGTAAATTCTGAAAATTTCGTAGTTGTTTATCGAGTCGGATCTCATAATCTGTAGAGAGTTGAATCACCAAATTTGTACAAAAACTGGAGATGGAAATTTCCGGGAAACTCCCACTGGAATTTTGTTAATTGGATGAATGGTGATTTTTAAATAAATTCTCCCGTGGACTGCATTCAGAAAGCGACGAATCTGACTACAGTCTAGTATATAAATGTTTATCAATAATGGGTAAAGTGTTAGGACTTGAAAAATTTACATAAAATTCTACAGCTTAGTTGATACCTTCTGTAAAAAAATTGAAATTTTTGGAACGTTTGAACTATTTTATAAAAATCCTTGAAAACAGCCTAATTATGAGTATACAAGCTGAAACTTGATAACTTGCGAATGTGTGTACCAAAGTGTTGTATGCATTGATTTGTGTTCATGATAGGTTAGTTTGATCACTATTTTGGTATGATAATACTTTGCATGCATGATTATGTTTTAGAATTTGTTATTGTGTGTGCCGCATTGTGTGTTAGCTATGTGTAGGGTTTGTATCGGTGTGTTCACACACTAACTTTAAATCAATTGACTTGTTATGACGCAATTAGCGGTCCCATCATTTGCTACTTCTGTGTTACACTAACAAAGCAATTAAAGGTGAGTTCACGGCCCCTAATTTTATCCGGTTTTAAACAACAGGGGGAGAAACATGTATACATTCTACAACTCTATCTCTTTACGTTATACGAAATTAACGTCATTAAACTATTCGGTAACTAAGTTAATGTTAATGTACGTTATGGTCACTAAGCAGCTATATCACACAAGTCCTCGACAAACTCTCGGATCGTTAGTATTGGGTTAGATAGCGGGGAAATTATAAGTAGTACTACTGGGCCTGACAAGCCCCACCCGAGCTAGTCGCGCTAGCCGACCGGGTATGGTCAACGGGTGAATAATTTGGCCTAACTTCACCATGGTCAGTGATAGGCCTGGCAACACGGAGGCACAACAGTCAGCTTCGATCGCGAACACTTACGTGACATAACTTTAGGCTCGCTACCTACATGTTAACATTGAACTTAATTACGAATCAACAATATTATTTCGGGTTAGGGATAATGGAACCAACAACATTGTTATTCCGGGTTAGGAATAATGGAACATCATTATTATTCCGGGTAAGGAATAATGGAACCATCAGTATTATTCCGGGTTGGGAATAATGGAACTAAATCGTTATCCCAGGTTAGGGATAACGGGGGAAACAAACTTATAACCGAACAAATGAACTTATGAAAACCTGTGAACTCACTCTTCTTTAACGTTGACACTTGTTTCTTTACATGTTTCTCAGGACGCTAGGAGCTCTAGGTGCACTCACTTGCATTGATCAAGACATCTTTTTATCGAGTCTCATTTACGAATATTGTTTGGGGTTTTTCTTTAGTTTTGGCGTTTGTGTTGGCGCCCGTTCCTTTATTTTACTTTAATGCTTCCGCTCAACTTTAAAAACTAATGCTTCCGCTAAACATTGAAACCAAACTAAGAGAATTTAAAATTAACTATGAATGGTTAAACAAATGATTTTGGAAAACGTATAAACGAATCATATAGAGTCGTTCGATGTTACTAGTGTCTCGGATTCTGGTTTGTTCACACGCCTCGCGGTAAAACTCCGCAAGTGGAAATTGAGGGTGTGACACGTTTACTTGCAAATCACGCGGCAAAGTCTTATTCTTTTGTTCGTACTCTGCGCAACTGCGTAAAGAAAGAAAAATTCCAATGGACGTCAGAGGCAGAGAAAGCTTCCAAGAATGAAAGATTGTTTAATTCAATTACCAACTTTGACAGCTCCGCGCAACAAAGAACCTCTGATTCTCTATCTTGCTGCATCCGAATTGGCAGTAGGAGCAGTTTTGCTTGTTGAAAGAGAAGGTATTCAAACGCCTATTTATTACATTAGCAAGATGTTGAATGACCCGGACTCTCGGTATTCAATGATGGAAAAGCTGGTACTGGCGCTAGTTCACGCTTCGCGCATACTTCGTAGGTATTTTTCAAGGCACGTCATAAATGTTTTAACAAATTATCACCTTGGTCAGATTCTTTCAAAGCCAGATGTCTCAGGACGATTAGCCAAGTGGGCTATCGAACTAGGCGGTCACAATATTGTCTACAAACCAAGACCAGCAATTAAAGGGCAAATCCTTGCCGATTTCATAGCTGAGGTTCCAGCGGATAAAGCGTAAGAATGCGAAGAAATCCAAAATCCGATTCCCATTATGGATGACAGAGAGTGTCTGTTACATACGGATGGTGCATCTAATAGTGACGGAGCCGGCGCAGGCCTCCGACTAATCAATCCAGAAAACCAAGAGTTCACTTATGCTATACGCCTAGATTTCAAGAGCACAAACAATGAGGCTGAATATGAGGTGTTTCTAGCAGGCTTGCACCTCGCTATAAAAATGGGCGCTGCAAATTTAACAGCGCATGTTGATTCTCGCCTTGTAGCAGAACAAATTAATGGTACTTATGATGCAAGGGGCAATATTATGGCATTGTATTTGGAACAAGCCAAATCGTTAATCAGTCATTTCCGACAGTTTAAAGTTGTACACATCAACAGGAGTGACAACAAACATGCTGACGCATTAAGCAAATTTGCAGCCACGAGTTTTCAGCATTTAGCGAAAGAAGTCAGGATTGAAGTTTTAAAAAATCCATTTGTTCCACTAAAGCAAGTTACCATGGTCGAAATGGGGAGTCCATCCTGGATGTCTCCGATTATCCTGTTCTTACAACATGTCCACCTTCCTGACAGCAAGGCGCAGGCACGAAAGATCCGATGCAAGGCTTTAAACTACGAAATGGCAGATGGTATTTTGTATCGCAAGTCGTACATGGATCCTTTATTAAGATGTGTCGATAAGAATGATGCGCAATACTTGGTTAGAGAAATCCATGAAGGATTGAGTGGCATACACGCGGGACCGCGCATGGTCGTCGCTAAGGTAATGGGCACGGGATACTACTGGCCAGGAATGTACGTGGACGCTGTTGACACGTTGCGGAAATGCCGCCAAAGACATGCACCAAAGACTTTGCGCCCTAAAAATCCATTGGTCCCAGTAACGCCAGCATGGCCTTTTCAACAGTGGGCCATCGATCTTGTAGGACCTTTTCCTGATGCGCCGGGCGTAGTGAAATTCATTGTTGTTGCCGTAGATTACTTCACCAAGTGGGTCGAAGCAAAACCATTAGCCTTGACAACAACCATGGTAATTTGGAAGTTTATCTAGAAGCACATTATTTGTTGATTCGGATTACCCATGCGCATCGCCACAGATAATGGCCCAAATTTAGCATCTGAAGATCTGCAAAGATGGATGCAAGAAATGCCGATTGAACATGTGTTTCATCCGTTGCGCACCCCAGGCGAACGGGCAGGTTGAAAGTATTAACAAGCAGATAGTTGATGGCATTAAAGCCCGCCTTGGCTCGGCGCGGCGTGGTTGGGTCGATGAGTTGCCAGCATTCTTTGGGCGCATCGAACAAGACAAGTACGGGAGAAACTCCATTCAGTTTGGTATATGGTACGGAGGCAGTAATCCCTGCTGAGATAGGTCTCCTATCACTAAGAACGCCGCTTGGATTTAGACTTAGTAGAAGAAAGACGCGAAAACGCAGCTATCCGCGAAGCGAAATATTAGTCTCAGCTGGAAAAATATTATAACAAGCGGGTACAAGTTTGCACATTTTTACCAGGGGATTTTGTCGTCCGCGATAATGAAGCATCCAATACTGAAAAACCGGTAAACTTGCGCCAAGATGGAAAGCCCCTATGTGATCAATGAAGTCCTTCGCAAAGGAGCCTACACTTTGAAGCGCATGGACGGCTCTAGCGTCCCGCGGACCTGGAACGCCCAGCAATTGCGCATATGTTACATGTAATCTCAGTCCTCGATGCGATAGCCGCGCGTTGCGCAACGAGACTGTTTACAACTTTTTCTTATTATGTAATCTTAGTGACAATAGCAGCTTGATGCTTTATCAATACAATTCTACTCTGTCACTACTTACATTTACTTCTTTTTTAAATATCTTACGTACAAATGCATGCAATTACTTTGGAAACACAAAAACACTAAGGCTAATAACAACTCATGAGCCACAAGATATCACAACTTACGCTCTTACATGAGTTAGCCACTTACATTTATTTGTCTATCCTAAACAAGTAATTGTACCCATGCACACATTGTAACTCAAAAGATATAATATACCAAAACAAAGTACTTGTGCAAGCGCGCAGCTGTACAATACAAGTATTGTAAATTGTCTTAAGCAGGCATAAACAAGACAATTAAAGCTATCTACTTGGTCTTTGCGGCCTCTTCTTCTTCTTCAACACTAGCAAATATTTCCTTCAAACGATCAACAAAGTCATCATGTGACAAGGCGTCATCAACCAAGTCCATAATTGGGATTTGTAACTGGTCATAGCGCTCTTGGAGGTCTTGAAAGCAGCCGCAGTGTTAACTCCGCGAGTAGCTGCGACCCTGTTATCCCATTGCACCTTGAGCGCACGGGATACGTGTTCTGAACACTCAGTGTAGCCCTGCGCATATCCATCACTCCGCGCAGCTACCATTACTTGCGCAACTGCCTCGTCAAGCTCCGTGGAATTCAAAATAGAATTGGCAATCTAAATACAAGTAAAAAGGATCAGGAGGCCCAGCTATTAAAACAGATTACTATGTATAAAGAATAGTCATTTACCTTGATGACTCCATATTGTTGAATCCAGGTGAGCTTACTCATGAGGGATTCAGAAATACTCTCTGCCGTCGCGCGAGCAGTTTCGGTGGTCTCTATTTTTTGCTCACCCTCGGTTAGGCGACGAGTAAGCTCCGCCTTTTCAACCTCATACAGCTTAGCATCTTTCTTCAAAGAATCAACCTCCGCTTTCAGAAGCTCCTGGTCAAAGAATAGAGAAGTAAGTTCAGCAAGCTCTTTCTCTTTATGCAAAAGCATCATTTTGGTTTCTACCTCATTTTGCTCGCTTCGCTCTCTATGAGAACGCGCTTCCTCTGCCGCAGCAACAGCATCAGCTTTCTTTTGCTTAAGTTTTTCAATTTCGTTGCGCAAGGAAATTTTTTTGTTATTATCTCTCTCGCAAGCTTCTAGCCATCTCTTGCGGTCTTCAGTGTGCTATGCCGCTGCTGCCTCAGCTTTCTTTTTCCAACCCAGAGCATCCCATTCTTCGGTCTTTTTCTCTTCTTCGAATTTACACCGCTCTGCCTCAAGATCAACCCTCATCTTCCTCACTGATTCGCTCTCAGTCCCAACTTTGAATCTCTTTGATTCAAACTCATCCCATTCTTTATTCATGCTGCGCCACTCGCGCACAATCCGATGAGTAACAGATGAGGCCTGCGCTGTCTCTAGCAGATAGGCTTGATAAAGTTGATCATAGGATTGGTCTTCTAGGCGCTTTACCTCCGCCGGCGGATAAATTCTCTTATACCACTCCCTGCAAGCTTGCAGGTCGGTAAAAGTATCGCTCTTTTTCAATTTCCATACCGGCTCGTGTACAGTGGAGGCTCTCTTGGTAGAGTAAGTTCGGTAGTAATAATCCCCACGAGTCTCCTCAAGACGGATAGGCGAATCCTCTTCAGGATCGTCAAAAAATGAGGAGAACCCTTGACCAACTGTAGAAGGACCTACTCCCTTAATATTTGAAGTAATGTTCTCGGCATAAGTAGGGGAAGTAGGCGTCTCTTGTGCAGCAGTTTTAGTCTCTGCAGAAGGGGGGCAGTATCTTTTACCTGCTCGCCAGCAGGATCTTCAACAAATATTTTTGTTACTCTTCTTCTGGAGCAATTTTCTCTGTCATGTACAAGATAATCGGATCTGAACCAGAAACGGCCGCGCTAGGGTTCACATCGTCTCCTCCCTTCTCAGTATCTTCACGTTTGCGCGGGGATGGTATGGAGGATGACGTGGCATGCGCCATCTTCACTATTTTCTCTGCGAAAAACAAACAGTTAGCAAAACGGAATTCCCAAATGCGAGACAATAAAAAACCAATACAAAATTTTCAAAGTATTCATACCAGGAGAAAATTTCTCCGCTAGAGCATCTAAATTGCTTTTCTTGCCAATGCGCGGCCACGCAGCCTTCTTTGGTGGTAATGGTGGGGGTGCAGATTCAGCCTCTTTCCTCTTCTTCGAGGTGCGCTTCAACACCGTCTCTGGGCTTGAAGGAATTTCCAGAGGTTCGTCCGGGTTGGAAGCAGGAATAGATGAGATGTCTATAGGTTCCACTTTTGGCTTCCTCAAACCTACAAGCGCGAGACCCTCTAATGAGTCTGACACCACCACATATTCACACCAAGAATCAGTTACGAGACGCGTACCTTTCTTGCCCTCAGGGTTCACAGCGGCAGATGTCTAGGATTTTTGTGCATCTGGCTTGAGGGGAAGTGCAGCAGCAGCAGCTGGTTTTTTCTTCTTATTCGAATCAGGGCCTACGCCCAAGTTTAGCAAGTCACCAACATAATCAATAATAAAGGGCAAACGTTGCGCCATAAGTTACAATGCAATATTACTTAGAATTAACATCTAATAGTAATATTGCAATACCAACTCAGGGTTTACGAAATACTACGTACTAGTAGTAGAGGAGGGTTGCGCGTCTTTCTTTCTTGGGGAGTTCAAAGTTTCCCATAATTTGATCAAACCATGGTTCCCCACCTTGTTCAATCGGCACCGCTACCATCTTTCCATTATCTCTCTTAAAAGAAACCAGGTATAACGTCGCAACTGTTTCACAAAGCACAACATTAAACATCATCAATATACATTTATAGAGGATGGTCCTAATAAGTGATATAGCAACGTACCAACTCCATCTTCTATATAGACTGGTTTTTCTTGGCGTTCCTTCTTCCAAAATATGCTCATACCAGCAGCAATCAACGTCCTTTCTGGTAGAATAATGTTGGGCACATCCTTGATGTTCTGGTACCACACCTCATTACTAGGAATGGACAACGTCTCCAGTTCTATCTCTTCTCTTGCCCGGAATGTCATCGTCATTGGAATAACCGCCGCCTTAACATAGAAAAACTTTTGCTTCCAGTCATGATAAGATTTGCGAGGCATGAGCAACAGGCGTTTGGCTTGAAGGCGGTGCTGAAAGGAATAAAACCCTAAGGAGCAGTGAAATTGATAAAAGACCCTAAACTTCTCAACCGTCGGGATTATATTCATCGAACGGTAGACGAACTCAAAATGCCTAAATCTAACCATTCCCATTGTATTTAACTGGGAGATGTGGAATTTATAGAAATCAAGAATCTCCAACATGAAATGGGTCACCGGAAGCCTAAAGTTACCCTCAGCAAAGTAATCGTAAAACAGTGTAATGTAACCTGCCGGAGCATCCGCCGCCGTAGCATTCTCTTTGGGATAAAATGCTCCCCAGGATCTGGCAAACAAAAAATTACTAACCAGAGCATTAAAATCTCGCTTCTTCCATTTTAACGGGGGTAGAGTCGACATCGTTGGCATGTCTGCAGAACTAGAACCGAGAGCCATGAAATGGAAGAAAAATTGCAGAAGAAGAAGGGTTTTATGTAATAAAGATGAGAGAATTGAGAAAGCATAGAGCAAAAATGAGGATCGGCGACATATATAAAGGGATCGCAATTAATACTTGGGGTAGCGTGTAACAGCCTCTACACTTATTCAAAACCCTAGGTAAGTGTCAGGGAGAGTGGGGAACAGTAACCGTTCCCACGCGCGCGCGCGAGTCACATATGCCGTCATAAAATTAATGTTGAACAATCGACAACTGTTGACAGCTGTGGGACAGTACATCAAACGTCACAACGGCACGTTGTCTCTCACCAACTTCTGAAAAAAGGACAATTTTTTCAAAATTCAAAAAAGTTTCTCCTTATCCTAACGAGTTTAAGCCACAAGATTTTTCCTCTTCAGCGCAACAAAACCTTTTTTCAAGAAGAATAACACTTCACCAGACTTTTCTAGCCCAGTACTCCACCTACTTGCTACTTGCGCATAGGAGCAACACTGGACTGGCGGGACTTTAAGGGGTATGGTCCCAAAAACCTTGCGCCAAGCAAGTGAACCATACCCACTCTTAACTATATGTGTACCAAAGAAAGAATTTAGCAAACGCTGCGCTAAATAACAAAGAAGGGAAAAGATCATTTAGCTACCTTGCGCCGTTCCGCGCAAGGAAGATAGTTAATCTTGAGGATTCCCTAAGTCACTCTTGGTTCACAGATATCTTGCGCAGCCCACGACACAACTGAAGAAGTTTACAATTCTCTGCGCAAGGCATCTAGAAGGGAAAATGATCATTTAACTACCTTGCGCCGCCTGCGCAAAGAAACAATTAATCTTGAAAGACTTTTCCTTAGCGAAGAACTTTTGTTCACAAGATATGGTGCAGAGGCAAAAGGAATCTTTTCTGTTGTAACAGGATGCACACGTGACAGCAGGTCACAGCTGTGAAACTTCTGGAAGCATTTAATGCTCAATCGTGCAAAGGCACCCTTCGGTTACAACCGAATGCCACGTGGCAGCATCTTAGATAATCAAGAAGGTCACGGTGATGGCATCGTCACTTCGAGAAAGATCAATGATCTCACGATGACATGTGGCATCTCCCTAGCCGTTGATAATAAGCCAATCCGTGTGCATTAATGGTAACAACAACACTTAACGGAATGGCAAAGATTTCGTTAAGTTTTCATCTCTCCTTTTGGCGCCCAAATCTGGCTATAAATAAGTAACTTCGGCTTCAAGGAAAGGTATTCACTCTCACTTACTCTCTCTCTCTCTCTCTTACTTCACTTGAACTATTTCTCTAAGTACCGATACTTATTCTCACGCCGGAGGGTGATCACGGAGAGAACACCCCTTCGCCCCATGATGAGGCTAACGGCGTTCTGTTTTGCAGGTATCGTCGGAGTGTAGTTGCGTTCATCTCGAAACCAAACGAAGGATTAACCATTTTTATGCAAGAAACTAAACCCTAGATTTGACCAGATTCCGATCTGTTAGGTCTACGTTTCTTCACATAGCTCACAACTCTTACGTATATCATGCGGTGTATGCTAAATGCTTTTATATCTATATTGTACGCAAACCTGTATGCTCACCTTTACTTAATTGTATTGACGTTTTATTTTAACATATGTGGCAGGTTGAGGATATTTGCTATGGATGCTTGATTTAGGATTGCCTTTAGAAAAATCATATAATAAATCTAGGGAAGATCGAACTTGATAAGAGATTGTTGAAATTGTAATAGTATGGGATGTTGAACACTTAAATATTATCGCTTAATAGTTGTTATGATGTCTCTTGAGCAATCTGGTTCGCCTAGTACCACGCCCCGATGTTTTCGCCATTGGTTGGGGTGTGACAAAAAGACACTATTACCCATAATCTAGCCAAATTTGTAAAAAAAAAAACATAATTTACATTTTAAGCCCTTCTTGATCTCAACCATTAACTACAAGATCTAAGGGCTTAAAACACTTCTTACACTTCTCACAAAACCACCATTTTTTACACTAACCCTACCCTATATATATATATATATATATATATATATATATATATATATATATATATAAACACTAATACTCCACTTTTAACATTATATATATACACACTAATAAGTGAAGATCTTTTTTTACACGTATCCCCTCTCTGGTGACTCTCACCCCAAATTATAATTTGAATTAAATAAAATAAAAAATGTAAAATACAAATTTTTCGATAGATGCCATATAACTACCAGTAGAAAATGGATAATATCAAAATAAATTAGTTACATATTTTTAATTTCTTATAATGTTAGGTGTCTGATAAATTTATGTAAATTACATTTTTCGATTTGTCACACTCTCAAATTCCACGTGCAGAGTTTACAGCGAGGTGTGCGACTGACCATAATCTAGCCACTAAACATGTTGAACCAAATATTTAAAAGTTTAAATAATCACTAACAACACGATTAGTGATCAAGTTTTAACTGTCCAAAATACAGTTTATATAAAGAGCGGAAGCAAAGTTTGAAAATCCCGACAAATATTAAAACCCACAAGTTTAAGATATAACTAATTCACAAAGTTCATCAAAACACACCACTCCAACCATTGCAATTGTCCGTCCATGCGGTACCTTATGACCTGCAAAGTAATCAATAGTGTGTCAACATAAAGCTGGTGAATTCACAAATTTTAGTTAAGCAAAAAAGTCTAAGTGTAAGTTCGTAAGTAATTTGTTTCATGTATGATATGGGTAGCTAACCCTCATCATGTAACTAAACTGTGTACTAAATGCTAACGTTATAGTTTTGTGCCCTCATTAATGTCTATCCACATTAATGAAAAAAAAGGTCAATAGTGCACGCCCGGCTCCCAAGTGTGAGGTTTGTCAAACCTAATAGCGCTATCAACTAATACCCCGCCTACCAACCCGGCATACTAATCAGTAAAAATGTAGGGACTTCCAGATAGAGTGTTCGTTTAGTTTAAGTGTACTACTCCACGTCCAGTGGATAGTATTTATGTGCTCCCAAACTAGGAACCCGCGTGTAGCCCCAACCAGGGCTACCATAAAAAGTGTTGTCCCAACCCAGGGACGCATGCTATTAGAAAAGGTTGTGAACTCACCTTAGTTTGCTCGGCAGAAAATAAGTGTGAAAGGTAACAGGAGTGGTCAACCTCGTCAGGATATGTTTACCGTTTCAGTTAGTTTGGACTCAAGCAATCCTACAGTATTCTAGCACATAATCATGCAATCATATTTGACATTTAATTAACCGTTCGTGTGAGTTGGTGCTTGTGATCGTTTCATTACATGCAACACATTCACTGACACTTGTTAAGGTTTTAAAAAATCACAAACCCCTTGCGAAACACATAAGTACACTCAAAGCATTTAAAATCACTTTCAGCACGTTTCAGTTTCACATCAGATTTTTTAGCAGTTTACATAATTTATTTAAAATACTAAACAGACTATACAAATAATGATATATTAACCAGACATGTCATTTAATTCACGAATACTTGTGGATTTTTCTCATGACCTAATTACTTACATAAAATTCACTAAAAATAATCCATCACACATATGTCTGATTCATCATGTTCTAATGACAATTTACGACAAAATTCATTTAAAAATCCTCGTTAACTCTTTTAACAAAATTATAGTGGGAGAATTTCAATATCACTTAGGACTCTCTACAGTAAAATTTTCAGGTATTAACTCAATTTCTACACCAAGTTACGACATTCGTAACAGGCTGCAAATTCTGCCAGAAAACGCAGCCTGGACCTATGTTACGGAAAAATTCATTTAAAATATCAACTCACGGCGAAAAAATATAATTCCAGTGGGATTTGAAAGATATTTCCTGGATGATAGGATCGTTTAGGATGACATTTATGCACCCGGTTATATCTAAACTTAAGTATGATGCGTGGAATTCATTATACGTAAGCGGAAACACAATTTTTGGTTAATTTTCTAAGTTTTCAATCATTTTAATCAGTTTTACATTAATGGTTTCAATCTGAGAAAGCTTCGCCTCTTGAATGAAAAAGTTACAAATGACTCACACCGTCCCAGTATTTATAGACTTGCTAAGACACCTAGGGATGGATGAGTTAGTCCATGCGAATGAGCTTCATCCGTACGGACCAGCTAACAAAACTTTCAAAACAAATCTAACATTTAAACCTATTATAATAATTCAAATACGACACAAAAACGTAGGCAACAGACATTATGCACCAATAGACTCCCCCTTGGATGTTGCCACAGTCTCTTTCGGTCTTCAAAACTCATCAGTTTATATCTTCCAAAGAAGTACTTCCTAACTCTTTGACATTTTAGCTCAAAGTACGACATTTGAGTTTGATCAGTTGTAGGAGCCTACTTCATAAACTGATATCTTGAAATAGAAGCTTTCTTCATTCTTTCAGAAATCCTCTCTTTGTTCTTCACGTCTTTCAAGAATTATTTTCTTTCGAAATCTCTCCATTCGTCTCCCACATCCTTCCGGAATGAATATCATAGGCATAGCAAACCTTGATCACATTCTGGTATTGCATTGCTTGCACTATATCTTCAATTGAATAGTAGATCTTGATGTAGAATAACAACTCGATATCTTTTTGTGACAAGTTAACAATCCACATTGGATAGAGAATTCTTATCATTCTCCAATTCCCATTGTTGCACAAACAATCACCGCTTCACTGGTTTGTTTGTTGTAATGTCACCATCTAAAATCTTGCTCCATCTTCATTAGTGGCATATTTTTCATCCTTTTAGTCTTTTATAAATCAACGACACTTTCGGCTTCCCTGTCTCCTTATCAATCTCTGTCTTTGAAACAACCCTCTTTGGCTTCTGAGGTTTCCGTGTAGGAAAATCATGTCTAGCTTCATATCTAATGAACCTCCACATCTTCTGATCATATTACTCTATTTGAAAATTGACCAGCTTCGTTTTGCATAATTCCTGAATGTCCCACCATGGCAAACTCTTTATATCCACCAAATGTTTGAAGTATTGAACCTCGTATTCTCTATTGATTTAAAAAAACATTCAATTCCGGAATCCAACCCCAACAGATAATATCTCCCAACGAAATATCTTGATTCCTTGTAAAGAATGCCAATGGTCTTCTAAATTTGCGTTTAGCTGGCATATACTTGAACCATTTCTTTCGAGCATTCTTGATTTCATAAGATTTATCTAACATTGGAGATTAACCATACTTAATTCTTTCCTCTATCTTCCTCAAAACTATATCATCAACCTCATGTGCAAGCATTTCAGAGAATTTTGGAAAATCATCGGTATCTACACTTGAATGATGTGTTGGCTCTTCGTCAAAATCATCTTCAACTATTACCTCATCATAATCATCTGCATCAGGAATAGAATTTAATTCATAATCATCTGGCTTGTCAATCTCTATATTCATCAATTCTTCCTCAAAATCAATTTCAAAAGACTCTTCATCAACACCATACATTTTTGCAATCTGTTCTTTGGTGTAACTTTTAACGAACTCTCCATCTTCAACATCATAACACAAGTATTCTGACTTGCAGGAACAGATGTGATAGGCATAACATCCGTGAAGATTCCTGAAGTATCATCATCAAAGTCTTCATCATCTTGCCCGTTCACCACCAAATACTTCTTGATTTATATCATCTTGCAGATTTTCATTTTGTGTATGAGTTTCCAGTGCTTTAGTCTCTATGATCTTCTTTCAGTAACATCAATCCCTGCACCCCCCTTGATTGTCATCATCATTCCCATCATCTTTTCCATCATCATCATGATCATAATCATCAATATCAACTTTCTCTTCATCCTCTTTATCTTCATCTTCTTCAGGTTTGTTTTCTGTACGGAAGAATACTTCAACTTCAGATTGTTTTTTTGGTTCAGCTCCAGAAATAACATCATCTTGAACTTGCACAAATTAAGCTTCATGTATCGCAGAGATCGGAGGAATATCAACATTATCAGCTTCTGTCTCAATCACTTTCTCTGGAGACTTTACTTTCCCAGATTCAAGAATTATTTCAGGAATGACATCAATTGGTTTCTTTCCTTTATCGACCACCTATATCACAGGTTCAGATTGAATATTTTCTGCAGCATGGGCTTTAGCTTCCTCAGCTTCCATTTTCTTATATTCTTCACCCATCTGCTTCTCAAGTACTTTAAACCAGTTCCTGTACTTAATCAACATGCTCGCCTGAATCTCCTTGTTTGCTTCCAGATACTTAGTAACTCTCAACAATCTATCATTTTCTGAAACAAGACTTTAAACTATCCTGTCATGTTTGCCCCTTTTTCTTCAAGATCTTTAATCTTCTTATCATTCTGATCTACATTGAAATCATAATCCATCGATTCAACATGAGGAAATGTCATTGTGACAGACCCCACCCTGGGAGCAGGAGTCGTGAACCAGTCAAGTGGTACCGATGTTTATTAAATACGCAGCGGAATATTTTTTTTTTTCAATCAGGACCGTAGTTAGCAAATAATTTCAGAGTTTATAAAACACCAAATAATTAAGATTAAATAAATGGGTTAAAACCCGTATTTCATTTAAATGTTTTTATAGGAATAAATCCTAATTAATAAAATATGAATTTCTTCTTTTATTCAGGTATTTATAGCCACTTTATTTAAGTCTTCAGTGCTCCATAGCTGGCTTCTATTATCTTTACAGCAAATTACCTAAAATGTGTTTTAAAAACATTTTATCAGCAAGAAATACTAGTGAGTTCATTCCATTTTATAAAATGACACATTGTTATATTTTACAGTATCAATGGCAATTACATTGCTTTTATCTAACAAAAACTCAATCAGTATTTGTCACGTTGGCAGTTACAATGACTGTGGTCATACCGCTATTGGCTAACTCTTCGTCCAATAGTGACGCTGGACTAAGTAATGTATACAAAACCCCACATACCGGCAGTAATTTCATATTAGCAAAAACTTAATCACTGTAAATACAACTGGTAAAAATATTTAGGGTTTTGCAAAAGCATTTGATAAAAAGATAGAATGACTCACAAACGATGAGAAAAAGAGAATGACTCACTTGGTAACTTTAGGGTTTAACTAATGGCCTCTTTGTATAATCTTGGACATAACTCCTGAGCTCTTTATAAAATATATAATGCATCCGTGTTAAGTATAGTAACCCAATTCAACTTTATCAATACACACCGAGATAGAATCCCAACTTAGGTTACAAAGCATAGCCTTTATCAGGCAGCGTTTTGACATTAGTTGCTGGGTTCAAGATCAATCGAACAGAGTATTAACTCAGTGATCAGGGATTGAAACACTTAAAACAGGTCATGGCTTTGGAGTATGATAGGTGAAATACTAAAGAAGAAAAAAAAATTATATTATAGAAGAAACAGAGAGGGAGAGCGAGAGAGCAGAAGTAAGAAAAAGAAAGTTTGAGCAAAACAAAATGTTCCACTGATGTTCTTATTATACTAAAATGTTCAACTCGGTGCTCACGTTTTCAACTTCCACGTAGACACATTCAATATTACACTTTTATATAATGCTTATTTTAATATATATTATAATTAATTAAGCTGCTCAACTCATTTATCGCTTATAATTTCTAAAATATGACGTTTTATAAAACAATGAATATGTCATTAGAACGAGAATATTTTTATCTACATTTTGACCTAATTTTCATTAAAAACGGAGTAAAGTTAATTATAATATATTTTTATTATTATAATTTTAAACGGTTCCAATATTCGTCTACATACTTCATATTTTAGCAGTCAACTTACCTGTGATCTACCCGTGTAATAATATAAGTTTCTATATACTTTATTTTAAATTTTTATATATAAAAATTTTGGAGATGTTACATCCTCCCCACCTTGTTTTAAATCTCGTCCTCAAGATTCACTGAAATATAGAGGAATACTTTTAGCTCATCATTGATTCTAGTTCCTAAGTATATTTTGATCCTTGCTTTGAATTCTACTTTATTTTGACCAGACTTATTCTCTATGCTGTGAGATTCTTATCTTTTTAATGAAAATGAAATTACTCTTATTAACAAAGTTTTTAGATGTTTTGTGGCTTAACACAACTTTCAGTTACAGGTTTCTTAATGCATTGATAATCGTAAGGGGAATTCTTATACTTTGATGGCGTCCCAACTTATAGGGTTCCCGTCTTTCATCTTGTCACACGAGTTACGAGACGGATGAATAAACGAAATAGTGTTTGATATCGGAATTATAGACGTATACGAGAGATTTCTGATAAATAAATCTAAAATTTTTATTGACACACCTGTTCGTGATTTATCCCTAATTGTCAATCATTATGGTCTTTGGATTTCCTTATAGATATACATATCAATATAATCATATTTTTCACATACTGTAATATACATACCATTCATAAGGTCAATGTATTTGAAAAATTCATATTTCCAAAAACAGGTCAGATATCAGGTCATGGTACTACTTAGGGAATTTCATTAACATAACATATACCCCATCTTACCCGGTCTCGCCGGAGAGGTAACCCCATCTTACTCGGACAAGCTGGAGAGATTACCGCACCATACCCAGTCTTGCCGGAGAGGTAATTATCATGATATTTCCCATAAATAGAATTCTCTCAAAACATAATTTTAAAAGTGCATCATTTATTACAGCTTGTATCAAGAAACATGAAAATTAGTATTCTCATGATTGATCATATTCTAGAGCCGAGTAGTACTAATAAACAAGAAATAACAGTGGCCAGGTGTTATCGCTTATTTATCATACTTGCACTGTTCTAGTTATCATCCTCAAGGCATACCAACATCCATCACACTTTATCTATGCAAGTAATTAGCTTATCTTGAAACTTTATACTAGGGTATTTTTCTTAGGTTCAAGTCTAAATACTATCCTGGGGTTATCAGTAAATATCAATATCTTAACTCTTCGGTTTAAGCATAGATATTGTTATGGTTGTAACTTTCTTTTGTTTGGAAAATGGATTTCTGATAAAAATATCATTGTCTCCATTGATACTATGGCTAGGTTCTTATAGCTGACTCTATTCATGCTTATACAACATCAGATTCCTTCGTAAGGAATGTTTTATTCGGACATATGACTTTTAAAAAAAAATAACACGTTTCACGATTCATCTTTATAATAACTTAATGTTTTCATGTGAATCACTAGTGATATTTTTTTATGTTTATCTACAGAAGATATTTGATTATTATATTGTGTATACCATCAAGAAATTCTATTATGTATACGCATATATGTGTCTATTTATTATTTAGAAACATCAAATTTCAAATCTCTTGTTAATATCATAACTGACGTAGTATATATATATGATACTAAATTATTTTGTAATATCTTAATTTATAAAAATCCAACTATGTAACCGATGGTACCAATTATCAAGCTTATTCCCATAACTTCATTTACTCTTTTATAATAATAAAAATGGTAATAATACTTTGGAATAAACTTTCTATTAAATTTATCGAATATAATATTTTTGAATGATATTTAAAGAAACAAATTTAACAAAATATAAACTTTTTGGATTCATGTGAACATTTTCATTTTAACTAGTGGGCTAAACCATATAAGTTAAAAAATATTAAAACTTAGCTCTTAATTTATTGTATATTATTTATTCAAAGAAGTATTATAGTGAGTAATACAAAGTTTGACGTTTTTTTAATGATTCTAAATATATTAGGTAATTAACTAATATACATGTATTAGAATAATATATATATATATCAAACAAGAATAATAGTAATTTGTTAAAGATATTATAATATTAAAATTGTAATTTGATTTTTAAATAAAACTATATAAATGCCAAATGTATTAAACACACATTTGAGTCAATTATTTTGATGTGGGCATTTATTGTGATTCTAGCTTTTGAAAATGAAACAATAACTAGAGTTTTTAGGAAAATTTAGCGTGCCAGGTAAAATAAATAAATGAATACTAAATTATTGATTTAAGTCGGGTAAGAAAAGATGTTTTCATTTTGTAATATCTTTTACTTCTTAAAATTTTAATTATCTAATCTCTTTTGTATATAAAAATCCAACTATGTAACCGATGGTACCAATTATCAAGCTTATTCCCATAACTTCATTTACTCTTTTATAATAATAAAAATGGTAATGGTACTTTGGAATAAACTTTCTGTTAAATTTATCGAATATAATATTTTTAAATGATATTTAAAGAAGTAAATTTATCAAAATATAAACTTTCTGGATTCATGTGAACATTTTCATTTTAACTAGTGGGCTGAACCATATTGGTTAAAAAATATTAAAACTTAGCTCTTAATTTATTGTATATTATTTATTCAAAGAAGTATTATAGTGGGTAAAACAAAGTTTGACGTTTTTTAATGATTCTAAATATATTAGGTAATTAAGTAATATACATGTATTAGAATAATATACATATCTCAAACAATAATAATAGAATTTGTTTAAAGATATTACAATATTAAAATTGTAATTTGATTTTTAAATAAATCTATATAAAGGATAAATGTATTAAACACACATTTGAGTCAATTATTTTGATGTGGACATTTATTGTGATTCTAGCTTTTGAAAATGAAACAATAACAAGAGTTTTTAGGAATATTTAACGTGGCAGGTAAAATAAATAAATGAATACTAAATTACTGATTTAAGTCAGGTAAGAAAAGTTGTTTTCATTTTGTAATATCTTTTACTTCTTAAAATTTTAATTATCTAATCTCTTTTTTATATAAAAATCCAACATGTAACCGATTGTACCAATTATCAAACTTATTCCCATAACTTCATTTACTCTTTTATAATAATAAAAATGGTAATAGTACTTTGGAATAAACTTTCTATTAAATTTACCAAATATAATATTTTTTAATGATATTTAAAGAAATAAATTTATCAAAATATAAACTTTTGGATTCATGTGAACATTTTCATTTTAACTAGTGGGCTGAACCATATTGGTTAAAAAATATTAAAACTTAGCTCTTAATTTATTGTATATTATTTATTCAAAAAAGTATTATAGTGGGTAATACAAAGTTTGACGTTTTTTTAATGATTCTAAATATATTAGGTAATTAAGTAATATACATGTATTAGAATAATATATATATATCAAACAATAATAATAGTAATTTGTTAAAGATATTATAATATTAAAATTGTAATTTGATTTTTAAATAAAGCTATATAAATGACAAATGTATTAACACACATTTGAGTCAATTATTTTGATGTGGACATTTATTGTGATTCTAGCTTTCGAAAATGAAACAATAACTAGAGTTTTTAGGAAAATTTAGTGTGCCAGGTAAAATAAATAAATGAATGCTAAATTATTGATTTAAGTCGGGTAAGAAAAGATGTTTTCATTTTCTAATATCTTTTACTTTTTAAAATTTTAATTATCTAATCTCTTTTGTATATAAAAATCCAACTATGTAACCGATGGTACCAATTATCAAGCTTATTCCCATAACTTCATTTACTCTTTTATAATAATAAAAAATGGTAATATTACTTTGGAATAAACTTTCTGTTAAATTTATCGAATAAAATATTTTTGAATGATATTTAAAGAAGTAAATTTATCAAAATATAAACTTTCTGGATTCATGTGAACATTTTCATTTTAACTAGTGGGCTGAACCATATTGGTTAAAAAATATTAAAACTTAGCTCTTAATTTATTGTATATTATTTATTCAAAGAAGTATTATAGTGGGTAATACAAAGTTTGAGGTTTTTTTAATGATTCTAAATATATTAGGTAATTAAGTAATATACATGTATTAGAATAATATATATATCTCAAACAATAATAATAGAAATTTGTTTAAAGATATTACAATATTAAAATTGTAATTTGATTTTTAAATAAATCTATATAAAGGACAAATGTATTAAACACACATTTGAGTCAATTATTTTATGTGGGCATTTATTGTGATTCTAGCTTTTGAAAATGAAACAATAACAAGAGTTTTTAGGAATATTTAACGTGGCAGGTAAAATAAATAAATGAATACTAAATTACTGATTTAAGTCAGGTAAGAAAAGTTGTTTTCATTTTGTAATATCTTTTACTTCTTAAAATTATAATTATCTAATCTCTTTTTTATATAAAAATCCAACATGTAACCGATTGTACCAATTATCAAACTTATTCCCATAACTTCATTTACTCTTTTATAATAATAAAAATGGTAATAGTACTTTGGAATAAACTTTCTATTAAATTTATCGAATATAATATTTTTGAATGATATTTAAAGAAATAAATTTATCAAAATATAAACTTTCTGGATTCATGTGAACATTTTCATTTTAACTAGTGGGCTGAACCATATTGGTTAAAAAATATTAAAACTTAGCTCTTAATTTATTGTATATTATTTATTCAAAAAAGTATTATAGTGGGTAATACAAAGTTTGACGTTTTTTTTAATGATTCTAAATATATTAGGTAATTAAGTAATATACATGTATTAGAATAATATATATATATCAAACAATAATAATAGTAATTTGTTAAAGATATTATAATATTAAAATTGTAATTTGACTTTTAAATAAAGCTATATAAATGCCAAATGTATTAAACACACATTTGATTCAATTATTTTGATGTGGGCATTTATTGTGATTCTAGCTTTTGAAAATGAAACAATAACTAGAGTTTTTAGGAAAATTTAGCGTGCCAGGTAAAATAAATAAATGAATACTAAATTATTGATTTAAGTCGGGTAAGAAAAGATGTTTTCATTTTGTAATATCTTTTACTTCTTAAAATTTAATTATCTAATCCCTTTTGTATATAAAAACCCAACTATGTAACCGATGGTACCAATTATCAAGCTTATTCCCATAACTTCATTTACTCTTTTATAATAATAAAAATGGTAATATTACTTTGGAATAAACTTTCTGTTAAATTTATCGAATATAATATTTTTGAATGATATTTAAAGAAGTAAATTTATCAAAATATAAACTTTCTGGATTCATGTGAACATTTTCATTTTAACTAGTGGGCTGAACCATATTGGTTAAAAAATATTAAAACTTAGCTCTTAATTTAATGTATATTATTTATTCAAAGAAGTATTATAGTGGGTAAAACAAAGTTTGACGTTTTTTTAATGATTCTAAATATATTAGGTAATTAAGTAATATACATGTATTAGAATAATATATATATCTCAAACAATAATAATAGAATTTGTTTAAAGATATTACAATATTAAAATTGTAATTTGATTTTTAAATAAATCTATATAAAGGATAAATGTATTAAACACACATTTGAGTCAATTATTTTGATGTGGACATTTATTGTGATTCTAGCTTTTGAAAATGAAACAATAACAAGAGTTTTTAGGAATATTTAACGTGGCAGGTAAAATAAATAAATGAATACTAAATTACTGATTTAAGTCAGGTAAGAAAAGTTGTTTTCATTTTGTAATATCTTTTACTTCTTAAAATTTTAATTATCTAATCTCTTTTTTATATAAAAATCCAACATGTAACCGATTGTACCAATTATCAACCTTATTCCCATAACTTCATTTACTCTTTTATAATAATAAAAATGGTAATAGTACTTTGGAATAAACTTTCTATTAAATTTACCAAATATAATATTTTTTAATGATATTTAAAGAAATAAATTTATCAAAATATAAATTTTTGGATTCATGTGAACATTTTCATTTTAACTAGTGGGCTGAACCATATTGGTTAAAAAATATTAAAACTTAGCTCTTAATTTATTGTATATTATTTATTCAAAAAAAGTATTATAGTGGGTAATACAAAGTTTGACGTTTTTTTAATGATTCTAAATATATTAGGTAATTAAGTAATATACATGTATTAGAATAATATATATATATCAAACAATAATAATAGTAATTTGTTAAAGATATTATAATATTAAAAATTGTAATTTGATTTTTAAATAAAGCTATATAAATGCCAAATGTATTAAACACACATTTGAGTCAATTATTTTGATGTGGACATTTATTGTGATTCTAGCTTTTGAAAATGAAACAATAACTAGAGTTTTTAGGAAAATTTAGTGTGCCAGGTAAAATAAATAAATGAATGTTAAATTATTGATTTAAGTCGGGTAAGAAAAGATGTTTTCATTTTGTAATATCTTTTACTTCTTAAAATTTTAATTATCTAATCCCTTTTGTATATAAAAACCCAACTATGTAACCGATGGTACCAATTATCAAGCTTATTCCCATAACTTCATTTACTCTTTTATAATAATAAAAATGGTAATATTACTTTGGAATAAACTTTCTGTTAAATTTATCGAATATAATATTTTTGAATGATATTTAAAGAAGTAAATTTATCAAAATATAAACTTTCTGGATTCATGTGAACATTTTCATTTTAACTAGTGGGCTGAACCATATTGGTTAAAAAATATTAAAACTTAGCTCTTAATTTATTGTATATTATTTATTCAAAGAAGTATTATAGTGGGTAAAACAAAGTTTGACGTTTTTTTTAATGATTCTAAATATATTAGGTAATTAAGTAATATACATGTATTAGAATAATATATATATATCAAACAATAATAATAGTAATTTGTTAAAGATATTATAATATTAAAATTGTAATTTGATTTTTAAATAAAGCTATATAAATGCCAAATGTATTAAACACACATTTGAGTCAATTATTTTGATGTGGACATTTATTGTGATTCTAGCTTTTGAAAATGAAACAATAACTAGAGTTTTTAGGAAAATTTAGTGTGCCAGGTAAAATAAATAAATGAATGCTAAATTATTGATTTAAGTCGGGTAAGAAAAGATGTTTTCATTTTCTAATATCTTTTACTTCTTAAAATTTTAATTATCTAATCCTTTTGTATATAAAAACCAACTATGTACCGATGGTACCAATTATCAAGCTTATTCCCATAACTTCATTTACTCTTTTATAATAATAAAAATGGTAATATTACTTTGGAATAAACTTTCTGTTAAATTTATCGAATAAATATTTTTGAATGATATTTAAAGAAGTAAATTTATCAAAATATAAACTTTCTGGATTCATGTGAACATTTTCATTTTAACTAGTGGGCTGAACCATATTGGTTAAAAAATATTAAAACTTAGCTCTTAATTTATTGTATATTATTTATTCAAAGAAGTATTATAGTGGGTAAACAAAGTTTGAGTTTTTTTAATGATTCTAAATATATTAGGTAATTAAGTAATATACATGTATTAGAATAATATATATATCTCAAACAATAATAATAGAAATTTGTTTAAAGATATTACAATATTAAAATTGTAATTTGATTTTTAAATAAATCTATATAAAGGACAAATGTATTAAACACACATTTGAGTCAATTATTTTGATGTGGGCATTTATTGTGATTCTAGCTTTTGAAAATGAAACAATAACAAGAGTTTTTAGGAATATTTAACGTGGCAGGTAAAATAAATAAATGAATACTAAATTACTGATTTAAGTCAGGTAAGAAAAGTTGTTTTCATTTTGTAATATCTTTTACTTCTTAAAATTTTAATTATCTAATCTCTTTTTTATATAAAAATCCAACATGTAACCGATTGTACCAATTATCAACTTATTCCCATAACTTCATTTACTCTTTTATAATAATAAAATGGTAATAGTACTTTGGAATAAACTTTCTATTAAATTTATCAAATATAATATTTTTGAATGATATTTAAAGAAATAAATTTATCAAATATAAACTTTCTGGATTCATGTGAACATTTTCATTTTAACTAGTGGGCTGAACCATATTGGTTAAAAAATATTAAAACTTAGCTCTTAATTTATTGTATATTATTTATTCAAAAAAGTATTATAGTGGGTAATACAAAGTTTGACGTTTTTTTAATGATTCTAAATATATTAGGTAATTAAGTAATATACATGTATTAGAATAATATATATATATCAAACAATAATAATAGTAATTTGTTAAAGATATTATAATATTAAAATTGTAATTTGATTTTTAAATAAAGCTATATAAATGCCAAATGTATTAAACACACATTTGATTCAATTATTTTGATGTGGGCATTTATTGTGATTCTAGCTTTTGAAAATGAAACAATAACTAGAGTTTTTAGGAAAATTTAGCGTGCCAGGTAAAATAAATAAATGAATACTAAATTATTGATTTAAGTCGGGTAAGAAAAGATGTTTTCATTTTTAATATCTTTTACTTCTTAAAATTTAATTATCTAATCCCTTTTGTATATAAAAACCAACTATGTAACCGATGGTACCAATTATCAAGCTTATTCCCATAACTTCATTTACTCTTTTATAATAATAAAAATGGTAATATTACTTTGGAATAAACTTTCTGTTAAATTTATCGAATATAATATTTTTGAATGATATTTAAAGAAGTAAATTTATCAAAATATAAACTTTCTGGATTCATGTGAACATTTTCATTTTAACTAGTGGGCTGAACCATATTGGTTAAAAAATATTAAAACTTAGCTCTTAATTTATTGTATATTTTTATTCAAAGAAGTATTATAGTGGGTAAAACAAAGTTTGACGTTTTTTAATGATTCTAAATATATTAGGTAATTAAGTAATATACATGTATTAGAATAATATATATATCTCAAACAATAATAATAGAATTTGTTTAAAGATATTACAATATTAAAATTGTAATTTGATTTTAAATAAATCTATATAAAGGATAAATGTATTAAACACACATTTGAGTCAATTATTTTGATGTGGACATTTATTGTGATTCTAGCTTTTGAAAATGAAACAATAACAAGAGTTTTTAGGAATATTTAACGTGGCAGGTAAAATAAATAAATGAATACTAAATTACTGATTTAAGTCAGGTAAGAAAAGTTGTTTTCATTTTGTAATATCTTTTACTTCTTAAAATTTTAATTATCTAATCTCTTTTTTATATAAAAATCCAACATGTAACCGATTGTACCAATTATCAACCTTATTCCCATAACTTCATTTACTCTTTTATAATAATAAAAATGGTAATAGTACTTTGGAATAAACTTTCTATTAAATTTACCAAATATAATATTTTTAATGATATTTAAAGAAATAAATTTATCAAAATATAAACTTTTGGATTCATGTGAACATTTTCATTTTAACTAGTGGGCTGAACCATATTGGTTAAAAAATATTAAAACTTAGCTCTTAATTTATTGTATATTATTTATTCAAAAAAGTATTATAGTGGGTAATACAAAGTTTGACGTTTTTTTAATGATTCTAAATATATTAGGTAATTAAGTAATATACATGTATTAGAATAATATATATATATCAAACAATAATAATAGTAATTTGTTAAAGATATTATAATATTAAAATTGTAATTTGATTTTTAAATAAAGCTATAAATGCCAAATGTATTAAACACACATTTGAGTCAATTATTTTGATGTGGACATTTATTGTGATTCTAGCTTTTGAAAATGAAACAATAACTAGAGTTTTTAGGAAAATTTAGTGTGCCAGGTAAAATAAATAAATGAATGCTAAATTATTGATTTAAGTCGGGTAAGAAAAGATGTTTCATTTTTAATATCTTTTACTTCTTAAAATTTTAATTATCTAATCTCTTTTGTATATAAAAATCCAACTATGTACCGATGGTACCAATTATCAAGCTTATTCCCATAACTTCATTTACTCTTTTATAATAATAAAAATGGTAATATTACTTTGGAATAAACTTTCTGTTAAATTTATCGAATAAATATTTTTGAATGATATTTAAAGAAGTAAATTTATCAAAATATAAACTTTCTGGATTCATGTGAACATTTTCATTTTAACTAGTGGGCTGAACCATATTGGTTAAAAAATATTAAAACTTAGCTCTTAATTTATTGTATATTTTTATTCAAAGAAGTATTATAGTGGGTAAACAAAGTTTGAGGTTTTTTAATGATTCTAAATATATTAGGTAATTAAGTAATATACATGTATTAGAATAATATATATATCTCAAACAATAATAATAGAATTTGTTTAAAGATATTACAATATTAAAATTGTAATTTGATTTTTAAATAAATCTATATAAAGGACAAATGTATTAAACACACATTTGAGTCAATTATTTTGATGTGGCATTTATTGTGATTCTAGCTTTTGAAAATGAAACAATAACAGAGTTTTTAGGAATATTTAACGTGGCAGGTAAAATAAATAAATGAATACTAAATTACTGATTTAAGTCAGGTAAGAAAAGTTGTTTTCATTTTGTAATATCTTTTACTTCTTAAAATTTTAATTATCTAATCTCTTTTTTATATAAAAAATCCAACATGTAACCGATTGTACCAATTATCAAACTTATTCCCATAACTTCATTTACTCTTTTATAATAATAAAAATGGTAATAGTACTTTGGAATAAACTTTCTATTAAATTTATCAAATATAATATTTTAATGATATTTAAAGAATAAATTTATCAAAATATAAACTTTTTGGATTCATGTGAACATTTTCATTTTAACTAGTGGGCTGAACCATATTGGTTAAAAAATATTAAAACTTAGCTCTTAATTTATTGTATATTATTTATTCAAAAAAGTATTATAGTGGGTAATACAAAGTTTGACGTTTTTTTAATGATTCTAAATATATTAGGTAATTAAGTAATATACATGTATTAGAATAATATATATATATCAAACAATAATAATAGTAATTTGTTAAAGATATTATAATATTAAAATTGTAATTTGATTTTTAAATAAAGCTATATAAATGCCAAATGTATTAAACACACATTTGATTCAATTATTTTGATGTGGACATTTATTGTGATTCTAGCTTTTGAAAATGAAACAATAACTAGAGTTTTTAGGAAAATTTAGTGTGCCAGGTAAAATAAATAAATGAATGCTAAATTATTGATTTAAGTCGGGTAAGAAAAGATGTTTTCATTTTGTAATATCTTTTACTTCTTAAAATTTTAATTATCTAATCCTTTTGTATATAAAAACCCAACTATGTAACCGATGGTACCAATTATCAAGCTTATTTCCCATAACTTCATTTACTCTTTTATAATAATAAAAATGGTAATATTACTTTGGAATAAACTTTCTGTTAAATTTATCGAATATAATATTTTTGAATGATATTTAAAGAAGTAAATTTATCAAAATATAAACTTTCTGGATTCATGTGAACATTTTCATTTTAACTAGTGGGCTGAACCATATTGGTTAAAAAATATTAAAACTTAGCTCTTAATTTATTGTATATTATTTATTCAAAGAAGTATTATAGTGGGTAATACAAAGTTTGACGTTTTTTTAATGATTCTAAATATATTAGGTAATTAAGTAATATACATGTATTAAATAATATATATATCTCAAACAATAATAATAGAAATTTGTTTAAAGATATTACAATATTAAAATTGTAATTTGATTTTTAAATAAATCTATATAAAGGACAAATGTATTAAAACACATTTGAGTAATTATTTTGATGTGGCATTTATTGTGATTCTAGCTTTTGAAAATGAAACAATAACAAGAGTTTTTAGGAAAATTTAACGTGCAGGTAAAATAAATAAATGAATACTAAATTACTGATTTAGTCAGGTAAGAAAAGTTGTTTTCATTTTGTAATATCTTTTACTTCTTAAAATTTTAATTATCTAATCTCTTTTTTATATAAAAATCCAACATGTAACCGATTGTACCAAATATCAAGCTTATTCCCATAACTTCATTTACTCTTTTATAATAATAAAAATGGTAATAGTACTTTGGAATAAACTTTCATTAAATTTATCGAATATAATATTTTTGAATGATATTTAAAGAAATAAATTTATCAAAATATAAACTTTCTGGATTCATGTGAACATTTTCATTTTAACTAGTGGGCTGAACCATATTGGTTAAAAAATATTAAAACTTAGCTCTTAATTTATTGTATATTATTTATTCAAAGAAGTATTATAGTGGGTAATACAAAGTTTGACGTTTTTTTAATGATTCTAAATATATTAGGTAATTAAGTAATATACATGTATTAGAATAATATATATATTCAAACAATAATAATAGTAATTTGTTAAAGATATTACAATATTAAAATTGTAATTTGATTTTTAAATAAATCTATATAAAGGACAAATGTATTAAACACACATTTGAGTCAATTATTTTGATGTGGGCATTTATTGTGATTCTAGCTTTTGAAAATGAAACAAAAACTAGAGTTTTTAGGAAAATTAACGTGCAGGTAAAATAAATAAATGAATACTAAATTACTGATTTAGTCAGGTAAGAAAAGATGTTTTCATTTTGTAATATCTTTTACTTCTTAAAATTTTAATTATCTAATCTCTTTTGTATATAAAAACCACATGTACAAACAATATCAAGCCCATCTTCTTTATCTTTTATAATAATAAAAATAAAGTAATATTATTTAATAAATTATTAAATTTACGAATATAAATTTTAAATGATATTTATAGAATAAATTTATAATAAACTTTTGGGTTCATAAATTTTATTTTAATTGGTTTGAACCTATATGTTAAAATTTATTAACTACGTAATATGATAATCGATAATAAAAAGTTTACATGTAAACACGTTATTTATTAATGATTTAATTATAGGTAATTAATGTATATATACATGTATTAAATAATATATTTTAAACAATAATAATATAATTTGTATAAAGATATTACAATATTAAAATTGTAATTTGTTTTTAAATAAATTATATAAAGATTAATGTAATTAAACACACATTTGAGTCATATTTGTGTGGGATTTATGGTTATTCTAGCTTTTGAAATGAAACTATAACTAGAGTTTTTAGAATTGTAACGTGCTAGGTAAAAAAATAAATTGAATACTAATTACTGATTAAGATCAGTAAGAAAAGTTGTTTTCACATATTTGTAAATCTTTAACTTCTAAAATTTTAATCTTTTCTACAATTTTTGTACTATAAAATATAATGTTTCATTTTACATAGTAATATCGATTTTCACCATCTATCATACCCTTAATAAATATTTCCAAATTATTAAACTAAGTTATAGATGCAATAGAAAAAATTATATTACTCTGGAACGTAAACAATTTAGCTTTATTATATAACATATAACAAATATAATATTAATTAAAATGTAATTAATATTAAGGAGTATAAAGTTTATAAATCATTGATCTTCTTCAAATATGTGAAATTTTTCAATTTTTAATTATGACAACATATGTTTAAACAATTAACTATATCTTTTAATATTGTTATTTAGTTTGATTCAAAATAATTATAGTAGTTGAACATTCAATACTTTAACGTTATTTTAATATTCAATATGTAATATAATAACTGTATTAATTTAATAGTATATATATCATAAAATAATAATTAGCTAATATAACAAATATAATGTTTTAAATGTTAATTTTTTAACCAATCTATATAAATATTAATGTATTATAAATTTTGATCATTATGTTAAAGTGAATATGTGATTCACGAACCATGACCATAATTTCAAGAGACATATTTAGTATGTGCAGGTAAATATATTTCTATGCTAATTTTGATTAAATAGTAAAAATTTATCATATTTTATATTTATTTTAAATTTAATTAAACTAATCTTTTGGTATATAAAAACCCAACTATGTAACCGATGGTTACCAAGTTATAAGCTTTTCCATAATTTTTATCTTTTATAATAATTAAAAATGGTAATATTACTTTGGACTAAACTTTCTGTTAAATTTATCGAAATATAATATTTTTGAATGATATTTAAAGAATAAATTTATCAAATATAAACTTTTGGATTATGTGAACATTTCATTTAACTAGTGGGTGAACCATATGGTTAAAAATATTAAAACTTAGCTCTTAATTTAATTGTATATTATTTATTCAAAGAAGTATTATAGTGGTAATCAAAGTGACGTTTTTTTAATGAATTCTTAAAATAATAGTAATTAAGTATTACATGTATTAAATATTATATATATAAAATAATATATATATTTGTTTTACAAATATATTATTAATTATTAAATATGTATATTATTAAATAAATATTGTAATGCTTTTAAAATAATTATGTTTTATCCTATATTAATAATGAAAACCAATGAATAGTTATTACAATAGTATATATAGTTCTTTTAATATTTTAAATTTAACTAGTGGAATTCACCATTCTATGCGCGGGGGGGTGGGGGGGGGGGGGGTTATTCAATCGTTATCTGTTTGGATCTTTAGGGTACCGATTCAACACTTGTATAAGTTATAAATGAAAAAAAAATTATATACCTATGTCGAAGAAAAAAATATTGAACACCACATATTTCACACAAATGTTTGCAAAAATGTAATCGTTTGTCTACAATTTTGACTATAAAATATTAATTTGTTTCAAATTTTTATCATAGGTAGAAGTAATCATTTTTCACGACCACTACCCTTAATAAAATAATTTGTCCAAAATGAGAAGGCAAGAAATTAGATGGCCAAGGTAGAAAAAATATCATCTTCTCTGGCGTAAACATATGTTAGCAATTGATATATATAATAACATAAAAGTCAAATTTTAATATATTAAATATAAAATGTTAAATTAATAACTTGAAGGAGTATAGGAAGGTTTTAACTTGGTTCTACTCAAATATGTTGAAAAGCGTTTTTAATTGGTTTTTTTATACAAAATGTTATAACATTAACTATATTTTTTACATAGTTTTTGTTTGATATAAAATAATTAATAGTATCTTCGAACATTATACTACTATAAATATTTTAATATAATAGTAATAATTAACTTTTATTTAATAGTATATTAATTTAAATTATCAATTAGCTATATATACTAAAATATGTTTTTAATGGTTAATTTTAACCTTATATAAATTTATGTACACTGATATAAATTTTGTATATTTATGTCACAAAGTGAAGGATCAACGAACCCTGTCCATTACAAAAACTATGTTAAGTAATTCGTTTTTTTCTATCAGTTTTTAAAAGAGAATATATTTATCCATATATTTATTATTTATATAAATCTTCTAATATTATTAATATTAAATTATGAAATGTATGTAGTAAATAGTTCAGAATATGTACGTACCTTAAGAAAATTTCAATTACTTTCATTTTATCGATAAAATAGAATATTTGTAGAGTTTAACCATTAAACCTTCATATGATTTTTCGTTTTACGTGTGTTCTAAGATTTTAAAATTAATAATAATAATAATAATAATAATAATAATAATAATAATAATAATATCTTAAATGAACATTTTACTAAGCAGTTTCTTTTCTAGTAAATAGAAAAATATTATAATTAAAACTATATTCGATAAGGTTAACCAACCTTGTCTGCATATTTTATATTCTATTTGACCATAAAAACTTTTGGTAGGGTACATGGACATGATTACAAAACACAATTCCAACAAAGTTGTTTTTTTATGTTTACGTAATTTATAATTAGCTTCACCTTTCATCTTCTTTTGTAGGTATTTACAAGTTGTCATATTTTGATTATTTTAATATATATATTATAATTAATTAAGCTGCTTAACTTATTTATCGTTTATAACTTCTAAAATATGAAGTTTTATAAAACAATGAATATGCCATTAGAACGACTGTCGGTGCACGCCTGTCTATTGCCTACGTCTAGGACGAGTCTATTGTATAGATAGGTTTTCGCAGCGTCAAATATTATATTTTGAAAGTTTTGTTTAGCTAGATTTTCGCACGAAATTTCGTGCGAAAATCCATGCTTCCTAGTCACTAGTTGTTGTCAAGTCTTGCCTATAAATAGGTGACTTAGGATGTTTGTCTAGTATGCTGTTTTTGGAGATCAGAGGCGAAGCCCAGCTCGAGTCTGTAATCGTTTCAACGTTAATCAATATACAGACGGTTAAACAGTAATCATCGCTTGTTCTTTGTTTGTTCAATCAGCTAACAATGAATTCCGCCTCTATTAGCTGAGCAAGTCTGACCGGAAGCTCACAAGTTGGGTCCGATCCTAAGCATTCACAAGTGGTATCAGAGACTTCCTCAACTAACAGAGGCGGAATTCATTGTATGTGCGATCAAGGCTCAATCAAACGGAGCCGATCGTGTGTTGGCAACGCCTCGTTCACGCTCATAGGTAATGGGGAACAGCTCAACGCTCATAGGTAATGGGGAGCGGCGGCCTATGGAAATGTATGTACTGAAAATGATAAATTTAATCTAAACAATAATCACACAAACAGATAATACATGTTGAATACACATTTGTTCATGGATATGATAGATGCACAATAGTTTAAATGTGATAAATAATAAGACACATGATACACCCCAAAAACATGATTAAAACGGGGAATTTATAGAGATTCACTCACATTGGGTGCGTTTGCTTGAAGATGTTGAATGCGCACGAGTTTAGAAGATTGATCGACGAGAGATAACTAACCTAATTAATAACGAAAAGGTATGGTAAATAAGTGGATTTTATTAACAATTTTTAATAGGATTTTTGGATATATTTTTGTGAGTTTAAGGCTATTTTCTAACTTTAAAAACATTATTTTTAAGTATTTTAAATTGATTTTTAAATTAAATAAATAAATAAAACTATAAAAAAAATGTTGACTTTGACCGTTGACCATGACCGTTGACCGTTGACCGGTCCGGTCGTTTATATATGTGCTGGGTGAGACTCTACCCGTGACCTCCCGTACGCGTGCACGCAGCTCTACCAACTGAGCTACGTGTCTAACCCGAAATAATTCTGTTTTTAATTATACTTATATACTATTTAGATTTATCCAGAAATTATTTATTTTAAAAAGGATTTTAAATGTATTGAACCGGTGCTGTCAACAGGTCTCGAACCCGGGACCTGTGGGTTAATGTGCACACAGTCCATCGCTGGACTGTGTGTCTAACCTGGTTAATAATCCGGTTTTTATTATACTTAACATGATTTTGTGAGTTATCCCGGTTCGGTTAAAAAGGGCATTTTTATTCAAGAGAGTGAGGTTGGGACAAGGATCAAACTCGAGACGTGCGTGTATTGTTTTCACACAGTCCACCGCTGGACTGTGTGTCTAACCCGTTTATTAATCTGATTTTAATTAATCTTATTATACACAGTCGACTGCGTCTTCTTCGCTCAAAGACTCAGTCGGCGATGATTTTTTTCGACTGTTCTTGATTGAGTCGTTTATCGAACATATTACTGGTTGAAAGGTGATGAGTAAAATGAATCTAGGAAATCGAATGTACCGATCGAACTGTGTTTCTTCAGAATTCTGGCAATGGACGTCGGCTCTGATTTGTGTATTCCTTCTGATTGAATCAATTAACATTTTTGTTTGATTAGTTATGAAAGTGGGGTACTAAAAAAGGATTAACAGAAGTGTTGAATGTTCATACCGATTCAGAGCGTGAGATTGGAATTTCCATAAGTTTTCCAGCGAGAGCTGAATATTCCGGCTAAGTTGTCTGGGATTGATTCTGATGGTTAGATTGAAGTTAGTAACAGTCTAACAACGGATTGAAACAGAAAGAGTCGAGGTATTTACCGTTTTGAGGTGAGTCTCGGTTTTCCGGCGAAAGTTCGGTGATGGCAGGATATTTCCGGCGAGTGAAATTTCTTCGAGAAAAGGTGCGATTTTGAGCGAAAAGGCTACCAGAGACTTGTGGGTGTAGTATTTATAGGGAAGAATCGAGACGAATTAGGTCTGATTTCAGTCTCGATTCATGGTCAGCTATTCTCCGGCGGTTACGACTGATGTCGCGGGTTTAGACATCGGTTATAACCAACGTTGAGGTTAATTCTTCGGTTAAATCAATAGAAACCGTCAATTATCGGCGAAGTCGTCGGGATTTCCGGCGACTGCGAAATGAGCGCGTCTTTGACTGGATTTGATTTATGTGTTTTGTTATTTGAATTAATTGTTTCGATATATTACTAAAGAACACAAGTGGCGGAGTGGTTTGGTGAATGAGAGTTAAGACTTGGCTGACCCGGTTGACCCGGCTGACCCGGGTTCGAATCCCGGCAGCCTTGTTTTATTTTTGTTTCACTATTTTTAATACATTTTCAAATATAAATTTTATATTCTAATATACTTATTAATTATGTATCGTTTAAAATTAATTTGAGCATTAAATACGCAACGAAATTTAACTAGTTGTTTGGTTAATAAACGAAGCGGGTTTGGTTAATCCGGTTTTTGACGGATGTTACAGTATCCCCTACTTTTAGAAATTTCGTCCCGAAATTTAAGCAGTGGCATGTTTGACTCACAAGGATGGTGTTTAATTTGACAGTTACATACTTAGAAGAGAGTAAGAGTTTAAATTTTGTTTGAGGCGGTAACGTTCCTTGTAAGGGTTGAGTACCCTGCTACATGAATCGCTTTTTGATGCCTATGATAATGAATATTGATAAACAAAGTTGATTGACTAAATATGATTTCATGCGCAAGAGTTTTGGTATGTTTGGAAAGATAAGGTTATATCCTAAAACAAAACTTCTACTACTAAAACCTACATGGAACTTCTCATAACCGCCTGACAATGCCTCTGATCCTTTGGCAAGAATACTTATATATAGGAAGTACCAGCGGCGTATCCACCATATTCTTGTCAAATTTTCATTGGTTTTATCAGTAAGTTATGATTGGTTCTATGATGTGACTCTAGAACATAAATAATCACAACAACCAATGCCTGAGTCCTAATTCTGATAGTATACATGTTTGAATGGTGACAGTACCTCTCTCGTTTGTTATGATGGAGAGGTTAGTCTATATAGAAATAGAACACAATCCAATTTCTTTAAATGATGAGATGATATGAATGCTAAATCAGTGAGTATAACAAAAACTTCAACCAAGACAATACTAAATCCTACATGGAACTTCTCATAACCGCCTGATAATGCCTCTGATCCTTTGGCAAGAATACTTATATATAGGAAGTACCAGCGGCGTATCCACCATATTCTTGTCAAATTTTCATTGGCTTTATCCGTAAGTTATGATTAGTTCTATGTGACTCTAAAACATAAACAAACATAATCAACCAAAGCTTGAGTCTTAATTCTGGTAGTATACATGTTTGAATGATGACAGTACCTCTCTCGTTTGTTATGATGGAGAGGTTAGTCCATGTAGAAGTGAGACACAGCTCAACTTCTTTAAATGATGAGACTGAGATACGTTGAGAGGTATGATGATAAGAATGTTAAATCAATGAGTATAAAACAAACTGAAATAGTAATTCGCATTAAAATTCTTGGATAAATTTCCAATTTGTAATTGAGATACGTGAAAATTGAGATAACATAAAGAAAAACATAAAAACTAAGCGGTTGGAGTTGAATCTTGATTTTTTTGTGAAGGAGACTAGTTGGGTGGTTCGTTTGGGCCGTCATTATCTTCAACAGGATTAACGTTGATGTTGAAAACTCTTCCTCTTGCTGGTGGCCTAGTGGTTGGGTTTTCTTGGTTTGCTTGGTTAACTGGGTTTGCTTGAGCTTGGGCGTGTATGATGTTAACTAATCGAGGGCCCGTGTTTCTATAATGGGTAGGGTCGCCACAATTAAAACAAGCTCGAACATAAGGTAACATGGGGTATTGGGATTGTTGATATGTTTGGATCATGTTTTGAGTAGGGGGTGAGGTTTGGTTTTGAGGGGTGCGGCAAACCTTGCTCAAATGACCATAGCGTCCACAATTTGCACATAGTCGACAAAGTAAGGTAGATGGATGGTGATAAAAACAGGTGTTACATTGAGGGTGAGGTCCAAGGTAAGGTTTCTTATTTGGGTAAGTTGAGTTGGGTGCTACTTGAGTGATTGGGATAGCTTGGAGGGGTACGGCTTGTGAGGCTGGTTGATTGCGTTGGGTGACAGCGAAAAGTTGCCCATCTCGTTTTCTCTTAGAAATGGGTTGAGAAGGGGATTCGGTTTGGGTGGAGTTTGAGGTTTCAGTCGATGCTTTATCCTTCTTCTTCTCCTCCTTGAAGTCTTTATTCCGTATGCGGTTCTCGGTGAGCTCTGTAGCTAACTCCATTGCTGCTTCCAAAGTTGCAGGTGTGGTACTTATTACAGAGTCTTGAATCTTTGAAGGAAGACCTCGAATGTAGTGCTCGATCAAACGGTAGAGGGGAGTGAACAAGTTGGGAACCATTTGATTTAACTCGAGGAATCTCTTGTTGTATGTGGTGTGGTCGCCTTCCTTTTGTTTCAACGAATAGAACTCATCCTCTAATTTCTTGATTTCGCTCCTTGGGCAAAACCGTCTTGTCATGATTTCCTTCAACTCTTCCCAAGTCAAAGTCATAGTATCTTCAACACCTCGTTTGGCCTTCTCTGTATTCCACCAAGTAAGTGTTATTCCAAGTAAACGACCAGTAGCATATCGCACTTTGCGATCATCGGGGCAATCGCAATTTAGAAAAATGTTTTCCATTTCTTCAAACCAATAGAGAAAAGCGGTGACACCTTCAGTCCCTTCGTATTTTGTAGGGTCGCAGGATTTGAAATGCTTGTAGGTGCATTTAGTGGTATTTGGGGGAGGGTTGACAACATTTTGAACTTCTTGATTGACGGGATTAGCGGTAAGGGCTTGTTGGACTTGAACTACAATGTTGGGTATTACGGCAGCCATTTGTTGAGCGATTTGGGCAGCCATGCGCTCGCGGGCTTTTCCTGATCTCATCTTCCTACGAGCGAGACTAGAAGACATCTACAAGGAATACATATCAAGAGTATGAGTTGGATGTTTTAGGGATCATGTGTCGTATTTAGGAATGAACATTCATAAAATAAATATAGAATAATAAATCTACTACATCCATAGGATGTCTTGGGCTTTGCTCGTAATTGGGCCTTGCATGCCGCCATACTTCACCTTCGTAATCATGTGGGCCCCCATGATTACCGGGTTTTTCATATGGTTCGCATGTGTTAGCCTGGTTACGTACACTAAAACCCGGAGAAAATCGAGAAATACGTATGTAACGTATGATATTCGGAATGTATCCAGGTGTGGACACGGTGACAACTCAAAGTGGGGTTAGATCGAACGACGTTTGGTGTGGCATGCTTTGGCCTAATAGGTCTTTCGTACTCTCATCGTTAGTCCCCAGGTAGGCAAACTAGTCCGTTATATTGGATTTATACGAATGCCAACCTAGACAGGACGTTCCGACTACCGGTACTTGTACCCTTACATTTACTACATGCCCGTCGCAGAACTCACTCTGATGAGATTTGAAAAATGAAAAATGCGAGTTGAATAACGGAAGTATGAAGATGATTTGAATATGTGAGCATTGAAATATGTATGATGAATGTGTATGTAATCATGTATGTTTGTCTGTAAGAATAATTCACTATGTATCACAAAATGTAGTATTGGAAGTATTTGTGTATGAAATAAATATGAAAGAAATAAACATCATGAGTTTGCATATAACCACATAAACAATTAAAATCTAATCAACTATAGTATAGGCTCTAAGGGTCTAATAACCTATCCTATATCCCTATAGTCAAAAGCTCTGATACCAATCTGTCACACCCCGACCCGCAGCGGAAAAGGTGATCGGGGCATGATTGGGTTTTCATCAAAGCTCATGACATTTATTATAATGTTTCATATTTATTATTACAATTTAAAGGAGATCATACAAACATAATTACAACATGTTCTACATATCTTTCTAGACTTCATTATTTTCTTCTAAGGCATTTCCTATGTTTTCCTTGCTTCATCCTGTTCACCTATATCATGTGTAAAAATGGTTTTTGGATCAACAAAAGTTGGCGAGTGAACCTTGTTAGAAACATTTATTATTTATTTCTTGTTGTATTTAATATGGAAAAGTTGCGCAATAATCATATATGAACAAACGTAAGTACACATACAATAACAAACAAATAGCATACAATAACAAACACCTTGCATGAATATGTAACATGAATGATAATGTAAATGTTGGCAACGTCTCGTTCACGCTCATAGGTAATGGGGAACGGCTCACGCTCATAGGTAATGGGGAGCAGACGGCCTATGATGAAATGTATGTGCGATCAAGGCTCAATCAAACGGAGCCGATCGTGTGTTGGCAACGCCTCGTTCACGCTCATAGGTAATGGGGAACAGCTCAACGCTCATAGGTAATGGGGAGCGGCGGCCTATGGAAATATATGTACTGAAAATGATAAATTTAATCTAAACAATAATCACACAAACAGATAATACATGTTGAATACACATTTGTTCATGGATATGATAGATGCACAATAGTTTAAATGTGATAAATAATAAGACACATGATACACCCCAAAAACATGATTAAAACGGGGAATTTATAGAGATTCACTCACATTGGGTGCATTTGCTTGAAGATGTTGAATGCGCACGAGTTTAAAGGATTGATCGACGAGAGATAACTAACCTAATTAATAACAAAAAGGTATGGTAAATAAGTGGATTTTATTAACAATTTTTAATAGGATTTTCGGATATATTTTTGTGAGTTTAAGGCTATTTTCTAACTTTAAAAACATTATTTTTAAGTATTTTAAATTGATTTTTAAATTAAATAAATAAATAAAAATGTAAAAAAAATGTTGACTTTGACCGTTGACCATGACCGTTGACCGTTGACCGGTCCGGTCGTTTATACATGTGCGCTGGGTGAGACTCGAACCCGTGACCTCCCGTACGCGTGCACGCAGCTCTACCAACTGAGCTACGTGTCTAACCCGAAATAATTCTGTTTTTAATTATACTTATATACTATTTAGATTTCCAGAAATTATTTATTTTAAAAAGGATTTTAAATGTATCGAACCGGTGCTGTCAACAGGTCTCGAACCTGGGACCTGTGGGTTAATGTGCACACAGTCCACCGCTGGACTGTGTGTCTAACCTGGTTAATAATCCGGTTTTTATTATACTTAACATGATTCTGTGAGTTATCCCGGTTCGGTTAAAAAGGGCATTTTTATTCAAGAGAGTGAGGTTGGGACAGGGATCGAACTCGAGACGTGCGTGTATTGTTTGCACACAGTCCACCGCTGGACTGTGTGTCTAACCCGTTTATTAATCTGATTTTAATTAATCTTATTATACACAGTCGACTTCGTCTTCTTCGCTCAAAGACTCAGTCGGCGATGTTTTTTTCGACTGTTCTTGATTGAGTCATTTATCGAACATATTACTGGTTGAAAGGTGATGAGTAAAATGAATCTAGGAAATCGAATGTACCGATCGAACTGGGTTTCTTCAGAATTCCGGCAATGGACGTCGGCTCTGATTTGTGTATTCCTTCTGATTGAATCAATTAACATTTTTGTTTGGTTAGTTATGAAAGTGGGGTACTAAACAAGGATTAACAGAAGTGTTAAATGTTCATACCGATTCAGAGCGTGAGATTGGAATTTCCAGAAGTTTTCCGGCGAGAGCTGAATATTCCGGCTAAGTTGTCTGGGATTGATTCTGATGGTTGGATTGAAGTTAGTAACAGTCTAACAACGGATTGAAACAGAAAGAGTCGAGGTATTTACCGTTTTGAGGCGAGTCTCGGTTTTCCGGCGAAAGTCCGGTGATGGCAGGATATTTCCGGCGAGTGAAATTTCTTCGAGAAAAGGTGCGATTTTGAGCGAAAAGGCTACCAGAGACTTGTGGGCGTATTTATAGGGAAGAATCGAGACGAATTGGGTCTGATTTCAGTCTCGATTATTGGTCAGCTGTTCTCCGGCGGTTACGACTGATGTCGCGGGTTTAGACATCGGTTATAACCGACGTTGAGGTTAATTCTTCGGTTAAATCAATAGAAACCGTCAATTATCGGTGAAGTCGTCGGGATTTCCGGCGACTGCGAAATGAGCACGTCTTTGACTGGATTTGATTTATGTGTTTTGTTATTTGAATTAATTGTTTCGATATATTACTAAAGAACACAAGTGGCGGAGTGGTTTGGTGAATGAGAGTTAAGACTTGGCTGACCTGGTTGACCCGGGTTCGAATCCCGGCAGCCTTGTTTTATTTTTATTTCACTATTTTTAATACATTTTCAAATATAAATTTTATATTCTAATATACTTATTAATTATGTATCGTTTAAAATTAATTTGAGCATTAAATACGCAACGAAATTTTTAGCTGGTTATTCGGTTAATAAACGAAGCGGGTTTGGTTAATCCGGTTTTTGACGGATGTTACATCAGACATATCCCATGATCCTTCATCAGGCTCAACACAAATAACAGCCTCTCCAATACTCGAATCATAGTGCCACCATTTGAAGATCTTGTAAAAATCTTGTTCCATTTTCTTCAAGGGCATATTCTCATAACACACGGCCTTTTGACAATCAAAGTCAGATCCCTTTCTTTTGTAACTGGATCGATCTTTGTGACTGTTTGTGGCTTGTGAGGTTTCCAGAAATTAAAACCATGTTCAGCTTCAAACTTGATTAGCTTCCATAAACGTTGATCATTTGGTCGAAGCTTCATACTAAACGTCTTGGTCTGAACCAACTCTGTCACATACCATTCTGGTAGGGTCTTTATGTCACCCAGTCTTCTGAAGTATTCAACTCCATACTCACGTTTCAACGCATACACATCTAGTTCCTCGATACATCCCCAACTAATAATGTCACCCAGAGATGCATCAGGATCTCTGGTGAAGAAAGCTGATGGACGACGGAACTTTCTTTCAGGCAGCATCTCCTTAAACCATTTCTTCTTCATTTCTATGATTTCTTCTTTTGTCGACGGTTTAGGAGCCGTTCCTTCTTTTACTGCTTCTGCTACCTTTTGCTTAACATATCATCGTTGATCTCAACAGTCATTTCATCAAGGGTAGGAAACACGTTTGTTCCTTCACCTGTTTACCTTGCCTCTTCATTATCATCTGAATCCCAATCTTCAATGATGACTCTGTCATAATCGTTTGCTTGTGGGAAGTCTTCAAACACATAGTCATCCGGCTCTGAGCTTGTATTCTTTAACTCTTCTTCAAAGTCAAACTCAAATGAATCTTCTTGTAAGCCAAACAACTCTGCAAGATCAGCTTTCGAGTAGTTATGAACATACTCTCCTTCTTCGACATCCTGCTCAAGGTAGATGACTTTAGGTTTTGCAATGACTCATCAACTTCAATCGATGACTCCCCCTGAACCTGTTCATCAGTTAGTTCAAAAATAGAGTCGTTCATGTAAGCATCAACAGACATATTTTCATTATCAAATAAACTTGCTACATATTTGAATCCTTCCTTCTCTAAATGAACATACGTTCCGTCTATCATCTCATCGATCTCCTTCTTTAATTCCCTCTGTGCTATCACCTTTTCTTTCATCATCGATTCTAAGATCCCTTCCCCCTGAAGTACAAACATCTTGCTAACATCAATGGTTGGATCATAGACCACTATCTCGGAAGTCACTGGCATGGATTCAGCTTTCGGCGCAGATTGTACGATCGAAGGATCCGAAGATGCAGCAGCTTCATGCACAGGCTTGCCGGAGACCGGAATATCATCAATCTTTTCCTTTCCTCGGCCTTCTGCATCAGATAGAGCTTTAGAAGCTCGTTCCCTTTCTTTAACATTCTGTCTTGCCTCCTCTCTCTCGATTTTCTCTATCTCATCACCCAGAGTATGAACTAGAATTTTCTTCATAAGCTCAACCTGCATGTTGTTCGACTCTCTTTCAGCCTCGTATTCTTCCATCTTCTTGATAATCCTCTGATTCTCAGTCTCATAACTGCTCAGAGTTGCCTTTAGGATCTCCCTCTCATTTTCTAGTATCTTGATCCTTTCTTCATAAGGAGTAACTTTCTGTGAAGCCTGAAAGTATCTTTCACTATCGTTAGTGACCAACCTAAGAATCTCTCTGATGCTATCTCTATCAAACTCAAGGATCTTAATTTTCTCATCAGCACTCTTCAACTTTGCTTCCAACTCATTAAGTCTTCCAACATACACGTCATCAGCTGTGAGCCTATCTCCCCCTGGAATAGCATTGACATCAAAGAAAAAATCATCAAAGGTTGTGTCTGCCGGAGGATGTTGCTGTTTTGGATGACTGATGATGTTGCTTGCGCTTGAGACACAGTAGGAGGAGATACAAAAGGAGGTTCATCTACTGGTGGAGGAGATGGATTATTAGCCTCTGTGGTAGTGTGCTGAGGAGGAGGAGAAACATGTTGTGTAGACACGCTTGGAGTTTTAGCAACTGGAGGTCGAGATATTGGCGGAGGAGATGGAGGACGTTCAGAAGAAGGTTCAGTCGTTGGAGCAACTGGAGTCTCAATAGGGATTGACTTCAGCTTGATTCGAAGCTTTCTAGTAGTAGACTTAGGTTTTCTAGCTGTAGCACGCTTTTCTCCTTTACCAGCTTTCTTCTTTGCAGGCTTGACTACAGAGATATCCTCTTCGGCCTCAGACGGCTCATAGGTTGTACCGTCATCACCTGTAGCCTTAAGCTTCTTTTCTTCAGCCAACTCTTTCTCCCTTTCTTTCTTTTCTTGCTCTTCTCTTTTTCTTTCTTTCCTCTCTCCTTCTCTCCTATCTTCTAAATCAGTGCTTGATGATGGCCCTTCATCATCGCCACCACCTGCCTCAGTTTCAACACCAACCATTCTTTCTATATCAGCAGTCGTTTCTTCAACAGTCTCTTCAACTTGAACTGTGCCCGTTGCTTGCACTGTTTATTCAACATTAACCTGATCGACATCAGGTTTGTCAATCAAACCTGTACCCATACTAGCTTGTGGTTTCTGATGTTTTCTTTCTCTTTGTGGTAGAAGAAGTAGATCCTGCTTTCTTCTTGCCATAGTGGCCCTTTTCACCTTCACCTTTAGATACCACATACTTCGTTTTTCAATGAAGTCCTCCATTTGCCATCTGGCAGGGTAACATAATTAGCTTTCACAAAAGTTCCGAAGATAGGCTTAAACACTGGAGCCTTTCCCCCCTTACGGTAGTTGCTGATGTTGTGGAGGTCAGATGAAGACATATGCTCTAACACAAAAATATCATCCTTCTTTTTCCCGAGATTGGGGTGAAGATGGTCGAGAATAATTTGAACAAATCGAGGGTACTGCAAAAATCGACCTTTACCCAAATTCATCACTATCTGATCATATATCATCTTATTGAAGTTGTAAGGCTTGTTCAAAATCACAGCTACCATCATACACATGTGATAATCAACCAAATCATCCCATCCTCCTTCCTGTGGCTTACGGATCGGGTGATGCTGTAACATTTGTCAAAAACGGGTTTTCCAAACCCGCTCCGTTTGTAATCGAATATCAAGTTATAAATGTTTCGTTGCGTATTTATGTCAATTTTAATTTTTAATGATGCATAATTATTATACAAACTAGAATATAAAAGTTATAATTGATAAAAAGTAAAAATAAAATAAATAAAAAGAAAAATAGGCTGCCGGGACTCGAACCCGGGTCAGCCGGGTTTAAGCTCAAAGACCTATCTCACACACATATAACCACTCCGCCACTTGATGTTTTCTGTAAATTCTAGGAAACAATTGAATTTTATGGTCAATCATAAACCAACCTGGTTACGCTAACTGTAACCGAAATCGGTCACCCAACGTCCAAAGACGTTTGATTGTTCGCGGTTTACCGATTATAACCGCTAACACCGACACCTCCAATCAATTTAGCTTTGAATGGACTTGACTTCATGAGTGGATCGGTTTTAATAACCGAAAACTTTCAATTCCTGAATTACTTCAATCATTGTCCCCTCTCGTGACTCAAACACACTCTTCAAACCTTCAATTGCATTTTCGCACAACTTTCAGTTCGCCGGAGAAGCTAATTGAACTCGCCGGACTTTCGCCGGAAAACCGTGTTTTCCACCAAATCAGTAAGTCTCTCAATTCTTTCATTGTCTATCAGTTGTTAAGCTGTTGCTAACTCAAACCCTTCATTCGGAATCAATTTCAGACGTCGATATCGGATAATTCATTCTCGCTGGAAAACTTCTGAAAATTCCTAACTTCCGCTGTAAAACGGTATAGTCATTCAAACCTTCTGATAACTCTTGTTAGTACTTCAATTCCACAATTAACTAATCAAAACTGTTAATTTGTTCGCTCATTCGAAGTTCATAAAAAACAGAGCCGACGCCTTGCCGGAATTCTAAGATAAATCGTTCCTCCGGTATGTCTACTTCCAAAATCGTCTCTGCCATTTCATTCTAGTCTTTTGAATGTTTGTCAATCAAATTAAACAAGAAACAATAGAGTAATCATAGGCTGTAATTCGGTAACGAAGAAGACGAAGTTAGTTTGATTATAAGTTTAATAAAATCTGGATATTATCTCGGGTTAGACACACAGTCCAGCGGTGGACTGTGTGCACATACATATCACACGCCGCGAGTTCGATCCTTGACACACGTATGCTCTGTAATAAAAATGTTCTTTTTCTAACTGAACCGGATCCTTTTCGCAATTAGATATTATAAAAATCTGTATATTAACCAAGTTAGACACACAGTCCAGCGGTGGACTGTGTGTAACGATAAATCACAGGTCCCGGGTTCGAGACCTGTTGACGGCACCAGTTTGATAATTAAAATCCCTTTTTAAAAATAAATGAATTTTGAATAAACTGAATTAGTATATAAATATAATTAAAACAGAATTATTTCGGGTTAGACACGTAGCTCAGTTGGTAGAGCTGCGTGCACGCGTACGGGAGGTCTCGGGTTCGAGCCTCACCCAGCATACATATACACGTTCAAACCGGTCAAACAGTCAACAGTCCCGGTCAACGGTCAACGCAAAAGTCAACATATTTTTATATTTTATTTATTTAAATTAATTTAAAAATCAATTAAAAATACTTAAAAATAATGTTTTTAAAGATAGGAAACAGCCTTAAACTCACAAAAATATATCTAAAAATCCTATTAAAATTATTAATAAAATCCACTCATTTACTATATCTTCTGTTACTATTTAGGTTAGTTAATCCTCGTTGTTCAATCCTTCAAACTCGTGTGCATCTCATCATCTCCAACCGAACGCTCCCAATGTGAGCGAATCTCTACAAAATTCCCCGTTTTAATCACGTTTTTGGGGTGTATCATGTGTCTTACCATTTATTATATTTAAATCATTGTGCATACATCATATCATGAACAAATGTGTATTCAGCTTGTATCAACTGTTGTGTGGTTATTGTTTAGATTTAATTTATTATTTTCAGTACATGCAATTTCATAGGCCGCCGCTCCCCATTACATTATGAGCGTTGAGCAGTTCCCATTACATTATGAGCGTGAACCTGGCGTTGCCAACATACGATCGGCTCCGTTTGATTGAGCCTTGACCGCACAGAATTCATCATAGGCCGTCAGTTCCCTATTATATTATGAGCGTGAACGTGACGTTGCCAACATATACAGTTTCATTCATGTTATATATTCATGCAAGTTCATATGTTATTGTATGTTATTGTATGTTATAGTTTGTGGTTGTTATTTGCTATTGTTTGATTATTTACATTTGCTCACATATGACAATTGCACAATTTTTCCTTGATAAAAATAACAATAAATCAATAATAAATGTTTATCTAACAAGGTTCACTCGCCAACTTATGTTGACCCAAAAACCCCCATTTTTACACATGATACAGGTGAACCAGCTGCAGCAAGAAACACATAGGATTGGCTTAGAAGAATAAACTGGTTTAGAGCTTGGATTGTTTAGTTGGTTATTTTTATTTGTATTTGTATGGACATGTTTGGATTATTGAGAATGTAATTTTTACTTTAATAAATATGAAACATATTAGTAAATATCATGAGCTTTGGTGATAACCCAATTATGCCCCGACTCTTATTCCGCTGCGGGTCGGGGTGTGACAGATTGGTATCAGAGCCATGACTATAGGGATATAGGATAGGTTATTAGACCCTTAGAGCCTGTACTATAGTTGATTAGAAATTTTTAAGATTTTTGTGTGTTACATGCAAAATTCATGATGTTTATATGTTTTATGTTTAATGTTACATTCAATGTTATACAAGCATGTTCATAAGTACATATTAGTATATAATGCCTATCATGAATCATATTCTCATAATATATCATATCAATGAGAGCACACATCACATTATTTTCATGATTGTTTTTACAATGATTTTTGTATTTTCAAATCACATCAAAGTGAGTTCTCATGACTTGCATGTAGTAACTGGAAGGGTACAAGTACCGGTAGTTGGAACGTCCTGTCTAGGCTGGCATTCTAATAAATCCAAAATAAAGGACCAGTTTGCCTACCTGGGGACTAACGATGAGAGTACGAAGTACCTATTAGGCCAAAGCATGCTATACCAAACGTCATGTGAGCTAACCCCACTTTGAGTTGTCATTGTGTCTACACCTGGACACATTCCGACCATACATCTCGTAAACATATTTCGTGGTTTTCATTCGGGTGATGCGAGTGTTAAATCGCCAATACTAATGTGAATCCTACCAAGCCAATAGACATGGGGGCCCACATGACTATATAGGTGAAGGTATGGGGGACATTTGAGGCCCAACATGAGCAAACCCAAGACATCCTATGGATGTAGTTTCATTATTGATATTTATGTTATTTTCATTTTCTTTAAGACACATGACACCTAAAAAGACTCCATAAACTCACAATCTTCTTATGTATGTTTCTGTAGATGTTGGCTAGACAACAACGAGGGGGTAAAAGATCAGGAAGGTCTCACGAACGCTTGGCCACTCAAATTGCAAAACAAATGGCCGCGGTGCTTCCTGACATTGTGGTTCAAGTACAACAAGCTCTCGCCACAAATCCCACCAATCCTCCCCAGCAAGAAGACCAGAACATCGGCAACCCTCCTACCAATAAGTGCTCATATAAACATTTCAAGTCTTGCGATCCTCCTAAATTTGAAGGGACCTAGGGTGTCACTGCTCTCCTCCATTGGTTTGAGGAAATGGAAAACACCTTTCTCAACTGCGATTGTCCCGAGGATCGCAAGGTACGATACGCAACCGGGAGACTATTTGGGGTAGCTCTTACCTGGTGGAATACTGAAAAGGGTAAGAGGGGAATTGAAGATGCTATGGCCTTAACGTGGGAGGAGTTAAGGGAAATCATGACGAGGCGATTCTGTCCTAGAAGTGAAATTAAAAAGCTAGAGGACGAATTTCATTCTTTGAAGCAAAAGGAGGGAGATCATACTTCCTACAACAAGAGGTTCTTAGATTTGAACCAAATGGTCCCTAACTTGTTCACCCCAGTTTACCGCTTAATCGAGCATTATATTCGAGGTCTTCCCTCGAAAATTCAAGATTCAGTTCTCAGCACTTCACCAGCAACACTTGAAGCTGCTATGGAACTAGCTACTGAACTGACCGAGAATCGAATTCGCAATGGTAAGTTTAAAGAGGAGAAAAAGAAAGCCCCCGTTGAGGGCCAAACTTCAAACCATTCCACCTCCTCCTCTAAGTTTGCTAACAAGAGGAAACGAAACACTAGAAACTTCGCTGTCACACAAACCAATTTCCCTATCCCTGCTGCACCCATTACCCAAGTTGCCCCCTCACCTGCACCATACAAAAGGCCATACTCTGGCCCATTACCAAAATGTAACCGTTGCCAATACCACCACTTTCCTGATCATCCCTGCCAACATTACACCGGCTGTGGTCGCGCAGGTCATACTGTTCAAACCTGTCGCATACCTCAGTGAACGAACCGCCACCAGCCTTCAACCCAAACCCACCAACAAATAATGGGTCAAGCCCAACAACCCCTACTATTACCACCTACCCAACATTTAGCCCAATCATACTACCAACCCAACTATCCCATGGTACAACCTATGCGGGCTTGCTACAATTGTGGAGACCCAAGCCACTTTAGAAACACTTGTCCAAGGTTGGTGAACATTATTCATGCTCAAGCCCAAGCCAATCCGGTGAATCAAGCTAACCAAGCTCCTCCACCTGCAAGAGGAAGAGCTTTCAACATCAACGCTAATCAGGCTAGAGCTGACAGCAATGTGGTTAACGGTACGTTCCTTATCAATGGTAGTTATGGATCCATGTTGTTTGATACTGGCGCGGATAAAAGTTTTGTGTCTTTAGAGTTTGAACCCATCCTAAACCAAATTCGTGATAAGCTCATGGAATCCATAACAGTAGAAGTTGCTGACGGAAAACCGGTCTCATTAAACTCTATTATACGCAACTGTACTCTCACCTTAAACGACCACGATTTTCCAGTTGACCTCATTCCTATGAAGTTGGGAAGCTTTGATATTATAATTGGTATGGACTGGCTCAACCAACATCAGGCTGAAGTTGTATGCCGTGAGAAGTTTATACGCATTCCTCTTCCAAACGGTCAAACTCTACGAATCTTTGGAGAAACCCCATCGAAAGGGCTCAGATTAATGTCCTGTCTTCAAGCTCAAAAATATCTTCGCAAGAATTATGTCGCATTTTTAACTCATGTCGTCAAAAAGGGAACCATGGAGAAGAAACTCGAAGACATCCCAGTAGTAAAAGATTTCCCGCAAGTTTTTCCTGACGACATTTCAGGACTTCCTCCAGTATGAGAAGTCGAATTCCGCATTGATCTTATACCTGGTGCTACACCAGTTGCAAAGTCTCCTTATAGGTTAGCCCCCTCTGAAATGCAAGAGCTAGCCAGTCAATTGCAAGAGTTGACTGACAAAGGATTCATACGTCCTAGCTCCTCGCCTTGGGGTGCACCTGTCCTTTTTGTGAAGAAGAAAGATGGATCGTTTCGCATGTGCATCGACTACAGAGAACTCAACAAGTTGACGATCAAGAATCGCTATCCATTACCTCGCATTGATGATCTTCTTGACCAACTTCAAGGCGCCAGCTGTTTTTCAAAAATCGACCTTCGTTCTGGTTATCATCAACTCAGAGTGCATGAAGAAGACGCCCCAAAGACCGCTTTCCGAACTCGTTATGGTCATTATGAATTCATGGTCATGCCATTTGGTTTAACAAACGCTCCAGCTGTCTTCATGGATTTATTGAACAGAGTCTGCAAACCCTATCTCGATCGTTTCGTTATAGTCTTCATCGGCGACATTCTCATTTATTCAAAGTCTAAGTCTGATCATGAACGGCATCTTCGACTCATCCTTACACTCCTAGAGAATGAAAAGCTTTACGCCAAATTCTCCAAATGCGAATTCTGGTTAAAAGAGGTACAATTCCTTGGACATGTAGTCAATGACAAGGGAATACATGTCGACCCCTCAAAGATCAAAGCGGTACAAGAATGGCAAGCGCCACACACACCAACTGAAGTAAGATCATTCCTTGGTTTGGCTGGTTATTATCGCCGTTTCATCTCAAACTTCTCTCGCATTGCTGTACCACTCACGGCTTTAACTCATAAGGGAAAACCTTTCATATGGGGACCCAAACAAGAAGAAGCCTTCCAAACTCTTAAACAAAAACTCTGTGATGCACCAATCCTCACTCTTCCTGAAGGTTGTGATGACTTCGTGGTTTATTGCGACGCGTCAGGGCAAGGATTAGGCTGTGTTCTAATGCAAAGAGGAAAGGTTATAGCTTATGCTTCGAGACAACTCAAGATTCATGAGAAGAACCACACCACCCATGACCTAGAACTTGGAGCCGTTGTGTTCGCTCTTAAGATATGGAGACATTATCTCTACGGTACTAAGTGTGAAATATACACTGACCACAAGAGTCTTCAACATATCTTCAATCAAAAGGAGTTAAACATGAGGCAACGAAGATGGATCGAACTTCTAAATGACTACGACTGTGAAATTCGGTACCACCCTGGCAAAGCAAATGTGGTGGCTGATGCACTCAGTCGAAAGGGTTATGCGAACTCCATTCGTCTTCTATGTTCGCAAATTATAACTGACATTAAAGATCAAATTCGAGAAGCCCAACATGTTTCAGTAACGGAAGATGATGTACGAAAGGAGCTGTCATATGGAGCTGAACTTAAAATTGAAACTAAATCTGACGGTATTCTATACTATCTAGATCGCATATGGATTCCTGACCACAACAACCTTCGTGAATTTCTTATGAATGAGGCTCACAAAACACGATACTCTATACACCCAGGAGCCGATAAGATGTATCAAGACCTTCGATACACCTATTGGTGGCCTGGAATGAAAAAGGATATTGCTGTTTTTGTTTCCAAGTGCCTTACATGTTCCAAGGTGAAAGCTGAACACCAAAGACCCTCAGGACTTCTGGTCCAACCTGAAATACCTGTATGGAAGTGGGAAAACATAACCATGGACTTCATTACCGGGTTACCTCGCACTTCTGGTGGGTATGATACTATATGGGTAATCATTGATCGTCTTACAAAATCAGCTTTGTTCCTATCCGCGAAGATTTCAAGAACGAGAAGCTAGCTCCTATTTACATTAGCGAAATCATAAGCCGACATGGTGTACCGTTAAGCATTATTTCATATCGTGATGGTCGTTTCACTTCACGAACATGGCAAGCAGAACAAGCCGCTTTGGGTACACGATTAGATCTCAGTACCGCTTATCATCCTCAAACTGATGGAGAATCTGAATGCACCATTCAAACTCTTGAAGACATGCTTCGAGCATGTGTCATAGACTTCAAGGGAAATTGGGACGCTCGTCTACCATTAGTTGAATTTTCGTACAACAACAGCTATAATTCAAGTATCGGCATGGCACCATTTGAAGCTTTATATGGTCGTAAGTGTCGATCTCTAGTATGTTGGCACGAAATTGGGAAAGCTCAAATCACCGGTCCAGAATTGATTCAAGAAACCACAGACAAGATCCATCAAATTCGAAACAATCTTCTAGCGGCTCAAAGTCGTCAAAAGAGTTACGCAGATAAACGACGGAAGCCTTTGGAGTTTAACATTGGTGATCATGTACTTTTAAAAGTAACACCGTGGAAGGGAGTAGTTCGTTTTGGTCAAAAAGGCAAGCTAGCACCACGCTACGTAGGACCTTTCAAGATACTCGAAAGAGTAGGACCTGTAGCATACAAGCTTGATCTACCAGAACAACTCAACAGGATTCATCCTACATTCCACGTATCAAACTTGAAGAAGTGCCTCGCTGATGAGAACCTCCATATTCCTCTGGAAAATATTCAGATTGATGAATCTATGCATTTTATTGAAAGACCAGTAGAGATCATGGACTTCGGAGAAAAACGTCTTCGACGAAGTCGCATTCCAATTGTTAGGGTACGCTGGGAGTCGAAATGGGGACCTGAGTTTACTTGGGAACGTGAAGACTCAATGCACGAAAAATACCCGCATCTTTTTCCTACTACTACTACTTAAATTTCAGGACAAATTCCTAAAAGTAGGGGATACTGCAACATTTGTCAAAAACGGGTTTTCCAAACCCGCTCCGTTTGTAATCGAATATCAAGTTATAAATGTTTCGTTGCGTATTTATGTCAATTTTAATTTTTAATGATGCATAATTATTATACAAACTAGAATATAAAAGTTATAATTGATAAAAAGTAAAAATAAAATAAATAAAAAGAAAAATAGGCTGCCGGGACTCGAACCCGGGTCAGCCGAGTTTAAGCTCAAAGACCTATCTCACACACATATAACCACTCCGCCACTTGATGTTTTCTGTTAATTCTAGGAAACAATTGAATTTTATGGTCAATCATAAACCAACCTGGTTACGCTAACTGTAACCGAAATCGATCACCAAACGTCCAAAGACGTTTGATTGTTCGCGGTTTACCGATTATAACCGCTACACCGACACCTCCAATCAATTTAGCTTTGAATGGACTTGAATTCATGAGTGGATCGGTTTTAATAACCGAAAACTTTCAATTCCTGAATTACTACAATCATTGTCCCCTCTCGCGACTCAAACACACTCTGCAAACCTTCAATTGCATTTTCGCACAACTTTCAGTTCGCCGGAGAAGCTAATTGAACTCGCCGGACTTTCGCCGGAAAACCGTGTTTTCCACCAAATCAGTAAGTCTCTGAATTCTTTCATTGTCTATCAGTTGTTAAGCTGTTGCTAACTCAAACCCTTCATTCATAATCAATTTCAGACGTCGATATCGGATAATTCATTCTCGGCGGAAAACTTCTGAAAATTCCGAACTTCCGCTGTAAAACGGTATAGTCATTCAAACCTTCTGATAACTCTTGTTTAGTACTTCAATTCCACAATTAACTAATCAAAACTGTTAATTTGTTCGCTCAGTCGAAGTTCATAAAAAACAGAGCCGACGCCTTGCCGGAATTCTGAGATAAATCATTCCTCCGGTATGTCTACTTCCAAAATCGTCTCTGCCATTTCATTTTAGTCTTTTGAATGTTTGTCAATCAAATTAAACAAGAAACAATAGAGTAATCGTAGGCTGTAATTCGGTAACGAAGAAGACGAAGTTAGTTTGATTATAAGTTTAATAAAATCTGGATATTATCTCGGGTTAGACACACAGTCCAGCGGTGGACTGTGTGCACATACATATCACACGCCGCGAGTTCGATCCTTGACACACGTATGCTCTGTAATAAAAATGTTCTTTTTCAAACTGAACCGGATCCTTTTCGCAATTAGATATTAAGTATAATAAAATTCTGTATATTAACCAAGTTAGACACACAGTCCAGCGGTGGACTGTGTGTAACGATAAATCACAGGTCCCGGGTTCGAGACCTGTTGACGGCACCGGTTTGATAATTAAAATGACTTTTTAAAAATAAATGAATTTTGAATAAACTGAATTAGTATATAAATATAATTAAAAACAGAATTATTTCGGGTTAGACACATAGCTCAGTTGTTAGAGCTGCGTGCACGCGTAAGGGTGGTCTCGGGTTCGAGCCTCACCCAGCGCATACATATACACGTTCAAACCGGTCAAACAGTCAACAGTCCCGGTCAACGGTCAACGGTCAATGCAAAAGTTAACATATTTTTATATTTTTATTTATTTAATTTAATTTAAAAATCAATTAAAAGTACTTAAAAATAATGTTTTTAAAGATAGGAAATAGCCTTAAACTCACAAAAATATATCTAAAAATCCAATTAAAATTATTAATAAAATCCACTCATTTACTATATCTTCCGTTATTATTTAGGTTAGTTAATCCTCGTTGTTCAATCCTTCAAACTCGTGCGCATCTCATCATCTCCAACCCAACGCACCCAATGTGAGTGAATCTCTACAAAATTCCCCATTTTAATCACGTTTTTGGGGTGTATCATGTGTCTTACCATTTAATATATTTAAATCATTATGCATACATCATATCATGAACAAATGTGTATTCAGCTTGTATCAACTGTTGTGTGGTTATTGTTTAGATTTAATTTATTATTTTCAGTACATGCAATTTCATAGGCCGCCGCTCCCCATTACATTATGAGCGTTGAGCAGTTCCCCATTACATTATGAGCGTGAACCTGGCGTTGCCAACATACGATCGGCTCCGTTGATTGAGCCTTGATCGCACAGACATTCATCATAGGCCGTTAGTTCCCCATTACATTATGAGCATGAACGTGACGTTGCCAACATATACAGTTTCATTCATGTTATATATTCATGCAAGTTCATATGTTATTGTATGTTATAGTTTGTGGTTGTTATTTGCTATTGTTTGATTATTTACATTTGCTCACATATGACAATTGCATAATTTTTCCTTGATAAAAATAACAATAAATCAATAATAAATGTTTATCTAACAAGGTTCACTCGCCAACTTATGTTGACCCAAAAACCCCCATTTTCACACATGATACAGGTGAACCAGCTGCAGCAAGAAACACATAGGATTGGCTTAGAAGAATAAACTGGTTTAGAGCTTGGATTGTTTAGTTGGTTATTTTTCTTTGTATTTGTATGGACATGTTTGGATTATTGAGAATGTAATTTTGACTTTAAAAAATATGAAACATATTAGTAAATATCATGAGCTTTGGTGATAACCCAATTATGCCCCGACTCTTATTCCACTACAGGTCGGGGTGTGACAGATGCAGTGTGCAAGAAATCTGTAGGGCAGACCCAGTTTTTTAATCTTGAACAGAGCGGAGTTCACATAACCATTATATCCCATTCTGTAAAAGCAGCTTTTGACAAACTTCTCTGTAAACCCTGTAGGATAATCACTTTCATCCCTAAAATGCAGCACTATATGTATAAGATATTCAGTAATGGTGATCTCCACATCATTCTCTCCTATCTTGACTGCTGACGTAATTACCCTTGAATCGGTTTTCAGCTCTGCTGCGTCCCAAAAACGATCGACATGAGAAGCATAAACGTCGTGTTGATGTGTAAGGGCATAATAAACCGGCAGCCTCTCCAAAAAATCTATATACTGCGAGAACGGAGCAAACTCTGGTGCTTCTTTGTCGATTAAGCTGCAGGAGTTGTGCACTGGATGGAACTCATATACGGTTTTCTGTAAAACAGAGAGACATAAAAAGTTAGAAAATTTTTCACAAACACACTATTTACTAAATTTTCGTACGAAAATAGACAGGTTATATGATATCTAAATTTTCGTGCGAAAATAAAGAAAATAAAGATGATATATGTAAACAGTCCTTTTCTTAAATATCCGTGCGAAAATAAAGGATTTTCGTGCGAAAATCTGTCTTCTCCATCAGTTATCAATTTTTCAAACCGACTCAAAATACTTGCAATTTTTGACATTTTCAAGAACTTGAAACGGTAGACCTTAGTTAAACTTGCCGATTTTAACATTGGAGGGTTCAATTTTAGATTTTACCGGCTAGTTTATCCTAGATCTACGTTTTAGTCCGTTTCAGGTCCGAAATAGTCCAAGTTCACGGTTCAATCTCGGTGAATACGTTAGCCATTACAAGAGGTGTGCATATCAACCTCCCTAATGAAACGAATGTGTAGAAAAAACGAGTGTAATTGAGAGAAAGAGCACAAATACTTCAGAGGATCCGCACCAAATAATCTAACAGATTTCATGCGGAATCTGTTAACCTCTCACTTATATATTGCTCTTTAATTTTCGTGCGAAAATTTGGCTTATGAGATTTGGCCAAATTTTCGTGCGGAAATTACATTTTCGTACGAAAATTGTTGGCCCTTTTAAAAATTTCTCAACTTTCCAACTTTTTCGATTGTTTTCAGTCTTAAATATCCACACAGTTGTCCATGTCCAAGTTAATGACCTTGTTTAACTGTTTTGGCTACCAAGTCCAAGTTAATGACCTTGGTTGACCACGTTTTGATCAAAACTGATATTATACTTTGATTTTAAGTTTCAAATTAATGAACTTTTCAACGTTTCAAACCAGACTTTGTTTCCAGATTAGCTCCCAGCTTGTAATTCAAACGATTTTCCTCTGCATTCTGTCGTTTTTGACTTTGAAGATCTGTTTTCCATCACTGGCTGTCAGAAATTAAATTAGAAACATAAAATCTTTTTGAATTTTTGAAGACTTCTAAACTAGAAACACTTTTAAAGCAATATGTACAAACATATTTACAAACATATTTTTGCCAGTTTGTGTTAGAGGATCATATCAGTTTATTGAGACTTATTACCAGTGCCGTTGCTCTATATGAAACTTTAAGTTCATAAACAAATTTTCTTTAGATTGTCGGTATACTGATCCACTTAAACCTCTACACGTTTCTCAACAACTTCAAGATATGTTAGGTAAATTTTAGCAACATGGCCTAATATGTGTTTCCCACCTCAGAATATAATCCCGCATCGAGATTCCCTAGATTTCATGTCACAGGTGAATATATCTAACTGATATCTGTATAGGGGTGAATTACGAGACCTTGAGAGCTCAGGTTAGTACTTCCATACAGAGAAAGAGATGAAGGCTCGACTTTAGGTGGTGTTCCTCTTGGGAATCTTTTAATTTTTGTACTGCAAAATGTCGTATCTTTTTATGACATTTTTCTTCATTTTTTGTGCAGCTTTTGGGGTGAATAATTCGAAAGTATTATACAAGTTCTAGGCCATTGCCGACGCAAAATCAGAAGAACTCGTATAACACCCCAGATATCAACTAAATATAAAGACCTAGTATCTCAGAATCTGGCATTCTCTCAAACGAAATTTCATGGTACCAAGCCCATATATCCGAGAGATGTTAAGCCACAAATTTACCAGTTTATCTTTTTAGGTTTATATCCTGAAAGCCGTTTACTGAATGTGCGAAACCTACCGACACATCCTTAGAAAGACCTGTTTAGACACTTTTAAAACAATACATTTCTTTAGCGTACTATAATGGTCCACTGATTTACTATCATCTTCTCTTATACACAAAACTCTTTTTGTATTTTTTATTGTTTTTGTACTTTTCATGATTTTTCAATGTTTTTGTATTTTTCATAAATTTTCAATGTTTTTGATTTTTTCATAATTTTTCAATGTTTTTGGATTTTTCACAACTTTTTCTCCCCCTAAAAATCAAAAACATATTTTTGAATTTTTTGGTTTTTTTGTTTTTAAGAAAGCACGTAAACTATTTACAGAAAACATTTTGACTTACCAGTGAGGATCACGTCCCAACATCGTCATCCTCAAACTCAACCTCATAAATATCCCCTGATGTCAGATTCTTTAAACCATTTAATTTTGAAAGATTTCGAAAACGTGCTCTGTCAAAAGCTTTGGTGTAAAAATCTGATTTTTGGTCATCAGTATGGATTTTCTCAATTCGTACCAACTTTTTCTCGTGACAGTCACGGATAAAGTGATATCGAATCTCAAAAATGTTTAGTGCATGAGCGTTGACAAGGATTGACTGTGATATCAATAGCTGCCTTGTTATCTACGAATATGGGGTATCAAGAAATTGAAGAGCGTAGTCTCTCATATGTTGTTGTATCCACAGTGTCTGGGAACAACTGGATGCTGAAACGTATTCAGCTTCGCAAGTAGAGAGAGCGACCGCGGTCTGTTTCTTGCATTACCACGTTACCAAACGTGTTCCGAAGAACTGGCATCCTGCCGTTGTAGACTTGGCATTTTGCTTGCAGCAACCAAAATCAGAGTCAGAGTAACCCAAAAGGTTGAAATCGTCGTGATGTGGATACCACAAGCCGGTGCTTGGGCATCCTTTCAAGTAGCGCATGATCCTTTTGACGATCAACATATGTGATTCCTTCAGGCTTGACTGATATCTGGCGCAAAGGCATGTGGGATACATGATATCCGGTCTTGAAGTTGTGAGATACATCAAGGATTCGATCATGGAGCGATATAATGTTTCGTCAACTTTTTCTCCATAGTCGTCTAGACAAATGTCGTGGTTTGTGGCTAAAGGGGTAGATGCGGGTTTAGTTCCTGTCAAATTTCTCCAATACGTCATGAACATACTTTGTCTGGTGAATGAAAATGCCGTTAGGCAGTTGTTCAACCTGAAGCCCAAAAAGAATTTCATCTCTCCCATAGCGCTCATTTCAAATTTTTCTTTCATGACTTTCTTGAAGTCTGTGCACAGCTGTTCATTTGTCGATCCAAAGATGATATCGTCCACATAGATTTACACAATAATCAGATGTCCATCTACTTCCTTGGTAAAGAGGGTGCTGTCTACTGTTCCTCTGGTGAATCGGTTAGCCAGAAGATGTTTTGAAAGCGTCTCGTACCAGGATCTTGGGACCTGGTGTAATCTGTAAAGAGCTTTGTTCAGCAAGTAGACCTTATCTTTGTGAATCAGATCGACAAACCCCGGTGGTTGGCAGACATAAACCTCCTCTTTTACTTTACCATATAAGAAAGCAGATTTCACATCCAATTGGTACACTTTGAAACCTTTCCATGAGGCGAAAGCCATGAAAATGTGGATAGCTTCTAGACGTGCGACTGGGGCGTAGACCTCGTTGTAGTCTATCCCTTCCAGTTGACGAAAACCTTGAACTACAAGCCGAGCTTTGTTTCGAACAACCACTCCTCTATCATCTCTTTTGCACTTGTAAACCCACCGAGTGCTGATCTTTTTCTGTTTTGGTGGTAGGTCAACAAGTTCCCAGACTCCAAGTTTCTGGAATTGCAATAATTCTTCCTGCATTGCTTCCACCCAACTATCATCTTTAAGAGCATCTCTGATGTTTCCTGGTTCTTCCTGAGAAACAAAACAACTATGAGAAAATTTATTTTGGAGTGGAGCAACTTTGGAATAAAAGCAACTTAGATCCTTATTGATCTGATTTCGCGTTTTCACGCCAGCTTGCAGTTCTCCAATGATGTTATCTGTTGGATGGTTGGAGACAGATCTCGGCATTACTTCCCCTAGAACATTTACTGAGCTTTCTAAGTTTGTGATGTTCTATTCTGCAACTTGTTCTGAAGAAGTAGCCTCATTTCTCGCACTGGTCTCACCAGCTTGATTGTTAAGATAACTTGAAATCTCTTCTGATCCTTCATCAGAACTGGAATCCCCATTATCAAAGGTAGGATCTTGTTCTGGTTCTTCATTTGCTGGCTGAGAAGAGGATGGTTCTGCAGAAGACTGAACTGTTGGAACAGCTGGTTTTGACTGAGTGTTGCTCGGACCTACTACTGAGTAGCATGTTGATGTTGGAGAGATTACCAACGGCCCTATTACTTGCTCTTGATTAGATATCTAATGTTGTTGGAATAGCAAGATAAACTCTTCCTCAGATGGTTCTTCAGGCAGATCAAATGAATTTCACAACCCATCGTAATTGAACAGCCAAGGATCTCCAGGTTTTTGCATGGGCGTTGTGTATCTCTGGCAATCAACGTGTTGAGCAACAATAACCTGATTCAAGCTTGGTAGATAAACTCTCTTTTGCGGACTTGAATATCCTACGAAGAAACCTTCCAAAGATCTAGCTCCGAATTTTCCTTCCGGGTCCAAAACGGTACACGGTGATCCAAAAGGCTCCAAAAACTCTAGGTTAGGTTTTTGCTGGTTAAGAAGTTCAAAGCATGTCTTCTTGTGGTTCTTGACAGTCATTACGTTGTTAAGGGTGTAACATGCAGAAGCAACAGCTTCGATCCAAAAGCTGATAGGTAACTTTGAATCAACAAGCATTGTGCGTGCAGTTTCGATGAGCGTTCTGTTCTTTCGTTCAGCTACTCCATTTTGTTGAGGAGTATAGGGGCACTGAACTCATGATAAATACCCTTAGCATTGCAGAATTCGAGCATCTTGTTATTCTTAAACTCAGTACCGTTGTCACTTTTGATTCTCTTGATAGGCAAATGGTAAAGATTCTCAATCTTTCGAAACAAGATCATCAAATTGTCGAACGTTTCATTCTTGCTTTCTTGAAAGAAAACCCATGAGAATCTTGAGAAGTCATCGGTTACAACCAGGCAGTATAGATCTCCTGTAATACTTTTCACATTGACAGGCCCAAAGAGATCCATGTGTAGCCTTTCTAGTGGAAGCTTGATGGAGTTGAGAAGCTTCTTCGGGTGCGACTTCTTTTGCTGCTTCCCCTTTTTGCAGCTGATACAGTCATCTGATAAATACAAATTTTTGAGATTCACCCCTTCCACTAGATTATTGTGCATTAGAAAGTTCATCTTCCTTAGATGTAGGTGACCCATCTTCCTATGCCATAAGATTGATTCCTTCTCAGTAGCCTTAGATACAAAACACTGTCCTTCTTTTGAAGTAGTGGATGCGACGCTCATGTCCAAGACATATAGATCATTTTCTCGTGGAGCGCGCATGAGGATCCACTCCTCAGGAATAACAAAACCAGGTTTGAGAATAAGACATTCTTTGTCGTTGAAGTGAGTTGTGAATTTCTTGTCACAGATCTGCGAGATGCTCAATAAAATATTCTCAAGCTCAGCAATGTAGTTCACTTTGTCAAAAGACACGACTCCATTTGTCAAAATTCCTTCACCCACGATCCTGCCGCCCTGTGTTCCGGCAAATCCAACATATCCTCACCTGATGGCTTTTACGTTGTACAACAAAGCCAACATCGCTGTCATGTGTCTAGAAGCTCCACTACCCATGATCCACTTTGGAACTTTGACCTTGGAAGCCCCTCCACACATGAAAAACAAATTACTTAAAGAGAGAGACCCAAGCCCTTTCGGTCTTGGGTGGGATGACAATGTCGACCTTTGGAACTTTGGCATCTTTCTTAATCTCAACCCATTGTCCAGTCTTTGATTCAGTCTTTTCTTTTGGTTTGACTGGAACATTGGTTGATTTCGTGGTCATAGAAGATGTTTTTGGTTTGGCGACCCAGGTTTGTGCCTTTGAAAATGCCTTTTTGATGTAAAGTTTGGATTCTTTCTTTTCATTGTTCTTTGATGTTTCACCAATTTCAAACTTAGAAATGATTTCAGTTGTTGGTTTCACATTAGAACTGGAATCTTCTTTCCTTTTTAGAATCTTTGTTGGCACAAACTCTGGACCCTTTTTCTTTTCATCAAATGTGAACCTTCTTTGTTCATGAACATGTTTTTGACGATTTTGAGAACATTGTCGTGCAATATGCCCAACATTGTTACATCTGTAAGAAGTTCTATTGTTGTTTCCGACTGTGTGTTCCAAACTTTGTTCACGAAGCTCCTTTTCTTTCTTAAACTCTTCGTTGGTTTGTTTGTTAATGACTTCTTTTTCTTCAATAGTATTTGTTCCAAAAACAAACTCAACTTTCTTTGTGAAATTTGGTTTTCGTGATTTGTTGTTTCGTTTCTTATCAAACCCTAACCATCCCTCTTGTTTTCAGGATAACCTCTTCCTCCGGGATGAATGCTTTTGTGAGATTTCTTTGGTTTTGAGTAGAAACTAGCAACATTCTTCTCAAGTTCAGATGTTTCAACTTCAATGAGTTTAAAGAATTTATCAAGACGGTTAAAGTTAACATTCTGGACTAGAAATTCTTCATCAGTGTATAGTTTATCTGATCCTTTCAGTTTGTAGATAACTACATTAGGATCATCATTTAAACCATTATCTGATGTTGAGATAAAATTTTCATGAAAACTTTTCTCACTTCCAGAAGGTGAACTTGACTCTGATTTTTCATTGTTTGACTCAGCACTCTCGTAAATTGTGCTATCAGACTCATTTTCAAAAACATTTTCAAACACTTTGTTTACCACCTTAGATTCACATTCATTTTCTGTTTGGAATATGTTACGTCAAGATTTTCAGGCAGCTCGTTATTCTTTTCAGTGAGAAGATTTAAATTCAGCGCCTTATCCACTCCGTCAGGAGGTTTCTTAGCATAGCTATTCCACATAGGAGGTGGAACATGATCGTAACATTTTCCAATACCTTTATTACTTCTCTTACCATCTTTGCTGCTTTCTGGTTTTGGCAGAATGTGATCGAGGACATACATGCTGGTAGAGTAACTGATTAACAATGTGTTAACCTTTTCTGTTTCAATTTTAGTTTTCTCCAGCTCACTTTTCAGCTCAGCAATTGTGTTAATATGAAGATTGATGGCCATTTGTTTGTCCATCACAGTCGCTTTGAGCATTGAAAGTGTTTTGTCATCTTCTTTGACAGTTTTCTCATACTGTCGAATGGTCCTGCTGAGCTTATCATATGATTCTTTTACGGCGTTGTAATCGTATGACAGCTTATCATTGTATGTTTTAAGTTCTTTAAAAGCTTTTTCTTTCTCAGCACATTGCTCACATGCTTCTGCGCATTTTAAGCATGGGCTGACCAATTCGACAGTTTGAGCTTTGATTGTTTCTTTAGCTGTTTCAACCTTTTCTACATGTTTTTCCACAATGACTACCTCGTTTGTATTGGCCATGAGTGCTTTGTTGGCAATATCGGTTAAGCTCTCCAGTGTTACAGGCTTGGTTACATAAATCACCTCCATAAACTCAGACTTTGTCTCCTTAGGACTTTCCTCTTTGTGACCAGAATCGAAGCTACCTGCAAAAGTTTTAAGAATTGAGTCAAATAAGCAAGGTTTATGTTGGTGCATATGTCTGTTGCCTTCGTCATTACACGAGAACGAGTCTGGAATAAACGAGAGTTTCTGAAGACCGAACAAGACAAAGTATATATCCAAGAGGGAGTCTATTGGTGCATAATGTCTTTAGAATAGTCTTGTATCGAGTCTGTATAGAATAGAATTGATTAGGCTAGCAATACGGAGTATTTATGTGAAATAGGGTCAAGTTCGCTTGAGAGTTTCCTGGATTGTCAAGTTCGGCCGAACTTGCTAAGGCAAGTTCGCCCGAACTCACTTCATCCTCTAGCGAACTTTATCTCCTATAAATAGCTAGCATGTTGATCTCATTTGTAACTTGGAGATATTTTGGCACAGAGACGGCGAAGCTCTGTCAGATCCGGATCTCGAATGTATTGAACTTTAGATCAATTAAAACAACTATTAAACGAGTAATTTTTGTTATTTGGTTAACTTGTCATTAGTTTCCGCCTAATCGGACAATAGATAACAAATTTAGGTTCCCGTGCTAATCGTGGACGTTCCTACAAATGGTATCAGAGCCTGGATACCTGAATTTGTTGAAATCAAGACAAGAATCTCTCTATTTCATCTCCATTCTTCTATTTTTCTTAACTTTTGATCAAAAATGAAAAATTCACGGACAAATTCTTTTCAATTTTGAATATGTCATGTAAAACACACTAATAACACCCCCCCTGAGAGTTTGGACATCAAATTCAATCGTTTTGACATCAAAAAGTTGCAAAAACCATCTTTTTGGAACAAGTCATGGCCGAACTTAACATCAAGTTAGACCGAACTTGATTAAAATCTCACTGATTTTCATCAAGTTCGGTCGAACTTGATGTTAAGTTCGGCCATGACTTGTTCCAAAAAGATGGTTTTTGCAACTTTTTGATGTCAAAACGATTGAATTTGATGTCCAAACTCTCAGGGGGGTGTTTTTCAAGATTTTTGTGAGAAGTTCGCTCGAACTTGAAGAATATTTCAATAGTTTTGGTTAAGTTCGACCGAAGATCGAATCTCATTGGATTTTATTCACAAGTTCGCCCGAACATGACGAACTCATTGAAAGATTACCTAAGTTTGACCGAACTTAAGTGTCTGTCTAGAAATCTTTCACAAGTCCTATCGAAGTGTGATTGTTCTCAAAAGAAAAACCAAGTTTGACCGAACTTGAGTATAAGTGATGAAATTCTGAAAATTGTTGTCTAAGTTCGATCGAACTTGTTGAAACTTGACTTCGAAATCAGTTTTGACACAAGTTCGACCGAACTTGCTTGTTGCTAATCAATTGTCAAGTGTTTTCGACCGAACATGTTGAAAGAGCTAACAGTGAACTCAACGCTAATGTCACCATGTTAAATGCCACAGTTATTGAAAACAAAAGGCAATTAACATGTACATTAATACAATTGCTAAGACAAAGCGTGAGTTTCATGAAATGAAAATTGAAACAGAAAGAGTCAGACAATTACTAAAAAGTTACACCACAAATGCATATGTCATTGATCACATTCTTCCTACGATCAAGTCGGAAGATAATGTTGATAATTCAAAGCGTAAAGTGTACGGAAATGTTCCTCCACCATTTCTTGCAAGTTACTGCTGCAAGAAAGATGATGATATTGAAAAGGCATTTAATCTTTTACTTCTTTCAGAAAATAAAGTTAAATTGCCTGAGAACATTGGCGTAGATTTTACAAAATCAAATGATGACAATGAATCAGTAGTAAAAGATGTGGTAAAAAAAGTTTTGGGAAATGATTCTGATAACGGCAGCTTTAAAAGCACCAACTCGAGTTCAAACAGTTCTGGTTCACAATCTGAAAGTGACGATACATCATCAGAAAATGATCTAAGTGATGATCCTAATGTTGTCATGTACAAGGTTAAGGAATCTGATAGATTATATTTCAATGATAGCTTTCCGATTCAGAATGTGAAAGAAGAACAAATTGATAAACTGTTTAAACTTGTGGAAGTCTCATCAGATGATCTCGAGAAAAATGAAAAGAAGTTTTATTCCAAACCAAAATGAAATTTAACAATTACCGTAGAAACGATGGTGATTTTCCTGAGAACAGGAGAGCAGGTTTAGGTTTGGAAGAAGCTGAAGATGAACCGAAGAAGAGTCAGAAGTCAACGTTCCAGGAATACAAAGGTAAAAACATAAAGTTTGTGTACGGAACGAGCACGGTTAAGGAAGAAAGCTTGATCGGTAAGAAGTCAAACGATGAATTCAAGAAAGAAAAAGAACTTCGGGACAAGGCTTAGACCAAGTCCACAAGTGGAGTAAAACCCACTAGTGGAAATGTTCATGATACTCGGACTTGCTTCAAATGCAATGAAGTTGGTCACATTGCTCGCAAGTGTCCGAAGTCTAAGCTTGTGTATCCCTGAAGAAAAGAAGTTTCAAGAGAGGTAAAACAAAAGCAATATGAAAATGATCAAATCAGGATTGTAAAAAGAAATAGTGACTTAAAAGAAATGAAACATAACGTTAAATCGAATCTTGAAATAAAACCTAAAAATGAATCAAAATTTGAAAATTCAATTTTTTGAAAAGGAGAGACTTCAAAGTCAAACAATGATTCTAGGTTTTATATCAAGAAAGCTAGAGTTAATTCTCAATCATGGATTGTTAAAAAGAAATCACCTGAAAAAGTAAAGGTTGTTTGTGATAAAACCGAAAATGTCAAATCAATTAAGAAAGATAAAAGTAAAGTTGATTGTGAGTTTGAAGTTTGTGATGTTGAATATGCTTATCAAAGAGCATACGAAAGTGATTACGAAGAGGTGTATGAGGAGTTATATCCAAAACCCAAGACCAAGAAGGCTTGGGTTGAACTTTTTAACTAAATCCTTTCATGTGCAGGAGTTCCAAGATCCAACCTATCAAAGTTGATTCGGGATTGAGGAGCTTCATAATTTTTAACTTATCTAGAATATTAAAATCTTTGTCATTTTGAGGGGGAGTAGTTAAGAAGAAAATTTTTGAAAAAAAGTCAAATTTATGAAAATACACACCGTTGAACAGAAAAACTGATTTCAAAGTTCTTACAAGTTCAAACTGATTTTACAAGTGGTAAATGAGTTTAATGATTGTTTGTTAAACAATTGCAGATACAGGATTGGGAAAAAGGATCTGACGACGAGGTCACGGGATCCACATTGGTTGGTTATATTTTTCAAATAGAATTTGTTAAAACATCTAAAATTCAAAAATATGTTTTTGATTTTAGGGGGAGTAAGAAAATTTAAAAAACAATTTAAAAAATTGTTTAAAAATAAAAAACATATGAAAAAGTTGAAAATCCAAAAACATTGAAAAAAATCAAAAGGTACAAAAACATGAAAAAGACAAAAAGAAAATGTTGTCAAAAAGGAAATGTAGTACATCAATGGACTATCACAGTATGCTAAAGAATTGTAATGTTTAAAAGTGATAAACAAGTCTTACTGTGGATGTGTTGATAGGCTTTATACATTCAGTAAATTTTCCGGGATATAAACTAAATTTTACAACTGCTTAGTTTATTAGATTAAACATCTTGGATATATGAACTTAGTACTCCGAAATTTCGATTGAAGGGTTGCCTGATTCTGAGATACTAGGTCTTTATAGATGATTGATATCTGGGGTATTATACAAGTGTTCTTCTGATTTTGAGGAAGCAATAGCCTAGAACTTCTATAATGCTTTTGCTAAAAACCCCAAAATAGCATGCAAACTTGAAAAAATCGAAAGATCTAATCATTTGCAATGCTGAAAAGATTCCTTAAGTGGAACACACCTAAAAGACGAGGCTTCATCTCTTTGTCTGTACGGTAGTACTAACCTGAGCTCTCAAGGTCTCGCATAACCCAAATAAAGATATCAATTACGCTATACTCACCTGTAAGATGAAATCTAGGGAATCTGGATTCGGGAGTATATTCAAGAGGTGGGAATCATAGTTAAGTCAAGTTTGATAATTCTTACCTAATATATCTTGGAACAATTGAGAAACCTGATGAAGTTTGAGTGGACAAATATATCGACAATCTAGGTAAACAAGTTTAGAACTTAAAGTCTCAAAAAAGGTCAACGGTACTTGTGATATGTCTCAATCAAACTGATATGATCCTTAGATGCAAATTCATAAAAATATGGCTGTAAATATGTTTGTACATAGTTTACTTTACTTGTTAAAAGTTCTGTAAACATTTTACTTTCTTTTTAAATCTAAAAAGATTTTCAACGAGCCAATGTTGGAGAATGGATCATCGAAGTCTGGGAAGCAGAAATTCATTAATTTGGATCTTTAAAATTGAAGACAATATCAGGTGTTCACAACGGTTTTAGCCAAGGTCATTAACTTGGACTTGGTAAACAAAATTAGTTAATCAAGGTTATTAACTTGGACTTGATCAACTAAGTGGATTTTCACAAATCAAATGATAAAAATGTGAAAGTTGAAGGTTTTTAAACGTAAAATGTTTCAAGGTCATTAATTTGAACTTGAAATAACTGAAAAATGAAGATTAAAATTTGAAGTACAAGTATTGTATAGGTGTATGTAATACATGTGGTACAAAATTTCAAAGGTAGAATCTGAAATGTTTATTTGAATTCCCAAGTACTTTGAAACAGGAAGTAAAGTTTTAGGGGGAGCAAGATGAAACTTAATTGAAGATAAAGCTCAAAGCTAGGGGGAGCTCAGCTCACAGCAAGGGGGAGTTTGGAGATTAAAGTTTTATCAAGTTAAATTGAAGAAAAGAGAATGTTTGAAGATCATAAGTTTAATGCTTATTCAAGGATAAAGAGAAAGACTCAGGAAGTTATTTGAACTCTGATGATTACAAGGCGTTCAAAGAAGACTATGATACTTGAAGACTGACGAGGATGATTATTGTCAAAGATGTCTTTGAAAGGAGATGACTGCGGCAACATCCAAGGGGGAGTCTGTTGGTGCATATGTCTGTTGCCTTTGTCATTACACGAGAACGAGTCTGGAATAAACGAGAGTTTTTGAAAACCGAACAAGACAAAGTAGATATCCAAGAGGGAGTCTATTGGTGCATAATGTCTTTAGAATAGTCTTGTATCGAGTCTGTATAGAATAGAATTGATTAGGCTAGCAATACGGAGTATTTATGTGAAATAGGGTCAAGTTCGCTTGAGAGCTTCTTGGATTGTCAAGTTCGGCCGAACTTGCTAAGGCAAGTGCGCCCGAACTCACTTCATCCTCTAGCGAACTTCATCTCCTATAAATAGCTAGCATGTTGATCTCATTTGTAACTTGGAGATATTTTAGCACAGAGACGGCGAAGCTCTGTCGGATCCGGATCTCGAATGTATTGAACTTTAGATCAATGAAAACAACTATTAAACGAGTAATTTTTGTTATTTGGTTAACTTGTCATTAGTTTCCGCCTAATCGGACAATAGATAACAAATTTAGGTTCCCGTGCTAATCGTGGACGTTCCTACAGTTTAGGAGTACCTCTGATACATTCTTCTTCTTCCGCTGAGGATCTGAAGTAGTCTGCCAGAACCTCTTCCATTTCTTCTTCTGTAACTTCTTCAGATGATTCCGGCTCTTCTATGATTTCAGCAACAAGAGCAAGGCTTTCCTTTTTGGAGATGAAATTGTTCTAGTTGAACCCCTCATCTTCCTGTGTGACCACAAGAGCTTTGTCTTTTGAATTTGAAGGTCCATCCTCGATATGCACCATTCGTTTCTCTGGCTGTGGACGATGATAAATCGCCTTTTTTGTAATAATCATCTCCAAACGGATTATGATTGCCCTTTACTTCTCGGTTTGGATATTCACGTTTGAAGTGCCCTTTCTCCCTGCATTTAAAGCAAGTGACTTTGGATTTATCGAATCCTAATTTTTCGTCAAGGCCTCTTAAATCACCTATCCCAGTAATTTCCATGAACCGTTGTGCTCTTGGAACCACTGATGCCATGCACCACATAATGTCAATCAATTCCATTTATTCCGGATCGATTTGGTCGTAATCTTCTTTGGTCGTTTCCGGATTTCCGATTCTTCCATCTACAAGACTTTTGTAGGATTTTAGAACTGCTGCTAGTAGCACCATGTGTTGTTTAGCTGTATGTTCATTGAAGTCTTGAGCGTTCTGGAGATTCACTGCAATGTTACATTGCACGATTCTCTGGTTAGAATTGGATTGACTTTGCTAATTGCTCTGTGGTTGACTTGAGCTCTGAGACGATTGTTGTCCTTGGTGATTGTTTGGATTGAAGGAAGCAAACGTTTGGAATCCACTGGATTGGTTAGAGGCTGGACTAGCATTTGAGTTAGCACTAAAGGCTGTTTGGATCTTGGGACTCTGAACAGGAGTGTTTGGGTTTCCTTTGTAGTATAGACTCACATCCTGTTGCGAGTTTGTTTTCTTGACCTTTTCCATTTTCTGCATCTCTAGTTCGTACCCTTCCAATTTTTCTATGAATCTCGGCAAACTAAGACTGTCATATTTAGCTCCATTCTACAGGATGGTTAGATATGTTGCCCAATCTCCTTCAGGCAAAGAATCTGCCAGTTTGTCGACTAGCTCTTCATTTTCCTTGACAATTCCCATACGCTTCATTTATACTACCAGGTGGCGATACCTTTCTATGAGTTGCCTCATGTTCTCACCCGGAAGAACATTGAACACTTTAAATTCTTTGTTCAGTAATGCCTTCTTTCCTTTTCTGACATTAGTACTCCCTTGTGCCCTTAATCGTAAGGCGAGCACAAAGACTGTGCATCGTCGTCATGTTGCAGGAGAACGAAGATCTCTTCTTTTATGGCCTGCTGAAGAAGATTCAACATCTTCTTTTCAATAACGTAGTTTTCTCGTTCTTTTTCGGACCGACGAGCCAATGTTTTCTCAATGCCAAGTTCATTTAGTGGTGCTTGATACTTGTTTTCAAGTGCGAACCAAACTGTTAAATTTGTTGCTTGAACCCAGTTCTTGAATTGTTCACTCCAACTCTCATAGTCTTTGATGATCATTAGCTTTGGAGGCTTCGTAGTGGTTCCCATTTCATTTTCTGGATTCTTGTTCTGAGCTGCTACGGAAGCTGTAACTGCTTGTGTGGCAAATGCGTTATGAAATTCTTCTTCACCTGACATCTTGAAAACGCTTATAACAAAAAAACAGATTAGAACTGGTTAACTTGAAACTGATTGAAAATTTGAAAGAACTGATAATTTTTGTACGAAAAATGCTCTGAATTTTCGTGCGAAAAAATTTGAATTTTCGTACGGAAATGTTAATTTCGTGCGATCATCTTATCTGTTGTTAATTCAAAATTTTCAAAGGTTAGGTTCCTGATTTTCGTATGAAATCTAGTGTTTCGTGCGAAAATCCTTGTCTTCTTCGAACACTTGTTCACAATTTCACGTTTTTTATGATTTCAAGCATGATTTTGATGGATTTTAGGTTTGTATGTTTCAGTGAAGTGTTTAGAGTTGATTTTAACACGTTATACTAACAACCTAGTCCAAATTGTCCATGAAATCCTTCAGATTTATAATAAGTTCCAAGAAAGAGTAGAAGAAGAGTTTCCAATGGATGAATCTTGAGCTTGAAGGTTGAATCCAGCTGAAACTTGGTTGTTTGTTCAAAAATCAGACCTTAAGGCTCTGATAACTTGTGAATGCTTAGGATCGGACCCAACTTGTGAGCTTCCGGTCAGACTTGCTCAGCTAACAGAGGCGGAATTCATTGTTAGCTGATTGAACAAACAAAGAACAAGCGATGATTACTGCTTAACCGTCTGTATATTGATTAACGTTTAGACGATTACAGACTCGAGTAGGGCTTCGCCTCTGTTCTCCAAAAACAGCATACTAGACAAACATCCTAAGTCATCTATTTATAGGCAAGACTTGACAACAACTAGTGACTAGGAAGCATGGATTTTCGCACGAAATTTCGTGCGAAAATCCTTACAGATTTTCGTACGAAAATTATGCTAGCTAAATAAAACTTTCAAAATATAATATTTGACGCTGCGAAACCCTATCTATACAATAGACTCGTCCTAGACGTAGGCAATAGACATATGTGCACCAACAACGAGAATATTTTTATCTACATTTTGACCTAAGTTTCATTAAAAACGGAGTAAGGTTAATTATAATGTGTTTTTATTATTATAATTTTAAATGGTTCCTATATTCGTCTAAATGCTCATATTTTTAGCAGTCAACTTAACCGTGATCTACCCGTTTAATAATATAAGTTTCTATATACTTTATTTTAAATTTTTATATATAAAATTTTTGGAGATGTTACAGGAAATGATGGACCTTCTTCATAAATATAGTTTCTGGTTATTGAAGGACCAACTTGTTCAGGCTATTTTGGTCCCCTGGAGGTGGTGTTTGTTGAGATGTCGTTAAAGTAGGAGTCTTGATTAGAATATTCAGAGTCGTTATATTATCAACGACCTCATCTTCTACCGCCAGAGTACCATCTTTAACTTTTACACTTGGATTAATATCCATCTTCTCACCTCCTGTAACTACTGGTTCAGCTCCAGCAGTTTCATCTTTCACAGAATCACCAGATATCTTTCTTGCCTTCTTGGCCAATGGAGAACCAGACTTCTTAACACTAGAAACAGTTGTGTTTTTCTTTCTCCCTGCAGCTTTCTTTACTGGTTTTGGATCAACTTTAGGTACATAAGTTTCATCTTTGTCATCTTCTGTACGCTTTTTCTTTAGGTTTTTCAGCCCTAGTCCTTGGATCAAATGTTGCAGGGGTCATCTTCGTGATATCAATATCCTCATCACTTTCCGTAGATTCATCATCAGCATCTGCACCAGCTTGTTTTTCAACCTCTTGTTCTATTTCACGATCTCAGCAGTGACTTTCTCGGAATTTGCAAAAATAACTTTATTTTTAAATGAGATGCTCGTTTTCTTTTAGTTTGCTTTTTAACTTTATTTTTGTCTTCCTTCACAAACCACTTACTGCGTGTTTCTTCAAAATCTTTCGTCTGTTTATCTTTGTTGTCAGACCTACTATCATCATTTCTCCACTTTCCTTCTGGTGGGGCAATGTATTTATCAGACAACGCTCCAAATAACCTTTTAAATTTTGGAATCTCTTCCTTCTTCTGACCTTTGTAGTTGTTTACACGATCCAATGAAATATGATTCATGTGTTCCAATCTAACAACTCTGTCTCTTTCTTCTCCAGATCTAGCAATAAGATTCAGATACATCAGCCATAGATCATCTGTTAAATTGTTCTTCATCTGCGTGAATATGACTTTCGAGAAGTTGGACGACATATTCAACGTCAATGCAGCTAACATGCACATTATATAATCAACTGCCACATCATAGCCTCCCTTCATGTGCCCCTGAGTATGAATCGTCGGAGGATCTTCAACATAATGAGTATTGTTCCAGAAAGCTTGAACTAAATCTCTATAAGCAGGACACTCTTCTGTAATTGCTTTTTTAACTCTTGATCTTTCTAGAAATGGCAAGATCTCCACGAATAAGTGGGATCAGCTTTACTATCACCAAACTCTAACAGCGTCATGAATAAGATCTTCTGTTATAATCACCTCCTTTTCCTCGTCGTTATCCTTTATAATAGAATGAATCGCCGGAGGATCTTCAACATAATGAGCATTTTTCTAGAGAGCTTGAACTAAATCTCTGTAAGCAGGACATTCTTCTATAATCGCCTTTTTAACTCTTGATCTTTTTAGAAACGACATGATCTCCATGAACGGCTTCACTTTCTTGGCATTTTTGTCGAAATAGCACATATGTTATGTTTAGCGTCAAAATCACTTGCTTTAGCATGCACATACATTACAAATCAAATTAGCACAAATTTTGAACATTTAAACTTTGGTATGGATAAGAACATTTTCATGCGGTTGACATCTTGGAACGGACAAAAAATTATCACGAGTAACCAAATTTGGAACGAATGATAATATTTGACACGATTCATTAGAATTTGGTACGGGCCAAAACTTTGAAACAGATCAAGACTTTTAGTGCGGATCGGTTTAGAATACATATTGAACGAATGACCAGTCTTGCAACGAATGACTGTTATTACCACAGACGACCTCATTCGTACGGATGACTCATCCACGCGAACAATGTCTCTTCCTTCCCAATACTCTTTTTCCAATCCAATTTTCAAAATTATCAAATCAACAATTTTTTAACATTTTTTTATTCAAATCTACTCAGAACTTGTTGATTAACCTTATTCCCAAATCAATTTTGAATTTGATCCATTACAATCATGTAGATATGAGTTTTATGATTCCAGTTTAACGGTTAGAGTAATTAAGTTCAAAAGTTGTTCGATCGTTGAAATTAATGAATTATTATGATCTGTATAAGGGTTCCTAATACTCCATCTATGAAAATTGGATTGGAAAAAGAGTATTGGAACGAAATGACTGTTATTACCACAGATGAGCTCATTCATATGGATGACTCATCCGTGCAAACAATGTCTCTTCCGTTCCAATACTCTTTTCCAACCCAATTTTCAAAATTATCAAATCAACAGTTTTTTTAACATTTTTTATTCAAATCTACTCAAAACTTGTTGATTAACCTTATTCCCAAAATCAGTTTTGGATTTTATCCATTACAACCATGTAGATATGAGTTTTATGATTTCAGTTTAACGGTTAGAGCAATTAAATTCAAAAGTTGTTCGATTGTTGAAATTAGTTTATGATATAAGGTTCCTAATACTCCATCCGATTGTCATCGGACGGTCCAACTCAAACTATGTCTGCAAAATGTTTTATCAAAACTACAAATCAGTTCAGATCAAAGAAGATTTCTACCTTTCACATTGTTGTCGTTGTGCAAATCAACAACACAATTCAAATTTGGGCAGAATAATCTCACTTAAGGAATATTTGATCTTAGGAAAATTCTTGTGTGGAGAAGAGATTTTAGAACGAATGAAGTTTTAGTCATGCGAATTAGCTTATATATGAATGGATAAGCTAATCCGTGCGAACAACCTTTATCCGTATGAAAAGTAATCTAGTTCGTGCAAACCAAATTAATTCGTGCGAACCAGTTTTTTTTTAATTTTTAAACCCTTTCAGTTTTTAACAACCCACTCAGTTAACCAAGTCCAAGTTAATGACCCTGGTTTTCTGATTTGCAAACCAAGTCCAAGTTAATGACCCTAGTTATCTGATTTGCTAACCAAGTCTAAGTTAATGACCCTGATTAAACACTTTATGAACAAACTGATGCTTTCAAACATTGTTAAGTTCAAACTAATGAACTTATATTTGCTTCAAATCATGGTTATTTGATTTGCTAACCAAGTCTAAATTAATGAACCTGATTAAACACTTTAGGAACAAACTGATGCTTTCAAACATTGTTAAGTTCAAACTAATGAACTTATATTCGCTTCAAATCATTTTCCATTTCAGATTGACTCCCAGTCCGTTGTGCTTTTAGATTCTGTTCAATAGTTTGGACTTTGAAAGATTAGCATTCCATCATCAGTACTCGGTAGTCGAAAATAAGATGAAATAATTTTTTTTTTTATTTTCCAAACTTTATGATAAAACACACTGAAAAACTTGGTCTGAGTTTGTGTTTACAAACATATTTTTCTGAGTTTGTGTAAGAGGATCATATCAGATTATGAGACAGTTCACATACACCATTTATTTGATAAACTTTAAGCTATAAACAAGTTCACCTAGATTATCAGTATTGTCTATCTACTTCAACCTCTACACATGTTTCAATTGTTTCAAGATATGGTTATTAAGTGTTTTAGAACTTGACTTAACTATGTTCCCACCTCAGAATATACTCCCGTATCAAGATTCTCTAGATTTCATCTTACAAGTGAATATACCTAATTGATATCTATATCTGGGTTAATGCAAGACCTTGAGAGCTCATGTTAGTACCATGGTACAGACAAAAAGACGAAGGCTCGACTTTGAAAGTGGTGTTCCATATTTGGAATATTTTTACTGCAATTGTTATATCTTACGATATTTTCAAACTTTAATGCAATTTTTGGGGTTTTTAGCAAAGTATTATACAAGTTCTAGGCCATTGCTTACCCAAAATCAGAAGAACTTGTATAATACCTCAGAAATCAACTAGTTATAAAGACCTAGTATATCAGAATCCAACAATCTCTCAAGCGAAAACGGTACCAAGACCATATATCCGAGAGATATTGACCACTAATTAAGAAGTTTCGTTATCTTTATATCTCGAAAACAACTTACTAAATGTGCGAAGCCTACTGACACCTCATTAGTGATACCGTTTAACAAATATTAGACTCTACATTTCTATAGCATGTTGTGACAGTCCACTGATGTACTATCATTTCCTTTTTTTCTCACAAAAACTCATTTTTGTCTTTTTATATGTTTTTGTGCTTTTCAAAATTTTCATATGTTTTTGTATTTTTGCCAACATTTCGCCCCCTAAAATCGAAAACATATTTATGGATTTTTGAATTAAAGAAAGAAGTTAAAACAAAAACCTGACTTTCCAATGAAGTCTACTTTACAACTTCATCCATCATGGTTTCACCCTTTTTGTCCCTCTCGATGACAAATCATTTATACTGTTATATTATAAAAGATACTGAAATTTAGTTTTATCAAATGGTTTTGTGTAAAGATTATCTTCTTGTTCATCAGTATGGATTTTCTCAACGTGTATCAACTTTTTCTCCAAGCAATCTCAAATAAAGTGATAGCGGATCTCAATATGTTTAGTTTTTGAGTGATGAACCGGATTTTTAGTTATCGATATTGCAGCCTCATTATCTACGTATATTGAAGTGTTAAGAAATTGCAAACCATAATCCTCATCTGCTGGTTAATCCAGAGGATTTGAGAACAACAGTTGGAAGCAGATACATACTCCTCTTCACAGTTGAGAGAGAGACCGTGGTTTGTTTCTTACACTACCACGTTACCAATCACGAGCAAAGAATTGACAATCGGCCGTTGTAGAATTTGAGTTCAGCTTTTAACATCCGAAGTCTAAATCCGAGTAACCTTGAAGATCGAAATCATCCTCTCGTGGGTATAAGAGACCGATTCCCGGGCAACCTTTAAGATAGCGTAAAATCCGCTTGACGATCATCAAATGAGAAACTCTCAGACTAGACTGATAGCATGAGAATAGGCAGGTCGGATACGATATGTCGGGTCTTGAAGCCGTTAAGTACATCAACGATCCGATCATGGAGTGATAAAGAGTCTCGTCAATCTTTTGCTTAGTGGGGCCTGGGCCTATTCCATGATTTTGAGTGAGTGGGTAGACATCGGAGAGGTATTCGTCATTTTGAATTTCTCCAGGATATCATTCACATATTTCGTCTAGTGGATGGAAATACCATCTGGCAGTTGATCCACTTGAAGTCCTAGGAAGAATTTCATCTCCCCCATCGAGCTCATTTCGAATTTCTGTTTCATAACCGCTTCGAAATCTTTGCAGAGAGCATCACTAGTTGACCCGAAAATAATGTCGTCTATGTAGATATGAACAATCAGAATGTGTTCGCCTATCTACCGAGTGAAAAGAGTGCAATTCATTATGGCCTGGACAAAGTTATTGTCGAGAAGATGTTGCGATACGTACCAAGCTCTTGGGGCCTGGTGTAGTCTGTTCAACACTTTGTCTAGCAGATAAACCTTACCTTTGTAGATAGGATCGACGAAACCCGGTGGTTGACCAACATACAACTTCTTCCTTCACTTTGCTGTATAAGAAAGCAGACTTCACATCTAACTGATACACCTTAAAGCCCTTCCAGGATGCAAATGCGAGAAAGATCCGTATCGCTTCCAGCCTTGCAACCGGAGAGTAGACTTCCATAAAATCTATCCCTTCCTATTGACAGAATCCTTGCACCACGAGCTGAGCCTTGTTTCGAACTATTACACCTCGATCATCTTTCTTCCACTTGAAAACCCATTTGGTGTTGATCTTTTTATGGTTTTCCAGGAAGTCTACCAACTTCCACACGTCTAGCTTCTTTAACTGTGATAGCTCTTCTTGCATTGAATTAACCCAACTCTCCTACGATAAAGCCTCTTTATAGTTCTTTGGTTCTATCTGAGATATGAAACACTTGAATGAGAACCTGTTCTGTAAAGGAGCAACTTGGGTGTAAATGCAGTTAAACTCTGATTCACTTGGTTTCGGGTCTTCACACTGCTTTGTAGTTCACCAATTATGAAATCTAGAGGGTGGTAAGATAATTTTCTTGGCATCACCTCATTAGAATCAATGACTTCTGGTTGCAAATTAGTGATATTCTATTCAACAACTTGTGTATTGGTAGGAGTGGTATTCTGAAAGGACCGTTTCTCTTGACGTTAATGTTCCCGTGATATCTAATAAACTAGTTATATGTGCGGAATCCATTACAATTAGGTGACAACAAAATATTAGTTCATTTTCAACTGTTTTCATTCATATAAGTCCAAGTTACATCTGAGAAATCAAATTGCCAGGGCTTCGCCGTCGGATCGCAAAAATTATAAATGACTTGGTCCTCACCAATTATTATAGACATGCTAGACACTTTGGGACTGACCAGTCACATCCGTACAGATGAGTTACATCCGTGCGGATGTCTCTCATCCGTACCAACTAACTTATTACATATAAAATACAATATCTAACCATTTAAGCCCTATTACATATGACACGACACGATTACGCAGGCAGCAGACATTATATATCAACAAACTCTCCATTGGATGTTTCCGCAGTCTCGTTCGGTCTTCAAAAATCTTCATAACTCTATATTATGAAGAAATACTTTCTAACACGTTGACGTTTAAGCTCAAAGCATGACATCGACGTTTGATCTGTTGTAAGCACCCACTTCATGTACTTGTATCTTGCAATGGTAGTTATCCTCGTGCATTCATCAACCCTTTCTTCGTTCTGAACATCTCTTAAAAATTCCTTCATTTCTAGTTCTCGCCACTTTGTCTCCCACATCTTTCCTGAATTCACTTCATATGTATAGCAGACCTTTATAACATTATGATACTGCATTTCCTTGACAATATCTTTGAAATGATAATGTATCTTGTTGTAGTACAACTTCTCTATATCTTTTACAGATAAATTCACTAACCACAACGGGTCAAAATTTCCTATCGATCGCCAACATCCTTCAGTGCACAACACTATCATTGCTTCCCCCGTCAATCTATCATAGTGCCACCAGCGAAAGTCAGGATAAAAATCTTGTTCAAGTTTCATCAATGGCATGTTCTTCATAACTCTAGGACGTATAACAATCAGTGACTTTCGACTTTTGTGTTTCTGGATCAATCTCTGTCTTTGAAACAACTCTCTTCGGATAATGTGGCTTCCAGGTAGGAAAGTCATGTTTAGCTTCATATCGTATGAATCGCCACAACTTCTGGTTATACCGCTTCATCTAAAAGTTAATCAGCTTCGTTTTAAACGACTCCTGCACATCCCACCATGGCAGAGTTTTAATATCACCCAAATATCTTAAATACTAAACACCATATTCTCTCTTTATAGAAAACACATTCACTTATTGATTTCTCCCAGAGACACATCTTGATTTCTCCTGGAGAAGGCTAACGGTCTTCTGGATTTTCTTTCAACAGGCATAAACATGAGCCACTTCTTATGAGCTTCTCTAATTTGATCTTTAGCAAGTCTCGGAGTTTCACCATCTTTAATTTTCTCTTCAATCTTTCTCTTAACATGATCATCATCTTCATGAGCAAACATTTCTGTAGACGTAGGGAAATCATATGTGTTTTCACCTAAATAACATGGCTCTTCATTATTAGAATCATCTTCAACGATAACCTCATCATAACCTCATCATACTCATCAGCATCTGGAATATGATTGAACACATAATCTTTAGGCTTTTCTATGTCTATGTTCATCAACTCCTCTTCGAAATCAAATTCAAACGATTCTTCATCTATATGACATAGGTAAATAATCTTATGACTTGCAGGAACAACCGTTATAGGTTCAACGTCTATGAAAATTCCTTAAGTATCATTTTCATCCATCACATCATCATACTCCCCCTCCTTCAACTTCTTCCCTATTATCAGCATCATTCATGTTTTTGTTTTGAGTAAGACATTCAAGAGCATCTGATTTTGTATTTTACTTCTCATAAATTACCAAACTTGTTCCACCCTGATCGTTATTGTCATCATTATCACCCTTATCATCGTCATCATGATCTGAACCCTCAGCATCTAGCTCCTCATCATCCTCTTTTTCTTCTTTCTCTTCTGGTTGTTCAAATGTACAAGGATGAACTTAGTAATATCAATCAGTCCAGGCTCTTTCTCGATCACTCTTTTAGGTGTCTTTTCTTTCTCAGGCTCAGAACGAATTTCCAAAATAACATCAATAGGATTTTTGCCTTTATCAATAATAACAACCTCTGGTTCTGATGCAGCTTTTCTTGTTCTTTCAGCAGCCCTAGCCTCAGCTTCCTCAATTTCCATCTAATTAAATTCCGCTTCAAAATCAATTCCCATTCTCCTCTCTAACATTTTGTATAATATCCCCAACTTTCTATCTTTCAGCTTCTTATCTTCTTCCAAATCCCTCGTCACCTTTAACAATCTTTCATTTTCAGTTACCAAACTCGCAATCACTGCTGTCATTTGCTCAATTTGCTCTAAGTGCCTTATCTTTTTATCGTTTGGATCAGCAAAGAAATCATAATCCATTGTTTCAATATTTGGAAACTGTTGATCATCAAACATAAAGTCCTATCTCTGTTGAAAGTAGCAGATGAAGGACCAGCTTATTGACGTGGTTGAGATTGTGGTTGTGGTTGTGGTGAGATTGGTGGAATAAGTGGTGTTGGTGTCTGTTGTGATACAGTAGGAGTTTTGATAGGAATAACCGTTTCTTCCTCAACAACAGGTGCACTCTTTTCTGTAACTACTGGTTCAGTTCTAGCAGTTTTGTCTAGCAACCACCTTTCATGCTTCTTCCCCATAGGAGACCCCATCTTTTTCACATTCATCGAAGATTTGCTCTTCGGTCGTTTAGAAACTTTCTTAACAGGTTGAATATCATCATCTGGTGCATACGTGTCATCATCACTTTCCTCGGAATGTTTCTTCTTTGATTTTGTAGCCCTTTTCTCAACTTTGGCTCTTGGATGATGCATTATAGAATATTTTCTGATTTTAAGAACATCCATTTCTTCACTCTCTGTTGTTTCATTATCAGGCTTTTCACATCAACCATCTATCTGGTGTCAGATTACCATCCATTTCTTCACTCTTTGTTGTTTTATTAAGCGCCAAAGCAGCTATCATACACATGATGTAATCCATATGGACATCTTATCCACCTTTTCTGTGCCTAAGTGCGTGAATAACCACGCGCATCAAGAATTTATAAGGTCTGGAGATACTGCTCTTGAAGAAGTTAGCTTGATTCACATATCCCTGATAACCCATGCACATAAAGCATCCGTTAACCATTCTCTCTGAATACCATGTTGGATCATCTGGTTTATCTCCAAACGTAAGCACACTTCTGATCAAAGCTTCGGTAATCACAAGTTCTTTGTCTTCATTTCCTTCTTTGACAACTGAGCGTATAGCTAGAGGGCTTTCCACAAACTTCGCATTCCTCTAGAAAGTTTCAACGTGAGTTCTGTATGTCAAACATTTTTTAACCGCCTTTTTTAGCAGGGAACGTTCTATAAACGGTATCATCCTCACAAAAGGTGCAATCTTCAGTAATTTCTCATCAAGAATACAGCAGATGTTATGCTTGGGATCAAAATTAGTAGGTTTTTCGGAAAAATCAATACAAACAAGACTTAGCACAATTTTGACAATTAACAACATTTGGTGCGGATGACAGTATTACAAACGACTGAATATTTTATGCGGATGAACAATATACAACTGACCAAGACATGGAACGGATGAGATTTTTGGTAAGAAGGAAACAATTTGGAACGGATGAGTTATTTGGTACGAAGGAATACACATTCGTACGAAAGAAACAAATTTTAAACATTTGGTGCGAATGAACCATTTTCGTGCGGATGAACTTCATTCATACGAACATAGTTCCTCCGTTCCAGATATATTTCAAGTTCAAATTTCAATATTTAAATTTCTAACACTTTTTTTATCAAATTGATGATTCACCTATCAACAGACAAGGTCGAATATCCTACATATTTATTTAAGTTTAACATTTAACCTTTAAAACATCACAAATCTGAGTTTTATTATCTGTTAGTCCGTAGGTTCAATTTAAATCCATATTGTAACCACTGACCGCGTAAAACAACCCGGGCGGAAACGTTGGGGAGTCACGTTACAAATTTCTCATAACACTTGGTACTAAAGTTTCATTAATATTACATTGTTATTAAACACAATGATTACAAATAATTGTTTTTAAATTAAAGGAAACTAAGGCCCGAGTCCAGTCCTACATGTAGATTCTTGAATAATCATTGTACATGTTAACACCTGAAACATATGTGAAAATAAAGTCAACAATGAATGTTGGCGAGTAACATAGGTTTTGTGGTCAAATTCGAGGCTACAAGTTTGTATTGAAAAATGTTTAACTAACTATAAAAGTTGATTTGGTAAGTAAATCTTTGTAGCCTTGAACTTTGACAAAAATGTTTATTTTGTAAAAATCATGTAAGTAATCGGAAAACTTTGTATGGTTTATATATCTTTAACTTGAAAACCAATTGTCCTTGTTTTGTGTAAACCAAATTTGTCTTGTTTTGTCTAAAAATCAATTTTTCTTGTCGAGTATAAAATTGTCTTGTCTAGTATAAAATTATCTTCTCTAATATAAAACTAAAATGTGGTTTTGGTGTGAATACATTCAAGCCTGTGTGGACTGTTGGATTATCCCTAAAAAGGGTATATCAATTTGGGTTTCTCGGATTCGGTCATTCTCAGAGGAACTTCCAAACAAAAATAGGAAGTGGGAATGGGACTGTCAGTTCTATAGCGCTATAACCTACTACCGGTCAGCTTGATCAAAGTTAATGAATGTATTATTGTCGAGTTCAACGCACCATCAAATTTCATACGAATTGAAAATCGTGTTTGTATATATATATATATATATTGTTTTTGAAATCTTGAAAATAATTACAGGAACATATGAATCACCACAAAATATTTAAAATTGTAAAAGAGGGGAACTATGTACTCACATTGAAAATCATTTTGTATATATAAACCATATATATTGTTTTGAAATCTTGAAAATAATAACAGGCACATATGAATCTCCGCAAAACATTTAGAAAACGTAAAAGAGGGGACTATGTACTCACATTGAAAATCATTTTGTATATATAAACCATATATATTGTTTTGAAATCATAAAAATAATAGGCACATATGAATCTTCCCAAAACATTTAGAAAACGTAAAAAAGGGGACTATGTACTCACATGTTTACGTAGATGTATTGTTCAATCGTGTATGCAAGCTCAAGTGTTTCCTAATTATGTTGAATTGTTATATAGTTAGTGTGTATAGTGGCTCAAATGGAAGAACAGATAGAATGAGGTTTATTAACCAAACGAGTAAAGGATCTCGTATAATATGGTTCATAATACCTTACATTCTTCTTGGAAAGTGTCTATAGGTGTTTTGACCCGTTATGACTTGTTAAAGTAGTTTACGCCACTTTAACGGGCGTCTGCATAAATACGGGTTCGGATGGACGAATGAGTCCTATGACGAGTCCGATATGTCAAACATGTTTACTAATGTTGTATGATTAGTTTATATTTCAAAACTATTGCCCATGTGGGTTTGAAACTATTTTACGCAAAAAGGGTATTTTGACATTTTTAAAAGTGTATAAAGTTGACTCGTCATTTGACTATCAAAACGGAATGACCATAAGGTATAACCTCAGGGGGTTATTCCCTTTATTACTATGGTCATTTAAATGGGCTTTGTTGGATCCTAATATTGACCAAACGGGTCAGAATCGAAAGTCAAAATAAAAGTCAAACTGCTTAGCTTTCGATATAGAATTGAGGTCTAAACTGAAAATAATGAGTTGAGCATTTGAAAATATGTTACATTAGTTTATACAAACTGATATGGTGTCAACATATTTGGTTTTGATAGTTTAAAGTTCAATTAGCAAAAAAATACGCTTTTACTAGTTTTGACTTTTAAACATAACATGCTTGACTCATCGTTTCGCCTATGAACATAATTATCAGAAGGTATGATCATAGGGGAATCATACCATCTTTATTACGATCACGTAGGAAAGTTCAGATTGAACTTTAACTTGACCATAGTGGTCAGAACTGAAAGTCAAACATATAGTCAAACTGTTTGACTTTCGGTTGGAAACTAGATAATTAATTGAAATTGAGCAAAGGGGAAAGACTTACTAGACTTAAGGACTCCTAAAAAGGATGGAAGCTGCTCCCCAACTCTAGGAAAGCTCCCAAGATCAGATTTAGTGTGGAATGTGAAGGTGTGAGTGATGTGTTCAACATGAACACCTATTTATACTAATCAAAATGCTCCCAAATCATGAAAAGTGTTGCCAAGCATCATTAGAAGCTGATTAGTGTCACCTAAGGTGTCACAAGGAGGAGCAAGGGTGGCAATTTCGGAGCTAGATGGCAAGAAATGAAGATAGGTGGCAATACTTGATGATCAAGTAAAAATTTTTCTTCTGGGCACCCCTTACGGACCGTAACCAAAGCCTTACGGTTCGTAAGGTACTCTAACGGCAAAAATATTACATTTTTGACACTTTTGGCCCCTAGACTTGTACTATCAACTTTTTGACATTTTTAACCCCTCTAATTTGTTACTTAAGCTATATTAAAGGTATTTAGCATATGTGTAACTTACATCTTTGTCTCGGAATGTACGTTATGTTAAAATTATTTCGTTCGAATATCGGTTAGCGAAACATTCGTGAAAAAAAAATATAAAAGTTTTCGAAGGCTCGAATTTTCGCGGGGGTTACAGTCTCTCCTCCTTTAGAAAATTTCGTCCGGAAATTTATCCATATTAGACTGTTGGATAAGGTTGTGAATTTATTGAAGGGTGCGGATTTGAAAAGGGGTATCAGAGTTTTGAATAACAAGCGGAAGGATGTTTATAGAGGTTTTCTAAATAATCGCTGAAGACTATTTGTATAAGAAACTTAGGTGTGTGTCCAAAGTCGAAGATGGAAAATATTGGATAAAATTTAATTGAGAGGTTTCGCTAGTGTTACCAATGTATGGTTTCGTTTTCAACGATAGGGGTATCGTTTGGTATTTTGTTGAGTGGGCATCTCTAAATAATATATCTAACAACATTGGTCATGGTCAAGAACTTCAAGTGACTTAAATAACGCTACGTTTACAATATAAAAAGGGAAACTTATATATAGGAATACCAGCAGCGTATCCACAATGCCCTTATTATATTGTATCTGTTTCGTTATCCTTATCACTATAGGTTCTATATAATCACACATGACAAAACTTACTATGGTTTTCCATGCACCGAATTTTATAATTATGTGTGCACCCATAATAACTCAATTCTTTGCATAGTCTGCATAGTGCATCTTGTGATGTGTGGGGGAAATCAAACAAGCAAGTTTACGTAAAGTACTAAGCATGTGAATCAAATAATGTTTTGGGATAGTACTTTTGGGATCCAAGGGTCTAACTATCTGCATAGAAAGAACTAACAAGGATTTGGAAATTGTATCTTGTTTTGTCACATAAACTACACATAAACATATTGCATAAAAAGACCAATCAAGAACTTGTGAAAGTACCTTTAGAAATCCAATCAAGGATTTAAAATAGTACTTTGATTGCCCATCAAGGATCTAACTTGTGATTTGTACTTCATTTCTTAGAAAAACGAGTATATAAGATTTGTAGAGATTGTGTGGCCGCACTAGGTACGATAAAAAATGGGAGAAACTACGAGTGTAGTTCAATTTATAAAGAATAGAATCTTCAGAGTCGGTATATAGATGTTTGTTACACATACGCATAATCATTTTGGATTTGTAAATGAAACAGGAATAATAATATCATTACAAAATAGCCAAGAAGTGTTCATAATTTCGTATGACAAACAGAAAGCATAAGAGTTTAAATGTTTATCAATGCCTTGACATCGACACAAGCCTCGTCATTGTAAATGTTAGACTCACGTCCATGTGTTGCGTTGTCATTTGCAAGCCTAGGGCAACTGCGTTTGAAGGATTAGGATCACCACAATTTATGTAGGTTCCACGAGGGTAGTGAAGACGAATAGATAACGCATGAGGAGGAGGTGCAATAAGTTGAGCAGGAACTACAATAACTTTGTTTGGTGTAGCAGCTAAACGACAGATGTAAAAAAAAAGTTGTATGACCAAAGCGTCCATAATTTGAGGATTTTCGGCATAGGATATTGGCATTGTGGTGAAAGTTACAATGATTGCACATAGGTGCTTTTCCTTTGTAAGGTTTCCTAGCAGTTGACAGGGCCACCTGATAAGGAGCTAATTGATTACCTGAGATTGGAGCCACATTTTTAATATTCTTTGAAACTTTACGTTTCTTAGAATTTGGTTCAACTTTTACTTCCTTTGATGCCTCAAGAGTAGTCTCAGTAGTTTTCCTTTTTCTTCCTTGATGACGGTTTTCTTCCTTAACATCGAGGCTTGTTAAGGTTGCAGCTAACTCAATGGTCCCACTGAGTATTACAGCTATTTGTTGGGCGATTGTAGTAGCCAATTCAGACATTTGAGTATTGTTGTGTCGAGGAGGCATCTTAATGGAAGGGTATAGATATAAGAAAATTTGAGTGAGATCTACGAGGTATTGATGAAATAAAAATGAAGGGAATAATCTTATTTGTATGGGTAAAAAATATTGTTTTCGAATTTAAGAAAGGAAAAAAAATTTGGATGAGAAAATACAAACTAAGTTAATGGTTTGTGTTATTTCTAAATTCTTTATCTTTGAAAATTACTTATAAGAAAAAATATTTTTAATTGAATCATTTGAATAAAGAAAATATGTAAATTGTAAAAATTTTGTACAATCGATAAAAATTTTTTTAATATGAGAGAGAGAAGTAAACAAAGGAGTGTACTTGAGTATACAATAGGAATATAAAGAGTTGTGAGGCGACATGTAATTTGTTTCGGAGGTTTTGATTAAAAACAAATTACTGAAAATATTATGGTGGAAATATTGACACAAGGGTTTTAATGTTTTGAAAACATTCGACTAATTAAGGTAGAAAGTTTTTTGTAATGTTTTAGAAGACATGCTTTAGCCTATAAGTGGACACTCACCCCAAGAGTTCCCAGGTAAGAGTGACTGGTCCGATTATGTGGATTTGTATGAACACTCTAGCCTTAGATAGAAAACTCGGGGTACAGGTGTCCACCCTTTTGGATTGCATGTGTTCACAATTTGAGGCGTAAGGCCTAAATATTTAAGGTAAATCATCTAAGGCTAGATGATTTGTAAATTATAGAGCAACTAAGGCAAGGATGGAGATGAAGATTAGGATATGGATGGCAAATAATTGAGATCATGAGACAACTCATGTTTGGGTCCCTATGAAGGTTATAGTTTAGGTCAAAAGCTTTCTAATAACCTAATTCCCTATAACCAGTGCTCTAATACCATTCTGTAATAACCTGACCACATAAAACAACCCGCGACGGAAACATCGGGGAGTCACATTACAAATTGCTCATAACACATGGTACTAAAGTTTCATTATATGACATTGTTACTAAACACAAACTTCATTAAGGCCCGAGTCCAATCCTACGTGTAGCATTCTTCCATAATCACCGTACATGTTAACACCTGAAACATATGCGAAAATAAAGTCAACAATGAAAGTTGGCGAGTAACATATGTAACACCCCGACCGTGTAAAAACAACAAACCGCGGTACATTATCTTTTGGTAAATAACCATGGTACATAATCTTTTGGTATTACTGGATTAATATTGTTTACATTGTCTTGGAAATTAAACGGAAACAAAACGTAATTAAATTGTCTTTCTTGTTTTATTGTCACTAAATCCCGCGTCCGATCCTAAGTGATCCATGCATAGTAATTCATCACACCTAAGCTTCTGAAACATATGTGAAAACGAGTAAGCAAAAATATGTCGGCGAGTACATAGGTTTTGTGAGTGTGTCAAATTCATGGCCTTGTATATGTATTGCAATATCTCGTCAGACTACTAGAGTCATTAATTGAAAACCTTGTTATCAAAAAAATAATATTTGGCATTGCAATCATAATTAACCAACTAAAACATGTTGGTTAGTGTTTATAAAAGATTTGTAGCCATGAATCTTGACCCAAACATTTCTTTTGTAAAACCGAGTAGTAAATCGATTTAAAAGAAAACTTCGTATGATTTTTATCTTTAATTGAAAATCGTTGCGTGTCATCGTTCAAAACCATTTGTTCAAGTGATTAAGATAAGGCCACGGTATGCAATACAATAAAAGCACTTATATATAGGAAGTACCAACACGTATCCATCATGCTTTTATTATATTACACCCGTCTGGTTATATAAATCACTTACCATAAATCAGTCGTTCAATTGTTCTTGTTATAACCCAATCATTCAATCGTCCTTGTTATAAACCAATCGTTGTTCAATCGTTCGTCGATCAATCGTTCTTGTTATAAACCAATCGTTCAATCATTCTTGTTATAAACCAATCTTTCAATCTTCCTTGTTTTAATTTTGAAAACTTTTGGTTGTTTCGTGAATACATTCAAACCTTTGTTGACTCTTCCGAGACCACCAAAGGGTCTCTCAATCGTATAAAAACCACCCAAGGGTTTGTTACATATACAGTTTTGGTCGTTCCCCAAACTTCCTCACAAACACCGGGAATTTTGGTAACGGGATTGTCAGTCCTATGGCACCATAACTTACTACTGTTCGGCTTGGGCAAAGTTGATAAATGTCATTCTTGTTATGAATACAACACACCAACAAGTTCGTTCACATTATTGAAATCGTATTGTTATATAAACCATAGTCTTTGTTTTCGGAAAACTTGAAAAGGATTTAGCACATATGAATCACCCCATAATATTTGAAAATGTAAAAAGAGGGGAGCTATGTACTCACTTGGGATAGCTAGTATGTCCTTTGTTATCAATGATCAAACAAACTCAAGAGTCCGAGAATTCAAGTGTGTCCTAAAATCGGATAACTATGTAAATGTCGGGACTTTAATCGGCGGATTGGCTAGAATGAGGTCTTGTAAACCAATTGAGTGTTGGAACTCATATGGAATGGTTTAACAAAGTTAACATTCTGATTTGAAATAAATCCTAAGTGCTTTTGACCCGTTATGACTCGTTAAGGTAGTTTTACGCTACTTTAATGGGTCATTTGTGTAAATACGTGTTCAGATGGTTAGATATGTCCTATTATAAGTCTTTTATGCCAAAATAAGTTTAATATATTTGTAACGTCAGTTTATATGTCAAAATCTTGGTTACATATGCTTAAAGTTGATTTATGCGCAAAGGGCATTTTGGTCATTTATAAGGGCATAATAGGCGACTTAACATAACACTAACCAAACAGCGTGACCATAAGGTATAACCTCAAAGGGTTATTCCCTATAAAACTATGGTCACAAATATATGTTTGGTCAGATCCTAAGATCGGCCAAACGGGTCGGATTCGAAAGTCAAAGCGGTGGTCAAGACCGCTCGACTTACGACCCTAAATTAGCACTAAACTAAAAGTGTCGAGTTAGACATGTCAAAATATGTCTAACTAAGTTATAAAAATGTTTTGGTATCAAAACTTAGTGTTTTGATACCCAAAATAGTTTCGTCGTAAAATGCACATAATGCGCATTTTGACCAAAACTTTGACTCGTCACTTCGACTAGTAAACCTGGTAATCAGTAGGCGTGATCGCTGTGGATCATAACCTTCGTGATTACGATCACGTTGCAAAGTTCAATTGAACTTTGAATTTGACCAAAATGGTCAGAACCGAAAGTCAAACAGAAAGTCAACTATTTGAATTTTGGCTCAAAATAGCCAAAATAAAAGAACAAGACTAGGTAGAACACTTACTTGTGTTCAAGCATGAAGAATGCTCAGCTGTGAGGCCTCCACAAGGTGGTAGCACTCCAACTTAGAGCTAGTAGAAAAAGATGAAGGAATGAGCAAAGAAAACGGCCAAAGTGTGCACCTATTTATAGTTGTGGATGGTGCACAAGAACATTCCAAGTGTTAGGGGTTGTTTCCAGATCATTACAAGTGTTTAATGAGGTGTTGCAACCAGAGGAAAGTGTGGCAATTTCGTATGCTTGGTGTCCAAGACTTTAAACAAGAAGCTGCCAAGTTTCTGCTGAGCTGGGGGGTCCTTAGGAACCGTAAGGTGTGTAGGCTTACGGTCCGTAAGCCTATGACCTGGGCAGCAGTTTGTAAAATTGGCAGAACAAGCCCATTGACTCGTTTTGTCGCGTTTTGGCACTTTTAACACCCGTTAACCTCATTTTCAGGCTTAATAAGGATGTTAAAGCATAGGGAACTTGAAATATGTCCGGAAATGTCATGGATGTCGGTTCGTTCAGTTGTACGGTTGCGTTTTACGCTTAATTACGACGAACGCTTTAATTAACGCGAAAAGACCGTAATTATGTAATGAATGATATTTTTGCGTTCCCATCATTAAAATACAAGAGTTTAATGGTTACAAAAATTTTTGGTTGTACGTACGTGTTCCGTATTAAGAAATACGCGAATCGGCGTACTTTCGCAGATTTTGCAAAATAGTCCCTAGAGTTGCATAAGCATGTTTTTGCCATACCGAAACCCTCAAAACTTATTTCTAAGTTATGTAAAGGTTATTTAGGGTATGTTTAGCTTGTGTCATTGTTCCGGAGTGTACGTCGCGTTAAACTGATTACGTTTGCGTAACCAGTTTGCGATTTCACTTCCAGAAGTTGTTTGAGAGTTTGTAATCGTGCAAGAATCGAATCTGTGCAATTGTCATGATAAAAATACATATATCTGAAATAAAACACAATATTTCATTGATTGATATCTCATTCAGAATCGCTAAATGATCGGATCGCCACAAATGTCACAGTCTCCCCTACTTTAGGAAATTTCGTCCCGAAATTTAATTAGAGGAAACTTGTGGAAACAGATGTGGGTATTTCGCTTTCCTTTGATCCTCTTGTTCCCAAGTAAATTATGGGCCACTTTTGGATTCCCAACGAACTTTGACTATCGGTATTCGTCTACGCTTGAGTTTCTTGACTTCACGGTCCAAAATCTCCATGTGTTTCTCGACAAAGTGCATAGTGCTATCAACCTGAATTTCGTCGGGGGGGATGTGAAGATTTGCGTCGGCTAAACACTTTTTTATATTGGACACGTGGAATTTTGGGTGAACGTTCCCAAGTTCAGGAGGTAGCTCAAGTCGGTAGGCCACCTTTCCGATTCTATCAACGATCTTGAATGGTCCAACGTATCTTGGTGCAAGTTTTCCTTTCTTTCCAAATCTGACCACTCATTTCCAAGAGGATACCTTGAGTAGGACGTGATCACCAACTTGGAATTCCAAGGGCTTGCGTCGCTTGTCCGCATAACTCTTTTGGCGGCTTCTAGCTGTCAAAAGGTTATCGCATATTTTCTTGACTTTGTCTGTTGTGTCATGAATGAGTTCAGGTCCAGTGAACTGAGACTCTCCAACTTCAACAGACATGTGAATGACATTTTCGACCTATAAAGCTTCGAAAGGCGCCATGTCGATGCTGGCGTGATAACTATTGTTGTAGGAGAATTTGATCAATGGTAGATGCGAATCCCAACTACTACCAAAGTCGATCACACATGCTCTAAGCATATCCTCTAGTGTTTGAATCGTTCTTTCGGTTTGTCCATTCATTTGAGGATGATAATTAGTGCTCTGATTTAGTTTGGTTCCCATAGCAGTTTGCATGGTCTTCCAAAAGTGAGATGAGAACCGAGCATCTCTGTCAGATATGATGTCCAAAGGAACACCATGACGAGATACAATCTCATTGACATAGACATTGACATAGATTTTGGTGAGTTTGTCAGCAGAGAAATCCTCACGAATTGCCAAAAAGTGTGCTGACTTTGTTAGACGATCAATAATTACCCAAATAGTATCATGACCTCTAGATGTGCGCGGTAGTTTGGTAATGAGATCCATCGCAATATTCTCCCATTTCCATACCGGTATTTCTGATTGTTCTAGCAAACCAAATGGGTGTTGATGTTCAGCCTTGACTTTAAAACAAGTTAGGCATTTCGACACATACAAGGCAATATCCGTTTTCATACTCGGCCACCAGTACTGGGTGCGGAGATCCTTGTACATTTTGTCTGCACCAGGATGGATTGAATAGCGAGACTTATGAGCTTTGTCCATCAATAAGGTGCGAAGATTGTCTTGACTTGGAACCCACAAACGGTTCAAATAATAGAGTAAACCATTGTCTTTCATTTCGAGTTGAAGTTCGAGATTTTGAGGTAGCTCATTTTTCAACAAGATTTGGTTCACACATGTACGTTGTGCTTGAAGGATACTTGTCTGAATATCAGATTGAATTCGAATGCAATGAAGCTTGACATGTTCCTTACGACTTAGTGCATCGGCTACGACATTTGCCTTGCCAGGATGGTAGTGAATTTCGCTGTCGTAGTCGTTTAATAGTTCGACCCAGCGTCGTTGTCTCATGTGCAACTACTTTTGATTGAATATGTGTTGGAGACTTTTTTGGTCTGTGAAAACCACACATTCCGTACATAAAGGTAATGTCTCCAAATTTTGAGGGCAAAAACTACAACACCTAACTCAAGATCATGAGTTGTGTAGTTTTTTTCATGGATTTTCAATTGTCTCGACGCATAGGCTATGACTTTATCTCGTTGCATGAGAACACAACCAAGGCCTAGATTTGATGCGTCACAATAGACAACAAAATCATCATTGCCATCAGGTAAAATTAAGATAGGAGCATCGCAGAGTTTTCGTTTCAATGTTTGAAAGACTTCATCTTGTTTAGGTCCCCACTCAAAAGGCTGATTCTTTTGAGTCAAAGCAGTGAGGGGAACGCAATCTTTGAGAAGTTCGCGATGAATCGACGGTAATATCCAGCAAGACCAAGAAATGAGCGAACTTCTGTGGGAGTAGTGGGTGTATTCCAATCCTTAATCATGGTGATTTTGGAAGGATCCACATGAATACCTTGCTCGTTGACTATGTGTCCCAAGAATTGAACTTCTTTTAGCCAAAACTCCCATTTGGAGAATTTAGTATATAGTTGTTCTTTCTTCAGTAGTTCCATTGTTAATCAGAGATGTTGTTCGTGCTCGGCTCGAGACTTGGAATAAATGAGAATGTCATCGATGAAAACAACGATGAACTTGTTCAAATAAGGTTTACAAACCCGATTCATCAAGTCCATGAATACGCAAGAGCATTCATCAAACCGAAAGGCATGACAGTAAACTCGTAATGACCGTATCATGTGCGGAAGGCAGTCTTGGGAATATCTTCCTCAAGTACATGAAGCTGATGATACCCAGAATGCAGATCGATCTTGGAGAAACAGGTAGCACCTTGTAGTCGATCAAAAAGATCATCAATTCGAGGTAGGGGATATTGATTTTTGATCGTTAGTTTGTTAAGTTCACGGTAATTGATACACATACAGAAGGATCCATCCTACTTTTTCACGAATAGGATAGGAGCGCCCCACGGTGAATAGCTCGAATGAATGAATCCTTTGTTTGATAATTCTTGAAGTTGTTTTTGATAATTCTTGCATCCCGAACAACGGGGATGTCCTGAACAGTTTTGTTTTTGCCTTTATACTCTATGATAGGTGCCAAGGCTACATAGTTCTTTTGTATTTGTAGGTATTTTTGGGCTTGGGTACATGTCATGAGTTTAAGACTACTAACGGGTTTTTCTCCATGAACTTATAAGACTTCACCAGAGGGAAGAGGTATTCGGACTATCTTGCCAAAACAGATCACCTCAGCATGGTGTTTAGTTAACCAATCCATTCCTATAATGACGTTGAAACTCCCGAGTTGCATTGGCGTGGGGTTAATGGCGAAAAGGTGGTTATTGAGGTTTAATTGGCAATCGCGAATGACAGAATCAAGTTTAAGGGGTTCGCCAATAGCTATTTCGACTGTCAAGGGCTTTCCTAGTTTAGTTCTAGATATTGAAAGCAAGGGTTCAAAGGTTAAGGACACAAAACTTCTATCAGCACTCGAATCGAAAAGAACTGAAGCAGGACTATTGTTAACAAGGAACGTACCGTTAACGACTTCTTTACCAGCACGGCCTCGTTGGCGTTGATATTGAATGATCATCCACGAGCTTGATTGGCATTGACTAGTTTCAGGCAATTGTTCTTGTAATGACCATCTCGCCGCAGTTAAAACATGACCCGGGTGGAAAGTGAGGTTGAACAAGATTTTCTTGTGGTTGAACAGGGTTCTGTGTAGCTTTGTTTGGGTTGAAACGACAGGTGTTGGCTACGTGACCCAGTTTTCCACAAGTAGTGCATTGTTGACACTGCAGATGAGCTTGGTGGTGACCATTGCACTGGTTACAAAACGGTGCAGTTCTCGCATAAGGTTTCCTTGCAGGAGGCTGAGTTGGCGGGTTAGGAGCAACTTGATTGGGTTATGTAGTCACGGCAGAGTTCTACAAAGCCTTACGCTTCCTTGATCGCTTAGAGGGTTCAGATTTGTTTTCTTTGTTTTCTCTTGGGTTGTCTTGGTTAATGATTTCTTGTCGCCTTTGCGATGGAGGTTACCCTTTTTTACCTGAGACTTGGTCAGGGTAGCAGCTAGTTCGATGGCTTGTCAAATAGTAGTCGGGTTACTTCTAATAACAATGTCCTGAACAGGGTCAGGCAAGCCATCAATATACTTCTCAAACGCCTTATCCAAAGGCGTCACCATTGTCGGACATAATAAATTTAACTCCTCGTAATGGTCAGTGTAGGCACGATGCTCTGCACTGTCCTACTTGAGATCGTGAAATCTGTTTTCGGGCGCCCTTTGCCCGTGGCGAGGGCAGAATTCCCTCATCATAAGAGACCTAAGCTCTTCCCAGGTTTGTGCCATTGCCACTTCAGCACCCCTATCTCTCATCACACCTATCCACCATGTAAGAGCTCTTTTCTTGAATACACTCGACGTGAACTCGACTTTTCGCTCATTTGGGCATTGCACATAACGGAATGTGCTTTCAAGACTCTCAAACCATTGCAGGAGCCAAGTAGCTCCTTCAGACCCAGAAAACAAGAGTGGTTTAGCCGAACATAATTGTTTATAGTTGCACGGAGCAGGTGCATTGTTATTCTTATTGTTGTTGTTGTTCGCTTGATTTAGTTGGGTCACTAGGTTCGGGAGTACGACAACAATTTGTTGAGTGATAAGTGCTGCCATTTCGGCATTTTGAGTTGCATCACGTCGAGGAGGCACCCACCCTTCCAGATTGCATGTGTTCACATTAATAAAACCCAAACTTTGACGAGATTTTGAAAACTTTTAAAGCTCAGAGTTGAAAAAGATTCATTTAAGAATAGGTGCTTTCTTGTAAAAAGTTTTCGGAAAAGATTTTTGTGACTTTTGTATTGTTTTTGGTAATCACCTAAGGATAGGTGACGGTATTTTTTTAAAAATCTAAACGCAAGTTTACTTGCGTTAGGATCCTAGGAAGGTTATAGTCTAGGTCAAAGCATTACTAGTAACCTAATTCGCTATAACCATGAGCTCTGATACCAATCTGTAACACCCCGACCGCGTAAAAAACAATAAACCGCGGCAGAAATGTCGGGGAGTCATGTTACAAGATTCTTTCATGACCATGGTACATAATGTTTTGCTATTAGTGAATTAATATTGTTTACATTGTCTTGGGAATTAAACGGAAACAAAACATAATTAAATTTGTTAATGCACTTTTGGTGATAAGTACAAGGCCTTCCAATTGTTAGGGTCTTTATTGTACATGTCTTGTAAGTTAGTCCAAGGTTTATCCTTGGACAATTTGTCCAAGTTTGTGTCAAGGCCTTTGTCAGGGTTTATGTTTAGGGCAAAGGTCAGGGGTTTTGTCTAGGACTAGAGAAAGGGTTTATGTTATGATTTTCTTGTCCGAGTTTTGTGTAGGATGTTTTGTCAGGACTTCCATTATGTCATGGAGACCGAGGTTATTCTTGTATGGGCTTTGGGCCCTTGTCTCTTGATAATGTGTTTTCCGGAGTCTGTCTTGTATTTATACCTTTATATGGAATAGACAAGACAACGTTTTCTTTTGTGGAAATCTGTGCCCTAATCATTGTGTGTGTTTTGTCTGGCGGCTACTGTGTGTGTGACGTCACTCATCTCCTACATCAAGAATACTCTGTGTATTCTTGGTTTCTCTCATAAATCTGGCATTCTTGTTCTACATCCTACAGTGGTTGATCATCAGGTGGATTCCGCACACCTGTTGGTTTTCTTTGTTGAGTGAGATCTTGGGTTAGATGACCTTACAAGTGGTATCAGAGCAGTGTGCTCATACTACTGTAGGTGTTTCTTAGGTTGAAGGTTTTGTGAGAAAAGTTCAAACTTTGATAGGGTTTAGCGTTAGTTTAGTGAGTTTTTTGTGATTTATTCATGATTCTTCATTCATTTCTAGTGATTTGGTGATGGATTTTGAGTTGTTTAGTGATTTTTAGTGTTCATCTTCATCTGGGTTTTCACAGAGTTTTCATGGTGTTCATTCTATGTCTTGGAGCTTTGTGAAAGATTCCTTGTTTGATCTTTGGAAGGATAGTCCGTGTTTTAAATTTAGTGTTTGTGTTTCTGGGATATTGGTGAACCAGTGTGAAGTCACACTAGGGAGATAATCCAGAAGCTGGTTACTCAAACTTGTCCGAGTTTCTAACTTGGTCCAAATTTTCCTCCTTTGGTTTAATTGGTCGAGTTTACCTCAGTCAGAGTTTTAGTCCAGTGTTATAACGTTTATCAATATAGTCCAAGTTTTATCCTCCATAGAAGAGTCCAAGTTTTATCCTCCATAGAAGAGTCCAAGTTTTATCCTCCATAGAAGAGTCCAAGTTTTATCCTCCACACAAGAGTCCAAGTTTTTTCCTCCACACAAGTCCAACTTTTATCCTCCACACAAGAGTCCAAGTTTTATCCTCCAATCCTCTACACAAGTCCAAGTTTTATCCTCCACACAAGAGTCCAAGTTTTATCCTCCACACAAATCCAAGTGTTATCCTCCACACAGTCCAAGTTTTATCCTCCACCAGTTTTATGGTTTCTGTAAGGTCCGAGTTTTAGCTTTCTTGTCCGAGTTTAAACCTTTGTCACTTAAGGTCCAAGTTTAATCCTCTGTCCGAGTTTTATCCTATGTCACTTGTCCAAGTTTAAAGCTCTGACACTTAGGTCCGAGTTTAATCCTCTGTCACTTGTCCGAGTTTAAACCTCTGTCACTTAGGGTCCGAGTTTAAACCTCTGTCACTTATGGTCCGAGTTTTTACCTCCGTGTGGTCAGAGGTATAAGTTCTCCTTCAATCCGAGTTTTAATGTCCGGGTATCGCAATTTGATTGTTTTTCCTTTTATTCACCATTCTGGGTTTCAAGTGTCACAAAACTGTTTTCGGGTTTCTCAACCTTCAGGGTTTCCTTCTTTTCTATTAATTGTTGTTCACAACTCCGGTTTCTTTCAATGGTTAAACATTTTGTTTTTTTGTAACTTTATGTTCCAGGCAGCGTTTTTGTAACAATATTTTTTGATTTTGCTGAAACTCGGTATGTGTTCCGAGTGTCTAGCAATGTCAGTTCATGTGTGTCTGGGTTTCTCAGTTCTAATCAGTTGGTACTATCCGAATTTATAAGTTATATTCGGATTTCTTCGCCTGTTCCGAATTTCCTTGTAATCTAAGAATTATTCAAATGATCTGATCTGAGGTTTCAAGAGCTTTTGAGTTTTACGACTTTCAAATTTTCTAGAATTTCGGGTTTCCTGGGGTACCGGATTTTTACCTAAGTTTTGAAGTTTGTGTGGTTCGGAAGTTTCGAGTTTTACAAGTTCCAAGTTTGTAGTTGTTCCGGGTTACCTGGGGTACTGGATAATTAGCTAAACGTCAGAATTTTGTGTAGTTCGAAAACTTGAAGTCGGTTTCGGATTATTGTACAGTTCTTGGGTACTTATGTTGTTCGGATTAAGCGAGGATTTTTGGATCGTGGGGATGAGACGTTGTAATGGTGGTCCATGGTGTGCGTTTCAAGATTCTCGGTGCTCGGATTTGGTCCTTACTAGGATTTTGGAACAATTTTGGACTATTATCGTGCTTGAGAGGTGAAGATAATAAGAGATGGTTGGACTTTGAAAGTTTACAAAGAAAAAGGGGGAGTAAAAAATTTAACATATCTTATTTCTTTGTAAATTTCTAAAAGCTCGTGGTGCGACAATGAACCTTGTTGTGGTGCGAAGCTTGTGGTGCAATAGTGAAACAAGTTCGTGTTTACAATTGTAAGATTAAATGAGTTTTATTCTCGTCGGTACAGAAAGTTAAAACATGATACAAGTTTTGAGCTAGTGTGTTTGATTAAGTTTCATCAAGTTTGTTTGAGGTTTGATCAAGTGTTGACGTGACGAAGCAAATTGTTCGTTTGGCAACTACTTGAAGATTGAGCCTTTATTGTATGCCGGTTAGAGTAGGGAAGATTAGTCTTCTTGGTTCCTCTTCCAAGTTGGTGTGACTACTCGGATTCTCGAAATAGGAGTTCTTACATTGAGGGGGAGATCGGAGATGAAAGTCATCGGGTAATCGGTGGATTCATGAAGATACGAGATTGGATCTTGAAGATTCGATATGAAACGATTTCAGACACTTGGTTGAAGACTTTGATCAAGATAGTGGATGTACTTTTTCAAGGTTCAGTTTGTTATCAAATTATCGAACTGAACTTCATGCCTTTGCAGAATTTGAAGCGTTCAATGTTGGACATTGAAAATCTGACGTTTTGTTCTTCTGTCGGTTAAGTTTGAAGATCATGGATCGAGTGATGTTCTTACATTTGGTTGTAGGTTGGTTCGCGTTAATTTAATTTGGGAGAAGTTTGAGGGGGAGGATCTACAGTGTTTGATGTTGGATTCTTCGGGTTTCACAAAGCTACCATTTAAGTGATCGTCAGCAAGTCTTTGATTAGAAGGGTTGAAGATCGTTGTGCTCTACCTGAAAGATCAAGCCTCAACCAAAGTTGATAGCAGGCATGATATCATTAGTCTAGAGGGAGTCTGTAAGCGCAGTATCCGGTAACTGTGTATCAGTTCTGGTCAACAAAGTCAAAGTCCAAGTAAAGAGAAAGTCTGGGCAGGAAGTGAATATTCGAAGCAAGGATGAAGATTTCAAGACTCATGAAAACCATGCACTGATCAGGGGGAGTTTGTTAATGCACTTTTGGTGATAAGTGCAAGGCCTTCCAATTGTTAGGGTCTTTATTGTACATGTCTTGTAAGTTAGTCCAAGGTTTATCCTTGGACAATTTGTCCAAGTTTGTGTCAAGGCCTTTGTCAGGGTTTATGTTTAGGACAAAGGTCAGGCGTTTTGTCTAGGACTAGAGAAAGGGTTTACGTTATGATTTTCTTGTCCGAGTTTTCTGTAGGATGTTTTGTCAGGACTTCCATTATGTCATGGAGTCCGAGGTTATTCTTGTATGGGCTTTGGGCCCTTGTCTCTGGATAATGTGTTGTCCGGAGTCTGTCTTGTATTTATACCTTTATGTGGAATGGACAAGACAACGTTTTCTTTTGTGGAAATCTGTGCCCTAATCATTGTGTGTGTTTTGTCTGGCGGCTACCGTGTGTGTGTGACGTCACTCATCTCTTACATCAAGAATACTCTGTGTATTCTTGATTCTCTCATAAATCTTGCAGTCTTGTTCTACATCCTACAGGGGTTGATCATCAGGTGGATTCCGCACACCTGTTGGTTGTCTTTGTTGAGTGAGATCGTGGGTTAGGTGACCTTACAAAATTGTCTTTCTTGTTTTATTATCACTAAGGCCCGCATCCGATCCTAAGTGATCCATGCATACTTCATCACATCTAAGCTCCTGAAACATATGTGAAAACGAGTCAGCAAAAATATGCCGACGAGTACATTGGTTTTGTGAGTGTGACAAATTCATGGCCTTGTATATGTATTGCAATACCTCGTCAGACTACTAGAGTCGTTAATTGAAAACCTTGTTATAAAAAAAATATTTGGTATTGCAATAATAATTAACCAACTAAAACATGTTGGTTAATGTTTATAAAAGACTTGTAGCCTTGAATCTTGACCAAAAATTTCTTTTGTAAAACCGAGTAGTAAATCGATTTAAAAAAACTTCGTATGGTTTATATCTTTAATTTAAAATCATTGTGTGTCATCGTTCAAAACCATTTGTTTAAGTGATTAAGATAAGGCCACTGTATGCAATACAATAAAAGCATTCATATATAGGAAGTACCAACTGCATACCCCCATGCTTTTATTATGTTTCACCAATCTCGTTATCTAAATCACTTACCATAAATCAATCGTTTAATCGTTTTTGTTATAATCCAATCGTTCAATTTTCCTTGTTATAAACCAATCGTTCTTGTTATAAACCAGTCGTTCAATCGTTCTTGTTATAAACCAATCGTTCAATCATTCTTGTTATAAGCCAATCGTTCAATCGTCCTTGTTTTAATTTTGAAAACTTTTGGTTGTTTCGTGAATACATTCAAACCTTTGTTGACTCTTCCGAGACCACCAAAGGGTCTCTCAATTGTATAACAAACCACCCAAGGGTTTGTTACAAATACAGTTTTGGTCGTTCCCCAAACATCCCCACAAACACCGGGAATTTTGGTAATGGGATTGTCAGAACTATGCCACCATAACTTACTACTGGTCGGCCTGGCCAAAGTTAATGAATGACATTCTGGTTATGAATACAACACACCAACAAGTTCGTTCACATTATTGAAATCGTATTGTTATATAAACCATAGTCTTTGGTTTTGGAGAACTTGAAAAGGATTTAGCACATATGAATCACCATAAAATATTTGTAAAACGTAAAAAAATGGGAGCTATGTACTCACTTGGGATTGCTAGTATATCCTTTGTTATCAATGATCAAACAAACTCAAGATTCCGAGAATTCAAGCGTGTCCTAAAATCGGATAACTATGTAAATGTTGGGACTTTAATCGGCGGATCGGATAGAATGAGGTCTTGTAAACCAATGGAGTGTTGGAATTCATATGAAAAGGTTTAATCAAAGTTAACAACTGATTTGAAATGAATCAAAAGTGCTTTTGACCCGTTATGACTCGTTAAGGTGGTTTACGCTACTTTAATGGGTCATTTGCGTAAATACATATTCAGATGGTTAGATAGGTCCTATGATAAGTATTTTATGCCAAAATAAGTTTAATATAGTTGCAACATCAGTTTATATGTCAAAATCTTGGTTACATATGCTTAAAGTTGATTTATGCGCAAAGTGCATTTTGGTCATTTATAAGGGCGTAATAGGCGACTTAACATAACACTAACCAAACAACGTGACCATAAGGTATAACCTCAGAGGATTATTCCCTATAGAAGTATGGTCACAAATATGTGTTTGGTCGGATCCTAAGATTAACCAAACATTTCAGATTCGAAAGTCAAAGCGGTGGTCAAGACCACTCGACTTACGACCCTAATAAGCACTAAACTAAAAGTGACGAGTTAGACATGTTATAACATGTCTAACTAAGTTACAAAAATGAGTTGGTATCAAAACTTAGTGTTTTGATACCCCAAAATAGTTTCGTCGTAAAATGCACATGATGTGCATTCTGACCGAAACTTTGACTCGTCACTTCGACTAGTAAACGTGGTAATCAATAGGCGTGATCGCTATGGATCATAACCTTTGTGATTACAATAACGTTGCAAAGTTCAATTGGACTTTGACTAGGTTACAGATATTACATGAGCTAAACGTATATGGAAAACGATCCTTACAAGTGGTATTAGAGCTTGGAGGATAATATCTGAGACAATTCTACAAGATCTAGACATTGAACACTTCTTTTCTACTCATTTTATTCATTTCTCGCAAATTTAACCGTTAATATGGACTGATTTTTTCAAGGGTTATAAAAACACGTTTTTAACAAAGCATCTGAAAATTCAGCCTAAAATTCAATCAAAATCATGTTCAAAATGTCAAAAAATGAGAAAATCTTAATTTTACGAAGGAACTACGTCCGTACGAATGTATTACGTCCGCACGGAAGTAACTTCATATGTCTTAAAAGTTTACCTTCGCACGAACGTTATCAAATTTGTTTGTTATTGTGTTAGTTTGCACGAACCTACTACATCCGCACGAAAGTGATCTTTTTCAGTCTGTTTCTTGTACATCCGAACGAACTACTCTTTCGCACCAAAGTTTGTACATCCGTACCAAACTCTTGTTACGATGGAAAACGAGTTTTACAACGCGTTTTCCACACCCCATAACGGTGCTACTGAACCTAAATATGGACAACGAAATGGGAACTATAACCAAGCCACCGAAACTTATGAGTATGGTTGATTAAAAAGGATGGCACGAGAGGTTTGAAAATTGGGTACAGGCCAGCTATCTGGATTGTTGGTAGTCGATAGAAGAAGATTATATCGTTCCCACCGGGAAGAATGGTCAAAAGAAAAGCCTAACCCAGATCACTCAAGTTGAGAAAGAAAAGTTGGTAAGAGAGAAAAAGATGTTGAATCCTTTTCAACAAGCTATCAAGGAAGATATATTCACGCTACTCCAACATTAGGGAACTGCACAATCCATCTGGAATGCGTTGAAAATGAAGTATAAAGGGAGTATCTCCATGCAGAAAAGTAAGAAAGCTTTGTTAAAGAAAGAATTTGACATCTTTACAGCCTTGAAAGAGAGTCATTAAAGCAACTTGTTGAGAGATATTGTCATCTCGTTCCAGAAATGATGCGATCGAAGATTGAATAGGAAGATGAAGAATGGGTGGATAACTTAGCAGATGATCAACCACAAAGTGAGTGGTCAACGTATTTGAGGATTCTAAAGAGCAATGCTAAAGAATATAACGACTTAAGTCTGGGAAAAATTATTGAGAAGCTGGGAGGGCATGAATTAGAGTTACGCAAAATGGCCAAAATAAAAAGTTCAAATGTTCAGCAAGATGTTGATCTATTTTACAAGGGTTCTGCACATATTCAAAGCCCAAAGATCCAAACAACTTTTAGCACAGATACATCATCTGGAACATCATCTAACAATTCGAGCAGTGAAGGTGGTTATTCATCCTACCCAAGTTTTGAGCCAAACAATCTAATACAAAGTCCTCAATCCTCGCAAAGCTCAAACAACTACTCAAACAAGAATAATTCGAATCCACATGTCATCCAGTGCAAGTGTGTGTGAAAGATTGCAAACCCACCCAAGACTAGAAAGGCTTAGGTCTCACTCTTCAAGTAATTATTTGAGTGAATGTGCAGGGGCTTCCAAGATCCATCATATCAAAGTGGATTATGGATAACGGAGCATCCAGGCAAATGACGGGGATGTTAGAACTGCTATATGGTGTCAAACCTATAAGAGGAGGCTACGTCGGGTTTGCTGGTAATTAGGAAGTTCGAATAGTAGGTGAAGGAATATTAACTAACGGGATTGTGTCGTTTGAAAAAGGCAACTACATAGCTGAGTTGGAGAACAATCTGCTTAGTATCTCTCAAATTTGTGACAAAAAATTCACCACACACTTCACTGGAAAAGAATGTTTGATCTCAAAGCCATGGTTCAAAATACCAGACGAGTGGATCTAATGCGCGCTCCTCATGAAAACGATTTGTATGTCTTAGACATGAGCGTCTCAACTACAACAACGAAAACAACACAGTGTTTTATCTCGAAGAAGACAAAGAAGGAGTCAATATTGTGGCACATGAATATGGGGCACATTCATCTCTGAAAAATGAACTTTTTGGGTGTCCACCTGAAGAGCTTTCACTTGAATGACGACTACATTAGCTGCAAGAAATGAAAGCAACTTATAAAGTCGCATCCAAGAAAGCTTCTGAACTCGATAAAGCTTCTACTAGAAAGGCTTCATATGGATCTCTTTGGCCCGGTAAATGTTAGAAGTATACCAGGGGATTTGTACTGCCTGGTTGTAACCGTCGACTATTCGAGGCTCTCTTGGGTGATGTTCCTGGAGAGTAAAGATGAAACATTTGATAGTCTGATGATTTTCTTCAAAAAGTTAGAAAATCTGTAATTTGCCGATTAGATGTATTCGAAGTGACAATGGAACAGAATTCAAGAATAACAAGATGTTAGAGTATTGCAATGAGAAAGGAATTCTACATGAATTCAGTGCAGCGTATACCCCACAACAAAACGGTGTAGTTGAGAGAAAGTATAGAACGTGGATAGTGACAGCACGCACCATGCTCGCTGATTCAAAACTGCAAGTTAGTTTTTGGAGCGAAGTTGTGGCCTCTACGTGTTACACATTAAACAAAGTATTGACGGTCAAGGCACATAAGAAGACATGTTTCGAGCTGCTTAACCAACAAAAACCGAATCTGAAATGGCTAGAACCCTTTGGTTCTCCGTGTACGATAATTGATTCGGATGGCAAATTTGGGGCTAAATCTTTAGAAGGGTTCTTAGTGGGGTATGCTAGTTCGCTAAAGATAGTTTATCTACCTAGCATCAATCTGGTTATTCAGGCTCAACATGTAGATTGTCAAAGATACACATCTCCGACACAGAAACCAGGAGATCCTTGGTTGTTCGATTATGACGGTCTCGGGAATTCTTTTGACTTGCTAGTTGAACTATCAGAGGAGGAACTTGTTATGCTCTACCAGCATCAACAATCTTTTTCACAAGGTAAAGTTCCAAGACTAATTGTTGTGACACAAACACACGTTGGCACAAATGATGTTGAAGCAGGCTCGAGTAATCAATATCCCGAATCACAGACTGCGGGAACAAATAAACCCGAAGTCAAACCAGATGTGAATGATCCAGCTCCCAGTTTTGACCAGTCTGACGACTCTGAATCTGAAGCTGAACCGATATAAGACGAATATGGATCTACTTCTGACGATGGTGAAATTCAACTTAATAGTCTACTTGAAAATCAAAACGAATGAACGAGTGCTCAGAATGAAACTTCTGCTGTCAATTAAAATTTCAAAAAGAATGTTACAAATTTACAACAAGAAGTGAGTGTATCCAACAAAGTTATGCCAAGAACACTGTCATACCATCCACCGGAGTTTATTATTAGAGAATTACAGAGTGGTGTTAAAACCCGACATCAAGTCAATTAGGGTTCTCATTCAAATGTTTTATTTCGCATTCAAATGTTTTTACTTGAAAGTGGCACCATTGCAAAATAGGTTCTCATTCAAATGTTTTATTTCGCACGTAGAACCAAAAACATATAAGGAAGCACTGATAAAGGAAAGATGGGTTAATGCCATGCAGGAGAAACTCTCTCAATTTGAAAAACTTGGTGTGTGGAAGCTTGTAGATCTGCCGAAGACCATAAGAAGATAAATATGAAATGGGTCTTCAAGTGCAAAAAGGATGATAGAGGTGTGATTGTTCAAGGTTTTTATCAGCAAGAGGGAATAGATTTTACGGAAGTTTATGCTCCCGTCGCCAGATTAGAAGCAATTCGAATCTTCCTCGCATTCGCATCATGGAAAGGATTCAAAGTGTAAAAATTAGATGTTAAGTCTGCCTTCTTGTATGACAAGGTGAAGGAGGAGGTATATGTTGGCCAACCACCGGGATTCATCGATCTGATTCATAAAGACAAAGCTCGATAAGGCATTGTACGGTTTACATCATGCCTCGAGAGCCTGGTATGAGATGCTTTCACAGCATCTCCTCGACAATGGTTTTATCAGAGGCACACTAGACGGTCAGATCGTAATTGTACAAATCTACGTGGATGATATCATATTCGGTTCAATGAACGATGCTTGTTCAAAGATTTTGAAAGAGTCATGAAGAAAAAGTTTGAGATGAGGTCTATGGGGGGATAAAGTTCTTTAATGGACTTCAAGTAGACCAATTGCCTGGCGGGATCTTTATCCATCAGACGGAGTATGTGAATGATGTTTTGGATAAATTCAAGATGTCTGACGCATCCCTGATGTCTACCCCATTAACTCGGAATTACGACATTGGACCAGATTCAACTGGAGAGAAGATTGACGAAACTCTCTATCGTTCGATGATTGGCTCTTTGATGTATTTGACAGCATCGCGACCAGATATCATGTATCTAACATGCCTCTGTGCACGCTACCACTCAAGTCCCAGAGTATCTCACTTAATGATCATTTGATGATTGTCTCTTTGATGTATTCGATACCTTAAGGGTTGTCCAAGCACCAGCTTTGGTTATAACAACTCGTAAATTCATTGTTATCTTTTTCCTATTATTTCCGTTGTATCTTTCAATGTAATTCCGGGATTTAATTATGAAAAGTTTATGTTAATGGAATTATATTTTGTCACAATTATATCGCATTTATTCGCTTATTAATCATTAATTCAACGCAATCACAAGTAGTTATGCTACTTTAAGAGCCGAGTGTGTTATTGTTTAATAAACACTTGTGCCATCGCATCGCTTATCTCATCGCATCGCAAAACGCAGTTAATTATGTGGAATTATGTTTTATATTTGTTATGTCATGGTTTATTATCATTAAAACGCTCGCACGCTCACGTAACCCCCTCTCTCTATTCTATGGTAATATAACGCTTAACGCTTCGCCAAAACGTTTAATATAACTATCTAATACGAACTGAATCGCCAAATGAACTCGTAACGCGAAAATATCGAACAAAACTTAGCCAATAGGCTAAGTTCGGTTGAACTTGGTAACACCAAGTTCGCCCGAACTTTCTCAGACTATCAGAACTTAGCTCATAAGCCAAGTTCGCCCGAACTAGCTTCCAAATCAAGGAAAATCATCAAGTTTGCTCGAACTTTAACAAGTTCGCCCGAACTTTAGACAAGTTCGCCCGAACTTGATCGTTTCCAGCTCTTTCTCACCTCACCTATAAATACCCAACACCTCCATTCGTGCACTCCTTGCTGCAAGTTCGCCTGAAACATCCTGAAACCGAAAACTCTTGATTTACAAGTAAGAATCAACCCGTTTTCATGCAATAACAACGTTTTACAACGATTTTGCACAATTTTACCTTCGATTTCACCAAAACTCTTCTGTTTACAAAAATCTTCATTTTTTTCTACAAAACTTCTGTTCTCCACTTAGATCTATACTTAGATCTAAGTAAAACCCTTTTTAAACATCGATTGTCACACAAATTCGGACTAAATGACGTATGTTTCGTTCATTTTGAAGTGGAACGAGGTGTTGTCAAGCAAGATCTCAGATCCGGAAGCACAAGGACGAAATCGTCACTTTGCACAAACTGGACTAACCCGTACGAACCATTATGTTCGCCCGGATTAGTCTGAGTTTCTGTAAAATGGCTAAAACTCGCTCCAAAAGATATCTCTAGCCTAGGCTTTGCTCAGTATCTTAAGGTTGGAGGGATGGACACTCGATTTCCTCAGTAAACGACGCGAAAACGCACGAATTGGATGCCAAAACAGTCAAGTTTGCTCAGAAACATCAAGTTCGCTCGAACTTGTCACCAGATTGGTGACCAAGTTCGCCCAAACTTGATCAATTTTTGACAGAAAACATACAAGTTCGCCCGAACTTGTACTGATTCCAAGGGATCAGGACAAGTTCGCCCGAACTTGTACTCCTCCAAGGTATAATAGCAAAAGTTCGCCCGAACTTGTACCCCAAGGTACAAGTTCGCCCGAACTTGTCTACTATTCCTTCAACCGTTAACCGTTTCAGCATTTCGGAAGACTGATGTACTTCTATTCACTTACAGGCTGATCTGGCAGTCTCCTCAACTTACATCAGATCATGTCACTCTCTCAAATCGCACCAACTGTGAGTATACTTGAACCCCTTTACGCTTAAATGCACTTTTTTGTGTCACATATGTTCTATATCAAATCACATCACAAAACTCAAACTCTAATTCGCAATCCGCTATACATGACTATACGTGAAATCCGCTGAATTGTATATGTTACTTGATTGCTAGTACGCCACCCTTAACATGATAGCTTGCTAGAGGTTGAACCGCCACCCGGAGGCCCGGGGTTGTTAAGGCTCGCATTTTTATTTCGCATTTATTTTCTCTTTAGGATGTGGACACTTGTTCGCATGCCTCGATCAATCGCGGTTTTTTGGTTTACTTGAATCTAGTAGATACATAGTTCACAACTCTTATGTATGTTCTTGCGGTGTATGCTAAACGTTTTTATATCTATATTGTACGCAAACCTGTATGCTCACCTTTACTTAATTGTATTGACGTTTTATTTTAACATATGTGGGAGGTTGAGGATATTTGCTATTGCTGCTTTTGGTTTAGGATTTCCTTTAGAACTCATGTAATAATCTAGGGAAGATCGGATCGGATTTTATGTTTGTTTTGATTATGTAATAATTATTTGAGGATTTTATGTGTTTGATAGTATGGGATGTTGGACGTTAAATATTTTCACCTAAATAATTGTTATGGAATCTCTTGAGCAATCTGATTCGCCTAGTGCCACGCCCCGATGTTTCTGCCATCGGTTGGGGTGTGACAGATTGGTATCAAAGCCATAACTATAGGGAAAATTAGGTAGAACTGCCATGTTTGACCTAGTCTATAGTTAGGACACCAAATCAGACTGTTACGCATCGATTAAACGCCCGAAACTAATACGCACTGACAAGTTCGCCCGAAGTTGGGGAAAGTTCGCTCAAAATTGGCCAAGTTTGCCCGAATTTGACCAAGTTCACCCGAAGTTGTCAGTCCCCTCTCAAACTTAAAACAAGTTTGCTCGAAGGTCAACTTCGCCCGAAGGTAGTCAACTTCGCCTGAACTTGATCACACACCTTCGAAACGGACTTTTAAACTACGTATGTTTTTCCTAAAGCTACCACAATACACGTGAAGAACGCTCGTATCACACAAAACAAGTGATCAAGTTGAGATTAGGTGTGAAAACCAAGAACTCTCGATAAGATCATTCACTCCGCGCATCCTCTCTCACACGAGATATTTCCGTTGAGTTAGGAGTGATATCCAAATCTCTAAGAGAAACTCCATTTATATCTAGTGGAACTCCCGATTTGATCGGTGAGCATAACCACAACTACGAATGAAGTTGTTAAGTTAGGGGTGAAACCCGCATCTTAATAACTAGTTCCACTCCTCAATTTTCAATCTCACCAAAGTCTCGATTATTTCGATGACTCGGAACACGACGTACCTGGAAGGATAAATACCGTTACCCGTTGTACGGCGAGAGCATTTGTCTATTAGGCCAAATCGTGTGTCCGAACTCAGAGAATTCTCGAACCACTTTGGATAGTCGCTGTCTCAAAGCCCAGGACGCTCCCAATTGATTTAAGCCTGCAATCGTCAATTTTACGCATCATTGAGTTTATTATTATTTATGAGTTTGAATTTATGGATTTTATGTTTATTCGATTTCTCGCTTTATCGATTTCTCGATTTATCGCTTTCACGCTCTATCGATATATGCACAACTCGCACAGCTCATGTTATCTAAAATGCTAATTAATTCATGAACCAAACTAAGACGCTCAACTCTCTTACGCGAATGTCCTCATACGCAGCTTTACTCGCTTATTACGCTATTATATCGCATCTCGTACGCGCTACGCATGAATTATGTTTGAAGATGAATACATGCAAAATATGTGCTTATGTGATTATGTGCCTACGTGATTATGTGCTTACGTGCTTACGTGTATACGTGCTTATGTGTTTGTGCCTTGTTTGAATAATAATAATAGTAAACTTTTGGACATAAACCTATTATATCAAATCTCATCCAATCAAAATCCTTCATGTAGATGTCTTCCATGGGATCTCACACACAAAGGAACATCCAGCACAAAAACGCTGACAAGCGCATCGCCTCGCTGGTAGCCAAGCGAAATCCAGGCTGCCAGCAGTAACACGTCAGTGGATTCAAAGGCCGACGCATCCAAGCCCTCCTTCAGCTTTAAGCAATTCAAGGCATATGGACCACTCACTTTCACCGGCACGGAACGACCGAGTGTTATGTTCCACTGGTTCGATTCCATCGAGGTTACCTTCCGCCAATGCGGATGCCCCGAAGCCATGTGCACCATCAACGCTACCGGCATGTTCCAATCGGGGGCACTTGATTGGTGGACAGCGAAGCGCAACAAGTGCGGAAACGACGAAGCTTACGGGCTACTTTGGGAGGAACTCAAGGAAATGATGGTGAAATAATTATGTCCTCCCCATGAGGTTCAAAAGCTAGAGAATGAATTTTGGGATATCAAACAAGATGGTCCCGACAATGCTGGCCTAACTGCTCGTTTCAAGCAGTTGAGTATTATCTGTCCCGGTCAGGTGGACATTACTGAGAAAGCAATCAAGAAATACCTCCGTGCTCTACCATATTGCGTTGTTGATTTTGTTCAAGCAGCACGTCCCAACACCATTGAGGAAACTTATCAGTTCGCCGCAGAGATTAACGACAAAAGAGTTCAGGCTGGTTACTTCAAGAACAGCAAAGTCGGAACCAAGCTATTACTGAGCCGAGTGCTCCTACCGATCAGTCTCGAGAGTCAAAGTCCAGTCGCCGAGGTCGCAAGAGAGAAAACCCGAGCAAGAACTGTGCAGCCATCGCGCCACCGAACCCTCAGCCGCTTCAGTCTGCCACACCGAACGCACCTCCAGCAAAGCGTGCGTACACTGGTCCTCATCCATGGTGCTCAAAATGCACCTATCACCATGCGGTTGGAGGCAATTGCCGTTTCTGTACCAGCTGCAACATTTACGGCCATTTCACTGTCAGCTGTCGTTTAGGTCCCCGTCAGCCAGCTCCTCAAGCACCAGCAGCACCGCCAGCTCTACCAGCACCTCGTACTCCTCAGGTCAACCAACAGCAGTTTTAGCAGCAAGCAACAGTCCCGAAAGCCCGTGCTTGCTACACTTGTGGTGATCCAAACCACTTTAGTAATGTCTGCCCACACAGAGCCGTGAAGCAAGAACCACAGCAGTAGCCTCAACAGCAGCCTCAGCGGCAGCCACCACAGCCACCGCAGCAACAACAACCACAGGCTGCGTGTGGAAGAGCCTTCAATCTTAATCATCGCCAGGCTCGGAACGACAACAATGTTGTCAATGGTACATTCGTTGTTAATGGTATTTATGCTTCATGTTTATTTGATACTGGTGCCGATAATTGTTTTGTATCATTACAATTCGAAAAGGTTTTAAAATGTAAATGCGCTAAACTCCCAAAGACTTTCGATGTTGTAGTCGCCACCGGAAGAACCATTATCGTTAACTCTATCCTACGTGGTTGTACTCTCGATCTCAACAACCACATCTTCTCGATCAATCTCATACCTATGCAGTTAGGTAGCTTCGATATCATAGTAGGCATGGATTTTCTTCATGAAAATCATGCTGAAGTTGTTTGTTTCGATAAAATGATTCGTTTTCCTCCCCGAAACGGTGATCAACTACATGTCTATGGCGAGACTCCCTCAAAGAAGTTGATGCTTATGTCATATACCCAAGTGAGCAAGCATTTGCGCAAGCAATGCGTTGCATTCCTAGCCCACATCGTGAACCCGGTGAAAGAAAAGAAAACCTGGAAAGACGTACCCGTTGTTCGTGAATTTCCTAAAGTTTTTCCCAATGATTTACCAGGTTTACCCCCTACTCGTGATGTTGAATTCCATATTGATTTAATTCCCAGTGCTACTCCTGTTGCTAAAGCTCCCTATCGCCTCGCACCATCCGAAATGCGTGAGCTATCTAGCCAACTTCAAGAGTTACTTGACAAAGGTTTCATACGCCCGAACACTTCACCTTGGGGCGTACCCGTTCTTTTTGTGAAGAAGAAAGATCAGACGTCCGAATGTGCATCAATTATCGTGAACTTAATAAGCTTACGATAAAGAACTGTTACCCTCTCCCCTAATCGATGATTTATTTGATCAGCTTCAAGATGCTACTTGTTTTTCCAAGATCGATCTACGTTCCGTTTATCATCAGTTACGCGTGCTAGAGGAAGATATTCTGAAAACCGCTTTTCGTACTCGTTATGGCCATTTCGAATTCGTGTCATGCCTTTTGGTCTCACAAATGCACCCGCGATCTTCATGGATTTGATGAACCGTGTGTGTAAAGCCTTCTTGGATCGTTTCGTCATTGTGTTTACCGATGACATCCTTATCTACTCGAAGTCTAGAGACGAACACACGCGCCACCTCCTTTTAGTCCTCGAACTTCTCCAAGGTAATCAACTTTATGCTAAGTTCTCAAACTGTGAATTCTGGCTCGAAGAAGTCCAATTTCTCGGCCACATTGTTAATAATCAAGGAATTCACGTCGACCCTGCAAAGATTGAAGCTGTAAAGAGTTGGATTATGCTAAAGAATGCATCCAAAATCTGGTATTTTCTTGGATTGGCGGGCTACTACCGTCAATTCATCGCCGACTTTTCTAAAATCGCCTTTCCGCATACTGCATTAACTCATAAGGACAAAGCTTTTATTTGGGATTCCAAACAAGAGGAATCCTTTCAAATTCTCAAGCGTATGCTATGCAATGTTTCTGTCTCGCTCTACCCGACGGAAACGATGATTTCGTTGTTTACTGTGATGCCTCTAATCTTGGTCTTGGTTGTGTTCTTATGCAACGAGACAAGGTTATCGCGTATGCATCTCGAAAACTCAAGATCCACGAGAAGAACTATACAACCCACGATCTCGAACTAGGTGCAGTTGTTTTTGCATTGAAGATATGGCGACACTACCTTTACGGGTACTAAGTGTACGGTCTTCACCGACCATAAGAGCTTACAACATATCTTTAATAAAAAAGAACTGAATTTGCGCTGACGCAGATGGGTTGAACTTCTCAAAGATTACGATTGTGAGATACGTTACCATCCCGGCAAAGCAAACGTCGTAGCCGATGCTCTCAGTCGATGAAGCTATGTGTATAGTGTTCGTGACTCTCAAGCTTTGAATGATCTCGAAATTATGATTCGCTCCACCCAGTTTGCTTATTTTAACGAGAATACCCTCCAAGAAGAAATGAATTGTGGTGCTGAAACTCAGCTCGTAGTTAAACCCAATGGCATTTATTACTACCTCGATCGTATTTGGATTCCTAGCCGTGATAATCTCCGAGAATTGCTAATGACCGAAGCTCATAAATCCCGATACTCCATTCATCCCGGAACCGACAAAATGTACCAGGACCTTAGTCCTAGGTATTGGTGGTCGGGCATGAAAAAGGATATTGTCGTATACGTCTCAAAGTGCTTAACTTGTTCGAAAGTTAAAGCCGAACATCAAAGGCCCTCTGATTTACTCGAACAACCCGAAATCCCGATATGGAAGTGGGAGAGCATAGCCATGGACTTCATTACGAAACTCCCTCGCACCTCCTCTGGTCACGATAGCATTTGGGTTATCGTCGATCGTCTTACTAACTTTGCGCATTTTATTGCTATATGAGAAGACATTAAGGTAGAACGATTAGCACGAATCTATACCGACAAAGTCATTTGTCGACACGGGACGCCTCCTGACATCATCTCTGACCGCGATGGTCGCTTTACCTCACATCTCTGGGAGACTTTCCAATCTGCTCTCGGTACTACGCTTAATCTCAGTACCGCTTTCCATCCTCAAACCGACGGTCAGACTGAGCGCACGATCCGCACCCTCGAAGACATGCTTTGTGCGTGCATTATAGATTTTGGTGGCAATTGGGATACGCATGTACCTTTAATAGAATTTTCGTACAATAATAGTTATCCTACTAGTATTCAAATGGCTCCTTTTGAGGCACTGTATGGAAGAAAATGTCGATCGCCTATTGTATGACACGAGATCGAAGAAGCACAAATCATCGGTCCCTAGTTAATCCAAGAAACGACAGACAAAATCCTCCAAATCAGAGACAATCTCTTAAAAGCTCGGAGTCTTCAAAAGAGTTATGCCGATAAACGCCGCAAGCCCCTACAGTTCGAAGTGGGAGATCACGTTCTCTTAAAGGTTGCACCTTGGAAAGGAGTGATCCGCTTCGAAAGAAAGGCAAACTAGCGCCACGATACGTGGGTCCTTTTAAGATTCTTGAAAGAATCGGCAAAGTGGCCTATCGCCTCGAACTACCGGCAGAACTTAACAACATCCATCCGACTTTCCACGTCTCGAACCTCAAGAAATGCCTAGCCGAAGAGAATCTCCATGTACCTCTCGAGGATTTGCAAATCAACGAGACTCTTCACTTTGTGGAAAAGCCAGTAGAAATCATGAACCGAGAGACCAAGAAACCTCGACGCTCTCGCATTCCTATTGTGAAAGTCCAATGGGAAGGCAAACGCGTTGCCGAATTCACTTGGGAATTGGAAAGTGATATGAAAGCTTAATATCCACATCTCTTTGTTACGGACACTACTTAAATTTCGGGACGAAATTTCCTAAAGTAGGGGAGACTGTAACAACTCGTAAATTCGTTGTTATCTTTTTCCTTTTATTTCCGTTGTATCTTTCATTGTAATTCCGGGATTTGATTATGATAAGTTTATGTAAAAGGAATTATCTTTTGTCACAACTATATCACATTTAATCGCTTATTAATTGCTAATTCAACGCAATCACAAGTAGTTGTTTAATAAACACTTGTGCCATTGCATCGCTTATCTCATCGCATCGCAAAACGCAGTTAATTATGTGGAATTATGTTTTATATGTGTTATATTTGTTATGTCGTGGTTTATTATCTCTAAAACTCTCGCACGCTCACGTAACCCGCTCTCTCTATTCTATGGTAATATAACGCTTAACGCTTCGCTAAAACGCTTAATATAACTATCTAATACGAACTGAATTGCCAAACGAACCCTTAACGCGAAAATATCGAACAAAACTTAGCCAATAAGCCAAATTACGGCTGAACTTGGTAACACCAAGTTCGCCCAAACTTGCTCAGGCTATCAGAACTCAGCTTATAAGCCAAGTTCGCCCAAACTGGCTTCCAAATCAAGGAAAATCATCAAGTTCGCCCGAACTTGATCATTTCAAGCTCTTTCTCACCTCACCTATAAATACCCAACACCTCCATTCGTGCACTCCTTGCTGCAAGTTCGCCCGAAACCTCACGAAACCTAAAACCCTTGATTTCCAAGTAAGAATCAACCCGTTTTCATGCAACAACAACGTTTTACAACGATTTTGCACAATTTTACCTTCGATTTCACAAAAACTCTTCTGTTTATGAAAATCTGCATCTTTTTCTACAAAACTTCTATTTTCCACTTAGATCTAAGTAATAGCCTTTTTAAACATCGATTTTCACACAAATTCGGACTAATGACGTATGTTTCGTTCACTTTGAAGTGGAACGAGGCGTTGTCAAGCAAGATCTCAGATCCAGAAGTACAAGGATGAAATCGTCACTTTGCACAAACTGGACTAACCCGTACGAACCATCAAGTTCGCCCGGATTAGTCCGAGTTTCTGTAAAATGGCTAAAACTCGCTCCAAAAGACCTCTCCAGCCTAGGCTTTGCTCAGTAGCTTAAGGTTGGAGGGATGGACACTCGATTTTCTCAGCAAACGACGTGAAAAGGCACGAATTTGATGCCAAAACATTCAAGTTCGCCCGAACTTGATCAATTTTTGACAGAAAACATACAGGTTCGCCCGAACTTGTACTCATTCCAAGGATCAGGACAAGTTCGCCCAAACTTGTACTCCTCCAAGGGATAACAACACAAGTTCGCCGGAACTTGTACCCCAAGGTACAAGTTCGCCCGAACTTGTCTACTGTTCCTTCAACCGTTAACTATTTCAGCATTTCGAAGACTGATGCACTTTTGTTCACTTACAGGCTAATCCGGCGCTCTCCTCAACTTACATCAGATCCCGTCACCTCTCAAATCGCACCAACTATGAGTATACTTGAACCCCTTTACGCTTAAACGCACTTTTGGGTGTCACATATGTTCTATATCAAATCACATCACACAACTCAAGCTCTTATTCGCAATCAGCTATACATGACTATGCGTGAAATCTGCTGAATTGTATGTGTTACTTGATTGCTAGTACGCCACCCTTAACATGATAGCTTGCTAGAGGTTGAACCGCCACCCGGAGGCCCGGGGTTGTTAAGGCTCGCATTGTTATTTCACATATATTTTCTCTTTAGGATGTGGACTCTTGTTCGCATGCCTCGATCAATCGCGGTTTGTTGGTTTACTTGAATCTAGTACATACATAGTTCACAAATCTTACGTATGTCATGTGGTGTATGCTAAACGCTTTTATATCTATATTGTATTCAAACCTATATGCTCACCTTTACTTAATTGTATTGACGTTTTATTTTAACATATGTGGCGTGTTGATGATAATTGCTATTGATGCTTTTGGTTTAGGATTTCCTTTTGAACTCATGTAATAAATCTAGGGAAGATCGGATCGGATTTTATGTTTAAGAGATTGTTTTGATTATGTAATAATTATTTGAGGATTTTATGTGTTTGATAGTATGGGATGTTGGATGTTAAATATTGTCACTTAAATAATTGTTAAGGAATCTCTTGAGCAATCTGATTCGCCTAGTGTCACGCCCCGATATTTCCACCATCGGTTGGGGATTGTAGTTTCTTAACACGCTAATTTATGCAGATAACAAGGCTGCTATTAATATAACTAAAAATCCGGTTCAAGACTCTAAAACAAAGCATATCGAGATACCTCATCACTTTATCCTCTACTATGAGAAAGAAGTTGATACGTATTGAGAAAATCCACACTGATGAACAAAAAGCTAATTTTTATACAAAACCGTTTGTAGAACAAAGTTTCAATATCTTTTGAAAATTAAACGGGATGAAAGATTTGTCATCAGGGGGAACAAAGAGTGTGAAGCCAAGATAGATGGCGATTTGAAGTAATCCTCGTCAGTTTAGTCAAATTTTTTTCTTTAAAAAAAAAAAAAAAAAACATTGTTGATACATGATGTCTATTGTCTAGGTCTTGGATCGAGTCTGTATGTTTAAATCTTGAATTGTTAGATTTAATGATGTATTTATGTTGTATCTAACAAGTTCGGCCGAAGTTACTGTCAACTGATCAAGTTCGGCCGAACTTGATCTAGCAAAGACATACTTTGAGTGAACTTGAGTGTCTATAAATAGATAGTAATGGGTCTAGCATTGGAAGAACTTTGCGACTTCTACGGCGAAGCTCTGTCAGTTTGGATTACAAGTTGTAATACTTATGGACTTAATAAATTGACGATTAAACAGTAATTCTTGTGTATTTGGTTAACTAGTCATATTATTTCCGCTTATATGGACATTAGATACAAATTTAGGTTCCCGAGCTGAGGAGGACGGTCCTATCAAGTGGTATCACAGCTTGTTGAAAAATGTCAATTTTGAGCTAATGTGTTTGTTTCTCTGTTCGCAGAATATCAAGCTTTCATTTAACAAGTTCCATAATTCTTGTATATCGCTTAACGAGAAGATCTATCCGATGTTGTTTTTCTGAGATCTTGAAGTTTTTAGGCAGAATCCCGATAACAAAAGCGATCACAGATAAACATGTTGTGTACAGATCGCACGTTTACTTATTTTGGAACGCAACATCATATGACGAAGCGAATAAAGTAATAAAGTCTGCAGTGCGTGTCGGGAACGAAGACAAAGAACTTTTGATCACCGAAGCAGACATACGAAGGGTTTTAGAGTTCAACGATGACGTAAATAATCCAATACGCTTCGAAGAACGGATGGTAAAGGGTTGTTTCTTTCGTATGGGCTACAAAGGTCATGCTAACAAGCCAACGATGAAGAAAGGCAGTGTTCCTTTGCCTTACAAGCTACTAATTCATGCCCGTAGGAAAGCAGGGCTCGATGATATTCAAGACTACATGGTTTGCATGGTTCCAGCCTTGATTCTTAAAAGAAATACAACTTTTCAAGAGTGATATTTAATTTCATGGTGAAGAACATGGGAAAGGAAAGATTAGTGATGTATCTGAGGTTTGTGCGAATGCTGATTGATGAAAAGTTTTAGAATATTGCAAAAGATCCAATTGAGTCACATGGATGAAACAACGCTAAAGAAGTTAAAGATATATCAGAAGCAAGACTCTGCTCCTGTTGCAAAACCCGTTTTTGGAGCTATATCTGATCAACACTACGTCACACCACCAGAAAACAAATGGCAAAAAGAAGGTAGTGGTGATGAGAATGAAGAAGTTGCTCTGTTAACGAACTTCAAAGAGAAACGTGGTGACTGGTATATCAAGCGTGTGGCTTTTGTAGAAAAGCAGAAGCGGAAAAAGGCATCAAAGAAAGCTGATACTATGTTGATAGATGAACCTATTAAAAAAAACTATTCAGAACGATGTGGGTTCTAGCGTTGCGGCTATGACATCTGTGTATTTTAATCATCATACTATTCCGAAACAATTTTATATTTAATAACATTGTGTTTTATTCGAATATTTGTGTATTTACCTATGTCATTTCGTATTTTCAATCATTGTTCAAATTCGACCTTCCAAACATTTTCTACATGTGAAATCGCAAACCGTAACGTAAATTTAATCAGTTTAACGCAATGTACGCTCCAGGACAAGAGAATAAGCTTACCTTAAATAACCTTTACATAACTTAGAAATAAGTTTTGAAGGGTTCGGTATGCCAAAAACATGTTTATTCAGCTCTAAGGGCTATTTTGCAAAATCTACGAAACTATGCCAATTTGCGTATACTGCTATCCGGAACACATACGGACATCCAAAAATTTTTTTAATCATATTTTAATGATTGGAATGCAAAAATGTCGTTTGTTACGCATTTATGGTCATACACGCGTTCGTTACAATTTTTGTCGTAATTAACCGAAAACTGCGACCGTACGACCAAATGAACTGACCTCTGGAACATTTTTGGACATATTTCAAGTTCCCTGTGCTTTCTCATCTTTATGAAGCTTGAAAATGAGGTTAACGGGTGTTAGAAGTGTCTAAACGCGACAAATTAAATTCAGGGGCCTGTTCTGCCTTTTTGAGAAACTTGGTCCCTGCAGGGGTGCTTACGGACCGTAAGCATGGACCCCACACGGTCCGTAAGCCAAGCCCAGACAGCAGAAACTTTCCATCCAGCTTCCAGCTGTTTGCAACTTGTTTTGTTTGATTGTTTTTATGTTTTGGGGACCAAGTTAAGTGTTCAACAAGTCCTCAAATCAATCCCTAACACTTGTGTGGTGGAGATCATTCCTTGGAGAACACATAATCCACATGTAATGATCCTACAATCCAAGAACTCCTATAAATAGCAAGCTCCATTCCATTCATCCATTGCTCATTTCCTTTCTTTCTCATCATACACTCTAAGAGGAGTTGCTACCACTTGTTGGAGGCCTCCTGCTTGAGTTCATCTTCTTCCTAGAACACAAGTAAGTGTTCTTCCTTGGCTTGTTTAGCTATTTCAAGCTAAAAGTCAAACAGTGTTTGACTTTCAGATTTGACCATGAATTGGTCAATACAAAGTTCATTTGAACTTTGCAACGTGATCGTAATCACGATAGTTATAGTCCTTGCGACAATACCTACTGATTACCCCATTAACTAGTTGTTGTGACGAGTCAAAGTTTCGGTCAATAATGCGATAAATGCGCATTATCTGATGGCACTATTTTCGGGTATCAAAACACTTTGTTTTGATATCAAAACATTTTTAAAACTTAGGTTAGACATGTTTTAGCATGTCTAACTCGTCACTTCTAGTTTAGTGCTTATTTAGGGTCGTAAGTCAAGCGGTCTTGACAACCGCTTAGACTTTCGAACTCGACCCGTTTGGCCGATCATTAGAATCCGACCAAACATATTTTGTGGCCATAGTTGTATAGGAAATAACCTCCAGGGGTTATAACTTATGGTTACTTCATTTAAGTAGTTGTATGATATGTAGTTTATATGCCTTAGGAAAATGACCAAAATGCCCTTTTTGCGCACAAATTCAATCTAAGCATATGTAACCTAAATTTTGACACTTCAACTGATTGTGCAACATTATTAAACATGTTTAGGCATGTAAGACTTATCATAGGACTAGTTAGACCATCCGAACGCGCTTTTGCGCAAACAACATGTTAAAGTAGCTTAAACTACCTTAACGAGTCGTAACGGGTCATAAGCACTTAGGATTGCTTTCAAATCAAATATAGGATTAGTTAAACCATATCATATGAGTTCCAACACTCATTTGGTTTACAAGACCTCATTTTATCCGATCTACCGATTTAGGTTCCGATTTATTAACATAGTGATTCCATACTAGGTGCCACTTGATTCCTTGACCTTCTGAGCTTTGTTAGTTCCCTAGATCAAGGATACTTGCAATCTCAAGTGAGTACATAGTCCCCCTCTTTTACGTTTTCAAATGTTTTGGGGTGAAAGATATTGTGCCTATGATTACTTTCGTGTTTTCATGACATATTACATGCTTTGATTACTAGTACATATACTACATAACTTTTATTGCATTTGATTTACATGTTGATTTGCATAATTAACACCTTGGTTTTTCAAAGAAATTTTTGCTATGTATGTTGACCTAGCGTACATGGTTTTCCAAAACATTTTCAAAAGACATTTTTTGGACATTTTCAAGAAATGCTTACATTGCTATTTGACATTTTGGGCGTTGAACTCGACAATGATACATTCATTAACATTGATCACGCCGACCGGTAGTATGTAATGGTACCATAGGATTGACAATCCTGTTCCCGCTTCCTAGGTTTGTTTGGAAGTGACCTTAGGGAATGACAGAATCCGATGAATATTGATAAACCCTTGACCGGATAGGGGTTTATCCGACAGTCAACAAGGCTTGAATGTATTCGCCAACAACCCATAATATATGTCTTAACAATAAAGGCAAATGGTTTATAAAACTCGATATTGTTCACTCGACATTGGTTTACTCGACATTGTTTAGTCGACATTGGTTTACTCGACATTGTTTACTCGAAATTAGTTTACTTGACATTGTTTACTCGACATTTGGTTTACTTGACATTGTTTACTCGACATTGGTTTACTCGACATTGTTTACATGACATTTGTTTACATGACATTTATTTACTTGATATTTAGTTACTCGACATTGGTTTACATGACATTTATTTACTCGACATTTGAGGATTGATTTATGGTGAGTGATTTAAATAACGTGACGTATGTAATGTGATAAAAGCATGGTGGATACGCCGATGGTACTTCCTATATATAAGTGCTTATATTTCTTACATATCGTGGCGTTATCTAAATCATTTTAAACAAAATACAAGACATGACGTTTTACACAAGACAAAACTTACTTTTGGTTATCTATATAACCATATATTATTTCTTTTATATCATATTGATTTTTCATATGGTTTTTTTATAAAAGAAACTTTTTATGGTTCATGGCGACTTTTGTATTACTTTAAACATTTCTTAAAATAATCAAAGCCATGAAGCATCAACACAACACCTATGTACTCGCCGGCATTTTTTGCTGACTTTATTTTCACATATGTTTTAGGTGCAAATGTTTGATGTCAAGCTAGCTACACTTAGGGCGGACTGGGCCTTAGTGACTAAAAAAATCAGAATAATAGCTTAACTTTTGTTTTATTTCTGTTTTTTATCCAAGACAATGTAAACAATATTAATTAATGAAACTCAACTTATGTGCCATGGTTATTGAAACAATAATTTTGTTACGACACTCTTTGACGATTCCGCCACGATTTGTTGTTTTACGTGGTCGGGTGTGTGACAGCGGCTAATGTTGAAAGCCAAGGCAAAGACGATGATGTTATATCGGTAATGTCTGACAAAGATGAAGAATCATCTGAAGATTCTGTTGATGCTAGATTGAAAGCAGCACAGAAAGAAAAAGAAGAGGAACGTCTGAAAAAGATTGGTGAAGATTTATACCAACCATCTGCTGAAGAGGCTTCTAATACTGAACGTCCAAAGAAAAAGTCGAAGCGCACAAAGTCTAAAGCTGAAGGATCAAAGAAAGCTACATGTTTTCCAAGTACTTGAGGAAGAAAGAAAGCTCCAAGTCGTAGATATCTAAGCCAAAAGCCAAAGAAAGGAGTTATACAAGAACCTCCTGTTTCTAAGAAATTCCAATCATCGAAGCTGAAGTTCCAACAACAACTGTTACACAAGTTCCACCTGCTACTGTCACACAAGAACCACCATCAGTTACAGTTGAAGTTCCTGTTCAGAGTACACCCATTTCTACGCCGAAGACTGCAGAAAATGGTACTCCTCAAAAATCAAGGCAATCAACTCCTCAAAGTGCCAGAGCTAGAGAATTCAAAGATGCTTTTGGTGATATTCAAGAAAATATTACACATCTGGTCACTGCCGATAATCTTACAGGCTGGTTTGAAGATATTCCAATTGATAAGCTAGAGAAAAGACTTAACGATTTGGAAGATAAAGCCAAACAGAACGAAGTCGATAAGACAGCTCTTGAAGAGAAACTAAATCAGAGTGAAGTTGAAAATGAGATTCTGAATGATAAAGTGAAGTTTCTTGAAGATTATCGAGGCTACTTGAAAGCTATGGTCGAAAGCTTGGGTGCTGCGAATGCAAAGTTAGAAAAAGAGATTGCTGAACTTCGAACAGAGCGAGATATGAATGATAAAAGATTTGCCAGACTTCAAAAAGTTCTAACTAACAGTCTGCACATTGATTTCAAGGTTGAATATGATCGATTGGATGTTCAAGAGGCGAAAGAAAAAGCTGAGAAAGAGTTAACAGAACAGGGCAAGGGCAAAAGTGTTATCGATGGTGTCCCTATTACTTCAGAGGAGCCAGTGATAGAAAAAGTTATTGAATCTGAGAAAGCTCTTGAAACAGAAGTTGTTACTGAAGATGTTCCAGAGCAGAATGTTGAATCAATCAAAGATTCTGAAGCAGAACAGAAGTACTACGACGAGGAAGATAAAGATGAAAACGACGATGACCCTGCCGGTGACGATACTAAAGATGATTCAGATCATGAGGGTCATGATAATGATGATCAGGGGGCGTAGCTCTGAAAATTGATTCTGCGAAAGTACATACAGAGTTTGATTTCGAATCTTTGATCAACGATGAAGCTAATATGGAAGATGCACCAAGTAAAGGGGAGTCTACAGGGCAGACAGGGCCACAAGATGTTGATATTTTTGATGTTGTTATTGTTATGCATGTTACTGTTGTGCATGAAAAGCCATTGATGATAACGTTAGATCCAAGTTTAGAGGAAGGTGAGATTGCTCACACTTACACCAAAGAAGAATTGGCAAGAATGTTTGAAGTTGACATTGATTCGTTCGAGTTTGATTTCGAGGAAGAGTTGGTGAATATAAAGACATTTGAACCGAAACAGTATGAGTATAAGCGTGTAGCTGAAGCAGATGACTATGATCGAGTTATATTTGAAGATTCTGACGATGGTGAAGCTAAAAAGTACTCTAATCTGAACACTAATAAATTTCCGACGATCGAAGAGTTGATGAGTCAGATAGATGTTGATTTATTGAAACAAAAGATCGATGAAGCTGTGAAGACATGCAACATTCCGAAACGTTATACTAAAGAGCAAATTGCCGAGGCTAAGAGGTCGTGGTTTAAAGAAATACCAAAGGAAAGAAAATTCAAACGACCACTAGTGTTCTTCACACGTGATAAAGATGTTTCTCTGGGTGACATTCTGAGCTGGGGATGGATATGAGATCTTGATGTGCATGCTATTAAAAGAGAGTTTGGGGTCCAGTACTTCCGACATCTTGCAAACATAAAGACATTGCCATTCTGGGATGTTGAAGAGTTGGTACAAACAAGGAATATAAGTCTGCAAAAGAAGTTTAATGAACAAAGGCTCTGGAGGGTGATAAAGTTTGAAGCATCAAGGGGTTTTGAGTTGTGGAAGCCGTTTATCCCTAAACGAAGAGTTAAGATTAACAAGAAAATAGGAGAGAAAGATGTTACGCTAGTGATGAAGCATCCATGAGCTATGAAAAATATGCCACTGAAGCCTATCGAACAGGGATTTCATCCTTACTTTTTGTGGTGGCAAACGGATCCAGAAACATGTGAAGCAGTGATTGTGTTGCGTGCTGACGAGACATGGGATATAACGAAAGAAGCGGATCCAGAACCAATTAAACTTAGAAGGATTTTGGGGCTGTGGAGAATGATATGAATACTATAACCGACGTGGGTAGTTAATTGCTCAAAGGAAGATGTAAAGTGCTTGTTCTTCTACAAGATATGCTTCGATAAACATGAAGAAGTCCAAGCGAAGCAATACCAAGGTGTAATTAACGTTTGCTATGCACATGGTATTATTCAGGTCACATGTGGGAATCGAGGTGGAGAGAGCTTGAAAGAGAAGAGTTCTTGAAGGAAGAGAAGCGTAATGAAAAGATACATGAAAAGGGTAGGGAGGCAAGAGTTAGAAGATTCCAATTCATGAAGTGAGCACCTCCTACTGACCAAACGCCTATTCCTAAGCAAGAAAGACGTCGAAAGCTATACAAGAACTTCTTCGGAAGATGTTAGAGATTGAAGACTGATCAAGACACTATGAAAATATCCAAGGGGGAGTTTGTTGATACATGATGTCTATTGTCTAGGTCTTGGATCGAGTCTGTATGTTTAGAGCTTGAATTGTTAGATTTAATGATGTATTTATGTTGTATCTAACAAGTTCGGCCGAAGTTACTGTCAGCTGATCAAGTTCGGCCGAACTTGATCTAGCAAAGACATACTTCGAGCGAACTTGAGTGTCTATAAATATATAGTCATGGGTCTAGCATTGGAATAAGTTTGCGACTTCTATGGTGAAGCGCTGTCAGTTTGGATTTCAAGTTCTAATACTTTTGGACTTAATAAACTGACGATGAAACAGTAAATCTTGTGTATTTGGTTAACTTGTCATATAATTTCCGCTTATATGGACATTAGATACAAATTTAGGTTCCCGGGCTGAGGAGGACGGTCCTATCAAACATAGAAAAAGACAAAAGGAGTTTCCGTGTAAAATAGAGGAAATGATAGTATAACAGTGCACTATCACAACACGCTAAAGAAATGTAGTGTTAAAAAGTGTTTAAACGGTCTCACTAATGATGTGCCAGTAGACTTCTCACATTCCGTAAATTGTTTCGAGATATAAACAAAATGAAACTTCTTAATTAGTTGTTTAACATCGCTCGGATATATGGCCTTAGTACACCGAAATTTCGTTTGAGAGATTGTCGGATTCTAAGATACCAGGTCTTTATAACTAGTTGATATTTGGGGTATTACACAAGTTCTTCTAATTTTGCGTAAGCAATGGCCTAGAACTTGTAGAATACTTTGCTTTAAAAACCCTAAACTGCATCAACATTGAAAGTATCAAAAGATCTGACAGTTGCAGTCAAAAGATTCCAAAATATGGAACACCACTTTTAGGTCGAGCCTTCATCTCTTTGTCTATACGGTGGTACTTACCTAAGCTCTCAAGGCCTCGCATAATCTAGATACAGATATCAATTAGGTATATTCTCCTGTAAGATGAAATCCAGGGAATCTTGATACGGTAGTATATTCTGAGGTGGGGAACACTATTAAGTCAAGTTCTAAGATATCTAATTACTGTATCTTGAAACAATTGAACTTTGTGTAGAGGTTTAAGAGGACAAACATACTAAAAATCTAACTGAACTTGTTTAAGACTTAAAGTTTAAACAGATCAATGGTGTTAGTGACAAGTCACAAAAACTGATATGATCCTCTTACACAACTCAGAAAAATATGTGTGTAAATATGTTTGTACATAGCTATTTCATTTCAGAAACCAAAAAGATTTTCAGTGTGTTTTAACATAAACTTTGGAAAACCCAAAAAGATTTATTTCGTCTTATTTTCGACTGCTGGTGATGGAATGCTGATCTTCAAAATCCAAAGTTGTTGAACAAAATCTGGAGAACAATGGGTTAGGAGCTAATTTGAAATGAGAAATGTTTTTAAAAGAATAAAAGTTCATTAATTTGAATTTAACATTGACAGAAAAACATCAGTTTGTTCATAAAGTATTTAACCATGGGCATTAACTTGAACTTGGTAGACGAATCAGGTAACCCGGGTTATTAACTTAGACTTGGTTAACTAGGTGAGTTGTTAAAACTGGTAAAATGTTTAAAATTTGAAAAAGTTGGGAAGTTGGAATTTCATGCAAATGAACACATCGGCACGAAGGTAACTCCTTCGCACGGATGTAAGTACATCCATATGAAAACACTCATGTGACATTTGTGTACTTTAATCATCATACGTTCCGAAACAATTTCATATTTAATAACATTGTGTTTTATTCCAATATTTTTGTATTTACTTATGGCATTTCGTATTTTCAATCCTTGTTCAAATTTGACTTTCTCCAAACATTTTCTAGAAGTGAAATCGCGAACCGTTACGCAAACGTAACCCATTTAATGCGATGTCCACTCGGAACAATGTCACAAGCTAAACATACCTTAAATATCCTTTACATAACTTAGAAATAAGTTTTGAAGGGTTCGGTATGGAAAACATGTTTATTCAGCTCTAGGGGCTAATTTGCAAAATCTGCGAAACTATGCCAATTTGCGTATTTCACTATCCGGAACATGTACGGACATCCAAAGAATTTTTTAATCATTAAAATATCATATTTTAGTGATTGGAATGCAAAAATGCCATTCGTTACGCAATTACGGTCATTTGCGCGTTCGTTATGATTTTCTTCATAATTAACCGAAAACTGCAACCGTACGACCGAACGAACCGAAATCCAAAACATTTCCGAGCATTTTTCAAGTTCCCTATGCTTTTTCATCTTTATGAAGCTTGAAAATGAGGTTAACGGGTGTTAGAAGTGCCAAAACGCGTCGAAAAACAAGTTTAAAGGCTGCAGGGACCAAAACTGCAACTTTTGCAAACTTCAGCCCCTCACAAGGCTTACGGACCGTAAGCCATGGCCATACGGTCTGTAAGGCATGCTCAGAGCCAGAATTATTAGCAGCCCCTTGTTTTTATTCTTGGAGGCCAAGTTGTGTGGTCACCAAGGCTTTAATTCCTAACCTAACAAGTGTATGGTGTAGATTATTCCTTGCTCACCACACAAAACACTTGGCATGATCCAATGGTTCAAGAATTCCTATAAATACCCATGATCATCTTCACTCCAATTTGCTCATTTTTTTTCCATCTTCATCTTTGCTCAAAATTGGAGGCTAACATTATTTTGGAGGCTTCCTACTGAGCATTCTTGGATCCTAGAACACAAGTAAGTGTTTCTTCCTAGTCTCGTTTAGTTATTTTTAGCTATTTCAAGCTAAAAGTCAACAACGTTTGACTTTCAGCTTTGACCATGAATTGGTCAAGAAAAAGTTCATTTGAACTTTGCAACGTGATCGTAATCACGATGGTTATAGTCCTTGCGACTATACCTACTGATTACCACGTTGACTAGTTGTAGTGACGAGTCAAAGTTTCGGTCAATAATGCGATAATGCGCATTATCCGACGGAACTATTTCGGGTATCAAAACACTTTGTTTTGATATCAAAACATTTTAAAACTTAGGTAGACATGTTTTGGCGTGTCTAACTCGTCACTTCTAGTTTAGTGCTTATTTAGGGTCGTAAGTCAAGCGGTCTTGACAACCGCTTAGACTTTCGAACCCGACCCATTTGGTCGATTATTAGGATCCGACCAAACATATTTTGTGGCCATAGTTGTATAGAGAATAACCTCCAGGGGTTATACCTTATGGTTACTTCGTTTAGTTAGTTGTATGATAGGTAGTTTATATGCCTTAGGAAAATGACCAAATTTTGACACTTAAACTGATTGTGCAACATTATTAAACATGTTTACGCATATAAGACTTATCATAGGACTAGTTAGACCATCCGAACGCGCTTTTGCGCAAACGACACGTTAAATTGGCGTAAACTACCTTAACGAGTCGTAACGGGTCATAAGCACTTAGGATTGCTTTCAAATCAGAACGTAGGCCTTGTTAAACCATATCATACGAGTTCCAACACTCATTTGGTTTATAAGACCTCATTTTATCCGATCTCCCGATTTAGGTTCCGATTTATTAACATAGTGATTCCATACTAGGTGCCACTTGATTCCTTGACTTTCCGAGCTTTGTTAGTTCACTAGATCAAGGACACTTGCAATCTCAAGTCAGTACATAGTCCCCTCTTTTACTTTTGCAAATATTTGGGGGTGAAACACATGTGCCTACTTGTTACTTTATTGATTTCATGCTTTTATGACATATACTTGCTATGTTCATCTAGTATATATATAGTACATGATTTCAATTATGTTTTGCTATGTATGTTGACTTGAGCATGCTAGCACATTGATCTATGAATTACTTTTGCGGCGTATGTTGACTTAGCATATGAGCACATTTATTTTACATTACATTTTGCTATGTATGTTGACCGAGCATGCTAGCACATTGATTTCATGGACATTTCTACTACGTATGTTTACTTAGCATACTTAGTACATGGTTTTTACATGACATGCTTACATTGGTTGTGACATTTGGTATGTTTAACGGGACAAGAATACATTCATTAACATTGATCACGCCGCTCGGTAGTATGTAATGGTACCATAGGACTTGACGAATCCCGTTCTCCGCTTCCTAGGTTTGTTTGGAAGTGGGGAATGACAGAATCCAAAAACATTTTTGATAAACCTTTGACTTGTTAAGGGTTTATCCGACAGTCTCAAGGCTTGAATGTATGCGATAAACATTACTACATAAGTGTTCATACCAAATAAAGCATTGGTTTTGCAAAACATGACTTTTGATTTAAACTTTGGTTTATTCAAGACATTGTTTTGTACATGACAACTGGTTATACAAGACATTTGGTTATACATGACATATTACATATGGTTTGAGTAAAGACTTTTTCTTTACTTGCCATACAAGACATTTGTCATACACGACATGGTCTTTACCTAACAGTGTGACATATTACATTGTTTACACATGGCATTTGACATTTATTTTAAACTAGACAATTTTTCGTTGGTTGGTTTATTGTGGATGATTTAAATAACGAGATGTGTGTAATATGATAAAACATTGTGGATACGCTACTGGTACTTCCTATATATAAGTGCTTTCATGATATTACATATCGTAGCGTTATTTAAACCACTTCGACAAAGAGAAAGACATGACACATTTGGTACAGATAACATATAGTTTACACAAGACATTGTTTTACACATGGCATATTTTATACAATTCAATTTCATTTGGTTAATTATTTAACCATATATCCTTCTTTTATATCATTTGATTTTCATATTGATTTTCATATGATTTTATAAAAGAAAACATTTATAAGGTTCATGACTACTTTTCGTTAAACTATTATTTTAACTTCAAGTCATGAATCCTCATCAACAAAACCTATGTAACTCACAGGCATTTTTATGCTGGCGTACCTATTTTCACATGGGTTTCAGGAGCTAATAACTGAGGTTGATCATGCTACACTTAGGCGGACTTGGGCTTTAGTGACTTAAAATTTAGCAAGACAAATAAATTTATGTTATGTTTCCGTTAAATTCCTGACAATGTAAACAATTTGAATCAATAATACAAAACTTTAATTACCATGGTTGTTGAAACAATTGTTCTGTCACTCCACTCCCCGACGTTTCTGCCGCGGTTTGTTGTTTTATGCGGTCGGGGTGTGACAACTCACATCCGCATGAAAGTACATACCTTCACACGGATGTAATACAGTTCCCTATATAAGTTCATTCGTACGAATGAAACCTCATTCGCACAAAAGCTTCCTCCGCACCAAAAAGTTTGATTTGAAAGAAATTGTTTCTAAGTGTTTTCCATGTGCTACCAAAGTTTAGATTGAGGTGTTGAGTAGCAAAACTTCATCAATGGGAAAGGTAGATTAGACTTAAATCTTGGACAAATTGGACAAAATCAAACTTTCGGACGTAAAATGACAAGAACTTAAATCCAGGATAATTGAATGGACAAAATATAAAATTGAACACATAATTGTGATAATCGGCAATATCAGTATATCATAGAACTTTCAATTTGGTCAAAATTTGTAAAAATCAAAAGGATTGAAAAACTAGTTTGGAACGAAGGAGTTACATCTGTATGAAAGTAACTCATTCACACGAATGTAGTACGTTTGCAAGGAAGTAACACGTTTGCATCAAAAGTTGGTTACCTCTGCACGGAAATAATTGTTTTGTACTTTTAAATGTTCTTTATCACGGAGGTAGACATCCATTCCAAGAGATGTTTACATTTTGGTACATCCGCACCAAATTCATCAAGTGTTGAAAATTTTTCTAAGTGTTGGATTTTGTTGATTCTGCAGACAAAAGCGATGAATTTTGATCTTAATCACAACATTTGTTGTGTGTTAGTTGAAACTTTACCTAAGATGAATCATTCAAGCCTATACTGGAATTATTTGATCGTGCTCGGATAAAGAAAGTTGTCACTGATCAACATAAGGCTTATAAATCACATGTAGAGAGATTCTGGAAACATGCGAAGTTTGTTGTTGATCCACCGGCTATTCATTCGGTTGTTATGATCAGAGATGAAGATAAAGAGGTCATCATTACTGAGGATCTTATCCGAAGAGTGTTAGCATTTGGGGATAAATCTGATGATCCAACTGGATATCCTGAAAGAATGGTGAAAGGATGTTTCTTCTGAACGGGTTATACAGGGCATGTGAATGAGACAAACTTTTCAAAAGCTAATATTTCTCGGCCATATAAATTCTTGATGCATACGGTAATTCAAGCTTTGGGGCACAGGAAGGGAGGATATGATGTTGCTGTTGACTATATAATGTGTATGATTGTTGCCATCACACTGAATCTTCCATACAATTTCTCTTATTTGATTTTGAGCAAATGAAAGGAAATTTGGTATCGGATTGATGGTTAATGTATCCTTAGGTTTGTACAGATGTTATTAGATGATCTTCATCCAAATCAAGAAAAGAGGGAGTTTGATTTGCTGTCGTTGGAATATATGACAAATCTGTCATTGGACCAAATTCAACAATACAAGAATCAAGCAGAGAAAGATGTTCCTAAGTTTAAAAAGTGGATTGGTTTCTTGGAAACAAAGATTATATTGCACCGCCTAAAGGCAAATGGAGAAAAGATGAGAGCAATTCTAAAAACGAAGAAAAACAGTTAGAAGGTTTTGTAGCAAAGAGAAGTAAGTGGTTTGAAAAAGATTATTCTAAGAAAAGAAGGGCAAAGAAGCAGACAACAGAGAAGCAGACAGCAAGAAAAAGAACTCCACAGACTATGCTTTGTGATGAAAGTGAAGATGATATGATTTTTTCCACGTCTGATAGAGAAACGGCTGAGAAAAAAGCTGCTGATACTTTTGAAACGGTAAAAAACATTGAGAATGAAACGTTTGGAGATTTGGGTGATGAGGCAGATGATAATGAAATTGAAAGTGAAGAGATAGATATGTATAATGTAAATAAATATAAAAAATCGCATGATCCAAGAGCTAAATTTGAGAAGAGGAGTAAAAGAAAGAAAAGATCAATTGATAGTGATGATGAACCGTATATTCCTTCAGATACAGATCAACCAGTTAAGAAAGTAGCAAAAAGACAAAAGAGTAAAGTTTCTATGACTGTGAAGGAGACTGGTTCACCATTGACAAAGAAAGCTAGAAAGAGAACTGAAGATCTTGTTAAAGAAACAACAACTATTGGAGCTGAACCAGTAGTTACTGAGAAAAATGCACCTTCTGTGGAAGCTGAAGTTGAACATGTTATTCCAATTTAAATTCCAATGACTTCACAGCAAGCTTCTACAACACCAATTCCACCAATCTCTCCACAACCTCGAGTACAACCTCAAGCACAACAACAATCTTCTCAACGTAAACAATCTCATCCTGCTGGTCCTTCGCTCAGAGATACTGGATTTATATTTGATGATGATCTTCAATTTCGAAACATTGATATGATGAATTTGGTTTCTCGATGATCCTAATGATAAGAGAATAAAACAGTTGGAAGGAAAGGTAAAGAAGTTGGAAAGTGAAGCTAAGCATATTGAAGCTGTTATAGAAAGTCTTGTTTCTGAGAACGAACGATTAAGAAAGAAATTGATTGATTTGGAAGTTGACAAGAATCAGAATTTGATCAGATTAATTTTGTAGAAGGTGTTAGAAAAAAGAATGGGGATTGATTTTGAAGCAGAATTTAATCAGATTGAAATAGAAGAGGTTGAAGCGAGAGCTGCTGAAAGAGCACGAAAAGCTGCTACAAAATCAGAGGTTACTAGTACTGATAAAGGCAAAGGAAAGATTGATGCTATTCCAGAGATTGTGCCTGAGCCTGGAAAAGAAAAATCACTTGAACTAGAAAAAGAAAAAACACCTAAACCTGAGAAAGAAAAATCACCAGAGCCTAAAATGAAAAGTATCCTGAAACAGTGATCACAACAGAGACTGAATCGATTGATGTCACTAAGTTTGTTATGATTAAAAGTGTATTTGACATCGAAGAGGAAAAAGAATATGACAAGGAATTGGATATCAAAGGGTCAGAACATGGTGATGATGATGATAAAGGAGATGATGATGATAATCAGGGTGGTACTGCACTAGTGGTGTATGAGGGGAAAATGTCTGAAGTTGATGATCAAAATGAGAATATGAATGATAATGAGAATGAAGAGGGATCTGACTAATAGGGGGTGACGTGAGCGAGGGTGTATATAATTTTAAATATATTTTAGGTACTTTTCACCCATTTATTTAAGCTTTAAATTTATAAAACACGATCTAACACTATTGGCCCCGCTTGCGGTGTGCACATATAATGTATATATGTGTGGGCGCTCGGGAGGCAAAAGTGAAATGGTACTAACTTTAACGTTATTTTACTAATTTCGTGAAAATAACGTTAAAAGAGGCGAATGGTTAATCATGCATCATATGGTGGCGTTGATAGCTGAAAGACATGGGGGGTACCAGCACCAATCGGTTTTTGTCCCGATTGTTTGAGTGTTATGTGCCTTAGGTCTAAGGCTTGATACAAAACTACAATCGAGTTGGGGGTCTCACTGGAAGCAACCTCTCTATTCCTTCGGGGTAGAGGTAAGGCTGTCTACATCTACCCTTCTCAGACCCTACCTTAGCTTTGCTATTGGTGGGATTTACTAAGTATGATGATGATGATGATGATGATGATGATGATGATGATGATGATGATGATGATGATGATGATCTAACACTATCACTCTCTACTTCACGCTAGGGCAAGTGCACCCATTGTTGACGTAGTATAGTGATGGTAGATACCGAGGTCGTTCAAGGACACAAGAGCTTTTAATACCAGAATATTTTCGACGTATAATCTAATCAATTTTTTATGAAAGGTTTTTATTAACTAAAAATAAAGAAATAATTAAAGTAATAAAAGAAACAAATAGACAAGATAGAGTCACTTGGTTCCGACTCATTATTTACGTATCCTTTGATGATTTCCACGCTTTGGGTTTTTTAAGAGATTATCTTAGTTAAAGTGGCATGTCCCACTTTTTCAGGCAACCCTACCCTCAGCCATATTGGTCTGAGTCAGTAGGGATACAGTCCCGCAAGGCCGGAATATTGAAAGATAATTAAGTAAGTTATTAATGCAAAATGTGACATGTCCCTCTTTTGGAGGCAATGCTACCCTCGGCCATATTGGTCTAAGTGAGAAGGGATACAGTCCCACAAGGCCGGTTTAAAGTTTTAATAGTAGTTTATTTATAAGGGATTCAATTCGTTCTTACTTCCCCCGATTTGATGCTATCTACCTCAAGGGAAGTCCTAATAAACTTGAACCAATTCCTCGCAGGATCTATACACTGAACGAGGCAAGAACTTACTCATACCACCCTTCTAACCCCCTTTCAGGCAGTTAATGCGCTTTATATAGACCGTAAAGACACGAATGAGTAAATAAATGAAACATGAAGGATGATAGAATAAAATTCACTTTCAATATAAAAAACTAGTTTGTTAGGATCTGAGTTTGAATTACTTGTAGTTTTTGTTTCAAAAATGGAAAATGATTTAGTTTTAAAAGAGATTTGCAGACTGCTATACTATATATATAATAAAGTGCTTCTGAATTCATCTTATCTTTTAATAATAATCATCATCATGCTTTCAAGTTGGTAAACTTGCATGTGATTCACAAACTCCCCCTCAGCCTTTGCAATTGAAGTTTGGTAGTAAGTAAATGTAGAGAAGATGATATGCGAAAGTTGATTTTTTGATAGACAAGTTAAATGGTTACACAAGTTACCTATTTATACTAAACCGTCTAACCACTGAGCATCTTTGATGACGTCAGGGTTGATACTGATAGGAAACAGTATGTAACTAACTACAAACACTGCTAATACTAACCATCAGTGCTTAGCACTGTTACATTGATTATCTATCTAATGCCTAAGCTCAGATCTCTATCCTATGATCCGTGTAACTCTGGCAGACCTTTGCAACTTTGTGAAGTCAGATGATAGGAGAGCAGTCTTTAGGGAAAGCAGTGTATGTACAACAGAGGTTGTAACCTCTGATAGTTTAACCAAAGCTCGGATAGTGTTATTTGACTCTTTATCATCTGTTCCTTTCATAGGGTTCAATCCCAACAATCTCCCCCTGGAACAGATGCCAAAAACACTTTATTCTTGGTCTTTATTCCTCAGGAAGAATTCTCTTATTTGACCTTTGAATTGAAGTTCAAAGTTAAGAGATTGTATGTCATCAGCATCCTTCTCCAGCTCTAAACATAATAATTCTTGGAAGTCTTCTACTGTAAGCCCATAAGCAGCGTCCATGGATAGTTTAGTAGCATTACCATCAGACTTGAGCAGTGTCAATTCATGGGTGTCTTTGTCGACCTTCCACTTTAGAATTTTTGGGTCTGAAGGTTTTCTTGAAGGAGCTTTTATTGCTGAGGATTGAGAGGGAGCTATTTGTGATAATTCTTTAGCCAGCTTGGCACTTAAATCGTCGGTTGGATAATCAATCATGTTCTGTATACCTTCTTTGATGAATGTATCCTCAAACTCTTTGTCAGTCTTTACAGACATCTCCCTTGCCTTTTTCTGTGTAACAGGGCAAGTGTGGAATGGGCAGATGTTGTGCTGGACTTTTTGGAGAGTTGGGCTTTGAGAATAGCATCTTCTTTTGAATAGTCAGGTTTAGGAGGCATGGATGGATCCTTTTTCCTCCTTTCTTCCAACTTTTTGTAAGTGTCTATCACCCTGACCTCACCCCATCTCATCACTTGGTTATTTGAACCATAATTATTCTGAATTAGTTCATTCTTCATTCTCTTCAACTTCAAGGCTCTTTCAGTCATATATTTCTTGTATAAATCCCAGATGGGAGGAGTTGGCTTTTTGAGAGGGTCTTTCAACATTTCTTGCATTCTGTTGATTTCATCTCTTAGCTCATCTATGCTCCAATCCCTGAACTGTGCCCTTGTTGCCTTATATATCTTCTTCTCCATGATATACTCAATGAGTTCACTTTTGAGCAGCTTATCTTCCCTTTCTGACAACTGGTTGCTTAGGTTCTTGACAAAGTTTTGTAAAATGTTGGCTTTACTTAGTTGAAAGGACATGCAATCTGTATTTCTCTATCACCTTTACCAGTTGTTTCTCTTTTGGCAATATCCTCTGCTTGCTTTCGTTTCAATTCCAGATAATCATCAACATTTGCAGGTCTTGGATAGCCATCAAGGGATAGGATTGTTCTTTTGTCAGGGTCATCCTCTGAAAAGAAACTTAGGATCTCTTCCCTGACTACTGGTAAATCAAGAGGATACAGCTTTGTTGCAGGAGTAACTTCAAGAGTTGAAGATGTTGTAGGAACTAATGTGGAGGTCACTGCTTTTGATGATAGTGGAAGAGGTGCAGGAATCTTATCATCATTTATCACTTTTGTGATCTTTCTCCTTTTAAACCTTAAAGTGGGTGATGGTGGTTGTGGGATCTTAGGTGGTGTGGATAATGGATGAGTTGATGTGGGAAATGTGATCATGGCAGTGGATAGAGTTGCATCTATTGCAACCTCTGCTGTATCAACAGATGTTGACACAACAGGTGTTGTAACATCTGCTTGTGTGGATGTGGGTTGTGGTTTTGAAGATGTGATAGGTTTTTGAGAGGCAGAAGTTTTAATGGTTTGATTGGTTGCAGGCTTAGTTTTAGGAGGTGTGGATGTTGGTTGCCTGGCTTTTCTAGCAGGTATCCTCTTTGATGAAGTATCAACCTCTCCTTTTTTTTGTTGTTCAATCTTTTTCTCAACCAACACTCTGCTCTCCTTGATCACTGTCTTCTTGTGACTAGCCCTTGCCTTGGCCACAATTTCATCAGTTAAAATCTATCTTCTTTGAACCATCAGGCCTTGGAATATTTAAGGTAGGTCTGGCCTTATCATCATCTATTTTCAGCTTTTTGTTTCCCAAAGGTTTCTCCCCCTTTTTGGCTTCATCTGTTGTAACAAAGATAACCGTTGGAGCGCGTGGCCAGTGGTTGTGAGTAGGTAAGCTTTGATGGCTTTAATGTCTACTGCAGTGTCTTGATACCTTGATTCAACCATGTATCTAACATCATTCATCTGGTGCTTGTGTTGTAGATCCAAATAATGTTGTTGATGTTGAAACAGAGGGTTAAGAGCTTCTTTGAGATCAGCAGTGGATAGAACAGAGGGTTGACTTTTTGTAGCCATCATCTGCTTCAGTAAACTTTTAATTTCATCAACAGATTTTTCTATCTTTATCACTCTCTCCGTCAAATCCTGGTATTTTAGCTCATCACCTAATTTAATAGGATCATCTGAACTCCTACCTGAAGTGGTAGTTGTAGCTATGGTATCATTAGCAGTGGTTTTAGTACCAGCTTCAACCATAGATGCCCCTTTGTCTTGGAACTGGGGACTTCCCACAACAGAGGTAACAGTTATTGCCTCAATAGTGGTTGCCTTCAACCAAGTCTTAGTAATGAAACCACTGTCCAACCGAGAACTTGGGAGTTCAGCAATTGTAGTGGCTGCTTGAGTTGAACTATCACTAAGGGTTACATGTAACCCAAGGGATTTAGCCTCTTCATGTGCTGATGGGCTAGCAATGAATAAAGAGTCAGACCCAGCCTCTTGATGAAGTATATTCTCAGTAATAGGTTGTTGAGAAGTGTTGGTTTGTGTCTGGTCTAATTCAATTGCATTCAGCAATGGTAACATAGTAGGTGGAAGTGTGGTCATTGGTGAAGGTGGTTGTGTAGAAAGCGACAGTGCCTTGGGAGAGGGGCTGTGGAAGATAGAACCAAGTTGATCCAGAGCTTCATAATTTGGCGTCCCTGTGTCTACAACCTTTTCCTTTTGTGAGGAAGAAGGAGGAGTTTCAAAGCCGGTTGGAGATCTTTGAACCATCTGCTGTGAAGAAGTAGCAGCAGTGGTTTGTGATTTTGGTGCTGTCACTGGATTAACCTCTGGGATCTCATCTTCCAGAGGACCATTTTTGGGTTTGGTGGGCTTCAGAGCAGCAGTGGTAAGTGTTTTGTTTTCTTTTTGAGGATTTTTGGTGTGGGCTTCAGAGCAGCGGTTGTGGTGCCCTGATCACCAAGAGCAGTGGGCTCAGTAGCAGAAGGTTGAGTTTGAACATTTTGTTCAGGTAAAACTTGCTCAGCCTCCTCTACTTGTGTTTTCGCAACTTTATCTTGGTTTGTTATTTTGGTGAAGGTTTCATGAGTGAGGCAGCCTGGTTTAGTCACGGCGCCTTTTTTTTTACTTTCAGGACCTTTGATTTGATCTTGTAAGTAAATACTCAGAAATCGTGGATGAATCAAAAAAGCTTTTCTTTTTGCAATATTTTGAAAATTATTCACAAGATCATTGAACAGTATATGGGAGTATTTAAAATCTGTGTCAGTTAAAATTGCATACCCCAGATATTACATGTTCAATGGAATTTCACTGAAAGCAGTGGTTTTTGCTGAGAGACAAGTTAGAATTGTGTGAATGAAAAATTTCATCTCAGCAGGAAAGTTAGGTTTAAAGATGGTCATACCTTTCATCTGGCCTACGTAACCTCTTTCCAGAAACTCTTCTTGGATCTCATTTTGGGGAAATGACACAGGGTGTTCTATATCATTTAACTTGAAAACTTGAGAGATCGATTGGGGGCTAATTTGCGTCAACACTCCCCCTACTCTTGAGATTATTGTATAAGGAACACCAGCAGCAGTTGAGTAAACCTTAGCATTATTCCAGAAGTAATGAAGAGAATCAATGTAAATTGGGGCTTTGACCTCTAACATGTGCTTGAATTTCGACTTTTGCAAAATTCGAATCATTGGATGATAGCGAGTATTTGCGTCGTTTGCTTCAAGTATGGCGGCGTAATTATGTGGGGTTTTGATTATGAGAGTGAAGGGTGGAAGTGCTTCTGTGGATTTCTTCGAAGATTTTGATTTGGGAGCCATTGTGTTAGAGAGAAAAATTGTTTTTACATTTTTGGAATCGACACAATTTAGGGTAAACACTGGTGAGGGATAAAACAGGGTTTTTATAGGGTTTTGAAAAAGTGAACATGACATGGCATCTGATGCAAGATCTGATGGCTAACACCTGGCCACGTGTAACCTCTGATGAGAAAAGTACTGATTTTTAACACTATCAATGGATAGCTATCAGTGTTTTGAAAAAGGTCGTAAAAATGTAAGTCAGAGGGTACACTTTAACAGTGGATAAGATTTTGAAGCCTATCATAGGTTTTGAGCAAACAAATGTTATGAGCAGACTTTTTAAAGATTTATAGAGAAATTTCAATTTTAACTATTTTTAAGGATGAGTTATTGATTTTCTGAAAACATTTTAATGCTATGTACACATGGATTTACAAGAAAACTTGTTTTTAATCCATGTTTAGCATTCCAATTCTTGAGATCAAGTTTTCAAAGGTCGATGTATCCAATGCTTTGGTTAAAACATCTGCCACTGATCTGAAGTATGGACATGATGCAAAGAAATCAAACCTTTTTCATACCAATCTCTCACAAAGTGATGTCTGATGTCAATGTGCTTTGTAGTTGAATGAGATACTAGATTTTTAATGATGTTTTCAGCAGCTTGACTGTCCAATCTGAGTGGAGTTTTTAGTGCAGTTACACCAAAATCCAGCAACTGATTTTGAAGCCACAAGAGTTGAGTAGTGCAGCTAGCAGCAGCAATATACTCTGCCTCAGCAGTGGATGTTGAAATTGCAACCTGCTTTTTGCTTTGCCAAGACACTAGACAATCACCTAGGAATTGACATCCTCCTGATGTGGACTTCCTTGTAGTTTTGCACCCAGGAAAGTCATTATCTGGAAAACCTGAAAGCTCAATATTACCATTAGCTGGATACCAGATACCAAGTGTGGGAGCACCTTTTATGTATCTGAATATCCTTTTTACAACAATAAGATCAGACTTTCTAGGTAATGTCTGTGATCTGGCAAAAACATATGTTGCAAACATGATGTCTGGCCTTCATGAAGTTAGGTACAATAAAGACCCAATCATGCTTCTATAAAGAGTTTGATCAACAACGTCATCTTTACCATCAATGGTGACTAGCTTGGTGGTTGCCATGGGTGTGTTACATGGTTTACAATCATCCATATCAAACTTTTTAAGTAGTTCTTTCACATACTTGTTTTGATGGATAAATGTACCATTTTGCAATTGTTTAACTTGGAGACCAAGAAAACATTGGAGCTCACCCATTGCACTCATCTCAAACTCTGCTGCCATGAGTTTTCGAAACTCTTCACACATAGCAGTGATTGTGGATCCAAAAATGATGTCATCCACATAAATTTGGAAAAGCATCAAATCTTTTCCTTTCCATTTTAAGAATAGGGTTTTATCTATTTTACCTCTAGTAAACCCTATGGATAAGAGAAAAGTGGATAGAGTTTCATACCAGGCTCTTGGTCCTTGCTTCAAGCCATACAATGCTTTGTTGAGCTTGTAGACATGATCAGGATGGAATGCATCTTCAAAACCTGGAGGTTGACAGACATACACCTCTTCTTTGATTTTTCCATACAAAAATGCACTCTTTATATCCATTTGATACACCTTTATGTTATGGTTAGCAGCAAAAGCTAAGAACAGGCGAATAGCTTCCAACCTTGCTACAGGAGCAAAAGTTTCATCATAGTCTATACCTTCTTCCTGTCTGTAGCCTTGAACCATGAGCCTTGCTTTGTTTTTGACAACAATACCCCTTTCATCAGTTTTGTTCTTGAAGACCCACTTTGGGCTAATTGGACTTACATCTTTTGGCAGTGGCACAAGCTCCCAAACTTGTTGTCTCTTGAACTGAAGGAGTTCTTCTTGCATGGCTTCTACCCAGCTGTTGTCTTTTAGGGCCTCTTGGTACTTGACTGGTTGTGTGAGTGATAGAAAACCAGCAAAAAGACAAATATTCTGGGATTGGCTCCGTGTGAGCACCCCAGATTTGATGTTACCAATAACTTGATCTGCTGGATGGTTTTTGAGATAAATTAAATCACCTTGGTATGGAACAATAGCATTTTGAGGTGATGGCTGCAAATGTGTATCATCTGAGCTAACCTCTGCTGGTGAATTTGAAGTATCAGCCGCTGATGGAAATGGAGGTGGTGGTATTGGGGGTATAGAGGTAACATTTTGATAATTTGTTGCCCAATTGTAGGACTTTTATCAACAGATGTTTGATTTTGTGAACTGGCAAAGGTTTGAGGATCAAGCACTGTTGGCCCAGAAGTGGCAGAGTTTACACAAGAGCTTGTGGCACCTGATCCTCTGTTGGAAGAATTGACTTTTGTTTGTGGAAGCACACAGTCATATTCTTGATCTTGATCTTCTCTGGATGATTGTGGTGTACTTGCATTGTCTAGCTTGATGGAGACATCAGCAAATGTGAATTTATCTAAATCAAAAAGCTCTGCATGATTTGCTGGGATTTTCAGTGATGAAAGTTCATTGAACTTCACATTCAAAGTTTCCTCAACACACTTGGTCCTAGAGTTAAAAACTCTGTAGGCTTTAGCAGTGGTTGAGTATCCCAGAAAATAACCACAGTCAATTTTGGCTGCAAACTTAGATATAGAATCTTTTTAGTTCAAAACGAAGCATGGACAGCCAAAAACTTTAAAATAGGAAATCAGAGGTTTGATTTTATATAAAATCTCATAGGCAGTCTTTTGATGCCTGGGTTATCAAAACTCTGTTTTGGACATAGTAAGCAGTGTTACAGCCTCTGCCCAGAAGGACAGGGGTAAACCAGAGTCTGCAAGCATATTTCTTGCTGATTCAATTAAAGTTCTATTTTTCCTTTCAACCACCCCATTTTGCTCTGGAGTTCTTGGAATGCTATATTGTCTAACAATTCCATTTGACTCATAAAAAGCATCTAACTCCCTATTTTTAAACTCTGTTGCATTGTCACTCCTAAAGATTCTTACTGGAAGATCAAATTGCTTTTCTACTTGTTTAACAAAGTTTTGCAAAATGACTGCAGTTTCATCCTTAGAGTGGAGAAAGAAGGTCCATGTAAACCTAGAGAAATCATCAACTATCACTAGGCAATACCTTTTGTGTTTTAAGCTCATGATTTGCATTGGGCCAAACAAGTCCATGTGAAGCAATTGTAAACACTGGCTTGTTTTGGACTCTTCAATTGATTTGAAAGAACTTTTATGTTGTTTTCCTTTTAAGCAGAATACACAATGTTCATCACAGGAAAATTGCTTGTGAGGCAAACCTCTTACAAGACTTTTTTTGAGAGTGTGGTGATAGTTTTAAGATTTGTGTGTCCAAGTCTTCGACGCCATCATTCAGTCTCTTTGCTAGAAGCAACTGAGAATAAGCATGTTCCAGACATAGGATTATCTTTTAGCATATCTACCACATACACATTCCCACTTCTGTGTGCAGTGAGTTGTGCTTTGTTCTTAGCAATGATTTGATCAATCTTTTTAACAACCTCTGGTCCCACAATTTGACAAGTTTTCTTAGTGAAGAAGGATCCATATCCTCTGACACTCATTTGTGAGACACTTAGCAGGTTAAATTTCAGATTATCAATTAAATTCACATTTTCAAACTTGAGTTTACCAGCCAGAACCGACCCAGACCCTAAAACCTTTCCTTTTGAGTTATTACCAAAAGATATATCACCCCCCCCCCCCATGAGCCATGAAGTCCTTGAGAAGGGCTCTACATCCTGTCATGTGCCTGGAACCTCCACTATCTACATACCATAAGCTATCAAGGCAAGTAGAGGGTCCCTGCACATCAAGTAAATAGATCAGTTAAGATAGGTCTCCAAAGCCAAAATGGCTTTGGATGGGGTCACAGATGGTCCAGCCTCAAGTCTAGGACAATGGTCAGTGGTTGGATATTTTCTTGTAACATCTGCTCTTGACCATTTCCTATCAGATGATTGTATCCATAGGGATGCTTATTCACTATTTGCTTTGAAGGCTTTTTGTATCCTTCATAAGTAAGAGGAACCCTTTTATAGGCTGGTTGGCCATATCCTCTTCGAAATGAGTTTGATGGTGGGGCATTTGTCACTTGCACCTCTCCAGGAACATAGGTTTTGTTTAATGCTTTTGTAACAGATGTTTCAGTTGGTTCAAAACTCTGCTTAGATTTATTTCCAGCAGAACTTGAACCTTCTCTTTCTAGTGCTTTTGCCTTGATCTCTTTTACCTTTTGCTCATAGTTTTTGAGATAGGCACACTCTTGAGTTAAATGATTTGTTTTGTTGCAGATGGTGCATCTTGAAGAATTTTTTATAACACAAGTTTTGTTAATGTCAAAGGCTTTTAAAAGAAAACAATCTGCAGCCACATGATTTCTTTTTTCAAAAAATTCACAAAACAAGTTTTTAATCTTTGCTCTTCTTTTCCTATCAGACTTTTTATCAGCAGTGGTTGTGACCTCTGCTGGTACATCTTGGATAGGGATCACCAGTGCTTTTGGGGCTTTAATACCATCAGAGGTTTTAAATTCCATTGGCTTAAAGTTTTCTAAAATATCACATTCATCTGACCAGGTTGGTTTAAACTGATAATTTTTCAATTTCCTTATCTTTTGTTGAAACCTCTGATTTTTCCAAAACAATTTTGTTTCCAGATTTATCTATGATTTTTATTTCTTCACCAGCCAGATTTGTTGGGATAATTTCAACCAACTCAGAATCAATTTCAGCAACATTTTTCTCATTTTGGTCATAGGTTCTAAAACCTACACCAAACTTAATGTTGCTCTTGATCTGAGCATCAAGCATAATCTCAAAACCTTTACAGGACTCAACCCATTTTTCACAAGTGATTTGGGTTTCTTCTAACTCCTTTTTACAAACTTGGTATTTTTCTACCATAGTTTGGAGTTGGTCCTTAGTTATGCTTGATTCATGTCTCAGGCTACTCATTTCAGAATCTTTTCACTTAACTTTGATTTTAACTCTTTAATCAGTTTTTCAAAATTAAGTTCATCTTCTAAAATTTTGTTCCTCGGGTTTTCATTCACCTGCTTAATGTTTGCAAAAGCAATGATGCATTTGTCAGAACATAGATCTTTAAGGATCTGAGGTGATACCTTTGTAGCAGCCATGAGAGCACAATCACACTCATCTTCACACACATCAACATTCCATGGGTCAGCATGAGAGTTCTTTTCCTTATCAGCAGTATATTCCTTTTCTTCACTTGAAACCACTGTTTCATCACAAACTTGAACTTCATCAGTTTTTGACACTATCTCCACAGATTCAACACCTTCAGCAATTGTCTCTAAGGCCATTAAACAAAATTCTTGTTCAACATCATTTTTGGCCATTAAAGCAAAGTTCTCATCAGTCATATCCTCGGTCAAGCTACTCCAGTCAACATAACTTTGTGTGAAAAAGCTCTGTTGACCAACCTCTGCTGGACTAGCAGTGGTTTGAGCAAGTTGTGTGACAATGGGTGCTTGTTGTACATGCATTTGAGGATGTGATGGTGCCTGAACATATTGAATTTGTGGAGCAGTGGATTGAACATAATGCACTGGAACAGTAGTAGCAGGATGTGCAAAGTGGGCAGTGTTTTGAACATGTTGAGCAGGGGTATATAGGGAATAATGAACTGTGTTTTGTGTGTGCTGAGGTCTAAGGCCAGGATGAGTCACTATTGGTCCAGAATTTTGAGACCTACATTCTCTGGCAAAGGGTCCTAACCTATTACACTTATAACACCTGACTTTTGATTTATCCAGCCCAACCCTCAACCCCCATGCAATCCTGGGAATTTCCTACCAGCTCTCTTATAGAATTTACTAGCCCTAACACTCAATAGGGCCAGTTGGTGCAAAATATCCATTTCTTCAAGATCAGAAGGTTCAAAGTGTTGCAACTCATTCAGCTCAGAGGATAGATTATCAGAGGTTTGGCTTTCCCCACTAGCAGTGAAAGCATAGTTGGGTGCATATATTTCAGATCCAAAGTTCCCACCATAAGTAGTATCTATATAGCGATCATAACTTTGGTCCTTACTGCTGCCATATCCCTCTTCTTGGCCAAAAAGAGCCATATTACCCAATGAGTAATCATCAGTCATTTTGCCAAAATCTTGCAACTTCTTTTTTTGGTTTAACTCTCTCTCATAAGTGAGGAGTATCCCATGAAGTTGTGTCAATGACATTTCTTTAAACCCAACAGACTTTCGTGTTACATAAGCTACAGTCTCCCACTTATCTGGTAACGATCTAAGGAAACAACTATTGACAGTCGAATTAGGAAAAACCACGTTAACCACTCTAAGTTCACTGATGAGACAGCTGTAACGTTCGAACTATTGTGTTAGAGACTCTCTTTTCAAGTGACAAAACGTTTCATACTGCTGATTTAGAACTTCTCTGCTACTTTCTATCACTTCCTCAGTCCCACCGAATTGCTCTTTTTAGTGCATCCCATAACTCCATTGCACTATTACAATGGAGTAGACCAGCATAAATCTCATTGGGTAAGGCCGAAGTAACTATGCTAAAAACTTAGCATCCAATTCAATTTTCTGGAAATCCTGCTCCGAAAAGTTTTCAGGATTTTTTTTGCACTTGTTTAGTTGGATCCTCTGTGCTTGGAACCATCGGAACGTGAGGTCCATAAGCAACAGATCTCCAGCAACCGGTGTTTTGCTGAGCAAGGATATGACCCATTCGTCGTTGCCAAATGAAGTATTCATTTCTTTTGAGCATCGGCGGTTTGAATAAGGATCCAGAGTTGGCATCCTGTGTGTTTTGAGACATTTTCAGTTGATTTTACACAGATTTCTATTTTAAAAACTTTGAACGTAATAAAACTCTGTTTATCAAGCAAAAACAACCAAACTAATAGCAGAGAGCTGATCTGTTCGAATCAAATCGATTGTTAGATCGAATTTGATGAATCAAGCCCTGATACCAATTGTTAGGACCTGAGTTTGAATTACTTCCAGTTTTTGTTTCAAAAATGGAAAATGATTGAGTTTTAAAAGAGATTTGCAGCGGAAATAGATGGAAAACTGTTACTACAAGCAATGGTCGTTTGTTTTCATCATCATCATGCTTTCAAGTTGGTAAACTTGCATGTGATTCACAAACTCCCCCTCAGCCTTTGCAATTGAAGTTTGGTAGTAAGAAAATGCAGAGAAGATGATATGCGAAAGTTGATCTTTTGATAGACAAGTTAAACTGTTACACAAGTTACCTATTTATACTAAACTATCCAACCACTGAGCATCTTTGATGACGTCAGGGTTGATAGTGACAGGAAACGATATGTAACTAACTACAAACACTGCTAATACTAACTATCAGTGCTTAGCACTGTTACATTGATTATCTATCTAATAACTAAGCTCTGATCTCTATCCTCTGATCCTTGTAACTCTGGCAGACCTTTGCAACTTTGTGAAGTCAGATGATAGGAGCACAGTCTTTAGGAAAAGCAGTGTATGTACAACAGAGGTTGTAACCTCTGATAGTTTAACCAAAGCTCGGATAGTGTTATTTGACTCTGTATCATTTGTTCCTTTCATAGGTTTCAATCCCAACATAGTTATTAAAGTCATTAATACTGACCCAATTAAAAAGTTAACCAAATCTAGGAAATCAAAAGTAATACATAAATAACTCGTCTTCACCAAGTGATGTAAAATATTTGCCAAGCATGGCCTTTGTTTGACGAAAACTCTTACAATCAATCTTGGATCCCGAGACTACACACACTCTAGGATGGATGATGGATGAATATGGTGGATGATGGTGGTGTAATGGTGGTGGAGTGGTGGCAGGTAGGAGAGAGGTGGTTTGCAAAGGGATAACTTGAAATGAAACCAAACACCCCTATTGCTGGAAACAGACCCTTCACACGGTCCCATGTCCCCAGGGCACAGCCCCATGTCTTCCTTCTCATCTATCTTCATTTAATGAGAATGTCAGATCAGCCTGCTACACGGCCACGTGTGTCAACGGCACGACCCCATGGCCATTGTACTTGTTGTACTATCCCAGTATGCGCACCATGGCCCGTGTCCAAGGGACACGGCCTCGTGTCTGCTTTTGTTTGTCTTCTTCTGATCTGGAATCTTGAAGGGAAACGGCCCCGTGCCAGGCTTCTGATTTGTTGTTTTTAGTATTGGGGTGAAGCTTGAGGGTTGGTATAGTGTGTTGTCTTCCCGTCTTTTATAATTATGCTGCTTTTTGTCATTAATTTGTTCCTTTCATACATTTAAGCTCTTTTAATCCTGAAAAAGTATACAAAGAAATGCACTTTTTCCAACATTATATTAAAAAGGGTTGATTTTATACAGTATTTGATACAATTTATATGTTACATTTGACGCATATCAGGAGGAGTATGGTGATAATAAGGTAAACGTTGAAGATACTTCAGGAATCCTCACAAACATTGTTCCTTTAATGATTGTTCCTGCAAGTAACAAGAAAACTATATATCTTTGCCTCGAAGTTGAAGAGGGTGAATATGTGCACAACTATTCTAAAGAAGAGATTGCACAGATGTTCGGCATTGATGAAAACTCATTCGAGTTTGATTTTGAATAAGAACCGAGCAATATGGATATTGCAAATCCTGATGACTATGTGTTTAAATACATTCCAAAGGCTGATAATTAGAATAATGTTGTCATGGAAGATGATTCAGATGATGAAATTGCAAAATATTCTGGTGAAGGAACTGATGATTTCCAACATTTCAAGAGATGTTTAATGAAGAAACAAATGATTAGCTGAAAAGAAAAATTGAATAAACAATTAAAGATGGTGAATCCCGAGGCTGGATAAAAATCAGATTAGAGAAGCCAGGAAAGCTTGGTTCAAAGTTATGCCCAAAGAAAAAAAAATTAGAAGACCATTGGCGTTCTTAACAAGACACCCGGATGTATCACTAGGGATATCATTAGTTGGGTTTGGATACCAGAGTTTAAAGTTTGGGAGATCAAAAGAGAATACGGAGTTCAATACTTCCGATATTTGCAAGATATAAAGACTCTGCCATGGTGGGACATGTAGAGTTGTGCCAGACAAAATTGATTAACTTCTCGATGAAACCGGGTGATCAAAAGTTTTAGAAGGTTATCAGATATGAAACTCGTCACAATTTCCCTACATGGAAGCCACATTATCCTAAAAGAATAACACAGACTGATCTGGTAACACAACTGCCTGATGTAACCTTAATTGTTAAACGTCCTCGACCCATGAAGCATATGCCTCTAATGAAGCTTGAATAAGATTTTCATAAAGATTTCAGATGGTGGGATTATATTCGAGTGACTTATGAAGCAGTGATTGTGTTAAAGACTGGAGGATTGTGGAGAGCTATAAGGATTCTAGATCCGATGTGGTTGGTGAATCTATCAGAGAAGGATATAGAATGTTTGTACTACAACAAGATTTGTTATCAAGTACAGGATGTTGTACAGGCTATGCAGTACCAACATGTCATCAAAGTTTGCTACGCCTATGAGATTAATTCGGGAAAGATGTGGAACTCAAAGGGCATAGAAATTGAACGAAAGGAGTTTAATAAAGAGGCTTGTAAAGAAAAACGGATCAAAGAATGAATGAAGAAGGCATCGATTAGCATATATTAGTTTATGAAGAACGTGCCACCAACTGATCAAACGCCGATGACTTTCTTTAAGCTTAAACGTCAACACACGTTAAGAAATATTTCTTCGGGCGTTAGAGATTTTGAAGTTATGAAGATTTTGAAGACCGATCGAGACTGCAGAAACATCCAAGGGGGAGTTTGTTGATGCACTATGTCTGATGCATACGTCATCAAGACGTGTCGAGTATGTAATAGGATAAATGTTAGATTATGTTTTGAAGTTGTAAAGCTACATCCGTACGGAGGTACATATCCGTGCAAATGTAAGCTAGTACGCACGGATGTGACATGTCCGTACGGAAGTAACTAGGTCCGCACGAAGGTGATGATGTTTCGTAGTATAAAAAATCGCGAGGATTTAGTGTAGATAGATTTTGTGCAACTGATGGCGAAGCCTTGTCGGATTGTTTTCTCGATTGTAAACGTTGACACATTAATGAAAACATTGAATATTAAACTAATTGTGTATTGTCGCCTAATTGAATTGGATTCCGCACAATTTGACTAGGTTACAGATATTACCTAAGCTAAACATATATAGAAAACGGTCCTTACAAGAAGTTTCGTTATCTTTACATCTCGGAAACAATTTACTGAATGTGCGAAGCCTACTGGCACATCCTCAGTGACACTGTTTAAACACTTTTTAACTTTACAATTCTTTAGCACGTTGTGATAGTCCACTGATGTACTATCATTTCCTCTTTTGCTCACAAAAACTCATTTTTTGTCTTTTTCTATGTTTTTGTACTTTTCAAATTTTATATGTCTTTGTATTTTTCTCAATATTTCTCCCCCTAAAATCAAAAATATATTTTTTTTATTTTCGATTTTAAAGAAAGAAATTTGACTAACCGATGAGAACTACTTCCAATTGCCATCCTTCTCGTTCTCACTCTCTTTGCCCCCCCCCCCCCCTAATGACAAATCTTTGATCCCGTTTAATTTCAAAAGATGTTGAAATTTAGTTTTATCAAACGGTTCTGTATAAAATAAGCCTTTTGTTCATCAGGGTGGATTTTCTTGATGCGTATCAAGTTTTTCTCGTAGCAGTCACGAATAAAGTGATAACGTATCTCGATATGTTTTATTTTAAAGTGGTGAATCGGATTTTCGTTAATGAAATTGCAGCCTCGTTATCTATGTATATTGGCGTGTTAAGAAATCGTAATCCGTAGTCCCTCATCTGTTGTTGAATCCAGAGGATTTGTGAACAATAACTGGAAGCAGATACCTATTCTGCCTCACAGGTCAAGAGAGAGAACGTGGTTTGTTTCTTACCCTGCCACTTTACCAAATGTGTGCCAAAAAACTGCCACCCTGTAGTTGTAGATTTAGCGTTTATTTTGCAACACGCAAAGGCTGAGTCTGAGTAGCCTTGTAGCTCAAAATCATCATTGAGCGGGTACCAGAGACCGGTGCTCGGACAACCCTTGAGGTAGCGTAAGATCCTCTTGACGATAATCAAATGAGATACCCTCAGACTTGACTGGTAGCGTGCACAGAGGCAGGTTGGACACATTATATCAGGTCACGATGATGTCAAATACATCAGATATCCGATCATGGAGCGATAGAGAGTTTCGTCGATCTTCTCGCAATAGGATCTGGTCTTATCCAATGATTCCGAGCAAGCGGGGTAGACATTGGAGATGTGTCTGACATCCAGAATTTCTCTAGGATGTCGTTCACATACTTCGTTTGATGGATAAAAATTCTGCCAGGTAATTTGTCTACTTGAAGTCCAAGAAAGAACTTCATTTTCTTCTTCATGACTGCTTCGAATTCAAGCATCATTCGCCGACCCGAATATAAAAATCACCTAAATGTGATCGTCTACTTCTCGCGTGACGAGAGTGCAGTCCATTATGCCTCTGACGAAGCCGTTGTCGAGGAGATGCTGGGATATCGTCTCGTACCATGGTCTCGGGGCCTGATGTAGTCCGTACAACACCTTGTCTAGCAGATAAAACTTTTCTTTATGGATCAGATAGACAAACCCTGGTGGTTAGCCGACGTACACTTCTTCCTTCACTTTTTCGTACAAGAAGGCATACTTTACATCTTATTGATCTTTAAATCCTTTCCAAGATGCGAATGCAAGATAGATTCGAATGGCTTCTAATCTCACAACTGGAGTGTAGACTTCTGAGAAATATATTCCCTCCTGTTGACATTATCCTTGAACAATAAGTCAAGTCTTGTTACGCACTATCATGCCACGATCGTCCATTTTGCACTTAAAGACCCATTTAGTGTTTATCTTTTTGTGGTCTTCAGGCAAGTCGACTAGCTTCCACACACCCAAATTTTCGAATTGAGACAGTTCCTCTTGCATGGCATTAACCCAGCTCTCATCCGTTAGTGATTCCATATAAGTCTTCGGTTCTATCTACGAAATAAAACATTTAAATGAGAACCTATTTTGTAGAGGAACCACTTGGGTATAGAAACAACTAAAAGTGACTTGATTTCGGGTCTTAATGCCACTTTGCAACTCTGCAATTATGAACTCTAGTGGATGATAGGATAGCGTTCTTGGCATTACTTCATTGGAAACGCTGACTTCTTGTTGTAAATTCGTGACATTCTGTTCAACATCTTGATTAACAGTAGAATTATCATTCTGAGCACTGGTTCCTTCATTCTGATTGTCAGGTAAACTATCAAATTGAATTTCACCATCAGTAGTAGATCCATCTTCATCATATGTCGGTTCAGCCTCAGATTCAGAGTCGTCGGAACTATAAAAAATAGGAGCAGGTTCATTCACAACAGGTTAGACCTTGGGATCATTTGTTCCTACTATATGTGGTTCGGAATGTTGAGTACTCGGACCTGCTTCAGTGTCATGTGTACCAACGTGTGTCTGCTTCAACCAGACCAAAATCCTGATGATGTTATTTTTTAATAGAGCTCTTGCTACTATTGATGCTACTTTGGAGGTTGGTACTCCATCAACAAGTACTTCTAAGGGTAAAGGAATTTTAGTCGAAGATGAAGATGATGTAGAGATGCTAACCGAAAGAAAATACGTAAGTATGGTGCTTGACTTTTTGGGAAGATTGTTCGCTGAAGATCAAAAAAAGCTTAAGGCTTTTCGAGCTAAGGTTGATTCACTCGGTCCCTCTTCCGAATGGGCCTTACGATTGTTGATATGGAATGATTAGACTTTGGATGTGAATAATTTGCCTGAAGATTCTTCTAACAATGACAGTGGTGGGGATCATCATAGAAGACCTTGCTCAATCCCGGCATGTCATGAGTTATAAGAGAAGAAGATTGGGTGAAGGTTCGAGTTCTACTGAATCTGAGGGTGTTTCATCTATTGAAGTTTCAGCCGTAGCAGTCACTACAGTCACAAGTGGCTTATCCATTTTGGGTATACCTATCTCATTTCCATCAGCACCTGCTACCATGCCTATTCCTAGCTCGACAAATGCTATTTCTGTTATGAGTGCTTCTGAAAAAGGACAATCCTCCAGTGCGAATGTTCTAGTCTGGAGTGTCCACAACTCCTCTGTTTACTACTTTTCCGGCTCTTCCAGGTTCTAGCAATTTGTTTGCTACTTCAGTGGGAGTCAGTTCTTCATCTTTGCCTCAAATTCTAGCTATGCCTCCTATATAGTCTAAGATTTTTGTTTGACCAGATGATTCTCGGCCTTCTGGTCCTCGCTTGAAGAAACCCTCTACGTCAAAGTCTACACCAAAGTCATCTCAACAGGTCCGTCCAAAAGTTGCATTTGGTCCTAGACATCCTCGTTCAGTTGCTCTAAGACCTATGACTCCAACTTCGGCTCCGAGGCCTAGGGGTACATCGGTTAGTGGTGAAGAGAATACATTTCCATAGTTCGTTTGCAATAAGTTTGTCGAAGTTCATCGAGCAATGCAAATACAAATTAAGCACATTAACGACAACCACGGTCCTATTACGAAGCAACAGAAAGAACTTGGTGATCTTAAGAAGAAAGAAGATATACAAGATCAGCAAATCAAGGGTTCTTATTAAGAGGGGTGTCCAATTACTAGACACCAAGCCCTAACTCTCACAACTAACTAGATCCGTCATTGTTATTGACCTTGTGGAGCTATTTGCTGCTCAGGGGAAGAATACACCGTTGCAGGTCAAGGCCAAATGTAAGTTGGACGAACTGAAGAAAATTCAAGATGACTTGGACAAAGACAAAAATCCCAAGCTGCACAGCAGAGGGAGCAGCCAAGTAGCTCACAAGCTATGGAATTGAGGATCTCCTCATCCAATAAGCTCAGGTCCTAATTTGTTTAACCTAGTTCAATATGTGCAGAAATTCATTTTAAACTAGTGACAAGTTCAAGATTTACTTTTCAATCTCATTATTTCATTAATTGATCAACATATACAGCTTGAGATCATTCTGCTTCGCCTTATCAGTAAACAAAACGATTTTTGACAAATGAACACACAAAGTTCAAGATTTACTTTTCAATCTCATTATTTCATTAATTGATCAACATATACAGCCTGAGATCATTCTGCGAGAAAAAGGCTCGCTCTAGGGGAGGAGTCGTCCTCACGCCCGACCATCGCTATGCCGGTCGAACCGGTTAACTCGGTAGAAGTAGGGAGCGACCTACTTAGAGATATGATACGGAAACAACAAGAACAATTAGAAAGAATGCATGAAACCATCCTAGCACAGGGATGGATGATACGGCAATTGACAGGTAAGACTGGATCGCTCGAGGAAGAGCAACATACGAGTAAGATAGCTCGTAACACTTTAGCTAGAGATCTTCGTGCTGAGCAGATAAGGGCTGACTGGCTCGAAGACAGAGTCCTTGAATCTAGCTGGAGAATTCAAGAACTAGAACAGAATCAGGCACCTGCACCAGTACCCGCACCAGCACCAGTCCCTCCAGTGCCGGTAGAGGAGGATCCGGAAGAGGATCCAGAGGAGGATCCGGAAGAGGATCCAGAGGAGGACCCAGAAGAGGATCCGGAGGAGGATCCGGAGGAAGACCCAGCTGTAGATGCTGGAAACGCCGCGGAGGATGACGGTAACGATAGTGATTTGGGGGATGGAGACGTAGAAGACTGACACGTCTCGCTTATTTTATTTACTTTCCTTCAGTCTATTTATTTTCCTACTTATGTTTAAACTTGAGACTTTATAGTAAACTGATATGTTTGGTTGGCACTTTGTAAGACATTGAAACTTTATTTAGTCGAATATTTCTTTTGACTGTTTAAATTTATTTGGGTTGACGTAATCTGAGAAATTATTTAAGTATGAAATAGGATAACTATATTGGATATATAGACTTATCGGTGTGTGTTTATGTTGTCTTACGAAGATCTAAATGGCAACTGGACGTCGCGGAAACCTTAACATGACGCCCGAAGAATTAGCTGCAATGATCCAAGAGCACGTGAATGCAGCTCTAGCGGGTGTTCAAAACCAACCGGCAGCAGGAGGGGGTCTTAACCCCTACAAGATGTTCCTCGACGCGAAGCCAAGCAAATTCACGGGGGCAGAAGGACCCATAGGACTGGTCCGTTGGATCGAAAAATCCGAATCAGTGTTTGAAATGTGCAACTGTCTGGAGGCCAACAAGGTCAAGTATGCAGCCTCAACATTGGAAGATGGGGCACTAACTTGGTGGAATGCACAAGTCCAAACGCGTGGACTTATTGCTGCAAATGCAATGGCCTGGGCCGAGTTTAAGGCCCTAATCAAAGAAGAGTATTGTCCGCGAGACAGAGTTCAACAGTTGGAGCAAACATTATGGAACCACAAGATGGTGGGATCTGAAATTGAAGCATACACAGCGAAACATCACGACTTGGTATTTCTATGTCCCGATCTGGCCAACACTGTTGAGAAACGACTCGAGTTTTACCTTGGGGGTCTGGTCCCTGAGATTCAGGGTATGGTAATGGCTAGCAACCCTGCAACTGAACATCAAGCAATCAGGTTGGCGCACAAACTCACCGATAAGGCGGTGGAACAAAAGAAGTTGCCAACTCGGGGTACGACTGAAGTTGCCCCTGATAATAAAAGAAAGTTTGAAGACTCATCTGCTCGATAATCTTCGTTGTGGCAGCCACAACAGGGGAACCAGAAACGGTTCAATAACTTCAACAGCCACCGGGGTCACAATAATCAGCCCGCCAGCAACAACCAGAACGCAAGCGGCTATGTAGGTCGAAAGCCGCAGTGCAATCGCTGTAATCTTCATCATTACGGCCCTTGTGCTGGGAATCGCTGCCAACGATGTGGCAAAGTGGGACATGCGGCAAAGGATTGTCACGGGGAAATCATGTCCCGACAAAACCAAAATCCACCCCAGGGTCAGCAGCAGGGTGTTAACCGGGGATGCTATCAGTGTGGTAGCACTGCCCACTTCAAAAGAGACTGCCCACAGCTGCGTAACAACAACAACAATGGTGGGAACAACCACAACCACAATAACCACAACAACAACAATAACAACAACAATAATGGAAATGGTGGCACAGGAGGTGCCAAAGGTCGTGCATTTACGCTGGGCCGCGGAGAGGCCAGAAATGACTCGAACGTGGTCACCGGTAAGTTTCCCCTTAATGAACATTTTGCTACTGTGCTTTTTGATACGGGTGCGGATAGGAGTTTTATATCTGAGTCTTTTAAGAAGAACCTAAATCTCACGCCTAAACCCTTAGAGACCCCTTATATCATAGAACTAGCCGATGGTAAATCTGTAGATGTGACCCATATAGTATCTGGCTGTCAACTCAAACTCGCGGGTCACACCTTTACCATTGATCTGATGACAACTACTCTGGGTAGTTTTGACGTGGTAGTCGGAATGGACTGGCTATCCGACGTCCGAGCTGAAGTTCTCTGTTTCGAAAAATCTATCCGTATTCCGCTCTCTAACGACGAAATCTTGACGGTGCAAGGCGAGAAGGCAGGCGCCGTCACAAACATCATCTCTTACATGCAAGCGCAGAAGTATCTTCGGAGGAAGAACTCTTTCGCTTTACTCGCACTGGTTACCGAACAGCCTAAGGATGAGAAACGTATAGAAGACATCCCCGTCGTCCGTGATTTTTCCGATGTATTCCCAGAGGAGTTACCTGGTCTCCCACCCCATCGACAATTGGAGTTTGAGATTGAATTGGCAAACCATGCAACTCCTATCGCCAAGGCCCCATACCGCCTAGCTCCAGCCGAGCTGCAAGAGCTGTCTACCCAACTTCAGGAACTGTTAGAAAAAGGATTTATCCGACCTAGCGCTTCGCCATGGGGAGCTCCAGTCCTTTTTGTCAAGAAGAAGGACGGGACCTTCCGCATGTGCATCGACTATAGGGAACTCAATAAGGTTACTGTCAAGAACCGATACCAGTTACCTCGCATCGACGATCTCTTCGACCAACTTCAAGGGTCAAGCTACTACTCCAAGATTGATCTACGGTCCGGTTATCACCAGTTACGCGTCAGGGAGGAGGATATCGCTAAGACGGCATTTCGTACTAGGTATGGCCGTTATGAGTTCTTGGTCATGCCCTTCGGTCTCACCAACGCACCCGCGGTGTTCATGGACCTCATGAACCGTGTGTGTAAACCATACCTCGACAAGTTTGTCATTGTGTTCATCGATGACATACTCATCTACTCTAAAGGTGAAGAAGAACATGCTGAACATCTACGATTACTGCTGGGATTACTTCAACAGGAGAAACTACATGCCAAGCTTTCAAAGTGTGATTTCTGGATTCGGGAAGTTCAGTTCCTCGGGCATATCGTAAATGAAAAGGGTATCCACGTCGACCCTGCCAAGATTGAAGCTATCAAAAACTGGGAAGCACCCAGGACACCGACGGAGATCCGCCAATTTTTGGGTTTGGCTGGTTACTACAGACGTTTCATCGAGGGATTTTCAAATATCGCGCAACCGCTTACTACCCTCACCCAGAAAGGCATCAAGTATGCTTGGGGTGACAAGCAGGAAGCGGCATTTCAATTGCTGAGACAGAAACTTTGCAGTGCACCCATTCTATCCTTGCCGGAAGGGACAGATGATTTTGTAGTATATTGTGATGCTTCCATTCAGGGATTGGGATGCGTACTCATGCAACGCGATAAGGTCATCGCGTATGCGTCCCGACAATTGAAGGTTCACGAGAAAAACTACACAACACATGACCTGGAATTGGGAGCAGTAGTGTTTGCACTTAAGATTTGGAGACACTACCTCTATGGAACGAAGTGCACAATCTTTACAGACCACAAGAGCCTCCAACACATCTTTGATCAGAAGGAGTTGAACATGCGACAGCGTCGCTGGGTCGAACTCTTAAACGATTATGAGTGTGCCATTCGATATCACCCGGGTAAAGCTAACGTGGTAGCTGATGCCCTCAGTAGGAAGGAACACTTGAAACCTCGTCGGGTACGAGCATTACAGCTCACCATTCATTCGGGGTTACCCGAACAGATACGCGACGCGCAGCTAGAAGCAGTTAAGGAAGAAAACATCAAGGCCGAATCGGTGGGAAAGATGGAACGCGATTGGGAAGTAAAACCCAATGTAGCCCGGTATTTCATGAATCGTATATGGGTACCTCTCTACGGAGACCTTAGAAAGCTAGTCATGGACGCAGCTCACAAATCCCAATACTCTGTCCATCCTGGTTCGGATAAGATGTATCAAGACCTTAAAGCTGCGTATTGGTGGCCCAACATGAAAGCTGATATAGCCACCTACGTGAGCAAGTGTTTGACTTGTGCAAAAGTCAAGGTAGAATATCAGAAACCATCGGGACTACTTCAACAACCTGAGATCCCAGTGTGGAAATGGGATCAGATCTTGATGGATTTCATCACTAAACTCCCGCGAACTTTGGGTGGTTGCGATACCATCTGGGTAATCGTGGATCGTTTAACTAAGTCCGCACACTTCCTAGCTATTAAAGAAACAGATAAGATGGAGAAGTTGACTCGCATCTACATAAAGGAAGTAGTTTCTCGGCACGGAGTGCCAACGTCCATCATCTCAGACAAAGATGCTCGCTTCACGTCCAACTTTTGGCAGTCACTTCAGAAAGCGTTGGGCACACGCTTAGATATGAGCACAGCTTATCACCCTCAGATTGATGGTCAAAGCGAAAGGACCATACAGACCTTGGAAGACATGCTTAGGGCATGCGTAGTAGACTTCGGGAATAGTTGGGAAATCCACCTGCCTTTAGTGGAATTCTCGTATAACAACAGTTACCATACGAGTATATCGGCAGCACCGTTTGAGGCATTATACGGTCGTAAATGTAGATCACCGGTCTGTTGGGCAGAAGTCGGTGACAGTCAACTCACAGGCCCTGAGTTGATACTTGAGGCTACTGAAAAGATTGTAGAAATCAGAAACCGCATGGCGGCGGCACGAGATCGACAGAAAAGCTACGCTGATCAACGACGCAAACCGCTCGAATTTCAAGTAGGCGACCGCGTCCTACTGAAGGTGTCACCCTGGAAGGGTGTAATCCGCTTTGGAAAATGAGGCAAACTAAACCCACGGTACGTAGGCCCGTTTGTGATCTTGAAACATATCGGACCCGTAGCTTATCAATTAGACCTTCCTGCCGAACTCAGTGGAGTTCACAACGTTTTTCACGTGTCGAATCTGAAGAAGTGTCTATCAGATGAAACCCTAGTCATTCCATTGGATGAGATTCAAGTGGATGAACAACTGCACTTTGTGGAACAACATATCGAGATCATGGATCGTGAGATCAAGACTCGAAGGCATAGTAAGATTCTGATCATCAAGGTTCGTTGGGACTCTAAGCGTGGACCGGAGTTCACGTGGGAAAGAGAGGACCAAATGAAAAGCAAATACCCACACCTCTTTGCAGCTGAGCAGCAAACTAACGATACCAGCAACTAAATTTTCGGGACAAAAATTCTTTTAACATGGGGATGATGTGACAACCTGGGAATTTCTTGTAATTTCGCGTACCATTGTTAACGAACTAAATCTTTGTGCGTGGCACTCAAAACATGTACGCTGCATTCTAACCGCGTTTACTCAATTTTCGGGACGAAAATTCTTTCAACATGGGGATAATGTGACATCCCGGTTTTTCAGATATCTTAAACGCACTACTTCACGGTTATTCGTTCCTATGCTAAATTGATTCGGAGACTTAAATTACACGCTTGAAATAATTACGATAATTTTGTGTACTTGTCAAATGAATTACGTGCTACGTCTTAAACGTTTATAAGTTGGTGCGTTATTATGTGATGTTCCGATTTCGTGTTTTGTTTTAGTTGAAAAGTGTAGATATAATATATAGATAAATGAATCGAACCGAGCCGCGAAACGAATAGACCTCACTTCCTTGCGACTCAAGTAGTTAATCGAAACTTGAGGACCAAGTTTTAAACCCAAACCAACCCACCCGAATCACTTGCGGCCGCGAGCACCCCAAACTACAAACCCATCCCTTTTCCCTTTACCTCTTGCGCTATATATACACATACATGCATGTGCATTGCTTCACAAACAAAACACACAAACCCTAATAGCTAAACAGCCGACGGCAGCCCTCCATTCAGTCTCTCGATCGCAAAACAGCCTTGCTACATCCCTCTTGATCGCGGCAGCCCTCCCCTCGTCATTCTCCTTCTCGGTCGCGATCCTCTTTGATCATCGGCTCCCCATCTCACTCACGGTTTCATTAATCTTCGGTGTAAAAGGTTAGAGTTATCATTATTTGCAAAGTTATAATAGGATTATAAACTCTTGATCATGTTTGAATGTAGTGTTATGTTGTTAGCCGATTTATTTATGCTAGTTGCGGTTAAGATGATTAGCGGAATCCAGAAACATTAGGCTGCGTTTTGTGTAATAAAAACTATATGTTATTATTAGGGTTTGCATGGGTATGATATATATGATGATATATGATTGGTAATTCTGTTCTTGATCGCTCATGTTCAATGTATCGATGGTTTAAGCGGGTTAGATTGTGATAAAGTGCTGAATCAGGATGCTGAATGGTGTTTACAGCCAACTTCAACTGACTGTAACTTGGTTATTATTTATCGAAAAACGGATTTTCTGAAGTCTAAAACGTAGAGTTTTGAAAAACGCTTCTAATGGCGCTGGATTCATATTTTTCTGAAGTCGTTTGGTATTTTTAAGTGGCCAATTATGTTCAGTAACTGAAGCTGTGAAAATTCTGAAAAATTGTTAGTTGGTTATTGAGTCGGATCTAATAATCTGTAGAGAGTCGAATCATGAAATTTGTACAGCAACTAGATATGGAAATTTCCGGGAAACTCCCACTGGAATTTTGTTAATTGAACGAACGGTGATTTTTAAATAAATTCTTCCGTGGACTGCAGTCAGAAAGTGACGAATCTGACTGCAGCCTAGCATATTAATATTTATGAATAATTGGTAAAGTGTTAGGACTTGAAAAATTTATATAAAATTCTACAGTATAGTTGACACCTTCTGTAAAATAATTGGAATTTTTGGAATGTTTGAATTATTTTATAAAAATCCTCGAAAACAGCCTAATTAAGTATATAAGCTGAAACTTTATAACTTGCGAATGTGTGTACCAAAGTGTTGTATGGATTGATTGTGTTCATGATAAATTGTTTTGATCACTATATTGGTATGATGATACTTGCATGCATGATTTGAGTCTTAGGAAGTGTCATTGTATGTACCGCATTGTGTGTTAGTATGTGTAGGGCTTGTATCAGTGTGTTCACACGGTAACTCTAAATCAATTGACTTGTTAGGACGCAATTAACGGTCCCATCATTTGCAACTTCTGTGTTACACTAACCGAGCAACTAAAGGTGAGTTCACGGCCCCTAATTTTATCCGGTTTTAAACAACAGGGGGAGAAACATGTATACACTCTACAACTCTATCTCTTTACGTTATACGAATTTAGCGTCATTAAACTATTCGGTAACTAAGTTAATGTTAATGTACGTTATGGTCACTAAGCAGCTATATCACATAAGTCCTCGACAATCTCTCGGATCGTTAGTATTGGGTTTAGATAGCGGGGAAATTATAAGTAGTACTACTGGGCCCGACAAGCCCCATCCGAGCTAGTCGCGCTAGCCGACCGGGTATGGTCAACGGATGAATAATTTGGCCTAACTTCGCCATGGTCAGTGATAGGCCTGGCAACACGAAGGCACAACAGTCAGCTTCGATCGCGAACACTTACGTGTCATAACTTTAGGCTAGCTACCTACATGTTAATATTGAACTTAATTACGAATCAATAATATTATCCGGGGTTAGGGATAATGGAACGAATCAACAATATTATCCCGGGTTAGGGATAATGGAACCAACAACGTTATTATTCCGGGTTAGGAATAATGGAACATCATTATTATTCCGGGTAAGGAATAATGGAACCATCAGTATTATTCCGGGTTGGGAATAATGGAACTAAATCGTTATCCCGGGTTAGGGATAACGGGGGAACAAACTATAACCGAACAAACGAATTTATGAAAACCTGTGAACTCACTCTTCTTTAATGTTGACACTTGTTTCTTTACATGTTTCTCAGGACGCTAGGAGCTCTAGGTGCACTCACTTGCATTGATCAAGACATCTTTTATCGAGTCTCATTTACAAACATTGTTTTGGGTTTTTCTTTAGTTTTGGTGTTTGTGTTGGCGCCCGTTCCTCTACTTTATTTTTATGCTTCCGCTCGACTTTAAAAACTACTGCTTCCGCTAAACATTGAAAACTAACTAAGACAATATAAAATCTACTATGAATGGTTAAACAAATGATTTTGGAAAACGTATTAACAAATCATATAGAGTCATTCGACGTACTAGTGTCTCAGATTCTGGTTGTTCACACGCCTCGCGGTAAAACTCCGCAAGTGGAAATTGAGGGTGTGACATAAAGAGTCTTTTAACTAGATCATCACATGATCTCTTTAATTAGAATAGTACTTTGGAATCCAAGGGTCTAACTATTTCATAGAAAAGCCCTTAAGGATTTAAGGTAGCACTTTGGATATCCTTCTAAGGACCTAATGTATGAACATATGTAATATTCTATAAGGATTTGGATAGTGATTGTTTTGGATCAAATAATTGTTAACTTGTACATACGTATTAAAGCACACAAAGAATCCAACCAAGGACTCTGGTTTGTACTTTAATCATCCACAAGGATCTAACTATGAATACAGGAAGATCCTATAAGGATTTTGGGATTTGTATAGCGAAAATGTTTTGGAAAATCGTGTACTAGATGTACTACGAAATAAAGTATGTGTAATGTCATGAAAATACGAAAGTAGATATAGGCACATCAACATATTGCATAAGACCAATTAAGGACTTACGAAAAGTACCCTTAGGTATCCAAGCAAGGATTTAAAGTGGTACTTCGAGTATTTGTTAAGAGTTATGATTTGTACCTTGTACTTTGTTTCTTAGAAGAAACGAGTACATAGGATTTTTGTGGAGATCGCGAACGATCACAAAATAGAAGGAGCTATGAGAGTAGTTTGATTTGCAAGGAACCATATCCTTGGTGTCGGTATTGTAGAGGTATGTCACACATACACGTAATCATACTGGTTTTGTAAATAAAATTGAAACAACAATTTTATTTATAAACCAACCGAAATGTTTCAAGATTTTTTGGATATCACAAAGTGAAAATGCAAAACGTTCACAGTCGCATCATCATTAGCACGAGTCTCGTTAGCATTTATGTTAACTGCTCATCCACGGGCTGGATTTGCATTAACAAGCTTCGGGCAATTGTTTCAATAGTGAGTAAGGTCACCACAGTTGTAGCACGATCCAGGTGGATATGGTGCTTGAGCAGCAGCAGGGTTTGCATTTGCTTGATTTTGGGTGTTGGTAGCAAAACGACATGCATTGACCAAATGTCCCAATCGTCCACAGTGGGTACATTTGTGACATGGTGTTTGATTTAGATGATGACGATTGCATTTGTTGCACAAAGGTGCGGTGCCAGCATAAGTTTTCCTAGCACGAGGTTGTGCTGGTTGGTTTTTAACAACTTGATCGTTCTGAGTAACTAGAGCGAAGTTTTGTGAAGCCTTACGCTTCTTTGACTTCTTAGAGGATTCAGTCTGGTTTTCCTTTTGTTTTTCTTGGGTAGCATTGTCCGATGGTTTCTTATCTCTTTTGCAGAAAAGTTTACCCTTCCTAACATGATATTCAGTCAGGGTAGCGGATAGTTCAATGGCCTGTCTAACTGTAGCGGGATTGCTACCAGTGACTATGTCCTGAATTGGGTCAAGGAGGCCATTAATGTACTTTTCAATTGCCTTATCCAAAGGCGTAACCATGGCATAACATAACAGACTTAGTTCCTCATAACGATCAGTGTAGACTTGATGTTCACCACTATCTTGCTTAAGATCGTGGAACTCATTCTCAAGTGCCCTTTGCTCGTGACGTGGGCAGAACTCTTTCATCATAAGAGCTCGAAGTTCTTCCCATGTCTGAGCTAGTGCTACATGAGCACCTCTATCCCTCATGATCCCGTTCCACCACGTAAGTACTCTCTTTTTATAAAACACTTGAAGCAAACTCTACTTTTCGCTCATTTGGACACTGAACATGGCGGAAACTGTTTTCGATACTCTCAAACCATTGTAGGAGCCTAGTAGCTTCCTCAGACCCAGTGAAGTTGAGTGGTTTGGCCGAGTTGAATTGTTTAAAGTTGCACGGAGTAGGGTCATTGTTGTTGTTATTGTTTTGATAAGCTTGATTGAGTTGGGTCACAAGGTTTGGGAGTACAGCAGCCATTTGCTGAGCGATTAAAGTTGCCATTTCGGCGTTTTGAGTAGCGTTGCGATGAGGAGACATTCTAAAAGAGAAAGGGAATCATGAGAGAAATCGAGTGAGATTGATATTGGATAGTCAAAATGAATTTAAAAATATCAACGAAGTATAAAGATTGTGATCATTTGTTCGTTACTTAAAACAAACAAACGACACAGTGACAAATCAAAGTATATGGGTTTTTATAATGTATCACGAAGACATGCTTTAGCCTATAAGTTAATACTCACCCAAAGAGTCCCCATGTAAGAGTGACTGGTCCGATAATGCGGATTTGTAAGAACACTCTAACCTGAGACAGAAAACTCAAGGTACAGGCATCCACCCTTCCGGATTTCATGTTTTCACATTATTAAATCCCAAACTTTGACGAGATTTTGAAAACTTTGAAGGCTTAAAGCCTAAAAACAAAACATCTAAGGATAGATGATTTCTTGTGAAGTTTTGGAAAAATTTTGACTTTCAAAAGGTGTATTATGCTTTGTTTTTGGTAATCACCTAAGGATACGTGATGGTAGCGTATTAATAATCTAAACGCAAGTAAACTCGCGTTGGAGTCCTAGGAAGGTTATAGACTAGGTCGAAGCATTACTAATAACCTAATTCCCTATAACCAGTGCTCTGATACCAATCTGTAACACCCCAAATCGCGTAAAACAACACGCGGCGGAAACACTTGGGGAGTCACGTTACAAATTGTTTCAACATATGGTATTTAAAGTTTTGTTTTATTGAATTATCGAATTTCATTGTTTTGGAATATCGGAAATGGAATACAATTAAATTGTCTTTCAAATTTTAAAGTCACTAAAGCCCGCGTCCATCCTATGTGTAGTATGCAGCGACAATCATCATGTAAATATACCTAAAACATATGTGAAAATAGGTACGTCAGCAACAAATGTCTGTGAGTAACATAGGTTTGGTGATTTAGATTCATGGCTTAGGAAATTTTTAAGAAAAGATTAAACAGTTTAAAAGTAGCCATGAATCTTTGATAAACCTTTGGTAATTAAAATACTTTGCTTAAAAAGAGATTTGTAGTATACAGAAAATATAATTTGGTTTTGGAAATAATTGAATAGACTATCAAAATATACTTTGATTTAGAAATAATATGATTTAATAGTATATCAAAATATACTTTGGTTTATGGACAAGAGATTTAGTAATATATCAAACTATATTTTGGTAAAACAATATGAGAATCGGTAGTATATCGAACTACGCTTTGGAAGTATATTGAAATATACTTAATTGTGATTTGGTAGTATATCAAAATATACTTTGGTTTAGGGGAATCAATAAAAGATAAGTTTTTATAGCTTACTTAGAAAACCTTTGTAAAACATACATTGTTTTAGCCATAGGTAACAGTTTCGTTCCGTTAAAGCATAAGTATTACGTATGCGAAATAGTATAGCTTTAAAAACGTGAAAATAGTGAATAGGCACATATGAATCACCCTAAAACATTTAAAAAACATAAAAGAGGGAACGATGTACTCACCTGGGGTTGCAAAATATCCTTGAATCAAAGATTAACAAGCTCAAATGTCCGAGAAGTCAAACGTGTCCTAAAACCGGATAACTATGTAAATATCGGGACTTTAATCGGCGGATCAGATAGAATGAGGTCTTATAAACCCAATGAGTGTTGGAACTCATATGAACTAGTTTAACAAAGTTAACATTCTGATTTGGAAAGATTCCTAAGTGTTTTTGACCCGTTATGACTCGTTAAGGTAGTTTACGCTACTTTAACGGATCATTTACGTAAAAACGTGTTCGGATGGTTAGATATGTGTTATGATAAGTCTAATATGCCAAAATAAGTCTAATATAGTTGCAACATCAGTTTATATGTCAAAACATTGGTCACATATGCTTAAAGTTGATTTATGCGCAAAAAGGGCATTTTGGTCATTTATAGGGCATAATCGACGACTTAACATAACACTAACCAAACGACGTGACCATAAGGTATAACCTCAGGGGGTTATTCCTATACAACTATGGTCTCTTATATGTGTTTGGTCGGATCCTAAGATTGACCAAACGGGTCGGATTCAAAAATCAAAGCGGTGGTCAAGACCGCTCGACTTACGACCCTAAATAAGCACTAAACTAAAAGTGACGAGTTACACATGTTAAACATGTCTAACAAGGTTTATAAAACTGATTTGGTATCAAAACAAAGGGTTTTGATACCCGAAAATAGTTTTGTCGTATAATGCGCATTTGCGCATTATTGACCGAAACTCTGACTGGTCACTTCGACTAGTAAATGTGGTAATCAGTAGGCACGATCGCTAAGGATCATAACTATCGTGATTACGATCACGTTGCAAAGTCCAATTGGACTTTGCTTTGACCAATTAATGGTCAAAGCTGAAAGTCAAACACTGTTTGACTTTTAGCTTGAAATGGCTAAAATGAGTGAACGAGGCTAAGTTAGAACACTTACTTGTGCTCAAGGCAGCCAAGGATGAAGAGAAGACTTAGAAAACTCAGTTGGGAGACCTCCAACAAAGTGGGAGTTCTCCTCTTAGAGTTATAGAGAGAAAGGGAAAGAATGAGCAAGTTGAAATGTGAGATCAAGGAGCTATTTATAGTTGTGGGGGATGAATTTGATGATCTCAAGTGTCAAAGACCATTCTAGGATCATTCCACATGCTCAAAGACGTGTCAAGACCAGGCTAGAGCTTGGAGATCACTAATATTGGGTTTCAAAGCTGTAAAACAGTTGTCTGTCATTTTCTACTATAACTGGGCATCCCCACGCGTCGCGGGAGATCTTGGGGGGTGTCTCGCGTGGCGCCTGGGATTCCTAGGTTTCAGAATTGGCATAACAGGTCCCTGCAGCCTAAAACTTGTTTTTCAACGTGTTTTGGCTCTTTTATCACCCGTTAACCCCATTTTAAGCTTTACAAGGAAGATAAAGCATAGGGAACTTGAAAAATGCTCGGAAACTTTTTGGATGTCGGTTCGTTCGGTGGTACGGTTGCGGTTTCGGTTAATTACGACGGAAATCGTAACGAACACGCAAATGACCGTAAACGCTTAACGAATGACATTTTTGCATTCAAATCACTAAAATGAAAGATTTTAATGATTACAAAAATTTTTGGATGTGCGTACACGTTCCGGATAACGATATACGCGAATCGGCATAGTTTCGTAGAATTTGCAAAATAGCCCTGAGCTTGAAAACTTGTTTTTGCCATACCGAAGCCCTCAAAACTTATTACTAAGTTATGTAAAGGGTATTTAGGGTATGTTTAGCTTATGTCATCGTTCCAGAGTGTACGTCGCATTAAACTGGTTACGTTTGCGTAACAGTTTGCGATTTCACTTCCTAAAGCGATTTAAAAGATCGGAATTGTACAAGGACTGAAATGTGTGAATGTCACATGTAATTATAAAGTTCTCGGGAATGAAACACAAGATCTCATTGGATTCAAAATTGTTCGGAATTGTACGATTGTTGAAAAGGCACAGATGTTACAATCTGATAGTCTAAAAGCGCATCATAGCCTCCTTTGCGGTGACTTAAGGCGTGAACAACTGAATGTACAAAGAATTTATACGGCCTGCCCAGAAAAGCTTTGTTAAAGTTAGGCGCATTCACAGCTCCTTGTAGCCCATTCTGTAAAAACATCCTTTCGCCATTCTCTCTGAATACATTGTTGGATCATCGTCTTTGTCTTTAAAATCTAAGACCCTTCAAATCAAATCTTCAGTAATCAGAACCTCCTTGTCTTCATTCCCGATTCTCACAAATGATCTGATAGCCTTTAACTCCGGTATGAACTTAGCATGATCCCAAAATCTCTGTACGTGATCTGTATACTTTGTGTTGATCCGCCAACGCTTTCTTAATCGGAAGTCGATTCATAAACTTCAAAATATCCTTGAATGGTTTTATCTCTGGAATCTTCTCATCGAGTACACAACATATGTGGTGTTTTGACTCAAAATTCGACTTCTTATCTTGTGAAACACAATCAACCAAATACTTAGTCGAAGTTTCAAAAATAACCAAAACCTTTGTGCGAAGTAGCTTAAAACAAAGGTACATTATTCTTCGTATGAAGATAGTATAAAAACAATTTTTGACCAAAATATGTTCTACCTTTGTGCGGAGTGAAATTTCATAATTTAACTTCGTGCGGAGTGGAATTTTAACACTCAAAAGTTTTAACTTTGTGCGAAGGTAGCAATTTACCTTACTATGAAGTGAACCCACTTCGTTCAAAGTTGTTCAATTCAACATGATGATTTTTCACGATTTTGTTGAAATCGAAGGTTGTAATATAATCTGATATCGCCGATTTACACAGATCTAAGTTCAATTTTTGATTTCTTCCATTAAATTTTCCTGGCTCTAAGATTAAAGTTCCAAACAGCCGAATCATTCAAAATATAGTCCAATCACGGTTCTAATTCGTTCAAACTACCTTAGTCATTGTTAGTGGTGTGCAAATCAACCACTACAATTAAAATTTTGGCAGCACTTCGTCGTTTGGTTTACAAAATCTGTAGTTCGTGCAGAGAGACAAGTAACAGTAAAAATTATTTCTCTTCGTGTTAAGTGATTATATGTAGCATTCAATATTTTCACGTCGATCGAAGTGAACTTCTAACTTCGTGTGGAGTGATTTCTCATTTCGTGCGAAGTGAACTGTTAACTTTCAAAGTTTTTCAATTTCTCGAACATTTACCAGTTTTAATGACCCACTCAGTTAACCAAGTCCAAGTTAATGACTCTGGTTAACTGATTTGTCTACCAAGTTCAAGTTAATAACCTTGGTTGAACACTTTGTGAACAAACTAATGATATTAGATAATTTCAAGTTTCAAATTAATGAACTTTTGATCATTTCAAAACATTTTCTCATTTTAGATAAGCTCCCAACCCCTTGTTCTCCAGATTTCATTCAACATTCAGCAGCTTCGGATTTTAAAGATCTGTTTTCCATCATCTGCAGTTGAAACTAAGATGAAAATAAAATCTTTTTGATTTTTCCAAATTTTATGCTAAAACACATTAAAAATATATTTTTGGGTTTTTCCGAAATGAAATGCAATAACTATGTACAAACATATTTATAGACATTTTTTGTGAGTTTGTGTTAGAGGATCATCTCAGTTTTTGAGACATATCACTAGTACCGTTGATCTTGATAAAACTTTCAGTTCTAACCAGATTCATTTAGATTGTCAGTATACTGGTCACGATTTCCACCCATAACAGTCAGGATAACAGATATATAGCTATCTTCGCTGAATCGGTGCAACTTAATCAGCAAGCATCGTCATTCAACGGCGGTTAGTCCAAGAAGAACAATTCATCTACTTGAAATGGTACCTAAGGTTATCCTCGGCCATTCATGTACACACAACATATCTTGAATAACCTCAGATCTCCTCAGCCATTTTTGAAACAATGAGCTAGTTCCTGCTGCACCTGATCCCCATCGAAGATCAGGACTCTAACCCTTAAGCATCAATTTGTATCACGATCTGAAAATTCTAAACCTCCTGTGATCACGAATTCACGAAACTAGATCCTCTGCATTCCCGGATAATCTGAAATCGGAACCACCCAAATACTGTTGCAAAGTCACGAATTTCAAAAATGTCGGAATCTTCATATATACGTGAAATTTTTATTCCCCTCATTTTGACAAATTATGACCATACTAATTTTTTCACTGCAATTCCCCCCAAATATGGAAATTCAGTTACCATCAATTGCGGATTTAACGTTATGGCCCATTAATAGTCACTATACTAAATGATAAACCTTTTGCACAGGTATCAATGACTACCCCAGTATCTTCAACATTTTGTGACTGTACCATCAAATCTATACTCTAAAGCTCCAGAAGGTGTCCCCGAATATCCCGTGTCGGTCGTTAAAATCTCGAAAACATTTCTATCACCAAATTTTTTTCTGGACACTCGTCTCATCAATACGATCAACAAAATTTTTCAATGCCTTTTTTAGGCACATCTCACTTCGTACGAGGTGGATCCTCAGTTCATCCGAAGTGCACTTCGTACGAAGTGTTTCACTTCGAACAAACGAGCCTAATTACATTTTTCGATCCAAAATCTTTAGGTCTGCTAATTTCTCGATGATTCTAGCACAGACTTGGTCGGAAATCAGTTTCTAACAATCCTATAGGTTCAATTTTACTTTTTGTCCGTGGATTGTCCATTTATTTGATGTTTTACATCTAAAACCCTCAAACGTCCATAAATCTCCAAAATTCATGAGCGTAGGTGATTCATCAATTGTTAGATTGAATGAATCGGTACCGTAGCTCTAATACCAATTATAGGTCAAGGCTCCGATGGTTCTAGACGGAAGTTTGGGCATATGATAGCACTAATTCCGTAGAATGTTATTAAGAAAAGAGTAGAAAGAGAATATGCTGAAGCTTTAAAAGCTAACGGAATTATCTCATAGTGAGATTTTCTTCCTTTAAGGTTTTTGGCCTCTTTTTGGCTCTTTTAGGATATTCTGATTGTGCCTAGGTCTACATATAATCTTGATGCAAAAGAAGGACAGCCCTGATATCCTGACTGTGCCTAGGTCGATGGAGGTTGTTGTGCGGTAAGAAGTAGTTTCTTATATGTTTTGGATAAAGGGAGATGTAATTTCGGATGATGCTGTTGATGATTCATGATAACTCGGATGAAAAGAAAATGTATTTTCAATAGTTATTGAAGGGAAACAGTTAACTTTGAAATGTATTTCGGATGAGATACGTTGAGTTTCAGATGACGTTTTGACTGTTTAGAATAAAATATTTTTTCAATAATATAAAAACAAACTTATAACCTATTTAACACTTTTCAATCAGATCAAAAAGGAAATATGATGATTAACAAACCGAACAACACCAGCCTAAAAATTCTAGAAAACTTGAATGTTTGATCAAACCGAGCCTAGAAATAGGTTCTAAAGGCTCTGATACCAATTGTAAGTCCCAAAAATCTGGATCAAACAATGATATCAAACAATCACCAAGGATTGACGGAATCCAAACTTGATAATATTCAAGAAAACCGAAAGACAAGAGAAACGAGATGAACAAGAATAACACGCGAATCACTTCAAACTTGCATACGATTCTATTACTATCAAATAGCAAAACCGTCTGATACAAGTTCTTCCATCTGTCTCTCTCTAGGGTTTTTCTCTCTCTAGAAGTTCTTTTTCATGGAGGCTCTCTCTAAAGGCTTAAGGCTTGAAATGACATAACATTATCTTATATACCTAGGGTTTGCCCACTCCCCATATGGGTTCCTCTAGTGCTTGCTTGGCCCACATGGCCTAAGGCATGCCAAAATGACCTATACAAGGTCCAAAACCTAATATAAACTAACCCAATAAATCGCAGTTTGCAACCATAGTCCGTTGTGTATATTTGATGTGTCAGTCTCATACTTCTAGGACCTAACACAAATCAAGTCAGTGGAACCGTTTCAAGCCAGCTGTGGGGCGGCGTGTCAAAATGAAAGATAAATTCAATGGTGAGATTAAGTATAAGGTTGTGTACCGGCCTGCTTGGTGCCTAAGAACGATCCCTATGAGACAGTTCGACCTTGATAGTATGAAAGGCATTTGTTACTGGTATGTTGATGGTAAAACAGGTGAGGCAGTTATCACCAAAAAGAAAGTTACAGAGGTGATTGTCAAGGTGTTGGATTCTATGTGGTTGGTCAACTTCAAGCTTCAAGATTTAAAGAAGTTGAAGCGGCACTCACTCCTGTATCTGATGAAGGACAAAACGATCGCTCTTCCGTTTATTAGAGTTGTTCAATTTAGTGTCAAGCATCAGATTGGAGCGAGAAGTGACTACTCGAAGATCTGACGACGACTATTACGAGACTTGCAGATCCCGCAGATATCAAGGGGGTCTGTAAGTGCACCTTTGATGATAGATGCTGGTTTCGGCAAAGTGAAGAAAGTTCAGGGTCTGTCTTGTAATATTGGTTTTGTCTAACGTCTTTAATGTTCAGTTTGGATTTGTTAGATATGTTTATGTTTGAATTTATAGTTAAATTCGGAGGTCTTTTGATCTACTGAGTTTGAGTTTGTTAAGTTTGAGTTGTAATAGGTAGTCCGAATTTGTGTTAAATTCGGGTAGTTGGTGTATTCACAGATTGGTTTTCATCTCTGTTATTCTACACGTGCTGTCTCGTGACCTACGCAGCAGTACGTTTCGTGTGGCGGATTCCGCACACCACGTGAGTTGGTTGTTGGAGCGAGAGATCCTATTCGTGTGTTTGCGGTACGTAGGCGGCCTTACAAACATTATTATGGTTTGGTTACGAGTTTATGTCAGCACATACATCATTGTTTTGCAAGACGATGATTTTATCACTAGGCTTTCATTAGAGTATGCATTATTTATCAAATTATTAAGGGTACATTTGTGTCGTTTAAACCCGTGAAACTCACCAACTTTATATTGACATTTTAAGCATGTTTTAGGTAAGTGAACAGTGATTCACAACACGTGGAGTCTTTTGCATGTATCTTTTGGGTGATGCCTTTTATTTGAGTTTCTTTTATTTTTCCAAAACAAAACATTTGGTTTATACAACATAAGATATTTGATTTATACAAAATGACATGGTTTTTACAAAACAAGACATTTGATTTTTACAAAACACCATGTTTGGTTTACACAAGGCAAGACATCTGGTTTACATAAGACAAGATATTTGGTTATTCAAAACAAGTCATTTGGTTTATTCAAAACAAGACATTTGGTTTATAAAAAGTCACAAATGGTTTTCAAAAATATATAAACCATGCAAATATTATTTTAACCAACTGGTTATTCACACAATTTTTCAAAAGGAACGATTTTATCAAGATTCATAGCTACAATGATTTATTTAAAATATCAACTTTTGTAGTTTGTTAAACATATTTCAATACAAATTTGTAGCCATTATTTTCACATATGTTTAAGGTACAAATTTGTGATGATTATGCAAGTATGCTATATGTAGGATGTGTAACATCCGTCAAAAACGGATTTACCAAACCCGCTCCGTTTATCAACCGAACAGTCAGTCAAAATTTTCGTTGCGAATTAAATGCCCAAAATAATTTTAACGATACGTAATCAATTATTATACAAGAATATATAATTAGTTTTTGAAAAACTGTCAAAAATCGCAAAATAAAAATATTATACCTCTGCCGGGTTTCGAACCCGGGTCTGTACCGATCCGGAAACATGTCTTAACACACACACACAAACCACTGCGCCACTTGTTCTGTTTGGTAAATAATAGAATCTTTTAATTGATATAATAACGTTACGAATTCAAAACCGGCGCCCAATAGTTCAGTCGTCGGAATCCCGGTAATCTCGCGAACTTTTAACATCACTTTCAGTTATAACGTAAACTAGTATTAAGACATCGGTTATAACCGATGTTTGAAGTCCGCGACCAAACCATAACCGCCGGAAAATTTAAATCGATGAATACAGTCGGAAATCAGACCAAGTGCTTTGACGATTTGCACTATAAATTCACCCACAACCCACTACAAACTTTTTCGCTCAAAACCACACCTTTTCTCGGCGTAATTCCACTCGCCGGAATTAATCTGTTCGTCGCCGGAAAACCGGTTTCCCCATTTCCGAGCTTTACTGAACCTCCTAAGTTTATACCGAAGTCACCCTTACCTTTTCCAAGCTTTCCGGAGACTCGCTGCTGCAAGACACCTGACGCCGGAGCTTATTGCTGTCGCCGGAGTTCTGCCGGAAAACAGAGAGTCCAGTCGGTATATCTCTTCGCCTAAATCCTTTTTCTTTTCACTCATATCTCACCTTAATGAACTGTAAGACGCTAAGGAACTTGAATAAAACTCGAAACAGTCAGACTTTACCTCTGGTTATATTTCAGTGAAGAAGACGATGTACTCGTTATCATATAAGTTTAATATAAATCAAGAAATTAATCGGGTTAGACACACAGTCCAGCGGTGGACTGTGTGCACATAAAACGCTAACGTCTCAAGTTCGAATCCCGTCTCACACACGCTGCCTTAATAAAAACCATTTTTTTGTTTAACTGAACCGGAGTCGATACTGGTATATGTTAAGTATATTAATAACCGGAATAATAACCAAGTTAGACACACAGTCCAGCGGTGGACTGTGTGTTTGTTTATATCACTGGTCACGAGTTCGAGTCCGGTCTTCTGCACCGACTCGGACAATTATCTCTTCTTTTTAAATAAGGCAGAAAAGGAAATATCTAATTTGTATTTAAGTATAATAAAAATCGAATCATATAACATGTTAAACACACAGTCCAGCGGTGGACTGTGTGTTAGATTAAACCACAGGTCCCGGGTTCGAGACCTGTGGAGCGCACCGCCGAATTGATTTAAACTGTTTTTAAAATAAAATGATTTTCGGTTTAAACTAATTAATATATATATATAATTAAAATCAAATATATAACGGGTTAGACACGTAGCTCAGTTGGTAGAGCTGCGTGCACGCGTACGGGAGGTCTCGGGTTCGAGCCTCACTCAGCGCACTTGTGTTCCGCATTCGAACCGGTCAACGGTCAGGTCAACGGTCAACGGGCTGGTCAACGGTCAGAAAAAAATCAATTTTTATTATTATTTTTATTTAATTATTTTAATTAAAAATCAATTAAAAATACTTAAAAATAACATTTTTAAGGTTAGAAAATAGCCTCAAACTCACAAAAATACACCCAACAATCCTACTAAAATAGATTAATAAAATCCGTTTACTTACCAAACCATAATGCGATTATTCTAGGTTAAACTCACTCGTGGTTAAAACCACTTCGCGTGCATTCAACATCATCAACCGAACGCACCCACTGTGAGTGAATCTTACAACTTCCCCTTTTAAATTACACGTTTTGGGGTGTGTCATGTGTTATGAAAATAATTAATTTATTTATTTAAACTTGTGCCATACCACATCATGACCTAAACTTAGATTGTTTTTATTGTTGTGATTTGCTTATTGCCTTTTGTCAAATTATATGAAACTCATACATTAAGCCCATCAGTTCCTCGTGGGAGACGAGTAGAACAACGCGTGCTTCAAATCAAATTCATTATTGTTCATGTGTGTGTCATTGAGTTTATATTGTTTGTAGTTGTGTCATTCATATTATCATGTTTATGCAATTTATTCATCAGGCCCCTCAGTTCCTCGTAAGAGACGAGTTGAGCATCGCGTGCCTCTAATTGTTCCACTAATGTTCATGAGTGTTTCATTTAATATCTTATGATTGTTGAATAAGTTACATCTAACTTTACTCATGTTTGGTTGTGCACATATTTCATAATCAAGTTAAATAAATTTGTTCAAATGTTTTCCATAGGATTCACTCGCCAACATTATGTTGATCCAAAAACCCTTTTTACACATGATACAGGTGAACAGGTTGAAGAAAGGAAAACATAGGATATGCCTTAGAAGAGAACAAAGAAGTTTAGATTGTTAGTTAGAACAGTTGTAACCTTTATTGTAAATTTCCATTTAATTTGTATTAAAGAATATGAAACGCATAATAAATGTCATGAGCTTTGATGATAACCCAATCATGCCCCGATCACCTTATACGCTGCGGGTCGGGGTGTGACAGGATGGACTCGGGCCTTAGTTTGCTTTAAAATAAGAACAATTGTTTGTGTTCCAAAAGACAAGGTAATTCAAATAATCATGAAACATAAACTCTAGTACCATGTGTTGTGAACAATTTGTAACGTGACTCCCCGACGATTCCTCTAGGGGTTGTTATACGCGGTCGGGGTGTTACATATGCCGTGCGTAATTGACGAAGTCTCAAGATGTGGATGTATAATATATATATATATATATATATATATATATATATATTTCAATTAACTAATTTTCCTATTAATTAATTAGTGATGGTTAGGAATAGTACTTTGAGCCATGTGTAGCCTCTCACTCATCCTTTTTTTTTTCATTTTCACCAAATATTTATATATTGTTTAGTAATTTGAGCCATGATCACCATATAATTTAGAAAAAAATTAGACTATAGTTATTAAGAGAAAAAAACAAAGAGTAGAAAAGTTTAAGTAATTTTCCTTTGTAGTTTAAAGGCACGTGTGCATCTTTTAAGCATAACGCCTTTTTGATGTATATATGTAGTTTGTCATCGCTTGTATTTCATTTAACCGATGATACCCAATAAACAAAACCAATGAAAGAAATAAAAACAATTACAATAATTGACTATAATGAAAATATGTTTGCCGTGTTAAAAATATTTCTTTAATAGGCTTAGAAAGTTTATCTTAGTCGATTGCTTTTGTAAAGTCGTTACAATTTTATAAGATCACACCTTTAACATCACAACCAATCAATACTTCACGCCAACATTATCAAGTCATTAAAAATATGTATTAAGATATTATCAATTTGCAACAATCAATGGTCGATAACAAAACATGGCTTTAAGAAATACACCACACTAAATGCAACTACCATCAAAGCTATTATAACAATATATTATACAAAATATGGGATGACAATAAAGCCACCTTCACCGACTATTTAATCGACATTTATAAGACTTCAAAATGAAGCCAAACCACAACCAAACAAATCTTTAACTACCCACAAATAAAACAACTTGCAAAGCCAAAAGTACAAACAAACCATGCATATGAAAACAACAAAGTAGCAGGGTACAAAGTAACACAGCCTATCTATGTTGAAAATTGATAATATATAAATAAAGGCTACCACACATGCGCAACACAACGATTAAAGGCAAGACATTTCTACCAAGTCATAAGGTATACATAAGGTTGCATGCACAAATAACCATAACCCTCAACAAAAATCTAAACAAAAAGGTCAACAACGTAGGATGGCAACAACATGTAATACCAAGCCAAATCCTAAGCATCATCACAACTACATCTCTCGAAAGACTAATAAGTCAGTTTCATCAAGCTAAACGATCAACAATTCAGCAAAACAGATTTGCCACAATCAACACCATCTATCGGTAATACACAGATCGACGTTCACCAACACCATGCATCGCTAATAACAACTGAAATACAAAAGGGCGACCACACATATGATCCACCATCGACCAACGACCACGCTAAGCATTAGCTACCAACAGATGACGAAGAGACTGCCAAACAAATCAGCCATGATCGCCACAATCCACCATCTATTGTACAACAGCATATGTAGAGGGGGGCACAAAACCACAAGTCAGATTGACGGATTCCTGGATGACATCGACATTAGTTTCTCTCGAGGTTTACACAAATGTGAGTTGGTCAAAAATCAACATCAAGAACCCTTTTAAGGGTGAAAGGACCAAATTAATAAACACCACAAAATCCGTGGCTAAAACCCGAAAAAACAAACTATACTATTCGGAGGTTTTGTTTTTAGTTTATTATGTAAAAAAAATAAAAAAAATGAATGGATAAATTTAATTTTTGAAACTCAATTTAAATAATATCTTTTTTTTCAAAAACAAACAAAACAAAAATAACACTAGATGTAGATCCAAATTGTTGATTATGATAAGTTGAAGGACTGTTACCGTAACATGCAAAACAAAGACAAATCCACGGTGTGGGTGGTTGAAATCAAGGGCTCGTCTATACTAAAACATACTCTCTCTCTCTCTCTCTCTCTCTCTCTCTTGTTTCTCTCTATACATATATACGTATCGTGAGATTGTCGTCTTGGTCCTTGTGCTGCTTTTGACGCAATCGATCATCTCCGATTCGATCAGGTAATGCTATTGGAAGATTCAATTTTGCTTGCTGGATCGGTCAACCGTATCTGGATCTTACATTCAGGACTTTTACTTGCTAATTAGGAGTTGATGTTTCGGATCTGTGACCGAATTTGGTTGAATTTTGCCTGAGGTTTTTGATTCTATTATATTATTCTAGGGTAGGTAGGTAGGTTTATAGATGGCTTCAAATCCTCCGTTTATGGTGGAGGATACCGATGAAGACTTTTTTGATAAATTAGTAGATGATGATGATGATGATGATTTGAACCCCCCTGCATTAGCTTTAAAAGAGGAGATCAGTACAATTGTTGATGATAATGATTCTGATGATGCTAAGGCTTTTGCTAATTTGAGCATTAGTGATGTGGGAGCTGGAGTTGAAGATTTGGGGGAAGTAGGCTTAGAGGAAGAAGATGTTAAAGATAGTTTGTCAATTACCAAAGAAGAATTTGCTAATGTTACGCGTGTAGACTCGAATTCGTTGACAGTGGATAATAATAATGTTAATGATGAACCTGATAATGGTACAATCCAGTTGGGTTCTACAGCAAGTGAGGATCAGAATCAGGGATCTGGAGGTACTGCAGGTGTTAAAGAGGTGCAATGGAGTTCCTTCGGTTCTGATTCTGTGGAGAATAGTGATAACGTATTTGGAGCAGACCCTGGTTTCTTTAATGAATTTGATAATGGATCAGTTGACCAGATAGGGAAAGAGGATAGCTTCATTAGTAGTGTAGTAAATAATTCCTTGCAGGTTGAGGATGTTAATACTTACTCGAGTCAACTTCAATCCGATCAGGCGTATGCCACCACAGGGGAACAAGCTACGGATGGGCAAGATCCTAACAGTATTCAATACTGGGAGAATCTTTATCCTGGATGGAAGTATGATGCAATTACTGGACAATGGTATCAAGTAGATGGAAATTATGATGCAACATCATATGCAGAAGGGGTAAGGAACACAGAATCTGCTTCTGATTGGAACCTCAACTATCAGAATTCAGAGGTTTCTTACTTGCAGCAGTCTGCCCAATCTGTTGTGGGGGCTGTAGCAGAGAAGGGCACAACGGAAAGTATTACAAGTTGGGATTCTGTTTCTCAGTCTGGTCAGAGTTTATCAAACTGGAATCAGGGTTCAGAAGACAACATTAAAGTGTATCCTCCTCATATGTTTTTTGATCCCCAATACCCTGGTTGGTATTATGATATGCATGTCCAAGAATGGCGATCGTTGGATGATTACAATTCACAGTCAACTGCTGTAGCTCCGGAGCTCATTAACCAGAATGGGTATGGTTCAAGTAATACTTATTATGAAAATGAACAGAAAACATATAGTGGGCAGGAACAAGCTTATAACTGGAATGGTTCTTTTAGCAGTGCTGGACAACAGAGCTCAACTATGTGGCAACATAGTAATGTTGCCACTAGTGCCCCAATGGAAGAATTTAGAAAAGACCAACAGATAGTTAATCACTATGGTAGTAATTTCCATGTAGATAACAATGTTAATCAAGAGAACTTTTACGATTATGCGGGAACAACCACCACCCAAGTTGATAATGGGTTCCCTGCAGTTTCTGGGTCTCAATCGACTGTTCCTTATAGTCAGCCATTCAGTCAGCCTTTGGAGCAAAGTGAGTCCATGAATGTCCAAAAGGCGTATGGAAACCAGAACCAGTTAAGCTATTTGCAGCAAACGGTTCAGAGCGCTCATCAAGTTTCTTATGGTTCTACTACAGGAAGATCTTCTGCTGGCCGCCCTCCTCATGCATTGGCTACTTTTGGTTTTGGTGGGAAACTGATTGTGATGAAAGATGATAGCGCTTCCATAAAGGCATCCTACGGAGGACAGGTTAGCCAGTATTTTGTTATTCTTGTCAATCATATGCCAGCATATTTTGGTTGTTACAGTTATTTTGATCTATATGCATATAATGTGTCGATCTGAGTTATGTCTTACCACTATCAGGTCAAAGGGGTAATATAAAAGTTAGCTTTAAAAGGGGTCTAAAATAGCATTTATTTCCAAGGCAAAAAACCTCCAATATTTTTTGTTTATAACGTATTATTGCTGTTGTCTTCTTTCGCACACTAATTATCTTAAAAAGAGTAAAATTAATGGGCGAAAAGGTTTTCGTCAACCATCCCGGCCCATATTAAAGTTATCCCTTTTGACCTATTAACTCATCGACATGACTGTTGGGCACCACTATTATTTTTGTTTGGATCCACTTATTTCTCTGTTTTTTGAAATCATTATTTACAGTTTTGTTTATGTTTCTCATTGAAGGATTCAAAATCAGGGTCAATTTCTGTTCTTAACTTAGCAGAAGTTGTTACTGGAGGAGGCAATGTACATGACTATTTTCACAATCTCTGTCAGCAACCATATCCCGGTCCACTTTCTGGTGGAAATGCTGGGAGTAAAGAGTTAAACAAATGGATTGATGATACTATTACACACACTGAAACTTCTGATGTAGTTTATAATAAAGGTGGAGTTCTAAGATTGCTCCTTTCCTTGCTGAAAATAGCCTTACAGCATTATGGCAAATTGAGATCTCCTTTGGGCTCAGACACTAGTTTAAAGGTAAAAGATACAACCTTTTTGAAGTTGTATTAGTATTTTTATCGGCAATCATAATTGGGATTGTTGCCGATAATGCAGTTGTTTAGAGTGAACAGCCATGTCAGTATGAAATATGTTACCAAAATTATATTATTTCAATAATAATTGAATTTTTGGAGTACGTTGTGACTTGTGAGCAACTTTCGACCTATGTTACCTGTTTCCCTATTTTAACAATTTTACCTGTTTGACTTGTCAAAGATTAATAACCCTATCAACTTAAAGTTATATTACATAATCATCAAATGTTGACATTGCTTTGTTAGTTGTTACATTCTACATGAGTCTACAAATTATTTGCTACCCGTTTATAAATTTATATATGGTTTTCTTATTCGTCATTTAGGAAAATGATGCTCCAGAAGTAGCTGTTGCTAGACTGTTTGCATCTGTGAAGAGCAGTGCAGAATACCACAATTATGGTGCTTTTTCCCATTGCTTGCAACATGTACCTTCAGAAGCACAAACTCGGGTATTTATCATCCTTTGTATGCTTCCCTACAAGAAATGCATCCTAATTGTTCTTCTGCTCATACCGAAGTTGCTTTTTTGTTACAATGTCTATGATGTATGTATAATGTATGTGTTATGATTTAGGAAGCTGCTGCTGAAGTCCAAACTCTGCTTGTTTCTGGTAGAAAGAAAGAGGCTCTTCTTCGTGCACAAGAGGGCCAATTGTGGGGGCCTGCACTTGTTCTTGCAGCACAACTCGGTGATCAGGTACCCCCTCCTAGGGCTGGCGTTTTTTGACCCATTAACTGTTAAATAGGTCAATCCGGGTTATGCTTTGCCACTAATGGGTTCACTTGGGTAGAATTTGAAATTTTTACTCATATTAGAAATTGGTTGAGCATCACCCAAAATGAAAAAAAAAATGCGTAAAACCTACAAATGTCATTTTCAATCAGAAATTTTAATATCATATAAATAATCGAAGTTGTATGTTACACTAAAGACAAAAAGCATTTTCTCGTTGGCCCAGACCGTAACCCTCTTTCCCCTGATCTTGCCACTGACTGTTTTTCATGGTCTTGAGAGAAACTGTGTTGTCTAATATTATTTGTCATCAAATTCTAATACTTTCTTCCTTTGTGACATTTTTGCAGTTTTATGTGGATACAGTTAAGAAAATGGCTCTTGGTCAGTTGGTACCTGGATCACCATTGCGGACACTATGTCTTCTTATTGCTGGTCAACCAGCAGATGTATTTGCAACTGATGCTACAACAGATGGTGGGGTCTCTGGTGCTCTAAATATGTTCCAACAACACCCTACACAGGTAACTGGCTCAAGTAGTTTAGCTAGTTTGTAACCGATAATTTATTTATAAAAAAATTGAAATTGGACAAGAAATTGTTGGCAGGTGTGGTGACCCCTATAAGTAATGACCCATTTTCACCCGGTTCACATTTCCACTCTCCCATCTTGCGATCTCTAGTCTTTTACGTGTGTTTCTCTAGATATATCTCCCTTATTTATATTTTTTTGCATTAGGGTCAGCTTAGTGTTAATGGTATGCTTGACGACTGGGAGGATAATTTGGCAGTGATCACTGCTAACAGAATGAAAGATGATGAATTAGTGCTTACTCATCTGGGAGATTGTTTGTGGAAGGAAAGGAGTAATGTAAGTTTACGTGAATGCACCACCTCACATTATTGTAATCTTGGGATTTGGTTCGTAACTCGTTAAAAGTATGATCCAGATTATTGCAGCCCACATTTGCTACTTAGTTGCAGAAGCAAACTTTGAAGCATATTCAGACAGTGCTAGACTCTGCCTCATTGGTGCAGATCACTGGACACATCCTCGTACATATGCCTCCCCTGAGGCCATTCAGGTCTCACCTCATTTCCTTTTACTAGAATCAAAGACACAACAACCGGTTAATGTTTCTTAATATCATAAAAAGTATATTTGGATTGAAGTCTTAACGGGTCATTTCTTACTACCAAATGACGTGTGTATTTTATTCTTTTCTTTTGTTTAATATCTTTGTATTCAGCAAAGGGAAAGAAATTGCGTTTTAATCGTTATCGAATGTTAGAATTACTAATTTGGTAAAATAACATAATTGGTTATGGAAATTTTGGTACGCCATGACTACTTAATAACAAAACCTTGTAATTTTGGATGCAAACAGAGAACAGAGGTATATGAATATTCAAAGATGCTTGGAAACTCTCAGTTCACCTTGCTTCCATTTCAACCTTATAAGCTTATTTATGCACACATGTTGGCTGAAGTTGGAAGAGTGTCAGACTCTTTAAAGTACGTATAATATTTCCTCTTTTTACTAACTTTCTTGCTTCTAGAGGTGGCGCTTTCAAACCTATTTTATATGGGATTTTGTCGATATGGATTGTACATAAAACTGTAAAAGAATGAAATTGGTCAAATGGGCCAAAAGAGAGTCAAAAGTCACTTAACACGTGTTCAAATGTTTACAACACCCGTTACAGTGCTGTCATAAAATATATATATATATATAATATTACTAGTTTTGTCACTAACTTATTTGATCCCTTACCCAACCCACCCACTTTTTCACCTTTACTTGCTTCTGCGTGTGTTCCCCCCTCTGAAGATATCACATCTTTATTCAGGTACTGTCAAGCTGTTACAAAATCGTTAAAAACTGGACGAATCCCTGAGGTGGAAATCTGGAGACAATTGGTTATATCCTTAGAGGATAGGATAAAAACTCACCAACAGGTACTGCTTTTCTTTTCTTTTCTTTTTTTGTTTATCTCCCTCTAGAAGTTGATAAATAAAAAGAAAAGTTTATTGTTAATATTTTTATTTTTCCCGTTTTGCAGGGGGGGTTCACTACTGGTAAAATAGTTGGTAAATTGCTCAACCTTTTTGATAGCACTGCACATCGTGTTGTTGGCGGCCTTCCGCCCCCTGTTCCATCAACATCTGGTGGCAGTGCCCAACACGACCACTTTCAACAACCACAGAAGGGTTCAAGGGTTTTAACTAGTCAATCAACAATGGCAATGTCATCTTTAGTGCCATCTGCGTCGATGGAGCCAATCAATCAGGCAGATGGAAACAACAGAAATATGATGCATAACCGCAGTGCTTCAGAACCTGTTTTTGGTCGATCTCCATCTCCCGTTAAGGTTGTCATAAGATTCATGTTTTTGTTACTTTCAAAATGTAAATTGATCATGATGAAAGGCAAAAGACTGTTTTGGTTATATGAAATTAAGTTTAGAAAATTTTATATTGGACCAGGATGACACGATGAAGGAAAACTCTGCCATCTCTGCGGATTCAAAAAGTAAAGCATCTGAGAAGCCTTCAGGGCGTCGTGGCTTCAGTTTTCGGGCCATGCTTTACGAAAAAACAGTTGGTAGGATTCTACCGGCTCGCCAAGACAAACAGGTACAATTCATCCTACATATAAGCGGGAAAATGGGCAAGCTGGGCCTGTTAGGTGGGTTCCATCAGGTTGGGTCGACCCACAAACATAGTTTCCATTTTTTGTATGTTATGAATAAATGTGCTAAATATAATGTAGCATATCCAAATGGACCCGTCGTTTACATTGATGTTTGCAGGCGAAGTTGGGCGACGCTAATAAGTTCTATTATGATGAGAAACTTAAGAGATGGGTGGAAGAAGGGGTTGATCCGCCAGCAGAGGAAGCAGTCCTTGCTCCACCACCTACAATGACGACAGCTTTCCAGAATGGATCACCAGATTATAGCCTTAAGTCTGCTTTATCAACCGAATCAACGAGCTCTGAGCTTGCAACCCCAGCACCTGCTAGTCATACTTCAGGAATCCCACTGATTCCACCCACCACAAATCAGTTTTCTGCACGTGCAAGAACGGGGGTTCGAGCAAGGTAATTTTTATTATTAATTAATGAGTTGCTCTATAAAATGACAGTTTTTGTAACTGATTATCATATAGCTGAGTGTGACTGAGATATTTTACACCAAAATCCAAATCCAAATTCAACACATTTTGTTAACAAACTGATAATCACATTTTGTTGACATGCTTATGACAGGTATGTTGATACTTTCAACAAAGGTGGCGGAAACCAGACCAACTTATTTCAATCACCTTCCGTTCCTAACATCAAACGTCCCAACCCCAACCCAAACTTCTTTGTACCAACAGCTGCACCTGCACCAGCTGATATTCCTCCTGATAACCAAACTCCCCCGTTGGTTTCTTCTACAACCAGTCAATCAGCGGCATCGAGCATGCAAAAGTTTGCATCAATGAGTGATATGTCAAAAGGGGGATCATCATCATCATTAACATCCACATCATCGGTCACCTATCATCCAATGTCACGAAGAACGTCATCATGGAGTGGAAGCGTGAATCAAGATTTTCCAGTTCCTGGTAGCAACAGTGAACAACAACATATGTTTATGCCAACCAAGACAAGTTTTGCACACTCATCCAGTGATGATCTCCAAGAAGTTGAACTTTAAAGCAAAAATAAGAAGGTTTGTTAAATTTTATAGAGTGGTGTTCTATATTATAACCGTTACAGACTGAAGAACACACAGAACGCCTTTTGTGTTTCGCAGGGAAGTTGAAAATGTCAAAATGACTTGCCCAAGTGGGGCCAATTTAGACTTGGACCACAAATTTGAATAGTTACAATTTTGACCCCAATTTTGTTTTGTACTTTTCAACATTTCAGTTCAATTTTCGTAAGCATCAATTGAATAAGATATTGAAAATATGGAATGTTACAATCACCTCAAACTGGCCGGCTGGGTGGGCCAGAATATAATAATACTCATGCAAACCCAGCATTGAACATAATCAAAACATAACTATGAATCTAAGTGGTAGTTGCCTCGGTGTTTTTGTTGTGTTGGGATTTAGTTTGTTCAAAACCAATTGATCTGAATGAAACGTAGAAATGAAATAGCTGCGGAAATGATAACAACAATCAAATCAATTAACACATCAAAATGACGATCATAACTCATAATTTGGATTAACACTAAACAGATCTAAATACAACAAGGATAATCTGTGTGCCTTCTTTGGTGAACCCACCAAGTCCATGCAAGTCAAAACTGTCTCCACGTTTTCCTCCTTTGCTACAATTTCCATATTATTTTGTTTAGCACGCACTTTTAGGTAGTATTTAATGTGATGGAATTGAAATTTGCATAGAAATTAGATTTGGAATTTAAAAATTACAATAGGAATTCCAGTTTGTTGGAATTAGAATCTCAATTCCATTCTTATTGTGTTCGGTTGTCAAATTTGTTGGAGTTGGAATCTTAATTCGGAACTCACAAACGTTCTACCCGACCTGGCCCTTTGGACTGGGTCAACATCCAGTCGTTTCCACGCGTCGGGTCTAGACATTTTGTGTCGGTAACGAGTTGGGTTAGGTCGAGCCATTTTAAGTTGTTAACGGGCTGGCTCGGGATGTTTCAGGTCCTTAACAGGCCGGGTCGGGTCGAGATGTTTCTGATCGTTAACGGGTCGGGTCCGGTCGAGATGTTTCGGGTCGGTAACGGGCCGGTTCGGGTGAATTTTGGGTCGTTAATTGGTCGGGTCAAATCGAAACATTTCGAGTCATTAACACGTCTATTCGGGTCGAGACGTTTCGGGTCGTTAACGGGTTGGGTCGGGTAGAGACGTTTCGAGTTGTTACCGGGGATTGGCCGAATCAAGACGTTTCGGGTCGTTAACGGTCCGAGTCGGGTCGAGATGTTTCGGGTACGTAGCGGGTCAGGTTGGGTCAAGACGTTTCGGGCCAGCGTGGGCTAATCGGATCGTATTGTTGCGGGTCAGCGACGGGTCAGGTAGGGTCAAGACGTTTCAACATCAGTGACCGATCGAAGATTCCAATGACTTTACCTGAATTCCTTCAAAATGTGGAAGGATTTTGACTTCCTTTGCTTAAAGGAATTTGAAGAAATTCATTTCCAATTCCAATTTTTTTGCTAACCGAACAGACCAAGAATGGAATTGAGATTCCAATTCTTTCCTTTGTTGTAATGAACATAAGGAATGGATTCTAAATTCCAATTCCATTACGTGAAACGAATGCTATCTTAGTTTCTTTTTTTTCTTTTTTTTTATTCTATTTGGGTTGTAGCCTATAAAAGGCTGTGGTATTTCAACATTAGGATTATGAATGAAAAGTTAAAGAGAGTTATCTCAAAGTCTTGTTCTTCCATCTATTTTCTTTGGAGTTTAACCCGCTTAATAGGTTATCACTTATCTAAATTCAATTGGTTCATAACAGATAATATGACCTGATCATGATGTCTTGATAGTTAAATTCAGGGTTGTCCCTGAGAATGATAAAAAAAATTTGGGTCTCGTGCGAGACAAAAAATTGCGGCCCCTCCTTATAATATAAACTTATCAATTATATATACAAAAACCACAATACAACGTAATAGATTAATTGTTATAAAAAACAAAACAAGCATGGTTCATCTTGCATAAAAATTAAAATTTAAAGGCTAATTCTAAATCTAAATATCAATAACTTTCAATCTTTCAAATGTTCAAAGCACACAATCAAACACGGAAGAAACCGCATTCATCAAGCAATGGCATCGAAAATTAAAATTTTACATTCAAATTCGCAATTTCATACATGATCAGTGATTCGTGAAGCAAGAATGCAATTGCATGTGACAAACGGCAAATAACCGGTAATTCCGTACAATCTAATCGCCTATTTTATTTTATAATCTCATGCATTCAATCGTAATTATATGCGAAACTGAGTCGTACGACGTATAACACGTATTAGGACAAGCAAAACATGATATAACATATATTGGTTTCCGTCATATTGCGAAACAACTAAAACTATGTCCTAAAAGTGTTGGTAGAGAGTGTTGGGCGCACTATTTACAGTTGCACTATTCATGCCAGCAACCGCTGAAACAGAACAGAACAACGAATTAAGACATGCAAACAACATAACTGAGTCCATATATATATATGAAAACACCAATGTGGGAACAAGTCTTACAATATTACATAACTTTCCGGTAAGACACTTTAATCACTGAATCATCCGATCGGCTAAACATATAACAATTTTAACTTGTCCGTATTACAAACTCAGCATTTCTGGAACTCCGGAATTATGAAAAATGATGACATGCACACTAAAACACTTTGAGGGTATCAAAGAAGTGTCCGAAATTATAAGCTTCCGGTGCTATATCACGATCTACATAACTAGTCCGTTATTAACCCGACGAACTAGTAAGCGATATTTTCGCCACTGTAACAACCAAATGAAAGACCTAGCGAACTAGTAAGCTTATTTTGGGATCCGAAATCACTTCATAACACTTTTGGTTGCGGAATGACAACTTACAGAAGACGTCCGTCGGTAGGAATTAGAAGTACCGTTATCGAAACGACGCTTAAACGGAAGCCGTCTAAACTATCAAAATATCATTTCTACTAGTCTAGTGAACTAGTTAATAATAATTTATGTTCTAATCCCCTAATTACCCCCCTAATGGTGGAAGATTACCCCTAATTCCCATACTTTACTTAATCCCCTAAATATCTAACTAGTTAAGACACTTTATAAAAAAAATAAACATATTCCCCCCCCCCCCATATTGGACGGTTATGGTGGGCCCCCATGGCCTTACCAACTTGTGAAATCTATCAAGATATGGAGTATGGACTTGTAGTTGTTGTTGACTAAAGAAAGAAGCATGGTTATAAGACATCTCCATCCATTCTTCATATCACCTTTCATTCACCAAAAATTAAAACAAGAAACCCTCTCATCTCTCTCTTCCTCACGGCACATCACCATTGTGACACCCGGCTATTTAGGTTGTACCGTACAAATGTAACACTTGTCATGAATGAATAAAAGGTTGTATTTGATTATTTATGATATTTATATATGGTATTTGATGTGTTGGTAAATCCAAAGTTTGATGAAAATTATGTTGGCAATATTAAGATAAACGCTTATCGCGTAACGGATAAAATACAAAACGAACGTCGGTGACTGCCCGATTAATGTTAAAATCCTAAAATTAGTCCGTTATGATTAAAATAACATATATAATAATGTTTGTGAGGAAACATAATTTAAAACGCTAAGAAACTCCATTTTTCGAGTTGGAGCGCGTACTCTGCGATACTGTGCATATCTGACAAAATACTGTCAATACAGCCAGTTATGGCAATTGATAATTATTTCAGTAATAATTTAGCGAGTTTATTTCTATAGAATGATAAAAATAAATTAAAAAACTTAAAATCCCTATTTTACGAATTTAAGCGCGTACTGCGCAACACAGCGCGACAACATAGCCGGTCCAGGCAAATAAAATATTGCTCAGTAATATTTTAGTGAGTTTAATTTTATAGAGCGTTAGAAATAATTTAAAACGCGTTAAAACGTGATTAAAACGCTAGATAAAACACCCGGTATCCAGTTAAATACCAGTTTAAAGCCTACATATGATATATATGTATGTAACCGTGTATATATGAGAGATAGGTGGCGACTCCCAAGCTTACCTCTCTCTTCCTTTTGCCATTTGTTGAGTACTAAGACTTTTTTTAATGATTATACCTACTTACACACACAAATACTCACCCAATACAAAATCAAAACAATATCATCTCTCCCTCTCTCACTCTCGTCCGATTACACACACATACACACACTACAAAATTCAAACTTTGAAGATTTTGAAGATCCATGTTCATACAAACTCATTTCAAGCTAGTTTGAAGATCCAATAGGGTTTTTAAAAGTGTTTTCAAGAAGATTCAAGCTAGAACAAGTTTCATATCATCATTTTCATCAAAACCCACTAAGAATCTTGAAGGTATCAAACACCATCTTGTTCTTGATTCATAGTGATATTGATGGTCATGGAAGTTTCTCTTGTTCTTGGATTTAAACACTAACTTGAAACTAAAAATAAATGGGTTTTGAAAAGAAATAAAAATGGATGGGTGTATGTGTGTATACATAACCGTATGTATGTATGTATGTATATATATATATATATTTGAGATTTTGAGTTTTGATGTTTGATTGAATCTTGTTTGACATGATACTTGAAAGGTAATGCATGTGTGATTTAGAGAATATTCTAAAAGGGTTTGAGATAGACATGTGAAAAGTGGAACTTTGGATGTTTATGGGTAAATATGCATGTGTCGTATGTATGTATATGTATATGCATGCACATGAGTATTGTTATAAGTTCATAAATATGAAGGTGTTACTTTCATTTATGATAAATGATTTGATGATAATCATATGAAGATGATGATGTTCTTGAATATTTGAACATGTATTAAAGACATGTCTAGATGCATTTAAGCTCATGCATGATGGTGATATGATATGGAAGCATTAGATGCTTGTACTTAAGCATGCATGATGATGTATGATCATGAAATGATGATTAATATTTATAATGAAAATGATTTTAAATCAGATTATAAACCTTAAAAATAAGGTTATTTGATGTAATAAAGTGGTATGAAACTTGTCATAAAGTTTACTAGTTTTGCATGTTGTACTTAGTGCTTAAAAAGTTGTAAAATACGTGAAATCGCATAATTTATGTGACTTAGACAAAAACTGCACTAATTTGATTATAACCATCATTTTAATCAGTAAATAAAATGTATTGTTTTAAAATATCAAGTCGTTTCGATTTGGGATGGTTATGGTAACGTTTGATGCAAAACTATGCGATGAAAACGATAAAAATCGACTTTTTAAGAGATTTTTACGAAACTGTTTTAGATCAGTAAGTAAACTGATATTTTTGATATAAATATAAGTATTTTAACTTATATTAATTTTAATTGGTGTTTGGTAAGTCATACGTGACTTTCAGCACCCGAAAACGTTACCGAATCACTAAAATGCGCATTTTACAAAGTACACTAGAATGGGTTGTTCATGGGTGAACCTTATGTGTTTAAATGTGTCAGATGATTCAAATGTATGTATATGATAATATGTTAAGTATTGACATGATAGCGGAAATTTAGACTATGCATATACACTTGTATGTTTAAAGCGGTAAAATCGGTGAAAATCGCGTTAAAAGTGTAACTTATTTGTCAAGCATGAAAATTGATACATAGGTTAACTTAATAAGTTATTTCATGTATGCATACTTTAAAAATGATAAAATGTATAAGTTAATGAGTTTTCGCGTGTTAGGATATTGTGTATATGTGCATGTTTATGTATATATATTACGACGCGCAAATCGTAGATATATAGTACCTATAAACGGGAGTGTTAACGGATATAACATATTAAGGGTCACCAATAAAATCGTTCAAGTCGTAAAATCTTAAAATATATATATGAACTCGTATATATATATATATATATATATATATATATATATATATATATATATATATAATACCAACATAATAAAAAATAATGACTTTTCGATAAAATCTCAACGTTATGCGAAAATTTCAAGATGTGGAGAAACTTAGGAATTTTGTGATATATTGTTTGATGAATCGTTCCTACGTATATTAGGGCGTTTAGAAACAATTGTGGGATTGTACTATTTATAATACGCACCCAAATGTTGGTGTCAGTAAACCCCTCTTTTTACTGTTTTTATAACTGTTTTGGGGGAAGAACACACCTTAAATGATAAGTATACACTTTTGTATAAAATATACCTTTGATTAAACTATGGATATATTTTCATGGAAAATATATTGTTTTGATTTAAATATGTTCTGGGGAGAAACGGATTTTGGATAAATGTGAATATATGTTTCGGGGAGAAATGGGTGTTAATACGGTGTTATGGGATAGAACAACCGTGTAGATTTAAAATGTTTAAATCTAAAGTTGTAACGAATTGGCTCGGTTTTAAGGGAGTAAGTATCGTTTTAGGCTTACGTTTCGGTGGGGACGTCGGGGATTCGTACAACATGTTACATTAAATTTATCATCTTAGTAAGATATATATATTGTTCATAAGGTTGGCACCTTGTGTGACCCGTTGCGGGTACTTAGCGTGAACTTAGCCATTTAATCATTAATATGGGTATGCGTGGAATTATTGATAGATCTATCGGGTTGACCGCCCCGTCGTGACCGGTAGCTCCGTGTCAAGTCAAGCGACGAATTTTAAATTATGTTATTGTCTAGCATTGATTATGTCCTTATTGTCAATATGTAGTTCGTATTGTCTTGAAACATACGAGTCTGAACACTTGATGCTATTAATTTAATATGTGTAAACCTTGGGAACAAGTTGGGGATATCGCTATGGTTTAGGAAACGCTGGTGATGACTGACCCTTGGATTTTTATAAAGGAAATTAAATAGACATTCTAAAATTGTATGGATGTTTTATTTATAAACACATAATATAAAGTTTTCCTTGGATCAACTTGTTTTAAATTTGAATACGTGAGCTAACCCTCCATTATGTTGACACTTGATTTTAATGTGTTCTTCAGGTACTTGAGCATGGCTTCGGGAATTATGGCGTATCTTGTGGTTATTGATGCGTGGTCGTTTTGAAAATGTTTGGACAAACTTTTAAAACTTTGGGACCTATGTAATAAGATCCTCAAGTATCAAAACAACTCAACTGTGATGTGGTTGTGACGTACTTTTAAACTTTATGTTTTAAAAACTATGTTTTCGTTAAGTTAAATGTCCAACATTCACTATGCATCGTTCGACAAGATATTTATGGGCACCAACTTCCGTCACCATTACGTTTGTATTTCCGCTGCGACGTTTTTGGGGTGTACAACCACCACCATAGAACCACCATTAATCACCCATAAACACCTCATTTCACTCAGTTTTAAGGCACTTCAAGGACATCTAAGCAAAGTGGAAGCATGGGGGATCACTAGGAACTTTTTGGAGCTTATCTTCTTCTTAATCTTCTTATTTAGCTTGTGCAAAGTTGTAAGCTTTCAAACCATCATATTTAAGCTTCTTGTTACTAGTAGATACTAGAAGTACAAGTTGATGATCTTGAAATTAAAGATAAACATAACCAAAAACCCTAATCTCTAACATAATAAATCACTAACTATAACTATATTATATGTTGATTTAGTAGATTTGTGATAGCTAGTTAGCGTGACACCCGATTATTTTAGAGCCTGTACTAGTGTGACACGTGTAATGAATAAATAAAAGGTAAAATTTTATTGAATTTGGTGTTATTTGATGATATTTTATGATATTTAATGTGTTGATAAATTTAAAGTTTAAAAATTATGTTGGCAATATTAAGATAAACGCTTATCGCGTAACAGAGAAAATGTGAAACGAACGTCGGTGACCGCCCGATTGATGTTAAAATCCTAAAATAGTCCGTTATGATTAAATAATATTTTTAATCCTGTTCGCGAGTAAAAAAGTTTTAAAACACTTAGAAACTCTTTTTTTCGAGTTTAAACGCGTACTGCGCAATATAGTGCGTATACTACCAAATACAGGCAACACAGCCAGTTCAAGCAAATAAAATATTGTTCAGCAATATTTTGGCGTGTTTATTTTTATAGTGTGATAAAAATAATTTATAACACAATTAAAACGCTAGATAAAATACCCGTTAGTCAGTAAAATACCTATAATTACATATAAGATATGTATATGCATGCATGCATAGAATGTGTGTGTACGGGAGTGTTGGTGGCGGCACTTGTGTACGCCTCTCTCTCCTTGTTGCCATGTGTTGGATCTTGAAATACTAAATAATGATTAAAACCTACCACACACCATATCTTATGATTTCCAAGAAACAAAATCACAATTTTTCTTTCATCTCTTTCCCTCTAAACCGTACACACACATGCATACACTCTTTTTTCAATTTCAAACTCCATCTTGGAAGATTTAAGGCTATTTCAAGTTTGTTTCAAGTCCATTTGAAGATCCAAGAGTGTTTTCAAGGTGTTTTAAGCAAGAACCAAGTTCCATAACATCACACTTTGTCAGAACCTACTTGAATCTTGAAGGTATGAAATCATTTATTAAAAACATATTCTTGATTCATAGTGATGTTCATGATGTTGGAAGGTTTCTCTTGATTCTTGAGATATTTCACAAACTTGAAACTAAAACAAATGGGTTTTTAAAGAAAATAAAAATGGACAAGTGTGTATAATATGTAGCCGTATGTATGTATGTATGTATATATGTATGTATGTATATATGTATGTATGTATGTATGTATGTATGTATGTATGTATGTGTATATGTTAGAGTTCGAGTTTTGATTTTTGATGGATTCTTGTTGACATTATTCTTGATAAGTGACATGCATGTGTGATCAAGAGAATGTTTTAAAAAGGTTTTGTGATTTGAGATGAATATATGAAAAGTTGATTTTTGGAAGTTTATATATATATATATATATATATATATATATATATATGCATGCATGAGGGTTTTGTTTAGTTAGGTCATAAATAATACATGCATGCATCTTGTGATGATGATGTAAATGATTAGATGAACTTGAATGTTTTTGGATTATATGAATTAGATACAAGATTAGATGCATTTAAGTTCATGTAAAATGATGATGAAATGATAAGTGTGCTTTAGATGCTTGTACATAAGCATGCATGATGATTTGATGATCATAAGATGGTGATTTGGTTATGATATGATGAATATGAACAAAATCAGATTATAAACACAAGAAATGACATTATTTGATTTATTTTAATGGCATGAAACTTTGTCATAAGTTTGGTAGCTTGCATGTTGTACATGTAGCTTTAAAAGTGGTAAAATATGTGAAATCGCATGATTTACGTGGGTTACATAAAACTGAACTAATCTGATTATAATCATCATTTTACTCAGTAAATAACCTGTATTATGTTAAAATATCAAATCGTTACGATTTGGGATGCTTATGGTAAAGTTCGGTACAAGACTATGCGAAAAAAACGGTAAAAATCGGCTTTTTAAGAGGTTTTTTTATGAAACTGTTTTAGATCAGTAAGTAAACTGCTATTTTGATATAAATAAAAGTATATTAACTTATATTAAGTATCTTTGGTGTTTGGTTAGTCATACGTGACTTCCAACGCCCAAAAACGATACCGAAAACGCTAAATACGCATATTTTAACGTACACGAAATAGATTGTTCAAAAGTGAACTTTGTGCAATAGGATATGGTATGCTAATATTAGAATATGTGATGTGATATACTAAGTGATAACATGATAGTAGGGATTTAGACTATGCATGTACACTTGTGCAGTTAAAACGGTGATATCGGTAAAAGTTGCGTTAGAAGTGTAACTTGTTGTCGAGCATGAAAATGATACATAGGATAACTTGATGAGTTATTACATGTATGAAGATGATAAAATATATAAGTTCACGAGATACGTGTATTACGATACGTGATTATGTGTTCACGTTTATGTATATATATTACGACGCGCAAATCATAGATATATTGCTTATAAACGGGTTTGATAACGGATATAACATAATGAGGGTCACTAATAAATCGCTCAAGTCACAAAAATCTTAATATATATATATGAACTCATATATATAAATAAATACGCCAACATAATAATAAATAACGACTTTTCGAGAAAATCTCAAAGTTATGTGAAAATTCTAAGTATTGGAGAAACTTAGGAATTTTGTGGAATATTGATTGTTAAGTCGTTCTTACATATATTAGGACGTGTAGAATCAAATTGTGGGATATCACGAATATAAAAACGCACCCAAAGGTGAGTGTCAGTAAACCCCTCTTTTTATTGTTTTATAACAGTTTTTGGGGAAGAACACGCCTTAAAAGGATAAGTATACGCTTTTGTGTAAAATATACATTTGATTAAACTATGAATATATTTCATGGAAAATATATGGTTTTGATATAAATATGATTTGGGTTGAAACTAATTTTGGATTAATGATATATGTGTTTCGGGGATGAAACGGGGATTATTACGGTGTTTTGGGGTAAAACGACCGTGTAGATTTAAAATGCTTAAATCTAAAGCTGGGACGAATTTGCTCAGTCTCAAGAGAGTAAGTATCGGTATTGGCTTGCGTTTCGGTGGGGATGCGGGAAATTCGTACAACACATAGTATTAAATTTATCATTTTAGTAGGATATATGTATTGTACGTGAGGCAGGCATTATATAAGAGACATATTGCAGGCTCTTGTGCAAGTTTTTCCGTTTATAATTAATATTATATGCGTGGAATTGTTGATAGATCTATCGAGTTGACCACCCTGTCGTGACCGGTAGCTCCGTGTCAAGTCAAGCGACGAATTTGTATTCTGTATTGTCTAGCTTTGATTATAACTTCATTGTTAATATATAGCTCGTAACGTCTTGCAAACTTACAAACCTGAACATTTGATGCTAGAAATTTAATATGCATAAACCTTGGGAAGACATCGGGATATCGTAAGGCTTTCATAAAGGAAAAATGCTTGCGATGACTGACCCTCGGCATTTTATTAAGGAAAATTTAAATTGACTTTCTTAAGATTATATGGATGTTTTATTAATAAACACATAATACAAAATTCTTTCCTTGGATCAAATTAATTATAATTTGGAATACACGTGAACTCACCCTCCTTTGTGTTGACACTTGATTTTAATGTGTTCTTCAGGTACATGAGTTCGGCTTCGGGAATCTTGGCAGATCTTGTGGTTGTGATGCACATTATGTTTAATAATAATAGTTTGGACAACTTTTAAAACTTATTTGGGACCATGTTTGTACTAAGATCCATAAGGATCAACACAACTTAACTATGTATGGTTGTGTTTAAACGTTAAACATTAAACTAAGTTTTTAATTAAGTTAATATGTCCAATATTATTGATGCATCGTCCACTAAGATATTTATGGGCACCAACTTCCGTCACCATTACGTTTGAATTCCGCTGCGACTGTTTTAGGTTGTTACAGTTAGTATGATCTTGTTGATTTTGTGGATCATGTTGTTTAAATATGAGAATATGATGATCTTGATGCTTATATATTGTAGTAATCTATAAGCATGTTAATCTTTCCATATTAGACTTGAAAATATGATTTAAACATGAGTATGTTTAAATCATGAAAGATCATCATCTTCATGTTCATGAGCTTTACATATAATATTTGGATACTTGAAGAAACATGGACTTAAATGGACTTGAAACATGATTTTAGAGGACTAGTGAACTTGATTTTTATAAAAGATGTTATATAAAATAATTGTCATAAAAATTCACATTAAAAAGTCTTAACTTTTACGACATGGAAGTCTTGAAAACTTTAAAGATTTAGCTGTGACATTTGTGGTGATTCGATCATGTAACAATTCCAAAACAAGTTATCAATCAATGAAATTTTGTGTTTTATTTATGAGTTTTGTTTATTTATCATGACAATTGTACATATTCGATTCTTGCACGTACATATTTATGAGCTTTCAAACGACTTCTGGAAGTTAAATCGCAAATTATTACGTAAACGTAATCATTTGAACGCGACGCATACTCTGGAACAATGACACAAGCTTAACACACCCTAAATATCCTTTGCTTAACTTATAAATAAGTTTTGAAGGGTTTGGTATGTCAAAAAAAGCCTATTCGATCACAGGGACTATTTACGACAAACTACGAAAGTCTGCTGATTCTCGTAGCAACACATACTCCGGAACAAGGTCATAAGCTAAACTGATGTAGTGTAGAAATTATAAGTAAGATCAATCACGTTGATTCTACGAATACCCGTGATGAACTTGTCCCAACCCCAAAATTCAACCCAAAGGGCACGAAATTTGAAGTGAAAAACTGTTTTTTCCAAAACTGAAATCTGATCATTATTCCCTCATAACCAGCATATTAATAGAGTTATAAATTCAAAACGGGCCCCAAAATACACTCGGGCCAAAAACTAAAACAAAACAAAAGTTGGCAAAAAGCCTAAAAAAACATAAAAATGAAAACGGACCCCCGTAGCCCAAGCTAAAGCCATTTTAGTGAAGCCCCATTTGTCACGCGATCTTGGGCCTCCAAATATAACATGGACCGCTCCTCCACAATTGTGCCCGCATCATAAACATACCCTAAATACCCTTAACATAGCATATAAATAAGTTTCGAGGGCTTCGGTATGGCAAAAACATGCTTATGCAACTTCAGGGGCTATTTTGCAAATTCTGTGAAACTAGGCTGTTACCCGTATTTCTTAATCCGGGACATGTACGCACATCCAACCATTTTTGTAATCATTAAAATCTTGTATATTAGTGATTAGAACGCAAAAATATCATTAATTACGCATTTACGGTCATGCACGCATTCGTTAAGATTTTTCATCATAATTAACCGAAAACCGCAACCGTACGACCAAACGAACCAACACCCGGGACATTTTTGGACTTATTTCAAGTTCCCTATGCTTTAACATCCTTATAGAGCTTAAAAATCAGGTTAACGGGTCTTAGAAGTACCAAAACGCGACGAAACGTGTGCAAGGGCCTGTTCTGCCAATTTGTGAAACTTGCTGCCAGCTGAGGGCCATGCGGACCACATCCAGATTCCCATACGGTCCACATGGGGTGTCCAGCACATCATTTTTGTTGCCCGCAACATGTTTACTCTCTTGTTGATTAAGCATACGAACTTGCCACCCATTCTCCTACATCTAACATGTGTTATGACACTAATCCAACTCATTGATGACTCATGGACACATGTATTGATCTTGTAACTCCAATTCAACTATAAATAGCATTGAGTTCTAGCCATTTTAACTTTTACAACCTTCATCCTTGCTCTCATCTGCTATTATCTGAAGTTGCAACCATTTTTGGGACTTTCCTCTGAGATTCCTTGGCTACCCTAAGTGCAAGTAAGTGTTCCATTCATGTTTTCTTCAATTCTTTTAGCATATTTGAGCTAAAAATCAAACAGTTTGACTTTCAGTTCTGACCATGAATTGGTCAAAGTAAAGTCCAATTAAACTTTGCAACGTGATCGTGATCAGGATGGTTATGGTCCTTAGTGATCATGCCTACTGATTACCACGTTTACTAGTCATTGTGGCGAGCCAAAGTTTCGATCAATAATGCGATAAATGCGCATTATATGACGGAACTATTTTCGGGTATCAAAACACTTTGCTTTATTACCAAAACACTTTCATAACTTAGTTAGACATGTCAAAACATGTCTAACTCGTCACTTTTAGTTTAGTGCTTGTTTAGGGTCGTAAGTCGAGCGGTCTTGACCACCGCTTTGACTTTCGAATCCGACCTGTTGGTTGATATTAGGATCCGACCAAACATATATTTGTGACCACAGTTGTATAGGAAATAATCCTCTGAGGTTATACCTTATGGTCACGTTTTTTGGTTAGTGTTATGCTATGTCACTAGTTATGCCCTTATAAATGACCGAAATGCCCTTTTTGCGAATAAATCAATTCTAAGCATATGTAACTAATGTTTTGGCATATAAATTGATGTTACAACATAATCAAACATGTTTTGGAATATAGGACTTATCATAACGCATATTTAACCATCCGATCACGCGTTTACGCAAATGATTCGTTAAAGTAGCGTAAACTACCTTAACAAGTCATAACGGGTCAAAAGCACTTAGGAACATTTTCAAATCAGAATGTAGACTTTGTTAAACCATTTCATATGAGTCCCGACACTCATTTGGTTTACAAGACCTCATTCTATCCGATCCACCGACTAAAGTCCCAATGTTTACACAATTATCCGAATTTAGGACACGCTTGATTTCTCGGACTTTTGAGCTTGTTTGATCTTTGATTCAAGGTTACTTAGCAATCCCAAGTGAGTACATAGTCCCCTCTTTTATCTTTTATAAATGTTTTGGGGTGACTCATATGTGCAAGTTGTTTGCAAGCTTTCAAATTACAAATGCTATGGTTATATTTAACACGACGATTTCAATAATGTGACAAACTTGTTGGTGCGTTGTATACATGACACGAATGACATTCATTAGCTTTGGCCAAGCCGACCAGTAGTAAGTTATGGTACCATAGGACTGACAATCCCGTTACTAGGCTATTCGCTGGAATTTGGTGAGCAGTTTGGGGAACGACCGAAACTGTTTACTTTAACAAACCCTTTGGTGGTGTTTTATTGCAATTTAATACCCTTTGGTGGTATAGACGAGTCAAAACAGGTTTGAATGTATTCACCGAAACGACCAAAAGTTTTTCCCAACGAAAAACAATGAACAATGGGTTTATGACAAGGACAATGAACAATGTGGTTTATGATAAGGACAATGAACAATTTGGATTATGACAAGGACAATGAACAATTTGGTTTATGACACGAACAATGGACGATTGGTTTATGGTAAGTGATTTAGCTAACGGTACGTGTGTAATGTGATAAAAGCATGGTGGATACGCCGCTGGTACTTCCTATATATAAGTGCTTTTATCGTATTACATTTGTGGCGTTATTTGCATCACTTGACAAATGTTTTCAAACAATGACATGCAACGATTTCAATTAAAGATATAAACCATACAAGTTATTTCAAGACGATTTACTACTCGGATTTACGAAACAAATGTTTTGGTCAAGATTCATGGCTACAAGTCTTTTATAAACTATAACTATCTTGTTTTAGTTGGTTAGTTATCATTGCAATACCAAATACTTTTCGATAACAAGGTTTTCAATTAACGACTCTAGTAGTCTGACGAGGTATTGCAATACATATTCAAGGCCATGAATTTGAACACACTCACAAAACCTATGTACTCACCAACATATTTTTGCTGACTCTTTTTTCACATATGTTCAGGGAACAATGCTTGATGATACTGATGCATGCTCACGTAGGAATAGACATGGACTTTAGTACCTTAAAACAAGAAAGACAATTTGTTATGTTTGTTTAGTTTGTTTAATATTTCAAAGACAATGCAACTATATAAATTTGATAATTAAATAAAACGAAACTTCAAATACCATGTGTTGTTGTAACAATCTGTTAACGTGACTCCCCGATGTTTCCGCTGCGGTTTGTTGTTTTTACGCGGTCGGGGTGTTACAGATTGGTATTAGAGCACTGGTTATATGGAATTGGGTTACTAGTAATGCTTTGACCTAGACTATAAGTTTGCTTGCGTTTAGATTTAAAACGCAATATTGTCACCCATCTTTAGGTGATTACCAAAAACAATACAGAAGTCACAAAAATCTTTCCAAAAACTTTTTACAAGAAAACATCCATTCTTAGATGAATCAATTTTGGCTTTAAGCCTTGAAAGTTTTCAAAATCTCGTCAACGTTTGGGTCTTATTAATGTGAACACGTGCAATCTGGGAACGTGGGTGCCTGTACCCTGAGTTTTCTGTCTAAGGCTAGAGTGTTCGTACAAATCCACTTAATCGGACCAGTCACTCTTACCTGGGAACTCTTGGGGCGAGTGTCCACTTATAGGCTAAAGCATGTCTTCGCGATACATTATAAAAACCCATTTACTTTGATTAGTCACTGTATGTCGTTTATTTGTTTTGAGAAGCGAACGAATGACCACCATCCTTATTTCGTCGATATTTTCAATACCTCTCTTGATTTATTACAATGTCAATCTCACATATCTTCCTTCACGTTTTCTTTTAGAATGCCTTCTCGATGTGATACAACTCAAAATGCCGAAATGGCAGCACTTATCGCTAAGCAAATTGCTGATGTACTTCCAAATCTCGTGACCTAACTTAATCAAGCGAACAACAACAATAACAATAACAATGCACCAGCCCCGTGCAACTATAACAATTTTTCGGCTAAACCACTCTCGTTTTCTGGGTCTGAGGGAGCCACTGGGCTTCTGCAATGGTTTGAGAGTCTTGAAAGCACGTTTCGATTTGTTCAATGTCCAAATGAGCGAAAGGTTTAGTTCGCGTCGAGTGTATTCAAGAAGAGAGCTCTTACATGGTGGAATGGTATAATGAGAGATAGGGGTGCCGATGTGGCAATGGCACAAACTTAGGAAGAGCTTAGGGCTCTAATGATGAAGGAATTCTGCCCGCGTCATAAACAACGGGCACTGGAAATGAATTCCATGATCTTAAGCAAGACAATGGTGAGAGTCGTGCTTTTACCGACTGATTCGAGGAGTTGAGTTTACTTTGTCCTTCGATGGTAACGCCTTTGGATAAGGCGATCGAGAAGTATATCGATGGTTTACCTGATCCTGTGCAAGACATTGTTACTGGTAGCAACCCTACATTCGTCCGACAAGCCATTGAGTTAGCTGCATCTCTAACTGACTCCCAAGTCAGGAAAGGTAAGCTTCATCGCAAGGGCGATAAGAAATCCGCTGCTAAGTCCACTCAAGAGAAACAAAAGGGAAGCAAAGTCGAGCCTTCCAAGCGATCAAGGAATCGTAAGGCTTCTCAAAACTTTGCTGTTACTACACAACCCGCTCCAGCTGCTCAAACCAATCAAGCTCCCCAAAACCAACCAGCTCAACCTCCTGTGAGGAAGCCTTATGCTGGTACTGCACCGTTGTTCAATCGGTGCAATGGTCGCCATCAAGTTCATCAACCATGCCGTCAATGTACTACTTGCGGAAGATTTGGTCATTTGGCCAACATTTGTCGATCAGTTCCGAACCCAGCTGTTCAGAACCCTGTTCAACCCCAAGCCAACCCTGCTCGACCTCCATTCCCACCTGGTTCATGTTACAATTGTGGTGAAATGGGTCACTACAGAAACAACTGTCCAAGGCTAGCGAATGCCAATCAAGCTCATGGACGAGCATTTAACATGAACGCCAACGAGGCTCGTGCTAATAATGAAGTTGTTAATGGTACGTTCTTTGTCAACAATCATCCTGCTTCTGTTCTTTTCAATTCGGGTTTTGATAGAAGTTTTGTGTCACTTTCCTTTGAACCTTTACTTTTAATGCCAAGAATTAAACTAGGAAAGCCCTTGAAAGTCGAAATAGCTAGTGGTGAACCTCTTAAACTTGATTTTGTCATTTGTGATTGCCAATTAAACCTCAATAACCAATTGTTTTCCATTGAACTCACGCCTATGCAACTTGGGAGTTTCGACATCATTATTGGAATGGATTGGTTAACCAAGCATCATGCCGAAGTTATTTGTTTTGACAAGATAGTTCGTATCCCTCTTCCCTCTGGTGAAGTCTTGGAAGTTCGTGGAGAAAAACCTACTAGTAATCTAAAACTCATGACTTGTACCCAAGCCCAGAAATATCTACGGAAGAACTATGTAGTTTTCTTAGCGCATATCATGGAGAAGAAAGGCAAGGGTAAAAGTATTCAAGATATCCCTGTTGTTCAGGATTATCCTGAGGTGTTTCTCGAAGAATTACCTGGTTTACCTCCAGCACGTCAAGTTGAGTTCTGCATTGACCTTGTACCTGGTGCCAACCCGATTGCTAAATCTCCTTACCGTCTTGCACCGTCTGAGATGCAGGAATTATCGAAACAACTTCAAGAGTTATCTGACAAAGGATTCATTCGTCCGAGCTATTCACTGTGGGGCGCCCCTGTCCTATTTGTGAAAAAGAAGGATGGATCCTTCCGTATGTGTAACAATTATCGTGAGCTCAACAAACTCACGATCAAGAATCGATATCCCCTACCTCAAATTGACGACCTTTTTGATCAACCACAAGGTGCTACATGTTTCTCCAAGATCGATCTGCGTTCAGGGTACCATCAGCTTCGTGTACTCGAGGAAGATATTCCCAAGACTTTTTTCCGCACAAGATACGACCACTATGAGTTCACTGTTATGCTATTTGTCTTGACGAATGCTTCAGCCGTATTCATGGACTTGATGAATCGGGTTTGTAAGCCTTATTTAGACAAGTTCATCATTGTTTTCATCGATGACATTCTCATTTATTCCAAGTCTCGAGCCGAGCACGAACAACACCTTCGATTAACTACGGAACTACTAAAGAAAGACCAACTATATGCTAAATTCTCCAAGTGTGAATTTTGGCTAAAAGAAGTTCCATTCTTGGGGCACATAGTCAACGATCAAGGTATACATGTGGATCCTTCCAAAATCGATGCGATTAAGGACTGGAACAAACCCATTACTCCCACAGAAGTTCGCTCATTTCTTGGTCTTGCTGGTTATTACCGTCACTTCATTGCGAACTTCTAAAAGATCGCGGTTCCCCTCACTGCTTTGACTCAAAAGAATAAGCCTTTTGAGTGGGGACCCAAACAAGAGGAAGCCTTCCAAACATTGAAACCAAAACTCTGCAATCCTCCTATTCTATTTTTGCCTGATGGCAACGATGATTTTGTTGTCTACTGTGACGCTTCAAATCTAGGCCTTGGTTGTGTTCTCATGCAACGAGATAAGGTCATAGCATATGCGTCAAGACAATTGAAGGTCCATAAAAAGAAATACACCACTCATGATCTTGAGTTAGGTGCGGTTGTTTTCACACTCAAGATTTGGAGGCACTATCTTTATGGTACGAAGTGTGTGGTTTTCAATGACCATAAGAGCCTCCAACATATATTCAATCAAAAGGAGCTGAACATGAGACAATGACGTTGGGTCAAACTTTTAAATGATTACGACTGCGAAATTCGCTACCATCCTGTTAAGGCGAATGTTGTGGCCGACGCCCTTAGTCGCAAGGAACGTGTCAAACTTTATTGTGTTCGAATTCAATCTGATATCCAAACACGTATCTTTCAAGCTCAACGTACTTGTGCTATACAAGGCATGATGGGTAGTGAATTACCGCATCAACTTGAGCTTCAACTTGAGACGAAAGGCAATAGAATGCTCTATTATTTGAACCGTTTGTGAGTTCCAAGTAAAGACAATCTTCGCACCTTATTGACGGATGAAGCTCATAAGTCTCGTTATTCAATCCATCCTGGTGCAGACAAAATGTACAAGGATCTCTGTACCCAGTATTGGTGGCCGGGTATGAAAAAAAGGATATAGCCTTGTATATATCGAAATGCCTAACTTCTCTTAAAGTCAAGGTTGAACATCAACGTCCATCTGGTTTGCTTGAACAACTAGAAATACCGGTATGGAAATTGGAGAACATTGGGATGGATCTCATTACTAAACTACCGCGCACATCTAGAGGTCATGATGCAATTTGGGTAGTTATCGATCTTCTAACATAGTCAGCACACTTTTTGGCAATTCGTGAGGATTACTCTTCTGACAAACTCGCTAAGATCTATGTCAATGAGATTGTATCTCGTCATGGTGTTCCTTTGGACATAATATCTGACAGAGATGCTCGGTTCTCATCTCATTTTTAGAAGACCAAGAAATCTGCTATGGGAACCAAACTCAATCTGAGCACTGCTTATCATCCTCAAACATATGGACAAACCGAAAGAAAAATTCAAACACTGGAGGATATGCTTAGAGCCTGTGTGATCGACTTTGGTGGTACTTGGGATTCGCATCTACCATTAACCGAATTGTCTTACAACAATAGTTATCACGCTAGCATTGACATGGCGCCTTTCGAAGCTTTATACGGTCGAAAATGTCGTTCACCGGTTTGTTGGAATGAAGTTGGAGAGTCTTAGTTTACTGGACCTGAACTTATTCATGACACAACATACAAAGTCAAAAAAATACGCGACAATCTTCTAACAGCTAGAAGCGGTCAAAAGAGTTATGCAGACAAGTGACACAAGCCCTTGGAATTCCAAGTCGGTGATCATGTCCTACTCAAGGTATCCCCTAGGAAAGGAGTGGTCAGATTTGGAAAGAAAGGAAAACTTGCACCACGATACATCGGACCATTCAAGATCGTCGAAACAATCGGAAAAGTGGCCTACCGACTTGAGCTACCTCCTAAACTTGGGAATGTTCACCCAACATTCCACTTTTCCAATCTAAAGAAATGTTTAGTCGACACAAATCTTCACATCCCCCTCGACGAAATTCACGTTGATGACACCATGCACTTTGTCGAGAAACCTGTGGAGATTTTGGACCGTGAAGTCAAGAAACTCAAACGAAGACGAATACCGATAGTCAAAGTTTGTTGGGAATGAGAGGATCAAATGAAAGCGAAATACCCACATCTATTTCCACAAGTTTCCTGGAATTAAATTTCGGGACGAAATTTCCTAAAGTAGGGGAGACTGTGACATATGTGGTGATTCGATCATGTAACAATTCCAAAACAAGTTATCAATCAATGAAAATTTTTGTTTTATTTATGAGTTTTGTTTATTTATCATGACAATTGCACATATTCGATTCTTGCACGAGTCCGAGCTTTCAAACTACTTCTGGAAGTGAAATCACAAAGTATTACGTAAATATAATCAGTTGAATGTGACATACACTCCGGAACAATGACACAAGCTTAACACACCCTAAATATCCTTTGCATAACTTAGAAATAAGTTTTGAAGGGTTTGGTATGTCAAAAACAAGCCTATTCGATCATAGGGACTATTTACGACAAACTATGAAAGTCTGCCAATTCTCGTAGCGACACATACTCCGGAACAAGGTCATAAGCTAAACATACCCTAAATACCCTTAACAAAGCTTAGAAATAAGTTTCGAGGGCTTTGGTATGGCAAAAACATGCTTATGCAACTTTAGGGGCTATTTTGCAAATTCTGCGAAACTATTCCGTTACGCGTATTTCTTAATCCGGGACATGTACGCACATCCAAATTTTTTGTAATCATTAAAATCGTGTATATTAATGATTGGAACGCAAAATATCATTCGTTACGCAATTACAGTCATGCACGCGTTCGTTACGATTTTCGTCGTAATTAACCGAAAACCGCAACCGTACGACCAAACGAACCGACACCTGGGACATTTTTGGACTTATTTCAAGTTCCCTATGCTTTAACTTCCTTATAGATCTTAAAAATCAGGCTAACCGGTGTAAGAAGTGCCAAAACGCGACGAAACGTGTGCAGGGGCATGTTCTGCCAATTTGTGAAACTTGCTACCAGCTGAGGGCCATGCGGACCGCATCCAGAACCCCATACGGTCCGCATGGGGTGTCCAACACATCGTTTTTGTTGGCAGCAGCCTGTTTACTCTCTTGTTGATTAAGCATACGAACTTGCCACCCATTCTCCTGCATCTAACATGTGTTATGACACTAATCCAACTCATTGATGACTCATGGACACATGTATTGATCTTGTAACCCCAATTCAACTATAAATAGCATTGAGTTCTAGCCATTTGAACTTTTGCAACCTTCATCCTTGCTCTCATCTGCTATTATCTGAAGTTGCAACCAATTTTGGGATTTTCCTCTGAGATTCCTTGGCTACCATAAGTGCAAATAAGTGTTCCATTCATTTTTTGTTCAATTCTTTTAGCATATTTGAGCTAAAAATCAAATAGTTTGGCTTTCTGTTTGACTTTCAGTTCTGACCATGAATTTGTCAAAGCAAAGTCCAATTGAACTTTGCAACATGATCGTGATCATGATGGTTATGGTCCTTAGTGATCATGTGTCACACCCCGATTTCCACGTGTATTCCGGTGGGCCCGGTGGGGAGTATTGTGACGTACAGTTGATATCATCATAACCAATTACAACACAGAGCAACACAGTGGAAGGCTTGGAGTAAAATATCAACTATTACAAACCATAAAGTGTCCAGATTTCGAAACATAAATATATACAGACAAGGTTTGTAATAAGATCCACATGCGGTTTGGATAACATTCAAAATGAAAACAGACTCTACAGGCTCAACTCTAAGGTCACAACTCCTTAATGTCAACGCCCCGCAGCTTCCGGCCTATTGTGTACTTGTACCTGTATTTTAATATTTGAAAATATGTCAGTTTACACTGGTAAATACTGTCAAACGACTCATTTTGAAAACCCTTTCGTAAATGATTTTAGGTGCACTAGCACATTTTGTAAAATAACTTGGGACAGTACAAATGACCTTGTATATAGATTTACATGCCAGGCTTTTACATATGGGGCCCGGTACAGAAACCGAGACATGATCGACTAACACACCACTCTGAACTTTCACAAAGAAAGCAGTTAGGAATTACCCAGTGTATGCCTTCACGCCATGCTTTAGTCGTGGCCACTAACACTTTAGTGAGCCAAGGATATCCTGGACACGGTCAAGGCCACCCCCAATGTTTGTGTTTCAGACAAAACAGATCAAAACCGGGTTATGCAGTTTTAGTTAATTATCATAACTGGATAAAACATAATTTCCATACCCGACCAAGCGGTAATAGTTTACCGTATCCCAAGCCCGTATAGGTAAAATAGGTTAAGAGTATCTACCTGAGGTTAAGTCTCCTTGAAGCCCAAAACTCAGCCGCAGATCCAAGATAAGTACATGCACAATTTACCGGAAGGCGTTCAGTCTAGAGTGATGGTAATTATTAACCAATATTAGAATGCTAACGGGTCCTTAGTTAAGTCTTAGACTTGAACCGGTTAGTCTTACGCTAAAATAATACGGTACGATATGCTAGATTAAGCGGTGAATGGAATAGGATGTTAGTTGGACCCGACAAGTATATAAGCTTGTCTAATATGGGTAAACCAACAACATTCTAGAGAAATGACAAAGTTAAACCTGTTTCGGTTATTTTACGTAAAATAGTTACGCATGCTTATTCGTAAGCATATAAGCGAAACCGGGTAACTGAGAGAGTCATATACAAGTTCCATAAGAATATATGTTTAAAATATGTTTTAAAATCAGTAGCTTTGCAAAAGATAGGCCCGAGGTATATTTAAAACCGAATTATGCCTTACAAGGGCATTTTGGTCATTTTAGTGTTTATAAAAGATGTTTAAAATGAACCTGATGCCAAAGTGGCTAACATTCTGTAAAAATACTTATTTTATGATGTTTTAACAGTAGGATATCAAATATATGTGTGTTTGATGATTTTGAAATAATCTATGTCCCATAAGGGTATTTTAGTAATTTCACACATAGCTTTGAAGCCAAAATTTGGATTCTGAGTTCAGGACTTGTACTTACTGTTAAGATGTTGAAAATAAGTTTATAAATCAATAGGTATCAAGTCTTACCTCGTAGTTATGGTTTTAAACCATACTATGCGCCGAAAAGGCGTAAAAGTCGCTAAAATGCCGTTTAAATTGATGTTTAAGTTAAAGAGAAGTTATGACCTGTTTTATATACCGATAATATGTCATTTAACTTATTACATCAGTAGGTTTAAATTTTAGTCATAAAAAGATTGATTAAAATCATTTTACGTGAAAAGGGTAATTTAGTCATTTATCGGCAATTAACGAACCTTGAGCCTTCATTCAAGTTATAATCTGAGTGAACATCCCAAATGGTCCTACTTATCATATTACATCATGCCACACCCCGACCACATAAAACAATAAACCACGGGGAGTGTTGTAACAGAATTATTGTTTCAACAATCATGGCATATTAAATGAAGTTTTATTGAATATAATTGTTTACATGTCTTAGATAAAACGGAAAATACAACATAAGTTAAACTGTTCTTCTTGCTTTTATTGTCACTAAAGCCCAAAGTCCGCCCTATGTGTAGCACGATCAATCTCAAACATTCGCCCATGAAACATATGTGAAAATAAAGTCAGCAAAGAAATGCCGGCGAGTACATAGGATTTTGTGTTGATGCTTCATGGCTTTGATTATTGTAAGAAAAGTTTAAAGTAGTACAAAAGTTGCCATGAACCATAAAAAGTTTCTTTTATAAAAACCATATGAAAATCAATATGATATAAAAGAATTAAAGCTTGGCTAAATAGATAACCAAAAGTAAGTTCTGTCTCGTATAAAAATGTCGTGTTTTGTATAAGATATGTCATGTCTTGTATTTTGTTTAAAATGATTTAGATAACACCACAATATGTAAGATAATAAAAGCACTTATATATAGGAAGTACCATCGTTGTATCCACCATGCTTTTATCATATTACACAAGTCATGCTATTTAAGTCATTCACCTTAAACCAATGTTATGTAAATCAATGTCAAGTAACAAATGTCATGTAAACCAATGTCGAGTAACAAATGTCATGTAAACCAATGTCGAGTAAACCAATGTCGAGTAACAAACGTCATGTAAACCAATGTCGAGTAAACCAACGTCGAGTAACAAACGTCATGTAAACCAATGTCGAGTAAACCAATATCGAGTAAACCAATATCGAGTAACAAATGTCATGTAAACCAATATCGAGTAAACCAATGTCGAGTAAACCAATGTCATGTAAACCAATGTCATGTTTTATAAACCATTGCCTTTATTGTTAAAATATATAATATATTGTTGGCGAATACATTCAAGCCTTGTTGACTGTTGGATAAACCCCTATCCAGTCAAGGGTTTATCAATGTTCATCAGATTCTGTTATTCCCTAAGGTCACTTCCAAACATACCTAGGAAGTGGGAACAGGATTGTCAATCCTATGGTACCATTACATACTACCGGTCGGCGTGATCAATGTTAATGAATGTATCATTGTCGAGTTGAACGTACCAAAATGTCAATAACAATGTAAGCATGTCTTGAAAATGTCTTTGAAAATGTCCAAAAATGTCTTTTGAAAATGACTTTGAAAACCATGAACTAGTATGCTAGGTTAATATACATAGCAAAAATGTCTTTGAAAACCAATGTGCTAAATATGCTAGGTCAACATATGAAGCAAAATGCAATGAAAATCATGTACTATATATATACATTATAATCAAGCATATATAATGTCATGAAAACATGAAAGTAGATATAGGCATAATATGTTTCACCCCAAAACATTTGAAAACATAAAAGAGGAGACTATGTATGTAACATTCGTCGTAAAACGGGTTCCAAAACCCGCTCCGTTTATTAAATGTTACGTTATGTATTTACTTATTTTGTAAACTTGGTTAGTTAATTTTTCTTTTTTTTGGTTAATAAATAAAATATAAATATATTAAATAAATAAAGGAATAAAGGAAATTCTAATAAAATAAAAAGGTTAAAAGAAAAATAATAATAATAGAGGGGTAGCCGGGTTTCGAACCCAGGTCCCCAATGGATCAACACACACTTCACACCACTCCGCCACACACATTTATCTGTTAAAGTTCTAAACAAAATAATATTAATACAAGGTATCGAAACCGTATTTTTGAACAACCTCCTTGTAACAGTCGAGCTTGAAATCAGGAAATAATCAAGCATCCGTTTCTTTTCTTTGCGATCAAAAGACTAAAACCGTCTTTCAATCAAGCAATCAGACTCAATCATGGAGTCCATAAACGACCGATCAGTTAAAAAAATCAATTCCAGAAATCAAGTTCGGCCGAAACTTTTGAAACCGAAATCTGTGTTGTCTGTTTACTCTATAAATACCAATCATTTCACCACAAACGAATTCGCTCATTCTCTCAAACTCTCTCTCAATCATCACTCAAACTCCTGAAAGATACTCTGCTTAAATTAACTTCTCCGGAAAAATTGGAACTCGCCGGAGTTGGTCACCGGGATAATCGAAGTTCTAACTTCCAGTGGGTATGAACCTTTAAAACCTTTCTATGTTCATGTTTAATTCCGTTAGTTTGCAAACCAGTAACCAAAATTTTTAAAATATATATATTGGTCGAGTTCAGTTCTGGGAAATTTCTCATGAGAAAGATGAAGTCGAGATAGTGTTTAAATATAATTAAAAACGGGTATTTAACTGGGTTAGACACACAGTCCAGCGATGGACTGTGTGCAATTACAAAGCACACGTCCCGGGTTCGAGTCGCACATGTTTCCGATTTTCTGAAATAAAACCAACACTTTTTAAACTTATTCAGATCAACTCATAACATGTATATAAAATTAATATAATTCAGTGTTTATGCGGGTAGACACACAGCCCCACTGGTCGGGCTGTGTGCACACGAACCGTAGGTCCCGAGTTCAATTCCTGTTTCTGTAACCGGTTTCGGCCATATTAAATCCCTTTTAATAAAACAAAATAAAGTTAAAGCTAGTTAGTATATATATATATATATATAATTAAAATAGAGTTTATTTCGGGTTAGACACGTAGCTCAGTTGGTAGAGCTGCGTGCACGTATACGGGAAGTCACGAGTTCGAACCTCACACGCTGCCTATAATAAATGAGTCAGATCGGTCGTTGACCAGTCAACCCTTAGAAAAAGGGTAATTTTTTAATTAAAAATCCTTTAATAAGGTTTTAAAGCCTAAAAATTTGCATTAAATTCACAAAAATAAATCTAAAAATCTCATTAAGAGCACTAATTAAAAATATTAATCTCAAATAAAATTTATTTAGTTATCGAATTATTACGTTATTATTTAGGTTAGTTTTCCCTCGTCGGTTGAATCATAAATTCGTGCGCATTCATCATTATCAAGGAACGCACCCACTGTGAGTGAATTCTTTCCAATTCCCTTTTTATTCATGTTTTGGGGTGTATCATGTGTTGCTTTATTTATTTCGTTCATTCAAACTTGTGCTATTACCATTATATAATCTAAACATGGGATGTAAATGTTGTTTGTTGTGATGTGTGTTTACATTTTGTCAAGTTGCGTGCAAATCATTCATTAGGCCCATCAGTTCCTCGTTGGAGACGAGTTAAACATCGCGTGCCTCATTAGATCGGCTCCGTTTGATTGAGCCTTGATCTCATTGTTCATCATTTGGTGTGTGCTTGTGCATTAATTGATATTATGTGTATTGTGATTAAATTTACATTTACGTTTACTCATATGTGGTTATGCACCTTTTTATAACCATTATAACAAATTCGTTCAAATGTTTTCATAAGATTCACTCGCCAACTTTTGTTGACCGAAAACCCTATTTTTACAAATGATACAGGTGGACAGGTTGAAGCAAGGAACACATAGGAAATTGCCTTAGAAGAAAAATAATGAAATGAAAAATGTATTTGAACATGTTGTACTTATATGTTTATTGTAATTTTCTTCTTTAAAAAGAAATAATAAATATGAAACTTTATAGTAAATGTCATGAGCTTTGATGAAAACCCAATCATGCCCCAACTACCATTTCTGCTGCGGGTCAGGGTGTGACAGATTGGTATCAGAGCTTTTGACTATAGGGATATAGGATAGGTTATTAGACCCTTAGAGCCTATACTATAGTTGATTAGATTTTAATTGTTTATGTGGTTACATACAAATTCATGATGTTTATTTGTTTCGTATTTATTACACACAAATGCATGCAAAAACTTCCACTATCATTTTGTGTGATACTTAATGAGTTATACTTGTTGTCAAACGTAACATGCTTACATATACATCCATCACGCATATTTCAAAGTTCACATATTCAAATCATCCACGTATTTCCTTTATTCAAGATTTTGTGGCATTTTTCGTTTTTTTTAATCTCATCAAAGTGAGTTCTACGACGGGCATGTAGTAACTGGAAGGGTACAAGTACCGGTAGTCGAAACGTCCTGTCTAGGTTGGCATTCGTATAAATCCAATATAATGGACCAGTTTGCCTTCCTGGGGACTAACGATGAGAGTACGAAGGACCTACTAGGCCAAAGCATGCCACACCAAACGTCGTTCGAACTAACCCTACTTTGAGTTGTCATTGTGTCCATACCAGGACACCCTCCGACCTTATACTTTGCTGTCATGTTTTATGATTTTCATTCGGGTGGCGCAAGTGTTAACAGGTCAACACCAATATGAACCCTACCAGAGCCCAGTAGTCATGAGGGCCCACATGACTACCAAGACCAAGTAAGGGGACATATGGGAGCCCAAACATGAGCAAAGCCCAAGACATCCTATGGATGTAGCAAATTTATTTTCTTCATTTGTTTTGTAAATGTTCATTTCTAAATACGACACATGACACCTAAAACGTCAAACTCATACTCTCGATACGTATTCCTTGTAGATGTCTTCTAGTCACTCTCGTAGAGGTAAGAGATCAGGAAAATCCCGCGAGCGCATGGCTGCCCAAATCGCTCAACAAATGGCCGCCGTAATCCCCAACATCGTAGTTCAAGTTCAAAAAGCCCTTACGGATAATCCCGTCAACCCAATCAACCAAGAAGATCAAAACGTTGTCAACCCTCCCCCAAATACCACTAAATGCACCTTCAAGCATTTCAAATCCTGCGATCCTCCAAAATACGAAGGGACTGAAGGTGTCACTGCTCTCCTCCATTGGTTTGAGGAGATGGAAAACACTTTTCTCAATTGTGACTGCCCCGATGATCGCAAGGTGCGATATGCTATCGGTCGTTTGTTCGGAGTAGCACTTACATGGTGGAATACAGAGAAGGGCAAGCGAGGTGCTGAGGATGCTATGACCTTGACTTGGGAAGAGTTGAGGGAGATCATGACGAGACGTTTCTGTCCAAGAAGCGAAATCAAGAAATTAGAAGATGAGTTCTACTCTTTGAAACAAAAGGAGGGCGACCATACCACATACAACAAGAGATTCCTTGAGTTGAATCAGATGGTCCCCAACTTGTTCACTCCCCTCTACCGTTTGATCGAACACTACATTCGAGGTCTCCCTTCAAAAATTCAAGACCCTGTAATAAGTACCACACCTGCAACTTTGGAAGTAGCAATGGAGTTAGCTATAGAGCTCACCAAAAACCGCATACGCCATAAAGACTTCAAGGAGGAGAAGAAGAAGGATAAAGCATCAACCGAAACCTCAAACTCAACCCAGACCGAATCCTCTTCTCAACCCACTTCTAAGAGAAAACGAGATGGGCAGAATTTCGCTGTCACCCAAGGCAATCAACCAACTCCACAAGCCGTACCCCTCCAAGCTATCCCAATCACTCAAGTAGCACCCAACTCTATTTACCCAAATAAGAAACCTTACATTGGACCTCACCCTCAATGCAACACCTGTTTTTATCACCATCCATCTACCGTACCTTGTCGACTGTGTGCTAATTGTGGGCGTTATGGTCATTTGAGCAAGACTTGCCGCGCCCCTCAAAACCAAGCTTCACCCCCTACCCAAAACATGATCCAATCATATCAACAACCTCAATACCCCATAGTTCCATATGTTCGAGCTTGTTTTAATTGTGGCAACCCTACCATTTTAGAAACACGTGCCCTCGATTGGTTAACATCATAAACGCCCAAGCTCAAGCAAACCCAGTTAACCAAACAAATCAAGCAAACCCAGCTCCACCACCAGCAAGAGGAAGAGCTTACAACATCAACGCCAATCCTGTTGAATATAATAACGGCCCAGACGAACAACCCAACTAGCCTTCCCTCACCAAGAATCAAGACTCAACTCCAACCATCTAGTTCTTAATGTTTTCTCAATCTTTACGCATCCCTGTTATAAATTGGGAATTTATGTATCCAAGAATTTAAATGCGAATTGATATTACAGTTTTGTTTTATGTCTTTACTCATTTAACATGTCATCATACATCACGACGTACCTCGATCTCATCATTTAAAGAAGTTGGGTTGCGTCTCACTTTTACATAGACTGACCCCTTTATCATAACAAACGAGAGAGGTACTGTCGTCATTCAGTCATGTATTCTTTCAGATTTGAGATTCAAGCTTTGGCTGTTGTGTTTGATTATGGTTTGTAGATTTTAGGATCACATGGAACTAATCATAACTTACTAACAAAGCCAATGAAAATTTGACAAGAATATGGTGGATACGCCGCTGGTACTTCCTATATATAAGTATTCTTGTCAAAGGATCAGATGTATTGTCAGGCGGTTATGAGAGGTTCCGTGTAGGTTTAAATATCGTCATGGTTGAAGTTTTTGTTTTATATAACCTTATCTTTTCAAACGTATCAATCCTCTCAAAACTCTTATGCATGTGATCATATCCAGTCAAACAACTCTGGGTATCAATGTTTCTTATCTTTAGGCATCAAAAAGCGATTCCTGTAGCAGGGTATTCAACCCTTACTAGGAACGTTACCGCCTCAAATAAAATTTGAACTTTCACCCTCTTCTGATTATGAAATTGTCAAATTAAAACACCCTCCCTATGAGTCAAATATACCACTACTACTTAAATTTCGGGACGAAATTTCTAAAAGTAGGGGATACTGTAACATTCGTCGTAAAATGGGTTCCAAAACCCGCTCCGTTTATTAAATGTTACGTTATGTATTTACTTATTTTGTAAACTTGGTTAGTTAATTTTTCTTTTTTTTGGTTAATAAATAAAATATAAATATATAAATAAATAAAGGAATAAAGGAAATTCTAATAAAATAAAAAGGTTAAAAGAAAAATAATAATAATAATAGAGGGGTAGCCGGGTTTCGAACCCGGGTCCCCAATGGATCAACACACACTTCACACCACTCCGCCACACACATTTATCTGTTAAAGTTCTAAACTAAACAATATTAATACAAGGTCTCGAAATCGGATTTTTGAACAACCGCCTTGTAATAGTCGAGCTTGAAATCAGGAAATAATCAAGCATCCGTTTCTTTTCTTTGCGATCAAAAGACTAAAACCGTCTTTCAATCAAGCAATCAGACTCAATCATGGAGTCCATAAACGACCGATCAGTTAAAAAAATCAATTCCGGAAATCAAGTTCGGCCGAAACTTTTGAAACCGAAATCTGTGTTGTCTGTTTACTCTATAAATACCAATCATTCCACCACAAACGAATTCGCTCATTCTCTCAAACTCTCTCTCAATCATCACTCAAACTCGTTGAAAGATACTCTGCTTAAATAAACTGCGCCAGAAAAATTGGAACTCGCCGGAGTTGGTCACCGGGATCATCGAATTTCTAACTTCCAGTGGGTATGAACCTTTAAAACCTTTCTATGTTCATGTTTAATTCCGTTAGTTTGCAAACCAGTAACCAGAATTTTTAAAATATATATAACGGTCGAGTTCAGTTCTGGGAAATTTCTCATGAGAAAGATGAAGTCGAGATAGTGTTTAAATATAATTAAAAACGGGTATTTAACCGGGTTAGACACACAGTCCAGCGGTGGACTGTGTGCAATTACAAAGCACACGTCCCGGATTCGAGTCGCACATGTTTCTGATTTTCTGAAATAAAACCAACACTTTTTAAACTTATTCAGATCAACTCATAACATGTCTATAAAATTAATATAATTCAGTGTTTATGCGGGTTAGACACACAGCCCAACTGGTCGGGCTGTGTGCACACGAACCGTAGGTCCCGAGTTCGATTCCTGTTTCTGTAATCGGTTTCGGCCATATTAAATCCCTTTTAATAAAACAAAATAAAGTTAAAGCTAGTTAGTATATATATATAATTAAAATAGAGTTTATTTCGGGTTAGACACGTAGATCAGTTGGTAGAGCTGCGTGCACGTATACGGGAGGTCACGAGTTCGAACCTCACACGCTGCCTATAATAAATGAGTCAGACCGGTCGTTGACCAGTCAACCCTTAGAAAAAGGGTAATTTTTTAATTAAAAATCCTTTTTATTTTCTTTGAAAATTAGTTAAAAATACCTCAAAATAAGGTTTTAAAGCCTAAAAATTTGCATTAAATTCACAAAAATAAATCTAAAAATCTCATTAAGAGCACTAATTAAAAATATTAATCTCAAATAAAATTTATTTATTTATCGAATTATTACGTTATTATTTTGGTTAGTTTTCCCATGTCGGTTGAATCATAAATTCGTGCGCATTCATCATTATCAAGGAACGCACCCACTGTGAGTGAATTCTTTCCAATTCCCCTTTTTATTCATGTTTTGGGGTGTATCATGTGTCACTTTATTTATTTCGTTCATTCAAACTTGTGCTATTACCATTATATAATCTAAACATGGGATGTAAATGTTGTTTGTTGTGATGTGTGTTTACATTTTGTCAAGTTGCGTGCAAATCATTCATTAGGCTCATCAGTTCCTCGTTGGAGACGAGTTGAACATCGCGTGCCTCATTAGATCGGCTCCGTTTGATTGAGCCTTGATCTCATTGTTCATCATTTGGTGTGTGCTTGTGCATTAATTGCTATTATGTATATTGTGATTAAATTTACATTTACGTTTACTCATATGTGGTTATGCACCTTTTTATAACCAATATAACAAATTCGTTCAAATGTTTTCATAAGATTCACTCGCCAACTTTTGTTGACCGAAAATCCTATTTTTACACATGATACAGGTGGACAGGTTGAAGCAAGGAACACATAGGAAATTGACTTAGAAGAAAAATAATGAAGTCATGAAAAATGTATTTGAACATGTTGTACTTATATGTTTATTGTAATTTTCTTCTTTAAAAAGAAATAATAAATATGAAACTTTATAGTAAATGTCATGAGTTTTGATGAAAACCCAATCATGCCCCGACTACCATTTCCGCTGCGGGTCAGGGTGTGACAATGTACTCACTTGTTGTTGGAAAAGGTATCCTTGTTCAAGAAGATAAACCAAGATCAAGAGTCCGTGAAATCAAGCGTATCCTAAAAATGGTTAACTATGTAAATATCGGAACTTGAAATCGGAAGATTTAGATAGAATGAGACCTTATAAACCATGTGAGTTTTGGAACTCATATGATATGGTTTAGTAAGTTTACATTCTGAGTTGGAAAGATTTTTAAGTGCCTTTGACCCGTTATGACCCGTTAAGGTAGTTTAAGCTACATTAACGCGTGATTCGCGTAACTACGCATTTGGATGGTTAGATATGTGTTATGATAAGTTTTAAATGCTCAAACATGGTTAAGATGTTATTTGATCAGACTATATGTCAAAATTTATGTTACCTATGTGTTTAATTGGTTTTCTTGCGAAAAGGGCATTTTGGTCATTTTTAAGGAATATTTACCATTGATTAACATAACACTATCCGAAAGAAATGACCATAAGGTATAACCTCAAAGGGTTATTCCCTATGTATTTATGGTCATAAATATGTATTTGGTCGGGTCTAAAAATCGACCAAACGGGTCAGATTTAAAAGTCAAAGTGGTGGTCAAACCGCTAGACTTTTGACTCTAAACAAGCACTAAAACAAGAGTGACGAATTTGACATATCTTGACATGTCTTAACAAGTTTATAAAAGTATTTTAGCATCAAAACAACCTGTTTTCATACGCGAAAACAGATCCGTTGCAAAATGCGCACAAATCGCATTTTGACCGAAACTTTGACTTGCCAAAATAACTAGAAATGGTGGGAATCAGTAGGCATGATTTTTAGGGATCATAACCACCTTATTTACCATTATTTTGTAAGTTTCAATTGAGCTTTATCTTGATCAAAACTAAAAGTCAAACTGTTTGATTTTTAGTCAAATTAAGCTATAATAATTGAACATAGCAAGAGTGGAATACTTACAAACACCAAGGAACGATTCAAGAACCAGAGAATAGCTCAAAGGAGGTTGCAAATTCGGATTTGTGGCAGGTTATAGCATGAACAATGGTTGCAAGAGTTCAAATGTAAAGAGCACTATGGTATTTATAGTTTTCTTGATGTTGTAGGTGATTAGCAAGTGTCCCGTGACTCACCCACAAGTTAGATTAGTGTCCCATAGGTGTCAAGTGCAGAATTAAGGGTGGCAAAGTCGTTTGGTGAGTAAAAAATGAAGTTATTCAGCTGCTGCCACGTTTCTGGTGAGCTGGGGTCCCTTACGGACCGTATGGACTTTGGTCTTACGGTCCGTAAGACCCCTATCTGGCAGAAACTTTCAAAAATTGGCAGAACAGGCCCCTGAGCACGTTTGGTCGTATGGTCGCGGTTTTCGGTTAATTACGGCTAAAATCATAACGAACGCGTGTATGACCGTAAATGTGTAACGAACGACATTTTTGCATTCCAATCACTAAAATATGATATTTTAATAAGTAAATTTTTTTTTGGATGATCGTACATGTTTCGGATAGCGATTTACCCAAAAAGGCATAGTTTCACAAAATTTGCAATATAGCCCCTGGAGTTGCATAAGTATGTTTTTGACATACCGAACCCTTCAAAACTTATTTCTAAGTTATGTTAGGGTTATTTATGGTAAGTTCAACTTATTCCCATGTCCCGGAGAGTACGTTGCATTAAACTGATTAAATTTACGTAACGGTTTGCGATTTCATATCCAGAAAATGTTTAAAGGATCGGGTTTGAACAAGGACTAAAAATACACAAATGTCGTAAGTAAATATTCAAAACTCATAAAATTTAACACAAAATTTCATTAAATATAATATTGTCGGATAGAATACAAGGATCGGAAAACACAAATGTCACAGTCTCCCCTACTTCAGGAAATTTCGTCCCGAAATTTAATTTGAGGAAACTGGTGGAAAAGATGTGGATATCTCGCCTTCATTTGATCCTCTCGTTCCCAAGTAAACTCTGGGCCACGTTTGGATTCCCAGCGAACTTTGACTATCGGAATACATCTGCGCTTTAGCTTCTTGACTTCACGATCCAATATTTCCACTGGTTTCTCAACAAAATGCATCGTGTTATAAACATGAATTTCATCAAGAGGGATGTGGAGGTTTTTATCAGCCAAACACTTCTTTAAATTGGACACGTGGAAGGTTGGATGAACATTTCCAAGCTCAGGAGGTAGCTCAAGTTTGTAGGCAACTTTTCCGATTCCCTCGACGATCTTAAACGGTCCAACATAACGTGGCGCAAGTTTTCCTTTCTTCCCAAATCTAATCATGCCTTTCCAAGGTGATACCTTAACTAGGACATGATCACCGACTTGGAATTCCAAATGCTTGCATCGTTTATCCGCGTAACTCTTTTGACGGCTTCTAGATGTTAAAAGGTTATTCGTGAATCTTCTTGACTTTGTCCGTTGTATCATGAATAAGTTCAGGTCCAGTGAATCGAGATTCACCAATCTCATTCCAACAGACAGGTGAACGACATTTTTGACCATAAAGAGCTTCAAAAGGTGCCATATCAATGCTGGAGTGATAACTGTTGTTGTAAGAACTTGATCAAAGGTAGATGCGAATCCCAACTACCACCAAAGTCAATCACACAGGCTCTTAGCATGTCCTCCAATGTTTGGATCATCTTTTCAGATTGTCCATCCATTTGAGGATGATAAGCAGTACTCAGATTAAGCTTAAGCTCGGTTCCCATGGCCGATTGCATGGTTCTCAAAAAATGAGATGAAAATCGAGCATCGCGATCAGATACAATATCCAAAGGGACACCATGACGAGATACTATTTCATCCACATAGATCTTAGCAAGTTTGACAGCAGAGAAGTCCTCACGAATGGCCATAAAATGTGCTGACTTTGTTAGTTGATCAACGACTACCCAAATGGCATCATGTCCTCTAGGCGTACGCGGTAATCTGGTAATGAGATCCATGGCAATGTTTTCCCATTTCCAAACCGAAATCTCTGGTTGTTCAAGCAAAACCAGAAGGACACTGATGTTCTGCTTTTACCTTCAGACAAGTAAGGCATTTGGATACGTACAAGGCGATGTCTTTCTTCATACCCGGCCACCAATACTGAGTACGAAGATCCTTATACATTTTGTCTGCACCAGGATGAATTGAGTAACGTGACTTGTGAGCTTCATCCATTATCAAGGTGCGGAGATTGTCTAGACTTGGAACCCACAAACGGTTCAGATAATAAGATAACCTATTGTCTTTTGCTTCCAGCTGAAGCTCGAGATGATGTGGCAGTTCATCACCTAGTTTGTCTTGCGCGACACAAGTGCGTTGAGCCTTAAGAATACGTGTCTGGATATCAGATCGAACCTGTACACAATGCAGCTTGAAACGTTCTTTACGACTTAGTGCATCAGCTACGATATTCGCCTTGCCAGGATGGTAGCGAATCTCGCAGTCGTAGTTGTTCAGAAGTTCAACCCATCGTTGTTGTCTCATGTTTAGTTCTTTCTGATTGAAGATGTGTTCAAGACTTTTGTGGTCCGTGAAAACCACACATTTTGTACCATAAAGATAATGTCTCCAAATTTTGAGGGCGAAAACAACAGCACTCAACTCAAGATCATGAGTGGTGTAATTCTTTTCGTTAACTTTCAGTTGTCTTGAGGCATAAGCTATAACTTTGTCTCTTTGCATGAGAACACAACCGAGGCCTAAGTTAGACACATCACAATATACAACGAAGTCGTCGTTACCCTCGGGTAAAGATAGTATAGGAGCATCACAAAGCTTCCGTTTCAATGTCCGGAAAGCTTCTTCCTGTTTGGTTCCCCACTCAAAAGGTTTATTCTTTTGAGTTAGAGTAGTGAGAGGTACCACAATCTTGGAGAAGTTAGCAATGAAATGGCGGTAATAACCCGCGAGACCCAAGAATGAACGAACTTCAGTAGGAGTAGTAGGTGTACTCCAATCCCTGATTGCACTGATCTTTGCGGGATCCACATGAATACCTTGTTCGTTGACAATATGTCCCAAACACTGAACTTCCTTAAACCAAAATTCACACTTGGAGAATTTGGCGTAAAGTTGTTCTTTCTTTAGGAGTTCCATTGTTAGACGAAGATGTTGTTCATGATCGGCTCGTGTCTTGGAATAAATCAAGATGTCATCAATAAAAACAATGATGAACTTTTCCAAATAAGGCTTACAAACCCTATACATCAAGTCCATGAAGACGGCAGGAGCATTGGTTAAGCCGAAGGGCATCACAGTGAACTCATAATGGCCATAACGAGTATGAAAGGCTGTCTTGGGAATATCTTCCTCGAGTACACGAAGTTGATGATACCCAGAACGTAAATCAATCTTCGAAAAGAAAGTAGCACCTTGAAGTTGATCAAAAAGATCATTAATGCGAGGTAGGGGATATCGATTCTTGATTGTGTGTTTGTTGAGCTCACGGTAATCGATACACATACGGAAAGACCCATCCTTCATTTTCACAAATAACACAGGAGCACCCCAAGGTGAAAAGCTCAGTCGAATGAATCCTTTATCCGAAAGTTCCTGAAGCTGTTTTGACAACTCTTGCATCTCAGACGGTGCAAGACGGTATGTAGATTTGGCTACTGGGTTGGCACCAGGTACAAGGTCTATACGAAACTCAACTTGACGAGCAGGAGGTAAACCATGTAACTCCTCAGGGAACACCTCAGGATAATCCCGAACCACAGGGATATCTTGAATAATTTTTCCCTTGACTTTCTCCTCTACAATATGTACCAATAATACCACATAAGTTTTCCGCAAGTATTTCTGAGCTTGGGTACAAGTCATAAACTTAAGGTTACTGATGGGTTCTCTCCACGAACTTCCAGAATTTCACCATACGGAAGAGGTACATGAACAATCTTATCGAAACAAACCACCTCAGCATGATGTTTGGTTAACCAATCCATTCCCACTATAATGTCAAAGCTCCCAAGTTGTATAGGCGTGAGGTTAGTAGTAAAAAGATGGTTATTAAGGTTCAAGTGGCAACTAGGAATGATAAAATAAAGTACAAGAGGTTCACTACTGGCTATTTCTACAGTCAAGGGCTTTCCTAGTTTGGTTCTCGGTTTCGCAAGTAAAGGCTCAAATGATAAAGACACAAAACTTCTATCAGCACCCGAATCAAATAGTATAGAAGCAGGATGGTTGTTAACAAAGAACGTACCGTTCACCACCTTGTTATCTGCCCGTGCCTCGTTCGCATTAATATTGAAAGCTCGTCCACGAGCCTGGTTCGCATTTGCCAATCTCGGGCAATTGTTACGGTAGTGGGTGAGATCCCCACAGTTGTAGCAAGATCCGGGTGGGTAATGAGGTCGTACAGGATTGGTTGGCTGCTGAATAGGGTTACGAGCCACGTTATTCGGGTTAGGAGGAGAATGACAAACATTGGCCAGATGGCCAGATCACCCAAAATTTGTGCAAATACGACATGGAAGATGAGGCTGGTGATGACTGTTGCACCTGTTGCACAAAGGTGCAGTGCCGGTATACTGTTTCTTGGCAGGAGGCTGAGCAGGCTGGTTGAGAGCAGCTTGATTAGGTGTGGCTTGGTTGGGCTGAGTATTGATTGCAAAATTATTGGAAGCCTTGCGCTTCCTAGACTTCTTCGAACCTTCGGATTCTTACCCTTTTGTTTCTCAGACTTGTCAGATGATTTCTTGTCACCTTTATGGTGTAGCATACCCTTTTTGATCTGTGATTCAGTCAGTGTCGCAGATAGCTCAATGGCTTGCCTGACAGTAGTGGGGTTGCGGCCGGTGACAATATCCTGAACCGGGTCAGGAAGACCATCTATGTATTTCTCGATTGCCTTATCCAAAGGCGTCACCATCTCAGGGCACGACAAGCTCAACTCTTCATACCTGTCAGTATACGCACGGTGCTCACCACTGTCTTGCTTCAGGTCATGGAACTCATTTTCAAGTGCCCACTTTTCATGACGGGGGCAGAATTCTTTCATCATCAAAGCCCTGAGTTCCTCCTGAGTCTGATCCATAGCACGTCACCCTGTTCCACCATGTTAACGCTCTCTTTTCAAACACACTTGAAGCAAACTCAACCTTGCGCTCATTCGGACATTGCACATGACGAAAAGTGTTCTCGAGATTCTCAAACCAATGTAGGAGCATAGTTTCTCCCTCAGAGCCACTAAACTTGAGTGGTTTAGCCGAATTAAACTGTTTAAAGCTGCACGAAGCAGGTGCATTATTGTTATTGGCTTGGTTCATTTGAGTTACGAGATTAGCTAGTATAGCAGCAATCTGCTGACCTATCATAGCTGCCATGGCGGGGTCCGGATTAGCGTTTACGTCTCGTCGAGGAGGCATTCTAAAAGAGAGAAAACATGAGAGAAAACGAGTGAGATGAATGTTTGAATAATCAAAATGAGATGACAAAATATCGACAAATTTAAGGATGGTGGTCATTCGTTCATTTACTCAAAACATACAAACGACACACAGTGACTAATCAAAGTAAATGGGTCTTTATAATGTATCGCGAAGACATGCTTTAGCCTATAAGTGGACACTCACCCCAAGAGTTCCCAGGTAAAAGTGACTGGTCCGATTAAGTGGATTTGTACAAACACTATAGCCTTAGACAGAAAACTCAGGGTACAGGAACCCACCATTCCAGATTACACGTGTTCACCTTAATAAGACCCAAACTTTGACAAGATTTTGAAAACATCAAAGGCATAAAGCCAAAACTAATCATCCAAGAATTAGATGATTGATTTCAAAATTGTTTTGAAAATTGTGTTTATGTTTTGGTAATCACCTAAGGATAGGTGATTGTATCGTGTTTTAATTCTAAACGCAAGAAAACCCGCGTTAGGGTCCTAGGAAGGTTATAGTCTAGGTCAAAGCATTACTAATAACCTAATTCCCTATAACCATCGGCTCTGATACCAATCTTTCTGTCACACTCCGACCACTTAAAACAACAAACCGTGGCGGAACTGTCAGGGAGTGTTGTAACAGAATTATTGTTTCAACAACCATGTCATATTAAGTTAAGTTTTATTGAATATAATTGTTTACATGTCTTAGATAAACGGAAAATATAACATAAGTTAAACTGTTCTTCTTGCTTTTATTGTCACTAAGGCCCAAAGTTCGCCCTATGTGTAGCACGATCAATCTCAAACATTCGCCCCTGAAACATATGTGAAAATAAAGTCAGCAAAGAAATGCCGGCGAGTACATAAGATTTTGTGTTGATGCTTCATGGCTTTGATTATTTTAAGAAAAGTTTAAAGTAGTACAAAAGTCGCCATGAACAATAAAAAGTTTCTTTTATAAAAACCATATGAAAATCAATATGATATAAAAGAAATAAAGCTTGGCTAAATAGATAACCAAAAGAAAGTTTTGTCTCGTATAAAAATGTCGTGTTTTGTATAAGATATGTCATGTCTTGTATTTTGTTTAAAATATTAGATAACGACACAATATGTAAGTTAATAAAAGCACTTATACATAGGAAGTACCATCAGTGTATCCACCATGCTTTTATCATATTACACAAGTCACGCTATTTAAGTCATTCACCTTAAACCAATGTCAAGGAAACCAATGTTATGTAAATCAATGTCAAGTAACAAAATGTAAACCAATGTCGAGTAACAAATGTCATGTAAACCAATGTCGAGTAACAAATGTCATGTAAACCAATGTCGAGTAAACCAATGTCGAGTTACAAATGTCATGTAAACCAATGTCAAGTAAACCAATGTCGAGTAAACCAATGTCATGTAAACCAATGTCATGTTTTATAAACCATTGCATTTATTGTTAAAACATATAATAAGGATTGTTGGCGAATACATTCAAGCCTTGTTGACTGTCGAATAAACCCTTATCCGGTCAAGGGTTTATCAATGTTTATTGGACTCTGTCATTCCCTAAGGTCGCTTCCAAACATACCTAGGAAGTGGGAACAGGATTGTCATTCCTATGGTACCATTACATACTACCCGTCGGCGTGATCAATGTTAATGAATGTATCATTGTCGAGTTCAACGTACCAAAATGTCAATAATAATGTAAGCATGTCTTGAAAATGTCTTTGAAATGTCCAAAAATGTCTTTTAAAAATGTCTTTGAAAACCATGTAGTAGTATGCTAGGTTAACATACATAGCAAAAATGTCTTTGAAAACCAATGAGCTAAATATGCTAGGTCAACATATGAAGCAAAATGCAATGAAAATCATGTACTATATATACATTATAATCAAGCATGTATAATGTCCTGAAAACATAAAAGTAGATATAGGCACAATATGTTTCACCCCAAAACATTTGAAAACGTAAAAGAGGGGACTATGTACTCACTTGTGGTTGCAAAAAGTATCCTTGTTCAAGAAGATAAACCAAGATCAAGAGTCCGTGAAATCAAGCGTGTCCTAAAAATGGTTAACTATGTAAATATCGGAACTTGAAATTGGAAGATTGAGATAGAATGAGTCCTTATAAACCATGTGAGTGTTGGAACTCATATGATATGGTTTAATAAGTTTACATTGTGAGTTGGAAAGATTTTTAAGTGCCTTTGACCCGTTATGACCCGTTAAGGTAGTTTAAGCTACTTTAACGCGTCATTTGCGTAACTACGCATTTGGATGGTTAGATATGTGTTATGATAAGTTTTAAATGCTTAAACATGGTTATGATGTCATTTGATCAGATTATATGTCAAAATTTATGTTACCTATGTGTTTAATTGGTTTTCTTGCGAAAAGTGCATTTTGGTCATTTTTAAGGAATATTTACCATTGATTAACATAACACTATCCGAAAGAAATGACCATAAGGTATAACCTCAGAGGGTTATTCCCTATGTATTTATGGTCATAAATATGTATTTGGTCGGGTCTAAAAATCGACCAAACGGGTCAGATTCAAAAGTCAAAGTGGTGGTCAAACCGCTAGACTTTTGACTCTAAACAAGCACTAAAACAAGAGTGACCAATTTGACATATCTTGACATGTCTTAATAAGTTTATAAAAGTATTTTAGCATCAAAACAACCTATTTTCATACGCGAAAATAGATCCGTTGCAAAATGCGCAGAAATCGCATTTTGACCAAAACTTTGACTTGCCAAAATAACTAGAAATGGTGGGAATCAGTAGGCATGATTTTTAGGGATCATAACCACCTTATTTACCATTATTTTGTAAGTTTCAATTGAGATTTATCTTTATCAATTCATGATCAAAAATAAAAGTCAAACTGTTTGATTATTAGTCAAATTAAGCTATAATAATTGAACATAGCAAGAGTGGAATACTTACAAACACCAAGGAGTGATTCAAGAACCAGAGAGTAGCTCCAAGGAGGTTGTAAATTCGGATTTGTGGCAGGTTATAGCATGAAAAATGGTTGTAAGAGTTCAAATGTAAAGAACACTATGGTATTTATAGTTTTCTTGATGTTGTAGGTGATTAAAAAGTGTCCCATGACTCACCCACAAGTTAGATTAGTGTCCCATAGGTGTCAAGTGCAGAATTAAGGGTGGCAAAGTCGTTTGGTGAGGCAAAAATGAAGTTATTCAGCTGCTGCCACATTTCTAGTGAGCTGGGGGTCCCTTACGGACCGTATGGACTTTGGTCTTACGGTCCGTAAGACCCCTATCTGGCAGAAACTTTCACAAATTGGCAGAACAGGCCACTAAGCACGTTTCGTCGCGTTTTGGCACTTCCAACACCCGTTAACCTGATTTCTAAGCTCCATAAGGACAAAAAAGTATAGGGAACTTGAAATATGTCCAAAAATGTTCCATAGGTTAGTTCGTTTGGTCGTACGGTCACGGTTTTCGGTTAATTACGACGAAAATCGTAATTAACTCGTGTATGACCGTAAATGCGTAACGAACGAAATTTTTGCATTCTAATCACTCAAATATGATATTTTAATGATTAATTTTTTTGGATGATCGTACATGTTCCGTATAGCGATTTACGCAAAAAGGCATAGTTTCGCAAAATTTGCAATATAGCCCCTGGAGTTGCATAAGTATGTTTTTGACATACCGAACCCTTCAAAACTTATTTCTAAGTTATGTTAGGCTTATTTAAGGTGTATTCAACTTATTCCCTTGTTCCGGAGCGTACGTTGCATTAAACTGATTAAATTTACCTAACAGTTTGCGATTTCATATCCAGAAAATGTTTAAAGGATTGGATTTGAACAAGGATTAAAAATACACAAATGTCATAAGTAAATATACAAAACTCATAAAATGTAACACAAAATTTCATTAAATATAATATTGTCAGATAGAATACAAAGATCGGAAAACACAAATGTCACACAACAGTAAATATATCATCTTGATCATAAAATCATGTTAAGTGTTTCTAAAATGCCGAAAAGGGCATTTTAGTCATTTTAATGCCATAAACGCATCTTTTGTGAAAACTCAGGTTAGAATCAGATTCTTGACATCAAGATAATCAAATTATGATTATGAATCAATTTATAACATATTTTTATATGCATGTTTGTTTAAAACCTTAATTTGTATGAAATGGACCTTTTTGCAAAGTTTTAATAAATAATTATGGAACCTATATAGAAACTCAGATTTCTAATGAATCGAGTGATGAAACTTTAGGAGGTCATCCTATACTTAAATAAGGTCTTAAAGTGACCAAAAGTCAGTAGCCAAAATGGCTTAATCGGGTTAGAACCGAAAGGTCAATGAAAAGTCAAATATAGCGACTATCGGTTGCAAACCGACCCTAGACCAAGACTTGACGAGCCAAATCAGTTGGTATAAGTTCTAATACTTATTTTTATGTTGTTAGTGCATCAAAACATATTTTATATCATCTAGATTGTTAATTATGAATTTTTATAAAACTGGACAGTTTGACTTTCTTTGACTTTTAGTTTGACTCGTCAATTGATCCAGAATTCATGGTAATCAGGAGGTGCCCTTTTTAGGGATTAACACCTACATCATTACAATCACGTAGCCACTTTCGTTACGCTTATTGGCTGGACTATCACGGATTTAAATCAAAGTCAAGGCGTTTTTACGACGAGACTTTGTTCTAGGCTATAAACTATAAGGAATCAACCTAGCACGAATTGAACGCTTACAACAAGTCCAAATGGGTGCTAGGATCAGAAAGGAATGCTTGGGAGAGACCAGGAGCTTCACTAGGATGAACTTGATGAAAATTGGTGATGAAAGTGTTTTGCAACTTCAATTTTCTTCAATTAAATAGCCAAGGAATGATCATAGAGGGTTACCAGGTGTTAAGGGACGTATACATGTGTCCAACAACGTGTCAAGCATGCAAGTGATCGGAGTGTCGCGCCCCGGTCAAAAATAATACTTATATGCCCGAATTACCCTTAACAAATGCGTTAGTGGTAGTAAGGGGTCGATCCATGAAGAGTATGTGGTTCACGTATAGACTAATTTGATTATGAAGTTATCACGTTTATGAAGCTTGCTATTTTGATTGATTTAATTTGTTTGTTGGAAAAGGTGTCGGAGTTCACCGACAATGTTTATGAATGTGATTAATTACTACGATTGTTCAAATACAAGTAAACGCAATTGCAAATGATGATTTAAACAGTAGTGAGAAAGAGGGTTCACACCCGGTTTCGGTAATTGCAAACCTAGGATTCCTACAAGTTTTAGATTTGACTTAATTGGATATATGATTAACGGATTTAGTGTACCGTGACTTAGGTGCCAATAACTATCGACATTCCCCAGAATGGACAAGAATGCACTTTATAATCAACACAAGTAAATCCTAACCAAGATAACACACAAGTGTACAAATTCTTTTCACAAAGTCATAACTTTATCATCGTTCGACAACTTGTAAATTCAATTCAAATACACGACAATTATCAAAGGTGTTCAAAATCAAAACTCAATTTGTCACACAAGTCAAAACTAGCACAAATCAAAACCCTAGAATTAACAACTACCTACACCAGGGTGAAACCAAGATGATTAGCCGCTCATGGTCGTAAGAACTTGATCACCGAAGATTAAAGCCTTGAACTTGTACATCTTGATGCTTGGAGATGGAGGTAAAGAGTGATTAGGGTTTAGGGTGAATGATGGTGATGATGCGATTGGTGACATTTTAGATATTTTTAACAAATAATTTTTAAAGTGAATTGGTATAATGGTGTTTATCAAATATTTTTTTGGTTTTTCTATTTCTTATAATCATTTTTCATATAATTTCTATAATATTCTTATAACTTAAAAAATTCAAGGAATTGTACAGTGAATTTACCATTTGTACCAATCACACATTTTAGATATTTTTAACAAATAATTTTTAAAGTGAATTGGTATAATGGTGTTTATCAAATATTTTTTTGGTTTTTCTATTTCTTATAATCAGTTTTCATATAATGATCTAGATTAAGAGTCGAGGTGTGTGATTCGGATGTACGGAGGATGATTTGAAATGGAATGGTGGTGGTTTGTGGCTCCAAGAGCAGGTTTTCAACTCCAAGAACAAGTTTTCAACTCCAAGAACTCGTAACTCCTGAAAAAGATCCAAAAGTGTGTTTTATCCCGTCCCCAAAACCTCAAAACACAAAAAATTTGCGATGCAGTAATCGGAGGCCCGTCGGCGACGGCCTGTGCTTCTCCACTTAGGGCTGACGACTTAATGCACTGTCTACAAAAAATTGAATGCGACGGGTGCACCTACACAGGGCGTCGCCGACGACCCATAGTGGCATCGACGAAGGTGCCCGGAAACATCACTTTCTGTTTTCTTCGTTTCTTGATTCCGGTTGATCCAATTCGCGTCCCGGTGCTCCGTTTAGCTCCCGATTAGCCCCTTAAACTCCATAAGACCTGCGAAACACAAACCTCATTAACAGTAGGCTATCCAAAATTAAAAGTTACGTAAAAACATAGACTTATGCATACACAAACGTTGGTTTTCGACCACGTATCACATCCCCACACTTGTCTTTTGCTTGTCCTCAAGCAAATCTGTTTTTCACTTTCACGTGGGTCGACGAAAAACACACTTCCCATTCTTGTGACGCAAGTTAAGGACTGAAGTCATACCCGGTTCAAGATATTTTGCAATTTCAAGTTATTTAACAATAATGGACTAATTACATAAAAATGGTTATTCAAGATTAACTCGCCCTCAAAACTCACAAGATATGCATATCCCTCACAATGTTCACTCTACTCGGTGACAAATTGGCTAATTATATGATGTATTAGCACTTTTGAAGGTGATCACTCGAAACCGAATAGAACATGTACCTGCATAAGCTTGCAACTCAATCATTCTCCACCACTGAACATGAATACCAAGCACAAGTCAAATGGTCTTTAAAGGGTTGTAACAGGGCTAGGCGAAGCGTGTGGATAGGATATTTTTAAAGTGACTAAGGCGATGAAATTTCGATCTTTTATTACAAAACAACTATCTAAACAAAACTAACTACAAATTATCAACTACGAGGCAACGATCTTCGCCTTTTATTCAACAACCAAAACTCAAATTTTTGTACTTTTCTCAATAATTTTCTCGTACTTTTCATAACATTTTCCGCATTTTCCATATATATATATAGATATTTTTGGGAAAAACAACTAATCCTATAATCAAATTTTCATCACACGGGTTAAAAGGTTTAATGGTTAAAGGCTAATTGGGGTGATCAAACGAAAGGCTTAGGCTCAAAGTTGGCGACTAGGAGATAAATTTCGGGTAAAGGTAAGCAATTGGGGTTAAAGAAAAAGGATTACCTAATGCCTTAATCATTCTCGTGCTTGTATTCGGTCTATGGTCTCAAACGTATGAAAAGGTACAAGTTCTACAGTACATGACTAATGGTCCACTCAACAAAGAACATATGTATGCATAATGTATATAAGTGGCTCAAAACCTCACATATAAGGGTATGAATTATGGTATGCACAAATTACAAGTTTCTTAGGCGAATTATTCCCAAATAACCACCCATTAAATACCCTTCATGCTATTAACTTGAACCCGACCATGACTAAAGACCAAATGGATTGTGATATCTGTGACGATCCGAGCATGTAACAATATCAAAAAAGTTATCAATGAATGGAATTTTATGTTTTATTTATGAGTTTTGTATTTTTATCATGACAAGTTTACATATTCAATTCTTGCACGATTCCGAGTTTTCTAACGACTTCTGGAAGTGAAATCGCAAATTGTTACGTAAACGTAACCAATTTTAACGCGACATACACTCTGGGACAATGACACAAGTTAAACATAACTTAAATATCCTTTACATAACTTAGAAGTAAGTTTTGAAGGGTTGGTATGTCAAAAATCAAGTTTATTCGATCACAGGGACTATTTACGACAAACTACGAAAGTCTGCCGATTCTCGTAGCATCACACATTCCAGAACAAGGTCATAAGCCTAATATACCATATATACCCTTTCCATAAATTATAAATAAGTTTTGAGGGCTTCGGTATGACAAAATCACACTTTTGTAACTTCAGGGACTATTTTGCAAATTTTGTGAAACTATTCCTTTTTGCGTATTTCGATATCTGGAACGTGTACGGACATTCAAAATTTTTTCTAACCATTAATATATTACATGTTAGTGATTGGAATGCAAAAAATCCGTTCGTTACGCATATACGGTCATGCACGCGTTCGTTACGATGTTCGTCGTAACTAACCGAAAACCGCAACCGTATGACCAAACAATCTGGAATATTTTTGACACATTTCAAGTTCCCTATACTTTAACGTCCTTATGGATCTTAGAAACGGGGTTAACGGGCGTTAGAAGTGCCCGAAAAAACGCGACGAAACGAATGCAAGGACCATTTCTACCAATTTTGGAAGTGGCCAACTAGGGGCCTTACGGACGGTAAGACCTAAGCCCATACGGTCCGTAAGCCTTGCCCAGCTCACCAGACACGTGGTAGTAGCTTGTTAATTCGTTCATTGACTCATATAACGACCTTGCCACCCTTGTTTCTGCATTTGACACATATGGGACACTGAGCTAACATGTAGGTGAGTCATGGGACACTTGTCTTGATCCTATAACATCAAGAAACCTATAAATACCCATGTGTTCTTCATTTTTGAAACCTTTGCTCACTCATTTTCTGCTACCAACTAAAGTTTCAACCATCTCCGGAGTGCTTCTGAGTTCCTTGATCATTCCTTTGGTAGTGTATATGTTCAATCATGTTTTGATTCAATTCTTGTAGTTTAATTGGATTAAAGTCACAAAGTTTGACTTCCAGAATTGAAAATATATTGATCAGCATAAATTCCAATTAAAACTTGCAATATGATGGTAATCAAGGTGATTATGATCTCTATTGATCATGCCTACTGATTCCTATCATTTCTAGTCATTTTGACAAGTCAAAGTTGGGTCAAAAATGCGATAAATGCACATTTTATGACAGATCTAAATTTGGGTGTCAAAATAGTTTGTTTTGATGCCAAAACTTTTTTATAAACTTATGTAGACATGTCAAAACATGTCTAAATCGTCACTCTTATTTTTGTGCTCGTTAAGAGTCAAAAGTTGATCGGTTTGACCACCGTTTTGACTTTCGAATCTGACCCGTTTGGTGGATCTTCGGACCCGACCAAATACATATTTTTGACCATAATTATAAAAGGAGTAACCCTATGAGGTTATACCTTATGGTCATGTATTTTGGTTAGTGTTATGATAATTAGTTATTATGTTCTTCAATAATGACTAAAATGCCCGTTTCGCAAATAAATCAATTTTAAGTATATGGAACATAAAATTAGACATGTATTCTGATCAAACATTTTCAAACATATTTAGACATTAAAAACTCATCATAGCACATATCTAATCATCCGAATGCGTAGTTCGCAAATGACGTGTTAAAGTGGCTTAAACTACCTTAACGGGTCATAACGGGTCAAAAGCACTTAAAAATCTTTCCAACTCAGAATGTTAACTTATTAAACCATGTCATATGAGTACCAATACTCATTTGGTTTATAAGTTACCATTCTATCCAAATCCTCCGATTTCAAGTTTCGATATTTACACTATTATCCGATTTTAGGACAGGCTTGATTTCTCGGACATTTGAGCTTGTTTGATCTTTGATTCAAGGTTACACTAGCAATCTCAAGTGAGTACATAGTCCACTCTTTTATGTTTTATAAGTGTTTTGGGGTGATTCATATGTGCTAAAGGTTTTCGAGTTTTCAAATACAAATTACTATGATTTATATAAAAAAGACGATTTTGATAATGTGAACGAACTTGTTGGTGCGTTTTATTCATAACAAGAATGACATTCATTAACAATGGCCAAGCCGACCAGTAGTATGTTATGGTACCATAGGATCTAACAAATCCCGTTATCGGGCTATTCATTGGAATTTTGTGGATAGTTTGAGGTAACGACAAAATCTGTTATTTTAACAAACACTTTGGTGGTTTGTTAGTCGATTTAAAGATACCCTTTGGTGGTATAGACGAGTCACACAGGTTTGAATGTATTCACGAAACAACCAAAAGTTTTCACAACTAAAACATTGACGATAGACGAATGGTTTTATGACACGGACAAAATGGACGATTGGTTTATAACAAAAACGAATGACGATTTATTTATAACACGAACGCTTGATAAGACGGACGAAATGGACGATTGGTTTATGGTAAATGATTAGATAACGAGACGTTATAATATAATAAAAGCATGGTGGATACGCCGTTGGTACTTCCTATATACAAGTGCTTTTATTATATTCAATCCGTGGCGTTATTTAGATCACTTGGACGAGTATTTTCAAATAGTGTCACGCAACGATGTTTACATAATGATATAAACCATATGAGTTTTCTTCAAGGACGATTTACTACTTGGTTTAAGAAAACAAATGTTTTAGTCAAGATTCATGGCATCGAGATTTCATAAACTTTAACCAACGTGTTTTAGTTGGTTAATTATATTGCAAGACCACACACTTGTTAATACAAGGTTTTCATTGCTCGACTCTAGTAGTCATGTAAGGTAATGCAATATGTTACATGCCATAAATCTGACGTACTCACAAAACCTATGTACTCGCCGGCATTCATTTATGCTGACTCGTTTTTCACATATGTTTCAGGGAACAATGCTAGATGATACTGATGTGTGCTCATGTAGGATCGGATGTGAACTTTAGTGCCTATAAAATATGAAAGACAATAATTATGCTTGTTCATTGTTCGTTTAAGTTTGGTTGAAAGTTCTAAAACGATATGACAATATAATCTATGTTTAATATCCAATAAAATGAAACTTCAAATGCCATGTGTTGTTGAAACAATATGTTAACGTGACTCCCCAAGTGTTTCCGCCGCGTGTTGTTTTACGCGATTTTGGGTGTTACAGGTTGGTATCAGAGCACTGGTTTAGGGAATTAGGTTATTAGTAATGCTTTGACCTAGACTATAACCTTCCTAGGACCCTAATGCAAGTAAACTTGCGTTTAGATATAAACCACAATACAATCACCTATTCTTAGGTGATTACCAAAACAAATCCACAAATTACAAATCCGTTTTGAAAATCAATCATTTATCCTTAGATGATTTGTTTTTGGCGTAAGCCTTCAATTGTTTTCAAAATCTCTTCAGAGTTTGGGTTTTAATAATGTGAACGCGTGCAATCTGGAAGGGTGGGTGCCTGTACCGTGAGTTTTCTGTCTAAGGCTAGAGTGTTCGTACAAATCCACTTAATCAGAATAGTCACTCTTACCTGGGAATTCTTGGGGTGAGTGTCCACTTATAGGCTAAAGCATCTCTTCGCGATACATTATGAGACCCACTTACTTTGATTAGTCAACGCACGTCATTTGTATGTTTTGAGAAACGAACAAATGACCACAATCCTTATGTTTTGTCGATATTTTCAATACCTCTTTTTGTTTATCCGAATGTCAATCTCACACATTTCTCATGTTTTCCTTATTCTTTTAGAATGCCTCCTAGACGCGATCAAACTCAAGACGCTGCAATAGCAGCCTTAGTCACTCAACAAATTGCTGCCGTACTCCCGAACCTAGTAACTCAGATAAATCAAGCAAACAACACTAACAATAACAATGCTCAGTGCAACTATAAGACTTTCAGTTCGGCAAAACAGCTTAAATTCTCTGGGTCTGAAGGAGCTACGGGACTCCTACAATGGTTCGAGAGTCTGGAAAGCACATTTCAACATGTTCAATGCCCAAACGAGCGAAAGGTTGAGTTTGCATCTAGTGTTTTTGAGAAAAGAGCATTAACATGGTGGAATGGTGTGATGAGAGATCGGGTGCCGATGTGGCTATGGCTCAAACCTGGGAAGAGCTTCGAGCTCTAATGATGAGGGAGTTCTGTCCTCGTCATGAACTTAGGGCTCTGGAAAGGGAATTTGATGATCTTAAACAAGATAGTGGCAAGAATTGTGCTTACACAGATCGATATGAAGAATTGAGCTTACTGTGCCCCGTAATGGTTACCCCACTGGATAAAGCTATTGAGAAGTATATCGATGGTCTGCCTGACCCTGTGCAAGATATTGTTACTGGTAGCCACCCTACCATTGTTCGTCAGGCCATCGAGTTGGCTGCAACCCTGACTGAGTCTCAGGTTAGAAAGGGTAAACTGTTTCGCAAGGGTGACAAGAAACAGGCAGCCAAAACCACACAAGACAAAGAAAAAGACAAGAAGAAGAAATCTGAGTCGTTGAAGAAGTCAAGGAAGCGTAAGGCTTCCCAAAACTTTGCAGTTGTTACTCAGCCCAATCAAGCTCCCCAGAACCATCCAGCACAGCCTCCTACAAGGAAACCATATGCTGGTACTGCACCGTTGTGTAACTGGTGCAATGGTCATCATCAAGCTCATCTAGCTTGTCGACAATGTACATCTTGTGGGAAACTTGGCCACACGACAAATATTTGTCGAACTGCTCCGAATCAAGCTGCACAGAACCCAGTACATCCTCAAGGAAATGCCGCTAGACCTCCATTTCCGCCTAGTTCATGTTATAATTGTGGTGAAATGGGTCACTATAGGAACAACTGTCCAAGGATAGCCAATGCAAATCAAGCTCGAGGGCGAGCTTTTAACATGAACGCCAACGAGGCTCGTGCGGACAATGAAGTTGTTAACGGTACGTTCCTTGTCAACAATCATCCTGCTTCTGTTCTTTTTGATTCGGGTGCCGATAGGAGCTTTGTGTCATTAACTTTTGAGCCTTTGCTCTTGATGCCTAGAACAAAACTATGGAGACCCTTGTCTGTCGAAATAGCCAATGGTGAACCTCTTGTTCTTGATTATGTTATTCGTGATTGCAAGTTAAATCTCAACAACAATTTCTTTTCTATCGACCTCACACCAATGCACCTCAGAAGCTTCGATATCATTATTGGAATGGATTGGTTAACCAAGCATCATGCTGAAGTGATTTGTTTTGACAAGATTGTTCGTATACCGCTTTCGTCTAGTGAAAACTTGGAAATTCATGGAGAGAAAACCGCTAGTAACATAAAACTCATGACATGTCCACAAGCCCAAAGGTACCTGCGAAAGAATTATGTGGCCTTCTTGGCACATGTCACAGAGGAGAAAGGCAAAAGCAAAAGTATTCAAGACATTCCTGTTATTCGAGATTATCCTGAGATCTTTCCCGAAGATCTACCTAGTTTACCACCGGTACGTCAAGTGGAATTTTTTATTGATCTTGTACCTGGTGCCAATCCGATAGCCAAATCTCCTTACCGTCTTGCACCCTCTGAGATGCAGGAGTTATCGAAACAACTACAAGAATTATCTGACAAAGGTTTCATTCATCCGTGTTATTCTCCTTGGGGTGCTCCTGTCTTATTTGTGAAAAAGAAAAATTGATCCTTTCGAATGTGTATCGATTATCGCGAGCTCAACAAACTCACGATCAAGAATCAATATCCCCTACCTTGTATTGATGATCTCTTTGACCAGCTGCAAGGTGCTTCATGTTTTTCAAAGATCGATCTGCGTTCTGGGTATCATCAGCTTCGTGTTCACGAGGAAGATATTCCTAAGACTGCTTTCCGCACTCGATACGGCCGTTATGAGTTCACAGTTATGCCTTTCGGTTTGAGCAATGCTCCAGCTGTTTTCATGGACTTAATGAATCGAGTTTGTAAACCTTATTTGGATAAGTACTTCATTGTTTTCATCGATGACATCCTTATTTATTCTAAGTCTCGAGCCGAGCACGAACAACATCTTCGTCTGACAATGGAACTTCTAAAGAAAGAGCAACTTTACGCCAACTTTTCCAAGTGTGAATTATGGCTGAAAGAAGTTCAGTTTTTGGGTCACATTTTCAATGAGCAAGGTATTCATGTGGATCCTTCCAAAATCGATTGAGGATTGGAAAACACCCACTACTCCTACAGAAGTTTGCTCATTTCTTGGTCTTGCTGGTTATTATCGATGATTTATTGCGAACTTCTCAAAGATCGCGGTTCCTCTCACTGCTTTGACTCAAAAGAATAAGCCTTTTGAGTGGGGACCTAAACAAGAGGAAGCTTTTCAAACTTTGAAACTAAAACTCTGTGATGCTCCTATTTTATCTTTACCTAATGGCAATGATGATTTCGTGGTTTATTGTGACGCGTCGAATTTAGGCCTTGGTTGCGTTCTCATGCAACGGGATAAAGTCATAGCCTACGCATCAAGACAATTGAAAGTCCACGAAAAGAATTACACAACTAATGATCTTGAGTTAGGTGCTGTTGTCTTTGCTCTCAAGATTTGGAGACACTATCTTTATGGAACGAAGTGTGTGGTTTTCACGGACCACAAAAGTCTCCAACACATATTCAATCAAAAGGAGCTGAACATGAGACAACGACATTGGGTCGAACTTCTAAACGATCACGACTGCGAAATTCGTTACCATCCTTGTAAGACGAATGTTGTAGCTGACACGCTTAGTCGTAAGGAACGTGTCAAGCTTCATTGTGTTCGAATTTGATCTGATATCCAAACACGTATTCTTGAAGCCCAACGCACTTGTGTAACCCAAGGTTTGTTGAAAGACGAACTACCTCATCAACTCGAACTTCAACTTGGAACAAAAGACGATGGATTACTCTATTACATGAACCGTTTGTGGGTTCCGAATCAACACAATCTCCGTACCCTACTGATGGACGAAGCTCACAAGTCCCGTTACTCGATTCATCCTGGTGCTACAAAAATGTACAAGGATCTCTGTACCGAGTATTGGTGGCCGGGTATGAAGAATGACATTGCCTTGTATGTATCTAAATGCCTTACTTGTCTCAAAGTCAAGGCCGAGCATCAACATCCATCTGGTTTATTGGAACAACCAGAAATACCAGTATGGAAGTGGGAGAACATTGCAATGGATCTCATCACGAAACTACCGCACGCATCAAGAGGTCATGATGCCATTTGGGTAGTCATCATCGTCTAACAAAGTCAGCGCACTTTTTGGCAATTCGTGAGGATTACTCTGCTGACAAGCTTGCCAAGATCCATGTTGATGAGATTGTGTCTCGTCATGGTGTTCCTTTGAACATCATATCTGATAGAGATGCTCGATTCTCATCTCATTTATGGAAAACTTTGAAATCTACAATGGGGACCAAACCTAACCTGAGTACTTGTTATCATCCTCAAACAGATGGACAATCTGAGAGGACGATTCAAACACTAGAGGACATGCTCCAAGCTTGCGTGATCGATTTTGGTGGTAGTTGGGATTCGCATCTACCGTTGATCGAATTCTCCTATAACAATAGTTATCACGCCAACATCAACATGGCACCTTTTGAAGCTTTATACGGTCGAAAATGTCGTTCACACTGTCTGTTGAAATGGAGTTGGAGAGTCGCAGTTTACTGGACCTGAACTCATTCACGACACAACCGAGAAAGTGAAGAAAATTCGCGGATAACCTTCTGACAGCTAGAAGCCGTCAAAAGAGTTATGCGAACAAACGATGCAAGCCCTTAGAATTCCAAGTTGGTGACTATGTCCTGCTCAAGGTATCCCCTTGGAAAGGAGTAGTGAGATTTGGAAAGAAAGGAAAACTTGCTCCACGATACGTTGGACCATTCAAGATCGTTGAAAGAATCGGAAACGTAGCCTATCGACTTGAGCTACCTCCTAAACTCGGGAATATTCACCCAACTTTCCACGTGTCCAATCTAAAGAAGTTTTTAGCCGATACAAACCTCCACATTCCTCTCGACGAGATTCATGTTGATGACACTATGCACTTTGTCGAGAAACCGGTAGAGATACTGGACCATGAAGTCAAGAAACTCAAACGAAGATGAATTCCGATTGTCAACGTTTGCTGGGAATCCTAAAGTGGCCCAGAGTTTACTTGGGAACGAGAGGATCAAATGAAAGCGAAGTATCCACACTTGTTCTCACAAGTTTCCTCTAATTAAATTTCAGGACGAAATTTCCTGAAGTAGGGGAGACTGTGATATCTGTGATGATCCAAGCATGTAACAATATCAAACAAGTTATCAATGAATGGAATTTTATGTTTTATTTATGAGTTTTGTATTTTTATCATGACAATTGCACATATTCAATTCTTGCACGATTAACGACTCCTGGAAGTGAAATCGCAAATTGTTACGTAAACGTAACCAGTTTTAACACAACGTACACTCCAGAAAAATGATACAAGTTAAACATACCTTAAATATCCTTTACATAACTTAGAAGTAAGTTTTGAAGGGTTGGTATGTCAAAAATCAAGTTTATTCGATCACGGGGACTATTTACGACAAACTACGAAAGTCTGCCGATTCTCGTAGCATCACACATTTCGGAACAAGTTCATAAGCCTAATATACCATAAATACCCTTTCCATAACTTAGAAATAAGTTTTGAGGGCTTCGGTATGGCAAAATCACACTTTTGTAACTTCAGGGACTATTTTGCAAATTTCGTGAAACAATGCCTTTTTGCATATTTCGATATCTGGAACGTGTACAGACATTCAAAATTTTTTCTAATCATTAATATATTATATGTTAGTGATTGGAATGCGAAAAAACCGTTCGTTATGCATTTACGGTCATGCACACGTTTGTTGCGATTTTCATCGTAATTAACCGAAAACCGCAACCGTACGACCAAACGAACCGACCTCTGGAATATTTTTGGATACATTTCAAGTTCCCTATACTTTATCATCCTTATGAAGTTTAGAAATGGGGTTAACGGGTGTTAGAAGTGCCCGAAACGCAACGAAACGAGTGCATGCACCATTTCTACCAATTCTGAAAGTTGTGGCCAGCTAGGGGGACCTAAGCCCATACAGCCGTAAGCCTTGCCCAGCTCTCCAGAGACGTGGCAGCAGCTTGTTAATTCGATCATTGACTCATCTAACGACCTTGCCACCCTTGTTTCTGCATTTGACACATATGGGACACTAAGCTAACATGTGGGTGAGTCATGGGACATTTGTCTTGATCCTATAACATCAAGAAACCTATAAATACCCATGTGTTCTTCATTTTTGAAACCTTTGCTCACTCATTTTCTGCTACCAACTAAAGTTTCAACCATCTCCGGAGTGCTTCTGAGTTCCTTGATCATTCCTTTGGTAGTGTATATGTTCAATCATGTTTTGGTTCAATTCTTGTAGTTTAATTGGATTAAAAGTCACAAAGTTTGACTTCCAGAATTGATCATATATTGATCAACATAAATTCCAATTAAAACTTGCAATATGATGGTAATCAAGGTGATTATGATCTCTATTGATCATGCCTACTGATTCCTATCATTTCTAGTCAATTTGACAAGTCAAAGTTTGGTAAAAAATGCGATAAATGCGCATTTTATGACGGATCTAAATTCGGGTGTCAAAAAAGTTTGTTTTTGATGCCAAAACTCTTTTATAAACTTATCTAGACATGTCAAAATATGTCTAAATCGTCACTCTTATTTTTGTGCTCGTTTAAAGTCAAAAGTTGATCGTGTTTGACCACCATTTCTACTTTCGAATCTAACCCGTTTGATGGATCTTCGGACCCGACCAAATACATATTTGTGACCATAATTATAAAGGGAGTAACCCTCTGAGGTTATACCTTATGGTCATGTATTTTGGTTAGTGTTATGATAATTAGTTATTATGTTCTTCAATAATGACTAAAATGCCCTTTTCGCAAAGAAATCAACTTTAAGTATATGGAACATAAAATTAGACATGTATTCTGATCAAATAACATTTTCAAACATATTTAGGCATTAAAGACTCATCATAACACATATCTAACCATCCGAATGCGTAGTTACGCAAATGACGCGTTAAAGTGGCTTAAACTACCTTAACGGGTCATAACGGGTCAAAAGCACTTAAAAGTATTTCCAACTCAGAATGTTAACTTATTAAACCATGTCATATGAGTCCCAATACTCATTTGTTTTATAAGGTACCATTCTATCCAAATCCTCCGATTTCAAGTTTCGATATTTACACTATTATCCGATTTTAGGACACTCTTGATTTCTCGAACATTTGAGCTTGTTTGATCTTTGATTCAAGGTTACAATAGCAATCACAAGTGAGTACATAGTCCCCTTTTTTATGTTTTATAAATGTTTTGGGGTGATTCACATGTTCTAAAGGTTTTCGAGTTTTCAAATACAAATTACTATGGTTTATATAAACAAGACGATTTCGATAATGTGAACGAACTTGTTGGTGCGTTATATTCATAACAAGAATGACATTCATTAACAATGGCCAAGCCGACCAGTAGTATGTTATGGTACCATAGGATCTGACAAATCCCGTTATCGGGTTGTTCACTGGAATTTGGTGGATAGTTTGGGGTAACGACAAAATCTGTTATTTTAATAAACCCTTTTGGTGGTTTGTTAGTCGATTTAAAGATACCCTTTGGTGGTATAGACGAGTCACACAGGTTTGAATGTATTCACGAAACGACCAAAAGTTTTCACAATTAAAACAAGGACGATTGATGAATGGTTTTATAACACGGACGATAGTCGAATGGTTTTATGACACGGACGAAATGGACGATTGGTTTATAACAAAATCGAATGACGATTTATTTATAACACGAACGATTGATAACACGGACAAAATGGACGATTGGTTTATCGTAAGTGATTAGATAACGAGACGGTATAATGTAATAAAAGCATGGTGGATACGCCGCTGGTACTTCCTCTATATAAATGCTTTTATCATATTCAATCCGTGGCATTATTTAGATCACTTGGATGAGTATTTTCAAATAATGTCACGCAAAGAGGTTTAAATAATGATATAAACCATACGAGTTTTCTTCAAGGACGAATTACTACTTGGTTACGGAAACAAATGTTTTAGTCAAGATTCGTGGCAACGAGATTTCATAAACTTTAACCAACGTGTTTTAGTTGGTTAATTATATTGCAAGACCAGACACATGTTAATACAAGGTTTTCATTGCTCGAGTCTAGTAGTCATGTAAGGTAATGCAATATGTTACACGCCATAAATCTGACGTACTCACAAAACCTATGTACTCGTCGGCATTCTTTTATGCTGCTCGTTTTTCACATACGTTTCAGGGAACAATTCTAGATGATACTGATGCGTGCTCATGTAGGATCGGATGTGGACTTTAGTGCCTATAAAATATGAAAGACAATAATTATGCTTGTTCGTGGTTCGTTTAAGTTTGGTTGAAAGTTCAAACAATATGACAATATAATCTATGTTTAATATGAAATAAAATGAAACTTCAAATGCCATGTGTTGTCGAAACAATCTGTTAATGTGACTCCCCATGTGTTTCCGCCGCATGTTGTTTTACGTGATTTGGGGTGTTACATGGATCGTGCCATCCCTCGCTAACTTAGTTACTTGTGCTTCTTAGATCGCTCCAAACAAAGACCTTTTTGAAAAATTTTTGAAATTTTCCCCCATCCCCACACTTGAAGTCAACCTTCTCCTCAATGTGTAGTGTTTAAATGAACGGGTCAAAATCGAAAAACTTTTTTCTCCCCCATCCCCACACTTGAGGTAAGCATTGTCCTCAATGTGCAAGAATAGGCTTTTTAAATCACACAAGGGATGTGACACGGATAACTTCCCTGAAATTTCATACCATCTATTCCCGAACGGACCAAACTTCCTCAACTCCTCTTCTTCCCTCTTTTCTTGAGGCGACTTCTTCGCCTTCTTCTTGTTGACCAACTTTTTCTTCGATTCTCCAAAACTACCAACCATAGCACATATCTTTTTGTTCAGATTCATGTCCACTTTTGGACACTCATCCTCACCAAGTGGGTTAGTAAATTTAGGAAAAACATTCAAATTTAGTTCCCGGTCCACAAATTTCATGCTTACCGTTCCCGTTGCACAATTTATTATGGCATTGGCAGTTGCGAGAAACGGTCTACCCAGTATGACTATCGGTTGTGTGTCCTCAACACCTCCAACATAGTCAACTACCAAAAAGTCAACTGGGTAGCAGCAATCATCCACCTTCACAATGACATCTTCCACCATCCCTCTTGGATGCGTGGGAGTCTGATCGGCTAACACCACGGGGGTGTCAAACTTTTTCAAAGGACCGAAATCATATTGGTCATACAGCCTCCTAGACAAGATGCTCACGCAAGCTCCAAGATCTAGGAGTTGCCTTTTAATTTTAAACTTACCAATTTGGATTGGAATAAGAGGATCTCCTTGATCTAGAGCTTTTTGGGGGAGGGCACCCGATAAAACGACACCAACATGAGATATCAAATCAACCGGTTCGGGTAGTTTGTTGTGCCGTTTTTCGATGCTTAACTCCTTCAAACATTTGACATGAGCAGGAACCTTTATTATGGCATCAAGCAATGGTAAATTGATTTTTGCTTGTTTAAAACTTACCCACCTCTCGTCCTTTGGTGGGGTTTGTTTTCTCACTGTTGACGCCTTAATTGGTTTTAATAGAGCCAACGGATATGGGATGGTATTAAACTCCACCCCATATCATTGGCCCTAGCATGCAATTCATTAAACAACTTACACAAAAATAATTCTTTGACTTATCTTTTTCAATTTTAGTTTGTGAAATTGTTACTTGCACATGTTCGCTTGCATCATTAAAATCGTCCACTACACCATAAACAAGTTGTGGTGGTGGAGTACTCTTAACACTACAAACCTCATCATTTGAGAGAAGACTTACCGAATTAATGTGCACATTCCTCACATAATTCGTGCTTGAATTTTGATGCTTCGGGTTCACTGTAGTGTCGCTCGGGAGTCGTCCTCCACTTCCACGCATTTGGGACATCTCCTCCTCAAGTTGCCCAACTTGCTTTTCCAATGCCTTGTGGGATTTATCATGCACCTCGAACTCTTTTCTCATCTCCGCCTTGATCTCTTGATTTGACATGGTGATGGCATTCATGATGGCATCTAACTTAGAATTAAGCGAATCGTCACCACCCATTTGAGAGTTCGAATTACCGTCCCTGTTACCACCTTGGTTATAATTCCGTTGGTAGTTCCCCTCACGGTTTTGATACCCTTGGTTATTCCCTTGGTTGTAATTTCTTTGGTAACCCCCTTGGTTACCAGCTTGGCGGTTTTGATACGACGACCCACCTCGGCCTCCACCTTGCTTACCCGATTGGAAATTCGGGTTCATTTGATTCGATGCATTACCATACCGGAAATTCAGATGGTTTCTCAAACCCGGGTGATAAGTGTTGGAGTTCATATCATATTGTTTCCGGTCTCCGTACACTTGGTTCACCTCTTTGGTAGATTGGGCCATATTCACTTGGCATTCCTCGGTTCTATGACCAATGTCACCGCAATCATCAGACACCGCAAATTGAACCGCATTGACATCTTTCTTTTTCATACGGGCCAACTGCCGTTCCAAAGTAGCAATACGATCCTTGGAGTTCGAGTCAAGATCGGGAAGCGATCGTGAGATAGGGTGTTTTTTAGCTCGATCGGCCGACTCCTTAGCCTTTGATCTCTTAGCCATCCTCTCAAGAAACTCCCAATCATAATCTTCATGATTACTCAACAACGTCCCGTTACTAGTCGACTCCAAATGGTTCCATGTTTCCCTATCTAAACCTCTCACAAAGCACTTCACCAATTCCCACTTTTCAATTTGGTGATGTGGGCATTTCCGAATCAACTCTTTGTATCGCATGAATGCTTCATGCCATGGCTCACTTGATAATTGTTTGAATGCTCGAATTTCATCTCGTGCGTCATCGGTTTTAGCCATAGAGTAGTATTCGTCGAGGAAGGCTTGTTGCATCTCGACCCAAGTGTGAATGCTATTAGTGGGTAGTGTCAAAAACCACTGTTTAGCCTTATCCTTCAATGAGAACTGAAATAGGCGTAAACAAACCTCATCTTGAGTAAAGTGGCCACCCCCAATAGTACTACATATAGCCAAAAACCCGCCAAATGTGTATATGGTTGATCATTGGATCGACCATTAAAGTGGGGAAGGATGTTGATGTAATTCGACTTACAATCAAAAGCAACTCTTCCGCGCGATGGTGGTACAATTGGAGAGTTATTCTCCGATATCATCGGTCAAAACCGACCATCAACCCCTTGTGGTGGACGTTGATTGTTGCGATTGTTATTTCTCGGTGGACCATTCACTTCTTGATTAACCGGGGGCCCACGATTTACTCGTTGGTTTTGTGGTTGATTCGCCATACCCACAAACTCGGGAATCCGAATGTTGTTATTATTTTGGTTGTTGTTCGGATTCCTTCGGTTGTTGTACCGGGGTTGGCGATTGTTTTGGTAACCCACATTTTGGTTGTACCCACCCTCATAGTCATTCCCATAACCGTACCTGTCGTCCCACTCATCATTCCCGTTGTTTATGTTGGCATTTTGATACCCATCTTCATGGTCGAAACCCCTACCATTGTGGAAGTTCACATCATTTTCATTCTCTCCGAAACCATCTTCCCCCTCATCTTCCGACTGCCACGTGTTAACACTAAACCGATCTGGTGACCGGTAACTTGGAACACTAAATCTAGCATCGTTTGGAATGTTGTTCCTTAACTCGTCGTAATTCGGTTCATATTGATCCGCATTGTTTGGGTCTACTCGCTCGAACTCTGGTTGATTAAAGTTTGGGTCAGGACCTAAGTTCTGGTTGTGGTTACGGTTGTTAAGGTTGGGTGGAAGGTTTTGATTTTGATGCTCGTTTTGTCGAAGTGGGTTGGCCAGTGGGCGGTTGTTGTTGCCCCTCGAACGATTGTTACGGTTTTGAGTGTTTGGGTTTTGTTGATCCATTGGAACGGTTCCAATGGATGGTGAGTTTTGGGGGTTTTGGTTAGGGACAAGTGTTGCCTCTAACCGACTTGCTAAATTCCTTCTTGCCACTCGCTCGATTTCCGGTTCGTAAACTAATGGTGACGTTCTCCCGGAATTCTGTGTACGCATGCACTACCTGTAACCTACACAAGTAACACACCCCGCGTAATACGAAAGCAAATAAACTAAAAGAAGCAAGCAATTAAACAGTTAATCATGAAATCAAACTAAAATCCAAACGCAAAGCGCACTAACTCCCCGGCAACGACGCCAAAATTTGATCGGAGTGCCGCGCTCTGGTCAAAGATAATATTATAGTCCCGAATTACCCTTAACAATGCGTTAGTGGTAGTAAGGGGTCGAACCGCGAAGAGTCTGTGGTTTGCGATCGAATGTAATTGATTTTAACTAAAATGTCACTTTATGAAGCTTGCTACATAAACGATTGATTTGTTTATTTGAGAAAGATGTTGGAATGAACCAACAAGTTTGCTTGATTAATTAACTAACAAGACTGAGAATGATTGCAATGAAAGTAATTATAGTTGTAAAACAATGATGAGAAAACAAGGTTCACACCCGGTTAAACAATTGCAAAGCCTAGGGCCACTAAGTGTTTTAATTTGGTTTAATCAAATTAGTTCATTAATGATTTAGAATCACAAGGCTTAGGTGCCAATTGCTATCAACTTCATAGACAACATACCACAATGCACTTCGTTACCTTGGACAAGTGAAATCTATCAAAAGATAAAGCATAAATACTCATATTCATTTCACAAAGACAAATTTCATAACTCATTCATCAATTCACAAATACAATACAAACGTAGGATAATTATCTAATGATCAAATGCAATTCAATTAGTCTCAAATCAAATGTTTAACAAAAAGTAAACCCTAGAACCTTACAAAAGTCTACACCAGGGTGAAACCTCCGAGAATTAGCCGCTCATGGTGAACGGAACACGATCAACGATGGATTGAAGCTTGAACTTTGACATCTTGAAGCCTTGAAAGTAATGATGATGATGATTATGGTTTGGGATGGATGATGTGTGTGGATGAATGATGGAAGGGATGATGGTAGGTTAGGGTTAGGATCCAAGGGATTGATGATTCGGGATGATGGAATGGATTAGGAAGGATTGTGAATGAAGGTGATGGTGTTCTTGGCTCCAAGGTGAGGTTTCAAACTCCAAAACTGCATAATACCTCAAAATAGGTCAAAACAAATGATATAACCCATCCCCCAACTCAAAAATCAAGTTTTTTCGCGAAGTGGGAATGCTGGTGGCGTCACCGACGCCGATTTAGGGCGTCCCCGACGGCCCCTAGAAGTCCCAGTTTCACCCGACGGCTAAATATGTTGTTTATGGAGGTTTCTGGCCGACGGGACAATCCAGAGAGCATCGCCGACGGCCCTTTTGGGCATCGCCGACACGCCTAGTTTTGCTGGTTTCCTGCGAAAATTGTTTTCTTCATAACTTCTTCGTTATAGCTCCGTTTTACTCACTGTTTTCGCCCACGTACTCGTAATTCAGCCCTCTATCAGGCCGTCTTCAAATATCTTCATTTTAAATCCATTAACCCCCCCAAAACACATCCAATCTTCGTGGTTAACCTAGTTTTGTTCATTTCACATCCCCAGTTGATCCCATTCGCTCCCGATGCTCCGTAAAGTTCCCGAATAACTCCTTAAACTCTCTTAGACCTGTACAACATAAATCTCATTAAAAGTAGGCTATTCAAGATTAAAATCTATGTAAACACACAAACTTAAACACATAAGAACACCGGTTTTCGACCACGCATCAGCAAGGAAAGCAACAAATGCATCCAGAGGTGGCAGAACTGGGTTCTGCCACATTTCTGTTCGCTGGCAGGTCCTTAGGACCGTATGGGTCATACCTTGCGGTCCGTAAGGACCTCAGGCACCCACTGTTTTTTAAAAATGGTTACGGACCGTAACCAATATGGCTTGCGGTCCGTAACCGCCTCCCAAAGATGAAAAATTTGGCATTTTTACACATTGGCCCCTCAAATACGTTCCATGGTGTAACAAGGATAAAATAGGCGATTCCACAACCTCGGTCCTTCCCGATTTAGCACATAGCATACCAGGACTACCAGGACACGTGTCGGAAAAATATTGGACATAAAAACACGAGGTGTTACATCCTCACCCCCTTAAACTAAATCTCGACCCCGAGATTTCAATCAAACAAGTATGGGTACTTTTGTCGCATAACGGACTCAACCTCCCATGTATACTCGGGACCTCGACAGGCGTCCCATTTAACTTTCACAATTGGCACGTGCTTCCTACGAAGCTTCTTGACTTGTCGATCTTCAATCGCAACCGGTTTCTCAATGAACCATAGGCTTTTATAAATCTGAACATCTTCGTGAGGCATTGCCAATGATTCGTCCGCCAAACACTTTTTCAAATTGGAGATGTGGAATACATCATGGATTCCACTGAGCTTTTCTGGAAATTTCAACTTATACGCCACAGATCCAATACGTTCAATGATTTCAAACGGTCCGATGTATCTTAGGCTTAACTTGCCCTTCTTTCCAAAGCGCATAACGCCTTTCCAAGGTGACACCTTTAATAAAACCCTGTCCCCTACCTGGAACTGAAGAGGTTTACGCCTCTTATCCGCATAACTTTTCTGCGTATCCCTGGCAGCCTTGAGACGGTCATGAATTTGTTAAATCTTATCCGTCATCTCAAAGACAATCTCCGGTCCTGTTAGTTGGGCTTCCCCAACTTCTGCCCAGCAAACGGGCATCCTACATTTTCTCCCGTAAAGAGCTTCAAATGGGGCAGCTTGAATACTTGCACGATAGCTATTATTGTAGGAGAAATCGACTAGAGGCAAGTGTTTGTCCCAATTTTCTCCTAGATCGACTACACACGCGCGCAACATATCTTCCAACGTTTGTATAGTACGTTCACTTTGTCCATCTGTCTGTGGGTGGTATGCCGTACTAAAGTTCAAATGTGTGCCCAAGGCTTGCTGAAAGCTCTTCCAAAAGTGAGAGGTATACCTGGTGTCTCTATCGGACACAATGGATACCGGCACGCCGTGTAAGGATACAATCTCATCCACATACAGTTTTTCCAGCTCATCCGAACTGTAATTTTCCTTAATGGGCAAAAAGTGTGCCGACTTAGTCAACCTATCCACGATGACCCATATCGCGTCATTTCCACGGTTGTCTTTGGTAACATGGTGATGAAGTCTATCGTTACACATTCCCATTTCCACATGGGAGTTTCCAGCAGCAGCAGTAGTCCTGATGGTTTCTGATGCTCGGCCTTAACTTGCGAACACATCAAACATTTAGCTACATATGTAGCTATAGATTTCTTCAGCCCTGCCCACCAATAGTTGGGCCTCAAATCTTTGTACATTTTATCACTACCCGGGTGAACAAATATTTAGAACTATGTGCTTCTTGGCGGATCAAATTCCTAAGTTCTCTAAATACTGGAATCCAAATTCGTCCACAGAATCTAAGGATTCCGTCACTTCCCGTTGTGATTTATTCCACAACTTTGCCCAATTCTTCATTTTGAAGATTTGCCTCTAATAAGGCTTGTTTCTCCGCATCTAAAATCTTTTCATTTAAGTTGTTCTTTATTTCCCTCCTTTTGGCGTTAACCCAAACGGGTTTAACCCTTTCCTTGCGACTTAAGGCATCGGCAACCAGATTTTCCTTGCCTGGGTGATAACGGATCTCACAATCATAATCGTTAAGCGTTTCCATCCATCGTCGTTGCCGCATGTTCAAGTCCTTCTGGTTGAATAGATGTTAGAGACTTTTATGATCAGTGTATATAATACACTTCGTCCCGTACAGATAATGTCTCCATAACTTGAGCGCAAACACCACGACACCTAATTCCAGGTCATGCGTGGTGTAGTTTCTTTCATGAACCTTCAGCTGTCGTGAGGCATAACTAATTACCTTTCCTCTTTGCATGAGCACACATCCCATGCCGATGTGCGACGCATCACAATAGACCCCAAAGTCTTCGATTCCTTCAGGTAAGGTTAGCACAGGAGCATTACTTAGCTTCTGCTTCAAAACTTCAAAAGCTTCCTATTGTTTTGGACCCCAATTGAACTTAACATCCTTGCGAGTCAAAATAGTTAGGGGCGTAGCAATTCTTGAGAAATTTTTGATAAATCTTCGGTAGTAGCCAGCTAATCCCAAAAAGCTACATATCTCTGACGGGGTTTTAGGGGCCTACCAATTCATAACGGCCTCGACCTTAGTGGGGTCTACTTGAATTCCACGTTCACTGACAATGTGTCCTAAGAACTGAACTTCACGCAACCAAAACTCACACTTTGAAAATTTTGCGTAGAGTTTCTCTTGTCTTAACAATTCCAGAATACACCTCAAATGTTTCTCGTGGTCAGCCTGACTGTGAGAATAGATAAGTATGTCGTAGATGAAGACAATGACAAACTTAACGGTTTGCAAACTCTATTCATCAAATCCATAAATGTCGCATGTGCATTCGTGAGCCCGAAAGGCATTACTAAAACTCGTAGTGTCCATACCTTGTTCTAAATGCCGTCTTCGGAACATCCTTTGTACAAACCTTGAGTTGATGATATCCTGATCTCAAATCGATCTTTGAGAAGTAGCTCGCTCCCTGAAGTTGATCAAATAAATTGTCGATCCTGGTCAATGGGTAGCGGTTCTTGATTGTTAACTTATTTAGCTCACGGTAGTCCATGCACATTCGCATTGATCTTCTTTACAAACAAAATTGGAGCTCCCCAAGGTGAAGGACTAGGTTGAATAAAACCTTTTTCCATTAGCTCATCTAGCTAGGTACGTAATTCTTTCATTCCTGTAGGTGCGAATCGGTATGGAGCCCTTGCAACAGGAGCGGCTCCCGGTATGATATCAATTCTAAACTCCACTTGTCTGTCTGGAGGCAGACCAGGCAAGTCTTCTAGGAAAACATATGTAAATTTAGAGATAACGGGCATGTCTTCAATCATTGGCTTTGGCTTGTCAATGGTCACTTGTGCCACATAAATGACACAATCTTTCTTCAAACACTTCGATGCTTTGGGTAACGATGCTTTTTCCGACAATCCATAATACCGGTCTCCTAGTATAGTGAGTGTATCTCCTTTTGGGGATTTGATCTTCATAAGTTTCTTGTTACAGGCTATATGGGCTGATTACTAGACAACCAATCCATACCAAGAACTACATCGAATCCTGCCAATTTCATTGGTAGAAGTGTAACAGGAATGGAATGATTCTTGATGAATATGGAGCATCCATCTAGAATTGTAGAAGCGGTCTCAATCGTCCCATCATTGAGTTCTACGTCATAGGTTACGTCTAGAGTTCTTATAGGCAAGTTTAATAAGGCACTAAACTTATGCTCTATAAAAGATTTATTGGCTCCTGAATAAAAAAAGAACTCTTGCATAACCATCATTTATAAGGAACGTACCTGTTATCACATTGTCGTCATTCACGACCTCCTTAGCTTTCATCTGGAAAGCACGAGCCTTTCCCTTCTTCGACCCTTCGTCCTTAATAGCGTCATCTTTCTTATACTTAGGGCAGTTGGGTTTGATGTGCCCTTTCTCACCACAATTGTAACAAGTGGCTTCCTTCAAATCTTTACAATTTAGGGCCTTGTGCCCCATCTTCTTACAGATACCACAAGGTTTGGACTGAGAGTCATCCTGACATGATCTAAAGTGTCATTGGTGGCACTTCTTGCACTTTGGCCTATCATCCGACCTTTGCTGAAACTGATTAGACCCAAACCTTCGATTTTTGTTCGACCGGTGATTCCAGTCATCATCTCTTTTTCTCTTCCCTCAGCTTCAGACTTGATGGACTGCTGCCTCTTCAAGTCCTGAGTAAGTGTCAAGGCTAACTCTGCTGTAGATCTGAAAGTTTCTGGCATTGAAGCCCTGACATTCCCCTTGATCTTCGGTTCCAATCCACCAATAAAACGCGCGATGCGTTTGGGTTCGGGGGTAATCAGGTAAGGTACTACTGTCGACATGGAGTTGTAATCAGACAAATATTTTATGCAGTCTAAGTTCTTCATTTACAAACCTAGAAAATTTGTTTGAGTCTTTTCCACCTCGTGAGGTGGACAGTAAGTTTCTTTTATCAACTCAAGAAATTTCTCCCAGCTCAAGTTATACGAATGAACTTTCTCAGATGATTGAATCATTGACTTCCACCATATTAAAGCATCACCTTTGAAGATTGACATATCACCTTACATCATTTTCCGCACATCCGCTAATCTCTATAGCGGTCTCAATCTCGTCCAACCATCTCGGAGTTTCCATTGCTCCTTTCTCTCCAGTAAAATCTCGCGGCTTGCAAGACACAAAATACTTATACGAGCAACCGTCCTTTGAAAACTTAGTCTTTTTCTGATATTCCTCTCTCTCTCTCTCCTCATATTCGAGGAGTGTTCCGAGTATTCCTTCTTTTCTGAAGAAGGTTTTGAGTGTTGTTTGGTGGTATGCTTGGAGGAGTGCTTGGACGAGTGTTTAGAATGTGAAGCACTTGATTCTAATGGCTTATCAGCATGATCCTTTATTGCCTTTTCAACTTCTATGACAATGAGTGCTTGAAGATCTCCTGGTTATAACGATTGCGTCATCATCCTTTCTTTGACTATTCACTGCGTTAGAATCCGCCATCTTGATTGATGAAACTATAATATTAATAATATAATTTAAATTAGTCATACATCCTTGAAGACTTGCAATGTATGGTATAGCATAATAAAGCCATACAAACTTGTCAATTTTTATGGGGGTGTTTAAGTATGGCACAAAGGCTTGTCACTAAAGATAAAAGAATAGCGTCAAGGGTGTGCCGCAATGTCTTGGTTTACAAAATGACAAGATCACAAAAGAATCGCGAAGTTTCAAAGTTCGAACGTAGTTTTACTACCTCGAGACAGGGAGTCGTAGACTACAGCTATCGTTTGTCACTAATGGACATAATATAGCTCGGAAGCATCACACCACTAATGGGTGTTAAGTAAAATGATCATTGTATTGATGGTTAATCAGGATCAAAATAGATCATGTAGGTTTGGACGTAGTCCATTACCTAGACAACTCGTGTAGTTCCTCAAGTCACACTTACCAGGAGGTTAATATCTTGAATATATTAACTTTTAGAATATGCTCTTAAAATGATTTAAATAACTAGTCCAGATCAGGCAGACTAGGGAGGTTTAGAACGTAGTTCACCACCTCTAGATAGAAGGGAAAATCTCAACCTTAACTATCATGGTAGGAAACCATATAACTACCGTTTTGCCAATTCATGTGACCTAATCACTTGGCGGGCGTAAATCATCAAGAGGATCTTTTGGGAAATATTTCGCAGATCATAAATTCCGAACTAAAATCGAGACGATCGCTTGAACAACTTAGTGAAAGGAAATACAAAATTAAAATCCCAAAATTCCATTAATAATAATAATGCGATACAATAGTGTCCATAATAGGACTTTAATAAAGAAAAAATTGTCCTCGCAGGGACAAAACTTGAAATAATTAAAATGTCCATGCAGGGACTAACTAAGACTTGTCCATGTAGGGACTTAATTTAAAATAACAAAATACAAAGATAGTTATGAATTTAATTCGTTTTCCCTCTTAGCTTCTTTACTAGCCTTTTCAACAGCTTTTTGTTCTTCTTATTGTCCTTGGCTGTTTGTTCCTGAAGTTCCTTGACCTTTTCTATTGCTTCAGTAAGAACTTCCATTGTTGGCGGTGGCTGTTGCGGTTGCGTTTGAGGTTGGGGTTGAGGTGGTGCAACTGGATGTTGATACCCATAATAGGGATATCCACCTAGTTGTTAGGGATATGGGTTAGGATAGTGAGCATTTATGGCCATTTCTAGATACGGGTCATGAAGAGGTACATTTTGACTGTGGCTATGCTCCGACTAGGTAGAAGTCTCAAATATGTTGTCCCCAGATGGGTTTGAATAAGAAGGGATATGGTTATCAAAACCCGATGGTGGTAGTTGTGGTAGTGGTGACGGCTCACCTGTAGGAAATGGTGATTGAGGCTCAGGCTCAATAGTTGGTTGTAGTTGGTTCTCCACAAAAGGTGAAGTATGTGAGGGTCCACCCATTTGTGGTGTAACATCCGTCAAAAACGGATTTACCAAACCCGCTCCGTTTATCAACCGAACAGTCAGTCAAAATTTTCGTTTCGAATTAAATGTCCAAAACATTTTTAAACGATCCGTAATCAATTATTATACGCGAATATATTTTTAGTTTTTGAAAAACTGTCAAAAATCGCAAAATAAAAATTAAATACATATGCCGGGTTTCGAACCCGGGTCTGTACCGAGTCACTAAGTGACTTAACACCTCACACACAAACCACTGCGCCGCTTGTTATGTTTGATGAATATTAGAATCAGTTAATTGATATAGTGACTTTACGAATTCAAAACCGGCGCCCAATCGTTTCAGTCGTCGGAATCCCGGAATATTCGCGAGCTTTAACACCGATTTACGTTATAACGTAAACCTTTAATCACATATCGGTTATAACCGATGTTTGAAGTCCGCGACCAAATTCAAAACCGCCGGAAAACTTGAATTGACGAACCCAGTCCGAAATCAGACCAAATACATTTCATTTTTCCCTATAAATTCAACCACAACCGTCTACAAACACTTTCGCACAAAAATCACACCTTTTCTCGGCGTAATTCCACTCGCCGGAACTTTCCTGTTTTTCGCCGGAAAACCGAGTTTTAATTTTTGAACCTCACTGAACCTCCTAAGTTTATACCGAAGTCACCCTTACTATTTCCAAGCTTTCCGGAGACTTTCTGCTGCAAGGCACCAGACGCCGGAGTTGTTTTTCTGTCGCCGGAGTTCTGCCGGAAAACAGAGGAAAACGTGTCGGTATACCTCACGCTTATCTTCCTTTCTTTTTACTTCCATATTACCAGAAATTAACCTAAAACACTAAGAAACTGATTTAAAATCTTGAACTAGTCGAACGCCGATTCTGGTTATTTTTCAGCGAAGAAGACGACGCTCTTTCGTTATCATATAAGTATAATATAAATCAAGAAATTAATCGGGTTAGACACACAGTCCAGCGGTGGACTGTGTGCACATATAAAACGCAAAACGTCTCGAGTTCGAATCCCGTCTCACACACGCTGCCTTAATAAAATCCATTTTTTTTTTTGTTTGTTTACTGAACCGGATCGCCTAAGATATATGTTAAGTATATTAATAACCGAAACAATAACCAAGTTAGACACACAGTCCAGCGGTGGACTGTGTGTTTGTTTATATCACAGGTCACGAGTTCGAGTCCGGTCCTCAGCACCGACTCGGACAATTATCTTTTCTTTTAAATAAGGCAGAAAAGGAAATATCTATTTTGTATTTAAGTATAATAAAAACCGAATACTATAACATGTTGAACACACAGTCCAGCGGTGGACTGTGTGTTGGATTGAACCACAGGTCCCGGGTTCGAGACCTGTGGGTGTGCATGACCGTTTCGATTAAATTGTTTTTAAGATAAAAATGATTTTCGGTTTAATCTAATTAGTGTATATATATAATTAAAATCGGATATATAACGGGTTAGACACGTAGCTCAGTTGGTAGAGCTGCGTGCACGCGTACGAGAGGTCTCGGGTTCGAGCCTCACTCAGCGCACAATAAACTGTCAACGAACCGGTCAACGGTCAGGTCAACGGTCAACCGGCCGGTCAACGGTCAGAAAAATAATAATTTTTTTTTATTTATTTTTATTTAATTATTTTAATTAAAAATCAATTATAAATACTTAAAAATAACATTTTTTAAGATTAGAAAATAGTTTCAAACTCACAAAAATACACCCAACAATCCTACTAAAATAGTTTAATAAAATCCGTTTACTCACCAAACCATAATGCGATTTATCTAGGTTAAATCTCACTCGTGGTTAAAACCACTTCGCGTGCATTCATCATCATCAACCGAACGCACCCACTGTGAGTGAATCTTACAATTCCCCCTTTTAAATTACACGTTTTGGGGTGTGTCATGTGTTATGAATTTATTAATTTATTTATTTAAACTTGTGCCGTACCACATCATGACGTAAACTTAGATTGATTGATTGTTGTGATTTATTTATATTTCCGTTAGTCAAATTACATGAAACTCATACATTAAGCCATCAGTTCCTCGTGGGAAACGAGTAGAACATCGCGTGCTTCAATTCAAATTCATTATTGTTTATGTGTGTTTTTCATTGATTTCATATTGTTTGTAGTTGTGTTATTCATATTATCATGTTTATGCAATTCATTCATCAGGCCCCTCAGTTCCTCGTGAGAGACGAGTTGAGCATCGCGTGCCTTTAATTGTTTCCATTATTATTCATGAGTGTTTCATTTAACATCTTATGATTGTTGATCAAGTTACATCTAATTTTATTCATGTTTGGTTGTGCACATATTTCATAATCAATTTAAATAAATTGTTCAAATGTTTTCCATAGGATTCACTCGCCAACATTATGTTGATCCAAAAACCTTTTTACACATGATACAGGTGAACAGGTTGAAGCAAGGATAGCATAGGATATGCCTTAGAAGAGAACAAAGGAGTTAGATTGTTAGTTAGATCATGTTGTAGCAATCATTGTAAACTTTCATTTAATTTGTATTAATGAATATGAAACATTTAATAAATGTCATGAGCTTTGATGATAACCCAATCATGCCCCGATCACCTTATCCGCTGCGGGTCGGGGTGTGACAGATTGGTATCAGAGCCATGACTATAGGGATATAGGATAGGTTATTAGACCCTTAGAGCCTATACTATAGTCTGCCTAAATTTTAAATTGATTAGGTGGTTACATACAAACTTATGATATTTATTTGTTTCATATTTGTTTACATTTCAGTCAAACATACATGCTCGTATACATGTTCATTATACATATATACATATTCATTATACATATATCGATGTTCATGTGTTCAATTTAATTTCATATTCTCATTATCCAAAGATTTTATGCAATTTTCAATTCTCATCAAAGTAAGTTCTGCGACGGGCATGTAGTAACTGGAAGGGTACAAGTACCGGTAGTCGGAACGTCCTGTCTAGGCTGGCATTCGTATAAATCCAATATAACGGACCAGTTTGCCTACCTGGGGACCAACGATGAGAGTACGAAGGACCTATTAGGCCAAAGCATGCCACACCAAACGTCGTTCGAACTAACCCTACTTTGAGGTGTCACCGTGTCTACACCTGGACACATTCCGAACATCACACGTTGTATACATATTTCTCGATTTTCACCGGGTTTTGTGTACGCAACCAGGCAGAAACCGTGCGAACCATATGAAAAACCGGTAATTCATGGGGGCCCACATGATTACATAAGGTAAAGTATGGCGGCACGACGGGCCTAACAGCGAGCAAAGCCAAAGACATCCTATGGATGTAGTATTTTTGTATAATTATTTTATGAATGTTCATTCTTGAATGCGACCCACGATCTCAAAAGCATCCAACTCATACCCTTGTCATGTATTCAATGTAGATGTCTTCTAACCTCGCCCGTAGGAAGACGAGAGCAAGAAAAGCCCGCGAACGCATGGCTACCTTAATCGCTCAACAAATGGCTGCTGTAATACCCAATATTGTAATCCAAGTTCAACAAGCACTTACCAATAATCCTGTCAACCAAGCAAACCAAAACATTTTCAACTCTTCCCCAAACACCACTAAATGCGCCTACAAGCATTTCAAATCATGCGACCCTCCGAAATATAAAGGGACTGAAGGTGTCACCGCACTCCTCCATTGGTTTGAAGAAATGGAGAATACTTTTCTAAATTGCGATTGCCCTGATGATCGCAAAGCGCGTTATGCTACCAGTCGACTATATGGGATAGCACTTACTTGGTGGAATACAGAGAAGGCGAAACGAGGTGTTGAAGATGCTATGTCCCTAACTTGGAACGAATTGAAGGAAATCATGACCAGACGATTTTGTCCAAGGAGCGAAATCAAGAAGCTAGAAGATGAATTTTACTCATTGAAGCAAGTGGAAGGAGACCACACCACCTACAACAAAAGGTTCCTCGAATTACATCAAATGGTTCCCAACATGTTTACTCCCCTCTACCGTTTGATCGAGCACTACATTCGTGGTCTTCCGTCAAAGATTCAAGACCCCGTGATAAGTACCAAGCCTGCAACTTTGGAAGCAGCAATGGAGCTAGCAATAGAGCTCACCGAGAACCGAATCCGAAACAAAGACTTCGAGGAAGAGAAGAAGAAGGATAAAGAATCAACTGAAACCTCCGAATCCCCTTCTCAACCCGAATCCCCTTCTCAACCCAACCCTAAGAGAAAAAGAGTCGGGCGACTTTTCGCTGCTACCCAACGAAATCAACCCGTTTTTCACGCTATACCCATCCGAGCTGTCCCAATCACCCAAGTGGCACCCAATTCAGCTTACCCAAATAAGAAACCATATCTTGGACCTCACCCTCAATGCAACCACTGTATTTATCATCATTCCCTTACTTTACCTTGCCGGCTATGTACAACTTGTGGACGTTATGGTCATTTGAGCAATGTTTGTCGCACCTTTCAAGACCAAACCTTTTCCCCTACTCAAAACATGGCCCAAACTTTTCACCAACCCCAACACCCCATGTTCCCATATGCTCGAGCTTGCTTCAATTGTGGCGACCCTACCCACCTTAGAAACACATGCCCTCAATTGGTTAACGTTATCAACACTCAAGCCCAATCAAACCCAGTTAACCAAGTAAACCAAGAAAACCCAACCACTATGCCGCCAGCAAGAGAAAGAGTCTTCAATATCAACGCCAACCCTGTCGAAGATAATGACGGCCCAAACGAAGATACTCAGCTAGTCCTGTTCGCCGAGGATCCAGATTCAACTCCTATTGTTTAGTCTTTCTTTATCACATGTGTAGACTGTTAGAGAAATCATTGGATATTATATATTATATATTGTTTTCAGTATACGATTTTGCCGAGGCCGTGGCTCCCCATCCATCGAGGTTGAGTTGGATCCCCATTTTATTATGTGGTTGATCTTGGCGTGCCCGCACGATCGGCTCCGTTTGTTGAGCCTTGATCGGTTACGTAATATTACATTTCAAGTACATGCAATACACTCGGCTCCGTTTGATTGAGCCTTGAGTGCACAGTTCAATTTACATTTCAAGTTCATGCAATACGCTCGGCTCCGTTTGATTGAGCCTTGAGTGCACAGTTCAATTTACATTTCAAGTTCATGCAATACGCTCGGCTCCGTTTGATTGAGCCTTGAGTGCACAGTTCAATTTACATTTCAAGTTCATGCAATACGTTCGGCTCCGTTTGATTGAGCCTTGAGCGCACATACAATTTCATTATCAGTATCTTGTGGTTGTGGTGTTTGTAGTAGAGTCGCATCGAACTAACCATAACTTTCGGATAAAGTCAACGAAAATTTGACAAGGATATGGTGGATACGCCGATGGTACTTCCTATATATAAGTATTCTTGTCAAATGATCGGAGGCATTATCAGGCGATTATGAGAGGTTCCATGCATAGGCTGTTTGTGTGGTTAAGTTATTCATATTCAGTACATGCAATATGTTCGGCTCCGTTTGATTGAGCCTTGAGCACACAATTTCAATTTCAGTACATTCAATATGTTCGGCTCCGTTTGATTGAGCCTTGAGCACACAATTTCAATTTCAGTACATTCAATATGTTCGGCTCCGTTTGATTGAGCCTTGAGCACACAATTTCAATTTCAGTACATTCAATATGTTCGGCTCCGTTTGATTGAGCCTTGAGCACACAATTTCATTTTCAGTACATGCAATACGATCGGCTCCGTTCGATTGAGCCTTGATCGCACAGATATGTTTCATTTCAGTAATTTATGTTTGTTGTATTGATTGTAGAGTTATAGGACTAATCATAATTCACTGTTAAAACCAATGAAAATTTGACAAGAATATGGTGGATACGCCGCTGGTACTTCCTATATATAAGTATTCTTGTCAAAGGATCAGAGGCATTAACGGATGGTTATGAGGAGTTCTATGTAGGATTTATTAGTTTCTTGGTAACCAATCATAACTTGTGGATAAAACTAATGAAAATTTGGCAAGAATATGGTGGATACGCCGCTGGTACTTCCTATATATAAGTATTCTTGCCAAAGGATCAGAGGCATTATCAGGCGGTTATGAGAAGTTCCATGTAGGATTTATTATTGCCTTGGTTGGAATTTGTGTTACATTTACATCATCATATTATTTAAAGAGATTGGATTGTGTTTCATTTCTACATAAATTAACCTCTCCATCATAACAAACAGAGAGGAACTTCCGTCATTCAAACATATATGTTATCAGAATGTGGATTCAAATATTTGCTGTTGTGTTTATTTATGTTCAAATATTCGCTGATGTGTCTATTCATGTTCGAATCTTTGCTGTTGTGTTTATTCATGTCCAAATATTTGTTGATGTGTTCATTTATGTTCGAATATTTGTTGTTATGTTTATTCATGTTCAAATATTTGCTGATATGTTCATTCATGTTTGGATATCAGCTGTTGTGTTTTTATTTATGTTCCATGTAGATTGTAGTGTTAGAAGTTTTGCCTTAGGATATAACCATATTTTTCCCAAACGTATCTTAACACATATGCATGATATCATTTTAGCAAATCATTTCTGCTTATCAATATTCATACAGTAGGCAACAAAAAGCGATTCCTGAATAGGGTACATAACCCTTACAAGGAACGTTACCGCCTCGAACAAAAACTTAAACTTTTATTTTTCTAAGCATACAACTGTCAAACAAAACGTCATCATTCATTTTAGTCAAAATATATCATTATTTAAATTTCGGGACGAAATTTCTAAAAAGCAGGGGATACTGTAACATCCGTCAAAAACGGATTTACCAAACCCGCTCCGTTTATCAACCGAACAGTCAGTCAAAATTTTCGTTTCGAATTAAATGTCCAAAACATTTTTAAACGATCCGTAATCAATTATTATACGCGAATATATTTTTAGTTTTTGAAAAACTGTCAAAAATCGCAAAATAAAAATTAAATACATATGCCGGGTTTCGAACCCGGGTCTGTACCGAGTCACTAAGTGACTTAACACCTCACACACAAACCACTGCGCCGCTTGTTATGTTTGATGAATATTAGAATCAGTTAATTGATATAGTGACTTTACGAATTCAAAACCGGCGCCCAATCGTTTCAGTCGTCGGAATCCCGGAATATTCGCGAGCTTTAACACCGATTTACGTTATAACGTAAACCTTTAATCACATATCGGTTATAACCGATGTTTGAAGTCCGCGACCAAATTCAAAACCGCCGGAAAACTTGAATTGACGAACCCAGTCCGAAATCAGACCAAATACATTTCATTTTTCCCTATAAATTCAACCACAACCGTCTACAAACACTTTCGCACAAAAATCACACCTTTTCTCGGCGTAATTCCACTCGCCGGAACTTTCCTGTTTTTCGCCGGAAAACCGAGTTTTAATTTTTGAACCTCACTGAACCTCCTAAGTTTATACCGAAGTCACCCTTACTATTTCCAAGCTTTCCGGAGACTTTCTGCTGCAAGGCACCAGACGCCGGAGTTGTTTTTCTGTCGCCGGAGTTCTGCCGGAAAACAGAGGAAAACGTGTCGGTATACCTCACGCTTATCTTCCTTTCTTTTTACTTCCATATTACCAGAAATTAACCTAAAACACTAAGAAACTGATTTAAAATCTTGAACTAGTCGAACGCCGATTCTGGTTATTTTTCAGCGAAGAAGACGACGCTCTTTCGTTATCATATAAGTATAATATAAATCAAGAAATTAATCGGGTTAGACACACAGTCCAGCGGTGGACTGTGTGCACATATAAAACGCAAAACGTCTCGAGTTCGAATCCCGTCTCACACACGCTGCCTTAATAAAATCCATTTTTTTTTTGTTTGTTTACTGAACCGGATCGCCTAAGATATATGTTAAGTATATTAATAACCGAAACAATAACCAAGTTAGACACACAGTCCAGCGGTGGACTGTGTGTTTGTTTATATCACAGGTCACGAGTTCGAGTCCGGTCCTCAGCACCGACTCGGACAATTATCTTTTCTTTTAAATAAGGCAGAAAAGGAAATATCTATTTTGTATTTAAGTATAATAAAAACCGAATACTATAACATGTTGAACACACAGTCCAGCGGTGGACTGTGTGTTGGATTGAACCACAGGTCCCGGGTTCGAGACCTGTGGGTGTGCATGACCGTTTCGATTAAATTGTTTTTAAGATAAAAATGATTTTCGGTTTAATCTAATTAGTGTATATATATAATTAAAATCGGATATATAACGGGTTAGACACGTAGCTCAGTTGGTAGAGCTGCGTGCACGCGTACGAGAGGTCTCGGGTTCGAGCCTCACTCAGCGCACAATAAACTGTCAACGAACCGGTCAACGGTCAGGTCAACGGTCAACCGGCCGGTCAACGGTCAGAAAAATAATAATTTTTTTTTATTTATTTTTATTTAATTATTTTAATTAAAAATCAATTATAAATACTTAAAAATAACATTTTTTAAGATTAGAAAATAGTTTCAAACTCACAAAAATACACCCAACAATCCTACTAAAATAGTTTAATAAAATCCGTTTACTCACCAAACCATAATGCGATTTATCTAGGTTAAATCTCACTCGTGGTTAAAACCACTTCGCGTGCATTCATCATCATCAACCGAACGCACCCACTGTGAGTGAATCTTACAATTCCCCCTTTTAAATTACACGTTTTGGGGTGTGTCATGTGTTATGAATTTATTAATTTATTTATTTAAACTTGTGCCGTACCACATCATGACGTAAACTTAGATTGATTGATTGTTGTGATTTATTTATATTTCCGTTAGTCAAATTACATGAAACTCATACATTAAGCCATCAGTTCCTCGTGGGAAACGAGTAGAACATCGCGTGCTTCAATTCAAATTCATTATTGTTTATGTGTGTTTTTCATTGATTTCATATTGTTTGTAGTTGTGTTATTCATATTATCATGTTTATGCAATTCATTCATCAGGCCCCTCAGTTCCTCGTGAGAGACGAGTTGAGCATCGCGTGCCTTTAATTGTTTCCATTATTATTCATGAGTGTTTCATTTAACATCTTATGATTGTTGATCAAGTTACATCTAATTTTATTCATGTTTGGTTGTGCACATATTTCATAATCAATTTAAATAAATTGTTCAAATGTTTTCCATAGGATTCACTCGCCAACATTATGTTGATCCAAAAACCTTTTTACACATGATACAGGTGAACAGGTTGAAGCAAGGATAGCATAGGATATGCCTTAGAAGAGAAACAAAGGAGTTAGATTGTTAGTTAGATCATGTTGTAGCAATCATTGTAAACTTTCATTTAATTTGTATTAATGAATATGAAACATTTAATAAATGTCATGAGCTTTGATGATAACCCAATCATGCCCCGATCACCTTATCCGCTGCGGGTCGGGGTGTGACATGTGGGTCCTCGGGAATAATAGGGTAAGGGTTAGGTGAGAGTGACCCTACTCTCAGTCCTAGGCGCACTGACATGCGCGCCCCACGTCTTCTTGGAGGTGGAGGTGGTAGTGGCTGCTCTACCAGTGGTTCTTATGGTGGAGTGTGGTATGATAGAGTATCATGAACTGAAGGAGTATTGTAGAAAACGAATTGTCCCCACCTCTCCTCGTAGCTATCAGTGTAATGATGTGGGGTTCCAGCGTACGAGTTAGAACCGCTGGATCTGTCACTCCTGTTGATGGCATTTCGGGGTCAGAATCTTCCTCCATTGGTTCAGGGAAATCCTCGGGAGGAGTAACAGAAAGGGAATGAAGGCGTATGTCGGTATTATAGTATCCTTGAGAGAAATGGGAGTGAGAGTGTTGGGTATGGTGCGAATGTTGTGAATGATGGGAGTTTGGCGGTGGTGAGTATTCATGAGGTAAGTTAGGGTAAGGTTCCCATGGTTACGAGGAATCGTCCGACCCTTCGTAAGGGTTATATACGGGGGTGTTAGAAGGCCCTTGCTTCGAGGATCCACTCCTCATTAACCCCTTTCCTTTTGCTCCTCTCAAAAATTTAGGCGGCATTGTCATGCTTCAAAAATAAGTCAAAACACAAAACAAGGCAAAATAATATCAAATAAGGTAATGAGTAATCCTAGGTCATAGCCTAGACTCGAGAGTCTGAGGAATGTGTTATCATGTCGTTTGAGATCAAACATTAAAAACTAGTGTTGAATTCCCTCAAACATTGGCTCCGATACCAACCTGTCACACCCCAATTTCCAGGTGTATTCCGGTGGGCCCGGTGGGGAGTATTGTGACGTACAGTTGATATCATCATAACCAATTAAAACACATAGCAACACAACGGAAGGCTAGGAGTAAAATATAAACTATTACAAACCATAAAGTGTCCAGAGTTTGAAACATAAATATATACAGACAAGGTTTGTAATAAGATCCATAGGCGGATCGGATAACATATAAAATGAAAACAGACTCTACAGGCTCAACTCTAAGGTCGCAACTCCTTAATGTCAACGCCCCACAGCTTCTGGCCTATTGCGTACTTGTACCTGTATTTTAATCTTTGAAAATACGTCAGTTTACACTGGTAAATACTGTCAATCGACTCATTTTGAAAACCCTTTCGAAAATGATTTTAGGTGCACTAGCACATTTTGTAAAATAACTTGGGGCAGTACAAATGACCTTGTATACAGATTTACATGTCAGGCTTTTACATATGGGGCTCGGTACAAAAACCGAGACATGATCGACTGACACCACTTTGAACTTTCACAAAAAAGCAGTTAGCAATAACCCAGTGTATGCCTACACGCCATGCTTTAGTCGTGGCCGCTAACACTTTAGTGAGCAAGGATATCCCGGACACAGTCAAGCCCACTCCCAATGTTTGAGTTTCAGACAAAACAGATCAAAACCGGGTTATGCAATTTTAGTTAATTATCACAACTAGAAAAAACATAATTTCCATACCCGACTAAGCGGTAATAGTTTACCGTATCCCAAGCCCATATAGGGAAAATAGGTTAATAGTATCTACCTGAGGTTAAGTCTCCTTGAAGCCCAAAACTCAGCCGCAGATCCAAGATAAGTACAGGCACAATTTACCGGAAGGCGTTCAGTCTGGAGTGATGATAATTATTAACCAATATTAGAATGCTAACGGGTCCTTAGTTAAGTCTTAGACTTGAACCGGTTAGTCTTACGCTAAAATAATACGGTACGATACATTAGATTAAGCGGTGACCGGAATAGGATGTTAGTTGGATGCAACAAGTATATAAGCTTGTCAAATATGGGTAAACCAACAACATTCTGGATTTTGATAGAGAAATGACAAAGTTAAACCTGTTTCGGTTATTTTACGTAAACTAGTTACGCATGCTTATTCGTAAGCGTATAAGCGAAACCAGGTAACCGAGAGAGTCATATACAAGTTCCATAAGAATATATGTTTAAAATATGTTATCAAATCAGTAGCTTTGCAAAAGATAGGCCCCAGGTATATTCAAACCGAATTATTCATTTTAGTGTTTATAAAAGATGTTTAAATGAACTTGTTGTCAAAGTCGCTAATATTCTGTAAAAATACTTGTTTATGATGTTGTAATAGTAGGATATCAAATACATGTTTGTTTGATGATTTTGAAATAATCTATGTCCCATAAGGGCATTTTAGTAATTTTACACATAGCTTTGAAGCCAAAATTGGGATTCTGAGTTCGGGACTTGTACTTACTGTTAAGATGTCGAAAATAAGTTTATAAGTCAGTAGGTATCAAGTCTTAGCTCATAGTTATGGTTTTAAACCATACTATGTGCCGAAAAGGCGTAAAAGTCGCTAAAATGCCGTTTAAATCGATATTTAAGTTAAACAGAAGTTATGACATGTTTTATATACCGAAAATACGTTATTTAACTTATTACATCAGTATCTTTAAGTTTTAGTCATAAAAAGATTGATGAAAATCATTTTGCGTGAAAAAGGGTAATTTAGTCATTTATCGACAATTAACAAATCTTGAGCCTTCATTCAGGTTATAATCTGAATGAACATCCCAAATGGTCCTACTTATCATATTACATCAGTAAATATATCATCTTGATCATAAAATCATGTTAAGTGTTTCTAAAATGCCGAAAAGGGCATTTTAGTCATTTTAATGCCATAAACGCATCTTTTGTGAAAATTCAGATTAGAACCAGATTCTTGATATCAATATAATCAAATTATGATTATGAATCAGTTTATAACATATTTTTATATGCATGTATGTTTAAAACCTTAATTTGTGTGAAATGGACCTTTTTGCAAAGTTATAATAAATAATTATGGAACTTATATAGAAACTCAGATTTCTAATGAATCGAGTGACAAAACTTTAGGAGGTCATCCTATACTTAAATATGGTCTTGAACCGAAAAGTCAGTAGCCAAAATGACTAAATCGGGTTAGAACCGAAAGGTCAATGAAAAGTCAAATATAGCGACTTTCGGTTGCAAACCGACCCTAGACCAAGACTTGACGAGCCAAATCAGTTGGTATAAGTTCTAATTCTTATTTTATGTTGCTAGTGCATCAAAACATATTTTATAACATCTAGATTGTTAATTAAGAATTTTTATAAAACTGGACAATTTGACTTTCTTTGACTTTTAGTTTGACTCGTCAATTGATCAAGAATTCGTGGTAATCAGGAGGTGCCCTTTTTAGGGATTAACACCTACATCATTACAATCACGTAGCCACTTTCGTTATGCTTATTGGCTGGACTATCACGGATTTATATCAAAGTCAAGGCGATTTTACGACGAGACTTGTTTCAAGGCTATAAACTATAAGGAATCAACTTAGCACGAATTGAACACTTACAACAAGTCCAAATGCGTGCTAGGATCAGAAAGTAATGCTTCGGAGAGACCAAGAGCTTCAATAGGATGAACTTGATGAAAGTTGGTGATGAAAGTTGGTGATGAAAGTGTGTTGAAACTTCAATTTTCATCAATTAAATGGCCAAGGAATGATCACAGAGGGTTACCAGGTGTTACGTGACGTATACATGTGTCCAACAACGTGTCAAGCATGGGTCATACCTTGCGTTCCGTAAGGATCTCAGGTGCTCACTATTTTTTAAAAATGGGTATGGACCATAACCAATATGGCTTGCGGTCCGTAACCACCTCCCAGAGATGAAAAATTTGTCATTTTTACACATTGGCCCCTCAAATACGTTACATGGCGTAACAAGGATAAAATAGGCGATTCAACAACCTTGGTCCTTCCTGATTTGGCACATAGCATACCAGGATTACTAGGACATGTGTCGGAAAAATATTGGACGTAAAAACACGAGGTGTTACATCATGCCTACTGATTACCACGTTTACTAGTCATTGTGGCGAGTCAAAGTTTCGGTCAATAATGCGATAAATGCGCATTATACGATGGAACTATTTTCGGGTATCAAAACACTTTGTTTTGATACCAAAACACTTTCATAACTTAGTAAGACATGTTAAAACATGTCTAAGTCGTCACTTTTCGTTTAGTGCTTGTTTAGGGTCGTAAGTTGAGCGGTCTTGACCACCGCTTTGACTTTCGAATCCAACCCGTTTGGTCGATCTTAGGATCCGACCAAACACATATTTGTGACCATAGTTGTACAGGGAATAACCCTCTGAGGTTATACCTTATGGTCACGTCGTTTGGTTAGTGTTATGCTATGTCGCTAGTTATGCCCTTATAAATGACCGAAATGCCTTTTTGTGAATTAATCAATTCTAAGCATATGTAACTAATGTTTTGGCATATAAACTGATGTTACAACATAATAAAACATGTTTTGGCATATAGGACTTATCATAACACATATTTAACCATCTGATCACGCGTTTACGCATGATTCGTTAAAGTAGCGTAAAATACCTTAACAGGTCATAACGGGTCAAAAGCACTTAGGAACCTTTTCAAATCAGAATGTAGACTTTGTTGAACCATTTCATATGAGTCCCGATACTCATTTGGTTTACAAGACCTCATTCTATCTCATCTGCCGACTAAAGTCCCGATGTTTACACAATTATCTGAATTTAGGACACGCTTGATTTCTCGGACTTTTGAGCTTGTTTGATCTTTGATTCAAGGTTACTTAGCAATCCCAAGTGAGTACATAGTCCCCTCTTTTATGTTTTATAAACTTTTTGGGGTGACTTATATGTGCAAGTTGTTTTCAAGCTTTCAAATTACAAATGCTATGGTTTATATTTAACACGACGATTTCAATAATGTGAACGAACTTGTTGGTGCGTTGTATACATGACATGAATGACATTCATTAGCTTTGGCCAAGCCAACCAGTAGTAAGTTATGGTACCATAGGACTAACAATCCCGTTACTAGGCTATTCGCTGGAATTTGGTGAGTAGTTTGTGTTAGTACATAATGTCTATGTCTTAGTCTTGGATCGAGTCTGTTTAGAATAGATGAGATTACGTTAGAAAAGGTCATATTTATGTAAATAGAAGAACAAGTTCATCCGGAATCATCATGTTAGAACAAGTTCGGCCGAACTTGTTCAAGACAAGTTCGCCCGAACTTGTTCAACTATAAATAGTGGTCCTTAGATTGTCATTTGTAACTTTTGCAACTTTGTCACGACAGAGACGAAGCTCTACCCGATCTGGATCTTACATAAAATTGGACTTAGGGATCAATAAACAACAGTTAAATGAGTAAATCTTACATATTTGATTAACACGTCTTCTACTTTCCGCCTATATGAACGTTAGATATCAAATTAGGTTCCTGTGCTAATCAAGGAGCGATCTAACAAGTGGTATCAGAGCCCGGATACCTGATTTGGTGAAATCGTTGCAAGATCTGCTCTATTTCATCTCATTTCTACCATTTTTCTTCATTTTTCATGAAAAAGAATGAACCTACGGATAAAATTTGCTAATTTTTGAATATGTCAGGTAAAATACACTAAAGATAAACCCCTGAGAGTTTCAAGACCGAATTCAAACGAATTGATGTCGAATAGTTGAAAAACCCATGTTTTGCAAAACTCAATTTGGTCGAACTTGTAATCAAGTCTGCTCGAACTTGATTAAAAATTCACAATTTTTAATCAAGTCCGCCCGAACTTGATTGATTTTCAAGGTTTTTAGCTCAAGTCCGCTCGAACTTGCTTAGATTTTCCTCAAAAGTTTCATCAAGTTTGCCCGAACTTGATCAAACTCTGTTGAAATTTTATTACAGGTTCGCCCAAACTTGCTTGTTATCTTGAATATCATACAAGTCCACCCGAACTTCATCAGGGTGAAAATTTTCAAAACTTCAACACAAGTTCGCCCGAACTTGTGTAAAGCAAAACCTGATTTTAACAACTGCACGAGTTCGCCCGAACTTTGAGGGTCCGTTGTACGGATCTTTGTGGTCCTAATTTGGCAAACCTAAGGTAAACGTGCGGAATTCGTTTACATAGGCGACATTGGATACAAGTTATTCATTGACTAATCACTGTTTCATTGATTAGTAGACGTTACAGATCCTGGAAACACTTGGACAGAGCTTCGCCTCTGTCATGACAAAATCTCTGAAAGTTACAAATGAAATCACCAAGGCACCTATATATAGCATCACAAGTTTGCTGGAAGAGAGACTAAGTTCGGGTGAACTTGACCTACTCAAGTTTGGCCAAACTTGACTTCACAAGTACCATGACCAGCGAACTTGGCCTAAAACTAACTTAAATATGCCTTGTTTCTAACAGATTAAGCCCTTTCACTCAGACTCGATATACAATGACGTAGGCAACAAACCTATGCATCAACAGACTCCCCCTTGGATGTTGCTGTAGTCATCATTCTTCAATTAAGTTCTAGAGTCTTTAATGTTCTCTTGATCTTTATTTCTTGAATAACTTTAACTTCCTTGATCTTCATAGCAACTACAATCCTTTTTTCTCTTATTGAGTTTGTCTTGAAAAAACATTGAATCACCATGCTCCCCCTTGCTTTGAGCTTTCTGGAATCTTCAATCAACGTGTTTTATCTAGCTCCCCCTTAAAATCAACTTCCTGTTTCAAAGTTCTTCAAACATTCAAATAAAACATTTCAGATTCAAACTTTGAAAACTCTAAATACAACCATTTGAAGTTTTAATCTTCTTATCAATTTTTAAACCCTCTTAGTTAATCAAGTCCAAATTAGTGACCTTGAATATCTGACTCATGTATCAAGTTCAACTTAATGATCTTGATTAAATGATTTGACACTAAACTGATATATTTATTCAAATTTAAGTTTCAACTTAATGAACTTTTAAACTTTTCAGATCAATTTGAAATTTTCAAACTTTTGATCAACAGCTTTAGATTTTGAAAATCAGCATTTCATCAGTGGTCAAAACTAAAAGATAATATAATCTTTTTGTTTTTATGTAATGAATATCAAACTCTAAGTATGTACAAACATGTTTACAAATATATTTTTGTTGAGTTTGTGTTAAAGGATCATATCAGTTTTTGAGACATATCACTAGTACCATTGACCTTTTCATGACACTAAGTTTTAACCAAATTTACCTAGATTGTTGATATATTTGTCCACTTAAACTTTGACACATTTCTCAATTGTTCCAAGATACGTTATGTAGAACTAATAAACTTGACTTAACTATGGTTCCCATCTCAGAATATACTCCCGCATCAAGATTCCCTAGATTTCATCTTACAGGTGACTATACCATAATTGATATCTGTATCTGGGTTGTCCGAGACCTTGAGAGCTCAGGTTAGTACCATCGTACCGACAGAGAGATTAAGGCTCGACTTATAAGGTAGTGTTCCAAAATGGAATCTTTTTGAACTGCATTTGTAATATCTTTTGATATTTTCAATTGAATGCAGTTTTTAGGGGATTTTTGCAAAAGCATTATAGAAGTTCTAGGCTATTGCTTCCGCAAATCAGAAGAACTTGTATAATACCCCAGATATCAATCATCTATAAAGACCTCGTATCTCAGAATCAGGCAACCTCTCAAACGGAATTTCAGAGTACTAAGTCCATATATCCGAGATATGTTCATCCACAAGATTAAGCAGTTGTAAAATTTAGTTTATATCTCAAAAATAATTTACTAGACGTGTAAAGCCTATCGACACATCCATAGTAAGACTTGTTTATCACTTTTTAAACTTTACAATTCCTCAGCGTACTGTGGTAGTCCACTGATGTACTATCATTTCCTTTTATCCACAAAACTCTTTTTGCCTTTTTCAATGTTTTTGTACTTTTCGTATTTAATATGTTTTTGGATTTTCTGAAATTTTTTTCTCCCCCTAAAATTCAAAGACATATTTTTGGAATTTTATTTATAGAAATAACATTGACCAACTGATGAGAATCACTTCAATTCTCCATCCGTTACTGCTTCTCATTTTTACATTGAAAGCACTCTCCCCCTCATGATGACAAAAACCTTGACACTTTTGTATTTATAACAACTTAAATCCATGAGTTTTGTCTGTTCAACAGTGAGGGTTCTGTGAAAATTTTCAAATTTTCTTCAAAAATTTGTAAAATGTTCAAGTAAACGTTAGTAAAACATGTTTTCGAAAAATTTTCTCCAAAAATTTTCAAAAATTGTAGAGTAAACATTATTTGAATTTCAAATCTTTTGTAAAAATGGCCTTTATTAAAACTTGTTAGCCCGGCCCGTCTTCAAAGTGTGCCACGGAACTCCATTCTTAGTAATTTGCTTTCGTCTTAGAAGTTCCTGCACAAAAATTCAAACAATTAGTTGAATAAGGACACTCAAGCCTTTACAGTCTTTGGCGTTGTTTCTTCAACCTTAATTTTGATTTTCTTTCCACAATCAGGTTTATTTTGGACTTTATCAAGTTTCGGAAAGTCCTCTAAACCTTCAATTTTTACTGATTGTGTAACTTCTTTTTCTTTCACCAACCATGTTTGATTTTTCATTAAAGCTTTCTTGAAATACAATGTAGAAACTTTTTGTTCACTACTATTCGAGGATTCACCAGTTTCAAAATTTGAAAACTTAGTAATAACTGGTTTTTCCTTGTTTGTAGTTTCTATACATTGTTTCAAAAACTGAGTTGGTACTCCAGAATTTTTGTTATCAATATGAGTAAGATTAGGTTTAATTTGTAAACATTTACTAGCAATGTGTCCAGTAACTCCGCATTTATGCACTTCCTGTTCTCATATCGATCTTTTCTATCAAACCATACACTCAAATCATAACATTGATTTGATGTGTGGTAGCCATCTTTCCTGCTCTCCTGTAAGCATGATTTGACGTTGAAGCACTGCGGTCCGACCTGCACCACTTATTCTCAAATTTTTGTGAGTTTTGTTTTTCAAATTTGTTTGATTTTTTATAATGATTGGATGATTGTACCAATGACCTTTTATTTTTCTTTTGAAAATTTTCAAAATTTTTAAAACATTGTTTTTCTTTTTGTTTTCGTTCTCCATTCTGCTTAGAAGGTTTTTGCGTTAAGCATTCATCTTTTTCAGTAGATTGTAGAACAGTGTCTTGAAAATTTTCTTTTAGTTCAAATTTTTTTTATGTTTATCATTTTTAGCTCTTTCATCATCGGTATCATCGTCACAATCTTCAATTATAACATCGTCATAATTTGTAACACTGTTACTTATTGGATTTTTCTTTTTGTTAACATTGATCGGTTTTGGACATATATGATCTAACTTTAATGAGGAGGTCACAAAACCTTTCAATAATTTTTCTGAATTAATAGCTTTCTTTTTAATAGTCTCAACTTCTTTTTCAAGTTGAGCTATTTTCTCAGTATAAGAATTTATTGCTGTTTGATTTTCTATATTTAATTTTTCAAAAACAATTTTTTTTATTTTAAAACATTTTTTTTCATTTTGAAAATCTACTACCATTTGTAATTTTTCATTTTCTAAAATTTTTATTTTGTTTTCAAAATGCTTTTCATTTATTTTAATTTGTCATTTTCTAATGTCAAACTCTCAATCTCATTCAAGAGTTTGGCATTATCTGCCTGATAATTGTCTACATCATAGACCGGGCAGATTGGTTTAGAACTTGAAGACTCATTTGTGGATATGCTTGAAACTAGAGCTTCACAGTTCTTAACCACTACACTCTCTTGAAACTTATTCTTCAGAGATGTCCATAATTCTTTCGTAGTCTTGTATTCTAGTAAAAGTATCAGGATGTCTTCCTTAACCGATTGCTGGATAAGATTAATCATTTTCTTTTCAGCAAAATAATCATCTTTCTGTTGTGTAGAATATTTGCACTTCTCCAGAATTTGCTGATTCTCATCTCTAGGAACGACATAACCTGTCTCATTCCAACCCAACTTCGGAAATGCATAGCTTGGATCCAGCTCTCAAACTTTCCATTCCAAACTTCATACTCGTCTATACTCATCAACATTGGCGGCTTCACAGACCCATTTCGTTTTCCAAACTAATCTGTCGTTCAAAAACACTTGAAAAATGATTAGCAGACAGACAATTTTAGTAAAATTTGACATCTTAATCGACAATCGGTTCGCTAAAAACGTTTAAAATTTTTCGGAAAACTGTTTTTACCAGATTAGAGCTTTAAACTCGTCTCGTCGATACGAATCTAACGATATATAATGTCCGAGATGTTTTTCGGGATTTTCATGCCTTTTTTTAGAAACCTTAGACAAGTTCGGTCGAACTTGTCACAACATGTAAAACTCAGCTATTTAACAAGTTCGGGCGAAGTTGTATAAGTTTCAAGAGAACAAACAAGCTCAGGCGAACTTGTATAAGTTTCAAGAAAAATAAGCAAGTTCGGGCGAACTTGTATTAATTTCAAGAGAAATAAGCAAGTTCGGGCGAACTTGTAAGAATTTCAAGAGGCTTTACAAGTTCGGGCGAACTTACCCAAAAATCTTGAAAATCAATCAAGTTCGGACGAACTTGATGAAAAATGTGAATTTTTCGGTCATAGGCGACATTGGATACAAGTTATTCACTGATTAATCACTGTTTCATTGATTAATAGACGTTACAGATCCTGGAAACACTTGGACAGAGCTTCGCCTTTGTCGTGACAACATCTCTGAAAGTTACAAATGAAATCACCAAGGCACCTATATATAGCATCACAAGTTTCCTGGAAGAGAGACTAAGTTCGGGCGAACTTGACCTAGTTAAGTTCGGCCGAACTTGACTTCACAAGTACCATGACCAGCGAACTTGGCCTAAAACTAACTTAAATATGCCTTGTTTCTAACAGATTAAGCCCTATTCACTCAGACTCGATATACAATGACGTAGGCAACAGACATATGCATCAACAAACTTGTCACTGTGCTAATCATTTTTCGAAGTTTGTGAACGTGTTTTCAGCGATTCTCGTCAATTTTCCTACGATAGAAGATATTCACAGTGCGTTTATGACGGCTTCATCATCGAATGCTCAAATGGTGAATCACGTTAACATTGATAACGAGATGGGTACATCTGTGAAACCACCAAAACTCATGTGTATAGATGAATATGAGGGGTGGAAAGAAAAGTTTACGAACTGGGTTCAATCTACATTCTTTCACAGCTGGGTTGTAGTTGAGACTGGCGACACATGGCCAAGAGATGAACATGAAAATGTTATCGATATAAGCAAGTTTTCTACCGCATAGAACGATGCGTACGTAGCTGAAAAGAAAATGATCAGCTTGATTCAGCAGTCTGTGAAGGAAGATATCTTGGTGTTATTGCCAGAGTACAAAACTGCACAAGATATTTGGAAATCTCTAAAGGCAAAATATCAGGGAAGTGCAGAGATGGTCAAAGCAAAAAGGCGTCAATCATGAAGGAATTTGATATATTTACAATGATAAAAGGCGAATCGATGAAACAAATGATCGAACGTTTTTGTCATTTAAACGTGATTATGAGGAGACATGGTCTTGAGAAGACGAAAGAAGAATACATTGATAAATTGGCTGACGCTTTACTAGAGGGTGAGTGGATGACATATCTCATGGTACTCAAAGAAAGTCCAAGCTGGGAATTTTTGAAGTTATCCACTTTCATCGATAAGTTGGAGGGGCACGAGATGAAGTTGTTAAAAATTGCCAAGTCAAAGAATTCAAATGTTGCTCAGGATGTAGGGCTTTACTACAAGACAGGAACTCAAGAGAATATCTCAAGCCCAAAGATCCAAACTGCATTCAGCGCGAATCTGAATTCCTCGAATCATTCGCCATAGAGTCAAACTCAATCATATCCTAACTATGATCAGAGTCCTCAAAATTCTTCATTTTCAATCATGGGTTCTAATTCTTCATTTCAGAATCAGTCAAATTAGAATAATCAATTGAATTCTGACCAAATGTGTTTTAAAGGCAACATTGCAGTCAATTTAAGCAACATCGTTTCTGAACAAGTGGCCAAACAACATATGGCACTACTTGCTACAGTGTTGGAATCCTACGAGAGTTTAGTGGCCAGAAAGATCGGTAATCCTAAAATGACCGCAGAGGATTATGATCAAGTGGATGAGGAAGAGCTTGAGCTGATGGACATCAAATGGTCCTTAGCCTCGATTATTCAAAGGGTCACTAAATTTGTTGCTCTAACTGGCAGAGACATCGGGAATTCAAGCACAAATTAGGTTTCAATAAGACGAAAGTTACTTGCTTCAGATGCCGACAAAAAGGGCATTTCAAAAGAGAATGCAAAAATCCAGAAGCAAGTGGCAACCAAAGTCCATTTGGAGGTGGCAGTGATTATTACAAGAAGTCGCTACAATACAAGCCATTCCCAAAGAAGACTCAAATCAAAGTTCAAGAGAAACCATCCAACAACACAGAGAAAGCTATGGTTGCTTCGAATGAAGATGATGGTTTTGACTGGAATTCATACATTGCCAAAAAGACTAGAGTTGCTCTAATGGCTGAGATCATGGAAGACACATCTGCTGAGGATGCAGGCATGGAAAGCACAATGCTAGAAGAATACTTACAACAAGCAGAAGAAGAGGAGATCTATCATCACACTAGGATGCAAAGTGTTCTTTCTCCTAACATGACTTCTAGTTTTGCAGGTTGTTTTGGTAATTCAATATCTTCGGAGCATGTTGTTGAGGAGAAACCAGAAGTTGAAGAAGTCATCAACGTTACCAAGGAGATGAATGAAGAAAATCTCACAGAGATCACAAACAAAGCTATGATGGAAAATTTGACAAAGGTAGGTCTGGAGGTAAAAGTTGTAGAAAAAGAAGTTGTTAAAATGCAAATCATTGAGGTTGAAAAACCTTACACGAAATGTGCTGAGTCATATGTTCAATGTGCTGAAAAGATTCAGATCATAGCTGAACTCAGTATGAATAATAACAATTTCAAATATGATTATCGCACAATGAAGGAAGCATATGATAAAATGAAAGATTATTATGGCAGGCTTGATAGAAATAACACTGAACAAGATGACACAATAAGAATGTTAAAAGCCACTTTAATGGAAAAACAAAAAGCTATTAACATTTACATAAATAACATTGCTGAAGTAAAATACGAGCTTCAAGACATGAAAATCGAAACTAAAAGGGTAAGACAGCTTTTGAAAAGCTGTACTAGAATGCTTATGTCATCAATCATATTCTTCCAACGATTCCGTCGGAAGAAGATGTTCAGAAATCAAAAAGTAAGAAACGTGGGGATTATAGAAATGTTGCACCACCCTTGTACGAAAAGTATTGTCGCAAGAAAGCTGAAGGGATGGAAAAGGCGCTTCAGATTGAACTTTTGACTGAAAAGAAAAATGAGCCGCCTGAGAACATTGATATAACCTACACACGCGATGATGGCGAAGCAGTGGTTAAAAATGTTGTTGAAAATGTTTTGAGTGAATCGGATGATGGCAGCTTTGAGAGCGCCAACTCGAGTTCAAATAATTCTGAATCACAATCTGAAGATGACGATACATCATCGGAAGATAGTCTAAGTGATGATCCTAACATTGTCATGTACAAAGTTAAGGAATCTGATAGACTATATTTCAATGATAGTTTTCCGATTCAAAATGTGAAAGAAGACCAAATTGATAAATTGTTCAAACTTGTCGAAGTATCATCAGAAGATTTGGAAATAAATGAAAAGAAGTTTTATTCTAAACCTAAAAGAAACTATAACAACTATCGAAGGAATGGTGGTGACTTTCCTGAAAACAGAAGAGCAGGTTTGGGTTTAGAGGTTGAAGATGAACCGAATAAGAAACAGAAGTCATCATTTCATGAATACAAGAATAAAAACATGGCTTTCGTGTATGGGACAAGTACGGTTCATGAAGAGAATTTGATTGGAAAGTAATCAAATGACTAGTTTAAAAAGGAAAAAGAACTTCGGGATAAGGCTAAATCCGCAAGTGGAGTAAAACCCACTAGCGGACATTCTCATGACACTCGGACTTGCTTCAAATGCAATGAAGTTGGTCACATTGCTCGCAAGTGTCCGAAATCTAAGCCTGTGTATCTTTGAAGAAAGACAAGATCAGATGTTGAGAAATCTAAGAAACCAGAGATTGCAAAACCCATCACAATTCTAAAATGAAACAATGAATCTAAAATTGAAGTTAAACCTAAAACTGAATCGAAGTTTGAAAACTCAATTTTTGAGAAAGGCGAAACTTCCAAATCGAACGAAAACAAAAATTCAAGGTTTTACATAAAGAAAGCAAGAGTTAAATCACAATCTTGGGTTGTCAAAAAGAAAACAACAACATCTGAAGTTGCAAAGTCTGAGACAGATGAAACCAAAGTCGACAAAGTGTCTGATTCAAAAGATAAAACTGAAACAGTCATAGTTTGTCCAAAACTTTCAAAAGATAAGAAAAGGTCAAGTTTGAAAATGATAATGTCGATGAAGTCTTAGCTGGGGAATTTGAGGATGATTATGAAGTTTACTATCCCAAACCCAAGAACAAAAAGGCTTGGGTTGCACTTTTTCACTTAATGTTAATGTGTGCAGGGGCTCCAAAGATCCATATTATCGAAGTGGATTTTTGATAGCGGAGCGTCAAGGCACATGACCGGGATGAAAGCATTACTCTTCGATATCAAAGCGATTAATGGAGGGTATGTAGGCTTCGCTGGAAATCAAGGAGGCCGTGTTAACTATATCGCCGAGCTAGAGAACAATGCTCTCAGCATTTCATAGATTTGCGACAAGCAGTTCACAATTCATTTCAATGATAAGGAGTCCATGATACTGAAGCAGGGCTTCAAGATTCCTGATGAGTGGATACTAATGCGAGCTCCACGTGAAAACGATCTCTACGTGCTATACATGGGTTTTGCTACTACATCGTCAAAGTCAGCTCAATGTTTTGTCACAAAAACCACAGAGAAGGATTCGATTCTATGGCACAGGAAGATGGGGCATATACATCTAAGGAAAATGAATTTTCTGGTTCACAACGACCTGGTTGAAGGAGTAAATCTTCAAAGATTCCACATGATGGATCATTGTCTTGATAGTAAGAAAGGGAAGCAGATTAAGAAGTCACATCCTAAGAAGATTCTTAACTCCATAAAGTTGCCGCTTGAATATCTACATATGGATCTTTTCGGACCGGTGAATGTTCGAAGTATATCCGGAGATCTGTATTGTTTGGTTGTCACAGATGATTATTCTTGATATTAATGGGTTTTCTTTCAAGAGTCTAAAGATGAAACGTTCGAAAATCTTGTGATTCTCTTCTAGAAGCTCGAAAATCTATATCATCTACCTGTTAGACGGATTCGAAGAGATAATGGCACGGAGTTCAAAAACAACAAGATGAAAGATTTTTGCAACGCCAAAAGAAATTTACACGAATTTAGTGCACCTTACACTCCACAACAAAATGGCGTAGCAGAGAGGAAGAACAGAACGTTGATTGAAACGGCAAGAACTATACTTGCTGACTCAAAACTTCCTGTCAGCTTCTGGAGTGAAGCGGTTGCAGCGGCTTACTACACATTGAACAGAGTCTTAACGGTCAAACCGTCGAAAAAGACATGCTTCGAGATGATTAACCGAAGGAAACCAAATCTCAAATATCTAGAGCCGTTTGGTGCACCATGCACAGTGATTGATCAAGATGGAAAATTTGGTGCCAAAACGCTTGAAGGTTTCTTTGTTGGTTACGCTAGTCCGCTCAGGAGAGTTTATGTTCCTACTTTGAGAAGAGTGATCGAAGCACAACACGTAGATTGCTTTCGGTACACAACTCTTATTCAGAGGAAAGGCGATGCGTGGTTGTTCAATTACAAAGATTTGTGGAAGTCGTTTGACTTGCCAAAAGAACCGTCTGAAGAAGAACTTGCAACTCTTTATTATCTTCAACAGTCGACTAGTCAAGAACAGATTATAAGGCCAATTGTGGTTAATCAACCCACTGTTGGTTCTACATCTTCTTCTGGTGCAGGTCCGAGTAATAGTGGTGTTCCGGATGAACAAGTTTCTGAAGCAGAAGCAACATCTACTACAACTCCAGCAAATGTTTCCACTGAACCAGGAAATACTACCATAGAGCCCATTATTCCTCAGAATCAGAATTCCGACTCCGATGAAGCTCCAACTTTCAACGATGATGGAGAATCTTCCTCTGATGAAGAATCTAAGTAGATGTCCAATATGTTAAACCAATCTGCTGGCCCTAGCACTCAAAAAGAAGCAACATCGAGTGCTCCTGAAGTTTATTTGATAGTTGATCTGAATATTTCAAATCAGAATAGCGCAATTGATGTTCCTAGAGAGGAGATGCCATGATCTTATTCATATCATCATTCAACAAACATTATTGGAGAGTTACAGACTGGTGTGAGAACGAGAAGCCAGATCAACAAAGCTTTAAGTTGTTTCTATACTCGAGTGGCTTCGACTCAAGATTATTGTTATTATTCATGTTTCATATCTCAAATCGAGCCGAAGACTATGAATGAAGCTTTGGGTAATAAAAATTGGGTGATAGCGATGCAGGAAGAGTTGTTACAGTTCGAGAAACTGGGAGTCTGGAGACTTGTAGACTTACCACCACAGCAGAAAGCGTTAGATACGAAGTGGGTCTTCAAGTGTAAGAGGGATGATGGAGGTGTGATTGTTAGAAAAAAAAGCTCAGTTGGTTGTTAAAGGTTTCCACCAGCAAGAAGGAATTGACTACACGGAAGTCTATGCACCTGTTGCACGCTTAGAGTCAATCCACAATTTCCTTGCATTCGCTACTTGGAAAGGTTTTAAAGTGTACCAGTTAGATGTGAAATCCGCATTTCTCTACGGTAAGCTACACGAGCAAGTGTACGTCGGCCAACCACCGGGGTTCGTCGATCCGCTGTACAAGAACAAAGCTTATCTCCTGGACAAAGCCTTATACGGATTACACCAAGCCTCAAGAGCTTGGTACGAGTCGTTATCTCAGCATCTTGTTAGAAACGGCTTTATGAGAGGCACAGTGGATAGTACATTGTTTACCAAAGAAGTCAGAAATCATCTAATCATTGTGCAAATCTATGTGGATGATATCATCTTTGGTTCAACGGAGTATAGTCTTTGCAAAGAATTCGAAAAGATCATGAAGAAGAAATTCGAGATGTCTTCTATGGGCGAAATGAAATTCTTCCTCGGATTACAAGTTGATCAGTTACCAGACGGCATATTCATTCATCAAACGAAGTATGTTCACGATATTTTGAAGAAGTTTGAAATGGATAGCTCGAAGCCGCTTTCGACTCCTCTGGCGCTGAATCACGGGATTTGCATTGACAAAACAGGAACCAAAGTGGATGATACGCTCTGTCGGTCGATGATATGATCTCTTATGTATCTGACAGCATCTTGCCTAGATATCATGTATCCTACCTGCCTTTGCGTGAGATATCAGTCCAGTCCTAGAGTATCACAAATGCAGATAGTGAAGCGAATATTCCGTCACTTGAAGGGATGTCCAAGCACCGACTTGTGGTATCCAAAGAACGATAATTTTGATCTGACAGGATACGCTGATTTGGACTTTGGGGTAGACAAGCTGAATTCAAAGTCTACGACGGCTGGTTGCCAGTTCTTAGGAACTCGATTAGTAACGTGGCAATGCAAGAAACAAACCACGGTTTCTCTCTCAACATGTGAGGCAGAATACATTTATGCTTCCAGTTGTTGTTCACAAATCCTATGGATTCAACAACAGATGAGGGACTATGGATTGCAATTTCTTGATATGCCTTTATATGTAGATAATAAGGCAGCAATCGACATCACTAGAAATCCTGTTCATCACTCTCGAACTAAACACATAGAAATTCGTTATCACTTCATTCGTGACTGCTATGAAAAGAAGTTGGTACGAATAGAAAAAATCCACACCGATGAACAAAAAACTGATTTTTATACCAAAGCTTTTCCTTTAACAAGATTTAAATATCTAATGAGGCTTAACGGCATTAAAAATTTGTTGACAGGTGCGGAGGCAGAGGTTGAATATGGATCGGACGACGAGTTCACGTGATCCACATTGGTTTGTCTATCTTTTAGATTTAGTATTTCTTAAAAGCTAAATTGCAAAAATATGTTTTTTGATTTTATGGGGAGAAAATTTCGAGAAAATACAAAAACATATGAAAAATCAAAATGTACAAAAACATTGAAAAAGACAAAGAGAATTTTGTGTCACAAAGGAAATGATAGTATATCAGCGGACTATCACAGTATGCTAAAGAATTGTAAAGTTTAAAAGTGATAAACAAGTCTTACTGTGGACGTGTTGATAGGCTTTACACGTTCAGTAAATTGTTTTCGGGATATAAACTAAATTTTACAACTGCTTAAACTTGCGGATTAACATCTCTGGATATATGGACTTAGTACTCTGAAATTTCGTTTGAGAGATTGCCTGATTCTGAGATATGAGGTCTTTATAGATAGTTGATATCTGGGGTATTATACAAGTTCTTCTGATTTTGCAGAAGCAATATCCTAGAACTTCTATAATGCTTTTGCTAAAAACCCCTAAACTGCATGCAAAATAGAAAAGAATCAAAAGATCTAATCATATGCAGTGCTTAAAAGATTCCTTAAGAGGAACACACCTTAAAGTCGAGCCTTCATCTCTTTGTTTGTACGGTAGTGCTAACCTGAGCTCTCAAGGCCTCGCAAAAGCCGGATACAGATATAAGTTACGCTATATTCACCTATAAGATGAAATATAGGGATTCTTGATACCGGAGTATATTCTGAGATGGGAACCATAGTTAAGTCAAGTTTCATAATTCTAATTAAGATATCTTGGAACAATTGAGAAATGTGTCGAAGTTTAAGTGGATAAACATATCGACAATCTAGGTAAACGAGTTTAAAACTTAAAGTCATCAAGAGGTCAATGGTACTGGTGATATGTCTCAAACAACTGATATGATCCTTAGATATGAATTCACAAAAATATGTCTGTAAATATGTTTGTACATAGTTTACTTGTTATAAGTTTATAAATAGTTTTGTACATAGTTTATTTGCTTTACAGATTAAAACCAAAAAGATTTTCAGTGTGTTTTAGCATAAACTTACAAAAATACAAAAAGATTTTGTTTCTACATTAGTTTCTACAAGACAATGTTGGAGAACGGATCTTCGAAGTCTGGTAAGGTGCTAAACTGGTGGGAATCTAAGTGACAACGGGCTGGGAGCTAATCTATAAATCTGATAAGCGAAAAACGATTAAAAGTTCATTATTTGAAACTTAAATTTGAGAAAAACCAACAGTTTGTTCATAACGGGTCGAACCGAGGTCATTAACTTGGACTCGGCAGACAAATCGGTTAACCAAGGTCATGAGATTGGACTTGGTCAACTAAGTGGATTGTTAAAACTGGTAAAAATTGAAAAGTTCAGGGTCTAAATTGAAAATTTTGAAAAATTTTGATTTTAGATTGATCAAGTTCGCCCGGACTTGTATATGCTTATAAAGTGTCATCAGATGATAAGTTGGCCCAGACTTGTTGCTAATCTTAATTGTTTAGTATTGCAAGTTCGCCCGAACTTGTTAAGTATAAATAGACTACAAGTCCGCCCAGACTTCATTACATGTTCTTCACAACTCAGAGCGAACTTAGGCAATTTTAAGCAAACTTCGATTTTGTCACAATTAAGTCGAATTGCTCCTCAAATTTCAAGTGAATCTTAGTGATTGGCACACTAAGGATCATGGCAATGGTAAGAATTTGGAATTTGGACCGTGGATTGATAGAGATTGATCGATATAGATCTGTTTTAAACGATTGGGCATGACTAAAGATGTTTGAGAACAAATTGAAGCGTAAAACATGTTAAATAACTATAATCGTTCCATAACAAATCATTAATTTGAATCAGAAGGTCGTATATAAGTTGTTGCAGGTTTTCAGTGATAAAGATGACAAGTTTGCCCAAACTTGTCAAATGGTTCTTTGAACCAAGTTCGGCCAAACTTGTCTTCAGTAGTGAAAATATTGATTAACTCACAAGTCCGCCCAAACTTATCTGCTTTATTTCAAGAATTCATGGTCTGTGACAAGTTCGCCCGGACTTGTCTGTACCTGTTTCAAAATTAAAAGTCTTAAACAAGTTCGCCCGAACTTGTCAAAGAATTGGTCAAAAAGGCTTGATAAGTTCACCCGGACTTCATACATTTGTAATGTGTTATGTTTCTAATCAAGTCCGCCCGAAGTTGATATTAGGGTTTGTGAAAATTGTTGAAATTTGCTAATTTTGTCTCGATTTTCATGTTTTGCAGAATATTCAGCTCTCGTTTAATAAGTTCCACAATACGTGTATCACACTCGATAAGACTGTCTGTCCATCACTTGCAGCATATGACAGTATAATGGACTTTATGACGCGTATTCCTATTCACAAGGCGATCACCGAAAGAAAAATGGTATATCGATCGCACGTCTACAGATTTTGGAACGCCGCATCCCTAAATGAAGACGACACAGTGATTAAATCAGTGGTTCGTGAAGGAAATGAAGATAATGAGATTACAGTGACTGAAACAGACATTCGCAAAGTTCTAAATTTCAACGACAGTGCTGAAGAACCAATGATGTTCGATGAAAGGATGGTACAAGGTTATTTTTGCTGTATGGGATACAAAGGGCACGTTAACGAATCTACTTTGAAGAAAGGGGGAGTTCCGAATCCCTACAAATTTCTGATGCATGCAATTATACACACTTTCAGCCATCGTAAAGCGGGTTTGGATGATGTTCAGGATTACATGGCTTGCATGGCCACAACGCTCGTGTTAAACAAGAAATTCAAATTTTCTAAGCTTGTGTTTACGCATATGAAGAAGAACATGAGATCGAACAGGCTGGTTATGTATCCAAGGTTTATACAAATGTTGATCGATGATAAGTTCAAGAAAATCGCGTAAGATCCGAACGATATACTCTATCTTAGTCAATGGATGAAGTTACCGTAAAGAAGCTGATTACTTTTCAGAAGCAAGCTTCAGCGCCGATTGTAAAGCCTTTATTTGGTGCTATAGTTTCTGTTGATTACATCGCACCACCAAAATACAAATGGCGTAAAAAAGATAGTGGTGACGAAAATGAGAAGAACGCTGAATTAGAATGGTTATCTACATTCAAAGAGAAACGCAACGACTGGTTCTTAAAGAAGGTTGAAGAGATAAAGAAAGTAGTCAGGAAGTCAAAGAAAGTCGAAACTATGCTTATCGATGAAGATGAACCTGTAATGTTCAACCTGAGGCTGGTTCAAGTGCAGCTGTAAATATTGAAAGTCAAGATATCGAGAAAGATATACATGAAAGATGATGTTATTTTTGCAACGCCTGACAAAGACGAAGATAGTGACGATACGATAGAAAGAGAAACAAAGAAAGCTGCTGCAGAAAAAGAGCTAGAAAAGCTTAAAGCAGGTGATGCGAATTACGAACCGGGGTCTGATAAGGGTTTAGATGATGAGAGACCGAAGAAAAAGGCCAAAAGAGTTAAGTCTTCTGCAACAGATATAACTTTGAAGACTACAGGGTCTCCGAAAACCAAAGGCAAGAAAAGTTAGAAGCTGAAAAGCCGCCGTTACTTTGGAAAGAAAAAAGGCACATAAGTCACACAAGAACCTTCTGCTATTAAAGAATCAGGAGTTACACAAGAACCTCATGCGGCTGAAACAGTGCAAAATGCTGAAGTTCAAGAGACTATCGTACAGACAGGAATTACACAAGAACCTCTTGAGTCTGAATTACTTGAAATTTCTATCATACAGTCTCAAGATCCACCTACAACTTCTCAATCTGAAAGCTCTATTCCAAAAGAAGTTTCTACATCGAAGAGTACTCCGAAGTCTACACGGAAGACTACTCCGAGGTCAAAGTTGTTTGGAAACATTCCTGACGAGCCTGTCAATATTCAAGATTTGAATGATTTCCTCCCAGAATCTGATGTTGATGAACTTGAAAAGAGTGTTAAAATTCTGGAAGATAAAGTGTTAAAGAATGAAGCTGAGAAAGCTATGTTAGAGAAAATGGTAAAACAAAGCGAAGTCGAGATGGAAATTCTAAACGACAAAGTAAAATTTCTGGAAGGTAATCAAGGATATATGAAAGCCCTAATCGAAAGTCTGCAGCATGCAAATAAATGATTGCAGAAAGAGATTAATTGTTGGTGCATAATGTCTATGTCTTAGTCTTATATCTAGTCTGTATTGTATAGAGTTGAATAGGCTAGGTATACGAAGTATTTATGTATGTTGTAGCCAAGTTCGCCCATAATGTGCATGTATAAGCATGTTCGGCCGAACTTGCATAGGCAAGTTCGGCCAAACTTGTGTTCCTAGGGCCGAACTTGTGCATCTATAAATACCTAGCTAGCTTACTTCATTTGTAACTTTGGCATTTCAGAGGTGAAGCTCTGTCAGTTTGTAAGCAGAACGTTTGATCTATAAATCTGAAGTTTAAGTGACTAATTCTTGTCTATTGGTAAAGACGACGTAATATTTCCGCAATTATGGATGTTAGATATCAAATTTAGGTTCCTAAGCATCAAGGATCGGTCCTACAAGTGGTATCAGAGCTAGAACAGCCTGATTTGATAGTATCAACACAAGAACTCTTCTATTTCTACTCCATTCTTCTTTCTTCTTAACTTTTGAACATAAAATGAAGAATTCACGGTCAAAATCTTTTGAATCTTGACTATATCATGTAAAATACAACAAAGATAAACCCTTGAAAGATTGGAGACCAAATTCAACCTAATTCATGTCGAAATTTTGAAAAAACCATGTTTTTGAAAACCCTAAGGATCGAACTTATTGGCCATATTCGGCCGAACTTGCCCTAAAATATCACTTTTCAAGTGATTTTTTAGTAAGTTCGCCCGAACTTAGGTGGTTTTTGAGGAAATTTAAGTCAAGTTCGCTCGAAGTTACTAAAGTTTCATTGATTTTACATCAAGTTCGACCGAACTTGTGTAACATATAAGAGATTTTAAGTAAGTTCTCCCGAACTTACCTAGCATTTCATCAAAGTTTTGTTGACAAGTTCGCTCGAAGTTCTGTAATTGAATTTTATCATAAGTTCGCTTGAAAAGAAATTTTCAAAGTAGATCTAACAAGTTCGACCGAACTTGTTAGAAAATCAGAGAATTCTTCATTTGTCACTACAAGTTCGACCGAACTTGTAGTAGGACTAATCATTTTCAAAGTTTTTGAAAGTTTTTTAGCGTACACATTTCGTGATTCACAATGGAAGATCAATTAAGAGCTTATATATCCAGAGCTAGTTCGTCAAACGCCAACGCGATTAATCAAGTCAATCTTGATAACGAAATGGGAACGACCGTCAAACCGCCCAAGCTGATTAGCATGGATGAATACGAAGCATGGAAAGAGAAGTTTACCTATTGGGTTCAAGCCATGCACTTTGCTGGCTGGGTGTCAATTGAAAGAGGCTATACTGTTCCGATAGATGAACAACAACAAGTCCTTGAAAAGTACAACTATTTGACAGTACAGAGAGATGAATACATTGCAGAGAAAAAGATGATCAGTCTCATCCAACAGTCTGTCAAAGAAGATATCCTGATTTTGCTACCAGAATATACAACTGCAAGAGATCTTTGGTTGTCATTACAGAAGAAGTATCGAGGCAGCACTGAAATGATCAAAAGCAAGAAGGCACTTATCCTGAAAGAGTTCGATATCTTCACTATGCTAAAGAATGAGACCATAAAGCAAATGATCGACTGTTTCTGTCATCTTAAAGTGCAAATGCGAAGACACGGTCTCGAAAAGAAAGAACAAGAATACATCGACAAACTTGCTGACGCACTACCAGAGGGTGAATGGACTACGTATTTGATGGTTCTGAAGAACAGTGATAAGTGGGAAATTTTCAAGTTGTCGACGTTTATCGATAAACTCGAAGGCCACGAAATGGAACTTCTAAAGATGGCGAAGTCAAAAAATGCTAATGTTGTTCAAGACGTTGGTCTGTATTACAAAGCTGGAATGCTAGATAGCGTTTCGAGTCCTAAAATTCAGACGACTTTTAGTACAAACATGAATGCTTCTCCACAAAATCAGAATCAATCACAGTCTCAGTATGATCAGAGTCCTCAAAGTTCTTACTCAAGCACTGGTTCATATTCAACGTATCAAAGCCAAGCGAATCAGAATCAACAACAAAGTTCTGATCCGAATGTATATAAATGCAACATCGCAGTGAATTTGAACAATGTTGTTTCAGAACAAGTTGCAAAACAACATATGTCACTACTCGCTACCGTATTAGAATCTTATGAATGTCTTGTTGCCGGTAAGATCGGAAACCCTGAGATGACTGCAGAAGATTATGACCAGGTAGACGAGGAAGAACTCAAAGTAATGGACATCAAATGGTCCTTAGCTTCGATCATCAGGAGAGTGACAAAGTTCGTTGCACTCACAGGCCGTGACATAGGAAATTCCAGCAACAAATTAGGTTTTGACAAAAGTCACGTGCTTTAGATGTCGTCAAAAGGGGCATTTTAAAAGAGAGTCTAAGAACACCGAAGCAACCGGAAATCAAAGTTCTTTCAAAGGAGGAAATGAATATTACAAAAAGGCACTTCAATATAAACCATTTCCGAAGAAAACTCAGATTGAAATCCAAGAAAAATCTGACAATAGCACCACTGAGAAAGCTATGGTGGCATCCAATGAAGATGATGGTTTTGATTGGAACTCTTACATTGGGAAAAAGACCGGAGTTGCTTTGATGGCAAAGATAGTTGAAGATAATTCTGCAGAGGAAAGAGCGGCAGCAGCTGAAGCAGCAGCTTTCGAACAAGCTCTTCTGGAACAATACTTGCATCAACAGCAGGAAGAAGAGGAATATATCCATATGTAGAGACAAGGAATTTTATCTTCTAATTCTTGTGACATTTTTGCAAGTCATTTTAATGGAAGCTCGAAAGAACAAGTGGTTGAGGAGAAAAAGAGTGATGAAGTGATCATTGATGTCACTCAAGAAATGAAGCACCAACATTTGATTTAGATGAAGCACCAACATTTGATGCTGGGGAATCATCTTCTTCAGATGAAGAAGTGGAGCAGATAACAAGTGTTCTTAATCAATCTGCAGTCCCGAACAACATAAATGAAGCTTCATCAATCTCTCCAAACATTGAATTGGTTGTTGATCTGAACATCATGAATCAGCAAAACTCAGTAGATGTTCCAAGTGAAGAATTGCTGCGATCATATTCCTATCATCCGTCAACAAATATTATCGGAGAACTTCAAACTGGTGTTAGAACTCGAGGGAAATTAATAAAGCACTCAGTTGTTTCTACACACGCGTTGCTACAACCCAGAACTATTGTTTCTATTCATGTTTCATCTCTCAGATTGAGCCTAAGACAGTTAATGAAGCTTTAGCCGATGAAAACTGGGTACAAGCAATGCAAGAAGAATTATTGCAGTTTGAGAAGTTGGGTGTGTGGAAGCTTGAAGACCTACCAGAAAATCAGAAAGCCATTGATACAAAATGAGTCTTTAAGTGTAAACGTGATGATAAAGGGGTTATTGTTCATAACAAAGCTAGGCTTGTTTTCAAGGGATTTCACCAGGAGGATGGATAGACTACACGGAAGTCTATGCACCAGTAGCTCGATTGGAATCTATTCGAATTTTTCTAGCTTTTGCATCATGGAAAGGATTTAAGGTCTATCAACTGGATGACAAATCTGCTTTTCTGTACGGAAAATTACGCGAAAAGGTGTACGTTGGACAACCACCGGGGTTTGTCGATCCACTTAACAAGAAGAAAGCGTACCTACTGGATAAATCTCTTTATGGACTACATCAAGCCCCGAGAGCTTGGTACGAGACGTTATCGCAACATCTCATCGGAAACGACTTTATCAGAGGAACTGTGGATAGTACTCTTTTCACCAGAGAAGTTGATGACCATCTGATTATAGTTCAATTCTACATTGACGACATCATCTTTGGATCTACAAACGATAGTCTCTGCAAGGAGTTTGAGGGAATCATGAAAAAGAAATTCGAAATGTCCTCGATGGGCAAAATGATGTTCTTTCTTGGTTCGCAGGTAGATCAACTTCCGGATGGTATTTTCATTCACCAGACTAAGTATGTTCACGACATCTTGAAGAAGTTTAGAATGGAAAACTTGAACCCTCTATCTACGCCTCTTGCTCTAAATCACGACATTTGTGTTGACGAGACTGGAGCCAAAGTTGACGAGACGTTATACAGATCGATGATTGGATCGTTGATGTATCTGACGGCATCGCGCCCAGATATTATGTATCCAGCCTGCTTATGCGCCAGATATCAGTCAAGCACGAGGATCTTACACATGCAGATCGTGAAGCGTATCTTCAGATATCTGAAAGGATGCCAAAGCATCGGCTTGTGGTACCCGAAGAACGACGATTTTGACCTCACAGGCTATGCTGATTCCGATTTTGGTGTGGATAAGTTGAATTCAAAATCAACTACAGCGGGATACCAGTTCTTCGGAACAAGAATGGTAACCTGGCAGTGTAAGAAACAGACTACGGTCGCTCTCTCTACCTGTGAAGCTGAATATATCTCGGCCTCCAGCTGTTGTTCACAGATTCTATGGATACAACAGAAGACGAGAGACTATGGTCTGCAATTTCTAGACACTCCGCTGTATGTTGATAACAAGGCAGCCATCGATATAACTAAAAATCCAGTTCATCACTCACACGCAAAACACAATGAAATTCGTTATCATTTCATTCGTGATTGCTACGAAAAGAAATTGGTGCGAATAGAAAAATCCACAACGACGAACAAAAGGCTGATTTTTATACCAAACCTTTTTCTTTGTCACGGTTTAAATACTTGCTAAGAATTAACGGTATGAAATATTTGCTGACAGGTGCGGACGCTGAGGTTGAATACGGATCGGACGATGAGTTCGCGTGATCCACATTGGTTTGTAAATATTTTTCTATTTTAGAATTTTGTTAAAAACTAAAATCCAAAAAGATGTTTTTGATTTTAGGGGAGAAATGTTAGAGAAAATACAAAAACATTCGAAAATTTTTAAATCCAAAAACATTCAAAAACTTTAAAATCCAAAAACATATAAAAATTTAAAATGTACAAAAACATTGAAAAAGACAAAAAGAGTTCAGTGTCATAAAAGGAAATGATAGTACATCAGTGGACTATCACAGTATGGTAAAGAATTGTAACGTTTTAAAGTGATAAACGAGTCTTACTGTGGATGTGTCGATAGGTTTAACACGTTCAGTAAATTGTTTTCGAGATATAAACTAAATTTTACAACTGCTTAATCTTGAGGATTAACACATCTTGGATATATGGACTTAGTACTCCGAAATTTCGTTTGAAAGATTGCCAGATTCTGAGATACGAGGTCTTTATAGATAGTTGATATCTGGGGTATTATACAAGTTCTTCTGATTTTGAGGAAGCAATGGCCTAGAACTTCTATAATACTTTCACTATAAACCTCCAAACTTCATGCAATATTGAAAAGAATCGAAAGATCTAATTATTTGCAATGCTAAAAAGATTCCTTAAGTGGAACACACCTTAAAGTCGAGCCTTCATCTCTTTGTCTATACGGTAGTACTAACCTGAGCTCTCAAGGCCTCACACAACCCAAATACAGATATCAATTAAGCTATATTCACCTGTAAGACGAAATCTAGGGAATCTAGATACGGGAGTATATTCAATAAGTGGGAACCACAGATAAGTCAAGTTTCATGAATTCTATCTTAACATATCTTGAAACAATTGAAAAATATGGTAAAGTTTAAGTGGACAAACATATCGACAATCTAGGTAAGTTTAAAACTTAAAGTCTATTGAAGGTCAACGGTACTGGTGATATGTCTCAATCAACTGATATGATCCTTAGACACGAATTCACAAAAATATGTCTGTAAATATGTTTGTACATAGTTTACATTGCTTATTACATTGAATTTCAGCTTTACAGATTAAATTCAAAAAGATTTTCGGTGAGTTTTAGCATAATTTTACAAAAATTCAAAAAATTTTATTTCTACATTGTTTTCAGCAAACCAATTTTGGAGAACGGATCTTCGAAGTCTGGTAAGGTGCTAGAACTGGTGGGAATCTCTTTGACTATGGGCTGGAAGCTAATCTGATAATCTGAAAAGATAAAACGATGAAAAGTTCATTAATTGAAACTTTGATTTTGAAAATATTAACAGTTTGTTCGTAACGGGTCAAACGTGGTCATTAACTTGGACTCGGCAGACAAATCGGTTAACCACGGTCATTAGCTTGCACTTGGTCAACTGAGTGGATTTTCATAACTGGTAAAAAGTTAAAAAATTCAGGGTTAAAAATGAAAATTTGAAAAATTTGAAGTTTGTGGTTTGGCAAGTTCGGCCGAACTTACTAAACAACTCAATGGTTAACAATCAACAAGTTCGATCGAACGTGCTGTTGGCTGTGTTTTTGATTAATTAATAAGTTTGTTCGAACTTATTATGGGCTTTATATTGGACTTAATAAGTTCGCCCGAACTTGACATGGTATAAATACCATTCAAGTTCGGCCGAACTCATTTACTGGTTATTCGAAACTCTTGAGCGAACTTAGGTGATTGCGAGCATTTGAGAGAAATTGTCATTTTTTAAGTCGTTACGCTGCCGAAATAGAGTCCGTTTTTGGTGATTTGCACACCAATAACCATGGCCGAGGTGAGAATTGAACATCAAACCATGTTTTGACCCTTAAACGAACCAAACAAACCTAAAAGTTTAAAATCAGATAAATTTAGGTGATGTTGATCAAAATTGAACATAGATCTTTAATCTACACATGAAATTGACCGTATAACATGTTTTAATTGATGGAAATCGGCTGTTTAAATGTTTGAACAAGATTGAACTTTTGGGAAGACGACAAGTTCGGCTGAACTTGTTGTCAAGTTCGACCGGACTTGTTCAAAACATGATTAAATGATCCAGAAGCATGTTCGACCGAACTTGATTATTGAAGTGTTTGATCCAATCATGTTCGACCGAACTTATGTTAATGAAAAGTGATTTATTTAAATTGTAAGTTCGCCCGAACTTGTCCTTTAATGTGGAACATGTGTATCATACATGTTCGGCCGAACTTAGATAAAATTGAATGATAAAAAAAATTGTAAGTTCGCCCGAACTTACATTTGAAAATGTTGAACATGTTTGTCACATGTTCGGGCGAATTTGTTAAAATCAGAATGTATAACACCTAATCAAGTTCGCCCGAACTTGATTAAAAGCGTTAAAAATTTTGGCGATTTTTCTCGATAAGCGTGCTAATTGTTTTACGTTGTTTTTCAGGCACAGGTTCCAGCATGAGTAATCTCTGTTGAGTTTTCAAAGACTCACAATACGTGCATCACGCTTGATAAAACGATCTGTCCGTCATTGAAGGAGTACGACAGTATTTTGAAATTTCTGGAAGATAGTCATATTCGCCGAGCAATTACAGAGCGCACAGTGTCGTATCGATCACATGTTGTTCATTTCTGGATGAATGCGAGTTTAAGCGCTGATGAGAAGACGATTATTTCTACAATGCAAGTGGACAATGAAGTTAAGCCGACCAGCGTGACTGAAGATGATATTTGAAGAATTTTGCATTTCAACGATAAAGAAGATGATCCGATTCATCTAGACGAAAAGATGGTCCGTGGCTGTTTCTTTCGCATGGGCTACAAAGGAAGTGCACGCTGAAGAAAGGGGAAGTGCCAAACCCCTATAAGCTTCTGATGCATGCTTTAATTCACACATTCAGCCATCGTAAAGCCGTGTTAGATGATGTGCAAGATTATTTGGCTAGCATGGCAACAGCACTTATTCTGAAAAAGCCGTTCAATGTTCGAAGTTAGTGTTCACTCACATGTCGAAGAACATGTAAGATTCAAGATTGTGTCTTTATCCAAGGTTTATACAGATGTTAATTGACGAGAAATATCCTAACGTTGCACGAGATCCAAATGATGTGCTTTATCTAGTTCATCTTGATGAAACTACAGTGAAGAAGCTTATCAAGTTCCAGAAACAAGCTTCAGCTCCTGTTGCTAAGCCGGTATTCGGAGCCATTAAAGATTCTGACAATATTTCGCCGCTAGACAACAAATGGAGAAAAGATGGTAGCGACGACGAGAAAGAACTTAAAGCTGAGAAGGAGTGGTTTAAGGAATTCAAACCAAAGGCAAGGAGCAAATGGTTTTTAAAGGCAGAAGCTGATAAACCTAAAAAGAAACATGCTGCGAAGAAAGTCGAAACAATGCTTGTCGACGAGGATGAACCTGAAAATGTTGAAGTAGTTGCTGGATCGAGCGTTGCAGTGGTTATTGAGAGTCAAGAAACTGTGAAAACGACTGAAGATGATGTGATTTCTGCTACTTCTGAGAATGAAGAATCTGATGAAGAAGATCCTGCCAAAGAGCCAGAAAAGACTGAAGCAGAGATTAGAGCAGAAAAAGAAAGAAAACTGGATGCAGATTTTGATCCTAACACGGAAAAGGAATCTGACGAGGAGAGACCGAAGAAAAAGTCTAAACGAACAAAGTCTCTAGCAATTGAAATCTCTAAGAAAACTACAGGGTCACCTCATACCAAAGGAAAAAGAAAAGCAAGAAAGCTCAGAAAGTTGTGAGCAAGGGATACAAAAGTAAGGTGCAAAGCACAGAAGCCACACAAGAACCTTCTAGTGCTCAGGAGAAAGGAGCCACACAAGAACCTCCTCCATAAGAACCTCCTGTTATTGTTCATCCTGAAGCTGAAAGGCCAGGAGTTACACAAGAACCTCATGTGTTTGGATTTGTTGAAGTTCCTATTGCTGAATCTCCTATTGATCCAAAGACTTTTGTTCCTAAAAGTTCTACTCCTAAGAAGTCAACACCGAAAGCTGCAACACCTAAAGATTCAACACCAAAGACACCAAGGGTAAGTATGTTTGGTGATATGCCACACGGTCCAATCAGTCTCGAAGACTTGGATGAGTTTTTCCCAGAAACTATTGCTGAGATGTTAGAAAAAACCGATGATTCTTATGCTAGAACATAATGTCGAGGAAGGCGCATTCGTTCACAATTATTCGAAAGAAGATCTAGCAAAGCTGCTGAACGTTGACGCTAAAACGATTGATTTCGACTTCGAAGAGAAAGTGTTGAACATTGATACATTCGAACCGAACGAGTACTGTTATAAAAGAAGGTCTGATGCTGATGATTACAACAAAGTGATTATTGAATATTGGTCGTCAGATGATGAAAAGGATGAAGCTGAAAAGTATGTTGGTCCGAATACTGATAGTTTTCCAACTTTTGAAGAAATGTACGAGCAGCTTAATGAAGATTTGTTGAAAGAGAAAATAGTAGAGTCTACATGAGAAGGAAAGGTCCCAAAGCCAATGACAAAGGAAGAGATTGCTAAAGCGAAAAAGTCCTGGTTCAGAGAAATGCCGAAAGAAAGAAAGTTCAGACGTCCATTAGCATTCTTTACCAGAAATGCAGATATATCATTGGGAGACATACTAAGTTGGGGTTGGTTGAAAGAATAAAACGTTTGCGCCATCAAAAGAGAGGTTGGAGTTCAATACTTCCGACACATGGCAGATTTCAAAACACTTTCGTATTGGGATGTAGAAGAGTTGGTGCAGACAAGGAACGTTACTTATCATATGAAATTTATTGATCAGTTGCTATGGAAGATGATTAAATTCGAAGCGACGCAAGGGTTTAAGTACTAGAAACCGTTCATTCCAAAGCTCAGAATCAAAACAGACAAGAAAACGGGAATAAAAGACATAACATTGGTTAGGAAATGTCCGCGAGCGATGATAAACATGCCCCTAATGCCTATTGAACAGGATTTCTATCCTTTGTTTAAGTGGTGGCAAGTTGATCCGACTACATGTGAAGCAGCGATAGTTTTAAGATTTGAAGATCATCTGGATATCACTAAAGAAAGAGTTGAAATGTTTCAGACAGAAGGATTAAGAGGGTTATGGGGGACAATACACTAGACCCGATGTGGCTAGTGAACAACTCGAAGGAAGATATTAAATGTTTATCCTTCAGTAAGATATGTTATGAGGAGCGTGAGAAGGAACAAGCGATGCAGTTCAGAGGATCGTGAATGTTTGTTACGGACATGGTGTGAATTCTGGAAGAATGTGGGAATCCAGTTGGAGAGAACTAGAGCGTAAAGAGTTTTTTAATGAAGAAAGGCGAATAGAACGTATTCATGTAAGGGGTAGAGAGGCAAGATTGAGACGTTTACAATTTATGACTAAAGTGCCACCTACTGACCAAACGCCGATTCCAGAGCAAGAACGTAGAAAGAAGCCGTACAAAAACTTCTTTGGACGCTGCAGATAAAGACAGAGCTTTGAAGACTGATCAAGACGAAGACGATATCCAAGGGGGAGTCTGTTAGTACATAATGTGTATGTCTTAGTCTTGGATCGAGTCTGTTTAGAATATATGAGATTACGTTAGAAAAGGTAATATTTATGTAAATAGAAGAACAAGTTCGCCCGGAATCATCATGTTAGAACAAGTTCGCCTAAAACTTTTCTAATCCTAGCGAATTTATTCAACTATAATTAGTGGTCCTCAGATTGTCATTTGCAACTTTTGCAATTTTGTCACGACAGAGGCGAAGCTTGCCCGGTCCGGATCTTACATGTAATTGGACTTAGTGATCAATAAACAACAGTTAAACGAGTAAATCTTACAAATTTGATTAACTCGTCATCTAGTTTCCGCCTATATGAACGTTAGATATCAAATTAGGTTCCTGTGCTAATCAAGGAGCGATCTAACAGTTTGCGGAACGACCGAAACTATTTAATTTAACAAACCCTTTGGTGGTTTTTTATTGCAATTTAATACCCTTTGGTCGTGTAGATGAGTCAACACATGTTTGAATGTATTCACCGAAACGACCAAAAGTTTTCACAACTAAAAACAATGAACAATGTGTTGATGCATATGTCTATTGCCTACGTCATCATATCGCAGAGTCTGTGTTTAAGAGCGAAACATTAAGTTTATGTATGTAAATGAGAACGTTCGCCCACAGGACAAGTTCGCCCGAACTTGACCATGGCATATTTGGAGTGAACTTGTATCACTATAAATAGGATAGTTGAGCTCTCATTTGTAAGATTCAGAGATTGTGTACTGACGGCGAAGCTTTGTCATAGTGTTTCCATGATTTGTAACATTTACACATTAATGAAACAGTGATTAATCAGTAAAGAACTTGTATCCCATGTCGCCTATGCAAACGGATTCCGCACGTTTACCTTAGGTTGGCCAAATTAGGACCAGAACAATCCGTATAACGGACCCTCAAGTGGTATCAGAGCCACGGATACCTGATTTGGTGAAATTATTACAAGAACTACTCTAATTCTACTCCATTCTATCATTTTTCTTAACTTTTTCATGAAAAACAATGAACCTACGGTTAAAATCTGCTAAATTTTAATTATGTCACGTAAATACACTAAAGATAAACCCCTGAAAGTTTCAAGACCTAATTCAAATGAATTGTGTCACACCCCGACCGCGTAAAACAACAAACCGCGACGGAAACGTCGGGGAGTGTTGTAACAGAAGTATTGTTTCAACAACCATGGTAATTAAAGTTTTGTATTATTGATTCAAATTGTTTACATTGTCTGCAATTTAACGGAAACATAACAAAAATTTATTTGTCTTGCTTGGTTTTAAGTCACTAAAGCCAAAGTCCGCCTACGTGTAGCATGATCAAACTCGGATATTATCTTTTGAAACACATGTGAAAATAGGTACGTCAGCATAAAAATGCCTGTGAGATACATAGGTTTTGTTGATAAGGATTCGAGACTTGGAGTTTAGTACTAGGTTAACAAAAAGTAGTCATGAACCTATAAAATGTTTTCTTTTATAAAATCGTATGAAAATCAATATAAAAATAAATATGAAAATCAAATGATATAAAAGAAGGATGTATCGTTAAATAATTAACCGAATGAAATTGAATTGCATAAAATATGCCATTAGTAAAGCAATGTTTTTTTTTTGAAAAATATATGTTATATGTATCAAATGTGCCATGTCTTTGTCTTTGACGAAATGGTTTAAATAACGCTGCGATATGTAATATCATAAAAGAACTTATATAGGAAGTACCAGCGGCGTATCCACCATGCTTTTATCATATTACACACGTCTCGTTATTTAAATCACCCACAATAAACCAACCAACGAAAAATGTCTAGTTTAAAACAAATGACAAATGCCATGTGTAAACAATGTAATATGTCACACTGTTAGGTATAGACCATGTCGTGTATGACAAATGTCTTGTATGGAAAGTAAAGAAAAAGTCGTTACTCAAACCATATGCAATATGTCGTGTATAATCAAATGTCATGTACAAAACAATGTCTTGAATAAACCAAAGTTTAAATCAAAAGCCATGTCTTACAAAACGAATGCTTTATTTGAAATGAACATTTATGTAGCAATGTTTATCGCATACATTCAAGCCATGAGACTGTCGGATAAACCCTTAACAAGTCAAAGGTTTATCAAAAATGTTATCGGATTCTGTCATTCCCTACTTCCAAACAAACCTAGGAAGCGGAGAACGAGATTTGTCAAGTCCTATGGTGCCATTACATACTACCAAGTTGCGTGATCAATGTTAATGAATGTATTCTTATCCCGCTAAACATACCAAATGTCATAACCAATGTAAGCATGCCATGTAAAAACCATGTACTATGTATGCTAAGTAAACATACATAGTAGAAATGTCTATGAATTCAGTGTGCTAGCATGCTCAGTCAACATACATAGATAAATGTAATGTAAAATCAATGTGCTCATATGCTAAGTCAACATATGTCGCAAAAGTAAGTCATAAATCAATGTGCTAGCATGCTCAAGTCAACATACATAGTAAAACATAATTGAAATCATGTACTATATGTGTACTAGATGAACATAGCAAGTACATGTCATAAAAGCATGAAAACAACAATAGGCACATGTGTTTCACCCCAAAATACTTTAAAACATAAAAGAGGGGACTATGTACTCACTTGAGATTGCAAGTATCCTTGATATAGTGAACTAACAAAGCTCGAAAAGTCAAGGAATCAAGTGGCACCTTGTATGGAATCACTATGTTAATAAATCGGAACCCCAATCGGGAGATCGGATAAAATGAGGTCTTGTAAACCAAATGAGTGTTGGAACTCATATGATATTGTTTAACAAAGCCTACATCTGATTTGAAAGCAATCCTAAGTGCTTATGACTCGTTACGACTCGTTAGATATCAAATAAGTTTCTTGTGCTAATCAAGGAGCAATCTAACAGTTTGGAGAACGATCGAAAATATTTACTTTAACAACCCCTTTGGTAGTTTTTTATTGCAATTTAATACCCTTTGGTCGTACAGACGAGTCAACACATGTTTGAATGTATTCACCTAAACGACCAAAAGTTTTCACAACTAAAAACAATGAACAATGTGTTGATGCATATGTCTGTTGCCTATGTCATCGTATCGCCGAGTCTATGTTTAAGAGCGAAACATCAAGTTTATGTATGTAAATGAGCAAGTTCGCCCGAACTTGTAGTGTACATGGACAAGTTCGCCCTAACTTGTCCTGTGAAGGACAAGTTCGCCTGAACTTGACCATGGCACATTTGGAGCGAACTTGTATCACTATAAATAGGATAGTTGAGCTCTCATTTGTAAGATTAAGAGATTTTGTGTACTTGATGGTGAAGCTTTGTCCAAGTGTTTCCAGGATTTGTAACGTTTACACATTAATGAAACGGTGATTAATCAGTAAAGAACTTGTATCCAATGTTGCCTATGCAAATGGATTCCGCACATTTACCTTAGGTTGGCCAAATTAGGACCAGAACGATCCATACAATAGACCCTCAAGTGGTATCAGAGCCACGGATACCTGATTTGGTGAAATCATCACAAGAACTACTCTAATTCTACTCCATTCTACCAATTTTCTTAACTTTTTCATGAAAAACAATGAACCTACGGTTAAAATCTGCTAAATTTTGATTATGACACGTAAAATACACTAAAGATAAACCCCTGAAAGTTTCAAGACCTAATTCAAACGAATTGTGTCACACCCCGACCGCATAAACAAAAAACCGCGACGGAAACGTCGGGAGTGTCGTAATAGAAGTATTGTTTCAACAACCATGGTAATTAAAGTTTTGTATTATTGATTCAAATTGTTTACATTATCTGGAATGTAATGGAAATATCACATAAATTTATTTGTCTTGCTTGGTTTTAAGTCACTAAAGCCCATGTCCGCCTACGTGTAGCATGATCAAACTCAGATATTAGCTTCTGAAACACATGTGAAAATAGGTACGTCAGCATAAAAATGTCTGTGATATACATAGGTTTTGTTGATGAGGAATCATGACTTGGAGTTAACTAATAGTTTAATGAAAAGTAGTCATAACCTTATAAAATGTTTTCTTTTATAAAATCATATGAAAATAAATATGAAAAACAAATGATATAAAAGAAGGATGTATGGTTAAATAATTAACCGAATGAAATTGAATTGCATAAAATATGTCATTAGTAAAGCAATGTTTTTTTTTTGAAAAATATATGTTATATGTATTAAATGTGTCATGTCTTTGTCTTTGTCGAAATGGTTTAAATAATGCTACGATATGTAATATCATAAAAGAACTTATATAGGAAGTACCAGCGGCGTATCCACAATGCTTTTATCATATTACACACGTCTCGTTATTTAAATCACCCACAATAAACCAACCAACGAAAAATGTCTAGTTTAAAACAAATGACAAATGCCATGTGTAAACAATGTAATATGTCACACTGTTAGGTATAGACCATGTCGTGTATGACAAATGTCTTGTATGGAAAGTAAAGAAAAAGTCTTTACTCAAACCATATGTAATATGTCGTGTATAATCATATGACTTGTATAACCAAATGTCATGTACGAAACAATGTCATGGATAAACCAAATTTTAAATCAAAAGTCATGTCTTGCAAAACCAATGCTTTATTTGATATGAACATTTATGTAGCAATGTTTATCTCATACATTCAAGCCTTGAGACTGTCGGATAAACCTTAACAAGTCAAAGGTTTATCGAAAATGATATCGGATTCTGTCATTCCCTACTTCCAAACAAACCTAGGAAGCGGAGAACGAGATTTGTCATGTCCTATGGTGCCATTACATACTACTGAGTGGCGTGATCAATGTTAATGAATGTATTCTTGTCCCGTTAAACATACCAAATGTCATAACCAATGTAAGCATGTCATGTAAAAACCATGTACTATGTATGCTAAGTAAACATACGTAGTAGAAATGTCCATGAAATCAATGTGCTAGCATGCTCAGTCAACATACATAGATAAATGTAATGTAAAATAAATGTGCTCATATGCTAAGTCAACATATGTCACAAAAGTAAGTCATAAATCAATGTGCTAGCATGCTCAAGTCAACATACATAGCAAAACATAATTGAAATCATGTACTATATGTGTACTAGATGAACATAGCAAGTACATGTCATAAAAGCATGAAAAAATGAAAACAACAATAGGCACATGTGTTCACCCCAAAATATTTGAAAACATAAATGAGGGGACTATGTACTCACTTGAGATTGCAAGTATCCTTGATCTAGTGAACTAACAAAGCTCGAAAAGTCAAGGAATCAAGTGGCACCTAGTATGGAATCACTATGTTAATAAATCAGAACCCAAATCGAAAATGAGGACTTGTAAACCAAATGAGTGTTGGAACTCATATGATATGGTTTAACAAAGCCTACATTCTGATTTGAAAGCAATCCTAAGTGCTTATGACTCGTTACGACTCGTTAGATATCAAATAAGGTTCCTGTGCTAATCAAGGAGCAATCTAACAGTTTGAGGAAAGACCAAAACTATTTACTTTAACAAACCCTTTGGTGGTTTTTAATTGCAATTTAATACCCTTTGGTCGTATAGACGAGTCAACACATGTTTGAATGTATTCACCGAAATGACCAAAAGTTTTCACAACTAAAAAAATGAACAATGTGTTGATGCATATGTCTGTTGCCTACGTCATCGTGTCGCTGAGTCTGTATTTAAGAGCGAAACATTAAGTTTATGTATGTAAATGAGCAAGTTCGCCCGAACTTGTAGTGTACATGGACAAGTTCGCCCGAACTTGTCATGTGAAGGACAAGTTCGCCTGAACTTGACCATGGCACATTTGGAGCGAACTTGTATCACTATAAATAGGATAGTTGAGCTCTCATTTGTAAGATTCAGAGATTTTGTGTACTGGACGATGAAGCTTTCTCCAAGTGTTTCCAGGATTTGTAATGTTTACACATTAATGAAACGGTGATTAATCAGTAAAGAACTTGTATCTAATGTCGCCTATGCAAACGGATTCCGCACGTTTACCTTAGGTTGTCCAAATTAGGACTAGAACGATCCGTACAACAGACCCTCAAGTGGTATCAGAACCACGGATACCTGATTTCGTGAAATCATCACAAGAACTACTCTAATTCTACTCCATTCTACCATTTTTCTTAACTTTTTCATGAAAAACAATTAACCTACAGTTAAAATCTGCTAAATTTTGATTATGTCACGTAAAATACACTAAAGATAAACCCCTGAAAGTTTCAAGACGTAATTCAAACGAATTGTGTCACATCCCGACCGCATAACAAACCGTGGCGGAAACGTCGGGGAGTGTCGTAACAGAAGTATTATTTCAATAACCATGATAATTAAAGTTTTGTATTATTGATTCAAATTGTTTACATTGTCTAGAATTTAATGGAAACATAAGATAAATTTATTTGTCTTGCTTGGTTTTAAGTCACTAAAACCCAAGTCCACCTACGTGTAGCATGATCAAACTTAGATATTAGCTTCTGAAACACATGTGAAAATAGGTACGTTAGCATAAAAATGCCGGTTAGATACATAGGTTTTGTTGATGAGGATTCATAACTTGGATTTAAGTAATAGTTTAACGAAAAGTAGTCATGAACCTTATAAAATGTTTTCTTTTATAAAATCATATGAATATCAAGATGAAAGTCAAATGATATAAAAGAAGGATGTATGGTTAAATAATTAACCGAATGAAAATGAATTGTACAAAATATGCCATTAGTAAGGCAATGTTTTTTTTTTTAAATATTGTTTTATGTATCAAATGTGTCATGTCTATGTCTTTGTCGAAATGGTTTAAATAACGCTGCGATATGTAATATCATAAAAGCACTTATATATAGGAAGTACTAGTGGCGTATCCACCGTGCTTTAATCATATTACACATGTCTCGTTATTTAAATCACCCACAATAAACCAATGAACAAAAATATATAGTTTAAAAAAATGTCAAATGCCATGTGTAAACAATGTAATATGTCACACTGTTAGGTATAGACCATGTCGTGTATGACAAATGTCTTGTATGGCAAGTAAAGAAAAGTCTTTACTCAAACCGTATGTAGTATGTCTTGTATAACCAAATAAATTTTATAACCAAATGTCATGTACAAAACAATGTCTTTAATAAACCAATGTTTAATTCAAAATTCATGTCTTGCAAAACCAATGCTTTATTTGATATGAACATTTATGTAGCAATGTTGTGATATCTGTGGCAATCCAAGCCTGTAACAACAATAATCAAGTTATCAATGATGAAATTTTATGTTGTATATGTGAATTTGCATATTTATTATGTTATTTGCACACAATCAATTCTTGCACAATTCCGAACTCTTGACTCGCTTTTATGAGCAAAATCGGTGAACCGATACGCAAACGAAACCAATTTAACACAACGTATGTTTCGGATTATTGTCACAAGCTAAACATACCTTAAATAACCTTTTCATAACTTAGAAGTAAGTTTGGAGGGTTTGGTATGTCAAAAACAAGTTTATTCGATCATAGGGACTAATTACGACAAACTGCGAAAGTCTGCCGATTCTTGCAGTGACGTACACTCCAGAATAAGAACACAAGCCTAATACCATAAATACCCTTTACATAACTTAGAAATAAGTTTTGAAGGCTTCGGTATGGCAAAATCACGCTTTTGTAACTTCAGGGGCTATTTTGCAAATTTCGTGAAACTATGTGTTGGTGCACTTATGTCTATTGCCTATGTCTAGGACGAGTCTATTGTACAGATAGGGTTTCGTAGCGTCAGAAGTTTAGTTTTGAAGTTTTTGTATGTTGACTGTTATTTTCGTAGGAAAATATGTAAGGATTTTCGCATGAAAAGTTCGTGCGAAAATCCATACTGCCTACTCACTTGGTGCTGTCATGTCTGCCTATAAATAGGTGACTTAGGTTGTGTGTTAGGCGTGCTGTTTTGAGGAATCAGTGGCGAAGCCCTGTTCGAGTCTGTAATCGTTGCTAACATTTATTCAATTCACAGACGGTTAAACAGTAATCATCGCTTGTTCTTTGTTTGTTCAATCAGCTAACAATGAATTCCGCCTCTGTTAGCTGAGCAAGTCTGACCGGAAAGCTCATTAAGTTGGGTCCGGTCCTAAGCTTCATTCACAAGTGGTAGATGAGATAACAAGGCGGCCATTGATATCATGGTCAATCCTTGTCGACACTTACGCACTAAACATATCGAGATTCGATATCACTTTATCCGTGACTGTCATGAGAAAAAGTTGATACGAATTGAGAAAATCCACACTGATGACCAAAAAGCATATTTTTATACCAAAGCTTTTGATAGAGCAAGATTTCGAAATCTTTCAAAATTAAATGGTTTAAAGAATCTGTCATCAGGGGATATTTATGAGGTTGAGTTTGAGGATGACGATGTTGGGACGTAATCCTCACTGGTAAGTCAAAATGTTTTTCTGTAAATAGTTTACATGCTTTCTTTAAAACCAAAAATCCAAAATTATGCTTTTGATTTTTAGGGGGAGAAAAAGTTGTGAAAAATACAAAAAATTGAAAAAATCCATGAAAAATACAAAAACATAAAAAAATACAAAAAAAAGAGTTTTGTGTATAAGAGGAGATGATAGTACATCAGTAGACCATTACAGTACGCTAAAGAAATGTAGTGTTTAAAAAGCGTTTAAACAGGTCTTTCTAAAGATATGTCGGTAGGCTTCGCACGTTCAGTAAACTGCTTTCAAGATATAAACCTAAAGAAATAAAACTGGTAAATATGTGGCTTAACATCTCTCGGACATATGGGCTTGGTACCCGAAATTTCGTTTGAGAGAATGCCAGATTCTGAGATACTAGGTCTTTATATTTAGTTGATATCTGGGGTATTACACGAGTTCTTCTGATTTTGCGTTAGCAATGGCCTAAAACTTGTATAATACTTTCGCATTATTCACCCCCAAAGCTGCATAAAAAATGAAGAAAATGTTATAAATAGATACGGCATGCTACAGTACATAAATTAAAAAGATTCCCAAGAGGAACACCACCAAAGTCGAGCCTTCATCTCTTTCTCTGTATGGAAGGACTAACCTGAGCTCTCAAGGTTTCGCATTTCACCCCAATACAGATATCAGTTAGATATATTCACCTGTGAGATGAAATCTAGGGAATCTCGATGCGGGAGTATATTCTGAGGTGGGAAACACAGATTAGGCCATGTTGCTAAAATTTACCTAACATATCTTGAAGCAGTTGAGAAATGTGTAGAGGTTTAAGTGGATCAGTATACCTACAATCTGAAGAAAATCGGTTTAAGAACTTAAAGTTTTATCTAGAGCAACGGTGCTTGTAATGTGTCTCAATAAACTGATATGATCCTCTAACATAAACTTGCAAAAATATGTCTATAAATATGTGTGTACATTTGCTTTAAGAATGGTTAATTTAGAAGTATTCAAAAACACAAAAAGATTTTAATCTGGTTTGGAAAATCATTTGAATTTCGGGCTAGGAGCTAATCTGGAAACATAATCTGGTTTGGAACATTGAAAAGTTCATTAATTTGAAACTTAAAATCTAAGAATAATATCAGTTTTGGTCAAAATGTGGTCAACCAAGGTCATTAACTTGGACTTGGTAACCAAAACAGTTATACAAGGTCGTTAACTTATACTTGGACAACTGTGTGGATAATTAAAACTTAAAAGCAATCGATAAAGTTGGAAAGTTGAGAAAATTTCAAAGGGACAACAACTTTCGCACGAAAATTGAGATTTCCGAACGAAAATCGGGCTAACCATCAAAAGCCAAATTTTCGCACGAAAATCAAATGCCTATATATAAGAGAAGGCTGAACATATTCCGCACGAAAATCTGTTAGAAATTTTGTGCGGATTCTCTGAAGCTTTTGTGCACTTTGTGTCGTTTCTCTCACTTTACGACGTTCTTGACACATTAGGAGGTTGATTTGCACACCTCTTGTAATGGCGAAGGTATTCACCGAGATTGAACCGTAAAAATTGGACTTGTCGGACCTTTAACGGACTAAAACGTAGATTTAGGATAAACTAACCAGTAAAATCTAAAATTGAACCCTCTATTGTTTAAATCGGAAAGTTTAACTAAGGTTTACCGTTTCGATTTCTTGAAAAAGTCATAAATTGCAAGCGTTTTGAGTCAGGTTGAATATGTACAAACTGTTGGAGAGGACAAAGATTTTCGCACGAAAATTTGGGATTTTCGAACGAAAATTCATAAAGGAAAGAAGCTAGTTTCTGTCTTGATAATTTTCGCAGGAAAATTATGCTAAGATTGTATACTATATATTTTCGTACGAACATTTTTAGAAATTTGTAATTGTGAATTTTTTTTAACTTTTTCACATCTATATGTTCACAGAAAACCGTGTATGAGTTTCATCCAATCCACAACTCCTGCTGCTTGATTGACGAAGGTGTACCAAAATTCGCTCCGTTCTCGAAATAAATAGACTTTCTGGAGAAACTGCCAGTCTATCATGCCCTTACACATCATCATGATATTTATGCCTCACACGTTGATAGATTTTGGGGCGCAATAGTATTAAGAGCTGATGGTAAAGCTATTTTGTCAGCAGTCAAGATTAAGATCAAGATGTAGAAGTTACGATCACAGAGGATCTGATCCGAACAGTGTTACATTTTAGAGACGAGAGTGATTTTCCGACCGGGTTTACAGAAAAGTTTGTTAAGGGCAGCTTTTACCGTATGGGCTACAACGGATATGTGAACTCTGCACCGTTCAAGATCAATCGGCTGGGTTTGCCATACAGATTTCTTGCCCACTGCATTACACGCTCATTAAGCCACAGGACAGGGGGCTGGGATGATTTAGTGCACTATCTTATGTGTATGATGGTGGCGGTGATATTGAACAAGCCCTACAATTTCTGTAGGATGATTTTTGTACAAATGGTGATGAATTTGGGGAAGAGTCGATTTCTGTAGTACCCCCATTTTGTACAGATGATTCTTGATCACTTACATCCGAATTTGGAGAAAAAGAAGAATGATCTCTTGAAGTTAGAACACATGACTGCTTCTGACCTCCACAACATCAGCAACTATCGTAAAGGAGGAAAGGCTCCAGCATTCAAGCCTGTGTTTGGAACATTTGTCAAGTCTGATTATGTTGCGCCACCAGATGGCAAATGGAGGAATGACAACAGCGGTGATGAAGCTAATGAAACAAGTATGATGGAGGATTTTGTTGAAAAGAGAGGTTAGTGGTTTATTAAGGGCGACGGTGAGAAAGGTCATTATGGAAAGAAGAAAAGTGGTGCTACTTAAAAAAGAAAGACATCTACAGAAACTTCTTCTTCCGCACCTAAACGCTAGAGAAAACAAGTAAGTGTTAGCACTGGGTTGGTTGATGAGCCTGATAGTGAAATGGTGAATGTTGAAGAAACTGTGCAACAAACTGAACCAGTTTATGTTGAAGAAACGTTGGAACAAAAGACATCGAAAGAATGGTTGCAGTTGAAAAGGAAGCAGGTGGTGGCGACGATGAAGGGCCTTCCCCGAGCACAGATTCTGAGGATAGAAGAGAAAGAGAAAAGATAGAAAAAGAAAGGAAAGAGCAAGAGAGGAGAGATAGAGAGAAAGAATTGGGTGAGCAGAAAAAACGGAAGGCTACAGGCGATGATGATACACCTTATGAGCCTTCTGAGGGCGAAGAAGAGATTTCAATCGCCAAGCCTACAAAGAAGAAAACTACTAGAAAGCTTCGGTTCAAGCTAAGATCAAAACCTACTGAAGCTCCAGTTTCCCCAACTGTAGAAACAACTTCTGAACGCCCCCCATCTCCTCCTCCTCAGCAGGTTGACACAGAGACTCGTATTTCATCTCCTCCACCAGTTGTTGATCCTCCAATCAGTTCTCCCCTTCCACAGTTCACATCTATAGAGGTTCTTATTCCATCTCCTCCGCCAGTTACAGAGCCTCCAGTGGTTACCCCTACTATGTATCATCCACAAGCAAAATCATCTGCTCATCCTACATAACCAGATCCTCTAATTGACACAACTTTTGATGAATATTTCTTTGAGATGGGTAGTATTCCAGGGGGAGATAGGCTCACAGCTGATGACGTTTATGTTGGAAGGCTCAATGAGTTGGAAGAAAAATTGAAGTCTGCTGATGAGAAGATAAAGATCCTTGAGTCTGATAGGGAAAGCATCAGAGAGATTCTGAGATTGGTGACTGATGATAGTGAAAGATATTTCCAAGCTTCCTAGTAAGTTGCAGTATATGAAGAAAGAATCAAAGTCCTGGAGAAAGAAAGGGAGGTTCTAAAGGCAACTCTGAGTAGCTACGAAACAAAACATCAGAGGATCGTAAAGAAGATGGAAGAATATGAAGCGAAACGTGAGTCGAACAACAGGCAAGTAGAGCTTATGAAGAAGATTTTAGTTTGTACTCTGGGTATCTCTCTCACTGATGAGATTGAGAAGATAGAGAGAGAGAGGAGGCTAGACAGAAAGTTCTTGAAAGGGAACGAGCTTCCAAAGCTTTATCTGATGCTGACGGCCGAGGCAAAGAAAAGATTGATGACATGCCCGTTCAGAAAGTTGTGTCCTCTACGACTCCTTTGATCGAACAGTCTGCGCCGGAAGCTGAATCCGCGCCAGCATCTTCTGAGATGGTTGTTTATGATCCCACCATTGATGTGAGCAAGATGTTTGTACTACAAGGAGAAGGCATTCTAGAATCAATAACAAAGGAAAAGGCAATTGCTGATAGGGAACTGAAGAAAGAATTGATGAGTTAATAGACGGAACGTATGATGATCTTGAAAAGGAAGGGTTTGAATATGTATCAAGTTTGTTTGATAATGAAAATTTATCTGTTGATGCATACATGAACGACTCTATTTTTAGCTAACTGATGAACAGGTTCAGGGGGAGTCATCTTTTGTAGAAACAGTGCCAAAGCCGAAAGTTATCTATCTTAAGCATGATGTTGAAGAAGGGGAGTATGTTCATAACCTCTCCAAGGCTGATCTTGCAGAATTATATGGCCTTCAAGAAGATTCTTTCAAGTTCGACTTTGAAGAAGAATTAAAGAAGACAAGCACAGAGCCGAATGATTATGTTTTCGAAGACATCCCGCAAGCTAACGATTATGATAGAGTCATTATTGAAGATTGGGATTCAGATGACAATGAAGAGGCAAGATATACGGGTGAAGGAACTGATGTGTTTCCTACCCTTGATGAAATGACTGCTGAAATCGATGATGAGATATTAAAGCAGAAAGTAGCAGAAGCAGTTAAAGAGGGAACTACTCCTAAACCACCAACTAAGGAATAGATCATAGAGATGAAAAAGAAATGGTTCAAGGAGATTCCGCCTGAGAGAAAGTTACGTCGTCCATTGGCTTTCTTCACCAGAGACCCTGACGCATCTCTGGGTGACATTATTAGTTGGGGATGGATCGAGGAACTGGATGTTTATACGTTAAAATGTGAGTATGGAGTTCAATACTTCAGAAGATTGGGAGATATACAGTCCCTGCCAGAATGGGATGTGAAAGAGCTGGTTCAAACCAAGACGTTCAGTATGAAGCTGCGTCCTAATGATCAACGTCTATGGAAGCTCATCAAGTTTGAAGCTGAACATGGATTCAATCTACGAAAGCCTCACAAGCCAAAAACCGTGACAAAGATAGATCCAGTTACTCAAGAGAAAGATGTTACTTTGATTGTGAAAAGACCACGCGTTATGAAGAATATGCTTCTGAAGAAAATGGAACAAGATTTTTACAAGATCTTCAAATAGTGGCACTATGATTCGAGTACTGGAGAGGCTGTGATTTGTGTTGAGCCTGATGAAGGGTCATGGGATATGTCCGAGGATCTATCTGAGACCGTGATTATGCACAAGAGAATCTATGGGCTATGGCGTGCAATCAGAGTGTTGGATCCTATCTGGCTGGTCAACTGCTCAGAGAAAGACATTGAAAGATTATTCTTCATCAAAATCAGTTATGAAGATAAAGACAAGGAGCAGGCCATGCAGTTCCAGAAAATTGTGAATGTTTGTTACGCTAACAACATTAATTCAGGTAAAGAAAGGAAAACTTCATGGAGAAAGCTTGAAGATAAAGATCAGAAAAGGAAAGATCAAAATGAAGAAAGGATTGAAGCTCGTCGAAAGCTGGCCACCCGTGAAAGGTTCAAGTTCGGGAATACTTACAACCGACCTCCTCCTACAGATCAAACGCCCATTGCTTCAGAGGAGCATCGAAGGCCAAGCAAGAGATTTTTTGGTAGATTCAAGTCACACGCGTTTAAATTTTTTGAAGGATAAGTTTTTGAAGACTGTCCAAGACTGCGGCAACATCCAAGGGGGAGTCTGTTGGTGCACTTATGTCTATTGCCTACGTCTAGGACAAGTCTATTGTACAGATATGGTTACGTAGCGTCAGAAGTTTAGTTTTGAAGTTTTTGTATGTTTACTGTTATTTTGTACGAAAATCTGTAAGGATTTTCGCACGAAAATGTCGTGCGAAAATCCATGCTGCCTACTCACTTGGTGCTGTCATGTCGGCCTATAAATAGGTGACTTAGGTTGTGTGTTAGGCATGCTGTTTTAAGGAATCAGTGACGAAGCCCTGTTCGAGTCTGTAGTCGTTGCTAACGTTTATTCAATACACAGACGGTTAAACAGTAATCATCGTTTGTTCTTTGTTTGTTCAATTAGCTAACAATGAATTACGCCTCTGTTAGCTGAGCAAGTCTGACCGGAAAGCTCATTAAGTTGGGTCCGATCCTAAGCTTGATTCACACTACGCCTTTTTGCGTATTTCGCTATCCGGAACATGTACGGACATCCAAAAAATTTTCTAATCATCAATATATTATATGTTAGTGATTTGAATGCAAAAAATCCATTCGTTACGATTTTCGTCGTAATTAACCGAAAACCGCGATCGTACGACCAAACGAATTGGAACATTTTTGAACACATTTCAAGTTCTCTATACTTTAACGTCCTTATGGAGCTTTGAAACAAGGTTAACGAGTACTAGAAGTGCCCGAAACGCGACGAAACGATGCAGGGGCCTGTTGTGCCAACTTTGGAAAGTTGTGCCCAGCACATTGGCTTACGGACCGTAAGCCTAAGGACCATACGGTCCGTAAGGGTGCTCCAGCACACCAGTTTTGTTGGCAGCAGCCTGTTTATTCACTCTTTGACTCACCTTTCGAACTTGCCACCCTAATCTCTGCTTTTGACACATAAGTGGATACTAACCTACTTCAAAGATGAGTCATAAACACTTGGCATGACCCTATTAATCCAAACTTTCTATCAATACCCATGTTCATCACACTTATGAACTTTTTGATCACTTTCTTGCAACACCCTGCTCTAAATCTGAATTTAGCAACCATTTTGGAGTTTCCTCTGGTGTTCTTGATCAATCTTTAGTGTTTGTAAGTGATCTCCTTCATGCTTGTTTCAATTCTTATGGTTAATTTGATTAAAAGTCACAAAATTTTACTTTTATTTGACTTCCAGGATTGATCATGAATTGATCAGTTTAAAATCCAATCGAAACTTGCTTTATGATGGTAATCAAGGTGGTTATGATCCACAAAAATCATGCCTACTGATTCTCATCGTTTCTAGCTATTTTGACAAGTCAAAGTTTCGGTCAAAATGTGATTTTTGCGCATTTTGCAACGGATCTAAATTCAGGTGTCAAAACAGGTTGTTTTGATGCCAAAACTCTTTTATAAACTTATTTAGACATGTCAAAACATGTCTAAATCGTTACTCTCATTATAGTGCTTATTTTGAATCGAAAAGTTGAACGGTTTGACCACCGCTTTGACTTCTGAATCTGACCCGTTTGGTGGATCTTCGGACCCGACCAAATACATAATTGTGACCATAAATATATAGGGAATAACCCTCTGAGGTTATACCTTATGGTCATGATGTTTGGATTGTGTTATGATGATTGATTGTAATATTACTTTAAAACGACCAAAATGCCCTTTTCGCAAACAAATCAACGTTAAGCATATGTAACACAAGATTTGACATATAATCTGATCAAAAACATTTTTAAACATTTTTAAGCATTTAAACTTATTATGACACATATCTAACCATCCAAATGCGTTGTTACGCAAATGACGCGTGAAAATGGCTTAAACTACCTTAACGGGTCATAACAGGTCAAAAGCACCTAAAAATCTTTCCAACTCAGAGTGTAAGCTTATTAAACCATATTATATGAGTTCCGACACTCACTTGGTTTATAAGATCTCATTCCATCCGAATCTTTCGATTTCAAGCCCCGATATTTACACTATTATTCATTTTTTAGGACGCGTGATTTCTCGGATCTTTGAGCTTCAGTTTTCTTATTGATCCAAGAGTTACTTTGCTATCACATGTGAGTACATAGTTCCCCTATTTTATGCTTTCAAGTATTTTGGGTGATTCATATGTGCTAAAGGTTTTCAAGCTTTCAAAGTACAAATGCGATGGTTTATATTAAACAATACGATTTCAATAATGTGAACGAACTTGCTGGTGTGTTATATTCATAACAAGAATGGCATTCATTAACAATGGCCAAGCCGACCAGTAGTAAGTTACGGCGCCTAGGATTGACAATCCCGTTAACAAATTTCCCGGGGTTTGTGGGGAAGTTTGGGAAGCGACTGAAACTATAATTGTAGCATACCTTTTGGTGGTATGTTATACGATTAAGGGACACCATGGGTGGTCTCGAACAAGTCAACAAAGGTTTGAATGTATTCACGAAACGACCAAAAGTTTTCACAATTAAAAGAAGGAATGATGAACAATGAACGATGAACGAATGAACAATGGTTTATAACAAGGAACAATGAACAATTGATTTATGACAATTGGTTTATGATAAGTGATTTAGATAATGAAACGGGTGTAATGTAATAAAAGCATGTTGGATACACCGCTGGTACTTCCTATATATAAGTGCTTTTATCATATTACATACGTGTCATTATTTACATTACTTGGACAAATGATTTCAAACAATGACACACAACGATTTTCGATTAAAGATATAAACCATACGAGTTATTTCAAGACGATTTACAACTTGGATTTACGAACAAATGTTTTCAAGTCAAGGTTCATGGCTACGAGATTTTATAAACTTTTACCCTTTTGTTTTAGACGAATAGTTGTTGCAATATCAAATGCTTTCAAAACAAGGTTTTCACTTACAACTATAGTAGTCAGATTATATTGCAATATATACAAAGCCATGAACTTGACACACTCACAAAACCTATGTACTTGCCGGCATATTTTTGCTGACTCGTTTTCACATATGTTTCACGGAACAATGCTTGATGATACTAATGCATGCTCATATAGGATTTGGACGGGCCTTAGCGACCATAAAACAAGAAACATAATAATTATGCATGTTTTGTTTGTTTGGTTGTTTTAAAACGTTTCAAGACAATTATGACAATATAACCTATGTTTAATATCTAATTAAAACAAAACTTCAAATACCATGTGTTGTTGAAACAATCTGTTAACGTGACTCCCCAAGTGTTTGTTGTTTTACGTGATTTGGGGTGTTACAAGTTGATATCAGAGCACTGGTTATAGGGAATTAGGTTATTAGTAATGCTTTGACCTAGACTATAACCTTCCTAGGACCCTAACGCGAGTCTACTCACATTTAGATTTAAAACACAATACAAACACCTATCCTTAGGTGATTACCAAAACAAATCCACAAATTACAAATCCGTTTTGAAAATCAATCATCTACCCTTAGATGATATGTTTTTGGCATAAGCCTTTAAGTTTTCAAAATCTCATCAAAGTTTGGGTTTTAATAATGTGAACACATGCAATCTGGAAGGGTGGGTGCCTGTACCCTGAATTTTCTGTCTAGGCTAGAGTGTTCGTACAAATTCACTTAATCGGACCAGTCACTCTTACCTGGGAACTCTTGGGGTGAGCGTCCACTTATAGGCTAAAGCATATCTTTGCGATACATTATAAAGACCAATTTACTTTGATTAGTCAACATGTATCGTTTATTTGCTTTGTTAAACAGACGAATGACCACCATCTTTATGTTTCGTTGATATTTTGATGCCTCTATTGATTTTTTCCGAGTATCAATCTCATATATCTTCCTCATGTTTTCTTTTAGAATGCCACTCGGCATAATGCAACTCAGAATGCCGAAATGGTAGCCATGATCGCTCAACAAATTGATGTTGTACTAAAAAAAGGGTAAATGCACGGTACCCCTGACCACGGGAGGGTTCTCCCTCCCCAAGCTAGCTTAGCCCCATAGCTGCCTGGCGGTTACTACCCAGCAGGATTATTCAGGCCGAGCTGGACTCGAACCCGCGTCCTCCCGTTTGGAATGGGTGAGGCTGGCCACTAGGCTGACACCTCGTGGTTAAAATGATTCAAGCGAACAACAATAACAATAATAACAACAATGCTCCGTGTAGCTACAAACAATTCTGTCGGCTAAACCACTTCAGTTCACTGGGTCTGAGGGAGCTACGGGACTTCTTCAATGGTTTGAGAGTCTCAAGAGCACATTTCATTTTGTTCAATGTCCGGATGAGCGAAAAGTTGAGTTTGCATCTAGTGTATTCAAGAAACGAGCTTTGACATGGTGGAATAGTGTTATCAGAGATAGAGGTGCCGAAATGGCCTTAGCCCAAACTTGAGGAGAGCTTCGAGCTCTAATGATGAGGGAGTTCTGTCCTCGTCATGAACTTAGGGCTTTGGAAAGGGAATTCGATGATCTTAAGAAAGACAGTGGTGAGAGTTGTGCTTACACCGACCGGTACCAGGAATTGAGCTTACTTTGTCCTTCAACGGTGACGCCTTTGGATAAGGCGATTGAGAAATATATCGATGGTCTGCCTGATCCTGTTCAGGACATTGTTACCGGAAGCCACCCTACTACCATTCATCAAGCCATTGATTTGGCTGCAACTCTAACTGATTCTCAATTCAGAAAGGGTAAACTTCACTGCAAGGGTGACAAGAAACTGACTGACAAAAGCACCCAAGAGAAACCGAAGAAAGACAAAGCCGGATCATCCAAGAGGTCGAAGAAGCGTAAGGCTTCTCAAAACTTTGTTGTGACCACACCACCCGCTCCAACTGCTCCTCAAAACCAACCAGCTCAACCTCCGGCAAAGAAACCATATGCAGGAACTGCACCACTCTGCAACCGATGTAATGGTCATCATCAAGTTCAGATACCATGTCGACAGTGTACTACCTGTGGAAAACTTGGTCACTTGGTGAATATTTGTCGTTTTACCCGAACAAATCTGCACAAAACCAAGCTCAAGCACAAGCAAATCCTGCTCGACCTCATTTTCCGCCTGGTTCATGTTTTAACTGCGGTGAAATGGGTCACTATAGGAACAACTGTCTGAGGATAGCAAATGCCAATCCGGTTTGAGGACGAGCTTTTAACATGAATGCCAACGAGGCTCGTGCTGATAATGAAGTTGTTAACGGTATATTCCTTGTTAACAATCATCCTGCCTCTGTTCTTTTTGATTCGGGTGCTGATAGAAGCTTTGTGTCACTTACTTTTGAGCCTTTGCTCTTGATGCCTAAAACTAAACTAGGAAAGCCCTTGTCAGTCAAGACAGCCAATGGTGAACCTTTTGTTCTTGATTCTGTTGTTCGTAATTTTCAATTGAACCCAACAACCATTTGTTTCCTATCGACCTTACACCTATGCAACTTGGAAGTTTCGACATCATTATTGGGATGGATTGGTTAAGCAAACAACATGCCGAAGTTATTTGTTTTGACAAGATTGTTCGAGTACCTCTTCTGTCTGGTGAAATTCTAGAAGTTCGTGGAGAGAAACCCGTTAGTAGCTTTAAACTTATGACGTGTACCCAAGCTCAGAAATACTTGTGAAAGAATTATGTCGCCTTCTTGGCACATATTGTGGAGTAGACAGGTAAGAGCAAGAATATTTGAGACATTCCTGTTATCCGAGATTATCTTGAGGTATTTCCCGAAGATCTACCTGGTCTACCTCTAGCACGACAAGTTGAGTTTCGAATTGATCTTGTACCAGGTGATAACCCGATAGCCAAATCTCCTTACCGTCTTGCACCTTCTGAGATGCAGGAGTTATAAAAGCAACTTCAAGAGTTATCTGACAAAGGTTTCATTCGTCCAAGTTATTCTCCATGGGGTGCACCGGTTCTATTTGTGAAAAAGAAGGATGGATCATTCCGGATGTGTATCGATTATCGTGAGCTCAACAAACTCATGATCAAGGATCGATTTCCCCTACCTCGCATTGATGATTTGTTTGATCAATTACAAGGTGCCACATGTTTTTCGAAGATCGATCTGCGTTCTGGGTATCATAAGCTTCGTGTTCACGAGGAAGATATTCCCAAGACTGCTTTCCGCACAAGATACGGCCACTGTGAGTTCACTATTATGCCTTTTGGCTTGACAAATGCTCCAGCTGTATTCATGGACTTAATGAATCGGGTTTGTAAACCTTATTTGGATAAGTTCATCATTGTGTTCATCGACGACATTCTTATTTATTCAAAGTCTCGAACCGAGCACGAGCAACATCTTCGTTTGATTATGGAACTTCTAAAGAAAGAGCAACTTCATGCCAAATTCTCCAAGTGAGAATTCTGGCTGAAAGAAGTTCAATTCTTGGGTCACATTGTCAATGAGCAAGGTATTCATGTGGATCCTTCCAAAATCACTGCGATTAAGGATTGGAAACACCCACTACTCCCACGGAAATTCGCTCATTTCTTGGTCTTGCTGGTTACTATCGACGATTTATTGCGAATTTCTCAAAGATCGTTGTTCCCCTCACTGCCTTGACTCAAAAGAATAAGCCTTTCGAGTGGGATCCAAACAAGAGGAAGCTTTCCAAACCTTGAAACAGAAACTCTGTGATGCTCCTATTTTGTCTTTACGCGATGGCAACGATGATTTTGTGGTTTATTGTGACGCGTCGAATTTAGGCCTTGGTTGCGTTCTCATGCAACGGGATAAGGTCATCGCCTACGCATCAAGACAATTAAAAACTCACGAGAAAAATTATACAACTCATGATCTTGAGTTGGGAGCTGTTGTCTTTGCTCTCAAAATCTGGAGACACTATCTTTATAATATTTTCAAAAAAAAGAGCTGAACATGAGGCAATGACGATGGGTCGAACTTTTAAACAATGATGACTGGGAAATTCGCTACCATCCTGGTAAGGCGAACGGTGTGGCTGATCCACTTAGTCGCAAAGAACGTGTCAAGCTTCATTGTGTTCGAATTCGATCTGATATCCAAACACGTATTCTTGAAGCCCAACGCAATTGTGTAATCCAAGGTTTGTTGAAAGACGAACTACCTCACCAACTCGAACTTCAACTCGAAACGAAAGACGATGGATTACTATACTACAAGAACCGGTTGTGGGTTCCGAATCAACACAATCTCCGAACTCTATTGGTAGATGAATCTCATAAGTCTCGTTATTCGATTCATCCTGATGCTACAAAAATGTACAAGGATCTCCGTACCCAGTATTGGTGGTCGGGTATGAAGAATGACATTGCCTTGTATGTATCGAAATGACTTACTTGTCTCAAAGTCAAGGCCGAACATCAATGTCCGTCTGGTTTGCTTGAACAACCAAAAATACCGGTATGGAAGTGGTAGAACATTGCGATGGATCTCATCACTAAGTTACCGCACACATCTAGAGGTCATGATGCCATTTGGGTAATCATTGATCGTCTAACAAAGTCAGCACATTTTATAGTGATTCGTGAAGATTTCTCTGCTGACAAACTCGCAAAGATCTATGTTGATGAGATCATATCTCGTCATGGTGTTCCTTTGAACATCATATCTGACAGAGATCATATCTCGTTTTTGGAAGACCTTGCAATCTACAATGGGAACCAAACTTAATCTAAGTACTGCTTATCATCCTCAAACGGATGGATAATCTGAGAGGATGATTCAAACTCTGGTGGATATGCTTAGAGCTTGCGTGATCGATTTTGGTGGTAGTTGAAATTCGCATCTCCCATTGGTCGAATCCTCCTATAACAATAGTTATCACGCCAGCATTAACATGGTGCCTTTCGAAGCTTTATACGGTCAAAAATGTCGTTCACCTGTCTGTTGGAATGAAGTTGGAGAGTCTCAGTTTACTGGACATGAACTCATCCATGACACAACTGAGAAAGTCAAGAAAATTCGCGATAACCTTTTTACAGCTAGAAGTCGTCAAAAGAGTTATGCGGACAAGCGACGTAAGCCCTTAGAATTCCAAGTCGGTGACTACGTCCTACTCAAGGTATCCCCTTAGAAAGGAGTGGTTAGATTTGGAAAGAATGGAAAACTTGCACCACGATATGTTGGACAATTCAAGATCGTCGAAAGAATCGGAAAGGTGGCCTACCGACTTGAGCTACCTCCTAAACTCGGGAATGTTCACCCAACATTCCATGTATCCAACTTGAAAAAGTGTTTAGTCGATATAAATCTCCATATTCCACTCGATGAGATTCACGTTGATGATACTATGTATTTTGTCAAGAAACCGGTGGAGATTATGGACCATGAAGTCCAGAAACTTAAACGAAGACGAATCCCTATAGTCAAAATTCGTTGGGAATCCAAACATGGCCCAGAATTTACTTGGGAATGTGAGGATCAGATGAAAGCGAAGTATCCACATTTGTCTCACGAGTTTCCTCTAATTAAATTTCGGGACGAAATTTCCTGAAGTCGGGGAGACTGTGATATATGTGGCAATCCAAGCTTGCAACAACAATAATCAAGTTATCAATGAATGAAATTTTATGTTGTATATGTGAATTTGCATGTTTATATGTTATTTGCACACAATCAATTCTTACACAATTCCGAACTTTTGAATCGCTTTTATGAGCAAAATCGGTGAACTGATACGCAAACGAAACCAATTTAATGCAACGTATGTTCCGGAATATTATCACAAGCTAAACACACCTTAAATAACCTTTTCATAACTTAGAAATAAGTTTGGCGGGTTTGGTATGTCAAAAACAAGTTTATTCGATCATAGGGACTAATTACGACAAACTGCGAAAGTCTGTCGATTCTCGCAGCGACGTAGACTCCAGAACAAGAAAACAATCCTAATATACCATAAATACCCTTTACATAACTTAGAAATAAGTTTTGAAGGCTTCGGTATGGCAAAATCACACTTTTGTAACTTTAGGGGCTATTTTGCAAATTTCGCGAAACTATGCCTTTTGCGTATTTCGCTATTCGGAACATGTACGGGCATCCAAAAATTTTTCTAATCATCAATATATTATATGTTAGTGATTGGAATGCGAAAAATCCATTCGTTACGCATTTACGGTCACACAAGCTTTCGTTTCGATTCTTGTCGTAATTAACCTAAAACCGCGACCGTACGACCAAACGAACTGACCTCTGGAACATTTTTGAACACATTTCAAGTTTCCTATACTTTAACGCCCTTATGGAGCTTTGAAACAAGGTTAACGAGTATTAGAAGTGCCCGAAACGCGACGAAATGATGCAGGGGCCTGTTCTGCCAACTTTGGAAAGTTGTGCCCAACACCTTGGCTTACGGACCGTAAGCCTAAGGACCATACGGACCGTAAGCCTAAGGACCATACGGTCCGTAAGGGTGCTCCAGCACACCATTTTTGTTGGCAGCAGCCTGTTTATTCACTCTTTGACTCACCTTTCGAACTTGCCACCCTAATCTCTGCTTTTGACACATAAGTGGACACTAACCTACTTCAAAGATGAGTCATAAACACTTGGCATGACCCTATTAATCCAAACTTTCTATCAATACCCATGTTCATCACACTTATGAACTTTTTGATCACTTTCTTGCAACACCCTGCTCTAAATCTGAATTTAGCAACCATTTTGGAGTTTCCTCTGGTGTTCTTGATCAATCTTTAGTGTTTGTAAGTGATCTCCTTCATGCTTGTTTCAATTCTTATGGTTAATTTGATTAAAAGTCACAAAATTTTACTTTTATTTGACTTCCAGAATTGATCATTTTAAAATCCAATCGAAACTTGCTTTATGATGGTAATCAAGGTGGTTATGATCCACAAAAATCATGCCTACTGATTCTCATCGTTTCTAGCTATTTTGACAAGTCAAAGTTTCGGTCAAAATGCGATTTTTGCGCATTTTGCAACAGATCTAAATTCAGGTGTCAAAACAGGTTGTTTTGATGCCAAAACTCTTTTATAAACGTATTTAGACATGTCAAAACATGTCTAAATCGTCACTCTCATTATAGTGCTTATTTTGAATTGAAAAGTTGAACGGTTTGACCACCGCTTTGACTTCAGAATCTGACCCGTTTGGTGGATCTTCAGACCCGACCAAATACATAATTGTGACCATAAATATATAGGGAATAACCCTCTGAGGTTATACCTTATGGTCATGATGTTTGGATTGTGTTATGATGATTGATTGTAATATTACTAAAAAACGACAAAAATGCCCTTTTCGCAAACAAATCAACGTTAAGCATATGTAACACAAGATTTGACATATAATCTGATCAAAAACATTTTTAAGCATGTTTAAGCATTTGAAACTTATTATGACACATATCTAACCATCCGAATGCGTTGTTACGCAAATGACGCGTGAAAATGGCTTAAACTACCTTAACGGGTCATAATGGGTTAAAAGCACTTAAAAATCTTTCCAACTCAGAATGTAAGCTTATTAAACCATATTATATGATTTCCGACACTCACTTGGTTTATAAGATCTCATTCCATCCGAATCTTTCGATTTCAAGCCCTGTTATTTACACTACTATTCATTTTTTAGGACACGCGTGATTTCTCGGATCTTTGATCTTCAGTTTTCTTATTGATCCAAGAGTTACTTTGCTATCACATGTGAGTACATAGTTCCCCTATTTTATGCTTTCAAATATTTTGGGGTGATTCATATGTGCTAAAGGTTTTCAAGCTTTCAAAGTACAAATGCGATGGTTTATTAAACAATACGATTTCAATAATGTGGACGAACTTGTTGGTGTGTTATATTCATAACAAGAATGACATCCATTAACAATGGCCAAGCCGACCAGTAGTAAGTTACGGTGCCTAGGACTGACAATCCCGTGTTTGGATTGCATGGTTCTAAGCATATCCTCCAGTGTCTGGATTGTTCTTTAAGATTGACCATCTGTTTGAGGATGATAAGCTGTGCTCAAATTAAGTTGGGTTCCCATGGTAGATTGCATGGTTCTCCAAAAGTGAGATGAAAATCGAGTATCACGATCCGATATGATGTCCAAAGGAACACCATGACGAGATATAATCTCATCAACATCGATTTTAGCAAGTTTGTCAGCAGAGAAATCCTCACGAATTGCTATAAAGTGTGCTAACTTTGTTAGACATTCAACGATTACCCAAATGGCATCATGACCTCTATTAGTGCGTGGTAGTTTGGTAAGGAGATCCATAGCAAGGTTTTTCCATTTCAAAACTGGTATCTCTGGTTGTTCCAATAATCCAGAGGGATGTTGGTGTTCTGCCTTAACCTTAAGACAATTAAGGCATTTGGACACATATAAGGCAATGTCTACCGGGCCACCAATACTGGGTTCGAAGATCCTTATACATTTTATCTGCACCAGGATGAATTGATTAACGAGACTTGTGAGCCTCATCCATTAACAAGGTGCGGAGATTGTCATGACTCGGGACCCACAAACGGTCCATGAAATAATATAACCCATTGTTTTTCAGTTCAAGATGATATGGTAATTCCTTACCCATCAAGTCTTGTGAAACACAAGTACGTTGAGCTTGCGAAATGCGGGTTTGAATATCAGATCGAACTTGGACACAGTGTAGCTTGACGCGATCCTTACGACTTAATGCATCAGCCACGACATTCGCCTTACCAGGATGGTAGCGAATTTCGCCAATCGTAGTCATTTAGGAGTTCAACCCAACGTCGTTGCCTCATGTTTAGTTCTTTCTGATTTAAAATATGTTGGAGACTTTTGTGGTCAGTAAAAAGGTAGTGTCTCCAAATTTTGAGAGCGAAAACAACAACGCCCAACTCAAGATCATGAGTGGTGTAGTTCTTCTCGTGAATCTTCAATTGTCTTGATGCATATGCTATAACTTTGTTCCTTTGCATGAGAACACACCCAAGGCCTAAGTTTGATGCGTCACAATAAACGGCAAAGTCGTCGTTACCTTCAGGTAAAGATAAGATAGGTTCATCAGAGAGTTTCTGCTTCAAGGTCTGGAATGCTTCTTCTTGTTTGGTTCCCCACTCAAAAGGTTTATTCTTTTGAGTTAAAGCAGTGAGAGGAACTGCAATCTTGGAGAAGGTTGCGATAAAGCAACGATAATAACCTGCGAGACCAAGAAAAGAACGAACCTCGGTAGGAGTAGTAGGTGTACCCCAATCCCTGATCGCACTGATTTTAGCGGGATCTACATGAATAACTTGTTCATTGACAATATGTCCCAAGAATTGGACTTCCTTTAGCCAAAATTTGCACTTGGAGAATTTGGCATAAAGTTGTTCTTTCTTTAGGAGTTCCATGGTTAGACGAAGATGTTGTTCATGGTCAGCTCGGGTCTTTGAATAGATCAAAATATCATCAATGAAAACAATGATGAACTTGTCCAAATAAGGTTTACAAACCCTATTCATTAAGTCCATGAAAACAGCAGGAGCATTAGTTAAACCAAAGGGCATAACCTTTGCTTGAAGCAACTGAGAATAAGCATATTCCAGACATAGGATTATCTTTTAACATATCTACCACATACACATTCCCACTTCTGTGTGCAGTGAGTTGTGCTTTGCTCTCAGCAATGATTTGATCAATCTTTTTAACAACCTCTGGTCCCACAAGTTTTCTTGGTGAAGAAGGATCCATACCCTCTGTCACTCATTTGTGAGACACTCAGCAGGTTAAATTTCAGATTGTCAATTAAGTTCACATTTTCAAACTTGAGTTTCCCAGCCAGAACCGACCCTGACCCTAAAACCATTCCCTTTGAGTTATTACCAAAAGATATATCACCCCTCCATGAGCCATGAAGTCCTTGAGAAGGGCTTTACATCCTGTTATGTGCCTGGAAGCTCCACTACTACATACCATAAGCTATCAAGGCAAGTAGAGGGTCCCTGCTCATCAAGTAAATAGATCAGTTAAGATAGGTCTCCAAAGCCAAAATGGCTTTGGATGGGGTCACAGATGGTCCAGCCTCAAGTCTAGGACAATGGTTAGTGGTTTGAATTTTTTCTTGTAACATCTACTCTTGACCATTTCCTATCAGATGATTGTATCCATAGGGATGCTTATTCACTCTTTGCTTTGAAGGCTTTTTGTATTCTTCATAAGTAAGTGGAACCTTTTTATAGGCTGGTTGGCCAGACCCTCTTGGAATAAGTTTGATGGTGGGGTATCTGTCACTTGCACCTCTCTAGGAACAGAGGTTTTGTTTAAAGCTTTTGTAACAGAGGTTTCAATTGGTTCAAAACTCTGCTTAGATTTATTTACAGTAGAACTTGAACCTTCTCTTTCTAGTGCTTTTGCCTTGATCTCTTTAACTTTTGCTCATAGTTTTTGAGATAGGCACACTCTTGAGTTAAGTGCTTTGTTTTGTTGCAGATGGTGCATCTTGAAGAATTTTTGATAACCCAAGTTTTGTTAATGTCATAGGCTTTTAAAAGAAAGCAGTCTGCAACCACATGATTTCTTTTTTCACAAAATTCACAAAACAAGTTTTTAATCTTTACTCTTCTTTTCCTATCAGACTTTTTATCAGCAGTGGTTGTGACCTTTGCTGGTACATCTTTGACAGGGATCGCCAGTGCTTTTGGGGCTTTAATACCATCAGAGGTTGTGAAGTCCATTGGCTTAAAGTTTTCTAAAATATTACATTCATCTGACCAGGTTGGTTTAAACTGATATTTTTCAATTTCTTTATCTTTTGTTGAAACCTCTGATTTTTCCAAAACAATTTTGTTTCCAGATTTATCTGTGATTTTTATTTCTTCACCAGCCAAATTTGTTAGGACTATCTCAACCAACTCAGAATCAATTTTAGCAACATTTTTCTCATTTTGGTCATAGGCTCTATAACCTACACCAAACTTAATGTTGCTCTTGATTTGAGCATCAAGCATAATCTCATAACCTTTACAGGACTCCACCCATTTTTCACAAGTGATTTGGGTTTCTTCTAACTCCTTTTTACACACTTGGTATTTTTCTACCATAGTTTGGGGTTGGTCCTTGGTTATGCTTGATTAATGACTCGGGCTACTCATTTCAGAATCTTTTTCACTTAACTTTAATTTTAACTCTTTAATCAGTTTTTCAAAATTAAGTTCATCTTCTAAAATTTTGTTCCTCAGGTTTTCATTCACCTGCTTAATGTTTGCAAAAGCAATGATGCATTTGTCAGAACATAGATCTTTAAGGATCTAAGGTGATACCTTTGTAGCAGCCATGAGAGCACAATCACACTCATCTTCACACACATCATTATTCCATGGGTCAGCATGAGAGTTTTTTTCCTCATCAGCAGCATTTCCCTTTTCTTCACTTGAAACCACTGTTTCATCACGAACTTGAACTTCATCAGCTTTTGACACTATCACCACAGATTCAACACCTTCAGCAATTGTCTCTAAGGCCATTAAACAAAATTCTTGTTCAACATCATTTTTGGCCATTAAAGCAAAGTTCTCATTAGTCAAATCCTCAGGCAAGCTACTCCAGTCAACATAACTTTGTGTGAAAAAGCTCTGTTGACCAACCTCTGCTGGACTAGCAGTGGTTTGAGCAGGTTGTGTGACAATGGGTGCTTGTTGTACATGCACTTGAGGATGTGATGGTGCCTGAACATATTTAATTTGTGGAGCAATGGATTGAACATAGTGAACTGGAACAGTAGTAGCAGGATGTGCAAAGTGGGCAGTTTTTTGAACATGTTGAGCATTGGCATATTGGAAATAATGAACAGTGTTTTGTGTGTGCTGAGGTCTAGGGCCAGGATGAGTCACTATTGGTCTAGAATTTTGAGACCTGCATTCTCTGGCAAAGTTTCCTAACCTATTACACTTATAACACTTGACTTTTGATTTATCCAACCCAACCTTCAACCCCCCCTGCAATCCTGGGAATTTCCTACCAGTTCTCTTATAGAATTTACTAACCCTAACACTCAATAGGGCCAGTTGTTGCAAAATATCCATTTCTTCAAGATCAGAAGGTTTAAAGTGTTTCAAATCATTCAACTCAAAGGATAGATTGTTAGAGGTTTGGCATTCCCCACTAGCAGTGAAAGCATAGTTTGGTGCATATGTTTCAGATCCAAAGTTCCCACCAGATGTAATATCTATATAGTGATCATAACTTTGGTCTTTACTGCTGCCAGAACCCTCTTCTTGGCCAACAAGAGTTGTATTACCCAATGAGTAATCATCAGTCATTTTGCTAGATTCTTGCAACTTCTTTTTCTGGTTTAACTCTCCCTCATAATGAGGAGTATCCCATGAAGTTGTGTCAACGACATATCTTTAAACCCAACATACTTTCTCGTTACATAAGCTACAGTCTCCCACTTATCTGGTAACGATCTAAGGAAACGACTATTGACAGTCGAATTAGGTAGAACCACGTTAACCAGTCTAAGTTCACTGATGAGACAGCTGTAACGTTCAAACTGTTGTGTTAGAGACTCTCCTTTCAAGTGACAAAACGTTTCATACTGTTGATTTAGAACTTCTCTATTACTTTCTATCACTTCCTCAGTCCCACCGAATTGCTCTTTAAGTGCATCCCATAACTCCTTTGCACTATTGCAATGGTGTAGACCATCATAAATCTCATTGGGTAAGGCCGAAGCAACTATGCTAAATGCCTTAGCATCCAATTCAATTTTCTGGAAATCCTGCTCCGAAAAGTTTTCAGGATTTTTTGGCACTTGTTTAGTTGGATCCTATGTGCTTGGAACCATCGGAACGTGAGGTCCATAAGCAACAGATCTCCAGCAACCGGTGTTTTGCTTGGCAAGGATATGACCCATCCGTCATTGCCAAATGAAATATTCATTTCTTTTGAGAATCGGCGGTTTGAATAAGGATCCAAAGTTGTCATCCTATGTGTTTTGAGACATTTTCAGTTGATTTTACACAGATTTCTGTTTTAAAAACTTTGAATGTAATAAAACTCTGTTTATCAAGCAAAAACAACCAAACTAAATAGCAGAGAGCTGATTTGTTTAAATCAAATCGATTGTTAGATCGTATTTGATGAATCAAGCTCTGATACAATTGTTAGGATCTGAGTTTGAATTACTTGTAGTTTTTGTTTCAAAATGAAATATGATTGAAGTTTTTAAAAGAGATTTGCAGCGGAAATAGATGAAAAACCTTTACTACAAGCAATGGTCGTTGGTTTTCATCATCATCATGCTTTCAAGTTGGTAAACTTGCATGTGATTCACAAACTCCCCCTCAGCCTTTGCAATTGAAGTTTGGTAGTAAGAAAATCCAGAGAAGATGAAATGCGAAAGTTGATCTTTTGATAGACAAAGTTAAACTATTACACAAGTTACCTATTTATACTAAACTATATAACCACTGAGCATCTTTGATGACGTCAGGGTTGATAGTGACAGGAAACTAAATGTAACTAACTACAAACACTGCTAATACTAACTATCAGTGCTTAGCACTGTTACATTGATAAACTATCTAATGACTAAGCTCTGATCTCTATCCTCTGATCCTTGTAGCTCTGGCAGACCTTTGCACCTTTGTGAAGACAGATGATAGAGGAGCAGTCTTTAGGGAAAGCAGTGTTTGTACAACAGAGGTTGTAACCTCTGATAGTGTAACCAAAGCTCGGATAGTGTTTTTGGCTTTGTATCATCTGTTCCTTTCATAGGGTTCAATCCCAACACTCACAGGCAACTTTATGTTGACGTACCATTTTCACATGTGTTTCAGGAGCTAATATCTGAGTTTGATCATGCTACACTTAGGCGGACTTGGGCTTTAGTGACTTAAAACCAAGCAAGACAAATAAATTTATGTTATGTTTCCGTTAAATTCCAGACAATGTAAACAATTCGAATCAATACAAAACTTTAACTACCATGGTTGTTGAAACAATACTTCTGTTACGACACTCCCCGACGTTTCCGCCGAGGTTTGTTGTTTTACGCGGTCGGGGGGTGACAGAAAGATTGGTATCAGAGCCAATGGTTATAGGGAATTAGGTTATTAGTAATGCTTTGACTTAGACTATAACTTTTCTAGGACCCTAACACAAGTTATCTTGTGTTAACAAGTTAAAACACTACCATCACCTATCCTTAGGTGAGTACCAAAAACAAAACAAACTGGAAGGCATAAAGTCAAAAATAAATCATCGATCTCTTTTAGCCTTCAAAGTTTTCAAAATCTTGTCAAAGTTTGGGTCTTATTAATGTGAACACGTGCAATCTGGAAGGGTGGGTGCCTATACCCTGAGTTTTATGTCTAAGGCTAGAGTGTTCGTACAAATCCGCATTATCGGACCAGTCACTCTTACCTGGGAACTCTTGGGGTGAGTGTCCACTTATAGGCTCAAGCATGTCTTCGCGATAAATTATAAAGACTCATTTACTTTGATTAGTCAATGTGTGTCGTTTGTTTGTTTATGGGTAAACGAACGAATGACCACAATCTTACATTTGTCGATATTCATCCATCTCATTTGGATTATTCAACCTTCATGTCACTCGTTTTCTCTCATGTTTTCTCTCTTATAGAATGCCTCCTCGACGAAACGTAAATACGGACGCCGACATGGCGGCTCTAATCGCTCAGCAGTTTGCTACTGTGCTACCAAATCTCATTACTCAAATTAACCAAGCCAACAACAACAATTTATGCAGCTGCTTCGTGCAACTTTACACAGTTTAATTCGGCTAAACCACTCAAGTTTAGTGGTTCTGAAGGAGCAACTGGGCTCCTCCAGTGGTTTGAGAGTCTTGAGAGCACTTTTCGCCATGTTCAGTGTCCTGATAATCGTAAAGTTGAGTTTGCTTCAAGTGTGTTTCAAAAGAGGGCGCTCACGTGGTGGAACAGAGATGAGAGATCGAGGTGCAGATGTCAATATGGGTCAGACATGGGAGGAACTTAGGGCTTTAATGATGAAAGAGTTTTGCCCTCGTCACGAGTAGAGGGCACTAGAAAATGAGTTCCATGACCTAAAGCAAGACAGTGGTGAGCACCGTGCTTACACCGATCGGTATGACGAGTTAAGTCTGCTATGTCCAACGATGGTCACCCCTTTGGATAAGGCGATTGAGAAATACATCGATGGTTTACAAGATCCTGTTCAGGATATCGTCACTGGTAGCAACCCTATTACCGTTCGACAAGCCATTGAGCTCGCTGCTACCTTCACTGAATCTCAAGTCAAGAAAGGTAAGCTTCATAGAAAGGATGATAAGAAACAGTCCAACAAGAATGAGAAACAAAAGGGGAAAAAGGCTGAGTCTTCTAAAAAGTCGAGAAAGCGTAAGGCTTCCAAGAACTTTGCTGTTGTTACACAGCCCAACCAAGCTGTTCCTAATCAACCTGCACAACCACCAGCTAAAAAGTAGTATGTTGGTAGTGCACCTTTGTGCAACAAGTGTAACAGCCACCATCAACCACATGTACAATGCTGCATTTGCACCAACTGTGGGAAATATGGTCATCTTGCCAACACTTGCCATTTTGCTCTTACCCAAAATCAGGCAGCACAAAACCATGTTCAGCAACCAGCCAATCCAGCACGACCGCACTTACCCACCTGGTTCTTGCTATAACTTTGGTGATCCCACCCACTACCAAAACAATTGCCCGAGGTCGGCAAATGTAAATCAGGCTCGTGGACGAGCTTTCAACATTAACGCAAATGAGGCGCGTGCAGACAACGAAGTGGTGAATGGTACGTTCTTTGTTAACAACAGTCCTGCTTCTATTCTTTTTGATTCGGGTGCTGGTAGAAGTGTTGTGTCTCTTGCTTATGAAACTTTGCTTTCAATGCCTAGAACAAAACTAGGAAAGCCCTTGTCAGTCAAAATAGCTAGTGGTGAACCCCTTGTTCTCGATTCTATCATTTGTAGTTGTCAGTTAAACCTTAACGACCATCTTTTTCCCATTGACCTCACGCCAATGCAACTCGGAAGCTTTGACATCATAGTTGGAATGGATTGGTTGACCAAGCACCATGCTAAAGTGGTTTGTTTTGACAAGATTGTTCGTATACCCCTTTCGTCTGGTGAAACCTTAGAAGTTCGTGGAGAAAAGCCCGTTAGTAGCCTTAAACTCATGACTTGTAACCAAGCCCATAAATACCTACAAAAGAATTATATAGGCTTCTTGGCACATATAGTAGAGGAAAAAGGCAAAGGAAAGGACAAAACTATTAAGGACATCCCCGTTGTTTGGAATTATCCTGGGGTGTTTCCCGACGAACTACCTGGTTTACCCCCAGCACGACAAGTCGAGTTTCGTATAGACCCTGTACCTGGTGCCAACCCTATCCAAATCCCCATACCGTCTTGCACCATCTAAGATGCAAGAGCTATCTAAGTAGCTTCAGGAGTTGTCTGACAAAGGATTCATCCGTCCAAGCTTTTCACCTTGGGGCGCACAAGTCCTATTTGTGAAAAAGAAGGGTGGATCTTTCCGTATGTGTATCGATTACGGTGAGCTCAACAAACTCACGATCAGAAATCGATATCCCCTACCTCGCATTGATGATCTCTTTGATCAATTACAGGGTGCTACTTGCTTTTCAAAAATTGATCTACGTTCTGGGTATCATCAGCTTCGTGTTCTCGAGGAAGATATTCCCAAAACTGCTTTCCGCACAAGATATGGTCATTATGAGTTTACGAGACTGAGTTATGGCATCGTAGACTTGGATACACAAATCTTAAAACTATCACCACACTCTCAAAACAAAGTATTGTAAGAGGTTTGCCTCACAAGCAATTTTCCTGTGAAGAACATTGTGTTTCCTGCTTAATAGGAAAACAACCTAAAAGTTCCTTCAAATCAATTGAAGAGTCCAAACAAGCCAGTGTTTACAATTGCTTCACATGGACTTGTTTGGCCCAGTGCAAATCATGAGCTTAAAACACAAAAGGTATTGCCTAGTAATAGTTGATGATTTCTCTAGGTTTACATGGACCTTCTTTCTCCACTCTAAGGATGAAACTGCAGTCATTTTGCAAAACTTTGTTAAACAAGTAGAAAAGCAATTTGATCTTCCAGTAAAAATCTTTAGGAGTGACAATGGAACAGAGTTTAAAAATAGGGTGTTGGATGTTTTTTGTGAGTCAAAAGGAATTGTTAGACAATATAGCATTCCAAGAACTCCAGAACAAAATGGGGTGGTTGAAAAGAAAAATAAAACTTTAATTGAATCAGCAAGAACTATGCTAGCAGACTTTGGTTTACCCTTGTCTTTCTAGGCAGAGGCTGTAAACACTGCTTGCTATTTTCAAAACAGAGTTTTGATTAACCCTAGGTATCAAAAGACTGCCTATGAGATTTTGTATAAAATCAAACCTTTGATTTCCTATTTTAAAGTTTTTGGCTGTCCATGCTTCATTTTTAACTTAAAAGATTCTATATCTAAGTTTGCAGCCAAAATTGATTGTGGTTATTTTCTGGGATACTTAACCACTGCTAAAGCCTACAGAGTTTTTAACTCTAGGACAAAGTGTGTTGAAGAAACTTTGAATGTGAAGTTCAATGAACTTTCATCACTGAAAATCCCAGCAAATTCTGAAGAGCTTTTTGATTTAGATAAATTCACATTTGCTGATGTTTTTATCAAGCTAGAAAATGCAGGTACACCACAACCATCAAGAGAAGATCAAGAATATGACTGTGTGCTTCCACAAACAAAAGTCAATTCTTCCAACAGAGGATCAGGTGCCACAAGCTCTTGTGTAAACTCTACCACTTCTGGGTCAATAGTGGTTGATCCTTAAACCTCTGCCAGTTCACAAAATCAAACATCGGTTAATAAAAGTCATACATTTGGGCACCAAAATCATCAGAATGTTACCTCTTTACAGCCAATACCACCACCTCCTTTTACATCAGAGGCTGATACTTCAAACTCACCAGCAGAGGTTAGCTCAGATGATACGCATTTGTAGCCATCACCTCAAAATGCTATTGCTCAAAATGCTATTGTTCCATACCAAGGAGACTTGATTTATCTCAAAAGCCATCCATCAGATCAAGTTATTGGCAACATCAAATCTGGGGTGCTCACAAAGAGTCAATCCCAAAATAATTGTCTTTTTGCTGGCTTTCTATCACTCACACAGCCAGTCAAGTACCAAGAGGCACTGAAAGACAACAGCTGGGTAGAAGCCAAGCAAGAATAAATCCTTCAGTTCAAGAGACAACAAGTTTGGGAGCTTGTGCCAATGCCAAAAGATGTAACTCTAATTGGCATAAAGTGGGTCTTCAAGAACAAAACTGATGAAAGGGATATTGTTATCAAAAACAAAGCAAGGCTCGTGGTTCAAGGCTACTGACAGGAAGAAGGTATAGACTATGATGAGACTTTTGCTCTAGCAAGGTTGGAAGCTATTCGCCTGTTCTTAGCTTTTGCTTCTAACCACAACATAAGTGTGTATCAAATGGATATAAAGAGTGCATTTTTGTATGGAAAAATCAAAGAAGAGGTGTATGTCTATCAACCTCCAGGTTTTGAAGATGCATTCCATCCTGATCATGTCTACAAGCTCAACAAAGCATTTGTATGGCTTGAAGCAAGCACCAAGAGTCTGGTACGAAACTCTATCCACTTTTCTCTTATCCATAGGTTTACTAGAGGTAAAATAGATAAAACCCTATTCTTAAAATGGAAAGGAAAAGATTTGACGCTTGTCCAAATTTATGTGGATGACATCATTTTTGGATCCACAAGCACTGCTATGTGTGAAGAGTTTCGAAAACTCATGGCAGCAGAGTTTGAGATGAGTGCAATGGGTGAGCTCCAATGTTTTCTTGGTCTCCAAGTTAAACAATTGCAAAATGGTACATTTATCCATCAAAACAAGTATGTGAAAGAACTGCTTAAAAAGTTTGATATGGATGATTGTAAACCATGTAGCACACCCATGGCAACCACCAAGCTAGTCACCATTGATGGTAAAGATGACCTTGTTGATCAAACTCTTTATAGAAGCATGATTCGGTCTTTATTGTACCTAACTGCATCAAGGCCAGACATCATGTTTGCAACATGTGTTTGTGCCAGATCACAGGCATTACCTAGAAAGTCTGATCTTATTGCTGTAAAAAGGATATTCAGATACATAAAAGGTGCTCCCACACTTGGTATCTGGTATCCAGTATCTAGCTAATGGGAATATTGAGCTTTCAGGTTTTTCAGATAGTGACTTTGCTAGGTGCAAAATTACAAGGAAGTCCACATCAGGAGGATGTCAATTCCTAGGTGATTGTCTAGTGTCTTGGAAAAGCAAAAAGCAGGTTGCAGTTTCAACATCCACTGCTGATGCAGAGTATATTGCTACTGCTAGCTGCACTGCTAAACTCTTGTGGCTTCAAAACCAGTTGCTGGATTTTGGTGTAACTGCACTAAAGACTCCACTCAGATTGGACAGTCAAGCTGCTGAAAACATCATTAAAAATCCAGTTTCTCACTCAACTACAAAGCACATTGACATCAGACATAACTTTGTGAGAGATTGCTATGAAAAAGGTTTGATTTCTTTGCATCATGTCATACTTCAGATCAGTTGGCAGATGTTTTAACCAAGGCATTGGATCCATCTACCTTTGAAAACTTGATCTCAAGAATTGGAATGCTAAACATGGATTAAAAACAAGTTTTCTTGTAAATCCATACGTACATAGCATCAAAATGTTTTTAGAAAATAAAAAAAACTCATCCTTAAAAATAGTAAAAATTGAATTTTTTAATAACTCTTTAAAAGTCTGCTCATGACATCTGTTTGCTCAAAACCTCTGATAGGCTTCAAATGACGCAAATACTCGCTATCATCCAATGATTCGAATTTTGCAAAAGTCGAAATTCAAGCTCATGTTGGAAGTCAAAGCCCCAATATACATTGTTTCTCTTCGTGACTTCTGGAATAATGCTAAGGTTCACTCAACTGCTGCTGGTGTTTCTTATACAATAACATCAAGAGTAGGGGGAGTGTTGATTCAAATTAGCCCCCAATCGATCTCTCAAGTTTTCAAGTTAAATGACATAGAACATCCTGTGTCATTTCCCCTCAATGAGATCCAAGCAGAGTTTCTAGAAAGAGGTTATGAAGGCCAGATGAAAGGTATGACCATCTTTAAACCTAACTTTCCTGCTGAGATGAGATTTTTCTTTCACACAATTCTAACTTGTCTCTCAGCAAAAACCACTACTTTCGATGAAATTCCATTGAACATGCAATATCTGGGGTATGCAATTTTAACTAACACAAATTTTAACTACTCCCGGATCCTGTTCAATGATCTTGTGCATAATTTTCGAAACATTACAAAAGGAAAAGCTTTTTTGATTCACCAATGGTTTCTGAGTGTTTACTTACAAGATCAAATCAAAGGTCCTGAAAGTAAAAAAAAGGCGCTGTGACAAATCCAGGCCGCCTCAATCATGAAACCTTCACCAAAATAACAAACCAAGATAAAGTTACAAAAACACAAGTAGAGGAGGTTGAGCAAGTTTTACCTGAACAAAATGTTCAAACTCAACCTCTTGTTACTTAGCCCACTGCTCTTGGTGATCAGGGCACGATAACCGCTGCTCTGAAACCCACACCAAAAATCCTCAAAAATAAAACCGAAACACTTTCCAAAAAGCCCACCAAACGCAAAAAGGGTCCTCTGGAAGTTGAGATGCCAGAGGTTAACCCAGTGACAACACCAAAGTTACAAACAATTGCTTCTACTTCTTCACAACAGATGGTTCAAAGATCTCCAACTGGCTTTGAAACTCCTCATTCTTCCTCACAAAAGGAAAAGGTTGTAGACACAGGGTCACCAAATTATGAAGCTCTAGATCCACTTGGTTCTATCTTCCACAGCCCCTTTCCTAGGGCACTGTCGCTTTCTACACAGCCACCTTCACCAATGACTACACTTCCACCTACTATGTTACCTTTGCTGAATACAATTGAATTAGACCAGACAAAAACCAGCACTTCTCAACAACCTATTACTGAGAATATACTTCATCAAGAGGCTGGGAATGACTCTTTATTCATTGCTAGCCCATCAGCACTTGAAGAGGCTACATCCCATGGGTTACATGTAACCCTTGGTGATAGTTCAACTCAAGCAGCCACTACAATTGCTGAACTCCCAAGTTCTCAGTTGGAGAGTGGTTTCATTAATAAGACTTGGTTGAAGGCAACCACTGTTGAGGCAACAACTGTTACCTCTATTGTGGGAAGTCCCTAGTTCCAAGACAAAGGGGCATCTACGGTTGAAGCTGGTCCTAAAACCACTGCTAATGATACCATAGATACAACTACCATGTCTGGTAGGAGTTCAGATGATCCCATTAAATTAGGTGATGATCTAAAATATCAGGATTTGACGGAGAGAGTTACTAAGATAGAACATTCTATGGATGAGATCAAAAGTTTACTGAAGCAGATGATAGCTACAAAAAGTCAACCCTCTATTCTATCCACTGTTGATATCAAGGAAGCTCTTAACCCTCTATTTCAACATCAACAACATTATTTGGATCTACAACACAAGCAACAGATGAAGGATGTTAGAAACATGTTTGATTCAAGGTATCAAGACACTGCAGCAGACATTAAAGCCATCAAAGCTCATCTACTCACAACCACTGGCCATGCACCTCCAACGGTTATCTTTGTTACAACATATGAAGCCAAAAAGGGGGAGAAACCTTTGGGAAACAAAAAGATGAAAATAGATGATGATAAGGCCAGACCTACTTTAAATATTCCAAGGCCTGATGGTTCAAAGAAGACAGTGATTGAGGAGAGCAGAGTGTTGTTGAGAAAAAAGATTAAACAACAAAAAGAAAAATGAGAGGTTGGTACTTCATCAAAGAAGATACCTGCTAGAAAAGCTAGGCAAACAACAACCACACCTCCCAAAACTAAGCCTGAAACCAATCCAACCATCAAAACCTCTGCCTCTCAAAAACCTATCACTTCTTCAAAACCACAACCCACATCCACATAAGCAGATGTTACAGCATCTGTTGTATCAACATCTATTGATACAGCAGAGGTTGAGACAGATGCAACTCTATCCACTGCCATGATCACTTTTCCCACATCAACGCATCCATTATCCACACCACCTAAGATCCCACAACCACCATCACCCACTTTAAGGTTTAAAAGGAGAAAGATCACAAAAGTGATAAATGATGATGAGATTCCTGCACCTCTTCCACTATCATCACAACCAATGACCTCCACATCAGAGCTTATAACATCTTCAACTCTTGAAGTTACTCCTACAGCAAAGCTATATCCTCTTAATTTATTAGCAGTCAGAGAAGAGATCCTAAGTTTCTTTTCAGAGGATGACCCTGACAAAAGAACAATCGTATCTCTTGATGGCTATCCAAGACCTGCAAATGTTGATGATTATCTGGAATTGAAACGGATGCAAGCAGAGGATATTGCCAAAAGAGAATAAGCTGGTAAAAGTGATAGAGAGATACAGATTGCCATGTCCTTTCACCTAAGTAAAGCCATCATCTTACAAGATTTTGTCAAGAACCTGAGCAATCAATTGTTAGAAAGGGAGGATAAGCTGCTCAAGAGTGAACTCATTGAGTATATCATGGAGAAGAAGATGTATAAGGCAACAAGGGCACAGTTCAGGGATTGGAGCATAGATGAGCTAAGAGAAGAAATCAACAGAATGCAAGAAATGTTGAAAGACCCTCTCAAAAAGCCAACTCCTCCCAACTGGGATCTATACAAGAAAGATGTGACTGAAAGAGCCTTGAAGTTGAAGAGAATGAAGAATGAACTAATTCAGAACAATTATGGGTTAAAGAATCAAGTGATGAGATGGGGTGAGGTCAGGGTGATAGACACTTACAAAAAGTTGGAAGAAAGAAGGAAAAAGGATCCATCCATGCCTCCTAAACCTGATTATTCAAAAGAAGATGTTATTCTCACAGCCCAACTCTCCAAAAAGTTCAGCACAACATCTGCCCATTCCACACTTGCCCTGTTACCCAGAAAAAGGCAAGGGGAGATGCCTCTAAAGACTGACAAAGAATTTGAGGATACATTTATGAAAGAAGGTATACAGAACATCACTGATTATCCAATAGATGATTCAAGTGCCAAGCTGGCTAAAGATTTATCAAAAATAGCTCCTTCTCAATCCTCAGCAATAAAAGCTCCTTCAAGAAAACCTTCAGACCCAAAAATTCTAAAGTGGAAGGTCGACAAAGACACCCATGAATTAACATTGCTCAAGTCTGATGGTAATGCCACTAAACTACCTACGGAAGCTGCTTATGGGCTTACAGTAGAAGACTTCAAAGAATTATTATGTTTAGAGCTACAGAAGGATGCTGATGACACAAAATCTCTTAACTTTGAACTTCAATTCAAAGGTCAAATAAGAGAATTCTTCCTGATGAATAAAGACCAAGAATAAAGTTTTTTTGGCATCATCTGTTCCAGGGGGAGATTGTTGGGATTGAACCCTATGAAAGGAAAAGATGATACAAAGCCGAATAACACTATCTGAGCTTTGGTTACACTATCAGAGGTTACAACCTCTGTTGTACAAACATTGCCTTCCCTAAAGACTGCTCCTCTATCATCTGTCTTCACAAAGGTGCAAAGGTCTGCCAGAGCTACAAGGATCAGAGGATAGAGATCAGAGCTTAGTCATTAGATAGTTTATCAATGTAACAGTTCTAAGCACCGATAGTTAGTATTTGCAGTGTTTGTAGTTAGTTACATTTAGTTTCCTGTCACTATCAACCCTGACGTCATCAAAGATGCTCAGTAGTTAGATAGTTTAGTATAAATAGGTAACTTGTGTAACAGTTTAACTTTGTCTATCAAAAGATCAACTTTCGCATTTCATCTTCTCTGCATTTTCTTACTACCAAACTTCAATTGCAAAGGCTGAGGGGGAGTTTGTGAATCACATGCAAGTTTACCAACTTGAAAGCATGATGATGATGAAAACAAACGACCTTGCTTGTAGTAAAAGTTTTCATCTATTTCCACTACAAATCTATTTTAAAAACTTCAATCATTTTCCATTTTGAAATAAAAACTACAAGTAATTCAAACTCAGATCCTAACAGTGAGATACATAGGTTTTGTTGATGAGGATTCATGACTTGGAGTTAAGTAATAGTTTAACGAAAAGTAGTCATGAACCTTATAAAAAGTTTTCTTTTATAAAATCATATGAAAATTAATATGAAAATCAATATGAAAATCAAATGATATAAAAGAAGGATGTATGGTTAAATAATTAACCGAATGAAAATGAATTGTATAAAATAGGCCATTAGTAAAGCAATGTTTTTTTTAAATATATGTTATATGTACCAAATATGTCATGTCTTTTGTCTTTGTCGAAGTGGTTTAAATAACGTAGCGATATGTAATATCATAAAAGCACTTATATATAGGAAGTACCAGCGGCGTATCCACCGTGCTTTTATCATATTACACACGTCTCGTTATTTAAATAACCCACAATAAACTAACCAACGAAAAATGTCTAATTTAAAACAAATGTCAAATGCCATGTGTAAACAATGTAATATGTCACAGTGTTAGGTATAGACGATGTCGTGTATGACAAATGTCTTGTATGGCAAGTAAAGAAAAAGTCTTTACTCAAACCATATGTAATATGTCGTGTATAACCAAATGACTTGTATAACCAAATGTCATGTACAAAACAATGTCTTGAATAAACCAAAGTTTAAATCAAAAGTCATGTCTTGCAAAACCAATGCTTTATTTGATATGAACATTTATGTAGTAATGTTTATCACATACATTCAAGCCTTGAGACTGTCGGATAAACCCTTAACAAGTCAAAGTTTTATCAAAAATGTTATCGGATTCTGTCATTCCCTACTTCCAAACAAACCTAGGAAGCGGAGAACGGGATTTGTCAAGTCCTATGGTACAATTACATACTACCGAGCGGCATGATCAATGTTGATGAATGTATTCTTGTCCCGTTAAACATACCATATGTCATAACCAATGTAAGCATGTCATGTAAAAACCATGTACTAAGTATGCTAAGTAAACATGCGTAGTAGAAATGTCCATGAAATCAATGTGCTAGCATGCTCAGTCAACATACATAGCAAAATGTAATGTAAAATCAGTGTGCTCATATGCTAAGTCAACATATGCCGCAAAAGTAAGTCATAAATCAATGTGCTAGCATGCTCAAGTCAACATACATAGAAAAACTTAATTGAAATCATGTACTATATTTGTACTAGATGAACATAGCAAGTACATGTCATAAAAGCATGAAAACATGAAAATAACAATAGGCAGATGTGTTTCACCCCAATATATTTGAAAACATAAAAGAAGGGACTATGTAATTAGTTGAGATTGCAAGTATCCTTGATCTAGTGAACTAACAAAGCTCGGAAGTCAAGGAATCAAGTGGCACCTAGTATGGAATCACTATGTTAATAAATCGGAACCTAAATCGGGAGATCGGATAAAATGAGGTCTTGTAAACCAAATGAGTGTTGGAACTCATATGATATGGTTTAACAAAGCCTACATTCTGATTTAAAAGTAATCCTAAGTGCTTATGACCCGTTACGACTCGTTAAGGTAGTTTAAGCTACTTTAACGTGTCGTTTGCGCAAAAGCGCGTTCGATGGTCTAACTAGTCCTACGGTAAGTCTTATATGCCTAAACATTTTTAATAATGTTGCACAATCAGTTTAAGTGTCAAAAATTAGGTTACATATGCTTAGATTGAATTCATGCGCAAAAAGGGCATTTTGGTCATTTTCCTAAGGCATATAACTACCTATCATACAACTAACTAAACGAAGTAACCATAAGGTGTAACCCCTGGAGGTTATTCCCTATACAACTATGGTCACAATACATGTTTGGTCGGATCCTAATGATCGACCAAACGGATCGGGTTCGAAAGTCTAAGCGGTTGTTAAGACCGCTTGACTTACGACCCTAAATAAGCACTAAACTAGAAGTGACAAGTTAGAAATGCCAAACATGTCTAACCTAAGTTTTAAAATGTTTTGATATCAAAACAAAGTGTTTTGATACCCGAAAATAATTCCGTCGGATAATGCGCATTTACCGCATTATTGACCGAAATTTTGACTCGTCACTACAGCTAGTCAACATGGTAATCAGTAGGTATAGTCGCAAGGGACTATAACCATCGTGGTTACGATCACGTTGTAAAGTTCAAATGAACTTTATCTTGACCAATTAATGGTCAAAGCCGAAAGTCAAACACTGTTTGACTTTTAGCTTGAAATAGCTAAACAAGCCAAGGAAGAACACTTACTTGTGTTCTAGGAAGAAGATGAACTCAGGTGGGAGGCCTCCAACAAGTGGTAGCAACTCCTCTTAGAGTGTATGATGAGAAAGAAAAGAAATGAGCAATGGATGAATGGAATGGAGCTTGCTATTTATAGGATTTCTTGGATTGTAGGATCATTACATGTGGATTATGTGTTCTCCAAGGAATGATCTCCACCACACAAGTGTTAGGGACTGATTTGAGGACTTGTTGAACACTTAACTTGGTCCCCAAAACAGAAAAAACAATCAAACAAAACAAGTTGCAAACAGCTGGATGCTGGCTGTAAAGTTTCTGCTGTGTGGGCTTGGCTTACGGACCATATGGGGTCCATGCTTACGGTCCGTATGCACCCCTGCAGGCACCAAGTTTCTCAAAATGGCAGAACAGGCCCCTGAACTTGATTTGTCGCGTTTAGGCACTCCTACACCCGTTAACCTCATTTTAAGGCTTCATAAGGATGAGAAAGCATAGGGAACTTGAAAAATGCTCGGAGATGTTTCGGATGACGTTTCGTTCGGTCGTACGATTGCGGTTTTCGGTTAATTACGACGAAAATCGTAACGAACGCGCAAATGACCGTATATGCGTAACGAATGGCATTTTTGCATTCCAATCACTAAAATATGATTACAAAAATTTTTGGATGTCCGTACATGTTCCGGATAGCGAAATACGCGATTTCGGATAGTTTCGCAGATTTTGCAAAATAACCCCTATAACTGAATAAACATGTTTTCGCCATACCGAACCCTTCAAAACTTATTTCGAAGTTACGTAAAGGATATTTAAGGTATGTTTAGCTTGTTTCATTGTTCCAGAGTGTACGTCGCGTTAAATGGGTGACGTTTGTGTAACAGTTGGCAATTAACTTTCTAGAAAATGTTTTAGAGTTTGAAATAAAATAAGAATTAAAACATGAAATTGTCAAACATAAATAAACAAATCTTTGGATCTAAACTCAACGTTTTATTGATAATTGTATTGTTCGGAGTTGTACAAGGATTTAAAATACACAAATTTCACAAATTGATGTCGAAAAGTTGAAAAAAATCATGTTTTGCAAACTCATTTTGAACGAACTTGACATCAAGTTCGCTCGAACTTGACTGAAAAATTCACAATTTTTCATCAAGTTCGCTTGAACTTGGTTGATTTTTAATATATTTTCACTGAAGTCCGCTCGAACTTAGCTATTTTTCATCAAATTTAATCAATTCGCCCGAACTTGATCAAAATTTGTTGAAATTCTTTACAAGTTTGCCCGAACTTGCTGTTTCTCTTGAATTTTCACATAAGTTCGCTCGAACTTGTTCTCAGGGTGACATTTTCATAAATCTCAATACAAGTTCGCCCGAACTTGTTAAGTAGCTAATTTTCACAAGCTGTGACAAGTTTGCCCGAATTTGTTAAGTAGCTGATTCAGAAAAACGTCTCGGACATTATACATCGTTGAGTTCGTATTGACGAGTCGAGTTTAAAGCTCTAATCTGCTAAAAACAGTTTTCGGAAAAATTTTAACGTTTTTAGCCACCCGATACGTTAAAATTGTCGATTAAAAAGTCAAATTTTGCATAAAACTTTTGAAAACTGAAATTTTCGTCGAAAATGAGAAAAATTAATTTTGAAAAAATGAATGATTGAGAAGAGTTGTCTTCTGATTTGAATTATAATCAATATTTGATCATTTGGAAAAAAGATTTGAAATGTTTAAATGCAAAAGGAATGAATCGATGGTTGAGCTAATAACATGTTTTAATGTCATGCATAGCTATTTAGACTGTTCTGACGGATGTTATATAAGTCTTGAAGATAAGTTTTCGAAATTAGAAAATGCATTACCATCAGAATGGAATGATTACGTGAATGAATTTTTTGATATGTCGATTTACCATCGATCATCTTTACACATTTATTAGCGACATTTGGGATCACGTTCCTATAATTGAGGATATGAAAGTGTTAAAACTAAAGAAGGATAATAATTCTGAAGTTTGTCAATCTTCTGGAGGTTTAGTGAGTGATCAAGGAAAGCTGGAAACGCAAAGTTCAAATGATTAGATGAAGGGCGGAAGGAGTATAATGGTGAAGAAATGTGAAGCCAAAGATTCATGCACATCAACAAATGAAGCTTCAAGTTCTGAATCTGTGTGCTCAAAGTGTGAAAAATCCAGATCTGATATTGTCAAACATTTGAAAAATCTGGAGAGTTTGACATTAGAAAATAAAAAGTTAAAAGAAAATGAAAAGATTTTTGAAAATAGAATAAAAATTTTAGAAAATGAAAAATCTGTTTTAAATAAAAATGATTTTGAAAAACAAATAATAATAAACTCGCATCTTGAAAAAATCAGGAAACTTGAACAAGATGTTGAGAATGCTAAAAATAAAGCTGTTGATTTAGAAAAGAAGTTGAAAGGTTTTGTGACCTCGTCGTTAATTCTAGATCACATATGTCCAAAACCGATCAATAAAAATAAAAAAGAAATTCAAATAAGTGATAAAGTCACAAATTATGACAATGTCATAATTGAGAATTGTGATGATTATCGATGATGAAAAGGATAAAACTGAACTTTTTTTGAAACTAAAAGAAAAATTTCAAGAAACTGTTCTACAATCTACCGAAAAAGGTGAATGCTCAACGCAAAACCCTTCTAAGCAGAATGGACAACAAAAACAAAAGGAAAAACAAAATTCTAAAAAGTTTCAAAACAAAAATAAAAGTTCATCGGTATGATTATCCAATTATTATAAAAATTCAAAACAATTTGAAAATCAAAACTTACAAAAATTTGAAAATAAGTGGTGCAGGTCAGACCGTAGTGCTTCAAAGTCAAATCATGTTTATAGAAGAAACAGGAAAGTTGGATATCACACTTCAAGTTAGTGTTATGATTTGAGTGTATGGTATGATAAAAAGGATAGATATGATAACAGGTTGTGTCACAACTGTGGAGTAAATGGACACATTGCTAGAAAATGTTTAGAAATTAAACCTAAACCTATTCATATTGATAAGAAAAATTCTGAAGATTTGAAAATACCAACTCAAGTTTTGAAACAAGGTACAAAAACTACAAACAAGGTGAAACCAGTTATTACTAAGTTTTCAAATTTTGAAACTAGTGAATCCTCGAATAGTAATGAACAAATAGTTTCTACATTGTATTTCAAGAAAGCTTTAACGAAAAATCAAACATGGTTGGTAAAAGGAAAGGAAGTGACACAATCAGTGAAAATTGAAAGATTAGAGGACTTTCCAAAACTTGAGAAAGTTCTAAATAAAACCTGATTGTGAAAAGAAAGTCAAAGTTAAGGTTGAAGAAATAACACCTAAGACTGCAAAGGCTTGGGTGTCACTATTCAACTAATTGTTTGAATTTTTGTGTAGGAGCTTCCTAGGAGAAAGTAAATTACTAAGAATGAAGTTCCGTAGCACACATTAAAGACGAAAGGCCGCGTTATCAATTTATACATAAAGGCCATTTTTACAAAATTTGAAACTCAAATAACGTTTACTTTACAATTTTTGAAAAATTTTGGAGAAATTTTTTTTAAAAACATTCCAATAACGTTTACTTGAAAATTTAACAATTTTTTGAAGAAAATTTGAAAACTATCACAGAACCCTCACTGTTGAACAGACAAAACTCAGGGATATAAATGTTTTATTAATATAAAAGGGTCAAGGTTTTTGTCATGATGAGGGGGAGGTATAAAGAAAATTTATGAAGCAGTAATGGATGGCGAATTGAAGTGATTCTCATTGGTTGGTAAATGTTTTCTATAAATCAAAAATTCCAAAAATATGTTTTTGAATTTTAGGGGGAGAAATAATTTTCAGAAAATCCCAAAACATATTAAAAGCAAAAAGTACAAAAACATGAAAAAGACAAAAAGAATTTGGTGTCACAAAGGAAATGATAGTACATCAGTGGACTATCACAATACGCTAAAGAATTATAAAGTGTAAAAAGTGATAAACAAGTCTTACTGTGGATATGTCGATAGACTTTACACATTCAGTAAATTGTTTCCAGGATATAAACTAAATTGTACAACTGCTTAAACTTGTGGATTAACATCTCTCGGATATATGGACTTAGCACTCCGAAATTTTGTTTGAGAGGTTGCCTGATTCTGAGATATGAGGTCTTTATAGATGATTGATATATGGGGTATTATACAAGTTCTTCTGATTTTGCAGAAGCAATAGGCTAGAACTTCTATAATGCTTTTGCTAAAAACCCCAAAACTGCATGCGAAATTGAAAGAATCGAAATATCTAATCATTTGCAGTGCTTAAAAGATTCCTTAATTGGATCACACCTTAAAAGTCATGCCTTCATCTATTTGTCGATACGGTGGTATTAACCTGAGCTCTCAAGGCTTCGCATAACCCAGATACAGATATCAATTACGTTATACTCACCTGTAAGATGAAATCTAGGGAATCTTGATACGGGAGCATATTCAGAGATGGGAACCATAGTTGAGTCAAGTTTCATAAATCTACCTAACATATCTTGGAACAATTGAGAAATGTGTCGAAGTTTAAGTGGACAAACTATCGACAATCTAGGTAAACATGTTTAAAACTTAAAGTCTCAAAAGGTCAATGGTACTAGTGATATGTCTCAAAAACTGATATGATCCTTTAACATAAACTCAACAAAAATATGTTTGTAAATATGTTTGTACATACTTAGTGTTTGATATTCATTTCATAAAAAAAAGATTATATTATCTTTTAATTTTGACCACTGATGATGAAAAGCTTATTTTCAAAGTCTAGAGTTGTTGAATAAAGTCTAAAATTTGAAATTGATCTGAAAAGTTTAAAAGTTCATTAAATTGAAACTTACATTTGAATAAATGTGTCAGTTTAGTGTCAAAACGTTTAATCAAGATCATTAAGTTGAACTTGATACATAAATCAGATATTCAAGGTCATTAATTTGGACTTGATTAACTGAGAGGGTTTAAAAACTGATAGAAGATTAAAATTTAAAACGTTTGTGTTTTAAAATTTCAAATTTTGAATCTAAAATATATTTGAATGTTTGAGGAACTTTGAAACAGGAAGTAAATTTTAAGGGGAGCTAGATAAAAATGAGGAAGATACCATAAAGCTCAAAGTAAGGGGGAGCATGGTGATTCAAGTTTTATCAAGACAAGCTCAAGAAACGAGAAAAGGATTGTAGAAGTCATAAAGATCATAGATGATAATGTTATTCAAGGAATAAAGATCAAGAAAAAACTAAAGACTTAGGAATTCAATTTAAGAATGATGACTACGACAACATCCAAGGGGGAGTCTGTTGATGCATATGTTTGTTGCCTACATCATCGTATAACGCCAAGTCTGTGTTTAAGAGCGAAACGTTAAGTTTATGTATGTAAATGAGCAAGTTCGCCCGAACTTGTGGTGTACATGGACAAGTTCGCCTGAACTTGACCATGGCACATTTGGAGAGAACTTGTATCACTATAAATAGGATAGTTGAGCTCTCATTTGTAAGATTCAGAGATTTTGTGTACTGGACGGCGAAGCTCTGTCCAAGTGTTTCCAGGATTTGTAATGTTTACACATTAATGAAATAGTGATTAATCAGTAAAGAACTTGTATCCAATGTCGCCTATGCAAACGGATTCCGCACGTTTACCTTAGGTTTGCCAAATCAGGTTTGCCATACATAGTTTACTTTCTTTACTTGCTTTATAGATTAAAACCAAAAAGATTTTCAGTGTGTTTTAGCATAAACTTTCATAAATTCAAAAAGATTTTGTTTCTGCATTAATTTCAACAAGCTAATGTTGGAGAACGGATCTTCAAAGCCTGGTAAGGTATTAAGTGGTGGAAATCTAATTGACAAAGGGCTGGGAGCTAATAGGTAAAATCTGATAAGTGAAAACGATTAAAAGTTCATTAATTTGAAACTTGAAATTGAGAAAAACCAATAGGGCAAACAGGGCAAACTGATGAAGAGCTGTTAAAGAAAAAGATTGCAGAGTCTGTGCGAGAAGGAAAGATTCCGAAGCCGATGACTAAAGAAGAGATTGCAAATGCTAATAAGTCCTGGTTTAAAGAGATGCCTAGAGAAAGGAAGTTTTGACGACCGTTAGCATTCTCTACCAGAGATGCAGACAAGTCATTAGGTGATATCCTAAGCTGGGGTTAGTTGAAAGAACTGAATGTCTACGCCATCAAATGTGAATTTGGCGTGCAATACTTTAAATACTTGGCAGACTTCAGTACATTACCATATTTGGATGTGGAGGAGTTAGTGCAAACAAGGAATGTGAGTTATCATATGAAGTTTATTGATCAGTTATTATGGAAGATGATAAAGTTTGAAGAGACACAAGGATTCAAGTACTGGAAACCGTTTATACCGAAGCATTGAATCAAAACGAACAAGCAAACAAACGGGTGAGAAAGACATAACGTTGATTATGCCACGTGCGATGAAGAACATGCCCCTAATGCCAATAGAACAAGATTTCTATCCGTTGTTCAAAAGGTGGCAAGTTGATCCTACGACGTGTGAAGCAGTAATAGTTTTGAGATTTGAAGAACACTTGGATATTACAAAAGAAAGATCAGCTGAAGTGTTTCAGAAAGAAGGTTTGTGGGGGCTATGGAGAACGATACGCATACTAGACCCGATGTGGCTAGTGAATTTTTCTAAGGAGGATATTCGATGTCTATTCTTTAACAAGATTTGCTACGAAAACCGTGAAGACCTCCAAGCGATGCAGTATTAAAGGATTATTAATGTTTGCTACTCTCACGGTGTAAATTAAGGAAGGATGTGGGAGTCTAGCTGGAGAGAGTTAGAACACAAAGAGTTTTTAAAGGAAGAAAGGCGTCTGGAACGTTTTCAAGAAAATACTAAGGAGGCAAGACTTAGACGTTTTCATTTCATGACTAAGTGCCACCTACAGATCAAGCGTTGATTCCTGCGCAAGAAAGAAGAAAGAGACCGTACAAGAACTTCTTTCGGCGCTATAGATGAAAGACAGAGTTTGAAGACTGATAAAGACGAAGACGATATACAAGGGGGAGTCTGTTAGTACAGTATGTCTATGTCTTAGTCTTGTATCGAGTCTGTTTAGATTGGGTTAGATTATGCTAGAAATGTGAAGTATTTATGTAAATACCCAGCAAGTTCGCCCGGAATCATGATGTTTGAACAAGTTCGGCCGAACTTGTTCAACAAGTTCGCCCGAACTTGTTCTATCCCAAGCGAACTTGCAAGTCTATAAATAGTAGCCTCTAGGATCTCATTTGTAACTTTGGCAGAATTGAGGCGAAGCTATGTCCGATCCGGAACTTGAATGTATTTGACTTAAGATCAATAGACAGGCAGTTTAATGAGTAATTCTTGTTATATGGTTAACATGTCACTTAGTTTCCGCCTATTTGAACATTAAATACCAATTTAGGTTCCTGTGCTATCAAGGATAATCAACGTTTGATCATTTGGAAAGAAAGATTTGAAATGTTTAAATGCAAAAAGGATAAATCGGTGTTTGAGCTAATAAAACATTTTAATGTCATGCATAGCTATTTAGACCATTCTAACGGATGTTATATCAGTCTTGAAGATAAGTTTTCGAAATTAGTAAATGCATTACCATCAGAATGGAATGATTTCGTGAATGAATCAAGAAAGAAATGTCGATTTACCATCAATCATCTATTCACATTTATTAGCGACATTTGGGATCACGTTCCTATAATTGAAAATATGAAAGTGTTAAAACTAAAGAAGGATAATAATTCTGAAGTTTGTCAATCTTCTGCAGGTTTAGTGAGTGATCAAGGAAAGCTGGAAACGCAAAAGACGACAAACCTTCTTTCTGAAACACTTCAGCTGATCTTTCTTTCGAAATATCCAAGTGTTATTCAAATCTCAAAACTATTACTGCTTCACACGTCATAGGATCAACTTGCTACCATTTGAACAACGGATAGAAATCTTGTTCTAATGGCATTAGGGGCATGTTCTTCATTGCACGTGGACGTTTCATAATCAACGTTATGTCTTTCTCACCTGTTTGCTTATTCGTTTTGATTCGACGCTTCGGTATAAACAGTTTCCAGTACTTGAATCCTTGTGTCGCTTCAAACTTTATCATCTTCCATAATAAGTGATCAATAAACTTCATATGATAACTCACATTCCATGTTTCTACTAACTCCTCCACATCCCAATACGGTAATGTACTGAAGTCTGCCAAGTATTTAAAGTATTGCACGCCAAATTCATGTTTGATGGCGTAGACATTCAGTTCTTTCAACCAACCCCAGATTAGGATATAATCTAATGACTTGTCTGCATCTCTGGTAAAGAATGCTAACGGTCATCGAAACTTCCTTTCTCTAGGCATTTCTTTAAACCAGGACTTTTTAGCTTCTGCAATCTCTTCTTTAGTCATCGGCTTCGGAATCTTTCCTTCTCGCACAGACTCTGCAATCTTTTCCTTTAACAGATCTTCATTCAACTGTTCGTACATCTCTTCAAAAGTAGGAAAATTGTCAGTATTCGAACCAACATACTTTTCTGCTTCATCCGTATCATCATCTGACCAATCTTCAATAATAACTCTATTATAATCATCAGCATCAGATCTTCATTTGTAGCATATTCATTTGGCTCAAACATATCAATATTCACCACTTGCTCTTCGAAATCAAAATCAAACGTTTCAGCATCAACGTTTAGCAGCTTTGCAAGATCTTCCTTCGAAAAGCTGTGAACGAATTCTCCTTCCTCTATGTTGTGCTCTAACATAAGTATCATCGGTTTCGTAGGCATATCAGCAACAGGCATTGCAACAATTGCATCTGTCATATCTTCATCAGTTTACCCTGTTTGCCCTGTTGGCAATTAGATTTCCCCAAGTTCAGCACCTTACCAGACTTCAAAGATCCGTTCTCCAACATAGGCTTGTTGTGTAACGCCCCAAATTTCCGTAACCTTATACTTTAGAAAATATGTGTCATTTCGGTAGTTTCTTATAATCACAATCAAAAAAACGGGTTAAAAACGGCTAACGACACATTTTACGCGTTTAAACGCAACCGACGAACGCACGTGACTAATATCGATTACCGACACCCTTTTTCCGTATTTTCGACCTTACATAAAAGCATTACGGAATTTTATGAAGTGCGGAGGCAGAAACGGGCTCCAGGAACGCAACTGGGCCGCTATCAGGCTTAGGGCCCAATCCACCACAAAAACCCTATATATAAACACTTTAACCCCCCTCCCCATTCACTAAAACCCTAGCCCCCTTCCACTCACCCCTGCCTCCTCTCTGCCCTCCGGCGTCGTTCACCTCTCGCACCCACCACCATACCCCCCAACTCCTCCCACCTTAAAGCCACAACACCAGTCCCTACCTCCACTCAACCGAACGACCGACTACCATTGTGGTGGCGGTGACATACGGAGATGACAGACGTCGCAGACACGCGGCGGCGGAGGAGCTCGAAGTAGTCGCACGGCGGTAGGCAGGAAGCGAGAGAGAGATAGCAAAGCAAGAGATAGGTGACGGGGAAGTGGTCCGGCGACGGCGAGAACCGGCGGCAGAAACGCCGTAACTGGCGGCGAAGGTGATTTTCGTGCTCGGTTATCTGGATTTAGGTTCGGTTCAGTTCTGTTTTGATTTTCGGTTGATGCGGGTTCCGGTCAATTTTGTTCGGGTTATGTCTAGTTTCAGCTCATGTTCAGTTTGGGTTTGATCCAGTTCAAGTCTCGGTTCCGGTAAGGAATTTGGGTTTGTTCGGTTAAGTTTCAGTTTTATTTCACCTTAGATTCTGTTTTGGGTTGTTTCAGGTTCACGGCTTTGGTAGTGATTCCGATTCGAGCCTCGGTTCAATTTGGTGCGACCCGGTTCAGTTTTTGCTTGGGTCAAACTTGGTCAACACACGGTCAAACCAGTTAACTAATCTATATGGGTTAAACCACGAGACTCGGTTTAATATTGGCATAAATGATAATTATATCGTTTCATAATATTTTTACCGCGAGCCGAATTTTAAATAACCTGTATTTTATTATAATAATATACTGTTGTCATTTGTTGCGTTTTGTAAAATAATCGACAACTTGTGTTGTCTAGGTCATCCAAAAACAAGAGGAAACTCTGCCCCTTTTTCGTCAAAATCTACATATTTATCTACTACATTACTCATCGAAATATATTTGCTTAACTATTACATTTTCGTCGAAGTATATATATACACACACATCTATTATATTTTCTGATGAAAATGTATACATATTATTATTCTTTTCGACAAAATATATATATGTATAGTACACTTTTAGACTAATATACTCGCTATGCTAATAAAACGCGCCAAGGCTCAAATGAAGGTTATAAATAAATAATAAAGTATATTTATTTTGACAATACTCCCTTAACCCCTAAACACTTTAAAACCTTAAAATTTCGAGATACGACTCGGATTCTTCCAGGACTAAAAGGTGACCTCGGTTCCCCATCCTCCAACACATCGACTCCCCTCGGGATTTCCAAAGGAACTTGTAAACTGTGAGCATACTCGACCCCTTTTTACGCTTAAAACGCATCTTTTGGGTGCAACATGTATACAAAATCCACATTTTGTGATTAGTGTTTTTCTTTGTGTGATTAGTGGTTCTAGATTCTAGTTTAGTAGATGTTCTTGGCTATTGGTCTTTGCTTTATTTGTTTGCTTGATTTGTCATGAGGTGTGTCTCATGATTGAACTAGTGGGAGATTATCCTCACTATTTGTTTTATTTGGTTGGTTAATATATAGAATCACAGGGGTAACCCATTACCCAAAAAAAAAATCCACATTATGAAATCTTTATAAATAACCTTCAAATCATTGAAACGTTCATTGTTATGCTTAAGCTTGTTTATGACTTGTTAGTTGCAACTGGTATTCTCATGATATTGTTATGCTTAGGGTGTTATGCATGCCAGTTAAAGATTTCAATTATATGCTATTGTTATGCGAAAGTTGTTTAATTACATGTACGATTCAACTTTAATATAACTTGCCATGTTGTAATTGAAACAAACTTTTATACTTATATTTATTTTCAAACTTGTACGCTCGCCACTACTTTCGTATTGATCCATGCTTTTAATACATGTTGCAGGAAATGGACGACGAAAGGAATCTAGTAGGGTTGCCTAGAAACGCATTAAGCTTTAATACTTGTTATATTGTAATTTACCTTCAAACTTGTTGTATCTTGTTTCCAAATCATGTACTAAATTTATACTAGAGAAATGAAAGGTTTATTATTTTAATATTTGTTGTATTTGACATAAACTTGTTATACACTATTTCAAGTAATGCAAAATCAATATATAAATACTTGTCACAAAAGTGTCATGAAGCCTCTTGCAATTTCGTTTTCGTCTCACTCCGATGTTTCCGCCATCGGTTGGGGTCTGACAGATTGGTATCAGAGCTATAACTATAGGGAATTAGGTAGAATTGCCATGTTCGACCTATTCTATAGTTTAAGTACCAAACTTTGACCGTTCTTGCTAAAATATTAATTCTTCCTACCTTGCTTCTATCTATTCTTTTGTCTCAATTATACAAAGCGTTTTCCTAAAACGTGTTGGGATTGAACCCTATGAAAGGAACAGATGATACAAAGCCAAATAACACTATCCGAGCTTTGGTTAAACTATCAGAGGTTACAACCTCTATTGTACATACACTGCTTTCCCTAAAGACTGCTCTCCTATCATCTGACTTCACAAAGTTGCAAAGGTCTTCTATAGTTACAAGGATCAGAGGATAGAGATCAGAGCTTAGTCATTAGTTAGATAATCAATGTAACAGTGCTAAGCACTGATAGTTAGTATTAGCAGTGTTTGTAGTTAGTTACATTTAGTTTCCTGTCACTATCAACCCTGACATCATCAAAGATGCTTAGTGGTTAGATAGTTTAGTATAAATAGGTAACTTGTGTAACGGTTTAACTTGTCTATCAAAAGATCAACTTTCGCATATCATCTTCTCTGCATTTTCTTACTACCAAACTTCAATTGCAAAGGCTGAGGGGGAGTTTGAGAATCACATGCAAGTTTACCAACTTGAAAGCATGATCATGATGAAAACAAACGACCATTGCTTGTAGTAAAAGTTTTCGATCTATTTCCGCTGCAAATGTCTTTTAAAACTCAATCATTTCCATTTTTAAACAAAAACTAAAAGTAATTCAAACTCAGATCCTAACAATTGGTATCAAAGCTTGATTCATCAAATTCGATCTAACAATCGATTTGATTCGAACAGATCAGCTCTCTGCTATTAGTTTGGTTGTTTTTGTTTGAAAAACAGAGTTTTATTACGTTCAAAGTTTTTAAAACAGAAATTTGTGTAAAATCAACTGAAAATGTCACAAAACACACAGGATGCCAACTCTGGATCCTTATTTAATCCGCTGATGCTCAAAAGAAATGAGTATTTCATTTGGCAATGACAAATGGGTCATATCCTTGCTCAGCAAAACACCGGTTGCTGGAGATCTGTTGCTTATGGACCTCACGTTCCGATGGTTCCAAGCACAGAAGATCCAACTAAACAAGTACCAAAAAATCCTGAAAACTTTTTGGAGCTGGATTTCCAGAAAATTGAATTGGATGCTAAGGCATTTAGCATAGTTGCTTCGGCCTTACACAATGAGATTTATGTTGATCTACTCCATTGCAATAGTGCAAAGGAGTTATGGGATGCACTAAAGTTGCAAGATTCTAGCAAAATGACTGGTATGGTTACACATTGGGTAATACAACTCTTTTTGGCCAAGAAGAGGGATCTGGCAGCAGTAAGGACCAAAGTTATGATCACTATATAGATACTACTTCTGGTTGGAACTTTGGATCTAAAACATATGCACCCAACTATGCTTTCACTGCTAGTGGGGAATGCCAAACCTCTGACAGTCTATCCTTTGAGCTAAATGACTTGCAACACTTTGAACCTTCTGATCTTGAAGAAATGGATATTTTGCACCAACTGGCCCATTAGGGCTAGTAAATTCTATAAGAGAACTGGTAGGAAATTCCTAGGATTGCAGGGGGGGTTGAAGGTTGGACTGGATAAATCAAAAGTCAAGTGTTATAAGTGTAATAGATTAGGACACTTTGCCAGAGAATGCAGGTCTCAAAATTCTGGACCAATAGTGACTCATCCTCCCCTAGACCTCAGCACACACAAAACATTGTTCATTATTCCCAATATGCCCCTGCTTAACATGTTCAAAACACTTCCCACTTTGCACATCCTGCTACTACTGTTCCAGTGCATTATGTTCAATCCACTGCTCCACAAATGCAATATGTTCAGGCACCATCACATCCTCAAGTGCATGTACAACAAGCACCCATTGTCACACAACCTGCTCAAACCACTACTAGTCCAGTAGAGGTTGGTCAACAGAGCTTTTTCACACAAAGTTATGTTGACTAGAGTAGCTTGCCTGAGGATTTGACTGATGAGAACTTTGCTTTAATGGCCAAAAATGATGTTGAACAAGAATTTGTTTGATGGCCTTAGAGACAATTACTGGAGGTGTTGAATCTATGGAGTTAGTGTAAAAAACTGATGAAGTTCAAGTTTGTGATGAAACAGTGGTTTCAAGTGAAGAAAAGAAAAATGCTGCTGATGAGGAAAAGAACTCTCATGCTGACCCATGGAATGTTGATGTGTGTGAAGATGAGTATGATTGTGCTCTCATGGCTGCTACAAAGGTATCACCTCAGATCCTTAAAGATCTATGTTCTGACAAATGCATCATTGCTTTTGCAAACATTAAGCAGGTGAATGAAAACCTGAGGAACAAAATTTTAGAAGATGAACTTAATTTTGAAAAACTGATTAAAGAGTTAAAATCAAAGTTAAGGGAAAAAGTTTCTGAAATGAGTAGCCTGAGACATGAATCAAGCATAACCAAGGACCAACTCCAAACTATGGTAGAAAAATACCAAGTGTGTAAAAAGGAGTTAGAAGAAACCCAAATCACTTGTGAAAAATGGGTGGAGTCCTGTAAAGGTTATGAGATTATGCTTGATGCTCAAATCAAGAGCAACATTAAGTTTGGTGTAGGTTATAGAGCCTATGACCAAAATGAGAAAAATGTTGCTAAAATTGATTATGAATTGGTTGAAATAGTCCTAACAAATTTGGCTGGTGAAGAAATAAAAATCACAGATAAATCTGGAAACAAAATTGTTTTGGAAAAATCAGAGGTTTCAACAAAAGATAAAGAAATTGAAAAATATCAGTTTAAACCAACCTGGTCAGATGAATGTAATATTTTAGAAAACTTTAAGCCAATGGACTTTACAACCTCTGATGGTATTAAAGCCCCAAAAGCACTGGTGATCCCTGTCAAAGATGTACCAGCAAAGGTCACAACCACTGCTGATAAAAAGTCTGATAGGAAAAGAAGAGTAAAGATTAAAAACTTGTTTTGTGAAAAAAGAAATCATGTGGCTGTAGATTGTTTTCTTTATAAAGCCTATGACATTAACAAAACTTGTATTATCAAAAGTTCTTCATGATGCACCATCTGCAACAAAACAAATCATTTAACTCAAGAGTGTGCCTATCTCAAAAACTATGACCAAAAGGTAAAAGAGATCAAGACAAAAGCACTAGAAAGAGAAGGTTCAAATTCTGCTTGAAATAAATCTAAGCAGAGTTTTGAACCAACTGAAACATCTGTTATAAAAGCTTTAAACAAAACCTTTGTTCCTAGAGAGGTGCAAGTGACAGATGCCCCACCATCAAACTCATTTCCTAGAGGGTATGTGTCACACCCCGACCACGTAAAACAACAAACCGTGGCGGAATCATCGGGGAGTGTCGTAACAGAATTATTGTTTCAATAACCATGGCACTTAAGTTGAGTTTCATTAATTAATATTGTTCACATTGTCTTGGATAAAAACGAAAATACAACAAAAGTTAAGCTAATATTCTGATTTTATAGTCACTAAGGCCCAGTCCGCCCTAAGTGTAGCTAGCTTGACATCAAACATTTGCACCTGAAACATATCTGAAAATAAAGTCAACAAAAAAAATGCCGGCGAATACATAGGTTTTGTGTTGATGATTCATGGCTTTGATTATTTAAGAAAAGTTTAAAGTAATACAAAAGTCGCCATGAACCATAAAAACTTTCTTTTATAAAAACATATGAAAAATCAATATGATATAAAAGAAATAATATATGGTTATATTGATAACCAAAAGTAAGTTTTGTCTTGTGTAAAACGTCATGTCTTGTATTTTGTTTAAAATGATTTAGATAACGCCATGATATGTAAGATAATAAAAGCACTTATATATAGGAAGTACCATCGGTGTATCCACCATGCTTTTATCACATTACATACGTCACATTATTTAAATCACTCACCATAAACCAATCCTCAAATGTCGAGTAAATAAATGTCATGTAAACCAATGTTGAGTAACTAAATATCAAGTAAATAAATGTCATGTAAACAAATGTCATGTAAACAACGTCGAGTAAACTAATGTCGAGTAAACAATGTCAAGTAAACCAAATGTCGAGTAAACAATGTCAAGTAAACTAATGCCAAGTAAAAAATGTCGAGTAAGCCAATGTCGAGTAAACAAATGTCATGTAAACAATGTCTAGTAAACCAATGTCGAGTGAACAATGTCGAGTTTTATAAACCATTTGCCTTTATTGTTAAGACATATATTATGGGTTGTTAGTGAATACATTCAAGTCTTGTTGACTGTCGGATAAACCCCTATCTGGTCAAGGGTTTATCAATTTTCATCGGATTCTGTCATTCCCTAAGGTCACTTCCAAACAAACCTAGGAAGCGGGAACGGGATTGTCAATCCTATGGTACCATTACATACTACCGGTCAGCGTGATCAATGTTAATGAATGTATCATTGTCGAGTTCAACGCACCAAAATGTCAAATAACAATGTAAGCATGTCTTGAAAATGTCTTTGAAAATGTCCAAAAAATGTCTAAGGTTTTTGCAAACCATGTACTAGTATGCTAGGTCAACATACATAGCTAAAATGTCTTTGAAAAACCAATGTGTTAATTACCAACATGTAAATCAAATGCAATAAAAGTCATGTAGTATATGTACTAGTAATCAAAGCATGTAATATGTCATGAAAACACGAAAGTAATCATAGGCACAATATGTTTCACCCCAAAACATTTGAAAACATAAAAGAGGGGGACTATGTACTCACTTGAGATTGCAAGTATCCTTGATCTAGTGAACTAACAAAGCTCGGAAAGTCAAGGAATAAAGTGGCACCTAGTATGGAATTACTATGTTAATAAATCGGAACCTAAATCAGGAATTCGGATAAAATGAGGTCTTGTAAACCAAATGAGTGTCAGAACTCATATGATATGGTTTAACTAATCCTACATTCTGATTTGAAAGCAATCCTAAGTGTTTATACCCGTTACGACTCGTTAAGGTAGTTTAGGCTACTTTAACGTGTTGTTTGCGCAAAAGCGCGTTCGGATGGTCTAACTAGTCCTATGATAAGTCTTATATGCCTAAACATGTTTAATAATGTTGCACAATCAGTTTAAGTGTCAAAATTTAGGTTACATATGCTTAGATTGAATTTATGCGCAAAAAGGGCATTTTGGTCATTTTCCTAAGGCATATAAACTACATATCATACAACTACGTAAACGAAGTAACCATAAGGTATAACCCCTGGAGGTTCTTTCCTATACAACTATGGTCACAAAATATGTTTGGTCGGATCCTAATGATCGGCCAAACGGGTCGGGTTCGAAAGTCTAAGAGGTTGTCAAGACCGCTTGACTTACGACCCTAAATAAGCACTAAACTAGAAGTGACGAGTTAGACATGCTAAAACATATCTAACCTAAGTTTTAAAAATGTTTTGATATCAAAACAAAGTGTTTTGATACCCGAAAATAGCCTCATCAGATAACGCGCATTTATCGCATTATTGACCAAAACTTTTGACTCGTCACTACAACTAGTCAACGTGGTAATCAGTAGGTATCGTCACAGGGACTATAACCATCGTGATTACGATCACGTTACAAAGTTCAAATGAACTTTGTCTTGACCAATTCATGGTCAAATCCGAAAGTAAAACATTATTTGACTTTTAGCTTGAAATAGCTAAAACAACTAAACAAGATCAAGATAGAATACTTACTTGTGTTCTAGGATCCAAGAATGCTCAGTAGGAAGCCTCCACAATAATGGTAGCCTCCAATTTAGAGCATAGATGAAGATGGAAAGAAAATGAGCAAATTGGAATGAAGATGATCATGGGTATTTATAGGAATTCTTGAACCATATTACCATGCCAAGTGTTTTGTGTGATGAACATGGAACAATCTACACCATACACTTGTTAGGCTAGCAATTAAAGCCTTGGTGATCACACAACTTGGCCTCCAAGAATAAAAACAAGGGGTTGCGAAATTCTAGTTCTGGGCATGCCTTACGGACCGTATGGTCCATGTCTTACGGTCTGTAAGCCTTGTGCAGGGGCTGAAGTTTGCAAAAGTTGCAGTTTTGTCCCTGCAGCCTTTAAACTTGTTTTTCGACGCGTTTAACCCAAGTTAACCAACTTTCCAAGCTTCATAACGATGAGAAAGCATAGGGAACATGAAATATGTTCAAAAATGTCTCGGGTGTTGGTTCGTTCGGTTGTACGGTTGCAGTTTTCGGTTAATTACGATGAAAGTCGTAACGAACGCGCAAATCACCGTAAATACGTAACGAATGGCATTTTTGTATTCCAATCACTAAAATATGATGTTTTAAAGATTACAAAAATTTTTGGATGTCCGTACATGTTCCGGATGTCACACCCCGACCCGCAGCGGAATAAGAGTCGGGGCATAATTGGGTTATCACCAAAGCTCATGATATTTACTAATATGTTTCATATTTATTAAATTCAAAATTACATCCTCAATATTCCAAACATGTTCATACAATTACAAAGAAAATAACTAACTAAACAATCCAAAGTCTAAACCGGTTTATTCTTCTAAGCCATCCTATATGTTTCTTGCTGCATCTGGATCACCTGTATCATGTGTAAAAATGGGGGTTTTTGGGTCAACATAAGTTGGCGAGTGAACCTTGTTAGAAAACATTTATTATCGATTTCTTGTTATATTTATTATGGAAAATTGTGCAATAATCATATGTGAGCAAACGTAAATAAACATACAATAACAATAACAATAACAAAGAATAACATACAATAACAAAACACGTTGCATGAATATATAACATGAATGATACTGTATATGTTGGCAACGTCACGTTCACGCTCATAGGTAATGGGGAACGGACGGCCTATGATAAATGTATGTGCGATCAAGGCTCAATCAAACGGAGCCGATCGTATGTTGGCAACGCCTCGTTCACGCTCATAGGTAATGGGGAACAGCTCAACGCTCATAGGTAATGGGGAGCGGCGGCCTAAGATAATGTATGTACTGAAAATGATAAATTTAATCTAAACATTAACCACACAAACAGTTGATACATATTGAGTACACATTTGATCATGGATATGATGGATGCATAATTGTTTAAATGTAATAAATAATAAGACACATGATACACCCCAAAAACATGATTAAAACGGGGAATTTGTAGAGATTCACTCACATTGGGTGCGTTCGGTTGGTGATGTTGAATGCGCACGAATTTAGAGGATTGATCGACGAGGAATAACTAACCTAGTTAATAACGAAAAGGTATGGTAAATAAGTGAATTTTATTAATAATTTTAATAGGATTTTTAGATGTATTTTTGTGAGTTTAAGGCTATTTTCTAACTTTAAAAACATTATTTTTAAGTATATTTAATTGATTTTTAAGTTAAATAAATAAATAAAAAATAAAAAAATGTTGACTTTTTGTGACTTTGACTGTTGACCGTTGACCATGACTGTTAACTTGTTGACCAGTTCGGTCGTGTATATTGTTGCACTGAGTGAGGTTCGAACTTGTGACCTCCCGTACGCGTGCACGCAGCTCTACCAACTGAGCTACGTGTCTAACCCGAAATATTTCTGTTTTTAATTATATTTATATACTATTTAATTTATTCCAAAATTCATTTCTTAAAAAGGATTTAAATTCTATCGAACCGGCGTGCGTATCAGGTCTCGAACCCGGGACCTGTTGATTAACGTTGCACACAGTCCGCCGTTGGACTGTGTGTCTAACCTGGTTAAAACACTTGTTTTTATTTCTCTTATATACTAACTGGAAGTTTTCATATTTGGGTTTTATAAAAAGTCTAAATATTGTGACGAATCGGAATAAGGGCGGACTCGAACCCGGTATCGCTGTGTTTCAATTGCACACAGTCCACCGCTGGACTGTGTGTCTAACCCGAGTTATAATCCAATTTATATTAAATTTATATACAGACTCACTTCATCTTCTTCGTTATAATAACCCAGACAAAGATTACTCTACTGAACTTGTTCAATTCAATTAACAGGCGTATGAATGATTAAAATGTAACGGATAGGAAAAGGTTTTGGGAATGAACATACCCGAACGATGACTTTTCTCAGAACTCCGGCAATGTCGTCGGCTCTGTTTTTATGAACTCCGTCTGAGCGGACCAATTAACAGTTTTTGATTAACTAATTGTGGAATTGAAGGACTAAACAAGAGTTATCAGAATGTTTGAATGATTATACCGTTTCACAGCGCAATGTAGGAATTTTCAGAAAACTTCCGGCGAGTGTTGATTATCCGATATCGTCGTCTGGGATTGATTCTGATTGAAAGGTTTGAGTTAGCAAAAGCCTAACAACTGATAGAAGATGAAAGAATTGAGAAATTTACCGTTTTGATGAAAGATACGGTTTTCCGGTGAAAGTCCGGCGAGTTCAAAAAGCGTTTCCGACGAACTGACAATAGAGCAAAAGTGAAATTGAGAGTTCTGTGGATGATTTTTAGTCGCGAGATACTGATATTGTTGGAGTAATTCAGGAAGTGAATGTTTTAGGTTATTAAACCCGAACATCACATGAATTCAAGTTCATTAAAGGCTGAATTGATTAAGAATGTCGGTTTATCGGTTATAAGCAAGAATCCGCGATCACTCAAAAGTCCCTGAACATTTGGAAGCCGATATCGGTTTCAGTTTGGCGCAAACAGGTTGATTCACGGTTGAAGTTATGTTTTAATTGTTTCCTAGAATTCACAAAGACATCAAGTGGCGGAGTGGTTATGTGATTGAGGTTTAAGGGTTCCGGCTGACCCGGGTTCGAAACCCAGCAGCCTTTTTTTCATTTTTAATTGTTTTAATTTTATTTTTTAACCATTTTAATTTCCATAATCTAAAATGTTTATTAGTTATGTATTGCTTAAAATTAAAATAGGCATTAAATGAGCAACAAAAATATAAAACTGATTATTCGATTAATAAACGAAGCGGGTTTTGAAAACCCGTTTTTCGACAAATGTTACAGTATCCCCTACTTTTAGAAATTTCGTCCCGAAATTTAAGTAGTATTGTAACAGGAAAAAGATGCGGGTATTTTTCGCGCATTGAGTCTTCACGTTCCCAAGTAAACCTAGGTCCCCATCTCGACTCCCAGCGTACCCTAACAATTGGAATACGACTCCGTCTTAAACGTTTTTCTCCAAAGTCCATGATCTCTACTGGTCTTTCAATGAAGTGCATAGATTCATCGATCTGAATATCTTCGAGGGGAATATGGAGGTTTTCATCGGCCATGCACTTCTTCAAGTTTGATACGTGGAATGTGGGGTGAATTCTGTTGAGTTCTCCTGGTAGATCAAGCTTGTATGCTACAGGTCCTACTCTTTCGAGTATCTTGAAAGGTCCTACGTAAAGTGGTGCTAGCTTGCCCTTCTGGCCAAAACGAACTACTCCCTTCCATGGTGATACTTTTAAAAGTACATGATCACCAATGTTAAACTCCAAAGGCTTTCGTCGTTTATCTACATAACTCTTTTGACGACTTTGTGCCGCTAGAAGATTGTTTCGAATTTGATGGATCTTGTCTGTTGTTTCTTGAATTAGTTCTGGACCGGTGATTTGAGTTTCCCCAATTTCGTGCCAACATACTGGAGATCGGCACTTACGACCATATAAATCTTCGAAAGGTGCCATGCCGATACTTGAATGATAGCTGTTGTTGTACGAAAATTCAACTAATGGTAGATGAGCGTCCCAATTTCCCTTGAAGTCTATGACACATGCTCGAAGCATATCTTCAAGAGTTTGAATTGTGCGCTCGGATTGTCCATCAGTTTGAGGATGATAAGCAGTACTGAGGTCTAATCGTGTACCCAGAGCGACTTGTACGGCTTGCCATGTTCGTGAAGTGAAACGACCATCACGATCTGAAATAATGCTTAACGGTACACCATGACGGCTTACGATTTCGCTGATGTAGATACGAGCTAACTTCTCGTTCTTGAAATCTTCGCGGATCGGAATAAAGTGAGCTGATTTTGTAAGACGATCAATGATTACCCATATAGTGTCATACCCACCAGAAGTGCGAGGTAACCCGGTAATGAAGTCCATGGTTATGTTTTCCCACTTCGATACAGGTATTTCAGGTTGGACCAGAAGTCCTGAGGGTCTTTGATGTTCAGCTTTTACTTTGGAACATGTAAGGCACTTGGAAACGAAAACAGCGATATCCTTCTTCATGCCAGGCCACCAGTAGGTGTATCGAAGGTCTTGATACAACTTGTCGGCTCCTGGGTGTATAGAATATAGTGTTTTGTGCGCCTCATTCATAAGGAAATCACGAAGGTTATTGTGGTCAGGAATCCATATGCGATCTAGATAGTACAGAATACCGTCAGATTTAGTTTCAATTTTAAGTTCAGCTCCACAAGACAGCTCCTTTTGTACGTCGTTTTCCGTTACTGAAACATGTTGGGCTTCTTGAATTTGATCTTTGATGTCGGTTACGATTTGCGAACATAGAAGACGAATGGAGTTCGCATAACCCTTTCGACTGAGCGCATCGGCCACCACATTTGCCTTGCCAGGATGATACCGAATTTCACAGTCGTAGTCATTAAGAAGTTCGACCCATCTTCGTTGCCTCATGTTTAACTCCTTTTGGTTGAAGATATGTTGGAGGCTCTTATGGTCAGTGTATATTTCACACTTAGTACCGTAGAGATAATGTCTCCATATCTTAAGAGCGAACACAACGGCTCCAAGTTCTAGGTCGTGGGTGGTGTAGTTCTTCTCATGAGTTTTGAGTTGTCTAGAAGCATAAGCTATCACCTTTCCTCTTTGCATTAGAACACAGCCTAGTCCTTGCCCTGACGCGTCGCAATAAACCACGAAGTCATCACAACCTTCAGGAAGAGTGAGAATAGGTGTGTCACAGAGTTTTTGTTTAAGGGTTTGAAAGGCTTCTTCTTGTTTGGGTCCCCATATGAAGGGTTTTCCTTTATGAGTTAAAGCCGTGAGTGGTACAGCAATACGAGAGAAATTTGCAATGAAACGGCGATAATAACCAGCCAAACCAAGGAATGATCTTACTTCGGTTGGTGTACGTGGCGCTTGCCATTCTTGTACTGCTTTGATCTTTGAGGGGTCGACATGTATTCCCTTGTCATTGACGACATGTCCAAGGAATTGTACCTCTTTTAACCAGAATTCGCATTTGGAGAATTTGGCGTAGAGCTTTTCATTCCCTAGGAGTGTGAGGATGAGTCGAAGGTGTCGTTCATGATCAGACTTAGACTTTGAGTAAATGAGGATGTCGTCGATGAAAACTATAACAAAGCGATCGAGATAGGGTTTGCAGACTCTGTTCATTAGATCCATGAAGACATCTGGAGCGTTGGTTAGACCAAATGGCATGACCATGAATTCATAATGACCATAACGAGTTCGGAAGGCGGTCTTTGGGACGTCTTCTTCATGTACTCTGAGTTGATGATAACCAGAACGAAGGTCGATTTTTGAAAAACAGCTGGCACCTTGAAGTTGGTCTAGAAGATCATCGATGCGAGGTAATGGGTAGCGGTTCTTGACGGTTAACTTGTTCAGTTCTCTGTAGTCGATACATATGCGAAATGTTCCATCTTTCTTCTTCACAAAAAGGACAGGTGCACCCCAAGGCGATGAGCTAGGACGTATGAATCCTTTGTCAGTCAGCTCTTGTAATTGACTGGATAGCTCTTGCATTTCGGATGGGGCCAACTTATAAGGAGATTTTGAAACTGGTGTAGCTCCAGGTATAAGATCAATGCGGAATTCGACTTCTCTCACGGGAGGAAGTCCTGAAATGTCGTCAGGAAAAACTTGTGGAAAATCTTTTACTATTGGGATGTCTTCAAGTTTCTTCTCCTTGGTTCCCTTCTTGACGACATGAGTTAGAAATGCGACATAATTCTTGTGGAGATATTTTCGGGCTTGAAAACAGGACATTAATTTGAGCCCTTTCGAAGGGGTTTCTCCAAAGATTCGTAGAGTCTGACCGTTTGTAAGAGGAATGCGTATAAACTTTTCGCGGCATACAACTTCAGCATGATGTTGGCTGAGCCAGTCCATACCAATTATAATGTCAAAGCTTCCCAACTTCATAGGTATGAGGTCAACTGGAAAATCGTGATCGTTTAGTGTGAGAGTACAATTGCGTATAATAGAGTTTAATGAGACCGGTTTTCCGTCAGCAACTTCTACCGTTATGGATTCCATGAGTTTATCACGAGTTTGGTTGAGGATGGGTTCAAATTCTAAGGACACAAAACTCCTATCCGCGCCAGTATCAAATAACATGGATGCATAACTACCATTGATGAGAAACGTACCGTTAACCACATTGTTGTCAGCCCTAGCTTGATTGGCGTTGATGTTAAAAGCTCTTCCTCTTGCAGGTGGAGGAGCTTGATTAGCCTGGTTTACTGGATTAGCTTGAGCTTGGGCATGGATAATATTCACTAGGCGTGGACAGGTGTTCCTAAAGTGGTTCGGGTCTCCACAGTTGTAACAAGCCCGCATAGGTTGCACCATGGGATAGTTGGGTTGGTAGTAGGATTGGGCTACATGTTGGGTAGGTGGTAGTAGTAAAGGTTGTTGGGATTGACCCACTATCTGATGGTGGGTTTGGGTTGAGGGCTGATGGCGGTTCGTTCGCTGAGGTACGCAACAGGTTTGAATGGTGTGACCTGCGCGACCACAGCCGGTGCAATGTTGGCAGGGATGATCAGGAAAGTGATGGTATTGGCAACGGTTGTACTTTGGGTATGGGCCGGAGTATGGCCTTTTATATGGTGCAGGTGAGGGGGCAACTTGGGTAATGGGTGCAGCAGGGATAGGGAAATTTGTTTGTGTGACCGCAAAGTTTCTGGTGTTTCGTTTCCTCTTGTTAGCAAACTTTGAGGAGGAGGTGGAATGGTTTGAAGTTTGACCCTCAACGGGGGATTTCTTTTTCTCGTCTTTAAATTTTCCGTTGCGAATACGATTCTCGGTAAGCTCGGTAGCTAGTTCCATAGCAGCTTCGAGTGTTGCAGGCGAAGTGCTGAGAACTGAGTCTTGAATTTTCGAGGGGAGGCCTCGAATATAGTGTTCGACTAAGCGGTAAACTGGGGTGAACAAGTTAGGGACCATTTGGTTCAACTCTAAAAATCGTTTGTTGTAGGAAGTATGATCTCCCTCCTTTTGCTTCAACGAATGAAATTCATCCTCTAACTTTTTGATCTCGCTTCTAGGACAGAAGCGTCTCGTCATGATTTCCCTTAACTCCTCCCACATTAAGGCCATTGCATCTTCGATTCCTCTCTTACCCTTTTCAGTATTCCAGCAGGTAAGAGCTACCCCAAATAGCCTCCCGGTTGCGTAACGTACTTTGCGATCCTCGGGACAATCGCAGTTGAGGAAGGTGTTTTCCATTTCCTCAAACCAGTGGAGGAGAGCAGTGACACCTTCGGTCCCTTCAAATTTCGGGGGATCGCAAGACTTGAAATGTTTGTATGAGCACTTTTTGGAGGGAAAGTTGTCGACGTTCTGGTCTTCTTGCTGGGGAGGATCGATGGGATTTGGGCGAGAGCTTGTTGGACTTGAACTACGATGTCAGGAAGCACCGCGGCAATTTGTTTTACGATTTGGGTGGCCAAGCGTTCGTTTGACCTTCCTGACCTTCTACCCCCACGTTGTTGCCTAGCCGACATCTACGGGAATATACATAAGAAGATTGTGAGTTTAAGGAGTCTTTTTAGGTGTCATGTGTCTTAAAAAAAATAAAATGACATAAATATCAATAATGCAACTACATCTATAGGATGTCTTGGGTTTGCTCATGTTTGGGCCTCAAATGTCCCCCATACCTTCACCTGTATAGTCATGTGGGCCTCCATGACTATTGGCTTAGTAGGATTCACATTGGTATTGGCGGTTTAACACTCACATCACCCGAATGAAAACCATGAAATATGTTTGCGAGATGTATGGTCGGAGGGTGTCCAGGTATAGACACAATGACAACTCAAAGTGGGGTTAGCTCACACGACGTTTGGTATAGCATGCTTTGGCCTAATAGGTCCTTCGTACTCTCATCGTTAGTCCCCAGGTAGGCAAACTGGTCCTTTATTTTGGATTTATACGAATGCCAAGCCTAGACAGGACGTTCCGACTACCGGTACTTGTACCCTTCCAGTTACTACATGCCCGTCATGAGAACTCACTTTGATGTGATTTGAAAGTAAAAAAATCGTTGCAAAAGTCATGAAAATTGTGTGGTGTGTGCTCTCATGGATATGATATGTTATGTGAATATGATTCATGATAGGCATTGTATAATAATATGTACTTATAAACATGCTTGCATAACATTGAATGTAACAATAAACATAAAGCATATAAACATGATGAATTTTGCATGTAACACACAAATAATTTAAAAATCCTAATCAACTATAGTATAGGCTCTAAGGGTCTAATAACCTATCCTATATCCCTATAGTCATGGCTCTGATACCAATCTGTCACACCCTGACCCGCAGCGGAATAAGAGTCGGGGCATAATTGGGTTATCACCAAAGCTCATGATATTTACTAATATGTTTCATATTTATTAAATTCAAAATTACATCCTCAATATTCCAAACATGTTCATACAATTACAAAGAAAATAACTAACTAAACAATCCAAAGTCTAAACCGGTTTATTCTTCTAAGCCATCCAATATGTTTCTTGCTGCATCTGGATCACCTGTATCATGTGTAAAAATGGGAGTTTTTGGGTCAACATAAGTTGGCGAGTGAACCTTGTTAGAAAACATTTATTATTGATTTCTTGTTATATTTATTATGGAAAATTGTGCAATAATCATATGTGAGCAAACGTAAATAAACATACAATAACAATAACAATAACAATAACAATAACAAACAATAACATACAATAACAAAACACCTTGCAGGAATATATAACATGAATGATATTGTATATGTTGGCAACGTCACCTTCACGCTCATAGGTAATGGGGAACGGACGTCCTATGATAAATGTATGTGCGATCAAGGCTCAATCAAACGGAGCCGATCGTATGTTGGCAACGCCTCGTTCACGCTCATAGGTAATGGGGAACAGCTCAACGCTCATAGGTAATGGGGAGCGGTGGCCTATGATAATGTATGTACTGAAAATGATATATTTAATCTAAACATTAACCACACAAACAGTTGATACATATTGAGTACACATTTGATCATGGATATGATGGATGCACAATTGTTTAAATGTAATAAATAATAAGACACATGATACACCCAAAAACGTGATTAAAACGTGGAATTTGTAGAGATTCACTCACATTGGGTGCGTTCGGTTGGTGATGTTGAATGCGCACGAGTTTAGAGGATTGATCGACGAGGAATAACTAACCTAGTTAATAACGAAAAGGTATGGTAATAAGTGAATTTTATTAATAATTTTAATAGGATTTTTAGATATTTTGTGAGTTTAAGGCTATTTTCTAACTTTAAAAACATTATTTTTAAGTATTTTTAATTGATTTTTAAATTAAATAAATAAATAAAAATAAAAAAATGTTGACTTTTTTTTACTTTGACCGATGACTGTTGACTTGTTGACCGGTTCGGTCGTGTATATTGTTGCACTGAGTGAGGTTCGAACTTGTGACCTCCCGTACGCGTGCACGTAGCTCTACCAACTGAGCTACGTGTCTAACCCGAAATATTTCTGTTTTTAATTATATTTATATACTATTTAATTTATTCCAAAATTCATTTCTTAAAAAGGATTTAAATTCTATCGAACCGGCGTGCGTATCAGGTCTCGAACTCGGGACCTGTTGATTAACGTTGCACACAGTCCACCGCTGGACTGTGTGTCTAACCTGGTTAAAATACTTGTTTTTATTTCTCTTATATACTAACTGGAAGTTTTCATATTTGGGTTTTATTAAAAGTCTGAATATTGTGACGAATCGGAATAAGGGCGGACTCGAACCCGGTATCGCTGTGTTTCAATTGCACACAGTCCACCGCTGGACTGTGTGTCTAACCTGAGTTATAATCCAATTTATATTAAATTTATATACAGACTCACTTCATCTTCTTCGTTATAATAACCCAGACAACGATTACTCTACTGAACTTGTTCAATTCAATTAACAGGCGTATGAATGATTAAAATGTAACGGATAGGAAAAGGTTTTTGGAATGAACATACCGGAATGATGACTTTTCTCAGAACTCCGGCAATGTTGTAGGCTCTGTTTTTATGAACTCCGTCTGAGCGGACCAATTAACAGTTTTTGATTAACTAATTGTGGAATTGAAGGACTAAACAAGAGTTATCAGAAGGTTTGAATGATTATACCGTTTCACAACGCAATGTAGGAATTTTCAGAAAACTTCCGGCGAGTGTTGATTATCCGATATCGTCGTCTGGGATTGATTCTGATTGAAAGGTTTGAGTAGCAAAAGCCTAACAACTGATAGAAGATGAAAGAATTGAGAAATTTACCGTTTTGATGAAAGATACGATTTTCCGGCGAAAGTCCGGCGAGTTCAAAAAGCGTTTCCGACGAATTGACAATAGAGCAAAAGTGAAATTGAGAGTTCTGTGGATGATTTTTAGTCGCGAGATACTGATATTGTTGGAGTAATTCAGGAAGTGAATGTTTTCGGTTATTAAACCCGAACATCACATGAATTCAAGTTCATTAAAGGATGAATTGATTAAGAATGTCGGTTTATCGGTTATAAGCAAGAATCCGCGATCACTCAAAAGTCCCTGAACGTTTGGAAGCCGATATCGGTTTTTCAGTTTGGCGCAAATAGGTTGATTCACGGTTGAAGTTATGTTTTAATTGTTTCCTAGAATTCACAAAGACATCAAGTGGCGGAGTGGTTATGTGATTGAGGTTTAAGGGTTCTGGCTGACCCGGGTTCGAAACCCGGCAGCCCTTTTTCATTTTTAATTATTTTAATTTTATTTTTTTAACCATTTTAATTTCCATAATCTAAAATGTTTATTAGTTATGTATTGTTTAAAATTAAAATAGGCATTAAATGAGCAACAAAAATATAAAACTGATTATTCGATTAATAAACGAAGCGGGTTTTGAAAACCCGTTTTTCGACAAATGTTACAGTATCTGTCACACCCCGACCCGCAGCGGAATAAGAGTCGGGGCATAATTGGGTTATCACCAAAGCTCATGACATTTACTAATATGTTTCATATTTAATAAAGTCAAAGTCACATTTCCAAATATCCAAACATGTTCATACAATACAAAGGAAATAAGCCAAACATAACAATCCCAACTCTAAATCATTTTATTCTTCTAGTCCAATCCTATGTGTTCCTAGCTGCTGCTGGTTCACCTGTATCATGTGTAAAAATGGGGGTTTTGGGTCAACATAAGTTGGCGAGTGAACCTTATTAGATAAACATTTATTAATGAATTGCTTGTTAGTTTATCAATGAAAAATTGTGCATAATCATAAATGAGCAAATGTAAATAATCAAGCAGTGGCAAAATAGCAATCACAACTATAACATACAATAACATATGACAGCATACATGAACATACCAACATCATATGATAAATAACATAAATGAAACTGTGCGATCAAGGCTCAATCAAACGGAGCCGATCGTATTGCATGTACTGAAAATGAAAATGTCTGTGCGATCAAGGCTCAATCAAACGGAGCCGATCGTATGTGGGCACGCCAGGTTCAACCTCATAATGAAATGGGGAACATGCTCAACGCTCATAATGTAATGGGGAGCGGCGGCCTATGAAATTGCATGTACTGAAAATAATAAATTTCATCCAACAATAACTACACAACAGAAACAAACTGAATACACAAGTTCATGATATGATGTATGCACAATGGTTTAAGTATAATATATATATCAAGACACATGATACACCCCAAAACGTGATTAAAACGGGGAATTTGTAAAGATTCACTCACATTGGGTGCGTTGGATTGGAGATGGTGAGATGCGCAAGAATTAGATGAGCGGAACAACGAGAAATACTAACCTAAATAATAACGGAAAAATATATTAAATGAGTGGATTTTATTAAGGATTCTAATGAAATTTTTAGATATATTTTTGTGAGTTTAAGGCTATTTTCTATCTTTAAAAATGTTATTTTTAAGTATTTTTAATTGATTTTTAAATTAAATTAAATAAATAAAAATAAAAAAAAAATTGTTTATTTTGCGTTAACCGTTGACCGTTGACCGTTGACTTGTTGACCGGTTCGGTCAGCGAAATAGTTTGCGCCGGGTGAGGCTCGAACCCGAGACCTCCCGTACGCGTGCACGCAGCTCTACCAACTGAGCTACGTGTCTAACCCGAAATAATCTTGTTTTTAATTATATTTATATACTAATTCGGTTTAACCCAAAATTCTTTTAATTTCAAAAACATTTTAATTCAACGAACCGGTGCCAGTGACGGGTTTCGAACTCGTTACGTGCGATTCAGTGTTGCACACAGTCCACCGCTGGACTGTGTGTCTAACCTGATTAATATCTCGGTTTTTATTATACTTAACAACTAACGGAGTTAACCCGGTTTAGTTTCAAACAAAAAGGCATTTTATTACATAAGGAATGCGTGTATCAGGGATCGAACTCGGGACATGCGTATATGTTTTGCACACAGTCCACCGCTGGACTGTGTGTCTAACCCGTTCATATTACTGATTTTAATTAAACTTATAACTTAACTAACTTCGTCTTCTACATTCAGATTACAGTCAACTGATTCACTAATCCGTTCCTTGTTTTTACGAATAACAAACATTCTTAAAGCTTAAATGAAATGGCAGAGACGGTAATTAGAGGTGAACATACCAATGAACGGTTTATTTCAGATTTCCGGTCAATGTGTCGGTCCCTGTTTTTATGCTCTTCAACTAAACAAGACAATTAACTGTTTTTATTAGCTAATCGTGAAATTGAAGTGATCAGCAAATGTTAACAGAGGGTTTGAATGCCCTTACCGATTCTCAGATGAATATAGAGATTTCAGAATTTTTCCGGCGAACTGAAATTAGCTGAATACAGTGCCTGAATTCGATTTCAATTGAAAGGTTTAAGTTAGAAATAGCCTAACAATTGTTGAACTACAATGTTTATTGAAAGATTTACCGTTTGAGGATGAATACGGTTTTCCGGCGAATATTGCAGAAAATTCCGGCGAGTTGATTTAAGCGTTCTGACGAACTGAAAGTGTGACGAAAGTGAAATGGAATGTTGGTATGATGTTTCTGAGTCGCGAGAGGGGTCTGGAGTTGAAGTAATCTGGACTTGATTATTTTTCGGTTATAAAAACCGATAATGATGAGACTTGATGTTCAATCAATTCTGACTTGATTAAAAATCGTCGGTGCATCGGTTATAAACTGAATGTGCGAGTAATCAAGCGATTTGACGATTGATTTGCCGATTTCCGTTTCTCAGTTGGCGCAACCGGTTTAACCGAGTTTGTGTATAAATCTCATTTGTTTCCTAGAGATAATAGAAAACACAAAGTGGCGGAGTGGTGATGTGAGTGTGTGTTAAGTCGTTGGAGTTGTAAACCGGCTGACCCAGGTTCGAGTCCCGGTAGCAGCATTTCTTTTTTATTTATTTTGTTTTAACTTTTTATCAAATATAATTTTTATAGTTTAGTTTATTTATTAATTATGTATCATTTTAAATCAAAATACTCATAAATATTCAACGTGACTTTTATAACTTGATATTCGATTACAAAACGTAGCGGGTTTTGGAAACCCGTTTTTTACAAATGTTACAGTATCCCCTACTTTTAGGAATTTCGTCCCGAAATTTAAGTAGTTGAAGTAGTAGGAAAAAGATGCGGGTATTTTTCACGCATTGAGTCTTCACGTTCCCAAGTAAACTCAGGTCCCCGTTTCGACTCCCAGCGTACCCTAACAATTGGAATGCGACTTCGTCGCAGACGTTTTTCCCCGAAGTCCATGATCTCTACAGGTCTTTTGATAAAATGCATAGATTCATCAATCTGAATATCTTCCAGAGGAATGTGGAGGTTTTCATCAGCGAGGCACTTCTTCAAGTTCGACACGTGGAATGTGGGATGAATCCTGTTGAGTTCTTCTGGTAGATCAAGCTTGTATGCTACAGGACCTACTCTTTCGAGTATCTTGAAAGGTCCTACGTAACGTGGTGCTAGCTTTCCCTTTTGACCAAAACGAACTACTCCCTTCCACGGTGATACTTTTAAAAGTACATGATCACCAATGTTAAACTCTAAGGGCTTCCGTCGTTTATCTGCATAACTCTTTTGACGACTTTGAGCCACTAAAAGATTGTTTCGAATTTGATGGATCTTGTATGTGGTTTCTTGGATCAATTCTGGACCAGTAATTTGAGCTTCCCCAATTTCGTGCCAACATACAAGAGATCGGCACTTACGACCATATAAGGCTTCAAAAGGTGCCATGCCGATGCTTGAATGATAGCTGTTGTTGTACGAAAATTCAACTAATGGTAGGTGGGCGTCCCAATTTCCCTTGAAGTCTATGACACATGCTCGAAGCATATCTTCAAGAGTTTGAATGGTGCGCTCAGACTGTCCATCAGTTAGAGGATGATAGGCGGTACTGAGATCTAATCGCGTGCCCATAGCGGATTGTACTGCTTGCCATGTTCGTGAAGTGAAACGACCATCACGATCAGAAATAATGCTTAACGGTTCCCCCTTTTGGCTTACGATTTCGTTGATATAAATACGGGCAAGCTTTTCGTTCTTGAAATCTTCACGGATAGGAATAAAGTGTGCTGATTTTGTAAGTCGGTCTATAATTACCCATATAGTGTCATACCCACCAGAACTGCGAGGTAACCCGGTAATGAAATCCATGGTTATGTTTTTCCACTTCCATACAGGTATTTCCGGTTGAACCAGAAGTCCTGAGGGTCTTTGGTGTTCAGCCTTCACCTTGGAATATGTAAGGCAGTTGGAAACAAAAACGGCAATGTCCTTCTTCATTCCAGGCCACCAATAGGTATATCGTAGTTCTTGATACATCTTATCGGCTCCTGGGTGTATAGAATATCGCGTTTTGTGAGCTTCATTCATAAGAATTTCATGAAGATTGTTGTGGTTAGGAATCCAGATACGATCTAGGTAATACAGAATACCGTCAGATTTAGTTTCAATTTTTAGCTCAGCTCCACAGGACATCTCCTTTCGTACATCTTCTTCCGTTATTGAAACGTGTTGGGCTTCTCGAATTTGATCTTTAATGTCAGTTATAATTTGCGAACATAGAAGACGAATGGAGTTCGCATAACCCTTTCGACTAAGTGCATCAGCCACCACATTTGCTTTACCAGGGTGGTATCTAATTTCACAGTCGTAGTCATTTAGAAGTTTGACCCATCTTCGTTGCCTCATGTTTAACTCCTTTTGATTGAAGATATGTTGAAGACTCTTGTGGTCATTGTATATTTCACACTTAGTACCATAGAGATAATGTCTCCAAATCTTAAGAGCGAACACAACGGCTCCAAGTTCTAGGTCATGAGTGGTGTAGTTCTTTTCATGTGTCTTGAGTTGTCTCGAAGCATAAGCTATGACTTTTCCTCTTTGCATTAGAACGCAGCCTAATCCTTGCCCTGACGCGTCGCAATAGACTACAAAATCGTCACAACCTTCAGGAAGAGCGAGGATTGGTGCATCACAAAGTTTTTGTTTAAGAGTTTGAAAGGCTTCTTCTTGCTTGGGTCCCCATATGAAAGGTTTTCCCTTATGAGTTAAAGCCGTGAGTGGTACAGCAATGCGAGAGAAGTTTGAAATGAACCGACGATAATAGCCAGCTAGACCAAGGAAAGATCTTACTTCAGTTGGTGTACGTGGAGCTTGCCATTCTTGAACCGCTTTGATCTTTGAAGGGTCGACATGTATTCCCTTGTCATTGACTACATGCTCGAGGAATTGCACCTCTTTTAACCAGAATTCACATTTGGAGAATTTGGCATAAAGCTTTTCCTTTTCTAGAAGTGCAAGGATGAGTCGAAGATGACGCTCATGATCAGATTTAGATTTTGAATAAATAAGAATATCGTCGATGAAGACTATAACAAATCGATCAAGATAAGGTTTGCAGACTCTGTTCATTAGGTCCATGAAGATAGCTGGTGCGTTGGTTAAACCAAATGGCATAACCATGAATTCATAGTGGCCATAACGAGTTCGAAAAGCAGTCTTAGGGACGTCTTCTTCATGCACTCTAAGTTGATGATAGCCAGATCGAAGGTCGATTTTTGAAAAGCAGCTGGCACCTTGTAGTTGGTCAAGAAGATCATCAATGCGAGGTAAAGGATAGCGATTCTTGATTGCTAACTTGTTGAGCTCTCTGTAGTCGATGCACATACGAAACGATCCATCTTTCTTCTTTACAAAAAGGACAGGTGCACCCCAAGTCGACGAGCTAGGACGTATGAATCCCTTGTCAGTCAACTCTTGTAATTGACTGGCTAGCTCTTGCATTTCAGAGGGGGCTAACCTATAAGGAGACTTTGCAACTGGTGTAGCACCAGGTATAAGATCAATACGGAATTCGACGTCTCTAACTGGAGGAAGTCCTGAAATGTCGTCAGGAAAAACTTACGGGAAGTCTTTTACTACAGGAATGTCTTCAAGTTTCTTCTCCATGGTTCCCTTTTTGATGATATGAGCTAAAAACGCGACATAATTCTTGCGAAGATATTTTTGAGCTTGAAGACAAGACATTAAGCTGAGCCCTTTCGACGAGGTTTCTCCAATGATTCGAAGAGTCAGACCGTTTGAAAGAGGAATACGAATAAATTTTTCACGACATACAACTTCTGCCTGATGTTGACTGAGCCAATCCATAACGATTATGATATCAAAACTTCCCAGCTTCATAGGAATCAGGTCGACTGAGAAATCGTGGTCGTTTAAGGTAAGTGTACAGTTGCGTATAATAGAGTTTAATGAAACTTGTTTCCCGTCCGCAACTTCTACCGTTATGGATTCCGTGAGCTTATCCCGGATTTTGCTTAAGATAGGTTCAAATTCTAAAGACACAAAACTTCTATCCGCACCAGTATCAAATAACATAGATGCATATCTACCATTTATAAGGAACGTACCGTTAACCACATTGCCGTCAGCTCTGGCCTGGTTAGCGTTGATATTGAAAGCTCTTCCTCTTGCAGGTGGAGGAGCTTGGTTTGCTTGATTCACCGGGTTGGCTTGGGCCTGAGCATGAATAATGTTTACCAACCTTGGACAAGTGTTTCTGAAATGGCTCGGGTCACCGCAATTGTAGCAAGCCCGCATTGGTTGACCCATAGGATAATTGGGCTGGTAATATGTTTGGGCTAAATGTTGGGTGGGTGGTAATAGTAGGGGTTGTTGGGCTTGGCCCATTATTTGTTGGTGGGTTTGGGTTAAAGGTTGGTGGCGGTTCGTTCGTTGAGGCATGCGGCAGGTTTGAACAGTATGACCTGCGCGACCGCAGCCGGTGCAATATTGGCAAGGATGATCAGGGGAATGGTGATATTGGCAACGGTTGCATTTTGGTAACGGGCCAGTGTAAGGTCTTCTGTATGGTGCGGGTGAAGGAGTGACTTGAGTAATGGGTGCAGCAGGAATTTGGAGGTTGGTTTGAGTAACAGCGAAATTTCTGGTGTTGCGCTTCCTCTTGTTGGCAAACTTAGAGGAAGAAATGGGATGGTTTGAAGTTTGACCCTCAACAGGGGCTTTCTTTTTCTCTTCTTTGAACTTCCCGTTGCGAATTCGGTTCTCGGTCAGTTCAGTTGCTAGCTCCATAGCAGCTTCAAGTGTTACTGGTGAAACGCTGAGAACTGAATCTTGGATTTTCGAGGGAAGTCCTCGAATATAATGCTCGATCAGACGATAGGTTGGGGTGAACAAATTTGGAACCATTTGGTTCAACTCCAAGAACCTCTTGTTATAGGTGGTGTGATCACCCTCCTTTTGCTTTAGAGAATGAAATTCGTCCTCCAGCTTTTTAATTTCGCTCCTAGGACAGAAACGCCTAGTCATGATTTCCCTTAACTCCTCCCAAGTTAAGGCCATTGCATCTTCAGTTCCCCTCTTCCATTTCTCAGTATTCCACCAAGTGAGAGCTACCCCAAATAGTCTCCCGGTAGCGTATCGAACCTTGCGATCCTCAGGACAATCGCAGTTTAGAAAGGTGTTTTCCATCTCCTCGAACCAATGTAGGAGAGCAGTGACACCCTCGGTCCCTTCAAATTTAGGAGGATCACAAGACTTGAAATGTTTGTATGAACACTTGCTGGTAGGAGGGTTGTCGATGTTCTGATCATGTTGTTGGGGAGGGTTAATAGGATTTGTAGTGAGGGCTTGTTGTACTTGGACCACAATGTCAGGCAGTATCATGGCCATTTGTTTCGCGATCTGAGTGGCCAAACGTTCCTGAGATCTTCCTGATCTTTTACCCCTTCGTTGCTGTCTAAACGACATCTACAGGATCATACAATGAGAAGATTGTGAGTTTATGGTGTCTTTTTAGGTGTCATGTGTCTTTAAGAAAATGAAAATAACATAAATATCAATAATGCAACTACATCCATAGGATGTCTTGGGTTTGCTCATGTTGGGCCTCAAATGTCTCCCATACCTTCACCTATATAGTCATGTGGGCCCCCATGGCTATTGGCTTGGTAGGATTCACATTAGTATTGGCAATTTAACACTCGCATCACCCGAATGCAAACCACAAAATATGTTCATGAGATGTTTGGTCGGAACGTGTCCAGGTGTAGACACAATGACAACTCAAAGTGGGGTTAGCTCACACGACGTTTGGTATAGCATGCTTTGGCCTAATAGGTACTTCGTACTCTCATCGTTAGTCCCCAGGTAGGCAAACTGGTCCTTTATTTTGGATTTATACGAATGCCAGCCTAGAAAGGACGTTCCGACTACCGGTACTGGTACCCTTCCAGTTACTACATGCCCGTCATGAGAACTCACTTTGATGAGATTTGAAAACACAAAAATCATTGTAAAAGCAATCATGATGTGGTGTGTGCTTTCATGGATGTGATATGTTATGAGTATATGATTCATGATAGGCATTATATGATAATACATACTTATGAACATGCTTGCATAATATTGAATATAACATTTAACATAAAACATCTAAACATCATGAAATTTGGCATGTAACACACAAAAATCTTATAAGTTTCTAATCAACTATAGTATAGGCTCTAAGGGTCTAATAACCTATCCTATATCCCTATAGTCATGGCTCTGATACCAATCTGTCACACCCCGACCCGCAACGGAATAAGAGTCGGGGCATAATTGGGTTATCACCAAAGCTCATGACCTTTACTAATATGTTTCATATTTAATAAAGTCAAAGTTACATTTCCAAATATCCAAACATGTTCATACAATACAAAGGAAATAAGCCAAACATAACAATCCCAACTCTAAATCATTTTATTCTTCTAGTCCAATCCTATGTGTTCCTAGCTGCTGCTGGTTCACCTGTATCATGTGTAAAAATGGGGGTTTTTGGGTCAACATAAGTTGGAGACTGAACCTTATTAGATAAACATTTATTAATGAATTGCTTGTTAGTTTATCAATGAAAAATTGTGCATAATCATAAATGAGCAAATGTAAATAATCAAGCAGTGGCAAAATAGCAATCACAACTATAACATACAGTAACATATGACAGCATACATGAACATACCAACATCATACGATAAATAACATAAATGAAACTGTGCGATCAAGGCTCAATCAAACGGAGCCGATCGTATTGCATGTACTGAAAATGAAAATGTCTGTGCGATCAAGGCTCAATCAAACGGAGTCGATCGTATGTGGGCACGCCAGGTTCAACCTCATAATGAAATGGGGAACATGCTCAACGCTCATAATGTAATGGGGAGCGGCGGCCTATGAAATTGCATGTACTGAAAATAATAAATTTCATCCAACAATAACTACACAACAGAAACAAACTGAATACACAAGTTCATGATTGCGCCGGGTGAGGCTCGAACCCGAGACCTCCCGTACGCGTGCACGCAGCTCTACCAACTGAGCTACGTGTCTAACCCGAAATAATCTTGTTTTTTAATTATATTTATATACTAATTCGGTTCAACCCAAAATTCTTTTAATTTCAAAAACATTTTAATTCAACGAACCGTTGCCACTGACGGGTTTCGAACTAGTGACGTGCGATTCAGTGTTGCACACAGTCCACCGCTGGACTATGTGTCTAACCTGATTAATATCTCGGTTTTTATTATACTTAACAACTAACGGAGTTAACCCGGTTTAGTTTCAAACAAAAAGGCATTTTATTACATAAGGAATGCGTGTATCAGGGATCGAACTCGGGACATGCGTATATGTTTTGCACACAGTCCACCGCTGGACTGTGTGTCTAACCCGTTCATATTACTGATTTTAATTAAACTTATAACTTAACTAACTTCGTCTTCTACATTCAGATTACAGTCAACTGATTCACTAATCCGTTCCTTGTTTTTACGATTAACAAACATTCTTAAAGCTTAAATGAAATGGCAGAGACGGTAATTAGAGGTGAACATACCGATGAGCGGTTTATTTCAGATTTCCGGTCAATGTGTCGGTCCCTGTTTTTATGCTCTTCAACTGAACAAGACAATTAACTGTTTTTATTAGCTAATCGTGAAATTGAAGTGATCAGCAAATGTTAACAGAGGGTTTGAATGCCCTTACCGATTCTTAGATGAATATAGAGATTTCAGAATTTTTCCGGCGAACTGAAATTAGCTGAATACAGTGCCTGAATTCGATTTCAATTGAAAGGTTTAAGTTAGAAATAGCCTAACAATTGTTGAACTACAATGTTTATTGAAAGATTTACCGTTTGAGGATGAATACGGTTTTCCGGCGAATATTGCAGAAAATTCCGGCGAGTTGATTTAAGCGTTCTGACGAACTGAAAGTGTGACGAAAGTGAAATGGAATGTTGGTATGATGTTTCTGAGTCGCTAGAGGGATCTGGAGTTGAAGTAATCTGGACTTGATTATTTTTCGGTTATAAAAACCGATAATGATGAGACTTGATGTTCAATCAATTCTGACTTGATTAAAAATCGTCGGTGCATCGGTTATAAACTGAATGTGCGAGTAATCAAGCGATTTGACGATTGATTTGCCGATTTCCATTTCTCAGTTGGCGCAACCGGTTTAACCGAGTTTGTGTATAAATCTCATTTGTTTCCTAGAGATAACAGAAAACACAAAGTGGCGGAGTGGTGATGTGAGTGTGTGTTAAGTCGTTGGAGTTGTAAACCGGCTGACCCGGGTTCGAGTCCCGGCAGCAGCATTTCTTTTTTATTTATTTTGTTTTAACTTTTTATCAAATATAATTTTTATTATTTAGTTTATTTATTAGTTATGTATCATTTTAAATCAAAATACTCATAAATATTCAACGTGACTTTTATAACTTGATATTCGATTACAAAACGGAGCGGGTTTTGGAAACCCGTTTTTGACAAATGTTACAGTATCCCCTACTTTTAGAAATTTCGTCCCGAAATTTAAGTAGTAGTGGTAACAGGAAAAAGATGCGGGTATTTTTCGCGCATTGAGTCTTCACGTTCCCAAGTAAAATTTGGTAATGAGATCCACGGCAATGCTTTCCCATTTCCAAACCGGAACTCTTGTTGTTCAAGTAAGCCAGAAGGACACTAATGTTCGGCCTTTACCTTAAGACAAGTAAGGCATTTAGAAACGTACAAAGCTATGTCTTTCTTCATACCCAGCCACCGATACAGAGTACGAAGATCCTTATACATTTTGTCTGCACAAGGACGAATTGAGTAACGAGATTTAGGAGCTTCGTCCATTACTAAGGTGCGGAGATTGCCTTGACTTGGAACCCACAAACGGTTCAGATAATAAAGCAACCCATTGTCTTTTGCTTCGAGTTGAAGCTCAAGATGATGTGGTAATTCTTTACCCGTTATGCCTTGTGCAACACAAGTACGTTGAGCTTCAAGAATGCGTGTCTGGATATCAGATCGAACTTGAACACAATGCAGCTTGACTCGTTCCTTACGACTTAATGCATCGGCTACAACATTCGCCTTACCATGATGGTAACGAATTTCGCAGTCATAGTCGTTTAGAAGCTCGACCCAACGTCGTTGTCTCATGTTAAGTTCTTTCTGATTGAAAATATGCTGAAGACTCTTGTGGTCCGTTAAAACCACACATTTCGTACCGTATAGATAATGTCTCCAAATCTTAAGAGCAAACACAACAGCACCTAACTTAAGATCATGAGTGGTGTAGTTCTTTTCGTGAACTTTCAGTTGTCTTGATGCATAGGCTATAACTTTGTCTCTTTGCATGAGGACACAACCGAGACCTAAGTTAGACGCATCACAATATACAACGAAGTCGTCGTTACCCTCGGGTAAAGATAGAATAGGAGCATCACAAACCTTTTGTTTCAATGCTTGGAAAGCTCCTTCCTGTTTGGGTCCCCACTCAAAAGGTTAATTCTTTTGAGTTAAAGCAGTGAGGGGAACCGCAATCTTGGAGAAGTTAGCAATGAAACTGCGGTAATAACCCGCGAGACCCAAAAATGAACGAACTTCAGTAGGAGTAGAAGGTCTATTCCAATCCCTGATTGCACTTATTTTTGCGGGATCCACATGAATACCTTGCTCGTTGACAATCTGTCCCAAAAAGTGAACTTCCTTAAGCCAAAATTCACACTTGGAGAATTTGGCGTAAAGTTGTTCTTTCTTTAGGAGTTCCATTGTTAAACGAAGGTGTTGTTCATGATCGGGTCGTGTCTTGGAATAAATCAAGATGTCATCAAGGAAAACAATGATGAACTTGTCTAAATAAGGCTTACAAACCCTATTCATCAAGTCCATGTAGACGGCAGGAGCATTGGTTAAACCAAAGGGCATAACAATGAACTCATAATGACCGTACCGAGTGCGGAAAGCGGTCTTGGTAATATCTTCCTCGAGTACATGACGCTGATGATACCCAGAACGTAAGTCAATTTTCGAAAAGCAAGTAGCACCCTGTAGTTGGTCAAAAAGATCATCAATCCGAGGTAGGGGATATCGATTCTTGATTGTGAGTTTGTTACGCTCACGGTAATCGATACACATGCGAAAAGATCCGTCTTTCTTTTTCACAAATAAAACTAGAGCACCCCAAGGTGAAAAACTCGGATGGATAAGTCCTTTGTCAGAAAGTTCCTGAAGCTGTTTCGATAACTCTTGTATCTCAGACGGTGCAAGACGGTAAGGAGATTTGGCTATCGGGTTGGGACCAGGTACAAGGTCTATACAGAACTCAACTTGACGAGCAAGGGGTAAACCAGGTAGCTCCTCAGGAAACACCTCAGGATGATCCCGAACAACAGGGATATCTTGAATAGTCTTGCCCTTACCTTTCTCCTCTATGATATGTGCTAGGAATGCAACATAATTCTTTCGTAGGTATTTGTGAGCTTGGGTACAAGACATGAGTTTAATGCTACTAGCGGGTTTTTCTCCTCGAACTTCCAAAATATCACCAGGCGGGAGAGGTATACGAACAATCTTATCGAAGCAAACCACCCAGCATGATTTTTGGTTAACCAATCCATTCCCACTATAATGTCAAAGCTCCCAAGTTGCATAGGCGTGAGGTTAATAGGAAAAAGATGGTTATTAAGGCTCATTTGGCAATTACGGATGACAGAATCAAGTTTAAGGGGTTCGCCACTAGCTATTTCGACTGTCAAGGGCTTTCCTAGTTTAGTTCTAGGCATGGAAAGCAAAGGTTCAACAGCTAGGGATACGAAACTTCTATCAGCACCCGAATAAAAAAGAACAGAAGCAGGTTGGTTGTTAACAAAGAACGTACCATTCACCACCTCGTTATCTGCCCGTGCCTCGTTCGTATTAATGTTGAAAGCTCGTCCATGAGCCTGGTTCGCATTTGCCAATCTCGGGCAATTGTTTCTGTAGTGGGTAAGATCCCCACAGTTGTAGCAAGATCCTTGTGGGTAATGTGGTCGTGCAGGTTTTGGCTGGCTGCTAAACATGGTTTTGAGCAACATTGTTCAGGTTAGGAGGCGAGCGACAAACATTTTCCAAATGACCAGATCTACCACAGATTGTACAAATACGGCATGGAAGATGAGGCTGGTGATGGTTGTTGCACCTGTTGCACAAAGGTGCAGTGCCGGTATATTGTTTCTTGGCATGAGGCTGAGCAGGCTGGTTAGGAGAGGCTTGATTAGGCTGTGTAGTGACAGCAAAGTTCTTAGAAGCCTTGCGCTTCCTCGACTTCTTGGAAGACTCAGCTTTCTTACCCTTTGGTTCCTCAGGCTTGTCAGACGATCTCTTGTCACCCTTCAGGTGGAGCTTACCCTTTTTGATCTGCGATTCAGTCACTGTCGCAGATAGCTCAATAGCTTGTCTAACAATAGTGGGGTTGCTGCCGGTGACAATATCCTGAACCCGGTCAGGAAGACCATCTATGTATTTCTCGATTGCCTTATCCAAAGGCGTCACCATCTCAGGGCACAACAAGCTCAACTCCTCATACCTGTTAGTATACGCAAGTGCTCACCACTGTCTTGCTTCAGGTCATGGAACTCATTTTCAAGTGCCCTCTTTTCATGTCGGGGGCAAAACTCTTTCATCATTATGGCCCTGAGTTCCTCCCAAGTCTGACCCATAGCAATGTCAGCACCCCTGTCTCTCATCACTCCGTTCCACCATGTTAACGCTCTCTTTTCAAACACGCTTGAAGCAAACTTGACCTTTCGCTCATTCGGACATTGCACATGATGAAAAGTGTTCCCGAGACTCTCGAACCACCGTAGGAGCACAGTTGCTCCCTCAAAACCACTAAACTTGAGCGGTTTAGCCGAGTTAAACTGTTTAAAGCTGCACGAAGTAGGTGCATCATTGTTATTGTTGTCTTGGTTCATTTGAGTTACAAGATTCTGTAGTACAGCAGCAATCTGCTGAGCTATCAAAGCTGCCATGGCGGCGTCCAGATTTGCGTTTGGGTTTCATCGAGGAGGCATTCTAAAAGAGAGTAAACATGAAAGGAAATGAGTGAGATGAATGTTGGATAATCAAAACGAGATGACAAAATATCGACAAATGTAAAGATGGTGGTCATTCGTTCGTTCCTTCAAAACAAACAAACGACACACAGTGATTAATCAAAGTAAATGGGTCTTTATAATGTATCGGGAAGACATGCTTTAGCCTATAAGTGGACACTCACCCCAAGAGTTCCCAGGTAACAGTGGTCCGATAATGCGGATTTGTACGAAACTCTAGCCTTAGACAGAAAACTCAGGGTACATGCACCCACCCTTCCAGATTGCACGTGTTCACATTAATAAGACCAAAACTTTGACGAGATTTTGACAACTTCAAAGGCTTAATCGCCAAAAATAAATCATCTAAGGATAGATGATTATTTTCAAAACCGAATTGAAATTTGTGGATTTGTTTTTGGTAATCACCTAAGGATAGGTGATGGTATTGTTTTAAGATCCAAACACAAGATAACTTGTGTTAGGGTCCTAGAAAGGTTATAGTCTAGGTCAAAGCATTACTAATAACCTAATTCCCTATAACCATTCGCTCTGATACCAATCTTTTCTGTCACACCCTGACCACGTAAAACAACAAACCGTGGCGGAATCGTCGGGGAGTGTCGTAACAAAATTATTGTTTCAATAACCATGGCACATAAGTTGAGTTTCATTAATTAATATTGTTCACATTGTCTTGGATAAAAACAGAAATACAACAAAAGTTAAGCTAATATTCTGATTTTATAGTCACTAAGGCCCAGTCCGCCCTTAGTGTAGCTAGCTTGACATCAAACATTTGCACCTGAAACATATGTGAAAATAAAGTCAGCAAAAAATTGCCGGCGAGTACATAGGTTTTGTGTTGATGATTCATGGCTTTGATTATTTTAAGAAAAGTTTAAAGTAATACAAAAGTCGCCATGAACCATAAAAAGTTTCTTTCATAAAAACCATATGAAAAATCAATACAATATAAAAGAAATAATATATGGTTATATAGATAACCAAAAGTAAGTTTTGTCTTGTGTAAAACGTCATGTCTTGTATTTTGTTTAAAATGATTTAGATGACACCACGATATGTAAGATAATAAAAGTACTTATATATAGGAAGTACCATCGGCGTATCCACCATGCTTTTATCACATTACATACGTCACGTTATTTAAATCACTCACCATAAACCAATCCTCAAATGTCGAGTAAATAAATGTCATGTAAACCAATGTCGAGTAACTAAATATCAAGTAAATAAATTTCATGTAAACAAATGTCATGTAAACAATGTCGAACCAATGTCGAGTAAACAATGTCAAGTAAACCAAATGTCGAGTAAACAATGTCAAGTAAACTAATGTCGAGTAAGCCAATGTCGAGTAAACAAATGTCATGTAAACAATGTCGAGTAAATCAATGTCGAGTGAACAAGGTCGAGTTTTATAAACCATTTTCCTTTATTGTTAAGACATATATTATGGGTTGTTGGCGAATACATTCAAGCCTTGTTGACTGTCGGATAAACCCCTATTCGGTCAAGGGTTTATCAACTTTCATCGGATTCTGTCATTCCGTAAGGTCACTTCCAAACAAACCTAGGAAGCGGGAACAAGATTGTCAATCCTATGGTACCATTACATACTACCGGTCAGCGTGATCAATGTTAATGAATGTATCATTGTCGAGTTCAACGCACCAAAATGTCAAATAACAATGTAAGCATGTCTTGAAAATGTCTTTGAAAATGTCCAAAAAATGTCTTTTGAAAAGGTTTTTGAAAACCATGTACTAGTATGCTAGGTCAACATATATAGCTAAAATGTCTTTGAAAAACCAATGTGTTAATTATGCAAACCAACATGTAAATCAACTACAATAAAAGTAATGTAGTATATGTACTAGTAATCAAAGTACGTAATATGTCATGAAAACACGAAAGTAATCATAGGCACAATATGTTTAACCCTAAAACATTTGAAAACGTAAAGAGGGGGACTATGTACTCACTTGAGATGGCAAGTATCCTTGATATAGGGAACTAACAAAGCTCGGAAAGTAAAGGAATCAAGTGGCACCTAGTATGGAACCACTATGTTAATAAATCGGAACCTAAATCGGGAATTCGGATAAAATGAGGTCTTGTAAACCAAATGAGTGTCGGAACTCATATGATGTGGTTTAACTAATCCTATATTCTGATTTGAAAGCACTCCTAAGTGTTTATGACCCGTTACGACTCGTTAAGGTAGTTTAAGCTACTTTAACGTGTTGTTTGTGCAAAAGCGCGTTCGGATGGTCTAACTAGTCCTATGATAAGTCTTATATGCCTAAACAAGTTTAATAATGTTGCACAATCAGTTTAAGTTTCAAAATTTAGGTTACATATGCTTAGATTGAATTTATGCGCAAAAAGGGCATTTTGGTCATTTTCCTAAGGCATATAAACTACATATCATACAACTACTTAAACGAAGTAACCATAAGGTATAACCCCTGGAGGTTATATCCTATATAACTATGGTCACAAAATATGTTTGGTCGGATCCTAATGATCGGCCAAACGGGTCGGGTTCGAAAGTCTAAGCAGTTGTCAAGACCGCTTGACTTACGACCCTAAATAAGCACTAAACTAGAAGTGACGAGTTAGACATGCTAAAACATATCTAACCTAAGTTTTATAAATGTTTTGATATCAAAACAAAGTGTTTTGATACCCAGAAATAGTCCCGTCAGATAATGCGCATTTATCGCATTATTGACCGAAACTTTGACTTGTCACTACAACTAGTCAACGTGGTAATCTGTAGGTATCGTCACAAGGACTATAACCATCGTGATTACGATCACGTTGCAAAGTTCAAATGAACTTTGTCTTGACCAATTCATGGTCAAAGCCGAAAGTCAAACATTATTTGACTTTTAGCTTGAAATAGCGAAAACAACTAAACAAGATCAAGATAGAACAGTTACTTGTGTTCTAGGATCCAAGAATGCTCAGTAGGAAGCCTCCACAATAATGGTAGCCTCCAATTTAGAGCAAAGATGAAGATGGAAAGAAAATGAGCAAATTGGAATGAAGATGATCATGGGTATTTATAGGAATTCTTGAACCATTGGTGTTTTGTGTGGTGAACAAGGAACAATCTACACCATACACTTGTTAGGCTAGGAATTAAAGCCTTGGTGATCACAAACTTGGCCTCCAAGAATAAAAACAAGGGACTGCCAAATTCTAGTTCCAGGCATGCGTTACAGACCGTGTGGTCCATGGCTTACGGTCTGTAAGCCTTGTGCAGGGGCTGAAATTTGCAAAAGTTGCAGTTTTGGTCCCTGTAGCCTTTAAACTTGTTTTTCGACGCGTTTAACCCCCGTTAACCAACTTTCCAAGCTTCATAAGGATGAGAAAGCATAGCGAACATGAAAAATGTTCAAAAATGTCTCGCGTGTTGGTCGTACGGTTGCGGTTTTCAGTTAATTACGACGAAAGTCGTAACGAACGCGCAAATGACCGTAAATGCTAACGAATGGCATTTTTGTATTCCAGTCACTAAAATACGATGTTTTAATGATTAAAAAAATTTTTGGATGACCGTACATGTTCCGGATAGCGAAATACGCGAATTGACATAGTTTCACAGATTTTGCAAAATTGCCCCTTGAGCTGAATAAACATGTTTTTGGCATACCGAACCCTTCAAAACTTATTTCTAAGTTATGTTAGGGTTATTTAAGGTATGTTCAACTTATTTCCTTGTCCCGGAGTGTACGTTGCATTAAATTGATTAAATTTACGTAACAGTTTGCGATTTCACATCCAGAAAATGTTTTAAAGGATCGGATTTGAACAAGGATTAAAAATACACAAATGTCATAAGTAAATATACAAAACTCATAAAGTGTAACACAAAATTTTATTGACCCAACCTATAAAAAGGTTCCTCTTACTTATGGCCACCCAGCCTATAAAAAGGTTCCTCTTACTTATGAAGGATACAAAAAGCCTTCAAAGCAAAGAGTGAATAAGGATCCATATGGATACAATCATCTGATAGGAAATGGTCAAGAGCAGATGTTACAAGAAAAAATCCAAACCACTGACCATTGTCCTAGACTTGAGGCTGGACCATCTGTGACCCCATCCAAAGCCATTTTGGCTTTGGAGACCTATCATAACTAATCTATTTACTTGATGTGCAGGGATCCTCTACTTGCCTTGATAGCTTATGGTATGTAGATAGTGGAGGTTCCAGGCACATGACAGGATGTAGAGCCCTTCTCAAGAAATTCATGGCTCATGGGGGGGGTGATATATCTTTTGGTAATAACTCAAAGGGAAAGGTGCTAGGGTCTGGGTCGGTTCTGGATGGTAAACTCAAGTTTGAAAATGTGAATTTAATTGATAATCTGAAATTTAACCTACTGAGTGTCTCACAAATGAGTGACAGAGGGTATGGATCCTTCTTCACTTAGAAAACTTGTCAATTGTGGGACCATAGGTTGTTAAAAAGATTGATCAAATCATTGCTGAGAGCAAAGCACAACTCACTGCACACAGAAGTGGGAATGTGTATGTGGTAGATATGCTAAAAGATAATCCTATGTCTAGAACATGCTTATTCTCAGTTGCTTCTAGTAAAGAGACCCAGTTATGGCATCGAAGACTTGGACACACAAATCTTAAAACTATCACCACACTCTCAAAACAAAGTCTTGTAAGAGGTTTGCCTCAAAAGCAATTTTCCTGTGATGAACATTGTCTTTCCTGCCTAAAAGGAAAACAACATAAAAGTTCTTTCAAATCAATTGAAGAGTCCAAAACAAGCCAGTGTTTACAATTGCTTCACATGGACTTGTTTGGCCCAGTGCAAATCATGAGCTTAAACACAAAAGGTATTGCCTAGTGATAGTTGATGATTTCTATAGGTTTCATGGACCTTCTTTCTCCACTCTAAGGATGAAACTGCAGTCATTTTGCAAAACTTTGTTAAACAAGTAGAAAAGCAATTTGATCTTCAAGTAAAAATATTTAGGAGTGACAATGGAACAAAGTTTAAAAATAGGGAGTTGGATGCTTTTTGTGAGTCAAAATGAATTGTTAGAAAATATAGCATTTCAAGAACTCCAGAGCAAAATGGGGTGGTTGAAAGGAAAATAGAACTTTAATTGAATCAGCAAGAACTATGCTTGCAGACTCTTGTTTACCCTTGTCCTTCTAGGCACAGGCTGTAAACACTACTTGCTATGTCAAAAACAGAGTTTTGATTAATCCCGGGCATCAAAAGACTGCCTATGAGATTTTGTATAAAATCAAACCTCTGATTTCCTATTTTAAAGTTTTTGGCTGCCCATGTTTCATTTTGACCTTAAAATGTTCTATATCTAAGTTTGTAGCCAAAATTGACTGTGGTTATTTTCTGGGATACTCAACCACTGCTAAAGCCTACAGAGTTTTTAACTCTAGGACCAAGTGTTTTGAAGAAACTTTCAATGTGAAGTTCAATGAACTTTCATCACTGAAAATCCCAGCAAATCCTGCAGAGCTTTTTGATTTAGATAAATTCACATTTGCTGATGTTTCTATCAAGATAGACAATGCAGGTACACCACAATCATCTGGAGAAGATCAAGATCAAGAATATGACTGTGTGCTTCCACAAATAAAAGTCAATTCTTCCAACAGAGGGTCGGGTTCCATAAGCTCTTATGTAAACTCTGCCACTTCTGGGTCAACAGTGGTTGATCCTCAAACCTCTGCCAGTTCACAAAATCAAACATCTATTGATAAAAGTCCTACAATTGGGCAACAAAATCATTAGAATGTTACCTCTATACCCCAATACCACCACCTCCATTTCCTTCAATGGCTGATACTTCAAATTCACCAGCAGAGGTTAGCTCAGATGATACACATTTGTAGCCATCACCTCAAAATGCTATTGTTCCATACCAAGGTGATTTAAATTATCTCAAAAGCCATCCAGCAGATCAAGTTATTGGCAACCTCAAATCTGGGGTTCTCACACGGAGCCAATCCCAAAATATTTATCTTTTTGCTGGTTTTCTATCACTCACATAGCCAGTCAAGTACCAAGAGGCACTGAAAGACAACAGCTGGGTAGAAGCCATGCAAGAAGAACTCCTTCAGTTCAAGAGACAACAAGTTTGGGAGCTTGTGCCACTGCTAAAAGATGTAAGTCCAATTAGCACAAAGTGGGTCTTCAAGAACAAAACTGATGAAAGGGGTATTGTTGTCAAAAACAAAGCAAGGCTCGTGGTTCAAGGCTACAAACAGGATGAAGGTATAAACTATGATGAAACTTTTGCTCATGTAGCAAGGTTGGAAGCTATTTGCCTGTGCTTAGCTTTTGCTGCAAACCACAACATAAAGGTGTATCAAATGGATATAAAGAGTGCATTTTTGTATGGAAAAATCAAAGAAGAGGTGTATGTCTGTCAACCTCCAGGTTTTGAAGATGCATTCCATCCTGATCATATCTACAAGCTCAACAAAGCTTTGTATGGCTTGAAGCAAGCACCAAAAGCCTGGTATGAAACTCTATCCACTTTTCTCTTATCCATAGGGTTTACTAGAGGTAAAATAGATAAAACCCTATTCTTAAAATGGGAAGGAAAAGATTTGATGCTTGTCCAAATTTATGTGGATGACATCATTTTTGGATCCACAAGCATTGCTATGTGTGAAGAGTTTCGAAAACTCATGGCAGCAGAGTTTGAGATGAGTGCAATAGGCGAGCTCCAATGTTTTCTTGGTCTCCCAGTTAAACAATTGCAAAATGGTACACTTATCCATCAAAACAAGTATGTGAAAGAACTGCTTAAAAGTTTGATATGGATGATTGTAAACCATGTAGCACACCCATGGCAACCACCAAGCTAGTCACCATTGATGGTAAAGATGACCTTGTTGATCAAACTCTTTATAGAAGCATGATTGGGTCTTTATTGTACCTAACTGCATCAAGGCCAGACATCATGTTTGCAACATGTGTTTGTGCCAGATCACAGGCATTACCTAGAAAGTCTGATCTTATTGCTGTAAAAAGGATATTCAGATACATAAAAGGTGCTCCGATACTTGGTATCTGGTATCCAGCTAATGGGAATATTGAGCTTTCAGGTTTTTCAAATAGTGACTTTGCTGGATGCAAAACTACAAGGAAGTCCACATCAGGAGGATGTCAATTCCTAGGTGATTGTCTAGTATCTTAGCAAAGCAAAAAGTAGGTTGCAGTTTCAATATCCACTGCTGAGGTAGAGTATATTGCTGCTGCTAGCTGCACTGCTCAACTCTTGTGGCTTCAAAACTAGTTGCTGGATTTTGGTGTAACTGCACTAAAGACTCCACTCAGATTGGACAGTGAAGCTGCTGAAAACATCATTAAAAATCCAGTTTCTCATTCAACTACAAAGCACATTGACATCAGACATCACTTGTGAGAGATTGCTATGAAAACGGTTTGATTTCTTTATATCATGTCCATACTTCGGATCAGTTGGCAGATGTTTTCATCAAGGCATTGGATACATCTACCTTTGAAAACTTGATCTCAATAATTGGAATGTTAAACATGGATTAAAAACATGTTTTCTTGTAAATCCATGCATACATGGCATCAAAATGTGTTCGGAAAATCGAAAACTCATCCTTAAAAATAGTTAAAGTTGAAATTTTTCAATAAATCTTTAAAAGTCTGCTCATAACATTTGTTTGCTCAAAACCTCTGATAGGCTTCAAAGTCTTATCCACTGTTAAAGTGTATCCCCTGACTTCCATTTTTACCACTTTTTTCAAAAACACTGATAGCTATCCTCTGATAGCGTTAAAAATCAGTACTTTTCTCATCAGATGTTACACGTGGCCAGATGTTAGCCATCAGATCTTGCATCAGATGCCACGTCATGTTCACTTTTCAAAACCCTATAAAACCCTGTTTTATCCCTCACCAGTTTTTACCCTAAACTGTGTCGATTTCAAAAATCTCAAAACAGTTTTTCTCTCTAACACAATGGCTCCCAAATCAAAATCTTCGAAGAAATCCACACAAGCACTTCCACCCTTCACTCTCATAATCAAAACCCCACATAATTACACCGCCATACTTGAAGCAAACGACGCAAATACTCGCTATCATCCAATGATTCAAATTTTGCAAAAGTCAAAATTCAAGCACATGTTAGAAGTCAAAGCCCCAATTTACATTGATTATCTTCGTGACTTCTGGAATAATGCTAAGGTTCACTCAACTGCTACTGGTGTTCCTTATACAATTCTCAAGAGTAGGGGGAGTGTTGACGCAAATTAGCCCCTAATCGATCTCTCAAGTTTTCAAAATTAAATGACATAGAACACCCTGTGTCATTTCCCCAAAATGAGATCCAAGCAGAGTTTCTGGAAAGAGGTTATGTAGGCCAGATGAAAGGTATGACTATCTTTAAACCTAACTTTCCTGCTGAGATATTCTAACTTGTCTCTCAGCAAAAACCACTGCTTTCAATGAAATTCCATTGAACATGAAATATCTGGGGTATGCAATTTTAACTGACACATATTTTAACTACTCCCAGATACTGTTCAATGATCTTGTGAATAATTTTCAAAATATTGCAAAAAGAAAAGCTTTTTTAATTCATCCACGTTTTCTGAGTGTTTACTTACAAGATCAAATCAAAGGTCCTGAAAGTAAAAAAGGCGCTGTTGACTAAACCAGGCTGCCTCACTCATGAAACCTTCACCATAATAACAAACCAAGATAAAGTTGCGAAAACACAAGTAGAGGGAGCTGAGCATGTTTTCCCTGAACAAAGTGTTCAAACTCAACCTCCTGCTACTGAGCCCACTGCTCTTGGTGATCAGGGCACCACAACCGCTGCTCTGAAGCCCACACCAAAAATCCTCTAAAAGAAAACCAAAACACTTACCAAAAAGCCCACCAAACCCAAAAAGGGTCCTCTGGAAGATGAGATCCCAGAGGTTAACCCAGTGACAGCACCAAAGTCACAAACCACATGCTGCTACTTCTTCACAGCAGATGGTTCAAAGATCTCCAACCGGCTTTGAAACTCCTCCTTCTTCCTCCCAAAAGGAAAAGGTTGTAGACACAGGGACACCAAATTATGAAGCTCTAGATCCACTTGGTTCTATCTTCCACAGCCCCTCTCCTAGGGCACTGTCGCTTTCTACACAGCGACCTTCACCAATGACTACACTTCCACCTACTATGTTACCATTGCTGAATGCAATTGAATTAGACCAGACACAAACTAGCACTTCTCAACAACCTATTACTGAGAATATACTTCATCAAGAGGCTGGGTCTGACTCTTTATTCATTTCTATCTCACCAGCACATGAAGAGGCTACATCCCTTTGGTTACATGTAACCCTGGTGATAATTCAACTCAAGCAGCCACTACAATTGCTGAACTCCCAAGTTCTCGGTTGGACAGTGGTTTCATTACTAATACTTGGTTGAAGGCAACCATTGTTGATGCAACAACTGTTACCTCTGTTGTGGGAAGTCCCCAGTTCCAAGACAAAGGGCATCTATGGTTGAAGCTGGTACTAAAACCACGGCTAATGATACCATAGCTACAACTACCACTTCAGGTAGAAGTTCAGATGAACCTATTAAATTAGGTGATGAACTAAAATACCAGGTTTTGACGTAGAGAGTGACAAAGATAGAAAACTCTGTTGATGAAATCAAAAGTTTACTGAAGCAGATGATAGCTACAAAAAGTCAACCCTCTGTTCTATCCACTGCTGATCTCAAAGAAGCTCTTAACCCTCTATTTCAATATCAACAACATTATTTCGATCTACAACACAAGCACCAGATGAATGATGTTAGAAACATGGTTGAATCAAGGTATCAAGACACTGCAGCAGACATTAAAGCCATCAAAGCTCATCTACTTACAACCACTGGCCATGCACCTCCAACGGTTATCTTTGTTACAACAGATGAAGCCAAAAAGGGGGGAGAAACCTTTGGGAAACAAAATGCTGAAAATAGATGATGATAAGGCCAGACCTACATTAAATATTCCAAGGCCTGATGGCTCAAAGAAGAAAGATTTAATTGATGAAAGTGTGGCTAAGGCAAGGGCTAGTCACAAGAAGACAGTGATCAAGGAGAGCAGAGTGTTGGTTGAGAAAAGATTTAACATCAAAAAGAAAAAGGAGAGGTTGGTACTTCATCAAAGAGGATACCTGCTAGAAAAGCCAAGCAACCAACATCCACACCTCCTAACTAAGCCTGCAACCAATCAAACCATTAAAACCTCTGCCTCTCAAAAACATATCACATCTTCAAAACCACAACCCACATCCACACAAGCAGATGTTACAGCACCTGTTGTGTCAATATCTGTTGATACAGCAGAGGTTGCAACAGATGCAACTCTATCCACTGCCATGATCACATTTCCCACATCAACTCATCCATTATCCACACCACCTAAGATCCCACTACCACCATCACCCACTTTAAGGTTCAAAAGGAGAAAAATCACAAAAGTGATCAATGATGATGGGATTCATGCACCTCTTCCACTATCATCACAACCAATGACCTCCACATTAGTGATTACAAATCTTCAACTCTTGAAGTTACTCCTGCAGTATCCTCTTGATTTACCAGCAGTCAGGGAAGAGATCCTAAGTTTCTTTTCAAAGGATGACCCTGAAAAAGAACAATCCTATCCCTTGATGGCTATCCAAGACCTACAAATGTTGATGATTACCTGGAATTGAAACGAAAGCGAGCAGAGGATATTGCCAAAAGAGAAACAGCTGGTAAAGGTGATAGAGAAATACAGATTGCCATGTCCTTTCAACTAAGTAAAGCCAACATCTTACAAAACTTTGTCAAGAACCTAAGCAACCAGTTGTCAGAAAGGGAAGATAAGCTGCTTAAAAGTGAACTTATTGAGTATATCATGGAGAAGAAGATGTATAAGGCAACAAGGGCAGAGTTTAGGGATTGGAGTATAGATGAGCTAAGAGATGAAATGAACAGAATGCAAGAAATGTTGAAAGACCCTAACAAAGAACAATCCTATCCCTTGATGGATATCCAAGACCTACAAATGTTGATGAATACCTGGAATTGAAACAAAAGCGAGCAGAGGATATTGCCAAAAGAGAAACAGCTGGTAAAGGTGATAGAGAAATATAGATTACCATGTCCTTTCAACTAAGTAAAGCCAACATCTTACAAAACTTTGTCAAGAACCTGAGCAACCAGTTGTCAGAAAGGGAAGATAAGCTGCTCAAAAGTGAACTTATTGAGTATATAATGGAGAAGAAGATGTATAAGGCAACAAGGGCACAGTTTAGGGATTGGAGCATAGATGAGCTAAGAGATGAAATCAACAGAATGCAAGAAATGTTGAAAGACGCTCTCAAAAAGCCAACTCCACCCAACTGGGATCTATACAAGAAAGATATGCCTGAAAAAGACTTAAAGTTGAAGAGAATGAAGAATGAACTAATTCAGAATCATTATGGTTCAAAGAACCAAGTGATGAGATGGGGTGAGGTCAGGGTGATAGACACTTACAAAAAGTTGGAAGAAAGGAGGAAAAAGGATCCATCCATGCCTCCTAAACCTAATTATTCAAAAGAAGATGGTATTCTCAAAGCCCAACTCTCCAAAAAGTCCAGCACAACATCTGCCCATTCCACACTTGCCTTGTTACACAGAAAAAGGCAAGGGGAGATGTCTGTAAAGACTGACAAAGAGTTTGAGGATACATTCATCAAAGAAGGCATACAGAACATGATTGATTATCCAACTGATGATTTAAGTGCCAAGCTGGCTAAAGATTTATCACAAATAGCTCCTTATCAATCCTCAGCAATAAAAGCTCCTTCAAGAAAACATTCAGACCCAAAAATTCTAAAGTGGAAGGTCAACAAAGACACCCATGAATTGGAACTGCTCAAGTCTGATGGTAATGCCACTAAACTATCCATGGAAGCTGCTTATAGGCTTACAGTAGAAGACTTCCAAGAATTATTATGTTTAGAGCTGGGGAAGGATGCTGATGACATAGAATCCCTTAACTTTGAGCTACAATTCAAAGGTCAAATAAGAGAATTCTTCCTGAGGAATAAAGACCAAGAATAAAGTGTTTTGGGCATCATCTGTTCCAGGGGGAGATTGTTGGGATTGAATATGAAAGGAACATATGATACAAAGCCAAATAACACTATCCGAGCTTTGGTTAAACTATCAGAGGTTACAACCTCTGTTGTACATACACTGTTTTCCCTAAAGACTGCTCTCCTATCATCTGACTTCACAAAGTTGCAAAGGTCTGCCAGAGTTACAAGGATCACAGGATAGAGATCAGAGCTTAGTCATTAGTTAGATAATCAATGTAACAGTGCTAAGCACTAATAGTTAGTATTAGCAGTGTTTGTAGTTAGTTATATTTAGTTTCCTGTCACTATCAACCCCGACGTCATCAAAGATGCTCAGTGGTTAGATAGTTTAGTATAAATTGGTAACTCGTGTAACAGTTTAACTTCTCTATCAAAAGATCAACTTTCGCATATCATCTTCTCTTCAGTTCTTACTACCAAACTTCAATTTCCAAGGCTGAGGGGGAGTTTGTGAATCACATGCAAGTTTACCAACTTGAAAGCATGATGATGATGAAAACAAACAACCATTGCTTGTAGTAAAAGTTTTCCATCTATTTCCGCTGCAAATCTCTTTTAAAACTCAATCAATTTCCATTTTTCAAACAAATACTACAAGTAATTCAAACTCAGATCCTAACAAAACATTATACACAATCGTTATTGAAGATCCTCTTATTCCATAATCGAAATAACTCATCAAAATAGGGGTAATTCCCGCCTTTGGTGACGAATTTCAATCCAACTTACATGATATTTTGCGCGAAATTCACAATCAAGTCAAGAGTGATATCCATATCTTGAGGAGAGTTTCCATTTCATAATCCATTGGATCCATATTGACGATTCGAAATTATATCTTGTTTCGTTCAATAAACCACAATTTAGGGGACGAAATTGTTAAGCTAGGATTGATATTATGACATCTGAGCCTCGTCAAGCAACAAACAATACCGAACAATTCCGAATGTAATGAAATCTTGTGTTTCATTCCTGAGAATTGTGTAATTACATGTGACATTATACATTTTAGTCCATGTACAATTTCAACTCCTCTAGGCTTTTCTAGAGGTTATACATAAGCTATTACGCAAAACGAAACCAATTTAATACAACGTATGTTCCGAAATAGTTACATAAGCTAAACATACCTTAAATAACCTTTTCATAACTTAGAAATAAGTTTCGAGGGCTTCGGTATGGCAAAAACACACTTTTGTAACTTCAGGGGCTATTTTGCAAATTCTGCGAAACAATGCCTTTTTGCGTATAACACCATCCGGGACATATTTGGACATTGTAATCATTAAAAATATCATATTTTAGTGATTGGGATGCCAAAATGTCATTCGTTACGCATTTACAGTCACACACGTGTTCGTTACGCTTTTCCTCGTAATTAACCGAAAACCGCAACCGTATGACCAAACGAACCGACCCCATTTGTGGACATATTTCAACTTCCTTATACTTTATTGACCTTATAAAGCTTTGAAATGAGGTTAACGGGTGTTAAAAATGCCAAAACATGTCAAAAACAAGTTCAGGGGCCTGTTTTGCCAATTTTTGAAGGTTTCTGCCAGCTAAAGGGCTTATGGACCGTAAGCCCAAAGCCCTTACGGTCCGTAAGGGGTACCTAGCTCACCATAAATGTGGCAGCAGGTGAATAACTTCACTTTTGACTCACCAAACGAACTTGCCACCCTTGTTTCTACATTTAACATGTAAGGGGACACTAATCCAACTCTGTGGTGACTCATGGACACTTGTCTTGCTCCTAGATCATCAAGAATTCTATAAATACCCATGTGTTCTTCCATTTTGAAACTTTTGATCACTCATTTCTGCTATCAACTGAAGTTGCAACACCTTGATGATCAATCTCTGAGTTTTCTTTACATACCTTTGGTGTTGTAAGTGTTCTCTATCATGCTTTGTTCAATTCTTGAAGTTTAATTGGATTAAAAGTCATAAAATTCGACTTTTGTTTGACTTCCAGAATTGATCATGAAATGATCAATTTAAAATCCAATTGAACCTTGCAATATGATGATAATCAAGATGGTTATGATTCCTATTGATCATACCTACTAATTTCCATCTTTCCTAATCATTTTGACAAATCAAAGTCTCGGTCAAAATGCGATTTTTACGCATTTTGAAACGGATCTATTTTCGGGTATCAAAACAGGTTGTTTTGATGCCAAAATACTTTTATAAACTTAATTAGACATGTCAAAACATGTTTAAATTGTCAATCTTAATTATTGTGCTTGTTTAGAGTCGTAAGTTGAACGGTTTGACCACCGCTTTGACTTTCGAATCTGACCCATTTGGTGGATCTCCGAACCCGACCAAACGCATATTTGTGACCATAAATATATAGGGAATAACCCTATGAGGTTATACCTTATGGTCATGTCCTTTGGATAGTGTTATGATAATTGATTGTCATATTCCTTAAAAGTGACCAAAATGTCCTTTTCGCTAATAAATCAATTTTAAGCATATGTAACAGAAAATTTGATGTGTATTCTGATCAAATAACATTTTCAAACATATTTAGGCATTAAAGACTTATCATAACACATATGTAACCATCCGAATGCGTAGTTACGCAAATGACGCGTTAAAGTAGCTTAAACTACCATAACGGGTCATAACGGGTCAAAAGCATAGAAAAATCTTTCCAACTCAGAATGTTAACTTACTAAAGCATGTCATATGAGTTCCAATACTCATTTGGTTTATAAGTATCATTCTATCCAAATCCTCCGAATTCAAGTTTTGATGTTTACATTATTATCCATTTTTAGGACACACACTTGATTCCTTGATCTTCGGGCGTTGATCATACACTTGTACAAGGCTTATCCGCAAATCCCAGGTGAGTACATCGCTCCTCTCTTTTATGTTTACAAATGTTTTGGGGTTATTCATATGTGCTAATTGTTTTCAAGTTTTCAAAGTACAAATACTATGGTTTATATAACAATATGGTTTCAATAATGTGATACAACTGTTGGTGCGTTATCCAAGATACGAATGACATTCATTAACATTGTTCTGCCGCCCAGTAGTAAGTTATAGTACCATAGGATTGACAATCCCGTTACTAGGCTATTCACTGGATTTGGTGGGTAGTTTGGGGAACGACAGAAACTGTTTATGACTAACAAATCATTCGTTGACTTGCCAGTCTTGTTAAAGAATCTTTTAGGATCTATTAAAGATACCCTTGGGGTATAGTCGAGTCAACAAAGGTTTGAATGTACTCACTAAAGAACGACCAAAAGTTTTCACAGTTATAACAAGGAAAAATTGGTTTATAACAAGAAACAAAGAACGATGAACAATGAACAATGAACAATGAACGATGAACAAATGGTTTAATACGAGGAACGATGAATGATGAACAAATGATTTCAAACAATGTCACACAATGATTTCGATTAATGATATAAAACATACAAGTTATTTCAAGATGATTTACAAGTTGGATTTACAAAATAAATGTTTTTGAGTCAAGGTTCATGGCTACTAAATTTTATAACTTTTAACAATTTGCTTTAGTTGAATAACTATTGCAATATCAAATGCTTTCAAAACAAGATTTCACTTACGACTCTATTAGTTGGGTTATTTATATTGCAATATATACAAAGCCATGGACTTGACATGTTCACAAAACCTATGTACTCGTCGGCATATTTTTGCTGACTCGTTTTCACATATGTTTCATGGAAAGATACTAGATGATACTGATGCGTTCTCATGTAGGATCAGACAAAATCTGTTAACGTGACTCCCCAAGTGTTTCCGTAGCGTGTTATTTTACGCGATTTGGGGTGTTACAGATATCCACACCTTGATGACTGGTCCCGCTCTATGATTTTCAATCTCGCCAAAGTTTCGTATCTTCGATCAGATTAGGGACATATACTAACTGGAAGGGTAAAATAGCGTTAATCGCCTGGCGACGAGAGTATTATACCTATTATGCCAAATCATGTCTCCCTAATCCGAAAGGACTTGTGATTCACTTTGGAATAGTCAAAGTTTCTAAACCCAAAACGCTCCAATACTTATCAAATCTTTTATTCGATTTAATACTTGTTACCTCGTTATTTTAAAATCATCGTTTTACACAATAAATTAATACACGCATACTGATACGTTAAACTTGATTCGGGATTACTGGACATTCTTTATGTGATAAACTAGTCATTAACTTCGGATGGAGCCACATCGTAACATATGTAGTGCTTGTGAAGCACTATAGGAATAGCGCACCACCACATGGATTTGTGGCAATGTCAAGACATTCATACATACTTTACGGATCTTTTCATAGCAACGAAATGATGACATGTGCTAAGATTAGATGATGCTAGCGGAATCAATGGTTTGACAGTTTATCATTAACTTCGTAAGAAGCCACACCTTAACATGTATAATGCTTGTGTAGCACTATAGGAGTAGTGAACCGCCACATGGATTTGTGGTCATGTTAAGTCATAAACACATACATACATACTCGATCTCGTACTTGCGGAAGCGATGGTTTGACAACTCGTCATTAACTTTGTAAGAAGCCACACCTTAACATGTATAGTGCTTATGTAGCACTATAGGAGTAGCGCACCGCCACATGGATTTGTGGTCATGTTATGCCATACATACATACTTGCGGACATGATGGTTTGACCAGTGATATCACATGCCAGTAATGCGTTAATCAAGTTGACTAAATACCTCATTTTAATCATACTCATACTTATAACCTTACTCATACTTAAATGCCAATCATACTTGCATACTTGGATTTCTATACGCTATCATTCTCCCTTGTAATATGTTAATAAACCCTGATTGTGACATGGAACATAACATGACATCAATTAGCAAAACGAACGTAATATGGTATGAACATGGTGGATACGCCGCTAGTACTTCCTATATATAAGTGTTCCTGCCATATTACCAAACGTCCGTGATAAGGTTCCATGAGAAATTCGGTGGTTCTCTACTATTGAATACAAAATTTGATCGCTCACGACCTAATACTCGTCTACTACACACTTCTACTACGAAATGCCATCTTTTCTAAAGTCTTCCTCTTGAATAAATTTCGGGACGAAATTTCCTAAAGTAGGGGAGACTATAACGCCCTGAATTTCCGTAACCTTATACTTTAGAAAATACATGTCGTTTCAGTAGTTTCTTATAATCACAATCGAAAAACGGGTTAAAACGGCAAACGACACATTTTACGCGTTTAAACGCAACCGATGAACGCACGTGACTAATATCGATTACTGACACCCTTTTTCCGTATTTTCGACCTTAAATAAAAGCATTACGGAATTTTATGAAGTTCGAGGGCAAAACGGGCTCCAGGAACGCAACTGGGCCGCTATCGGGCTTAGGGCCCAATCCACCACAAAAACCCTAGATATATCTAAACACTTTAACCCCCCCCCCTTCCTCATTCAATAAAACCGTAGCCCCCTTCCACTCACCCCTGCCTCCTTTCCGCCCTTCGGCGACCGGAGCCGAATTCCGGCCGGGGCTCCGGCGTCGTTCACCTCTCGCACCCACCACCATACCCCCCTCAACTCCTCTCACCTTAAAGCCACCACACCAGTCCCTACTTCCGCTCAACCGAACGACCGACCACCATTGTGGTGGCGGTGACATACGGAGATGACAGACGTCGCAGACACGTGGCGGCGGAGGAGCTCGCAGCAGTCGCACGGCGGCTGGCACGAAGCGAGAGAGAGATAGGGAAGCAAGAGAGAGAGAGGTATCAGAGAAGTGGTCCGACGACGGCGAGAACCGGTGGCAGGAACGCTGTAACCGGCGGCGGTGGTGATTTTTGTGCTCGGTTATCTGGATTCAGGTTCGGTTCAGTTCTGTTTTGATTTTCGGTTGATGCGGGTTCCGGTCATGTTCAGTTTGGGTCTGATCCAGTTCAAGTCTCGGTTCCGGTAAGGAATTTGGGTTTATTCGGTTAAGTTTCAGTTTTATTTCACCTCAGATTCTGTTTTGGGTTGTTTCAGGTTCACGGCTTTGGTAGTGATTCCGATTCGAGCCTCGGTTCAGTTTGGTGTGACCCGGTTCAGTTTTTGCTCGGGTCAATCTTGGTCAACACACGGTCAAACCAGTTAAGTAATCGATACGGGTTAAACCACGACATCTGTGCTTTCCGATCTTGTATTTTATCCAACAACGTTATATTTAATGAAATTTTGTGTTACGTTTATGGGTTTTGTATATTTACTTATGACATTTACGTATTTTTAATCCTTGTTCAAATCCGATCTTTTAAACATTTTCTGGAAGTGAAATCGCAAACCGTTACGCAAACATAATCAGTTAAACGCAACGTATAGTCCGGAATGGTGACATAAGTTAAACATACCCTAAATATCCTTTACATAACTTAGAAATAAGTTTTGAAGGGTTTGGTATGTCAAAAATAAGCTTATTAGATCACATGGACTATTTACGTCAAACTACGAAAGTCTGCCGATTCTCATAGCAACACACACTCTGGAACAAGTAAACAAGCTTAACATACCTTAAAATAACTTTTATATAACTTAGAATTAAGTTTTGAAGGCTTCAGTATGGCAAAATCACACTTTTGTAACTTCAGGGGCTATTTTGCAAATTTTGCAAAACTGTGCCTTTTTGCGTAAATTGCTATCCGGAACACGTACAAACATCCAAAAAAAATTTAATCATTAAAATATCATATTTTAGTGATTGGAATGCAAAAATATCATTCGTTAAGCAATTACGGTCAGTTGCGCGTTCGTTACGCTTTTCGTCGTAATTAACCAAAAATCGCAACCGTACGACCAAACAAACCGACCTATGGAACATTACACATTTCAGGTTCCCTATACTTTATTGTCCTTATGGAGCTTAGAAATCAGGTTAACAGGTGTTAGAAGTGCCAAAACGCGACGAAACGTGCTCAGGGGCCTGTTCTGCCAATTTGTGAAAGTTTCTGCCAGATAGGGGTCTTACGAACCATAAGACCAAAGTCCATACGGTCCATAAGGGACCCCCAGCTCACTAGAAACGTGGAAACAGCTGAATAAATTCATTTTTGACTCACCAAACGACTTTGCCACCCTTAATTCTGCACTTGACACCTATGGGACACTAATCTAACTTGTGCGTGAGTCATGGGACATTTGTTAATCACCTACAACATCAAGAAAACTATAAACACCATAGTGTTCTTTACATTTGAACTCTTGCAACCATTGTTCTTGTTATAACCTACCACAAATCCAAATTTGCAACCTCCTTGGAGCTATTCTCTGGTTCTTGAATCATTCCTTGGTGTTTGTAAGTATTCCACTCTTGCTATGTTCAATTATTATAGCTTAATTTGACTAAAAGTCAAACAGTTTGACTTCTGTTTGACTTTTAGTTTTGATCATGAATTTATCAAGATAAAGCTGAATTGTAACTTGCAAAATAATGGTAAATAAGGTGGTTATGGTCCCTAAAAATCATGCCTACTGATTCCCATCATTTCTAGTTATTTTGGCATGTCAAAGTTTCGGTCGAAATGCGATTTTTGCGCATTTTGCAACAGATCTGTTTTCGGGTATTAAAATAATTTGTTTTGATGCCAAAACTCTTTTATAAACTTATTAAGAGATGTCAAGATATGTCAAATTCGTCACTCTTGTTATAGTGCTTGTTTAGAGTCAAAAGTCTAGCGGTTTGACCACCACTTTGACTTTTGAATCTGACCCCATTGGTCGATTTTTAGACCCGACCAAATACATATTATGACCACAAATATATAGGGAATAACCCTCTGAGGTTATACCTTATGGTCATGTCTTTCGGATAGTGTTATGTTAATCAATGGTAAATATTCTTGAAAAATGACCAAAATGCCCTTTTTGCAAGAAAACCAATTAAACACATAGGTAACATAAATTTTGACATGTAATCTGATCAAATAACATTTTAACCATGTTTAAGCATTTAAAACTTATCATTAGACATATCTAACCATCCGAATGCGTAGTTACGCAAATGACGCATTAAATTAGCTTAAACTACCTTAACAGGTCATAACGGGTCATAACGGGTCAAAGGCACTTTAAAATCTTTCCAACTCATAATGTAAACTTATTAAACCATATCATATGAGTTCCAACACTCACTTGGTTTATAAGGTCTCATTCTATCTGAATCTTCCGATTTCAAGTTCTGATATTTACATAGTTAACCGTTTATAGGACACTCTTGATTTCACGGACTCTTGATCTTGGTTTATCTTCTTGAACAATGATACTTTTTGCAACCACAAGTGAGTACATAGTCCCCTCTTTACGTTTTCAAAAGTTTTGGGGTGAAACATGTTGTGCCTATGATTACTTTCGTGTTTTCGTGACATATTACATGCTTTGATTACTAGTACATATGATACATGACTTTTATTGCATTAGATTTACATGTTGATTTGCATAATTAACACATTGGTTTTTCAAAGACATTTTTGCTATGTATTTTGACCTAGCATACTAGTACATGGTTTTCAAAGACATTTATTGGACATTTTCAAAGACATTTTCAAGACATGCTTACATTGTTATTGACATTTTGGTACGTTGAACTCGACAATGATACATTTATTAACATTGATCACGCCGACCGGTAGAATGTAATGGTACCATAGGATTGACAATTGTGATATCTGTGATGATCCGAACATGTAACAATGACGATCCGAACATGTAACAATGACGAACAAGATTATCAATGAATGAAATTTATGTTTTATTTGCGAATTTTGTATATTTATTACGTTATTTGCACACAATCAATTCTTGCATGATTTCGAACTCTTGAATCGCTTCTATAAGCGAAACCGTAAGCCGATATGCAAAAGAAACCAATTTAATACAAAGTATGTTCCGGAATAGTGACGTAAGCTAAACATGCCTTAAATGACCTTTACATAACTTAGAAATAAGTTTTGAAGGGTTTGGTATGTCAAAAACAAGTTTATTTGATCACATGGACTAATTACGACAAACTGTCAAAGTCTACCATGTACACTCCAGAACATTTACACAAGCTTAACATACCATAAATACCCTTTACATAGCTTAGAAATAAGTTTTGAGGGCTTCGGTATGGCAAAATCACACTTTACAACTTCAGAGGCTATTTTGCAAATTATGCGAAACTATGTCTTTTTGCGTCTTTCGCTATCTGAAACATGTACGGACATCCAAAAAAAATTTTTAATCATTAAAATATCATGTTTTAGTGATTGGAATGCAAAAATACCATTCGTTACGCTTTTACGGTCGCGCACGCATTCGTTACGATTTTCGTCGTAATTAACTGAAAACCGCAACCGTACGACCAAACGAACCGACCTCTGGAACATTTTTGAGCATATTTCATGTTCCTTATGTTTATTCCTCCTTATAAAGCTTAAAAATGGGGTTAACGGGTGTTAAAAGTGCCAAAACGCGTCAAAAACAAGTTCAGGGGCCATTTCTGCCAAATTTGAAACTTCAGCCCCTGCAAGGGCCTTACGGACCGTAAGTCCTAACCCCATACGGTCCGTAAGGGGTCCCCCAGCTCATCAGGATTGTTAAATCAAGGTGACAACTTCTTGTTAAATGCCTTGTAGACTCACCAAATGAATTTGCCACCTTCCCTTCTGCATTTGACACCTAAGGGGACAATAATCAAATTCAGGGACAACTCATGGACACTTGTTATGATCAAATGAACCCAATTCAAGTATAGAAACCATGGTATTCTTCATTCTTGTACTTTTGTAACCATCTCTTTTGTCCCATTCTGCTTCAATCCGAATTTGGCAACCATCTTGGAGCTTTCTCTGGTGTTTTTTATCAACCTTTGGTGTTTGTAAGTGTTCTCTTTCATGCTTGTTTCAAATCTTGTAGTTTAGTTGGATTAAAAGTCATAAAATTTGACTTTTGTTTGACTTCCAAGATCATGAATTGATCAACTTAAAATCCAATTGAACCTTGCAATATGATGGTAATCAAGATGGTTAGGATCCCTACTGATCATACCTACTGATTTCTATCATTTCTAATCATTTTGACAAGTCAAAGTTTCGGTCAAAATGCGATTTAAGCGCATTTTATGTTGGATCTAATTTCGGGTGTCAAAACAGTTTGTTTTGGTACCAAAACTCTTTTATAAACTTAATTAGACATGTCAAAACATGTCTAAATCGTCACTCTTAATTTAGTGCTTGTTTAGAGTCGTAAGTTGAACGGTTTGACCACCGCTTTGACTTTCAAATCTTACCCGTTTAGTGGATCTTCGGACACGACCAAATACAAATTTGTGACCATAATTATAAAGGGAATAACCCTCTAAGGTTATACCTTATGGTCATGTTAATTGGTTAGTGTTATGATGATTAGTTGATATAATCTTCAATAAAGACCAAAATGCCCTTTTTGCAAATAAATCAACGAAGAGCATATGTAACATAAAATTGACATACAATCTGATGTAACAACAACATTAAACATATTTAGGTAATTAGGATTTATCATAACACATATCTAACCATCTGAATGCGTAGTTACGCAAATGACGCGTTAAAGTGGCTTAAACTACCTTAACGGGTCATGAAGGGTCAAAAGCACTTAAAAACCTTTTCAAATCAGAATGTAGACTTTGTTAAACCATTTCATATGAGTACCAACACTCATTTGGTTTACAAGACCTCATTCTATCCGATCCGCCGACTAATGTCCCGATGTTTACACAATTATCCGATTTTAGGGCACGCTTGATTCTTGGACTTTTGAGCTTGTTTGATCTTCGATTCAAGGTTACAATAGCAATCACATGTGAGTAAATAGCTCCCATCTTTTATGTTTTGCAAATATTTTTGGGTGATTCATATGTGCTAAATCATTTTCGAGTATACAAAATACAAATACTATGGTTTATATAAACAATACGATTTCAATAATGTGAACAAACTTGTTGGTACGTTGTATCCATAACAAGAATGCCATTCATTAACAATGGCCAAGTTGACTAGTAGTAAGTTACGGCGCCTAGGACTGGCAATCCCGTTACCAAAATTCCCGGGGTTTGTGGGGAAGTTTGGGAAGCGACTGAAACTGTATTTGTAACAAACCCTATGGTGGTTTGTTATACGATTAAGGGACCCCATGGGTGGTCTCGAACAAGTCAACAAAGGTTTGAATGTATTTATGAAACGACCAAAAGTTTTCACAACTAAAACAAGGAACGATGAACGATGGTTTATAACAAGCAACGATGAACGATTAGTTTATAACAAGAACAATGGACGATTGGTTTATGGTAAGTGATTTAGATAACGTGACGAGTGTAATGTGATAGAAGCATGGTGGATACGCCGCTGGTACTTTCTATATATAAATGTTTTTATCATATTACATTGGGGGCGTTATTTGCATCACTTGAGCAAATGTTTTTCAAACAAAGACACACAACGATTTTCGATTAAAGATATAAACCATACGAGTTATTTCAAGACAATTTACAACTTGGATTTACAGAACAAAAATTTTCGAGTCGAGGTTCATGGCTACTAGATTTTATAAACTTTTAATCACATGTTTTAGTCGATTAACTATTGCAATATCAAATGCTTTCAAAACAAGGTTTTCACCTACGACTCTAACAGTCGGATTATGTATTGCAATATATATAAAGCCATGGACTTGACACACTCACCAAAACCTATCTACTCGCCGCATATTTTTGCTGACTCGTTTTCACATATGTTTCAGGGAACAATGCTTGACGATTTTGATGCATGCTCATATAGGATTTGGACGGGCCTTAGTGTCTATAAAACAAGAAAGACAATAATTATGCATGTTTTGTTTATTTTGTTGTTTTAAAACATTTCTAGACAATTATGACAATATAATATGTGTTTAATATCCAATAAAACGAAACATCAAATACCATGTGTTGTGAAACAATCTGTTAACGTGACTCCCAAGTGTTTCCGCCATGTGTTGTTTTTACATGATTTGGGGTGTTATAGGTTGGTATCAGAGCACTGGTTATAGGGAATTAGGTTATTAGTAATGCTTTGACCTAGACTATAACCTTCCTAGAACCCTAACGCGAGTTTTCTTGCGTTTAGATTTAAAACATAATACAATCATCTATCCTTAGGTGATTACCAAAACAAGTTCACAAATTACAAACTTGTTTTGAAAATCAATCATCTATCCTTAGATGATTTGTTTTTGGCTTTAAGCCTTCGAAGTTTTCAAAATCTCATCAAAGTTTGGGTTTTAATAATGCGAACACGTGCAATCTGGAAGGGTGGGTGCCTGTACCTTGAGTTTTATGTCTAAGGCTAGAGTGTTCATACAAATCCACTTAATCGGACCACTCACTCTTACCTGGGAACTCTTGCGGTGAGTGTCCACTTATAGGCTAAAGCATGTCTTCGCGATACATTATAAGACCCATTTACTTTGATTAGTCACCGTGTGTCATTTACGTGTTTTGAGAAACAAACAAGTGACCACCATCATTATGTTTCGTTGATATTTTTGATGCCTATATTGATATTTTTTTGGAATGTCAATCTCACATATCTTTCATCATGTTTCTTTTTTTAGAATGCCTCCTCGACGTGATACAACTCAAAATGCCGAAATGGCAGCCATGATCGCTCAACAAATTGTTGTCGTACTCTCGAACCTAGTAACTCAAATGAATCAAGCGAACAACAAGAACAACAATAATAACAATGCACTAGCTTCGTGCAACTACAAACAATTCTGTTCGGCTAAACCACTTCAGTTCACTGGGTCTGAGGGAGCTACGGGACTTCTTCAATGGTTTGAGAGTCTCGAAAGCACATTCCGTTTTGTTCAATGTCCAAATGCACGGAAGGTCGAGTTTGCATCTAGTGTGTTCAAGAAAAGAGCTTTGACATGGTGGAATGGTATTGTGAGGGACAGAGGTGCCAAAATGGCCTTGGCTCAAACCGGGGAAGAGCTTGGGGCTCTTATGATGAAGGAGTTATGTCCCCGCCGTGAGCAAGGGGCGCTCGAGAACGAATTTCATGATCTTAAGCAAGATAGTGGTGAGAGTCGTGCTTATACCGACCGATACGAGGAGTTAAGTTTACTTTGTCCTTTGATGGTGACGCCTTTAGATAAGGCGATCGAGAAGTATATCGATGGTTTACCCGATCCTGTGCAAGACATTGTTACTGGTAGCAACCCTACATCCGTCCGACAAGCCATTGAGCTAGCTGCAACTCTAACTGACTCTCAAGTCAGGAAAGGTAAGCTTCATCGCAAGGGCGATAAGAAATCCTCTACGAAGTCAACTCAAGAGAAACCAAAGGGAAACAAAGCCGAGCCTTCCAAACGATCGAAGAAGCGTAAGTCTTCTCAAAACTTTGTTGTTACTGCTCAACCTGCTTAACCTGCTCCAACTGCTCCGCAAAACCAACCAGCTCATTCCGGCAAAGAAACCTTACGCAGGAACTGCACCGCTTTGCAACCTTTGTAATGTTCATCATCAAGTTCATATATCGTGTCGACAGTGTACCACTTGTGGAAAACTTGGTCACCTGGCAAATACTTGTCGCTTTAACCCAAACCCAGCTGCACAAAACCCAGTTCAACCACAAGCAAATCCTGCTCGACCTCACTTTCCGCCTGGTTCATGTTTTAATTGTGGCAAGATGGGTCACTACAAAAATAACTACCCGAGGTTAGCAAACGCAAATCCAGCTCGTGGATGAGCTTTTAATATGAACGCCAACGAGGCCCGTGCTGATAACGAAGTCGTTAACGGTACGTTCCTTGTCAACAATCATCCTGCTTCTGTTCTTTTTTACTCGGGTGCCGATAGAAGTTTTGTGTCGATAACTTTTGAACCTTTGCTTTCGATGCCTATAACTAAACTAGGAATGCCCTTGTCAGTCAAGATAGCCAATGGTGAACCTCTCGTACTTGATTCCGTCATTCGTAACTGCCAATTGAACCTCAATAACCTTCTTTTTCCTATAAACCTTACACCAATGCAACTCAGAAGTTTCGATGTTATTATAGAAATGGATTTGTTAACCAAGCATCATGCCGAAGTTATTTGTTATGACAAGATAGTTCGAATACCTCTTCCTTCTAGTGGAACCTTAGAGGTTCGTGGAGAGAAACCCGCTAGTAACATGAAACTCATGACTTTTAACCAAGCCCAAAAGTACTTACGAAAGAATTATGTGGCGTTCTTGCCACATATCGTAGAGGAGAAAGTAAAGAAAAAGAGTATTCAAGATATTCCGGTTATCCGAGACTATCCCTGAGGTTTTTCCCGAAGATCTACCTGGCTTACCCCCGGCACGTCAAGTTGAATTCCATATTGATCTTGTACCTGGTGCCAATCCAATATCCAAATCTCCTTACCGTCTTGCATCGTCTGAGATGCAAGAGTTATCGAAACAATTTCAAGAGTTATCTGACAAAGGTTTCATTCGTCCGAGCTATTCTCCGTGGGGTGCTCCTGTTTTATTTGTGAAAAAGAAGGATGGATCCTTCCGTATGTGTATCGATTATCGTGAGCTCAACAAACTCACGATCAAGAATCGATATCCCCTACCTCAAATTGAAGACCTTTTTCATGAACTGCAAGGTGCTACCTGTTTCTCCAAGATCGATCTGCGTTCTGTGTATCATCAGCTTCATGTTCACGAGGAAGATATTCCTAAGACTGCTTTTCGCACTCGATACGGCCATTATGAGTTCACCGTTATGCCATTCGGGTTGACAAATGCTCCAGCTGTATTCATGGACTTAATGAATCGGGTTTGTAAACCTTATTTGGATAATTTCATCATTGTTTTCATTGACGATATCCTTATTTACTCTAAGTCTCGAGCCGAGCAAGAACAACATCTTCGTTTGCCATTGGAACTTCTAAAGAAAGAGCAACTTTACGCCAAATTCTCCAATGTGAATTTGGGCAGAAAGAAGTTCAGTATTTGGGTCACATTGTCAATGAGCAAGGTATTCATGTGGATCCTTCCAAAATGGTTGCGATTAAGGATTGGAAGACACCCACTACACCCACCGAAGTTCGCTCATTTCTTGGTCTTGCTGGTTATTATCGATGATTCATAGTGAACTTTTCAAAGATTGCGGTTCCCCTCACTTTTTATCGCATAAGAATAAGCCATCTGAGTGGGGACCTAAACAAGAGGAAGCTTTCCAAACCTTGAAAGAAAAACTCTGTGATGCTCTTATTTTGTCTTTACACGATGGCAATGATGATTTCGTGGTTTATTGTGACGCGTCGAATTTAGGCATTGGTTGTGTTCTAATGCAACGCGATAAAGTCATAGCTTATGCGTCGAGACAATTGAAAGTCCACGAAAAGAATTACCACTCATGATCTTGAGTTGGGTGCTGTTGTTTTTGCTCTCAAAATTTGGAGACACTATCTTTATGGCACAAAGTGTGTGGTTTTCACGGACCATAAATGTAGGACCGATCCTCGATGCTTAGGAACCTAAATTTGATATCTAACGTCCATAATAGCGGAATTATTACGTCGTGTTACCAATAGACAAGAATTAATCAGTTAAACGTCAGTTTTAAAGATCAAACATTCTGGTTACAAACTTACAGAGCTTCGCCTCTGAAATGCCAAAGTTACAAATGAGAGATCTAAGTTAGGTATTTATAGGAGCACAAGTTCGGCCCAAGGAGATACAAGTTCGCCCGAACTTGCATAAGCAAGTTCGGCCGAACATGCTTAAACATGATAACACATGGGCGAACTTCGCTAAGACACTTCATAAATACTTCATAACCTAGCCTATTCAGCTCTATAGAATACAGACTCGATAATAGACTAAGACATAGACATTATGCACCAACAGACTCCCCCTTGGATATCGTCTTCGTCTTTTATTAGTCTTCAAAACTCTGTCTTCATATAAACGTTAACGCACCCGACCAAAGAAGTTCTTGAACGGCTTCTTTCGTCTCTCTTGTTTCGGATCCGGCGTCTGATCAGTTGGTGATGGTCTTTTAAAGTTAGCCATTCTGAGCGAACTTTGCCTTATCGCTTTTTCCATTCTTTCTTTGATCGCCTCACTTCTGGTTTCTTCTTTAGAAAATTCAACTCTCTCCAGATCCCTCCACTTTGTTTGCCACATTTTACCGGAATTTACTTTGTGTGCATAGCAAACGTTAACAACTTTCTGATAGTGCATCGCCTGTACCTATTCTCTTTCTTCAAAAAACAATCTTGCTGTAGAAAAGGCATTTTATATCTTCTCTCGAGCAGTTAATCAACCACATAGGATCTAGAATCCTTATCGTCCTCAATAAACCTCTCATACCCTGATGACCCATCACTTCAACTCGTTCTTTAGCAATATCCAGGTGATCTTCAAACTTTAACACAATCACTGCTTCACAAGTAGCTGGATTTATCTGCCACCACTTGAATAAAGGATAGAAGTTCTGTTCGATCGGCATAAGTGGCATATTCTTCGTGGCTCTAGGACGTTTCATAATTAACGTTATGTCCTTTGCCCCTGTAACCTTATTGATCTTTACCTTTCGTCTCGGAATAAACGGCTTCCAGTGATTCCAACCTTTACTAGCTTCGTACTTAATCATTTTCCACAACAACTGATCAACTGTCTTCATATGATAAGTAACATTCACTGTTTGCACTAACTCTTCCATATCCCAATACGGCAATATCTTTAAATCAGCAAGATATTTGAAGTATTGCACTCCAAACTCTCTTTTGATTGCATAAACGTTGAGCTCTTTAAACCAACCCCAACTCAGTATATCTCCCAAAGAAACATCTTTATTTCTGGTAAAGAATGCTAGTGGATGTCGAAACTTACGTTCACGCGGCATCTCCTTGAACCAAGACTTTTTCGCTTCAACTATCTCTTCTTTGGTCATCGGTTTAGGAATCTTTCCTTCTCGTAGCTCTTCAGCAATCCTATCTTTCAACATATCTTCATTAAGCTATTTGTACATCTCTACAAATGTAGGAAAACTTTCTGAATTTTCACCGAGATACTTAGCTTTCTGATCTGATTCATCATCTGAGGACCAATCTTCAACTATCACACGATTGTACTCATCAGCTTCAAACCTTCTCTCATACTTATACTCTTTCGGTTCAAATGTGTTAACATTCATAACCTCCTCAAAATCAAACTCTAAATTCTCAGCTTCAACTTCAACTAGTTCGCCAAATCTTCTTTCGTGTAATTATATACAAACTCACCTTCTTCAACGTTGTGTTCCAACATTAGTATCAAAGGTTTCGTAGGTACTGTAGTCACAGGCTTTGCAGATCGATCAGCATCTAACAAATCGATATCATCTGATGGACCTTTCTCCCTGACTCCCCCTGGCTTTTATCTTCCATTCGATTCGATTCATCATCCACGAGGTCAGAAAAATCAAACTCATCAGATACTTTAGCTTCATTGATCTTCAAACCTGTACCTCCCTGATCAAAATCATCATCACCTTGATCAAAATCATCGTCATCATCCCTATCATTCCAATCTTCATAACCTTATTCCTCTTCGTCTTCATTCTTATCCTCTTTCTCAGCTTCATCATTGTCTTTTTCTTCAGTAACAATGATAGGATCAGAAGGCTTGACAGATTCGTCAACCTTTTGAATATCAGACTCAGAAGCTTTCAAAACATCTTCAATTGGTTTCTCAGGGACATCAGAAGATTTCTCAGCAGAAGATTTAAGGGCTTCACCCTCAACCTGCTTTCCTTTATAACCTTTAGCCAACTCTTTCTCAGCACGTTCTTTGGCTTCCTGACGATCCAGACGATCGTATTCTGCAATGAAATCAATATTCAGATTGTTTGCTAAAACTTTCTTCAATCTGCTGAATCTTCGATCGTTCAATGCTTGCATATTCTTTAATTCTGCAATCTCTGTCTGTAGTTTTTAATTGGCGTCCTGCAGACTTTCTATCAACGCCTTGAAATATTCACGTTCATTCTCAAGCACCTTCACTTTATCGTCAAGTATTTCTTTTTTGACTTCGCACTGATTCACCTTCTTTACAAGCTCAGCCTTTTCTATCTCAATCTGTGCAACTTTCTCTTCCAATACCTTCACAAGTTTTTCTAACATCTCAACATTAGTTTTTGGGAAAAACTCATCCAAGTCTTCGAGACTGATTGGATACTTCCCCTTGGTGTCTTTGGTGTTTAATCTTTCGGTGTTGCAGTTTTTGATGTTGACTTCTTCGGCGTAGAAATTTCATGAACAGAAGTCTTTGGAGTACTAGGCGATTCAGCGATAAGAACTTCAACAAATTCAGACACAGGAGGTTCTTGTGTAACGCCTGGCCTTTCAGCTTCAACATGAACAATAACAGGAGGTTCTTGTGGAGGAGGTTCTTGTGTGGCTCCTTTGTCCTGAGCACCAGAAGGTTCTTGTGTGGCTTCTATGCTTTTCACCTTGCTCTTGTATCTCTTGCTCACATCTTTCTGAGCTTTCTTTGCTTTTCGTTTTCTTTTTGTATGAGGTGACCCTGCAGTCTTCTTAGAAATTTCAATTGCTGGAGACTTTGTACGCTTTGACTTTTTCTTTGGTCTCTCCTCTTCAGATTCATTTTCAGCATTAGGATCAAAATCTGCATCCAATTTGCTTTATTTTTCTGCTCTAATTTATGCTTCTGTCTTTTCTGGCTCTTTATCAGATTCTTCATTCTCAAAAGTAGCAGAAATCACATCTTCTTGAGTTGACTTTACAGTTTCTTGACTTTCAATTACAACTGCAGCGCTCGATCCAACAACTGCTTCAACATTTTCTGGTTCATCCTCGTCGACAAGCATAGTTTCAACTTTCTTAGCAGCACGTTTCTTTTTAGGCTTATCAGCCTCTGCCTTTAAAAACAATCACTCCTTGCCTTTGGTTTGAATTCCTTGCTCAGCTTTAAGTTCTTTTCGTCGTCGCTACCATCTTTTCTCCACTTGTTATCAGGCGGCGATACATAATCCGAGTCTTTAATCGCTCCGAATACTGGCTTGGCAATAAGAGCTGAAGCTTGTTTTTTAAATTTGATAAGCTTTTTCACTGTAGTCTCGTCGAGATGAACTAGATAAAGAACGTCATTCGGATCTCTAGCAATGTTAGGATATTTCTCGTCAATTAACATCTGTATAAACCTCGGATAGAGACACAATCTTGAATCCTCCATGTTCTTCGACATGTGAGTGAACACTGTTGAATGGCTTTTTCAAAATAAGCGTCGTTGTCATGCTAGCCAAATAATCATCTACATCATCCATACCAGCTTTGCGATGGCTAAATGTATGAATTAAGGCATGAATCAGAAGTTTGTAGGGGTAAGGCACTTCCCCTTTCTTTAGCGTCGGCTTGTTTACGCTTCCTTTATAGCCCATATGGAAAAAGCATCCGCGAACCATCTTTTCGTCTAAACGAATCGGATCGTCTTCTTTGTCTTTGAGCTCCAAAATCATTCGGATATCACCTTCGGTACTGTGATCGGCTTTAGCTCATCACCAACTTGTACTATAGAAGAAATTGTCTTCTCGTCAGCGCTCAGGCTTGCGTTCATCCAGAAATGAACAATATGAGAATGATATGATACGGTGCGCTCAGTAATTGCACGACGAATATGACTATCTTCGAGAAATTTCAAAATACTATCATATTCTTTCAGCGACAGACAGATCGTTTTATCGAGCGTAATGCATGTATTGTGAGTCTTTGAAAACTCAACAGAGATTACTCGTGCTGGAACATGTGCCTGAAAAACAACGCAAAAGAATTAGCACACTTTTCGAGAAAAATAACACAAAAATTTCTAACACCTTTAATCAAGTTTGGGCGAACTTAATTAGTGTTAAACATTTTGATTTTAACAAGTTTGCCCGAACATGTATCTTACATGTTCAATTAAGTTCAAATGTAAGTTCGGGCGAACTTATCACTTAAATACATCAAAGTTTCAAAAACCTAAGTTCGGCCGAAGATATCATGTAAACCTTTTTATTAACAAGTTTTAACACAAGTTCGGTCGAACTTGACAACAAGTTCGGCCGAACTTATCGTCTTCTCCAAACATACAAGACTTGTTCAAACATGCAAGAGTGCATTTCAGTTCAATCAAAATCAATTTCACGGTCGATTTTAAGTATAGATTAAAGATCTATGTTCAATTTTGTCCAACAACATCTTTAACTATCAGATTTTAACGATTTCAGATCCATTCGGTTAGTTCATGGTCAATTCATGGTTTAATCTCAAATCAGTACCTCTGTCATAGTGATTGGTGTGCTAATCACCAAAAACTAACTCAAATATGACAGCGTAACGGTATAAAATTGTCAATTTCACACAAATGCTCTCAATGCTCAAGTTCGCTCTATTGTTTCTGATAACAGGTAAATGAGTTCGACCGAACTTGAATGGTATTTATACCAACATGAGGGCCCATATGAGTTCGAGCGAACTTGTCTTTTTAAAAACAACAACCATCCATCTGCAAGTTCGGTCGAACTTGCTGATTATTAAACTTGAATTGTCTAGCAAGTTCGGCCGAACTTGCCAAACCTCAAAATTTCAAACTTTTTCAATTTTCCATTTTAACCCCTGAACTTTCCAACTTTTTACTAGTTATGAAAATCCACTTAGTTGACCAAGTCCAAGTTAATGACCTTGGTTAACCGATTTGTCTGCCGAGTCCAAGTTAATGACCCGGTTTGACCCGTTACGAACAAACTGTTGATATTTTCAAAATCAAAGTTTTAAATTAATGAACTTTTTATCGTTTTATCTTTTCAGATTAACAGATTAGCTCCCTGCCCATTGTCAAAGATATTCCCGCCAGTTCTAGCATCTTACCAGACTTCAAATATCCGTTCTCCAACATTGGTTTGCTGAAAAAAAATGTAGAAATAAAATCTTTTTGTATTTTTGTAAGTTTATGCTAAAACACACCCAAAATCTTTTTGATTTTAATCTGTAAAGCTGAATACAATGAAATAAGCAATGTAAACTATGTATAAACATATTTATCGAAATATTTTTGTGAATTCGTGTCTAAGGATCATATCAGTTTATTGAGACATATCACCAGTACCGTTGACCTTTAAATGACTTTAAGTTTTAAAATCGTTTACCTAGATTGTCGATATGTTTGTCCACTTAAGCTTTACCACATTTCTCAACTGTTTCAAGATATGTATGGTAAAATTAATGAAACTTGACTTATTTGTGGTTCCCACTTCTTGAATATACTCCCGTATCCAGATTCCCTAGATTTCATTTTACAGGTGAATATAGCGTAATTGATATATGTATCTGGGTTGTGAGAGATCTTGAGAGCTCAGGTTTGTACTACCGTACAGACAAAGAGATGAAGGCTCGACTTTAAGGCTCAATTTTCCATTTTAACCCCTGAACTTTCCAACTTTTTACTAGTTATGAAAATCCACTCAGTTGACCAAGTCCAAGTTAATGACCTTGGTTAACCGATTTGTCTGCCGAGTCCAAGATAATGACCCGGTTTGACCAGTTACGAACAAACTGTTGATATTTTCAAAATCAAAGTTCTAAATTAATGAACTTTTTATCGTTTTATCTTTTCAGATTAACAGATTAGCTCCCTGCCCGTTGTCAAAGATATTCCCACCAGTTCTAGCATCTTACCAGACTTCAAAGATCTGTTCTCCAACATTGGTTTGCTGAAAAAAAATGTAGAAATAAAATCTTTTTGTATTTTTGTAAGTTTATGCTAAAACACACCGAAAATCTTTTTGATTTTAATCTGTAAAGCTGAATACAATGAAATAAGCAATGTAAACTATGTATAAACATATTTATCGAAATATTTTGTGAATTCGTGTCTAAGGATCATATCAGTTTATTGAGACATATCACCAGTACCGTTGACCTTTAAATGACTTTAAGTTTTAAAATCGTTTACCTAGATTGTCGATATGTTTGTCCACTTAAGCTTTACCACATTTCTCAACTGTTTCAAGATATGTATGGTAAAATTAATGAAACTTGACTTATTTGTGGTTCCCACTTCTTGAATATACTCCCGTATCCAGATTCCCTAGATTTCATCTTACAGGTGAATATAGCGTAATTGATATATGTATCTGGGTTGTGAGAGATCTTGAGAGCTCAGGTTTGTACTACCGTACAGACAAAGAGATGAAGGCTCGACTTTAAGGTGTGTTCCGCTTAAGGAATCTTTTCAGCATTGCATATGATTATATCTTTTGATACTTTTCAATATTGCATGCAATTTGGGGGTTTAAAGCAAAAGTATATAGAAGTTCTAGGCCATTGCTTTCGCAAAATCAGAAGAACTTGTATAATACCCCAGATATCAACTATCTATAAAGACCTCGTATCTCAGAATCAGGCAATCTTTCAAACGAAATTTCGGAGTACTAAGTCCATATATCCAAGATGTGTTAAGCCACAAGATTAAGCAGTTGTAAAATTTAGTTTATATTTCGAAAACAGTTTACTGAACGTGTTAAGCCTATCGACACATCCACAGTAAGACTCGTTTATCACTTTTAAACTTTATATTTCTTTAGCATACTGTCATAGTCCACTGATGTAATATCATTTCCTTTTATGACACTGAATTCGTTTAAAAATTTTCGTATGTTTTTGTATTTTCTCTAACATTTCTCCCCCTAAAATCAAAAACATCTTTTTGGATTTTAGTTTTTAACAAAATTCTAAACTAGAAAGATATTTACAAACCAATGTGGATCACGCGAACTTGTCATCCGATCCGTAGTCAACCTCAGCGTCCGCACCTGTAAGCAAATTTTTCATACCATTAATTCTCAGCAAGTATTTAAATCGTGATAAAGAAAATGGTTTGGTATAAAAATCAGTCTTTTGTTCGTCGGTGTGGATTTTTTCTATTCGTACCAATTTCTTTTCATAGCAATCACGAATGAAATGATAACGAATTTCAATGTGTTTTGTGCGTGAGTGATGAACCGGATTTTTAGTTATATCGATGGCTGCCTTGTTATCAACATACAGCGAAGTGTCTAGAAAATCGCGGACCATAGTCTCTCATCTGTTGTTGAATCCACATAATCTGTGAACAACAGCTGGAGGCCGAGATATACTTAGCTTCACATGTAGAGAGAGCGACCGTAGTCTGTTTCTTACACTGCTAGGTTACCATTCTTGTTTCGAAGAACTGGCATCCCGCTGTAGTTGATTTTCAGTTCAACTTATCTACACCAAAATTGGAATCAGCGTAGCCTGTGAGGTCGAAATTGTCATTCTTCGGGTACCACAAGCCGATGCTTGGGCATCCTTTCAGATATCTGAAGATACGCTTCACAATCTGCATGTGTAGGATCCTCGGGCTTGACTGATATCTGGCGCATAGGCAGGTTGGATACATAATATCTGGGCGCGATGCCGTCAGATACATCAGCGATCCAATCATCGATTTGTATAACGTCTCTTCAACTTTGGCTCCAGCCTCGTCAATGCAAATTCCGTGATTTAGAGAAAGAGGTGTAGATAGAGGCTTCAAGCTTTCCATTCCAAACTTCTTCAAGATGTTGTGAACATACTTAGTCTAATGAATGAAAATACCATCTGGAAGCTAATCTACTTGCAAACCAAGAAAGAACTTCATTTCGCCCATCGAGGACATTTCAAATTTCTTTTTCATGATTCCCTCAAACTCTTTGCAGAGACAATCGTTTGTAGATCCAAAGATGATGTCGTCAACATAGATTTGAACTATAATTAGATGGCCATCAACTTCTCTGGTGAAAAGAGGACTATCCACAGTTCCTCTGATAAAGCCGTTTCCAACGAGATGTTGCGATAACGTCTCGTGCCAAGCTCTCGGGGCTTGATGCAGTCCATAGAGTGCTTTATCCAGTAGGTACGCTTTCTTCTTGTTAAGTTGATCGACAAACCCTGGTGGTTGTCCAACGTACACCTTCTCGCGTAATTTGCCATACAGAAAAGCTGATTTGACATCCAATTGATAGACCTTAAATCCTTTCCATGATGCAAAAGCTAGAAAAATTCGAATAGATTCCAATCGAGCCACTGGTGCATAGACTTCCGTGTAGTCTATCCCTTCCTGCTGGTGAAATCCCTTGACAACAAGCCTAGCTTTGTTACGGATAATAACCCCTCTATCATCACGTTTACACTTAAAGACCATTTTGTATCAATTGCTTTCTGATTTTCTGGTAGGTCTTCAAGCTTCCACACACCCAACTTTTCAAACTGCAATAATTCTTCTTGCATTGCTTGTACCCATTTTTATCTACTAAAGCTTCATTAACTGTCTTTGGCTCAATCTGAGAGATGAAACATGAATAGAAACAATAGTTCTGGGTTGTAGCAATACGTGTGTAGAAACACCTGAGTGCTTTATTAATTTGCCCTCAAGTTCGAACACCAGTTTGAAGTTCTCTGATAATATTTGTTGACGGATGATAGGAATATGATCGCGGCAATTCTTCACTTGGAACATCTACTGAGTTTTGCTGATTCGTGATATTGAGATCGACAACCAATTCAATGTTTGGAGAGCTTGATGAAGCTTCATTTCTACTGTTATGGACTGCAGATTGATTAAGAAGACTTGTTATCTGCTCCACTTCTTCATCTGAAGAAGATGATTCCCCATCAGCATCAAATGTTGGTGCTTCATCTGAATCAGAATCTTGATTCTGAGGCATACTGGGCTCCGTTGTTGTATTCACTTGTTCAGTAGAAGCATTCATTGGAAGATTAGCAGGTGTTGATAATGTTTCAGACACATTTTCAGCCGGAACACCACTATTGTTTGAACTCGCGCCAGAAGAAGATGGATCCAACGTGGGTTGATTAACCACAATTTGTCGAACAATTTGTTCTTGATTTGTTGACTGGTAAAGATAATATAACGCTGCAACTTCTTCATCAGTTGGTTCTTTGGGCAAGTCAAATGACTTCCAAAGGTCTTGATAGTTAAACAACCACGCGTCACCTTTCCTTTAAATAGGATCCGTGTAATTGAAACAATCCACGTGTTGTGCTTCAATAACCTTTCTCAATGAAGGAACATATACTCTTCTCATCAGACTCGCATATCCGACAAAGAAACCTTCAAGAGATTTAGCTCCGAATTTGCCATCTTGGTCTATTACGGTACATGGAGCACCGAATGGTTCTAAGAACTTTAAATTTGGCTTCCGTCGGTTTATCATCTCAAAACATGTTTTCTTTGTTGGTTTGACAGTTAGAACCCTGTTTAGCGTGTAGCAAGCCGCAACAACCGCTTCACTCCAGAAGCTGATAGGAAGTTTAGAATCTGCAAGCATGGTTCTCGCAGTTTCAATCAAAGTTCTATTTTTCCGTTTAGCTACTCCGTTTTGCTGTGGAGTATATGGAGCACTAAACTCGTGCAGAATCCCTTTTGCGTTGCAGAATTCCTTCATTGTGTTATTCTTAAACTATGTGCCATTGTCACTTCTAATGCGTCGGACCGGCAGATGATAAAGATTCTCGAGTTTCTTGAATAGAATAACCAAGTTCTCGAATGTTTCGTCTTTTGATTCTTGAAAGAATACCCACGAATATCTCGAATAGTCATCTGTCACGACCAAGCAATATAAGTCTCCTAAGATTCTTCGAACATTTACAGGACCAAATAAGTCCTTGTGGAGACGTTCTAAAGGCAACTTGATTGAGTTTAGAATTTTCTTCGGATGAGATTTCTTGATCTGCTTTCCCTTCTTGCATTCCAAGCAATGATCAGACATTTGAAAACTTCGAAGATTTACGCCTTCTACAAGATCATTATGAACCAAGAAATTCATTTTTCGCAAATGAATATGCCCCATCTTACGATGCCAAAGAATAGAATCTTTTTCAGTAGCCTTTGATACAAAACATTGTGCTGATTGTGATGAAGTGGTAGCGACACCCATAACTAGAACATATAAATCATTCTCTCGAGGTGCTCACATCAGAATCCACTCATCTGGTATTTTGAATCCCGGCTTCAAGATAATACACTCCTTATCATTGAAATGGACTGTAAATTTCTTGTCATAAATCTGCGATATACTCAGAAGATTTTCTCAAGTTCTGCAATATAGTTCACATGATCAAATGAAACTGCGCCATTGGAGAGTTTTCCCTCGGCGACTAACCTTCCACCTTGATTCCCTGCAAATCCAACATATCCATCATTGATAGCTTTAATGTCGAATAGTAATGCTTTCATTCCCGTCATATGCCTGGACGCTCCACTATCCAAAATCCACTTTGAGAGTACGGATCTTTGGAGCCCCTACAAAATTCAGAAATTAGGTGAAAAGCTCTACCCAAGCCTTCTTGGTCTTGGGTTTTACTGGATAACCATCATCAAAAGCATATTCAAACTCATCAACATTATCAAAATCAAATTCATCATCTGTTTCAACAATGTTAATGTTTGAAAATTTCACTTTTTCTTATCTTTTACAGATTTGACATTATCGATCTTGATTTCTGTTTTAACTTCTTTCACATTCTCACTAGTCTTCACCTGCTCAAACTTAGTGATTTCAGACTTTGATTCTTTTGTGTTGTTAGTCTTTACTAGCTCAGACTTAACAACACCAGATGTTGTTGACCTTTTCTTGGCAATCCAGGTTTGAGATTTAATATTAGCCTTTTTGATGTAAAACTTGTTTTCATTAGACCTAGAAGTTTCACCTTTTTCGAAAATGGAATTTTCAAAAGTCTTTTTAGACTTTGGTTTAACTTCTGGTTTTGGTTCATTTCGTTTGAAAATCTTTACAGGTTTTGCAAACACTGGTTGCTTTGGTTTAACAACATTTGAATCTTCTTTTCTTCGAAGATAAGCCGATTTTGATTTCGGACATTGTCGTGCCATATGACCAATTTCATTGCACTTGAAACATGTCCGATTATCAATTCGATGTCCTTTAACAGGTGGTTTTACTCTACTTGAAGTTTTGACACCACTTGTAACCTTGGCTTTATCTCGAATTTCTTTCTCCTTCTTGAACTCATCAGTTGACTGTTTACCAATCAAATTCTCCTCATGAACTGTACTCGTCCCATATACAAAATTCATGTTTTTGTTTTTATATTCATGAAATGGTGACGGTTTCTTTACAGATTCATCAGTTTCTTCTTCTAAACCCAACCCTGCTCTCCGGTTTTTCAGATGATCACCATCGTTTCTTTGGTATTGTTTCTTTTAGGTTTGGAATAGAATTTTCGTTCATTGATTACCAATTCCTCTGATGTGACTTCCACGAGTTTAAAGAATTTATCAAGCAATTCTTCTTTCACATTCTGAATCGGGAAGCTATCATCAAAGTATAGTCTATGAATCCTTAATTTTGTACATTACAATATTAGGATCATCACTTAGACCATCCCCTAACGACTTATCGTCATTTTCAGATTGTGAATCGGAATTCTTTGAACTCGAGTTGGCGCTTTTGAAGCTGCCGTCATCAGAATCACTTAACATTTTCAACCACTTTGTTAACCATAGCGTTGTTATCATTATCAGATTTAGCATAGACTATATCAATGTTCTCTAGCAACTCGTCTTTCTTTTCAGAAAGTAATTCAACATTGAGTGCCTTGTCCATCCCGTCTGCAGATTTAACACAGTATTTCTCGCAAAGGGGTGGAGGAACATTGCTATATTCTTTGCCCGCTTTCTTTTTAGGTTTTTCTTCCGATGAGATTGTCGGAAGAATGTGATCAATAACATACGCGTTGGTGGTATAACTTCTTAACAATTGTCGAACTCTTTCAGTTTCGATTGTCATATCTTGAAGTTGTTGTTTGATTTCAGCAATGGTGTTAATATAGGTGTTAATTGCTCTTTGTTTATCCATTACTGTACCACTCAACATTCTTATATTATCATGTTGTTCGATGTTATTTCTGTCGAGTCTCAATAATCATTTTTCATTTTGTCATACGCTTCTTTCATTGTGCGATAAACATATTTTAACAAATCATTATGCACATTGTTTTCAGCGATGATCTTTGACTTTTTGGCACATTCGACACAAAGTCAGTACATTTTGTACAAGGTTTCTCAACCTCTACAACTTGTACTTTGACAACTTCTTTCTCGACAACCTTTACCTCTGGACCTACCTTTGTTAGATTCGCCATTAAAGCTTTATCTGCCATGTCCTTGAGGTCTTCGACTTTCATTTCTTGAGTGATATCAATGATCACTTTATCAATCGTTTTCTCCTCAACCACTTATTCTTTCAAGCTTCCATCAAAATGTCCTGCAAAATTGTCACAAGAATAAGAGGATAAATTCCTTGTCTCTGCATATGAATATATTCCTCTTCTTCCTGCTGTTGATGCAAGTATTGTTCCAGAATAGCTTGTTCGAAAGCTGCTGCTTCTGCTGTTGCCGCTGCTTCAGCTGCCGGCGCTGCTTCCTCTGCAGAATTATCTTCAACTATCTCCGTCATCCAAGCAACTCTGTTCTTTTTCCCAATGTAAGAGTTCTAATCAAAACCGTCATCTTCTATGGATGCAACCATGGCTTTCTCCGTGGTACTCTTGTTTGGCTTTTCTTGGATCTCAACTTGAGTTTTCTTCAGGAACGGTTTATATTGAAGTGCCATCTAGTAATATTCATTCCCTCCTCTTAAAGGACTTTGATTTTCGGTTGCCTCGGTGTTTTTACACTATCTTTTAAAATGTCCCTTTTGTCGGCATTTAAAGCATGTGACTTTGGATTTGTCAAAACCCAATTTGTTGCTGGAGTTTCCTATGTCACGGCCTGTGAGTGCAACGAACTTTGTCACTCTCCTGATGATCGAAGCTAATGACCACTTGATGTCCATTAGTTCGAGCTCTTCCTCGTCTACCTGATCATAATCTTCTGTGGTCATCTCAGGATTTCTGATTTTACCAGCAACAAGACATTCATAAGACTCTAAGACGGTAGCGAGTAGTGACATATGTTGTTTTGCAACTTCTTCTGAAACAACATTGTTCAAATTCACTGTGATGTTGCATTTATATACATTCGGATCAGAACTTTGCTGTTGGTTCTGATTTGCTTGACTTTGAAATGTTGAATTTGAACCAGTGCTCGAGTAAGAACTTTGTGGACTTTGGTCATACTTAGGCTGTGAATGGTTCTGATTCTGTGAAGAAGCATTCATATTTGCACTAAAAGCAGTTCCAATTTTTGGACTTGAAATGTTATCTTGCATTCCGGTTTTGTAGTACCGATGTCTTGAACAACATTAGCGTTCTTCGACTTCGCTATCTTCAGAAGCTCCATTTCGTGGCCTTCGAGTTTATCAATGAATGTTGACAACTTGAAGAATTCCCACTTATCACTATTCTTCAGAACCATCAAATAAGTTGACCATTCACCCTCTGGTAGTGCGTCAGCATGTTTGTCGATGTATTCTTGTTCCCTCTTCTCAAGACCGTGTCTTCGCATTTGCACTTTTAGATGACAGAATCGCTCAATCATTTGCTTAATGGTCTCATTCTTTAGCATGCTGAAGATATCAAATTCTTTCAGAATGAGAGCTTTCTTGCTTTTTATCATTTCAGCACTTCCTTGGTATTTCTTTTGTGACGACAACCAAAGCTCTCTTGCAGTAGTATAGTCTGGTAGAAGAATCAGAATATCTTCTTTGACAGACTGTTGGATGAGACTGGTCATCTTTTTCTCAGCCATGTATTCATCTCTCTGTACTGTCGAATAGTTGTACTTCTCAAGAACTTGTTGATGCTCATCTACCGGAACAGTGTAGCCTCTTTCGATTGATACCCAGCCAGCGAAGTGCATGGCTTGAACCCAGTAGGTAAATTTCTCTTTCCCTGCTTCGTATTCGTCCATGCTCATTAGCTTGGGTGGTTTGACAGTCGTTCCCATTTCGTTATCAAGATTGACTTGATTGATCACATTGGCATTTGACGAACTAGCTCCGGACATAAAAGCTCTTAGTTGATCCTCCATTGTGAATGACAAAACGTGTACGCTGAAAATTTTTCAAAAACTTTGAAAATGATTAGTCCTACTACAAGTTCGGTCGAACTTGTAGCAACAAATGAAGAATTCTCAGATTTTCTAACAAGTTCGGTCAAACTTGTTAGATTGGTTTTGAAAAGATTGATTATCTTCGGTCGAACTTATAACACCAATCAATCAGATCTTCAAGCGAACTTGTCAACACAATTTTGATGAAATACAAGCAAGTTCGGGCGAACTTACTTAAAACCTTCTTCATTTTACACAAGTTCGGTCGAACTTGATGTAAAATTAATGAAAATCAGTATCTTCGAGCGAACTTGACTTAAATTTCCTCAATAACCACCTAAGTTCGGACGAACTTACTAAAAAATCACTTGAAAAGTGATGTTTTAGGGCAAGTTCGGCCGAACATGGCCAATAAGTTCGTTCCTAAGGTTTTTCGAAAACATGGTTTTTTCAAAATTTTGACATGAATTCGGTTGAATTTGGTCTCCAATTTTTCAAGGGTTTATCTTGGTTGCATTTTATATGATATATTCAAAATTCAAAAGATTTTGACCAAGAATTCTTCATTTTGTGATCAAAAGTTAAGAAAAAAAAGAATGGAGTAGAAATAGAAGAGTTCTTGTCTTGATACTATCAAATCAGGCTGTTCTAGCTCTGATACCACTTGAAGGACCGATCCTCGATGCTTAGAACCTAAATTTGATATCTAACGTCCATAATAGCGGAAATATTGCATCGTGTTACCAATAGACAAGAATTAATCAGTTAAATGTCAGTTTTATAGATCAAACGTTCTGGTTACAAACTGACAGAGCTTCGCCTCTGAAATGCCAAAGTTTCAAATGAGAGATCTAAGATAGGTATTTATAGGAGCACAAGTTCGGCCCAAGGAGATACAAGTTCGCCCGAACTTGCATAAGCAAGTTCGGCCGAACATGCTTAAACATGATAACACATGGGCGAACTTGGCTAAGACACTTCATAAATACTTCATAACCTACCCTATTCAGCTCTATACAATACAGACTCGATAATAGACTAAGACATGGACATTATGCACCAATAATAAAAGTCTGCAACACATATTCAATCAGAAGGAGCTGAACATGAGGCAACGACGTTAGGTGGAACTACTGAATGATTACGACTGCGAAATTCGCTACCATCCTGGTAAGGCAAATGTTGTGGCTGACGCGCTTAGTCGTAAAGAACGTGTCAATCTTCATTGTGTTTGAGTTCGATCCGATATCCAAACACGTATTCTTGCAGCCCAACACACTTATGTAACCCAAGGTTTGTTGAAAGACGAACTACCTCATCAACTCGAACTTCAACTCAAAACGAAAGACGATGGATTACTCTATTACATGAACCCTTTGTGGGTTCCGAATCAACACAATCTCCGTACTCTATTGATGACGAAACTCATAAGTCTGTCACTCGATTCATCCACGTGCTACAAAAATGTACAAGGATCTTCGTTCCCAGTATTGGTGGCCCGGTATGAAGAATGACATTGCCTTGTATGTGTCTAAATGCCTTACTTGTCTCAAAGTCAAGGCCGAGCATCAACATCCATCTGGTTTATTGGAAAAACCAGAAATACCGGTATGGAAGTGGGAGAACATTGCGATGGATCTCATCACGAAACTACCACGCACATCTAGAGGTCATGATGCCATTTGGGTAGTCATTGACCGTCTAACAAAGTCAGCACACTTTATAGCAATTCGTGAGGATTACTCTGCTGACAAGCTCGCCAAAATCTATGTCGATGAGATAGTATCTCGTCATGGTGTTCCTTTGGACATCATATCTGATAGAGATACTCGGTTCTCATCTCACTTTTGGAAGACTATGCAATCTGCTATGGGAAGCAAACTCAATTTGAGCACTGCTTATCATCCTCAAACAGATGGACAATCTGAGAGGACGATTCAAACTCTGGAGGATATGCTCCGAGCTTACGTGATCGATTTTGGTGGTAGTTGGGATTCGCATCTACCATTGGTCGAATTCTCTTATAACAATAGTCATCACGCCAGCATCAACATGGCACCTTTCGAAGCTTTATAAGGTCGAAAATGTCGTTCACCTGTCTGTTGGAATGAGATCGGTGAGACACAGCTCAATGGACCTGAAGTCATCCACGACACAACCGAGAAAGTAAAGAAAATACGCGGTAACCTTCTGACAGCTAAAAGCCGTCAAAAGAGTTATGCGGATAAGCGACTCAAGCCCTTCGAATTTCAAGTTGGTGACTACGTCCTACTCAAAGTATCCCCTTGGAAAGGAGTAGTGAGATTTGGAGAGGATGGAAAACTTGCTCCATGATACGTTGGACCATTCAGGATCGTTGAAAGAATCAGAAAGGTGGCCTACCGACTTGAGCTGCCTCCTAAACTCGGGAATATTCACCCAACATTTCAAGTGTCCTACTTGAAGAAATGTTTAGTCGATACAAATCTCCATATTCCCCTCGATGAAATTCATGTTGATGATACTATGCATTTTGTCGAGAAACCGGTGGAGATTATGGACCGTGAAGTCAAGAAACTTAAACGAAGTCGAATCCCAATAGTCAAAGTTCGCAGATGAAATCGAAGTACCCACACTTATTCTCACGAGTTTCCTCTAATTAAATTTTGGGATGAAATTTCCTGAAGTAGGGGAGACTGTGATATCTGTGACGATCCGAACATGTAACAATGACGAACAAGATTATCAATGAATGAAATTTATGTTTTATTTTGGAATTTTGTATATTTATTATGTTATTTGCACACAATCAATTCTTGCACGATTTCGAACTCTTGAATCGCTTCTATAAGCAATACCGTAAGCCGATATGCAAACGAAACCAATTTAATACAACGTATGTTCCGGAATAGTGATGTAAGCTAAACATGCCTTAAATGACCTTTACATAAGTTAGAAATAAGTTTTGAAGGGTTTCGTATGTCAAAAACAAGTTTATTTGATCACAGGGACTAATTACGACAAACTGTGAAAGCCTAACGATTCTCATAGCCACGTACACTCCAGAACATTTACACAAGCTTAACATACCATAAATACCCTTTACATAGCTTAGAAATAAGTTTTGAGGGCATCGGTATGGCAAAATCACACTTTTACAACTTCAGGGGCTATTTTGCAAATTATGCGAAACTATGCCTTTTTGCGTATTTCGCTATCTGAAACATGTACGGACATCCAAAATGTTTTTGTAATCATTAAAATATCATATTTTAGTGATTGGAATGCAAAAATATCATTCGTTACACTCTTACGGTCGCGCACGCGTTCGTTACGATTTTCGTCGTAATTAACCAAAAACCGCAACCGTACGACGAAAAGAACCGACCTCTGGAACATTTTTGAGCATATTTCATGTTCCCTATGTTTATTCATCCTTATAAAGCTTAAAAATGGGGTTAACGGGTGATAAAAGTGCAAAAACGCATCAAAAACAAGTTCAGGGTCCATTTCTGCCAAATTTGAAACTTCAGCCCCTGCAAGGGCCTAACGGACCGTAAGGCCTAACCCCATACGGTCAGTAAGGGGTCCCCAGCTCATCTGAATTGTTAAATCAAGGTGGAATCTTCTTGTTAAATGCCTTGTTGTGCATTTGACACCAAAGGGGACACTAATCAAGTTCAGGGATGACTCGTGGACACTTGTAATGATCAAATGAACCCAATTCAAGTATAAAAACCAGGGTGTTTTTCATTCTTGAACTTTTGCAACCATCTCTTTTGTCCCATTCTGCTTCAATCCGAATTTGGCAACCATCTTGGAGCTTTCTCTGGTGTGTTTTTTATCAATCTTTGGTGTTTGTAAGTGTTCTCTTTCATGCTTGTTTCAATTCTTGTAGTTTAATTGGATTAAAAGTGATAAATTTTAACTTTTGTTTGACTTCCAGAATTGATCATGAATTGATCAACTTAAAATCCAATTGAACCTTGCAATATGATGGTAATCAAGATGGTTAGGATCCCTATTGATCATACCTACAGATTTCTATCATTTCTAGTCATTTTGACAAGTCAAAGTTTCGGTCAAAATGCGATTTATGCGCATTTTATGACGGATCTAATTTTGGGTGTCAAAACAGTTCGTTTTGGTACCAAAACTCTTTTATAAACTTAATTAGACACGTCAAAACATGTCTAAATCGTCACTCTTAATTTAGTGCTTGTTTAGAGTCGTAAGTTGAACGGTTTGACCACGGCTTTGACTTTCGAATCTGACCTGTTTGGTGAATTTTCGGACACGACCAAATACAAATTTGTGACCATAATTATAAAGGGAATAACCCTCTAAGGTTATACCTTATGGTCATGTCAATTGGTTAGTGTTATCATGATTAGTTGATATAATCTTCAATAAAGACCAAAATGCCATTTTTGCAAATAAATCAACGAAGAGCATATGTAACATAAAAATTGACATACAATCTGATGTAACAACAACATTAAACATATTTTGGTAATTTAGATTTATCATAACACATATCTAACCATCCGAATGTGTAGTTACGCAAATGACGTGTTAAAGTGGCTTAAACTACCTTAACGTGTCATAAAGGGTCAAAAGCACTTAAAAACCTTTTCAACTCAGAATGTAGACTTTTCTAAACCATTTCATATGAGTACCAACACTCATTTCGTTTACAAGACCTCATTCTATCTGACCCGCCGACTAATGTCCCGATGTTTACACAATTATCCTATTTTAGGACACGCTTGATTCTTGGACTTTTGAGCTTGTTTGATCTTCGATTAAAGGTTACAATAGCAATCACATGTGAGTACATAGCTCCCATCTTTTATGTTTTGCAAATATTTTGGGGTGATTCATATGTGCTAAATCATTTTCGAGTTTACAAAATACAAATACTATGGTTTATATAAACAATACGATTTCAATAATGTGAACAAACTTGTTGGTGCGTTGTATCCATAACAAGAATGACATTCATTAACAATGGCCAAGCCGACCAATAGTAAGTTACGGCGCCTAGGACTAACAATCCCGTTACCAAAATTCCCGGGGTTTGTGGGGAAGTTTGGGAAGCGACTGAAACTGTATTTGTAACAAACCCTATGGTGGTCTGTTATACGATTAAGGGACCCCATGGGTGGTCTCGAACAAGTTAACACAGGTTTGAATGTTTTCACGAAACGACCAAAAGTTTTCACCACTAAAACAAGGAACGATGAATGATTGGTTTATAACAAGGAACGATGAACGATTGGTTTATAACAAGCAACAATGGACGATTGGTTTATGGTAAGTGATTTAATAACGTGACGAGTGTAATGTGATAGAAGCATGGTGGATACGCCGCTGGTACTTCCTATATATAAGTGCTTTTATCGTATTACATTGGTGGCGTTATTTGCATCACTTGAGCAAATGTTTTTCAAACAAAGACACATAACGATTTTCGATTAAAGATATAAACCATACGAGTTATTTCAAGATAATTTACAACTTGGATTTACAAAACAAATATTTTCTAGTCGAGGTTCATGGTTACTAGATTTTATAAACCTTTAATCACATGTTTTAGTCGATTAACTATTGCAATATCAAATGCTTTCAAAACAAGGTTTTCACTTACGACTCTAGCAGTCGGATTATGTATTGCAATATATATAAAGCCATGGACTTGACACACTCACCAAAACCTATGTACTCGCCGGCATATTTTTGCTGACTCGTTTTCACATATGTTTCAGGGAACAATGCTTGATGATTCTGATGCATGCTCATATAGGATTTGGACGGGCCTTAGTGTCTATAAAACAAGAAAAACAATAATTATGCATGTTTTGTTTATTTCGTTGTTTTAAAATGTTTCTAGACAATTATGACAATATAATTTGTGTTTAATATCCAATAAAACGAAACATCAAATACCATGTGTTGTGAAACAATCTGTTAACGTGACTCCCCAAGTGTTTCCGCCGCGTGTTGTTTTTTACGTGATTTGGGGTGTTACAACAATCCAGTTCCCACTTCCTATGTATGTTTGGAAGCGACCTTAAGGAATGACAAAATCCGATGAACATTGATAAACCCTTGACCGGATAGGGGTTTATCCGACAGTCAACAAGGCTTGAATGTATTCGCCAACAATCCATAATAAATGTTTTGACAATAAAAGCAATGGTTTATAAAACATGACATTGGTTTACTCGACATTGTTTACATGACACTTGTTTACTCGACATTGGTTTACTCGACACTGGTTTACTTGACATTTGTTTACTCGACATTGGTTTACATGACATTTGTTTACTCGACATTGGTTTACATGACACTTTTTTACTCGACTTTGGTTTACATGACACTTGTTTACTCGACATTGGTTTACATGACATTTGTTTACATGCCATTTATTTACTCGACATTTGATTATTGGTTTATGGTGAGTGATTTAAATAACGTGACGTATGTAATGTGATAAAAGCACTATGGATACTCCGATGGTACTTCATATATATAAGTGCTTTTATTATCTTACATATCGTGGTGTTATCTAAATCATTTTAAACAAAATACAAGACATAACAGTTTACACGAGACAAAACTTACTTTTGGTTATCCATTTAACCAATCTATTTCTTTTATATCATATTGATTTTCATATGGTTTTTATAAAAGAAACATTTTATGGTTCATGGCGACTTTTGTACTACTTTAAACTTTTCTTACAATAATCAAAGCCATGAAGCATCAACACAAAATCCTATGTACTCGCCGGCATTTCTTTGCTGACTTTATTTTCACATATGTTTCAGGGGAGAATGTTTGAGATTGATCGTGCTACACATAGGGCAGACTTTGGGCCTTAGTGACACTAAAAGCAAGAAGAACAGTTTAACTTATGTTGTATTTTCCGTTTTATCTAAGACATGTAAACAATTATATTCAATAAAACTTAACTTATTATGCCATGGTTGTTGAAACAATAATTTTGTTACAACACTCCCTGATGTTTCCGCCACGGTTTGTTGTTTTACGTGGTCGGGGTGTGACATTCTTTTTGACAAAATATATATATATGTGTGTGTGTGTGTCACACCCTCAATTTCCACTTGTGGAGTATTACCGCGAGTCGTGTGATCAAACCAGAATCTCAGACACTAGCAATGTCGAACGACTCTATATGATTTATTTAAACTTTTCCAAAAACATTTATTGTAAACATGCATAGTCATTTTCAAAATTCCAAGGTTTCAAAGTTTAGCGGAAGCATTAAAATAAAGTAACGGGTTCCAACATAAACGTCAAAACCAAAATCCCAAAAATAATCGTTAACAATGACTCGATAAAAATACCTTGATCAAATGCAAGTGAGTGCACCTAGCGCTCCTAGCGTCCTGAGAAACATGCAAAGAAACAAGTGTCAACATTAAAGAAGAGTGAGTTCACAGGTTTTTATAAGTTCACAAGTTCGGTTTAAAAGATTGTTTTCCCCCATTATCCCTAACCCGGGATAACGACATAGTTCCATTATTCCTAACCTGGAATAATAATGTTGGTTCGTAAATAAGTTCAATGTTAACATGTAGGTAGCGAGCCTAAAGTTAGGTCACGTAAGAGTTCGCGATCGAAGCTGACTGTTGTTGCCTCTGTGTTGCCAGGTCTATCACTGGCCATGGCGAAAGTTAGGCCAAATTAATCACCCGTTGACCATTCCCGATCGGCTAGCGCGGCTAGCTCGGGTGGGGCTTGTCGGGCCCAGTAGTACTACTATAATTTCCCCGCTATCTAACCCAATACTAACGATCCGAGAGTTGGTTGAGGACTTCCGTGATAAAGCTACTTAGTGACTATAACAAACATTAACATTAACTTAGTTACCGAATAGTTAACGGTGTTAATTTCGCATAACGTAAAAGATAGAGTTGTAGAGCGTATACATGTCTCTCCCCCTGTTGTTCAAAACCGGATAAAATATGGGCCATGAACTCACCTTAAATTGCTCGGTTAGATAAACGCAAAAGAAGCAAATGATGGAACCGCTAATCGTGTCCTAACATGTCAACCGATTTAAAGTTAGTGTGTGAACACACTGACACAAAACCCTACGCATAACTAACACACAGTACAGCACACGTAATAACCAATTCGAAACCATAATCATGCAAGCAAAGTATCACCATACAAAATAACGATCAAACCAACTTGTCATAAACACAGGATAACTCATACAACACTTAGATACACACAAACGCAAGTTATCATGTTTCAGCTTGTACACTCATAACTGGGTTGTTTTCGAGAATTTAAAAAAAAATTCCAACGTTCCAAAAATTCCAATTTTTTTACAGGATGTGTCAATTAGACTGTAGAATTTTGTGTGAAATTTTAAAATCCTAAATCTTTACCAATTATTTATAAACATTTATAAACTAGGCTGCAGTCAGATTCGTCGCTTACTGACTGCAGTCCACGAGAAAAATTATTTAAAAATCATCATTCATCCGATTAACAAAATTCCAGTGGGAGATTTTTACAATTTCCCGTCTCCAGTCACTGTTCAGATTTCGTGACGTAACCCCTTACAGACTATGAGATCCGACTTGATAAACAACCTGCAAATTCTGCAGAATTTACGCAGCTTCAGCTGCTGCACTAAATGACCATTTACAAATAGCAAAGACCTCAGAAAAATATGAATCTGGCGCCATTTGAATCGTTTTTCAAGAATACACGTTTTAGGCTTCAGAAAATCCACTTTTCAATAAATAATGATCAGGTTACAGCCAACTGAAGTTGGCTGTAAATGTCAATCAGCTTACTGTTTTCGACTTTATCGCATCAGAACATGTGTAAACGGCCATGATGCTTAGTTGTATTGATTAACAGCAGGTTAACTTGTCAAATTTCATCTAATATATCAATATTCATGCAAACCCTAAGTATATATCATGATCTTTATCGATAAAACGCAGCTATGATTTTAATATTCAAACATATCATCACAACCGCAAAGATTTGCATATTCATCCGAACTAATCATACACCACAACGCTTTTTCATAATATTATCATACAAGCAAATAATCATAATCAGGATTACACAAAACCTAGTGTGAATCGCAACACAATTAAACCCTAACCTTGAAACGATGACAATTAGCAAACCGGGACAAGCTTGGAATCGATCCGAGGGGTGTAGAGTTTGCGCGACCGAGAGAGGGGGGCTGCCGTTGACCTCACTAGAGTGTTAGGGTTTTTTTTTGAAGGTTTCCACACATGCATGTATACGTACATAAAAGGGGGGTCACATAAGGGGGGCGGTTTGGGTTAGTTCCTTAGTTCGCAAGGAGTGTGGGCCGCAAGGAGTGTGGGCCGCAAGGGGGTGTGGGTGGCGGGTTAGGTTTTCTTGGTCGCGAAGTCGAAACGTTTCACAGGCTTGGTTCAATTCGGCTTATAAATAGAATTTACTAACCGTTCATTATAGTCTGATAAATAACTACACATAATACGACTCGACAATTATTCACAAACGTCTAATAACACGTAGCAAGTAATTCAGATACAACCCATTAGAATTTCCAAACATTGTATATTCCCTAAATACTAAAGTTAGCGTAGTTATTGCGAGCGCGTAAGCAATTCTCCGAATTAAATCAGCGTAGGAATGAATAACCATAAAGTAGCGTTTAAGATACCTGAAAAGCTGGGATGTCACATTATCTCCATGTTGAAAGAATTTTCGTCCCGAAAATTGAGTAAACGCGGTTTAGAATGCAACGCACAAAGATTCAGTTTGTTAGAATGGTACAAGTAAATCCCAGGCTGTCATATCATCCCCATGTTGAAAGAATTTCGTCCCGAAATTCAGTTGGCGGTAACGTCAGATTGCTGCTCAGCTGCGAAAAGGTGTGGATATTTGCTTTTCATTTGATCCACTCTTTCCCACGTGAACTTCGGTCCACGCTTAGAGTTCCAACGAACCTTGACGATCGGTTGTGCCTTCGAGTCTTGATCTCACGGTCCATGATCTCGATAGGATGTTCCACAAAATGCAGTTGCTCATCCACTTGAATCTCATCCAATGGAATGACTAGGGTCTCATCTGATAGACACTTCTTTAGATTGGACACGTGAAAAACGTTGTGAACTCCACTGAGTTCGGCAGGAAGGTCTAACTGATAAGCTACGGGCCCGATACGCTTCGAAATCACAAATGGGCCTATGTACCGTGGATTTAGTTTGCCTCGTTTCCCAAAACGAATTACACCCTTCCAGGGTGACACTTTCAGTAGGACGCGGTCACCTACTTGAAATTCGAGCGGTTTGCGTCGTTGATCAGCGTAACTTTTCTGTCGATCTCGTGCCGCTACCATGCGGTTTCTGATTTGCACAATCTTTTCAGTAGCCTCAAGTATCAACTCAGGACTTGTGAGTTGACTGTCACCGACTTCTGCCCAACAGACCGGTGATCTACATTTGCGACCGTACAATGCTTCAAACGGTGCTGCCTGAATACTCATATGGTAACTGTTGTTATACGAGAATTCCACTAAAGGCAGATGGATTTCCCAACTGTTCCCGAAGTCTACCACGTATGCCCTAAGCATGTCCTCCAAGGTCTGAATGGTCCTTTCACTTTGACCATTCGTATGAGGGTGATAAGTTGTGCTCATATCTAAGCGTGTACCCCACGCTTTCTGAAGTGACCGCCAAAAGTTGGACGTGAAACGAGCATCTCTGTCTGAAATGATGGACGTTGGCACCCCGTGCCGAGAAACTACTTCCTTAATGTAGATGCGAGTCAACTTATCCATCTTATCTGTCTCTTTGGTCGCTAGGACGTGTGCAGACTTAGTTAGACGATCCACGATCACCCAGATGGGATCGCAACCACTCGGAGTTCGCGGAAGTTTAGTGATAAAGTCCATCGAGATCTGATCCCATGTCCACACTGGGATCTCAGGTTGTTTAAGTAGCCCTGATGGCTTCTGGTATTCCACCTTGACGTTCACACAAGTCAAACACCTGCTCACGTAGGTGGCTATATCCGCTTTCATGTTGGGCCACCAGTATGCGGCTTTAAGGTCTTGATACATCTTATCCGAACCAGGATGGACAGAGTATCGGGATTTGTGAGCTTCGTCCATAACTAGCTTTCTGAGGTTTCCGTAGAGAGGTACCCATATACGATTCATGAAATACCAGGTACCATTGGGTTTCACTTCCCAATCGCGTTCCATCTTTACCACAGATTCGGCCTTGATGTTCTCTTCCTTAACTGCTTCTAGCTGCGCGTCGTGTATCTGTTCGGGTAACCCAGAATGAATTGTGAACTGTAGTGCTCGTACCCGACGAGGTTTCAAGTGCTCCTTCCGACTGAGGGCATCAGCTACCACGTTAGCTTTACACGGGTGATATTGAATGGCACATTCATAATCGTTCAGGAATTCGACCCAGCGACGCTGTCGCATGTTCAACTCCTTCTGGTCAAAAATATGTTGGAGGCTCTTGTGATCCATGTAGATTGTGCACTTTGTTCCATATAGGTAGTGTCTCCAAATCTTAAGTGCAAACACAACTGCTCCCAATTCCAAGTCATGTGTCGTGTAGTTCTTCTTGTGGACCTTCAACTGTCAGGATGCATACGCGATGACCTTATCATGTTACATGAGCACACATCCCAATCCCTGAATGGAAGCATCACAATATACCACAAAATCATATGTCCCCTCTGGCAAGGACAAAATGGGCGCACTGCAAAGCTTCTGCTTCAGTAATTGAAATGCTGCTTCCTGTTTGTCACCCCAAGCATACTTGGTGCCCTTCTGAGTGAGAGTGGCAAGCGGTTGTGCGACCTTGGAAAATCCCTTGATGAAACGTCTATAGTAACCAGCCAAACCCAAAAATTGACGGATCTCTGTCGGTGTCCTCGGTGCTTCCCAGTTCTTGATAGCATCGATCTTGGCGGGATCAACGTGTATACCCTTTTCATTCATGATATGCCCGAGGAACTGAACTTCCCGAATCCAGAAATCACACTTTGAAAATTTGGCATATAGTTTCTCCCGTTGAAGTAGTTCCAGCAATAACCGCAGATGCTCAGCATGTTCTTCCTCACCCTTAGAGTAGATGAGTATATCATCGATGAATACGATGACAAACTTGTCGAGATACGGCTTACACACGCGGTTCATGAGGTCCATGAACACCGCGGGTGCATTGGTGAGACCGAAGGGCATGACCAAGAACTCGTAATGGCCATACCGAGTGCGAAATGCCATCTTGGAGATATCCTCCTCCCTGACATGTAGCTGGTGATAACTGGACCGTAGATCAATCTTGGAGTAGTAGCTTGACCCTTGAATCTGTTCGAAAAGATCGTCGATGCGAGGTAATGGGTACCCGTTCTTGACGGTAACCTTATTGAGTTCCCTGTAGTCGATGCACATGCGGAAGGTCCCGTCTTTCTTCTTGAAAAAAAGGACCGGAGCTCCCCATGGAGAGGTACTGGGTCGGATAAATCCTTTTTCCAACAATTCCTGAAGTTGGGTAGACAGCTCTTCCATGTCACACCCCGACCCGCAGCGGAAAAGGTGACCGGGGCATGATTGGGTTATTATCAAAGCTCATGACATTTATTATACGTTTCATATTCATTAATACACTTTAATGGAGAATTACAATCAATATTACAACATGTCCTAAATATCAATCTAGGCTTCATTGTTTTCTTCTAAGGCATTTCCTATGTTTTCCTTGCTTCAACCTGTTCACCTGTATCATGTGTAAAAAGGTTTTTGGATCAACAAAAAGTTGGCGAGTGAATCCTATGGAAAACATTTGAACAAGTTTATTTAATTGATTATAAAATGAGTGCACAACCACACATGAGTAAAAATAGATGTAAACTTATTCAACAATCATTAGATATTAAATAAAGCACACATGAACAATAATGGAACGTTTAGAGGCACGCGTTGCTCAACTCGTCTCTCACGAGGAACTGATGGGCCTAATGAATGAATTGCATAAACATGATAATATGAAAGACATAACTACAAACAATATAAACTCAATGATACACACATGAACAATAATGGATTGGTTTTGAGGCACGCGTTGCTCACTCGTCTCCCACGAGGAACTGATGGGCTTAATGAATGAATTTCATATAAGTTGACAAAATGAAATACGTAATCACAACAATATAAACAATCTAAGTTTAGATCACGACATGGTATGGCACAAGTTTAAATAAACGAGTTAATTATTTTGTGACACATGACACACCCCAAAACGTGTAATTAAAAGGGGGAGTTGTAAGATTCACTCACAGTGGGTGCGTTCGGTTGATGATGTTGAATGCACGCGAAGTGGTTTTAACCACGAGTGAAATTAACCTTGATAAATAGCATTATGGTTCGGTAAGTAAACGGATTTTATTAATCCATTTTAGTAGGATTGTTGGGTGTATTTTTGTGAGTTTAAGGCTATTTTCTAACCTTAAAAATGTTATTTTTCAGTATTTTTAATTGATTTTTAAATAAAATAAATAAATAAAAATAATTAAAAATTTTGACTTTTTTGACCGTTGACCGTTGACCTTGACCGTTGTCCGGTTCGTATGCGTGTATATGTGCGCTGAGTGAGGCTCGAACCCGAGACCTCCCGTACGCGTGCACGCAGCTCTACCAACTGAGCTACGTGTCTAACCCGAAATATTTCTGTTTTTAATTATATTTATATACTAATTAGATTAAACCGAATATCAATTTATTTCTAAAAAGATTTTGATGAATCGGACCGGTGCGCTCCACAGGTCTCGAACCCGGGACCTGTGGGTTGAGTTAACACACAGTCCACCGCTGGACTGTGTGTTTAACATGTTATATAAACCGATATTTATTATACTTAAATACAAACTAAGTATTTTCATTTCTGACTTATTTAAAAAGGTAGATAATTTTCCGAATCGGTGCAGTAGACCGGACTCGAACTCGTGACGTGTGATTAAACATACACACAGTCCACCACTGGACTGTGTGTCTAACTTGGTTATTATTCCGGTTATTATTAAACTTAACATATATCAGTGGTGACTCCGGTTCGGTTAACAAAAAAAGACATTTTTATTAAGGCAGCGTGTGTGGGACAAGATTCGAACTCGAGACGTTTACGTGTTTATTGTGCACACAGTCCACCGTTGGACTGTGTGTCTAACCCGAGTTATAACTTGATTTATAATAAACTTAAACATTACAGATACTTCGTCTTCTTCGTTGGTTTTAACCAGAATCGGAAATTCGAATGGTTCGATGATTAAATCATGTTCGTTAGTGTCTGATGGTTAATTACATGTGAGATTAAATAAAAAGAATGAAGGATTTAAGCGTGAGGTATACCGACTGGACTCCTCTGTTTTTCCGGCAGAACTCCGGCGACAGCAACAGTTCCGGCGTCGTGTGTCTTGCAGCAGCGAGTCTTCAGAAAGCTTACAAAGGATGAGGGTGACTTCGGTATAAGCTCAGGGGGTTCAGTAAGGCTTAGAAGTGGGGGGTTCGGTTTTCCGGTGACGAGCAGAAGATTTCCGGCGAGTGAGTTTTCGCCGAGAAAGGGTGCGGTTTTGAGCGAAAAAGTTTGCAGAGGTTCGAGGGGGTATTTATAAGGCAAGTCGTCGATGGATTTTGTCCGATTTCCGACTTGATTCATCGGTTAGAAAGTCTCCGGCTGTTATAGCTTGTGTCGCGGACTCAGGCGTCGGTTATAACCGTTGTAGCGATTAAGTTTTACGTTATAACTGAAGATATCGTAAATTCTTGGCGAGATCGCTTGGATTTCTGACGACTGCATTTGGGCGCCGGTTTTGATTTCGGAAAGTCATGTTATGAATTAAATGATTCTAACATTTAACAAGAAACATCATGGCGCAGTGGTTTAAGTGTTGAGTGTTAAGTCTGTGTTGACCAGCTGACTGACCCGGGTTCGAAACCCGACAGGAACATATTATTTTTATTTTCATATTTTTAACAGTTTTTCAAAAACTAATTATATATTCCCATATAATAATTGATTATGTATCGTTTAAAATTATTTTGGGCATTTAATTCGCAACGAAATTTTTAACTGATTGTTCGGTTAATAAACGGAGGGTAAATCCGTTTTTGACGGATGTTACATTCCAGCTTCGGAGCTAAGCGGTACGGGGCCTTGGCGATAGGAGTCGCATGGCTTGCCAATTCGATTTCAAACTCTACTTGTCGATGTGGTGGAAGACCGAGTAACTCCTCTGGAAACACATCGGGAAAGTCACGGACGATGGGGATATCTTCAATCTGCTTCTCATCCTTAGACTGCTCGGTGACCAGTGCGAGCAAAGCAAAAGAGTTCTTCTTCCGAAGATACTTCTGAGCTTGCATGTAAGAGATGATGTTCGTGACGACGCCTGCCTTCTCGCCTTGCACCATCAAGACTTCGTCGTTAGAGAGCGGAATACGGATAGCTTTCTCGAAACAGAGAACTTCAGCTCGGACGTCGGATAGCCAGTCCATTCCGGCTACCACATCAAAACTACCCAGAGTAGTTGTCATCAGATCAATGGTAAGGTGTGACCCGCGAGTTTAAATTGACAGCCGGTCACTAGATGGGTCACATCTACAGATTTACCATCGGCTAGTTCTATGACGTAAGGGGTCTCTAGGGGTTTAGGTGTGAGATTTAGGTTCTTTCTAAAAGACTCAGATATAAAACTCTTATCCGCACCCGTATCAAAAAGTACAGTAGCAAAATGATCGTTAAGTGGAAACTTACCGGTGACCACATTCGAGTTGTTTCGGGCCTCCCCACGGCCTAGCGTGAATGCACGTCCCTTGGCACCTCCTATGCCACCATTTCCATTGTTGCCATTGTTTTATTGTTGTTGTTGTTATTCCCACCATTGTTGTTGTTGCGAAGTTGCGGGCAGTCTCGCTTGAAATGGGCAGTGCTACCGCACTGATAGCATTCCCGGTTATTACCATATTGCTGACCCTGGTGTTGGTTCTGATTCTGTCGTGACATAATCTCCCCGCGACAATCCTTTGCCGCGTGTCCTGCTTTGCCACATCGTTGGCAGCGATTTCCGGTGAAAGGGCCGTGATGATGGAGGTTACAATGATTACATTGCGGCTTTCGACCCGCATAGCCGCTCGAGTTTTGGGTGTTGTTGGCAGACTGATTGTTGTGACCCCGATTGTTGTTGAAGTTGTTGGACCGCTTCTGGTTTCCTTGTGGTGGCTGGGCTGATGAAGACTGCCGAGCAAGTGAGTCTTCAAATGTCCTTTTGTTGTCAGGGACAATTTCAGTTGCACCCCTAGGTGGTAACTTCCTTTTCTCCACCGCCTTATCGGTGAGTTTATGCGCCAGCCTAATCGCTTGTTGCTCCGTCGTAGGGTTGCTAGACGTTACCATGCCCTGGATCTCAGGGACCAGACCCCCAAGATAAAACTCAAGTCGTTTAACGATGGTGTTAGCCAAATCGGGACAAAGGAACACCAGATCATGATGTCTTGCCGTGTATGCTTCAATTTCTGACCCGACCATCTTGTGGTTCCATAACGCTTGTTCCAATTGCTGAACTCTGTCCCACGGATAGTATTCCTCCTTGATTAGAGCTTTGAACTCGGTCCAGGCCATTGCGTTCGCCACAGCAAGTCCACGCGTTTGGACTTGTGCGTTCCATCAGGTTAATGCCCCATCTTCCAACGTTGAGGCAGCATACTTGACCTTATTAGCTTCGAGGCAATTGCACATTTCGAAAACCGATTCAGACTTTTCGACCCAACGGACCAGTCCTATGGGTCCTTCAACTCCCGTGAACTTGCTCGGTTTCGCATCAGGAACATCTTGTAGGGGTTAAGACCCCCTCCTGAGGATTGAGGATAGGTAGTCAGCGAGAAAGTCTACTAGCCAAACTATTAGATTTTCCCATGAAAATTTAATAATGGTTAACTGCTGGTGGGTTAGGAACACCTGCCAGAGCAGCATTCACGTGTTGTTGGATTAAAGCGGCCAATTCTTTAGCTGACATGTTGAGATTTCCGTGGCGTCCGGTTGCCATTTCAGATCTTCGCAAGACAACACAAACACACACCGATAAGTATATATCCAATATAGTTATCATATTCCACACTTAAATGATCACACAATTTATGTCAACCCAACAAATTAAACAATCAAAAGGAACATTCGATTAAATAAATTGTAATGTCTCACAAAATACCAACCAAACATATCAATTTAATTATAAAATTTCCAAGTTCAAACATAAGTGGAAACAAACAAACTAAAGGAAACAAAACGAAGATTGGCGAGACGAGTTAGTCATCTATGTCTCCATCTCCAAAGTCGCTATCACTGTCGTCTTCCTCTTCAGCATTTTCAGCTTCAACAGCCGGGTCCTGTTCCGGCTCTTCTTCCTCCGGATCCTCCTCCGGGTCTTCCTCTGGATCCTCCTCTTCGTCTTCTACCGGCACTGGAGGGGCCGGTGCTGGTGCTGGTACTGGGATAGGTGGTGCTTGGTTCTGCTCCAGTTCGTGAATCCTCCAACTGGACTCAAGAACTCTGTCTTCGAGCCAGTCAGCCCTCAGCTGCTTAGCACGAAGGTCCTTAGCTAAAATGCTTTGAACTCTCCTATTCTCATCTTGCTCTTCCTCAAGCTCTTCAGTTTTACTAGTCAGCTGACGTATCAGCCATCCCTGTGCTTCGATAGTCTCTTGCATTCTCTCAAGTTGTTCCTGTTGTTTCCTTAACACATCTCTAAGTAAATCGTCCCCCACTCCTGAAGAGTTGACCGGTTTGACCAGTATAGCGGTGGTCGGACGGGAGGACGACTCCCCTCCTAGAGCGAGTCTTTTCCTAGCAGCTGAGCATGTCTCCACACCACGAGGTGGTGAGGGTTCGACCATGGGTGCCTTCCCCGGCGCCCTCGATTGTCGAGATCTGTCTGATGATGATGGTGACATAGCCTACGGTTGGTGTAGTTAGTTACGAGCTGCGTGTATCACAATATGCATGTATATTTATATCACATAGAACAATTGTAGTATAACCCATAACAAGATATCATAGTTCGGTGCCAACTAAGTCTAGTGTCGTGTAACAACTATAGTTTAGGTCTACTTTAAATGCAAACCTGGTTCTCTATAGCTAGAGGCTCTGATACCAATCTGTCACACCCTTAGTTTCCACTTGCGGAGTATTACCGCGAGGCGTGTGATCAAACCAGAATCTCAGACACTAGCAATGTCGAACGACTCTATATGATTTATTTAAACGTTTTCCAAAAACATTTATGGTAAACAAGCATAGTCATTTTCAAAATTCCAAGGTTTCAAAGTTTAGCGGAAGCATTAGAATAAAGTAACGGGCGCCAACATAAACACCAAAACCAAAATCCCAAAAATAATCGTTAATAAAGACTCGATAAAAATGCCTTGATCAAACGCAAGTGAGTGCACCTAGCGCTCCTAGCGTCCTGAGAAACATGCAAAGAAACAACTGTCAACATTAAAGAAAAGTGAGTTCACAGGTTTTTATAAGTTCACAAGTTCGGTTTAAAAGATTGTTTTCCTCGTTATCCCTAACTCGGGATAACGACATAGTTCCATTATTCCTAACCTGGAATAATAATGATGGTTCGTAAATAAGTTCAATGTTAATATGTAGGTAGCGAGCCTAAAGTTACGTCACGTAAGAGTTCGCGATCGAAGCTGACTGTTGTTGCCTATGTGTTGCCAGGTCTATCACTGACCATGGCGAAAGTTAGGCCAAATTAATCACCCGTTGACCATTTCCGGTCGGCTAGCGCGACTAGCTCGGGTGGGGCTTGTCGGGCCCAGTAGTACTACTATAATTTCCCCGCTATCTAACCCAATACTAACGATCCGAGAGATGGTTGAGGACTTCCGTGATAAAGCTACTTAGTGACCATAACATACATTAACATTAACTTAGTTACCGAATAGTTAACGGTGTTAATTTCGCATAACGTAAAAGATAGATTTGTAGAGCGTATATATGTTTCTCCCCCTGTTGTTCAAAACCGGATAAAATAGGGGCCGTGAACTCACCTTAAATTGCTCGGTTAGATAAACGCAAAAGAAGCAAATGATGGAACCGCTAATCGCGTCCTAACATGTCAACCGATTTAAAGTTAGTGTGTTCACACACTGACACAAAACCCTACACATAACTAACACACAGTACGGCACACGTAATAACCAATTCGAAAACATAATCATGCATGCAAAGTATCACCATACAAAATAACGATCAAACCAACTTGTCATAAACACAGGATAACTCATACAACACTTAGATACACACAAACGCAAGTTATCATGTTTCAGCTTGTACACTCATAACTGGGCTGTTTTCGATAATTTTTAAAAATAAATTCCAACGTTCCAAAAATTCCAATTTTTTTATAGGATGTGTCAATTAGACTGTAGAATTTTGTGTGAAATTTTAAAATCCTAAATCTTTACCAATTATTTATAAACATTTATATACTAGGCTGCAGTCAGATTCGTCGCTTACTGACTGCAGTACACGAGAAAAATTATTTAAAAATCATCGTTCATCCGATTAACGAAATTCCAGTGGGAGATTTTCGGAATTTCCCGTCTCCAGTCACTGTACAGATTTCGTGACGTAACCCCATACAGACTATGAGATCTGACTCGATAAACAACCTGCAAATTCTGCAGAATTTAGGCAGCTTCAGCCGTTGCACTAAATGACCATTTACAAATAGCAACGACCTCAGAAAAACATGAATCCGGCGCCATTTGAAGCGTTTTTCAAGAATACACGTTTTAGGCTTCAGAAAATCCACTTTTCAATAAATAATGATCAGGTTACAGCCAACTGAAGTTGGCTGTAAATGTCAATCAGATTACTGTTTTCGACTTTATCGCATTAGAACATGTGTAAACGGCCATGACGCTTAGTTGTATTGATTAACAGCAGGTTAACTTGTCAAATATCATCTAATATATCAATATTCATGCAAACCCTAAGTATATATCATGATCTTTATCGATAAAACGCAGCTACGATTTTAATATTCAAACATATCATCACAACCGCAAATATTTGCATATTCATCCGAACTAATCATACACCACAACGGTTTTTCATAATATTATCATACAAGCAAATAATCATAATCAAGATTACACAAAACCTAGTGTGAATCGCAATACAATTAAACCCTAACCTTGAAACGATGACAATTAGCAAACCGGGACAAGCTTAGAATCGATCCGAGGGGTGTAGAGTTTGCGTGACCGAGAGGGGGGGGCTGCCGTCGACCTCACTAGAGTGTTAGGGTTTTTTTTTTGAAGGTTTCCCACACATGCATGTGTACGTACATAAAAGGGTGGTCGCATAAGGGGGGCGGTTTGGGTTAGTTCCTTGGGCCGCAAGGAGTGTGGGCCGCAAAGGGGTATGGGTGGCGGGTTGGGTTTGCTTCGTCGCGAAGTCGAAACGTTTCACAGGCTTGGTTCGGTTCGGCTTATAAATAGAATTTACTAACCGTTCATTATAGTCTGATAAATAACTACACATAATACGACTCGACAATTATTCACAAATGTCTAATAACACGTAGCACGTAATTCAGATACAACCCATTAGAATTTCCAAACATTGTATATTCCCTAAATACTAAAGTTAGCGTAGTTATTGCGAGAGCGTAATCAATTCTCCAAATTAAATCAGCGTAGGAGTGAATAACCATAAAGTAGCGCGTTTAAGATACCTGAAAAGCTGGGATGTCACAATATGCATAGTACACTTTCCGACTAATATACTCGCTACGCTAATGAAAACGTGCCAGGCTCAAAACCTTAAAATTTTGAGATACGACTCGGATTCTTCCAGGACTAAAAGGTGACCTCGGTGCCCCATCCTCCAACACATCGACACTGGATTTCCAAAGTAACTTGTAAATTGTGAGCATACTTGACCCCTTTTTACGTTTAAAACGCATCTTTTGGGTGCAACATGTATACAAAATCCACATTACGAAATCTTTATAAATAACATTCAAATCATTGAAACGATCATTGTTATGCTTAAGCTTGTTTATGACTTGTTAGTTGCAACTGGTATTCTCATGCTTAGGGTGTTATGCATGCTAGTTAAAGATTTCAATTATATGCTATTGTTATGCGAAAGTTGTTTAATTACATGTACGATTAAACTTTAATATAACTTGCCATGTTGTAATTGAAACAAACTTTTATACTTATATTTATTTTCAAACTTGTATGCTCGCCAATACTTTCGTATTGATCCATGCTTTTAATACATGTTGTAGGAAATGGACGACGAAAGGAATCTAGTAGGGTTGGCTAGAAACGCATTAAGCTTTAATACTTGTTATATTGAATTTACCTTCAAACTTGTTGTATCTTGTTTCCAAATCATGTACTAAATTTATACCAGAGAAATGAAAGGTTTATTATTTGAATATTTGTTGTATTTGACGTAAACTTGTTATACACTATTTCAAGTAATGCAAAATCAATATATAAATACTTATCAATAAAGTGTTATTAAGCCTCTTCCAATCTCGTTTTCGTCTCACTCCGATGTTTCCGCCATCGGTTGGGGTGTGACATGTTGAAACTAATGCAGAAACAAAATCTTTTTGACTTTGAAAGTTTATGCTAAAACACACTGAATATCTTTTTGGTTTTAATCTGTAAAGCAAGTAAAGAAAGTAAACTATGTACAAGAACTTCTTTGGGCACTGTAGATGAAGGACAAAGAGTTTGAAGACTGGTAAAGACGAAGACGATATCCAAGGGGGAGTCTGTTAGTACAGTATGTCTATGTCTTAGTCTTGTATCGAGTCTGTTTAGATTGGGTTAGATATGCTAGAAACGTGAAGTATTTATGTAAATAACTAGCTAGTTCGCCCGGAATCATGTTGTTTGAACAAGTTCGGCCGAACTTGTTCAACAAGTTCACTCGAATTTGTTCTATCCCAATCGAACTTGCAAGTCTATAAATAGTAGCCTCTAGGATCTCATTTGTAACTTTGGCAGAATTGAGGCGAAGCTCTATCTGATCCGGAACTTGAATGTATTTGACTTAAGATCAATAAACAGACAGTTTAATGAGTAATTCTTGTTATATGGTTAACATGTCACTTAGTTTCCGCCTATTTGAACATTAGATACCAATTTAGGTTCCTGTGCTATCAAGGAGAGATCTTACACAATGTGGTTTATGACAAGGACAATGAACAATGTGGTTTATGAAGGACAATGAACAATTTGGATTATGACAAGGAGAATGAACAATCTGTTTATGACACGAACAATGGACGATTGGGTTATGGTAAGTGATTTAAATAACGGTACGTGTGTAATGTGATAAAAGCATGGTGGATATGTCACTGGTACTTCCTATATATACGTGCTTTTATCGTATTACATTCGTGGCGTTATTTGAATCACTTGAACAAATGTTTTCAAACAATGACACACAACAATTTCAATTAAAGATATAAACCATACAAGTTATTTCAAGACGATTTACTACTCGGATTTACGAAACAAATGTTTTGGTCAAGATTCATGGCTACAAGTCTTTTATAAACTATAACTATCTTGTTTTAGTTGGTTAGTTATCATTGCAATACCAAATACTTTTTGATAACAAGGTTTCCAATTAACGTCTCTAGTAGTCTGATGAGGTATTGCAATACATATTCAAGGCCATGAATTTGACACACTCACAAAACCTATATACTCGCCGTCGTATTTTTGCTGACTCATTTTTCACATATGTTTCAGGGAACAATGCTTGATGATAATGATGCATGCTCATGTAAGAATGGACATGGACTTTAGTGCCTTAAAACAAGAAAGACAATTTGTTATGTTTGTTTAGTTTCTTTAATATTTCAAAGGCAATGCAACTATATAAATTTAATAATTAAAAAAAACGAAACTTCAAATACCATGTGTTATCTGTTAACGTGACTCCCGAATGTTTCCGCCGCGGTTTGTTGTTTTTACGCGGTCGGGGTGTTACATTAGAAATGTGGAAGAATATATAATCATGTTTATAAAAAGAAACTATTGAATAAGATGAACATAAACTTGTCATGGCAAAAGTCTTACGGAAATCTTGTACATGTAAGCTCATGAAGTGTTAAAGCAAAAGTGTGGAATTTATATGTTGTAAAATGAGTTTTTTGTGAAGCTTGATAACTTGGTGATGATTTGGAAATTGGTTAATGGTTTAATTACGTTTTCGAAACGTGGAAAACGCCATAGTTTTAGGGGAAACTATGGCGAAATTTTCTAAAAATCTAATCGCGATTAAAAGTGTGATTAACGGGGATTAACAAGGTTAAACACGATTAGTGATATTAATCATCATTATGGAAGTTTTAATGTAAAGGGTTAAGCCCTAAATATTCAAGAGTTCTTATAAACTTATATATATATATATATATATATATATATATTCACAAAAATAAATGGGTGAAAATCATAAATATATGTAAGTGTAATTTTTGGTAAAAATTATATATTCTAAATACTCCTTGGTGTGTGATGCATTTGTATTATTTGTATGTTTAATATTAGGGGAGTACATGTCAAAATATTGAATACATTATATAAGGAAAAATACACAAACATGACATGTAATACTTGAAAGAAAACAAATGGAAAAAAATACTACACATATACATATACACCATGGATACCAAAGAAATGCTACAAGAACGGATATATATATATATATATCCGTTCTTGTAGCATTTCTTTGGTATCCATGGTGTATATGTATATGTGTAGTATATATATATATATCCGTTCTTGTAGCATTTCTTTGGTATCCATGGTGTATATGTATATGTGTAGTATTTTTTTCTATATATATATATATATATATATATATATTTGGGATATATTTGTTATGGGGTTAGGGTTGGTAATTGCAATTGATAATCATTTGATAACCTATCGTTATGTATTGACCGGAGTACTTAGTTGTTGATTATCACAATTAGTTAATCAGATTTACACATATGTCTATGTAGGTGTTATGAGTAAACACATAACAAATCGGACAACGGACGAGCCCGCGAAAATATATTCTTAACAAATAATATATACTTCGAGCCGATAAGTAAGGCACATAATTTATTTCGATAAATAAAAGAATATACATCGTCACCGACGACAAGAGGGCATAGCGTCATCACGATACACAAAGAACGCGCATGTCATTCTGATAGACTGGGAGGACGTGTATGGATCCTTACTCCACTTCTCGTTGCTACACAATCGATTGTTATACAATCGCAGAATTCAAACATTCTACAAAACTTTCTCGTCCTTGGATCAACGATTCATTTGATTGTCCGTTGGATGCCTCTTATGCTTACAATATTGGTTTTAGCCTTCACGTCGTGTGATACTATGATGCTTAGTGGTACTCCTTAGCACATGTTCCGATATATGTTAAGTATGAGTATGATGATCTCTGGGTTATGGAGATGGCGTACAGTGCGTGAATAAGTTACCCCTCCCGTTGTCATTCGATTCCATTGGGTATAAATTTTGTGATTATACAGATTCCTTTGAAACGCTTTGCATTGTGGAACCTCGTTTCGTGTGACCGTCGGTTACATGGTGTTCTTTACGACTAATGATTGTTTCGGATTTCAGTTGGTTATTTGCGGAAAATAATATGAGGCCCGAATATCTTGGTGAACGGAACATTGATCATGTATATTGGTGTAGTGGATATGCTGTGGTACTTCATGTATATAAACACCCGGCTACATTATCAAGGTACCGTTACTCAGGATAGACGGGCTTCATGTTGCGATCCGTTCGGTTATGTTTTGGGCAATGTAGTTTTGAGACTTTGACCCTGTTTGATGCAATAGATGATGCCACAATTGTCGTAACTGCGATATCTATACACGTTTGCGGTGATTTTAAATGAAAGGTAGTTTGGGTCGACATATAACGACCTTTGAGTTAATCCTGGGAAGGTCCTTTTTCGAATACGTAGTACGACTTTCTATGGGTACTACACCTTGGTAGTACTCTGTATTGAACAATTTGGGTATAACCGGTGATAGCTTAGCCACATCAATCTACCCAATGATTGATTCATGATAGGTAACAATGTTTCTGTCTTTGGTAAGACAATTCAGCGAAATTTATTTCTTTTGCCGGGATTTGCTAGAACGTACAGTCATATATTCGAAATCATTACGTTACGACGAACAAACTATACTTATGTCGCTGACCGTCGTCTATGAAGCTATTCGATTGAAGCATATATTTCCTTTACTAGCTATTGTTTACTAGTGATACAATCTATAATTCTTAGTAAGGACACGTAATTAGCATCGGTATTGATAACCCAAGGGAATTTAGGGGTAACACATAAATGGAGAAACTTATCTGATGTAATCAAAGTTCGGCAAGAGTTGTGTGGATGCGGGTCTGATTGTAATAAGACTCGTGGAGGCGAAAACATTTTTGTCCATAATCCTCGTAACCGTTAATACTTCATATTAACAGGACACTCATATGTATACGTTTATTTATAAATATACAGCATTATCCGCAGTCCAATCCAAGTGTCAATTTGGTAAATCTTGGTTGGGGGTGACGTAACCCAGTGCGAAGTAAGAAAACTATAATCATGAAGTAATCTGATTCATTGCTTCAAATAAATTCAATTCTCCTTACTAACACTGTTGGAAAGTGTTGAGGTCTAGTATATGTAGTTACTAATTTGATACACGTTATCCTTTTAATCAATATTCAACCATGCTGTGGTACGTTAGCTTCCTATGGAATTATGGTAGGTATTTCAATGATAGAACCAAGTGGCATACAACCTTGAATCCCATCGATTTAGTTCAAACTAATACAAGGTAAATCCCTAGTAACTCGAAGTAATAATGAATGAGCGGCATGAAGGACTCGTAACGAAGCAACCTCTTAATGCATATTGAATAAACAAAAGGACACAAAGCGAATTTTTCGTCAAACGATTATTTAATTCAAAGGACGGTATTTAAAATAATCATATAAAATTTTTAAATATCAAATGATCCCTTATTTTAAGCCTCGGTGACTAACCTATGTGACAACTCCTATCTAAACATGTAGACTCTAGACCACCGGTTCTTTCGCTTCTTTTTAAGTAATATTTTAGTGACGGTCGTACTAAGTATTCATATCGATAATGGTCATAGGAATAGGCGGCAGAGTATTACCATTCCTAAGCAGGGCGATGAAACAACCATGAGAAGGAATGGTACCGTAGAACCCGGACGAAAGGGAATGACGCCCAAGCTCTATATACACGGGGTCATGACCTGAATTCTTTCACTTTCCGTACCCCTGAAATATTAGGTCTTGAATCAATATCACCCGTATGAGGGCGGTGCATTCATTCTAGAAATCGCATAAGGGGATACATGGTTCTTTCATTCCTTTCGGTTAAGGCTTTTCGCGTCACGATACCTACAACGACCGTGCGATTGGTCCTGAGTAGGGACCAACTCAGATACTTATATTCCTACAAAACATATTGACTCCCAACTCTATGATAATAATACCCGGAGAACACCATATGTCTCCTCCTCTTCCTTGAAACATCCGAGGAGTCCCGATATTTATACACGATGTTATTCACGATTAATAGGGGATGATCGAAATTCTCTTCGCGTCGTTGTAAAAGTGTTATTTGGTAACGGTCTCCTACATGTGTAGGAGAATGATGCATGAGATACACCGACTTTCATCCATTGATTGGATACAAAGTGAATGATACCCTACTCTTGTAACCAAGAGTTACACGTTAAACGGTGTTGCTTTTCCTCATGAGTATACGAGGAGTAAATTCTCTAGATCAGCGGAACATTGTTGAAACACCCCTTGTCTTCCTTCGACTGGTTGGTACCTTTAATTGATTTTCATGTTGATCGATTTAAATGAGTATTCGCGAAATATGATGTTACCGAGAAACCCGATTCTTCGTTATTTTCGAGCCACGAAAATTCTTGTGCTACCTAAAGAAACAAGAACCAGAGAACTCTTAAGTATGATACTATATATATATATATATATATATATATATATTCATTCATGTGTATTCGTACCACCTAATTCTAAGAAATAGGAACTGTAACACCCCAAATCACGTAAAGTAACACGCGGCGGAAACACTTGGGGAGTCACGTTACAAAGTGTTTCGCCACACATGGTTTTAAAGTTTTGTTTTTATGGCTTAGTTAGAAAACCTTTGTAAAACATACATTGTGGTCGTTTGGCAATACATTCAAACCTGAGTATATCAAACTATACTTTGGTGACTATAGATTTACCACGAAGGCAAAATCTATTTGGTTTAAACTTGGTTTCTGACATTCCATACAACAGGAATGGGGTGTCAAATCCTGTAGCGCTATACCGTACTACCAATCGGCTTTATCATTGTTAATGAATGTATAAAAGAAATACGAACCAACAATAGGCTCACAAACTTTGAAAATCGTTATTCGAGTCATAGGTAACAGTTTCAAATTGTTAATGGATATAGTACTATGTATACGAAATCATATAGCTTTGAAAAAGTGAAAATAGTGAATAGGCACATACGAATCACCCCAAAACATTTGAAAAGCGTAAAAGAGGGGACTATCTACTCACCTGGGGTTGCAAAATATCCTTTAATCAAAGATTAAACAAGCTCAAATGTCCGAGAGGTCAAACGTTTCCTAGAATCGGATAACTATGTAAATGTCGGGACATTAATCGGCGGATCGGATAGAATGAGGTCATGTAAACCAAATGAGTGTTGGTACTCATATGAAATGGTTTAACAAAGTCTACATACTGATTTGAAAAGATTCCTAAGTGCTTTTGACCCGTTATGACCCGTTATGGTTTAACAAAGTCTACTCGGATGGTTAGATATGTGTTATGATAAGTCTAATATGCCAAAATAAGTCTAATATACTTGCAACATCAGTTTATATGTCAAAACATTGGTCACATATGCTTAAAGGTGATTTATGCGCAAAAAGGGCATTTTGGTCATTTTTAGGGCATAATAGACGACTTAACATAACACTAACCAAACGATGTAACCATAAGGTATAACCTCAGGGGGTTATTCCCTATACAACTATGGTCTCATATATGTATTTGGTTGGATCCAAAGATCGACCAAACGGGTCGGATTCGAAAGTCAAAGCGTTGGTCAAGACCGCTCGACTTACGACCCTAAACAAGCACTAAACTAAAAGTGACGAGTTAGACATGTCAAAACATGTCTAACTAAGTTATAAAAATGTTTTGGTATCAAAAAAAGGTGTTTTGATGCCCGAAAATAGTTCCATCATATAATGCGCGCTTTGCGCATTATTGACCGAAACTTTGACTCGTCACTTTGACTAGTAAACGTGGTAATCAGTAGGCATGATCGCTAAGGATCATAACCATCGTGATTACGATCACGATGCAAAGTTCAATTGAACTTTGCTTTGACCAATTAATGGTCAAATCTGAAAGTCAAACACTGTTTGACTTTTAGCTTGAATAGCTAAAATAACTAAACAAGACTAGGAAGAGCACTTACTTATGTTTGAGAAACACCCAAGAGCTCAAGAAAACTCAGATGGGAGACCTCCAACAAAGTGGGAGTTCTCCTCTTAGAGTTATAGAGAGAAAGGGAAGGAATGAGCAATTGAAATGCGTGAAATGGCTTGCTATTTATAGTTGTGGAGGATGAATTTGATGATCACAAGTGTCAAGGACCATTCTAGGATCATTCCACATGCTCAAAGACGTGTCAAGACCAGGCTAGAGCTTGGAGATCACAAATCTTGGGCTTCAAAGCTGTAAACCAGTTGTCTGCCAGTTTCTGCTATTATTGGGCATCCCCTGCGTGTCGTGGGAGATCTTGGGGGGTTTCTCGCGTGGCGCCTGGGATTCCTAAGTTTCAGAATTGGCAGAACAGGTCCCTGCAGCCTAAAACTTGTTTTTCAACGTGTTTTGGCACTTTTAACACTCGTTAACTCCATTTTTAAGCTTTACAAGGAAGATAAAGCATAGGGAACTTGAAAAATGCTCGGAAACTTTTTGGATGTCGGTTCGTTCGGTCATAGGGTTGCGGTTTTCGGTTAATTACGACGGAAATCGTAACGAACGCGCAAATGACCTTAAAAGCGTAACGGATGACATTTTTGCATTCAAATTACTAAAATGCAAGATTTGAATGATTACAAAAAATTTTGGATGTGTGTACATGTTTCGGATAACGATATACGCGAATAGGCATTGTTTCGCAGAATTTGCAAAATAGCCCGTGAGTTTGAATAAACTTGTTTTTGCCATACCAAAGCCCTCAAAACTTATTTCTAAGTTAAGTAATGGGTATTTACGGTATGTTTAGCTTATGTCATTGTTCCGGAGTGTACGTCGCGTTAAACTGATTATGTTTGCGTAACAGCTTGCGATTTCACTTCAGGAAGCGATTCGAAAGATCGAAATTGTACAAGGACTGAAATGTGTGAATGTCACATGTAATTATACAATTCTCGGGAATGAGACACAAGATCTCATTGGATTCAAAATTGTTCAGAATTGTATGATGGTTGAAAGGCACAGATGTTACAGTCTCACCTACTTTAGGAAATTTTGTCCCGAAATTTTAATTTAGAGGAAACTTGCGAAAAACAAATGTGAGGGTATCACTTTCAAATGATCCTTCGTTCCCGGAGTAAAAATCTAGGCAACGTTTGGATTCTCAGTGAATTTTGCTTATTGTACTAGTATATTGTTTATAAGTATGAGTCTAGATTCGAAATTCTAAACTTCAGTCCAATAAGTAGTTGTATGACACTCTTGCTTGTACCGAACCTCCGAAGGGGGCTATGTAAATGTCAAAGTGACATTCTTGTTTGTAGAAGAACTAGAAAGAGCGTGAACTTGAAAGGGAGTCAGATTTCCAAAAAAAATGAACGGGAGGACGTTTATAGAGGTTTTCCCATGAAGACTAGTATAGGAAACTTGTGTGTGCTCGAAATTGGAATCGGAGAGTGAAAGATTAAAACAACACTTGTCAAGGTCCAAAACTTCTAGTAACTTAATAACGCCACGCTTGCAATGTAATAAGGAACACTTATATATAGGAAGTACCAGCGGCGTATCCACCATGCCCTTATTACATTGTTCCCATTTCGTTATTCTTATTACTATAGGTTCTTACACATGACAAAACTTGTTGTGGTTTCTATGCACTTAATTATATAATTATGTATGCATCCATAATCACACAATTCCTTGCATAGTCCACACAGTTCATTTTGTGATGTGTAGGGGAAAATCAAACAAATAAACATATGATGACTCGTCTTAGACCATAAAAGTGCCCTTTTAATTAGACCAACGAATAATCTTTTTAAATAGGCACTAAAGAGTCTTTTAACTAGATCATCACATGATCTCTTTAGTTAGAATAGTACTTTGGAAACTAAGGGTCTAACTATTGCATAGAAAAGCCCTTAAGGATTGAAGATAGCACTTTGGATATCCTTCTAAGGATCTAGCATATGAAAATATGTAAGATTCTATAAGGATTTGGATAGTAATTGTTTTGAATCAAATAACTGTTAACTTGTACATACGTATTAAAGCACATAAAGAATCCAACCAAGGACTCTGGTTTGCACCTTAATCATCCACAAGGATCTAACTATGAATATAGGAAGATCCTATAAGGATTTGGGATTTGTATAGCGAAAATGTTTTGGAAAATCGTGTATTAGATGTACTACGAAATAAAGTATGTGTAATGTCATGAAAATACGAAAGTAGATATAGGCACATCGACATATTGCATAAGACCAATTAAGGACTTACGAAAAGTACCCTTAGGTATCCAAGCCAAGATTTAAAGTGGTACTTCGAGTATTTGTTAAGAGTTATGATTTGTACCTTGTACTTTGTTTCTTAGAAGAAACGAGTACATAGGTTTTTTTGTGGAGATCGCAAGCGATCACAAAATAGAAGGAGCTACGAGAGTAGTTTGACTTGCAAGGAATCATATCCTTGGTGTCGGTATTGTAGAGGTATGTTACACATACACGTAATCATACTGGTTTTGTAAATAAAATTGAAACAACAATTTTATTTATAAACCAACCGAAATGTTTCAAGATTTTTGGATCTCACAAAGTGAAAATGTAAAACATTCACAGATGCATCATCATTAGCACTAGTCTCATTAGCATTTATGTTAACTGCTCATCCACGGGCTGGATTTGCATTTACAAAAGTGAGTAAGATCACCACAGTTGTAGCACGATCCAGGTGGATATGGTGCTTGAGCAGCAGCAGGGTTTGCATTTGCTTGATTTTGGGTGTTAGTAGCAAAACGACATGCTTTGACCAAATGTCCCAATCGTCCACAGTTGGTACATTTGTGAAATAGCGTTTGGTTTACATGATGACGATTGCATTTGTTGCACAAAGGTGCAGTACCGGCATATGCCTTCCTAGCACGAGGTTGTGCTGGTTGGGTTGGAGCAATTTGATCGTTTTGAGCGACTATAGCGAAGTTTTGTGAAGCCTTATGCTTCTTTGACTTCTTAGAGGATTCAGTCTGGTTTTTCTTTGGTTTTTCTTGGGTAGAATTGTCGGAGGGTTTCTTATCGCTTTTGCGGAAAAACAATATTGGGCACATCTTTAATATCTTGATACCACACCTCGTCGGCAGGTATGGGAAGGGTCTCCAGCTTGATCTCATCACCGGCCCGGAATGTCATCTTCATCGGGATCACCGCCACCTTGATGAAGAAGAACTTCTGCTTCCAGTCGTGGTAAGACTTTGGCGGCACCAACAGCAAATGTTTGGCTTGCACACGTTCTTGGAACGAATAAAAACCCAACGAACAGTGCAACTGGTAGAAAACTCTGAACTTCTCGACCGAAGGCACGATCTGCATCGACCGGCAAACAAACTCAAAATGTCGGATCCTCACCATTCCATCGGGCTCAACTGAGAAATGTGAATCTTGTAAAAACAAGAATTTCCAGCATGAAATGGGTCAACGGCAGCCGGAAGTTCCCTTCAGCAAAATAATCGTAAAATAATGTAATGTAGCCGGCCGGTGCATCAGCCGACGTGGCATTTGCCACCGGAAAAACGCTTTCCAGGACGGATCAAAAAGAAAGTTGGTGGCAAGATTATCGAAATCTTTCTTCGACCACTTTAGCGATGACAAACTTGACGATGACATCTCAGCAGAACTTGAACCGGTGGCCGTAACAAAAACTTTGAAGAATACTTAGCAAACTTTGAAGGTCGCCGAAAGATATGAACACAAATTTCTCTCAAGTTTTAATCTGGTGAGGAAGCAAATGGATCGTTGATCCCTTTATATACTAATCGCAATTAATGCATGATTTGACTGCAGCGACTTTTGCGACAATCACGTATCCCCAAGTAACCGCAGGGGCGAGTGGGGAACAGTAACCGCCCCACGCGCGCGAGTGTTGTTGAAATAGCATTAAATACCGTAAGACATGTACTGTTGACAGCCTGTCAACAGTACCACCACGTCTCAAGAACGTGCGTCGTCACCAACTACACCATCCGGATAAGCGACACGTGTCTAAGTATATTTTGAAATTCAAATACTATTTCAAAATTCACTTACAACACGTCACCAAGATGCATAAAGCAACAAAAAGCTAGTCCTTACCTAGCGCAGCACATTTATCTTAAGTCCAGTGCTCCACCTACTTTTTATTCTTACATAAGAGCAACACTGGACTGGGGGACTTGAAGGGGTACGGTCCCAAAAACCTTGCGCCAATCAAGGAAACCATACCCATTAATAACTTCTAAGAAAACTGTGCGCAGACTTCTTTGCCAAAATAAGATTTATTAGAACTCTACGCCAAATATCCAAGAGAGGAAAGGATCATATAACTACCTTGCACGGGCTCGCGCAAGGTTCAAAGTTAAAAGCCTAAACATTCTCTTTGGATAAATGCTTCGCGCAAGGTTCAAAGTTAACCTTGAACATTCTCATTTGATAATGTTTCATTTAACTACCTTGCGCGGGCTCGCGCAAGGTTCAAAGTTAACCTTGAACATTCTCGTTTGATAATGCTTCATTTAACTACCTTGCGCGGGCCCGCGCAAGGTTCAAAGTTAACCTTGAACATTCTCGTTGGATAATGCTTCATGCACAAACCTTGCACAGATATTTATATCAAATCAAGTATCCATCAAACGTTGCGCTAAGCAGCAAGGAGAAGAAGGAAGATCAGTTAACTAAGTTGCACTTCTCGCGCAAGGAAACAGTAAATCCTGAGAAACTTTCCCTTAGCAAAATCCTTGACTTGGTGCAGAAGCAAGGGAATCTTTTTTGTTGTAACAGAATGTACACGTGGCGAATAATCGATGGGTAACATCTGTGAAACCTTCTAGAAGCCATTAACACCCAATCGTGTAAGCATCTTTTCGGTTATAACCAATTGCCACATGGCAGCATCTGGACGGCCAAGGAAGATCACAGTGATGGCATGCTCACATTTATAAGATGTAGTGATCTCATGTTGACACATGGCACCTCCCTAACCGCTGATGAGCTCACGATCCGCATGCACTAACGGATTGCCAACAAACATTAACGGAATAGCAAAAGATTCTGTTAAAGTTAACTATCTCTCCTTTTGGCGCCAAACACCGGCTATAAATAAGTAACTTGGAGTTCAAGAAAGGTATTCACTCTCAACTATTCTCTCTCTTACAATACTTACTTCCGACTACCTGTACTTATTCTCACGCTGGAGGGTGGTCACGGAGAGAACCCCCCTTCTCCCCGTGGTGAGCTAACGGTGTTCTGTTTTGTAGGATCAGTCGGAATATTGTTCCGTTCACCATCCATCGTGAAACCAAACAGATGGTTAACCCTTATGCAGAGCTCATTCCATAGATCTACTTAGATTCCAGTCTAGTTGATCTAGGGTTTCTTCATTGGCGCCCACCGATTTCAATTCTTTCTCACCTTTCGTTTCGTTTCACTTGGACCTGCAGCATCATGGCTGATGGATCATCTTTTCAAGGTCCTCGATCAGGGATTCGAGCGTTGTTGTCGGACCTCAGGTCGACGGACAAATAGTTGAGGATTCTTCCAGCGAAGCTAATGCTCAGTATGATGCTAATCATGCGAGCATTCCTGTAACGCCGGCGGCTCCTCAGGTTGATGTTACGTCAATTTTACCACCTGGAGAGACTCCATTATCATGGTTAATCAAATCTCAAGCGACTCTAAACGCTATGTATGCTCAGTTGTGTGCTCAAACTGGAACTCCAGCTTTTCAAGCTCCGGTTAACATTCCTCGGGTCCGTGCTTCGCTGGCACCTCGAGTTTTGAGTTATAATACTCAAAGTCATGCTCGTTCCCCTTCGCGCATGCCTGAAGATGGAACAGAAATGTATTCTAAAACCAGGAATGATCCTGTTCATTATGGTAATAGAAGGCAAGAAGACAACGTTCAGCGTCGCGCATCTGTCCACTCTCGTTTGGGCCCGCGGTCTTCGCAGAAACGGGACACCCAACACGATGAGCTTGATAGAACCTATGAGGAGAGGGATAGTGCAAGTATTTTCAATCGAATATCTGCGGATCATGCTAGTTACAGGCCAAAAGTACGTGCAGTATACAATCCAGAAGCTGAGCATGATTACAATTTGGTGTATCGCCCAACCAAAGCAGTTGAACAATCAAAGTTTACCAAAGAGATAGCACTAGCTCCGTTGGAGCGAGCGAAATTACCATCCAACGTTGGAAAGTTTAACAGTTTGACCGATCCTGATGATCACATGCGCCTCTTTACCTGCGCAGGGTTACTTGGGTGCTGGACATGCCAATGTGGTGTCACCTATTTGTACAGACCCTTACTGGCGTTACGCGCCTTTGGTGTGATAATTTGTCGGCAGGTAAACTTTCCTCTTGGAACGACTTAAAAGAAAATTTTCTTACACACTTTAGCCAGCAACGGCGATATGTGCGCGACTCCTCAGATGTAATGAACATCTGGCGGAGGGACGATGAAAGCCTTGAAGATTTTATAACGTGTTACAATAAAGAGGTGTTGGAGATTGGAGATGTCCATGAAGACCTTATACGCACGCAGTTCAAGTATGCGTAAGGTGCGATGAAATGATTAAAGTGTTGTCCGGTACAACTGGCCTTCCAAAAAACTGGGATAAACTCATGGCGGCAGCCAAGGTCTACGCCCAGACTGAGCGCAACTTAAGTTCTAACCGGCCACCTCTACCTCAGAACCGTCCGTAAGACCTGAGTAGAGGTAGTCGCAAGTATAAGAGAAATTAGAAAGAGACAAGTTAGAATTCGTATTCTCCTTATTCACCAATTGATGTGCGAGCAACAATCAACAAGATAACAGCTCAAAAAGCGATTAAGCAAGAGAATAGGGAACGTCAGTGGACTCCCTTAACGAAGTCGCCGGCCGAGGTTCTCAGCACTGAGAATTATCAGTTTAAACAGCCGCAACCAATGAAAAACAAAAAAGGGCAAGACCCAAATTTGTTCTGTGACTATCATAGAGACACAGGCCACACAACAGATAATTGCATTAGTCTGCGCACGGAGATTGAAAAAGCATTAAAAAGTGGGAAGCTTACACATCTAGTCCAGAATGTGCGCAAAGAGATTAAACAGATTACGCGCGAGAACGAAGGGCCTAGCAACAAGAAAATGAAACAGCACATTTCCATGATTCAAGCTGGATCATCGCACAAGCGTAGCCTTCAACACTTTCAAACCAACCTTGGCGCGAACAGCAGTCATTTTTCCTATCGTTCCAGGAGGTCCTCAAGAAGACCGGCCAGTAGTTATCACTGGTATCTTTGGGCACTACCAAAACAGACTATATGTTTATAGATCCGGGTAGTTCAATGGATATTATGTATGAGCAGCGCTTTAAACACCTAGATCCTGAGGATAAGGCACGCTTGGAACCAGTTGATTTTCCATTAACTGGATTCTGCAATGAGGCTGTCTTTCCTCTAGGACAAATCCTTTTTCCTTTTACTTTATCTGATGGGAGGTGTTCTCGAACGAGTAACGTCAAATTCATGGTGATGCCGGCAAATTCCCGTCACGATGTACTATTGGGACGCCGCGCGCAACGTGATTTTAGTATGATTACTTCTGCTCCACATGCTGCTTGTGGTTTTCCGACACCAAATGGTATAGCTATACTTTACGCGCGGAAAGAAATCATGTCAATTGAAGAACCAGTTGTGAAAGCTGTCAAGGCAGTGCCAAGTAACGAACCAGAAAAGTGGGTACTCAACAATAAGTATCCTGAGCAAACAATCTTATTAGGGCCTGCAGTCAGCATTGAAATTTGTGCAAAGCTTAAACTACTGTAGTTTCGCAACAAAGACATTTTTGCCTGGACACCTGCCGACATGGTCGGTGTCCCGCGCAATGTTGCGGAACATTGTCTGAACGTATTTCCGTCAGCAGAACCAGTTGTGCAGAAAAAGCGCAGCCTCGGGTCAGAAAAGACAGAGGCGGTGAACGAACAAGTCACCTAGTTATTAAATGTTGGTATTCTGCGCGAAGTCAAACCAGACCTGGGTGGCAAACCCATTCATGGTAAAGAAACATAATGGCAGATGGCGGATGTGCGCAGATTTTAAAGATCTAAACAAGGCGTGTCCAAAAGATTGTTATTCTCTTCCTGAGATTGACAAAAAGGTTGACTCATTAGCTTCCTTTCGCTGGAAATGTTTTCTAGATTGTTATAAAGGTTATCATCAAGTCTTGATGAAAAAAGAGGACGAAGATAAAACCGCTTTTTGCACGGAGAAGGGCATTTTTTGTTATACTAAAATGCCTTTTGGTCTCCGCAATGCGGGAGCTACTTACCAAAGGTTGATGGATACAGTGTTTGGAGACAACGTCGGGAAAATTGTGGAAGCCTACATTGATGATTTGGTCATTATGAGTAATTCAGAAGACACTATGTTAGACAACATCCAACGCACTTTTGATTCTCTGCGAGAGGTAAATCTAAAGTTAAATCCAAGCAAATGCTCCTTCGGCATGGAGGGGGCAAATTTTTGGGTTTCATCGTCACCAAAGACGGTTTCAAAGTTAATCCCGAGAAGGTCGAGGCAATACAAAAAATGTCTTCTCCTACTACCATCAAAGAGATGCAATGTTTGGCTGGAAGGTTAGCTGCGCTAAACCGCTTCCTCGCCAATCATGATGCAAAGTCTTATCCATTTATTCGAACCTTGCGCAATTGTACGAAAAGCAAAGAGTTCGTATGGACTCCTGAAGCTGATCAAGCTTTCCAGCAGATGAAAGATTGTTTAGTTCAACTCCCACACTTACTGCTCCTCGTGAAAAATAACCCATGGTCTTATATCTTGTTGCAGCTGAGGTAGCAGTAGGTGCCGTCTTGTTGGTAGAACGCGCAGGGGTCCAGTCTCCAATTTATTATATCAGCAAGATGTTGAACGATCCAGAAACAAGGTATTCAATTATGGAGAAATTAGTTTTAGCATTGGTCCACGCTTCACGCAGGCTGCAAAGATACTTTTCTGGACATGTTATTACAGTTTTAACAAATTTTCACATTGGCCAAGTCCTGGCCAAACCAGATGTTTCTGGACGACTTAAGAAATGGGCAATAGAATTGGGAGGTTATAACATCTGTTATAAACCTAGACCAGCTATCAAAGGCCAAGTTTTGGCATATTTCATCGCTGAAATTCCCGCCGATAAACTTGAAGAATGCCAAGCAATCTAAAACCCAGTCCCAGTCATCGACAATAGAGCCTGGACATTGTTTACAGATGGCACATCAAACAGTGATGGGGCTGGAGCAGGTCTTCGATTAATGAGTCCAGAGGGAGAAGAATTCACATATGCAAGCTGGATTTTAAAAGCACCAACAACGAGGCTGAATATGAAGCTTTCCTAGCAGGCTTATGCCTCGCTATCAAATGGATGCAACAAATTTAGAAGCCCGTGTTGATTCATTACTAGTTGCTGAGCAAGTAATTGGAACGTACGATGCAAAGGGAGATATCATGGCTTTGTACTTGGCGCAAGCCAAGGCTCTTATAGCACAGTTTCAACAATTAAAAGTCACACACGTCAAGCGAAGCGAAAACAAACATGTTGACGGTTTAAGTAAACTCGCAACAACTAGTTTCAAGCATTTGGCAAAAGAAGTTCGCATCGAAGTTTTGAGTAATCCATCAGACAAGTGACAATGGTCGAAGTAGGAGATCCATCATGGATGTCTCCAATAATGTTGTATTTGTTACATGGTTCTTTACCAGAAGATAAAGCGCAAGCACGTAAGTTACGATGCAAAGCCCTAAATTACGAAATGATTGACGGTATTCTATACCGCTCTTACATGGGTCCTTCGCTCCGCTGTGTTAACAAACATGACACGCAATACCTGATCAGGGAGGTTCATGAGGTGCTATGTGGCATACATTCTGGGCCGCGCATGGTTGTAGCCAAAGTGAAAAGCGCAGAGTATTATTGGCCCGGAATGTACCTTGACGCGGTAGAGATCTTGCGCAAGTGCATGTCCTGCCAAAGGCATGCCCTTAAGAAGTTGCGCCCAAAGAATCCTTTGGTACCCGTCACAATAGCTTGGCCATTTCAACAATGGGCCATTGATTTAGTAGGACTATTTCCGGATGCGCCCGGTGCAGTAAAGTTTATCATTGTTGCGGTCGATTACCTCACCAAATGGGTTGAAGCCAAACCTTTAGCTTCTACTACAGCGATGGTAATTTGCATATTCATCTGGGAATACATTATTTGCCGTTTTGGTCTACCCATGCGCATTATTACAGACAACGGTCCAAATTTAACGGCTGAAGAGTTGCAAACATGGATGGCCGAAATGGGAATCCAGCATGTTTTCGCTTCTGTTGCGCACCCACAAGCAAATGGTCAAGTTGAAAGCATAAACAAACAGTTGGTCGATGGTATCAAGGTCCGTCTTGGCACAGCACGGCGGGGGTGGGTTGACGAATTGCCTAGCATCTTGTGGGCACACCGAACTATGCCCAAGACTAGCACTGGAGAAACTCCTTTTAGCCTTGTGTACGGCACGGAAGCTGTGATTCCTGCCGAAATTGGGTTACCATCTACAAGAATGCTAGCTTTGGAAAAACAAGATAACAAAGAACAAAAGCGCATCGACCTAGACTTATTGGAAGAACGACAAGAAAATGCAGCAATTTGCGAAGCTAAATACAAGTCCCAGCTTGAAAAGTATTACACCAAAAGGGTGTGCATCTGTTCCTTTTTGCCTGGTGACTTTGTTCTTCGCGATAATGAAGCGTCGAATGCCGAAAAACCGGGGAATTTAGCCCCGTGATGGGAGGGTCCGTACGTCATAAATGAAGTATTGGGAAAAGGCACGTACACTCTGAAGCGTATGGACGGTTCCAGCGTTCCTCGAACCTAGAACGCCCAACAACTACGCCGATGTTATATGTAATCTCAGTCCTCTAAGCAACTTCTGAGCGTTGCGTAACGAGACTGCTTACTTTATTTTATTATGTAATCTTAGTGGCAGCCATAGTTTTGCGCTTTATTAGTATGAATAAAATACTCTGCCACTACTTACAGTCTTGTATATGTTCATTTACAAATGCATGCAATTCCTTTGGATAAACAAAACACAAACTCATTAGCCACAAGCTAACTTAATACTTACGCTCACACATGAGAACATAAATTGTTCATTTGTCTATCCTACACAAGTAATTGGTTCCATGCAAACATTGTAAAACTGAAATATATTATATTCACATCCATAGTACTTGCGCAGCAGCGCAACATTACAAGTTACCACAAAGTGAAAAATTACAAATTTCCTATTCTATGGATTTGGTTCCCGCCTGCCTCTCTGTTGAAGAAAAGATCTCCTTTAGTTTATCAACAAAGTCATCTTGCTACAGCGCGGCATCCACAAGGTCCATAATCGGAATCTGCAATTGATCATATTTTTATTTGGCAGCAGAATAAATGGCGGCAGTATTTAGCCCATGCGTAGCAGCACTGCTTGTATCCCATTCGGTCTTCAACGCATGGGCGACGTGCAGAGTGCACTCTCTATAGCCCTCGGCATGCCCGTCATTGTGCGCCGCCATCATCAATTCTGCCACTCTCTCATCCAACTCTGTAGAGTTAAGGATGGCATTTGCGATCTGTATACAAATACAATCAGTATATGTTGCGACAATCAAACCAGACATATATAAAGAAAAGGGAATATTACCTCCACAATCCCGTACTCCCGCAACCAGGTAAGCTGGTTCATGAGGGATTCGGTCAGACTTCTGCTGTAGCGCGAGCGACCTCCGTGTCGTTAATTTTTTGTTCGCCTTCAGTCAAGCGGCGGATCCACTCGGCTTTCTCTGTTCGGTGAAGGTTGATATATTTTTTTCAAACTATCAACCTCATCTTGCAGTCGCGCCTGGTCAAATAGCATAGCAGTTAGATCCTCAATTTCTTTATTCTTAAGAAGGAGAGTCATTTTGGTTGATACCTCATTCTGCTCGCTCCTTTCTCTATGTGAGAGCGCCTCTTCTGTTGCCGCAACAGCATCAGCGCTCTCTTTCTTGAGTTTCTCAATTTCGTTGTGAAGAGATATTTTTTCTTTGTTGTCACGATCACAAGCCTCCACAAACCGCTTGCGGTCATCCGCATATTGCGCAGCAGATGCCTCACACTTACGCTTCCACGATAGCGCAGCCCACTCTTCAGTTTTCTTCTCCTCCTCAAACTGGGCCTTTTCCGCCTCAAAATCAACGAGCATCTTCAACGTCTTCTCTTTCTCAAGTTTGGCCTTCTCCTTTTCGAGCTCAACCTCATCCCACTCCTTGTTCATGCTGCGCCATTCGCGCATAATTCTATTCATTGTGGAAGCGGCAAGGGCAGACTCTTGCAGATATGACTCGTAAGTAGCCTCGTGGTCTTTTTCTTCCTGACGCTTCACCTCCACCGGCGGGAAGATGCCCTTATACCACTCCCTACAGGAGTGCTAATCAGTGAAAACATCACCCTGTTTAACTTTCCACACGGGCTGATGAATCGCAGAGGCCCGCCTCTCAGAATAAGAACGATAATAATAGTCCCCAGGTGTCTCCTCTGGACGAATGGGCGACTCTTCCTCCGAATCCTCAACAAACACAAAGCCTTCGCTTTGTGTTGAAGGTCCAGCTCCCTTGGATATCAACTTTGACGGTTCCAGCGCAGGGGAAGATATTTTTTCTTGTTATGCGGAAGCAATATCTCTCACCCCAATTTAACCTGCTCGCCAGCAGAATTCTCAGCATTAAAATTTTTGGGCTCTTCTTCCGGAGCCACTTTCTCAATATTTTCCAGGACGATGGGGTCTGCATCAAAAACAGGAGTTTCTTGCCCAGCATCTCCTCCTGAACGTTCTCAGGCCTGCGCGGCGATGGTATAGCAGATGAGGTGGCCGGCGCAGCCTTCACCATTTTCTCTGCAAAGCATATCAACAAATACCAAGTATAAGATTCTGCGCAACTTTTTGACAGAAATGCGCAACAAACTAAACGTACCAGGTGAGAATTTCTTTGAGAAGGCATCCAGATTGCTCTTCTTGCCAATGCGCGGGTGTGCAACTTTTGTTGGCGTAGGAGCTTTAGTTTCCGCCTCCTTCCTCTTCTTTGAAGTGCGCTTCAACGCCTCTTCCGGGCTAGAAGGTACTTCCAAGGGATCATCTGGGTTCACAGCTGGAAGAGAGGAGGTGTCAATGGGTTCGGGCTTCAGTTTCTTCAAACCTACAGGCGCAAGACCCTCCAGTGAGTCCGACACCACCACATAATTGCACCAAGAGTCAGATATGAGACGCGTACCTTTCTTGCCCTCAGCTTTCGCAGCAGCTGATGGCTTGGTTTTTTGCTCTGGGTTGGAAGGGGAGGCGCAGCAGCTGCAGTAGCAGTTGGTTTCTTATTCTCCTTCGAATCAGGGCCTACGCGCAGGTTTAGCAAATCACCTACATAACCAATCATATTGAGCAAAGGTTGCACCATTAGTTATATTGCAATATTACTTAGAAAAAATGTTCAAGAGTAATATTGCAATATCAACTTAGGCTTTGTAAGCACTTATTTACCAGTCTTCGAAGATGGTTGCGCCTCCAGATCCTCCTTCTTAGACAACTCAAAGTTCCCCAAGATTTGTGAGAACCAAGTTTCCTCACCATCAGCAATAGGCACAACGGCCATTTTCCCTTTCTCTCTCTTGAAAGAGACCAAGTAGAGAGGCGCAGCTACATAATAAACATTTTTGCATCAGTACATATCTATTAAAAGATATTACTAGGAAGTTTCGGTATACACCGGTTTTTCCCGGCGTTCTTTCTTCCAAAAAATACTCATCCCGGCAGCGATGAGGGCCCTCTCCGGCAAAACAATATTGGGCACATCTTTAATACTTGATACCATACCTCGTCGGCAGGTATGGGAAGGGTCTCTAGCTCGATATCATCACCGGCCCGGTATGTCATCTTCATCGGGATCACCGCCGCCTTGATGAAGAAGAACTTCTGCTTCCAGTCGTGGTAAGACTTCTGCGGCACCAACAGCAAACGTTTGGCTTGCACACGTTGTTGGAACGAATAAAAACCCAACGAACATTGCAACTGGTAGAAAACTCTGAACTTCTCGACCGACGGCACGATCTGCATAGACCTGCAAACAAACTCAAAATGTCGGACCTCACCATTCCCATCGGGCCAACTGAGAAATGTGAATCTTGTAAAAACCAAGAATTTCCCGCAAGAAATGGGTCGTCGGAAGCTGGAAGTTCCCTTCGGCAAAATAACCGTAAAATAATGTAATGTAGCCGGTCCGCGCATCAGCCGCCGTGGCATTCGCCACCGGAAAAAACACTTTCCAGGACGGATCAAAAAGAAAGTTGGTGGCAAGATTATCGAAATCTTTCTTCGACCACTTTAACGGTTGCAAACTTGACGATGACATCTCAGTAGAACTTGCACCGGTGGCCATAACAAAAACTTTGAAGAATACTTAGCAAAATTTGAAGGTCGCCGAAAGATATGAGCACAAATTTCTCTCGAGTTGTAATCTGGTGAGGAAGCAAATGGATCGTTGATCCCTTTATATACTAATCGCAATTAATGCATGATTTGAATGCAGCGACTTTTACGACGATCACGTATCCCCAAGTAACCGTAGGGGTGAGTGGGGAACAGTAACCGCCCCACCCGCGCGAGTGTCGCCCAAATAGCATTAAATACCGTAAGACATGTACTGGTGACAGCCTGTCAACAGTACCACCACGTCTCAAGAACGTGCGTCGTCACCAACTACACCATCCGGATAAGCGACACGTGTCTAAGTATATTTTTAAATTCAAATACTTTTTCAAAATTAACTTACGACACGTCACCAAGATGAATAAAGCAACAAAAAGCTAGTCCGTACCTAGCGCAGCACATTTATCTTAAGTCTAGTGCTCCACCTACTTTTTATTCTTACATAGGAGCAACACTGGACTGGGGGGACTTGAAGGGGTATGGTCCAAAAAAACTTGCGCCAATCAAGGAAACCATACCCATTTATAACTTCTAAGAAAACTGCACGCAGACTTCTTTGCCAAAATAAGATTTATTAGAACTCTGCGCCAAATATCCAAGAGAGGAAAGGATCATATAACTACCTTGCGCGGGCTCGCGCAAGGTTCAAAGTTAAAAGCCTAAAGATTCTCTTTGGATAAATGCTTCATTTAACTACCTTGTGCGGGCTCACGCAAGGTTCAAAGTTAACCTTGAACATTCTCGTTTGATAATGCTTCATTTAACTACCTTGCGCGGGCTCGCGCAAGGTTCAAAGTTAACCTTGAACATTCTCGTTTGATAATGCTTTATTTAACTACCTTGCGCGGGCCCGCGCAAGGTTCAAAGTTAACCTTGAACATTCTCGTTGGATAATGCTTCATGCACAAACCTTGCACATATATTTATATCAAAGCAAGTATCCACCAAACGTTGCTCTAAGCAGCAAGGAGAAGAAGGAAGATCAGTTAACTAAGTTGCGCTTCTCGCGCAAGGAAACAGTAAATCCTGAGAAACTTTCCCTTAGCAAAATCCTTGACTTGGTGCAGAAGCAAGGGAATCTTTTCTGTTGTAACAGAATGTACACGTGGCGAATAATAGATTGGTAACAGCTGTGAAACCTTCTAGAAGCCATTAACACCCAATCGTGCAAGCATCTTTTCGGTTATAACCAATTGCCACATGGCAGCATCCGGACGGCCAAGGAAGATCACAGTGATGGCATGCTCACATTTATAAGATGTAGTGATCTCATGTTGACACGTGGCACCTCCCTAACCGCTGATGAGCTCACGATCCGCGTGCACTAACGGATTGCCAACAAACATTAACGGAATAGCAAAAGATTCTGTTAAAGTTAACAATCTCTCCTTTTGGCGCCAAACACCGGCTATAAATAAGTAACTTGGAGTTCAAGGAAAGGTATTCACTCTCAACTACTCTCTCTCTTACAATACTTACTTCCGACTACCTGTACTTATTCTCACGCTGGAGGGTGGTCTCGGAGAGAACCCCCCTTCTCCCCGTGGTGAGCTAACGGTGTTCTGTTTTGCAGGATCAGCCGGAATATTGTTCCGTTCACCATCCATCGTGAAACCAAACAGATGGTTAACCCTTATGCAGAGCTCATTCCATAGATCTACTTAGATTCCGGTCTAGTTGATCTAGGGTTTCTTCAGTAGCGGATAGTTCAATGGCCTGTCTAACTGTAGGGGATTGCTACCAGTGACTATGTCCTGAATTGGGTCAGGGAGGCCATCAATGTACTTTTCAATTGCCTTATCCAAAGGCGTAACAATGGTAGGACATAACAGATTAGCTCCTCATAATGATCAGTGTTGGCTCATGTTCACCACTATCTTGCTTAAGATTGTGGAACTCATTCTCAAGTGCCCTTTGCTAGGGACGTGGGCAGAACTCTTTCATCATAAGAGCTCGAAGTTCTTCTCATGTCTGAGCTAGTGCTACATCAGCAACTCTATCCCTCATGATCCCGTTCCACCACGTAAGTGCTCTCTTTTGAAAAACACTTGAAGCAAACTCTACTTTTCACTCGTTTAGACACTGAACATGGCGGAAAGTGCTTTCGATACTCTCAAACCACTGTAGGAGCCCAGTAGCTCCCTCAGACCCAATGAAGTTGAGTGGTTTGGCTGAGTTGAATTGTTTAAAGTTGCACGGAGTAGGGGCATTGTTGTTGTTATTGTTTTGATAAGCTTGATTGAGTTGGGTCACAAGGTTTTGGAGTACAGCAGCCATTTGCTGAGCGATTAAAGTTTCCATTTCGGCGTTTTGAGTAGCGTTGCGACGAGGAGGCATTCTAAAAGAGAAAGGGAATCATGAGAGAAATCGAGTGAGATTGATATTGGATAGTCAAAAATGAATTTAACAAATATCGACAAAGTATAAGGATTGTGATCATTTGTTCGTTACTTAAAACAAACAAACGACACAGTGACAAATCAAAGTAAATGGGTCCTTATAATGTATCGCGAAGACATGCTTTAGCCTATAAGTGAATACTCACCCCAAGAGTCCCCAGGTAAGAGTGACTGGTCCGATAATGCGGATTTGTACGAACACTCTAACCTTAGACAGAAAACTCAAGGTACAGGCATCCACCCTTCTGGATTGCATGTTTCACATTATTAAAGCCCAAACTTTGACGAGATTTTGAAAACTTTGAAGGCTTAAAGCATAAAAACAAAACATCTAAGGATAGATGATTTCTTGTGAAGTTTTGGAAAAATTTTGACTTTCAAAAAATGTATTATGCTTTGTTTTTGGTAATCACCTAAGGATAGGTGATGGTAGTGTATTAAGAATCTAAATGCAAGTAAACTCGCGTTGGGATCCTAGGAAGGTTATAGACTAGGTCGAAGCATTCTAATAACCTAATTCCCTATAACCAGTGCTCTAATACCAATCTATAACACCCCAAATCGCGTAAAGCAACACGCGGCGGAAACACTTGGGGAGTCATGTTTCAAATTGTTTCGCCACGTTTCAAATTGTTTCGCCACACATGGTTTTAAAGTTTTGTTTTTATGGCTTAGTTAGAAAACCTTTGTAAAACATACATTGTGGTCGTTTGGCAATACATTCAAACCTGAGTATATCAAACTATACTTTGGTGACTATAGATTTACCACGAAGGCAAAATCTATTTGGTTTAAACTTGGTTTCTGACATTCCATACAACAGGAATGGGGTGTCAAATCCAATAAAGCTATATCGTACTACCAATCGGCTTCATCATTGTTAATGAATGTATAAAAGAAATATGAATCAACAATAGTCTCACAAACTTTGAAAATCGTTATTCGAGTCATAAGTAACAGTTTCAAATCGTTAATGGATATAGTACTATGTATACGAAATCATATAGCTTTGAAAACGTGAAAATAGTGAATAGGCACATATGAATCACCCCAAAACATTTGAAAAATGTAAAAGAGGGGATTATGTACTCACCTGGGATTGCAAAATATCCTTTAATCAAAGATTAAACAAGCTCAAACGTCCGAGAGGTCAAACGTGTCCAAGAAACGGATAACTATGTAAATATCGGGACATTAATCGGCAGATCGGATAGAATGAGGTCTTGTAAACCAAATGAGTGTTGGTAGTCATATGAAATGGTTTAACAAAGTCTACATACGAATTTGAAAAGATTCATAAGTGCTTTTGACCTGTTATGACTCGTTAAGGTAGTTTACGCTACTTTAACGGATCATTTATGTAAAAACGTGTTCGGATGGTTAGATATGTGTTATGATAAGTCTAATATACCTAAATAAGTCTAATATAGTTGCAAAATCAGTTTATATGTCAGAACATTGGTCAAGTATGATTAAAAATGATTTATGCGCTAAAAGGGCATTTTGGTCATTTTTAGGGCATAATAGACGACTTAACATAACATTAACCAAACGACGTGACCATAAGGTATAACCTCAGGGGGTTATTCCCTATACAACTATGGTCTCATATATGTGTTTGGTTGGATCCTAAGATCGACCAAACGGGTGGGATTCGAAAGTCAAAGCGATGGTCAAGACCGCTCGACTTACGACCCTAAACAAGCACTAAACTAAAAGTAACGAGTTAGACATGTCAAAACATGTCTAACTAAGTTATAAGAATGTTTTGGTATCAAAACAAGGTGTTTTGATACCCGAAAATAGTTCCGTCGTATAATGCGCGCTTTGCGCATTATTGACCGAAACTTTGACTCGTCACTATGACTAGTAAACGCGGTAATCAGTAGGCATGATCGCTAAGGATCATAACCATCGTGATTACGATCACGTTGCAAAGTTCAATTGAACTTTGCTTTGACCAGTTAATGGTCAAAGCTGAAAATCAAACACTGTTTGACTTTTAGCTTGAAATAGCCAAAATAACTAAACAAGACTAGGAAGAGCACTTACTTGTGTTTGAGAAACACCCAAGAGCTCAAGAAAACTCAGATGGGAGACCTCCAACAAAGTGGGAGTTCTCCTCTTAGAGTTATAGAGAGAAAGGGAAGGAATGAGCAATTGAAATGGGTGAAATGGCTTGCTATTTATAGTTGTGGAGGATGAATTTGATGATCACAAGTGTCAAGGACCATTCTAGGATCATTCCACATGCTCAAAGACGTGTCAAGACCAGGCTAGAGCTTGGAGATTCTTGGGCTTCAAAGATGTAAAACAGTTGATTGCCAGTTTCTGTTGTTACTGGGCATCCCCCGCGCGTCGCGGGAGATCTTGGGGGGTCTCTCGCGTGGCGCCTGGGATTCCTAAGTTTCAGAATTGGCAGAACAGGTCCTTGTAGCCTAAAACTTGTTTTTCGACGCGTTTTGGCACTTTTAACACCCGTTAACCCCATTTTTAAGCTTTACAAGGAAGATAAAGCATAGGGAACTTGAAAAATGCTCAGAAACTTTTCGGATGTCGGTTCGTTCGGTCGTACGGTTGCGTTCGGTTAATTACGACAGAAATCGTAACGAACGCGCAAATGACAGTAAACGTGTGACGAATGACATTTTTGCATTCAAATCACTAAAATGAAAGATTTTAATGCTTACAAAAAATTTTGGATGTGCGTACACGTTCCAGATAATGATATACGCGAATCGGCATAGTTTCGCAAAATTTGGAAAATAGCCCGTGAGTTTGAATAAACTTGTTTTTGCCATACCAAAGCCCTCAAAACTTATTTCTAAGTTAAGTAAAGGGTATTTAGGGCATGTTTAGCTTATGTCATTGTTCCAGAGTGTACGTCACGTTAAACTGAGTACGTTTGCGTAACAGCTTGCGATTTCACTTCAGGAAGCGATTCGAAAGATCGAAATTGTACAAGGACTGAAATGTGTGAATGTCACATGTAATTATACAATTCTGGGGAATGAGACACAAGATCTCATTGGATTCGAAATTGTTCAGAATTGTATGATGGTTGAAAAGGCACAGATGTTACAGGAACTACCCCGCATTAAGTAACACGGTCATAACCAAACTCTCATTGAAAGGGAGTAGTCATGAGTCGTCCGAATATCGTAATTGGTATCTTTTGTGCACTGAACCCACCTGGGGAAAGCTAAAACATAAATCTAATAGTCCCGATCATTCCAGATGAAGGGAATTCCTTTGACTAATGAATCTTCCGAATACGTCCCTCGGATATCATGTCCATCCAGAGGGGGAATTCCTTTAATAATCACGTATTATAAACCTAAAATAAGAATAAAACTTCAACGCTACAACTAATTTTCTTCAAACTTGGAGAGATACTTAACATACGATACGAATTGTAGATACCTCGATGTGCGATACCAAGTCAAACCAAATGACCAAAGTGTAAATCGGTGCTTGGTTGGATGCACCGACTGGCTGCGAAATGGCATTAATAACCTCTATTCGTATCCTAGCCGTCAGAGTGCTAGGCTTACCTCGATTGATTATGGTTTTCATTAAGCTTTTCTTAAAGCTGCTTCTGTTATTTCAAGAGGTGGTCGGGCGATTGTGGATCTATATTACTACATTTTCCGGCAGCACGTATTCCTTCCTTGCCCTATTGTGAAACAGAACTGACTAATCCTAAGACCACGGGTCGAGAAACTCAACGACCCTAGTCTTGACTAACTCGGAGGCCGGGTCTTCTTTTCTTGTTCACATTATTACGGATATGAGACTAACGGGAAAAATTAGATTCAGTGGTCAACTGTCCCTATCAGAACTAGGATGACTATGGATTCGGGCTTTAGCCCATGGTTTTATAAAAACTACACGATTTTTCCCAATCTAAACCGAGATGGTTTTGCGTGTGCGAACTCGACGAAACCCTTACATTTAATCGGTGATTTAGATGGCGGAGGTGCCAAGATGGGAAAGCATCATATCTTTCTATACTCATATACAGTTCAGATCATACCAAGTCCGAGTTTGACTCGAAAAACCACGAGACCGAGACGGTCAAGTGGTGATCAACCATCTTGTGATTAGTAGGGGCAAGATTCGCCTATGTATTAGGTAAATCTTTCGAGAACATAATGGGAAATGATTACTTCCCGTTGTTTCCATTAACCTTATCCTTATGAAACGTTAGATTGAATTTTAGATTGTCAATTAAATTAACATTTTCAAATTTGAGATTCCCAGCCTGAACACACCCTAAACCCAACACCTTCCTTTTTGAATTGTTACCAAAAGATATATCACCCCCTCCATAAGCTAAGAAGTCTTTGAGAAGAGCTCTACATCCTGTCATGTGCCTGGAGCCTCCACTATCTACATACCATAAACTATTAAGGCAAGTAGGAGCTCCCTGCACACAAGTAAACAAATAGTTTAGATGAGATTCCAAAGCCTGGATGGCTTTGGATGGGTTCACAGATTGTCCACTCTCATATCCAGGAAAATGGTCAGTGGTTTGGGTTTGCCTTTGTATCCACTGTTGTGAACCATTTCCTGACAGATGTTGGTAGCCATGAGGATATATATTCACTTTGGGCTTTGAAGGTTTCTTATAACCTTCATAGCTCATAGGAAGTTTTTGATAAACAGGTTGTCCATGTCCTCTTGGATACCTGTTGGCAGGTGGAGCATCTGTCACTTGTACCTCTCTAGGAACAGAGTTTTTGTTCAGTCCTTTTGTGACAGATGTTTCAACTGGTTCAAAGATCTGCTTAGATTTATTTCTAACAGGGCTTAAACTTTCTTTCTCAAGAGCTTTTGCTTTGATCTCTTTTACCTTTTGATCATAGGTCTGAAGATAAGCACACTCATGAGTTAGATGATTTGTTTTCCCACAGATAAAGCATTTTGAACCATTTTGGATTACATGTGTTTTGTTTATGTCATATACTTTTAAAAGAAAATAGTTTTCTGTTACATGGTTTCTTTTGTTGCAAAATTCACAAAACAGATGTTTGATCTTTTCTCGGCAGATGTTGTAACCTCTGCTGGAAGATCTTTAATGGGAATGATTCTTGCCTTTGGTACCTTGACACCATCAATGGTTGAGAAGTCCATTGGCTTGAAATTTTCAAGAATATCACATTCATCAGACCATGTGGGTTTGAATTGGTATTTCTCAATTTCTTTAAAAGTGGAAGATCCTTCTTGTTTTTCAAGAGAAATTTTGTTACCTTTTTTATCAATGATGTTTATCTCATTTCCAGCCAAATTTGTTGGAACTACTTCAAACTCTCCTGAATCAATTTTTGTAACATTTTCAATTGCTTCTTCTTTAGTTTTAAAACCAATGCCAAATTTTATGTTACTCTTGATCTGTTTTTCTAGCATAATTTCAAAACTTTTTGAAGCTTCTGCCCATTTTTCACATGTGATCTGGGTATCCTCTAACTCCTTTTTGCAAACTTGGTATTTATCTACCATAGTTTGGAGTTGGTCTTTGAGTATGCTAGCTTCATGCTTTAGGCTAGTTATCTCAGATTCTTTTGAAAATAAATTTGATTTTAACTCTTTGATAAGTTTTCAAAATCAAGGTCATTTTCTAACATTTGTTCCTAAGGTTTTCATTCACATGTTTAATGTTAGCAAAGCTATTATACATTTTTTCTAAATAGAGATCCTTTAGGATCTGAGGTGATACCTTAGAAGCAGCCATAAGAGCACAATCATCTTCACCATCCTTTGAATCCCATGGATCTGATAGAGAGTTCTTTTCTTCATCAACAGTGTTTTGGTAATCACTGGTGTAACCACTGCTTCATCACAATTTTGACTTTCAACAGACTTAGACACTTGTTCCACAGACTCATCACCTTCAACAGATGTCTCTAAAGCCATTAAACAAAAATTTTCATGTTCTAAATCATTTTTGGCCATAAGAGCAAAGTTTTCATCAGTTAATTCCTCAGGCGAACTACTCCAATCCACAAAGCCTTATGTGAAAAAGCTTTGCTGGTTAACCTCTGTCGGAGCAGTTGTTTGAGTAGTTTGTGTGCTTTGTGGTGCTTGTTGCACATGCACTTGAGTTGGTGATGTTTGGACATATGGAATTTGTGGAACAGTGGTTTGGACATAATGCACAGGAATAGTGGTAGCAGGGTGTGCATAATGAGCAGTGTTTTGCACTTGATGAACAGGGGTATATTGGGAATATTGGGCAGTGCTTTGTGTGTGTTGAGGTCTAGGGCCAGGATGCGTTACAATAGGTCCTGATACTTGAGTTCTACACTCTCTGGCAAAGTGTCCTAGTCGGTTACATTTATAGCACTTGATTTTTTATTTGTCTAACCCAACCTTTGACCCCCATGTAACCCTAGAGGGCCAGGATGGTTAGGTTTTCTTGATTTGCTTGGTTAACTGGGTTTGCTTGAGCTTGGGCGTTTATGATGTTAACCAATCGAGGGCACGTGTTTCTAAAGTGGGTAGGGTCGCCACAATTAAAACAAGCTCGAACATATGGAAACATGGGGTATTGGGGTTGTTGATATGTTTGGATCATGTTTTGAGTAGGGGGTGAGGTTTGGTTTTGAGAGGTGCGGCAAACCTTGCTCAAATGACCATAGCGTCCACAATTCGCACATAGTCGACAAGGTAAGGTAGATGGATGGTGATAAAAACAGGTGTTGCATTGAGGGTGAGGTCCAAAGTAAGGTTTCTTATTTGGGTAAGTTGAGTTGGGTGCTACTTGAGTGATTGGGATAGCTTGGAGGGGTATGGCTTGTGAAGTTGGTTGATTGTGTTGGGTGACAGCGAAAATTTGCCCATCTCGTTTTCTCTTAGAAATGGGTTGAGAAGGGGATTCGGTTTGGGTGGAGTTTGAGGTTTCAGTTGATGCTTTATCCTTCTTCTTCTCCTCCTTGAAGTCCTTATTTCGTATGCGGTTTTCGGTGAGCTCTGTAGCTAACTCCATTGCTGCTTCCAAAGTTGCAGGTGTGGTACTTATTACAGGGTCTTGAATTTTTGAAGGAAGACCTCGAATGTAGTGCTCGATCAAACGGTAGAGAGGAGTGAACAAGTTGGGGACCATCTAATTTAACTCGAGGAACCTCTTGTTGTATGTGGTGTGGTCGCCCTCCTTTTGTTTCAAAGAATAGAACTAATCCTCTAATTTCTTGATTTCGCTTCTTGGACAGAAACGTTTTGTCATGATCTCCCTCAATTCTTCCTAAGTCAAAGTCATAGCATTCTCAGTACCTCGCTTGGCCTTCTCTGTATTCCACCATGTAAGTGCTACTCCAAACAAACGACCGGTAGCATATCGCACCTTGCGATCATCGGGGCAGTCGCAATTGAGAAAGGTGTTTTCCATCTCCTCAAACCAATGGAGGAGAGCGGTGACACCTTCAGTCCCTTCGTATTTTGGAGGATCGCAGGATTTGAAATGTTTGTAGGTGCATTTAGTGACTTTTGGGGAAGGATTGACAATGTTTTGATCTTCTTGGTGGATTGGGTTGATGGGATTAGCGGTAAGGGCTTGTTGAACTTGAACTACGATGTTGGGTATTACAGCCGCCATTTGTTGAGCGATTTGGGCAGCCATGCGCTCGTGGGATTTTCCTTATCTCATTTTTCTACGAGCGAGACTAGAAGACATCTACAAGGAATACGTATCAAGAGTATGAGTTTGACGTTTTAGGGGTCATGTGTCGTATTTAGGAATGAACATTCATAAAATAAATGATGAATAATAAATTTACTACATCCATAGGATGTCTTGGGCTTTGCTCGTAATTGGGCCTTGCATGCCGCCATACTTCACCTTCATAATCATGTGGGCCCCCATGATTACCGGGTCTTTCATATGGTTCGCATGTGTTAGCCTGGTAACGTACACTAAAACCCGGATAAAATCGAGAAATATGTATGTAACGTATGATATTCGGAGTGCATCCAGGTGTGGACACGGTGACACCTCAAAGTGGGGTTAGTTCGAACGACGTTTGGTGTGGCATGCTTTGGCCTAATAGGTCCTTCGTACTCTCATCGTTAGTCCCCAGGTAGGCAAACTGGTCCGTTATATTGGATTTATACGAATGCCAACCTAGACAGGACGTTTCGACTACCGGTACTTGTACCCTTACAGTTACTACATGCCCGTCGTAGAACTCACTTTGATGAGATTGAAAAACGAAAATGCGACAAAATCTTGAATAAAGGAATATGAGGATGACTTGAATATGTGAATATTATGCGTGATGAATGTATATGTAAGCATGTTAAGTTTTGACAATAAGTATAACTCATTAAGTATCACACAAAATGATGGGAAGTGTTTGCATGCATTTGTGTGTGTAATAAATACGAAACAAATAAACATCATGAGTTTGCATGTAACCACATAAACAATTAAAATCTATAGTATAGGCTCTAAGGGTCTAATAACCTATCCTATATCCCTATAGTCAAAAGCTCTGATACCAATCTGTCACACCCCGACCCGCAGCGGAAAAAGGTGATCGGGGCATGATTGGGTTTTCATCAAAGCTCATGACATTTATTATAATGTTTCATATTTATTATTTCTTTTTAAAGGAGAATCATTACAATCAATTATACTAGTACAACATGTTCTATACATTTTTCAAGGCTTCGTTATTTTTTCTTCTAAGGCAATTTCCTATGTGTTCCTTGCTTCAACCTGTCCACCTATATCATGTGTAAAAATGGTTTTTTGGTCAACAAAAAAAGTTGGCGAGTGAATCCTATGAAAACATTTAAACGTGTTTATTGTATCGATTATAAAATAAAGTGCATAACCACATATGAGTAAACGTAAATGTAAATTAAATCACAAATCACATAATATTAATTAGTACACACGCACACACCAAATGTTTGTTTTTGAGGCACGCGTTGTTCAACTCGTCTCCCATGAGGAACTGATGGGCCTAATGAATGATTTTGAGGCACGCGTTGTTCAACGAACTGATGGGCCTAATGAATGTTTTTGAGGCACGCGTTGTTCAACTCGTCTCCCACGAGGAACTGATGGGCCTAATGAATAATTTGCACACAACTTGACAATATGTAACACATCACAACACACAATATTTACAATCTAAGTTTAGATCATATAATGGTATAGCACGAGTTTGGATAAGCGAATTAATTTAAGCGACACATGATACACCCCAAAACATGAATAAAAAGGGGAATTTGTAAGAATTCACTCACCATGGTTGCGTTTCTTGGATTGATGATGAATGCGCACGAATTTTGATTTAACCACGAGAGAAACTAACCTAAATAATAACATAATAATTCGATAAATAAATAAACTTTTATTTGAGATTAATATTTTTAATTAGTGTTCTTAATGGGATTGTTAGATTTATTTTTGTGAGTTAAGGAATTTTCTAACTTCAAAACTATTATTTTTAAGTGTTTTTAATTGATTTTTAAATAAAATAAATAAATAAAAAGAAAATAAAAATTTTGACTTTTTGACCGTTGACCGGACCGTTGACCGGTCAGACAGCGGAAATGTTGTGCGCTGAGTGAGGTTCGAACTTGTGACCTCCCGTACGCGTGCACGCAGCTCTACCAACAGAGCTACGTGTCTAACCCGAAATATTTCTGATTTTAATTATATTTATATACTCTTTGGATTATTCAGAATTTTATTTAATTAAAAAGGTTTTTAAACCAATCGAACCGATGTGAGAGTCTAGACTCGAACCCGTGACGTGCGTTATGTTTTTGCACACAGTCCACCACTGGACTGTGTGTCTAACCCGGTTATTATTCCGGTTTTTTATTATATTTATACACTTATCACGTGCTTCAGGATTTGGTTTTTATAAAAAGGGTATGATTTTTCAGTGGATCGGAACACAACAGACTCGAACCCGGGACCTTGTTTTAAATGTGCACACAGTCCACCACTAGACTGTGTGTCTAACCCGGTATATTTACCGGTTTTAATTTCCTTTAAACACATTTCAAACTTCATCTTCTTCAGTTTATGAAACCAGAGAATCAACTCGACTGTTTAATCAATAATTCTTGTTGAATTAGTTGATTGAGTATTACTGATTAACGAAATTAATTTAAACAGAAGGTTTTAAGGATGTTGTACCGAACAGGTGTGATTGCCGACGAATTTTCGGTGACTGAAACTTTTTCGGCGACGTGTAACTTGCGACAGAGGATCTACAGGAAGTTTGAGGTGAGTGCGGTGCTTTCTGTCTGAGCTCTAGAAGTCCTATTTTAGAGTAAGGCAAAGAAATGGAATGGGTTCGGTTTTCCGGCGATAATCTTTCGGTCAACTTGCAGAGGATTCTGGCGACTTGCGGCGAGGTTTTCAGAGTGAGTTTGAGAGAGTAAGTTTGATAGACTGGCGAGCTCAAATGATGAATACATCGATATATATAGTATAACTCGAATTTAATTACATTTCGGTTTCGATTTCTAAAATCATACGATTTGATCAGCTTTGATTCGAATTGAGTCAATGGGTTGGTTATAACCGATGCCCAGTTGTCGGTTATGCCCAGGATGATCGCGAACTCAACGGAAAATTCAATGATAGATTGAAGATTGATTGGCGGTTTCAATCTCTGTTATACACAGATACACACATTGCTCTCTATAAGTTTTATGCATTTCAGATATTCAACAACAGGTGTGTGTGTCTTAGTGGTGTTTGGTGCGTTTGGTCTTGAGAGTGACCCGGGTTCGAAACCCGGCGTCTGCAAATATTTTTTTTTATTCATTATTTATTAGGAATTTTAAATTATGGTTTTTAAATTCTAATATATTTATTAATTATGTATCGTTTAAAATTTATCTGAGCATTAAATAAGCAACGAAAATTTTTAACTGGATATTCGATTAATAAACGAAGCGGGTTTTGGAAACCCGTTTTTTACGGATGTTACAGTTTTCGATCACTTCTTCAGTACCACTGAATTGCTCTTTTCGTGCATCCCATAACTCCTTTGCACTATTACAGTGGAGTAGTCCAGCATAGATTTCATTGGGTAAGGCAGATGCAACAATGCTAAATGCCTTAGCATCCAATTCTATTTTCTGGGAATCCTGCTCAGAGTCATTTTCAGGATTTTTTGGCACTTGAGTATTGGGATCCTCTGTACTGGGAACCATAGGAACATGTGGTCCATATACAACGCCAACAACCGGTGTTCTGCTGAGCTAAAATGTGACCCATCCGACACTGCCATATGAAATATTCATTTCGTTTCAGCATCGGTGGTTTAAACATATGTCCAATGTTGGATTCTTGTGTGTTTTGAGACATTTCTGCTTGTTTATAACAGATTTGTGTTTCAAAAACTTTGAACGTAATAAAACTATGTTTTCAAGTAAAACTATCAAACTAATTAACAGGGAGAGCTGGTCTTTCAAATCATATTGATATTAATCAAATTTTGATTAACCAAGCTCTGATACCAATTGTTAGGATCTGAGTTTGATTTACTTGTAGTTTTTGTTTCAATAAAGGAAATATGATTGAAATTGAAAGTAAATTGCAGCGGAATAGAATGGGAAACTTTTACTACAAGTAAAGGATGTTTGTTTTCATCATCATCATGCTTTCAAATATATAAAGTTTGCATCTGATTCACAAACTCCCCCTCATCCTATTGCAACAGTTTGATAGTAAAGAAAATGACACACCTATTTATACTAACTATCTAACCTCTGAGCATCTTTTGATGACGTCAGGGTTGATAGTGACATCTAACAAATATGACTAACTATAAACACTGACCCCTAATAACTGATGTGCAAAAGCACTGTTACATTGAAAATAAACTAATAAACTAAACTCTGATGACTAAGCTCTATTTCTTTTCTTCTATCAGACCTTGATAATTGTTGTAGCAGATGATCCATAAGTATCAGACTTCAGAAAGACAGGGTTTAGAGATCAGAAGATCTAAACTCTGATAGTTGGACCAAACCGCAGATAATGTAATTTGGCTTTATATTATTTGTTCCTTTTAAAAAAGGGTTCAATCCCAACAATAATAATAGTTATCCAAGTTTTATGCGAGTTTCCGTAAAAATGCCAAACTTTGACTATAGTGTCCTTTTATTTAAAAAATGAGGTTTTAAACACCAATGAACTTGTAAATGAATTAGTTACTGATATGATATCATGTTTAACATACTTTGATGTTACAAATCTGATCATAAACCGAGTTTTCGTATAATATCGTAAAATACGCTTTAAAGTGCCCTTTCGGCGCATAGAACGATTTTAAACATAATTTATCATACCAAACTCAATACCCACTGATATAATATCATGATTAGAATATATTGGGATATCATTTCAGTTTATAAACTGAGTTTATGCACAAGATCTTGTATTACACTCTTAAATGACGATAACGCCCTTACGGCACTTAAAATGGTTTTTAATCATGATTTTCATATGAAACCTTTTTCTACTGATATGTTATACTAAATAACATGTTTTAATTATTTAAACCTGGTCATAACATCAGTTTTCACAAAATATTGCAAATATCGTCATTTAACGACTTTAACACTGAAACGCGTAGTATGGTTTTAAGCCATATTTACCAACCAAGACTTGTTACCCACTGATATTATAACTCATTTAAAATATTTTTACAGTGGGTACATGTTATAAACTCAAAATCCCAATTACGCTTTTGAAACTGTGTGAAATTACCAAAATGCCCCTTCGGAGCATGGTTTGGTCTTAAACTATAAAACACACATATACTTGATATCCTATTGATATTATATCATAAATAAAATATTTTAACAAAATGTTTATGGTCGTAACATCTGATTATACGCAAGTTCCTTTTATCCATCGCTAAATGACCAAAACACCCTTATGAGGCATAATTTGATTTTAAAACCTTAACGGGCATACAAGTTGATACTGATATTATAACTTGTTTAAAGTATATTGGCATATGGAACTCGTTCATGACTCATCCGGTTACCCGATATCGCCTATATGCGTACGGTTAAGCCTACGAGACTAGTTTACGTAATTTAACAGAAACGGGTTTAACCTTATCATTTTTATTTCAAAATCCAGAATGTTATATGTCTACCCATATTATACAAGTCATTGTACTTGCCCGGTTTAAACTACATTCTTTCCGGTCGTCGCTTAATCAAGCGTGTCGTACCGTTTTTTTAAGCTACACGATCTAAGTCCATGACTTAAATAAGATTCGTTAGCATTCTAATTGGTTGTTTATACCATCATTCCAGACTAGAGCCTTCGGGTAAATTGTACCTACGTTTACTTAATTGAATACGGCTGAGTTATTATAAATTTGCATTATAAGACGAGTGCTAGCTCAGGTAAATACTCTTAACCTATTTTCCCTATACGGGCTTGGGATATGGTAAATTATTACCGCATGGTCGGGTATAGGATTCGAAGACCAACGTGTCAGGAAATTCAAATAACCCTTTTTGATTCGTATTGCTTGACTTAAACATTTGGGGTAATTCGACCGTCTCCTGGATATCCTTGACTCATTTAATTGTAAGTGGCCACGACCTAAGCACAAGGTGTAGGCATACACCTGACAAATGCAAAATGGTTTAAAATAAAAAATTTTATAACCCAATACAGGTTTACCCAATATGGGTGTTCCCAATAAGAGAATAAATTATAATTTTATAACCCAATAAGGGTTTTCCCAATAAGGGAGTAAGTGGTGTGTCGGTTAATCATGAACCAGCATAGATTCCGGTCCCGATATGTATTGTCAAGTTATGTAAAACTGATAACATGAGATATAGTTTATCCCAAGTATAAAAAGATTGTTCGTGCCTTGTGCACCTAAATTAAAGTTTTAAAAGGTTTTCAAAATATGTCGGTTGATTGTATTTACCAGTGTAAACTGACGTATTTTTAAAAGATTAAACTACAGGTACAAATACGTAACTAGGCTGGAAGCTGCTCAGTAGCAACATAAGAGGATCTTGCAAGTCCTTAGATGTGCCCAAAGTCTGTTGAAGATCATTTTATATAATTAAATGATCTGCCTGTGGATCTTTATTACAATCCATTGTATTTGAACTTTGAACATTCTGGTTTGTAATAATATTTAATCCAAGACTTCTGATGTGCTATTCTGTGTTGTTTGGTTATGATGATATTAACATACATCATAATATTCCCCACCGGGCCCACCGGGCCCACCGGGTTATACGTGGAAATCGGGGTGTGACACTTGATAACTACATAACGTTGATTATGACCGATATCATAAAAAACATAGCCTTCTTCTCCTCAACCGATACATGTTTACTATTTACGAATAATTACTCTAAAATGTGCACATAGTAGGACAAATGATTCATGAGACAGACGTAGCAGTTTAATGCATTGTTTGGGATTACCTGTCAATAACTCTAACGTGTATTTATGTCTCGTCATACCCGAATCATTGTCTCGCATTCGTTTTAAACCTCTCCTGCAAAAATCCCAGACATACAAGTACAAAAGAATGACGAGATGTAATTTCTTATTATAATCCATTTTGATCCTATATTAACAATTATAAACAACCAAACGTGTAAGCATAAAATGTCTTTAACATAAACCAAAAGCATACAATCTCTCAAACATAAACCAAAAGCATACAATGTCTTAAACGTAAACCTAATAGTCGTGTTAAGCAGATAATGTTCTTAACTACTCTATTAGGCCTAAACTTTTAGCTGTCATCCTGATCCACCCTCTTAAGGCCTCGAGAATTTCTGGCAATGCCATCCACGCCTCTCTCATGTCGGAGGACACTCCAAAAATATGAAAAGCAACTAAGAATAGAGGATCTACTGGGTCTAACCCAACCAACTTTAACTTCTCAGAACATTCCCGAACTGTTGGCCCTTCTTTGCCTTTAATCAACAACTGTAGAGCCTTCTGCATATCAAGTGCTAAATCATCATGGTTGATAGATTGTTTTGAGGTTTTTGCCCTTTTGTTTGGATTAGGCTCAGGAGTAGGCTCAGAAGTGCCGACATCATCTTCTGTGTCATAATAACGAGTGTCCATAATCATAAGTGATTGGTCATGATGACAAGAAGATCCAACCTTGGATATTGTTTGGGTTGAGGTCCACTTGCAATTTCCAGTGGCAGTATTACCATCAAACAATTCTGCACAAAGTTCTGGAAAAGGAAATGGAACTGTTTTCAACGATGCAGCCTTCGAATGCCACTAAACCTAAAGTTAAAAAAATGTTATAAATTTTTGTTTGTAGGGATATGTTTAAAACTATATAAATGAACACAGCTTCTTGAATTCTTCCCATTCCTCGTTCGTTAAGGTAAAATTATTTTTTTAAGCGTTGTATATGTTGCCGGTTTTGTTTTTCAAATACACCCAACCTAAGTATTTGGATTTAAGATTATCATATGCATTCTTCATTTGTTTTAGTCAAATCCAAGCCAAACTTTTCCTTAAGAACTTTTCCTAAATTATTCCACGAGTCTTTACCCAAACTCAATCCTTTTCTACCCACCGTGTTTATTTCTTCAATGCAAGTATCTAATAAGCATTTTAGATGCTCATTTGACCACGGTTGTTGTGATATCTGTGGCAATCCGAGCATGTAACAATATCAAACAAGTTATCAGTGAATGGAATTTTATGTTTTATATGTGAATTTTGGTTATTTATTATGATTATTGCACACATTCGATTCTTGCACGATTCCAAACTCTTGATTCGCTTCTATGAGCAAAACTGGTAAACTGGTACGCAAACGAAACCAATTTAACGCAACATATGTCCCGGAATAGTGATGTAAGATAGACATGCCTTAAATAACCTTTACATAACTTAGAAATAAGTTTGGAAGGGTTTGGTATGTCAAAAACAAGTTTATTCGGTCGCAGGGACTAAATACGACAAACTGCGAAAGTCTGCCGATTCTCGCAGCAACGTACACTCTGGAACAAGAACACAAGCCTAACATACCTTAAATATCCTTTACATAACTTAGAAATAAGTTTTGAACGCTTCGGTATGGCAAAATCACACTTTTGTAACTTCAGGGGCTATTTTGCAAATTTCGTGAAACTATGCATTTTTACGTATATCGCTATCCGAAACACGTTCGTACATTCAAAAAATTTTCTAATCATCAATATTTATATGCTAGTGATTGGAATGCGAAAAATCCGTTCGTTACGCATTTACGGTCACGCACGCGTTCGTTAAGATTTTCGTCGTAATTAACCGAAAAGCACGATCGTACGGCCAAACGAACCGACCTATGGAATATTTTTGAAGTCATTTCAAGTTCCCTATACTTTATTGTCCTTATAAAGCTTAAAAAGGGGTTCACGGGTGTTAAAAGTGCCAAAACGCGTCGAAAAACAAGTTTGTAGGCTGAAGGGACCATTTCTGCCAATTCTGCTATTTTGGCTTCTGGCGGGGCGCGAGCCCCTTAGCCTAAACGGCTGGCGGCCCGCGAGAAGGCATCAGATGTAGAAAATTAATAGCTGCCAATAGCCTGTTCATTGTGGACACTAAGCATTCGAATTTGATCTCATTTCCTCTGCATTTGACACATCAAATGACACTAATCCAAGCCTTAAACACCTGTCCTAACACTTGTCAAGTTGTGGTGAGTTCACGAACATTATAAATACCAAGTTCATGGCAAAATATGAACTCTTTGATCACTTTCTTGCAACACTCTGCCAAATCCGAATTTCTATCATCTTGGAGCTTTCTCTGGTGTTCTTGATCATTTCCCTTGTGTTTGTAAGTGTTCCTTCATGACTTGTTCAATTATTATAGCTTAAATGAACTAAAAATCAAGCAGTTTGACTTTATGTTTGACTTTTAGTTTTGATCATGAATTGATCAAATAAAGCTCAATTGAAACTTGTAATATGATGGTAATCAAGGTGGTTATGATCCCTAAAAATCATACCTACTGATTTCCATCATTTCTAGTCATTTTGACAAGACAAAATTTCGGTCAAGATGTGATTTTACGCATTTTGCAACAGATCTAATTCCGGGTGTCAAAACAGTTTGTTTTGATGCCAAAAGTCCTTTATAAACTTATTTAGACATGTCACAACATGTCTAAATCGTCACTCTCATTTTAGTGCTTGTTTAGAGTCGAAAAGTTGAACGGTTTGACCACCGCTTTGACTTCTGAATCTGACCCGTTTGGTTGATCTTTAGATCCGACCAAATACATAATTGTGACCATAAATATATAGGGAATAACCCTCTGAGGTTATACCTTATGGTCATGATGTTTGGATTGTGTTATGATAAATGATTGTAATATTACTTAAAAATGACCAAAATGCCCTTTTCACAAACAAATCAACTTTAAGCACATGTAACATAAATTTTTACATGTATTCTGATCAAATAACATTTTCAAACATATTTAAGCTTTAAAGGCTTATTATAACACATATCTAACCATCTGAATGCGTAGTTACGCAAATGATGCGTTAAAGTGGCTTAAACTACCTTAACGGGTCATAACGGGTCAAAAGCACTTAAAAACTTTTCCAACTCATAATGTAAACTTATTAAACCATATTATATGAGTTCCGACACTCACTTGGTTTATAAGATCTCATTCTATCTGTCGATTTCAAGCCTCAATGTTTACACTATTATTCATTTTTAGGACACGCGTGATTTCTCGGATCTTTGAGCTTCGGTTTTCTTTTGATCCAAGATTTCTTTGCAATACCAAGTGAGTACATAGTTCCCCTATTTTATGTTTTACAATTGTTTTGGAGTGATTCATATGTGCTTAATGTTTTCAAGTTTTCAGATGCAAATACTATGGTTTATATAAACAACACGATTTCAATAATGTGAACGAACTTGTTGATGCGTTGTATTTATAACAAGAATGACATTCATTAACAATGGCCAAGCCGACCATTAGTAAGTTAAGGCGCCTAGGACTGACAATCCCGTTACCAAATTTCCCGGGGTTTGTGGGAAAATTTGGGAAGCGACTGAAACTGTATGTAACAAACCCTTTGGTGGTATGTTACACGAATAAGGGACACCGTGGGTGGTCTCGAACAAGTCAACAAAGGTTTGAATATATTCACAAAACAACCAAAAGTTTTCAATTAAAACAAGGAACGATGAACAAATGGTTTATAACAAGGAACGATGAACGATGAACGAATGAACAATGGTTTATAACAAGGAACAACGAACAATTGATTTATGACAAATGGTTTATGATAAGTGATTTAGATAACGGAACTGGTGTAATGTAATAAAAGCATGATGGATACGCCGCTGGTACTTCCTATATATAAGTGCTTTTATCACATTACATACGTGTTGTTATTTACATTACTTGGACAAATGATTTCAAACAATGACACACAACGATTTTCGATTAAAGATATAAACCATACGAGTTATTTTAAGATGATTTACAACTTGGATTTACAAAACAAATGTTTTCGAGTCCAGGTTCATGGCTACGAGATTTTATAAATTTTTAGTCAATTGTTTTTAGACGATTAATTATTGCAATAACAAATGCTTCAAAACAAGGTTTTCATCTATGACTCTAGTAGTCGGATTATATGTTGCAATATATACAAAGCCATGAACTTGATACACTCACAAAATCTATGTACTCGCCGACATATTTTTGCTGACTCGTTTTCACATATGTTTCAGGAAATCAAGTTTGATGTCGATGCATGCTCACATAGGATGGAACGTGGACCGTAGTGCCTTAAAATAAACAAGACAATAACTATGTTTGTTTAGTGTGTTTTAAATTCTCAAAAGACAATATAAACTATGTTTAATAATCAATAAAACGAAATATGAAATACCATGTGTTGTTGAAACAATCTGTTAACGTGACTTCCCAAGTGTTTTCGCCGCGTGTTGTTTTACGCGATTTGGGGTGTTACAGTTGTTTCTCTCCCATTTCTATTAATCAACAAACAAGCAATTAACATACTAGGCGCGAATCATGTCAATCCATAACAAACACAAAAACTCTAATCAAACAATTTATCAAGATGAACAACAATTATAACCAAACAAACTTAAACTCTAATCAAACAATTTATCAAGATGAACATCTATATTCCATAACAAACACAAGAAATCAACATAATCATAAGCAAAATCAGAATATAAACATTAACAATTAACTTATGAACAATTCATAACATTAAACAAAAATTAACAACCAATAATTAACATAAACATTATAATCAGAATTTAAGAATTCATAACATTAAACAAAACAAATAAAAATAATTCTTAAAATAAATATACATACCTGTTTCGGTTGGCTGAAGGAATTGTGGCAGGAGGTGCAGCGGTTGAAGGAAGGAGGAGGAGGAGGAGGAGAGCGGTGGCGACAGAGGAGGGAGGAGGAGGAGGGGCGGAGACGGCGTGGAGGGGAGGAGGATGAGGAGTGGCGGCTGCGTCGAGGGGAGAAGGAGCTAGGGTTTTTTTTTTGGGGGTGGTTGTGTTTGTGGTATCTAGCAAAAAGAAAGAATGGAGAAGAGTAAGAAGACCTAGACTCGCATCTGCACCAAAAAGAAGACGCATAGACTTTTTTAATGAAATCACTTCGAAAAAACAAACACACTACAGACTCAAATGTCTGCCTGAGACAGACATAAAAGATCAAAAAGAGTTTTTCACAAAAAAAAAAAAACAAATAGTCCCTAACTAAAATTGTGTAATACTAATACTAATTCAAAATTCATATGTACACCTTACATGAAAAAAGTTTGTGTGGCTCTTATATATTTAGTGGTGGTAACATTAATGTAATTAATAATGACGTAAAACAAATAAAAACCAGTTTAATAAGTTAAGACACTACGAAAGAGAAGAGAAAATATATTTTGATGATCATCTTTGTTTAAAAAGTACAGGTAGTAATTTTAAAATTACATTAGTTACTCCTAATATAATACAAGAATGATACAATGTTCAAAACCAACCAATAAAAGTAGTTAGTTTAACATTGTTCAATTCAAAACCTTTTTCTTCTGCCTGATTTGGTTTAAAAATTGAAACAACGTAGCAATGATTCAATTTATAGTTTTAGGTAACACCCAAAAACCATGAAACACATCCGTCTGTATGTCTCTCGGTCACACTTAATGGAAACATACAACTAATGGACACATACAACTATATATGTAGCTTTGGCAAATATATGTCATACCATTGTTATCCATTTCTTAATTACACACCTAAAACATGGTCTATGAGTTAGTTACAAGTTTATACTCTATGAATGACTTGTTGGCAACATCATGTTTGCTAACGATCATTTATTAACTAATTTAGAGTGGTTTTTGTCCTTTTTAACTGTCAAACCCAACGACTTTTAGATATAACAAAAGTACTATTTTTTGGGGAAACTAATCAATTAGGATAAAGAGTAAACTTCTGTTTTGCATCCTGTGGTTTGGTCGTTTTAACTGTTTTGCCCCAATCATTTAAAAATAGTCATTTTCCTCCAATAGTTTGCTATGTTTTCTCTGTTTTGCTCCCCGCCTTTAACTCTATCCAAAATGTTTACTAACTGAAAGAGTATTTTGATAATTTACAGATAAATAAATATTTAATTGTTTTATTCCTAAAACAATTAAAATAAAAACTTAAGTTCATAGTCATCAACATCACCATTCCAACATTTGCTATGTTTTCTTCTTTCTTTCTCACCCCAGCAACACCACCCTTTTCTTCTTTCTTTCTCACCCCAGCCATCACCACATGCCACCACAACCACCACTTTTTTTTCTTTTTCTAACCAGTTCAGATTAAGAGCCAAAAACCAAAAGCCACAAGTTTCAGATCCATCTCTTTGACCAGTACCCTAGCCGCAAGTTTCAGATCCACCGCTAAATCTGACACTTCTCACTCCCGATCTGGACAAAAGAAGAACAGTCAACTTGAAAAGCCTTAACAAAATCTGACCGAAACCCTAGTTGTTTTCTTCATGGCCCGAACAATCTTCATCCACGTCCTTTCATCTCTAGGCCGTTATCACGAAACCCCAGACTCGATGGTAGTGGTTGTGGCAGCGGGGGCTGGTAGGCAGAGTTGGTAATGGCGGTGGTGTCGAGGGTTGTGTTGGAAAATTAGAATGTGGTGAATGGAAATTAATTATAGAAATTAAATAAAATTAAACTCTTCAAATATGAAACTCTTGTGTAAAGTTTTATTGATGACATTTGATTAGCTTTTATTATTAGAGTGTTAAGTCTCTAATTAATTGAGACTATTAACTCCCCCTCAAGTCTTGTATAATTAGTAGGCTTTGTGCCTTATTTGTGATGAGAAAAAATATACATGAAGAATACATGAAAAAGAGGGATACTTTAAGACTAACTATAGAGAGGAGTACTCTCTACTAGTTTCCACCACCATCACCTGCTTATCCGTTCCATAAGTTCAAACACTACAATTATCCGATTTAACCTCGGGCGCGTGAGCCATCTCCGGCAGTACAGACTGCTTCGGCTATTGTACCCTGGGAGACAGACGCGTCGTCTTGGGTAGAGACGCGAAATCTGTTTTAAGGGCAGCGTGTTGAACACGTGCCTCAACCAAAATCGTCAACGTTTTAGTGTGCTCTTTGTTGCAGTCAAGGAGTAATTTTCAAGACTCAAGATGATGAATACTCGAGTCTAGGATGCTATCAAATGCGCGTGAAGGACCAACCAAAGATGCGGCTTGAATCAAGATTGGTATATAAAATTATATTTTATATTCATTTTATTTAGTGATTGTAACCGCTATTGTACTATAATATTTCCTACAAATAACGAGAGTCTTGTTATTATATATTTTGTAATATATTTTAATAAAAAAGTGAACCTAATTCCTACAAACTTAAAACAGATTTTGTGAGATTGTTGCTACAATCTTAAACTTTATAAGGATTTTAGGTTCACAAAGGATTTATTAAAAAAAATATTTTTAGAGATTATGATCTTCTAAATATTTTTCTTTTGGAAATATGTATGTAGTACAACTTGGTGTGTTTGGATTTATTGAAATTGTGGTACAATCTTAAATCCTATATCGTGGTACAAAACGAATAGTTTTGGTTCATTTGTTTGGTTTTGAAACGATTTTGGAATCATTAATTTTTTCTAACCTTTGTGTTAGAATGGGTCTATTGTGTAAACCATACGTTTTTTGTAAACGTTAAATTTCTCTAACTTGTGTGTTAGACCGGAATTATGGGTGTAAACCATACGTTTTTTTTTGTAAACGTTGAATTCTCTTGAGTAGAATTTTCATGTCTTTAAATAAGAGTTTTATGTTACTTGATTGGAGTTTTATGTCTCCATTTAAGTCTCTATTTAAAGTAGACTCTTCATCCACCCATGGATTGATATGAACAAATAAGACTTATAATGATTTTTGTAATCATTTGTCTTCTAACATGTGTGTTAGAAACGTTCATGGAAAGCGTTAGTTTAAAAGCAGTTTTTAATTGTTTATTTTCTAACGTGTATATTGGAAATGACTTATTTATTTGAACCATATATGTGTTTATAGCAAGTCGAATTAACATTTTGTGTAAATGTTAATATTTCTAACGTGCGTGTTAGAACTTCGTTCATTTTAACATGATTGTTAAAAAATGGTTAAAATATAAATGCTTTGAAATGTTTTATGTAAACATTTTATATAAGTAATTTGTTGTAGCATTGATTTCAATGAATATAAACACTTATGTTATGTTTTGTATGGTTTAGAAATAGAATGTCATACATTGAAGTTGATTGGCTTCAAGAATTAAATCACTATAAAGTGATGGTGTTGTTATATGACTTTAATTATATTAAAATCATTTACTAGACTCTTCATATGGAAGTTAAACTCTTAAGTAGAGTTTTATGTCAATTTATTATTTTTTATTAGAGTTTATGTCTCTAATAAAATATCTAATTAAGTGTGACTCTTCTCCACCCCATGTCTCTTGTATTAAAAGTAGGCAATTTGTCTAACTTGATGGGATTAGAAAATACAAGAGTAAGAATTAAATCACCATAAAGTGATGGTGTAATTGTGTATGATTTATCACCAACTTTAATTTGTGATTTCTAAATCCAAATGGTCATGTTTATATATATATATATATATATATAATGACTTAAATTTTCTAACACGTGTGTTAGAAAATGTGTATCACAAATACAATGTTAGAGATTGTACATTGTATAAGCCATAATAAATGGAAATGTTTTATGTAAACATTTAATTGCCTATGTGTGCATTAAAAACGATGAGAAATGGTTTATTTTATAAACTTTATCATTGGAAAACGTTTTATGTAAACGTTCGATTCTATAACATGCCCGTTATAACATATATTTTTCTAACTTGCATGTTAGAAAACGTTTAGTACATGCATAGTAAGACTAAACAATATAAAACCATTTGATATTATGGGTTTTGATTTATGTTATCATAGACTGTAATTGACATTAATGGTTTGCTACTCTTGCAAGAAGTAGCATTTGTTATAATCACGTGGATATGATTTGGTGGAAAACAACTTGGTGTTGTTGTGAACAAATTTAATTGTTCAAGTTTGCTACGTAAATGTAGCCTTTATAACAACTTGGTGTTGTTTTGAGCAAACTTGTCCAAGTTCAAAGTTTCAAGATGAAATGGGGAACTTGTACTTACAAGTGCATGGAGTCTTATTGAGGGAATACCTCAAGAGATGCCATGGGACGATATAGTTGAGAAGATTTCGGTCAGAATATAAAGTGTTAAAGCTAAAAGCACTTTGATATTTGATGTCTACATATCGTCTATGCTTCCGTTTAAATTTCAAAGTGTTTGTCACTTATGATTTAGTTTCCAATGTATTTATTGTTGTGTTCAATATCTTTGGATAACACATGTGATTTTTAAAAAGAAACAAATCACTAATGTTTGTGACGTATAAATTATTTTTGTGGAAAGTAATTATAACGTCAACTATACATTGTCTAAAAGAATATGGTTTTAAATGGATAGTACATGAAAATATTTGGACATAAACAACTTGAGAGTTGTTGCATTGACTAAAAGTCAAAGACAAGACATCGAATATGTAACCACATCACGATTGAGTAGTGAGTGTATTGAGATGAAATACACAAACGAGATTCATGTTGAAGTACTTCATTAGAGGTCATTGGAAAATTCACAAGTGTGAATTCTAACATATGAAAGAAAAAGTACTATATGTTATTGTATACCTTTGATAAATCTTGCGAGATTTGTTTTGAGTGATCTATACGTAGATGAGTCTACCACTTGATTATTGTTAGAACTATATGGAGATTTTATATTCGTTCAGGAGAGAATCCTAAATATACATATCTCCTAAGGAATAACAATAGATGTGTACAAATCACTTATGGAAATGAATGCCATGTTGTTGAATGTCGATCTAGTTGACTCTATCTCACACATAATAGTGATTGTAGACGAGGAACATTCATCTTGTCGGTAATAAATGTGTTCGCCAAGTGACTTGGATTAAGACTTATGTTTAAGTCCTTATGAGCCAATGGTAAAACGTTGGAGATCAAAGGTAAACAAGTTATGTTCCTTAATTGAATGATAATTTTAGCTATGTGCTATATACAATAATTGTGAGACTTTCCTAAATATTGATGTTTAGGATTATGAATAAGTCTCAATATCTTGTCTTAACAAGGGATGAATGTTGCAAAGTGATATTATGATATCCTTGGGGATGTGAAGAATCAGAATGATGCATCTTCTGTTCACATGCTAAAGTATTGTAGTCTAAAGCATGCTAGACTAGTACTTGGTTAATTATGGGTCTTGACGGAGACTGATTAACTCTAAACATTCAAATGTGTATGAACACAATAACAATTTGTGTATAGACAAAGTTGAGGAAGAATTTTCATTCATTATAAGGAAAGGACATGTAACTTTTGAAAAGTTTGTTCGAAAACTAATGAGAAGAACTCATTGTCTATGCTTATATGTTAAATTAAATGATTCTAATTTGGTGTCAAACTTACGACAATGGCATGTGTTGCTTTGGTTAGCTCGGAAGCATATGTAAGCTAATGCAATATAAGTTGAATTCACTCATACAATGACGTTGATCTTGTTCAATCATATGTGTATAAATGTCGTCATAAGTGAAGTTATGGAAATATTGATCAAATGGCAAGAAATGTGGGGGAGGATCCATTGAGAAACAACCCTATAAGGGTATGTAGAAATGGTTTTCATTATCCCATCTGGATGATATCCTATAACACTTATATGTGGGGGTGTCTTGCATTTGTATCATAAAAGTTTGGCAATAAGGATTTTGTAATCCAATCTAACATTGCAAACAGACGACTAAGTGGAGGACACAAAGGTCGTAGTGCATAATGGAGATGTGTTTGCCTTAAATGATACGCGTATCTTACAAAGACATATATTATAACCAGATTCAGATGGCCACTGAGGTTATAGTCTTAGAAGTTGACAATAGACAAAATTAACTTACGAGTTAAGAACACATCATGACAACTGATCTCAAATACGCAAAGTTATTTGTTAATGTTATGGATCCAACAACCTGAGGGTTTATTAGAGATCAAGTTGTGGAATGGGACTAAAGCCCATGAAAAAGGGTATGTGAAGGACACCTAACTTAGTTGACTGGAGATCCCAAGATCTAAGTTCAATAGGACAACTAACTCATATGCCTAAGGATGGTCACTGTGGGGGCATAAATGATATGCATAAGCTAGTATATATGGTTATACATCCCCCAAAGTATAAAAGGGTGTTTAAATACGTCCTAGTCTATTCCTATGATATTCAGTGACAAAGAGTGAGGCTAAGCATAATATGTGGTAAATGATTTGGATAAATCATGATAACCACAATGCTTTTAATGATCTAAGAAGAATCACCTATGTTAGAGAGAAGTGAGGTCGCTTCGAATGGAATTGAGGGCACAATTCCTAGAGCTCTCGCAGAACCAGGAAAGTGTTCCACGACCTTTATTGGACACGACTATGAGGAGATGACCCGGCTAAGGAGAGTCTTGTGTGAAGTGTATTGTCGTCCACACAAACGGCAGACGAGTTCAAAGTCATCGAGTTCTACTCAGAGTAGTGGGCTAATGCATTTCATGAGCGAAGGTTCAAAGGGTAACACCTACCTATCGTATGTAAAACTCAACTGTCGAGGTTGCATTGGAAATTTTATGTGTTTTGATAAATCTCCATTCATGTGGGGGATTGTTGGAAAATTAGAATGTGGTGAATGGAAATTAATTATAGAAATTAAATAAAATAAACTCTTCAAATATGAAACTCTTGTGTAAAGTTTTATTGATGACATTTGATTAGCTTTTATTATTAGAGTGTTAAGTCTCTAATTAATTGAGACTTTTAACTCCCCCTTAAGTCTTGTATAATTAGTAGGCTTTGTGCCTTATTCGTGATGAGAAAATATATACATATACATGAAAAAGAGGGATACTTTAAGACTAACTATAGAGAGGAGTACTCTCTACTAGTTTCCACCACCATCACCTGCTTATCCGTTCCATAAGTTCAAACACTACAATTATCCGATTTAACCTCGGGCGCGTGAGCCATCTCCGGCAGTACAGACTGCTTCGGCTGTTGTACCCTGGGAGACAGACGTGTCGTCTTGGGTAGAGACACGAAATCTGTTTTAAGGGAAGCGTGTTGAACACGTGCCTCAACCAAAATCGTCAACGTTTTAGTGTGCTCTTTGTTGCAGTCAATGAGTAATTTTCAAGACTCAAGATGATGAATACTCGAGTCTAGTATGCTATCAAATGTGCGTGAAGGACCAACCAGAGATGCGGCTTGAATCAAGATTGTTATATAAAATTATATTTTATATTCATTTTATATAGTTATTGCAACCGCTATTGTACTATAATATTTCCTACAAATAACGAGAGTCTCGTTATTTATATTTTGTAATTATTTTAATAAAAAGTGAACCTAGTTCCTACAGGTTGGTGGGAAGGGGTGGTGTCTGATTGTGGTGGTGGAATTGGTGGCGGTGTCTGGTCGTGGAGAGGTCTTGTGGTGGAGGGGTCTGATGGTGGTGGGCAAAAGGTAGAGAGGGAGTGAGGGAGATGATGGTGGCTAGTGTTGGTGGTTGAGTTGTGGCGGTTGGTGGTGATGGCGGCTGGATGGTGATGTAGAAGACTGTATTTGTTATATGTGTGATGGAGAAGATAGAGAGGGCGTAGAGAGAGAGGATAGAGAGATAAAGAGATAATCAAATTGGGTTTTGTTATATATTATTATATATAGATAGTATAATCTTTATTCGTAGTTTACTAAAGTACCTTTAGTTTTATATTTAAAGTTACCAAAATACCCTTTCAGTTAGTAAACAATTTGGATGGAGTTAAAGGCGGAGAGCAAAATGGAGAAAACATGGCAAACTATTGGAGGAAAATGACTATTTTTAAACGATTGGGGCAAAACCATTAAAACGACCAAACCACAGGGAACAAAACGGAAGTTTACTCTAGGATAAAAGAAGCAAAAACTCGTAAAGTGATTAACGTTGCTTAAAAAAATACTAGATTTCTATGTGTGCATACACATAATAAGGATATTATAGAACTCCATTTTCTATGGAAACTTAAAAATCCTTAATCGTGGTTGATCGATTACTATAACTAGACAATCATATAATTATAATGGAGTTGAAGTTAGTGAGTTACTTTTAGTCATTAAGGATAGTATAAAAACACATTTTTTGGTCTTCGACACTACACCCTCTCTCCTGCTGTAAGTAGAATCCTTAAAAATCTCTCCCCCGCACTCCTATCTATCCTTTTTGTGTATCAAATAAATTAAAAACCCAGCTTATTTCTTTTCTTTAAAGAATTCGGATAAAAAAAGGAGAAGATGCACAATTTGTTGAATGTATACATATATGTAAATGAACAATTGACACATGCGAAGAAAAGTCACATACATGTACAACACTGACATAAGATCATTGTGAATGCGGTAGTCGATCTCTAGTCAATCGATTTGGTTCAGCATCTGCTTGCAACAATTTGATTTGATTCATCATGTGCTTGCAAGGAGCGCATAAGCTTTCAGTTGATCATCTCTAACAGGGGCGAAACTATAGTATTAGGAGCTGTAGTACGGGCTATGGCTCAACCCTGTACCCGTAGTTTTTTTCAATTTATACAAAGGATACCCCTAAAAAGATACGAGAATACCCTTAACAAAAAAAAAGGATACTTGATATTACTAAAATCCCAATTTTATAAGCCCAAACATTTTACAACCTGAAAACTTATAGAATAATTAAGTCCGAATGATAAAATAAACCCAAATTAACAATGATAGAACTTAAAGGAGGCACTAAATATAACTGATAAAGTTAGCCCAAGACCCCAAAACAATATTATATGGTTATGGAGTGTGGAGGCCATGGGTTGGATCATTATTTCCACATAGGACCATTAATAAAATTGTACACCATCCCCTCTTTGAATGATGGTGGTTCCCATGGATTAAACCATGATTACCACGAGACTCCCATTTGATAATTTTAAGACAAAATAAATTAAAAAAAATAAAGGGAATAGTGGTTTGAGTCATGACCACACTCTAAGGTAGTGATTTTGAATGGTGGATTGAAGATGATGACATGACGCCTATGTGGAGGGTCATGGTGGTCATAACCACACTCTATAGCCTAATTGAATAAGTGATCTTACTGGTGGAAACCAGAACCCATAGGTCTTGTCCTTTGGTTTATCGGGTAGTGAAAGTAGCTTTGGTTTTACCGATTGCAATCGCAGATGGTTTTTTTTTAATTGAAGCTTGTCAATACGGATTTAAGCAATCGAATGTGCCTGAAATATTTGAACAATGATATGGTTTGTGCGGTCGAAAAAGAAACTTTTGATAAAGTAAAAGACAACGACGTGATGTAACAATTTCAAGCTATGAAAAAAAGGAGGACAAATCCACTAGGTATCTATTTTTACTTTATTTATTATTGTTTTTTTCAATTATTGTGTGATTACACGGTATATTTTTTTTTCAGGATACCCCTAAATTAACGGGTTAGCTCCACCGGTGATCTATCTTGTCCGTCTTCGTCAATTATATAAAGCTACAAAATCAAGTTCCATCTATAGTGATTGCACGTGAGGTTTTTTAGTGTTATTTTGTTTCTTTTTTTTTTCACACTTCAGTTAGTATTTACACTTACAACCTCTTAATTTTGTAATCAATTTTACGTGCTTATCTTTGTACGTATCGGTATAAATTCAGGTTTATTTACATTTCAATGTAATTTCTTTTTCGGAAATGGGTAGACTCAAATATAATAAGTTTTTGTTTTATTACATATACGTTTTTAGTTGGTTTACATTTTGAAAAAAATTCATTAGATGATAAAAATTCGGGTTACTTTACGTTTCAATGCTGCCGCAATGCGACATACTATTTTTAACTTAAAAAAAATTAATTTTCTTACGTTCTTATTTTTATATATGTGTGGGTATAGGTTCAAGTTTGTTAACGCTTCAACGAAAATTTCTTTCGCAAGTAAGTCGGATCAAATATAATACATTTTCGTGCTTATTTCTTATGTACAGTTTAGTTTGTCTACGTTTTAACGTAACTTTTGAACAGAAACAACTTGGGTCAAATAAAATAGGTTTTCATTGTACAAATTCTAGTTACCTTATATTTTGAACCCGCAGCAAAACGCGGGGAAATTTACTAGTTGCTTAACATAAGTCAGGAGACCGATTGTAACCAAGCATTATCTATTATCTACTGTATACAAAAACAAGTTTGGGGGAATAGTGCTAGGCAGCTGGCCTGGCACTCCCCCGTTTGATCAAATGTTTATTATTTTTTACACACTTTAAATTACGTTTTTTTCCTAGTTCAAAGTTACGTTTTCGTCCCCTGCTCAAAATAAAATTACTTTTTTGTCTCCGGCCTTAAAATAACGCTTTTGCCCTCGATTCAAAATTACGATTTGGCCCTCAGCTCAAAATTACGTTTTCTCCCCAGTTCAAAAGAAAAATATGTTTTCGCCCCCAGCTTAAAATTACGATTTTGCCCTCTCTTCAAAAATAGATTTCCCCGTTTAAAAAATTATGATTTTGCCCTCAGTTCAAAATTACGTTTTTCCCCTATTCAAAATTACGTTTTTTCCCTGTTCAAAATAAAATTATGCTTTTGGCTCCAACTCAAAATTACGATTTGCCTTCGGTTCAAAATAAAATTATGGTTTTGCCTCCAGCCTAAAATTACGATTGTGCCTTTAGTTCAATTTTATATTACTGTGAAACCCCAAGTTCAAAACTACGAATTTGCCCATTCGCAAGGTTCCAATTACAGTACTGCCATCACTTTTGCTTTTGGCAAATCACAATTTTACCTAAGTCAAAAAATAAAAATTTTCCTTAGTTAAAAATAACAGTATTGCCATTGTTTTAGTTTTTTTTAAGGAAAACTATAAAAGTGTTTTGTTTTAATTGGTTGAATCGATTTAATTGTTTTTCGTGTCAATAAGCTGCCTAACACTCGCTCATTATTCGATCATCGCCCCGCAACGCGGACGGGGCATGAACTAGTTTACAACAAATTACCTTCCTTTTGAGAAACTCAAAAAGAGAAATATAGTAAAATTGGACTAATCATGTGGATTATAACTAATTTGAAGGACTATTCTCGTAAAATCCATGGTGTGGTGGGTTGTTGAGTCATCCGACGCCAAATCAAGGGCTTCTCTCTCTCTATCCAAATTCCTTCAAATTCTCGTCTTGATCCTAAGTTAAGTGAGTAATCGATCATCTTCAGGTAAGCCTGCTGGAAGATCAAATTTTGCTTCCAACTAATTTGTATATCTTCCGTCTGCTCTTTCTTACGACTTCATGTTTCGGATCTCTAGCGTAATTAGGTTGAATTTCGCCTGAGGTTTTTGATTATATTATATTATTCTCGGGTAGGTCGGCAGGCTTATAGATAGATGGCTTCAAATCCTCCGTTTATGGTGGAGGATACCGATGAAGACTTTTTTGATAAATTAGTAGATGATGATGATGATTTGAACCCCCCTGCATTAGCTTTAAAAGAGGAGATCAGTAAAATTGTTGATGAGAATGATTCTGATGATGCTAAGGCTTTTGCTAATTTGAGCATCGCAACTGGAGTTGAAGGTTTGGGGGAAGAAGATAGTGTCAATTAATAAGGATTTTAAAGAAGAAGCATCTGATGTTACTTTTGTAGAACAAACCCATCTAGCTTCTTCAAGTTCATTCACAGCGGAGAGTGTTGCTGAAGCGCCCGATAATGGTACAATCCAGTTGGATTCTACAGCAAGCGAGGATCAGATTCATGGATCTGGAGGTACTGCTGGTGTTAAAGAGGTGCAATGGAGTGCTTTCGGTTCTGATCCCCTGGAGGATAACATATTTGGAGCAGACCCTGGTTTCTTTGATGAATTTGGAAATGCTTCAATTGAGGATACTTTCATTACTAGTGAATCCAACGGTTCGTTGCATGCTAATACTTACTCGCATCAACTTCAATCGGATCAGGCATATGCCACCACAGCAACGGATGATCAACATCCTAATAGTAGTCAATACTGGGAGAATCTTTATCCTGGATGGAGGTATGATGCAAATACTGGACAATGGTATCAAGTGGATGCAACATCATCGTATGCACAAGGGGCAAATAACACAGTCTCTGCTTCTGATTGGAACATCACTTATCAGAATACAGAGGTTTCTTACTTGCAGCAGTCTGTCCAATCTGTTGTTGGAGCTGTAACAAAGAAGGGCACAACGGAAAGTATTACAAGTTGGGATTCTGTTTCTCAGTCTGGTCAGAGTTTATCAAACTGGAATCAGGGTTCAGAAGACAGCAACAAAGTGTATCCTCCTCATATGGTTTTTGATCCCCAATACCCTGGTTGGTATTATGATATGAATGTCCAAGAATGGCGATCGTTGGATGATTATAATTCGCAGTCAACTACTGTAGCTCAGGAGGCCGTCAACCAGAAGGGGTATGGTTCAACTAATACTTATTATGAAAATGAACAGAAAACATATCGTGCGCAGGAACAAGCTTATAACTGGAATGATTCTTTTAGCAATGCTGGACAACAGAGTTCAACTATGTGGCAACCTAATAATGTTGCCAACAGTGCCCCAGTGGAAGACTTTAGAAATAACCAACAAATAGGTAATCACTATGGCAGTAATTTCCATGTAGATAACCATGTTAGTCAAGAAAATTTTTACGATTATGCGGGAACAGCCACCAACGCCACCATCACCCAGGTTAATAATGGTTTCCCTGCAGTTTCTGGGTCTCAATCCACTGTTCCTTATAGTCAGTCTTTCAGTCAGCCTTTGGAGCAAAGTGAGACCATGAATGTCCAAAAGGCGTATGAATACCAGAACCAGTTAAGCTATATGCAGCAACCGTTTCAGAGTGGTCATCAAGTATCTTATGGTTCTACTACAGGAAGGTCATCTGCTGGTCGCCCTCCTCATGCATTGGTTACTTTTGGTTTTGGTGGGAAACTGATTGTGATGAAAGATAGTACCTCTCTCATAAATGCATCCTATGGAGGACAGGTTAGCCCGTAAATCATCATTCTTGTCAATCATATGCCAGTATATTTAGAGGTTACAATTATTTTGATCCATTCACATATGAATGGGTCGACTTGGGCTACTTTTTATCACTAACAGGTAGTTGGGTCATAAAAAAAGTTCCAAATGTACCTAGAAATTATTGTTCCCAGTGAACCATCTGTATTCATATGTGTGGGGATCCCGCTTCATGGATCTGTCGTTGATTATTAGGATCTAAAATAGAATAAAAATTGTCATCTAAATAGAGTAGAAATAATGATCTAAAATAAAGTAGAAATAAATGGTGAACGTGTTTTGGTCAACTAATCCGACACGTATAAAATTTTTCCTCTTTGACCTGTTGTCACATTGATCTGGCAATTGATCTCTAGTATTTTTGTTTGGACCCACCTATATTTTCCTTATCTTTTAAATCTTTATTCACATATTTGTGTGTTTCTCATTGAAGGATTCAAATTCAGGATCAATTTCTGTTCTTAACTTGACAGAAGTTGTTAGTGGAGGAGCAGATGTACATGATTTTTTTCACAATCTCTGTCAACGATCGTTTCCCGGTCCACTTTCTGGTGGAAATGCTGGGAATAAATAGTTGAACAAATGGGTTGATGATAGAATTACTCACTCTTAAACTTCTAAAGCTGATTATAGCAAAGGTGAAGCTCTAAGATTGCTCCTTTCCTTGCTGAAAGTAGCCTTACAGCATTATGGAAAATTGAGATCTCCTTTGGGCGCAGACACTAGCTTAAAGGTAATAGATAGAACATTTTTTTTTCTTCTGTTTGTTGATTACTCAGATTTTCTAGCTGCAATCATAATGGGTATATGGCATTGTAGCAGATTTTGCAGTATGTCGAGTGCAGTTGTTTAGGGCTGACTGAAATGCTACTTGTGTAAAAGTCATATGTTTTGTCATAGTTTTAGTAGTTTTTTTTCTCATCTGTGAGTTCCTTGAACCTGTATAGTATCTATACACTAATGGTTTTCTCTTTTATATACTTGCTCATACGTTTCCATGTAGCACTTCTCGATAGCCTGCTTAGGTTGTAGCTAGTTTTATAGTTTTTGTTATCTAGTTTTAAAGGTGGAAAGTTGAGCTGGTCAGGAGGTTTGGTAACTGGGCAAAATGAGTATTTTTGGAACAGGTCTGGTTGATTTACTTGTGTCTAAATTTTTTTGATCTTTTCAATATGATTACCAAAATATATATTCTTTTCAACATTATGTGAAGTTTTCGAATAACATGATTGAGGATGTTTTGTGCATTAAAAGTTTAAAACTCTATTGTGAGCAATTTTCAACCACTTCTGTCTGTACTGATCAGATTGCTTTGAGTTAGATTACATATCTATTAGATGATGACATTGCTTTATTACATTCTACATAAATGAGTCAACAAATTATCTGTTACCAGTGTTAATTTATGTATCGTTTTTTGTTCTTCAATCAGGAAAATGATGCTCCAGAACTTGCTGTTGCTAGACTGTTTGCATCCGTGAAGAGCAGTGCAGAATACAACAATTATGGTGCTTTTGCCCATTGCTTGCAACATGTACCTTCAGAAGTACAAGCTCGGGTATTTTATTTGTCCCCATACTAGAAATGAATCTTATTGTTCTGCTCATAATGAAATTGCTTTTTATTAAAATTGTCCCCATACTAGAAATGAATCTTATTGTTCTGCTCATAATGAAATTGCTTTTTATTAAAATGGCTATAGATAATGTGTGTTAATATATAGGAAACTGCTGCTGAAGTTCAAACTCTGCGTGTTTCTGGTAGAAAGAAAGAGGCTCTTCTTCGTGCACAAGAGGGCCATTTGTGGGGGCCAGCACTAGTTCTTGCAGCACAACTTGGTGATCAGGTCTCTCTCTCTCTCTCTCTCTCTATTATATATATATATATATATAGGATTAGGATCAAGAGTGAACAACTTTTTGAGAGTGAACTGAGTGAACTAATCTTGACCCTTGATCATTTTTTAGATTAAAAGGGTAAGATTGACATTAACCAAGTATATTTAATTATAATCCTTAAATTTCTCATCTCTTAACTCTCTCTCTCTCTCATTTTTAAATATTTCTCTATTATTTTAATTATAAGAGATTGAAACTTTGGAATTTTGGATAAGGCCTAAACTTTTTGCTGCTTCTGAAAATACACTGAATTTCATATTTATTTATTTAAATAAAGTCTCATTTTGTTTGGTAAACTTTTCTTTTTCATATTTGCAAGAATTATTTATCCTGTTGTTTATGAATTTAAAGTCCTATATAAGTTATTATTCACATAGTATATTTAAATTATTTATTTATTTTGTATCTTCGCGTGATACTCGAGATACATATGTGTGTAGAGCGAGATACCTATGTGTGTAGAGCGAGATACATTTATGTATCAAAGTGATACCTAGTTTTCTTAATTGATTATTTCACGTATCGATTATGTATATTATATACATATAATCCTTGCACTTATGATCAATTATTTTTTTACTTAGTGTTTGATTATGTTGGTAATAGCAAAAATAAATAACTTCATTACATAATCAAAAAAAAGTATCGTATGATACCGACATTTGGTATTGTTTATAATAGGAAAAAATACTTTATTTTGAATGCATTATGCTTTCAAAAGAAATTATATTAAAATGTTTAGAAATGTATTTTATAAATATGTTGTTAATGTACACATATGTAACCAGTTCTGAATATAATACACAGATGTATAAAAGTCTGTACACATGTGTATAAACTAACAGCTGTGTATATTGTATAAACTGGTAGTTAACGAGACTGTACACATGTGTATAAACTAGCAGCTATGTATTTTGTATAAACTGATAGTTAGCGAGACTGTACATATGTGTACAATGCTGAGTAACCATCTCAGATCCTTGTTATACACATATGTAAAATGCTGAACAACAATATCATTAACTTCTAGCTAGAGGTATATTATGAATGTACATATGTGTACATACGTTTCTAAAATGTGAATGCGTATAATACATATATGTATAGAGAATATAATTGAACATTTTTAATAGTGTTTTAGATGGAACAATATTTGATAATGTTTATATTTCTTAAAAGAGTGAATTTCAAGGATTGTCCTTTATCTTTATACCCATTTTCAGGCGCTGTCCTTTATGTTCAAAATTGATGAGTTTTGTACTTTATGTTTTAATATCCATCACGTTTTGTCCTTTAGCCATAACCCAGTTTGTTTTTTCAGTTAAATGTGACCATGTGCAGGTCATGTGAGGGTTGATATGTCATTTAATGTGATGGATTATTGGATTTTGTCCATTCTTCTTTGCAAGGACTAATAGTGTATATAACATAAATGCCCAAACGTAAATATTCAACTTTACAGGGACTAATTTGAAACCACTCTACTCTCTCTTTATCAACTGAGAACTCCCACCCTCACCACCACTACTTGCCACCATTCACCCCCACACCAACAACACCACCGCATCACCCCACACCACCACTGTCACACTGAATCTTGTTTAACCTCTAAATCGAGCCGTCGGGGGAGACCCGCCACCCACCCTCTTTTCTGCTATCGCCGCACCTCTCCAGTGAACTTCACTGTTAACTCGAGCACCATCAAAGGTAAACATACAATCGTTTAACTCGTTTTGATTCTCTAAACAAAAACCCTATGATTTGGTCTGTTGTCTCTGAACAATGAACACGAATTTCTGATATGAAAGTGGGAATGGTTCTAGGGTTCTTGGATTGGGGAAGACGATTTTGGTTGTATATATTATGATAATTTGTTGTTGAAATTGAAAAGTGGGGTAATGCCACATTCTGTTTCAATTTTTGCATTTTTTATGGAGAATTTGCAGGAAGAAGAAGAAATGGGGGAGTTATTATTTTATGCAAAAAAGTCATGCCCCAAATTTAAATGCAGACCTACCTAATATACTCCCTCCGATTTTAAATCACCCTTCCTCTTCTTTTTTTTGTTCATTTTCTATGATGGGTGAGTGTGTATATTTTTTATAATCTTTGCTTGAGGTTTAGTTGTATTGGGAAAAAATAATAATTTATAGGAGAAGCTAATATAATCCTTATTATTGTGGCAGGTGCGGTGGGGCACTGGTGGCAGTGGTGGTTGATGGTGGTGGCGGAGAACTGCTTGCTGAGGGAGAGATGGAAAAAGAGGGAGGGTAGAGAGAGATGTATATTGTATATATATATGTATAATTTATATTAATTTTTAAATTTAACTTTATTTGTTATTAATAGATTAATATATTTTTAAATAAATAGGTAAAAAGACTAAAATACCCTTGTGTTATCTAATTTAACTGAAAAAACAAACTGGGTTATGGCTAAAGGACAAAACATGATGGATATTAAAACATAAAGTACAAAACTCATCAATTTTGAACATAAAGGACAACGCCTGAAAATGGGTATAAAGATAAAGTTAGGTAATTTGTGAGAGAAAAAAGTAAAAAATTATAATTAAATATTCTTTTAAGTGGAAAGAGAAATCAAGAGAGAAAAAACCAATTAATTAAATGGAGAGAGAAAATACAATTATACCCTTGTATTTATTAAAATACATGTAGGTTACAAAAAATAATTACAATCTTGCCACTAAAGAAAAAACTAGATCTACAAAATCAATGGTCAAGATAAGTTCATTTTGTTCACAAATACAACATTGTTCACTCATGAACCCTACCCTATATATATATATATAGGGTAAGAAAACTAAAAAACTCCATACTAATATGTAGTATGATATAAGTGTTTTGACCCATTTTGACCAATTATCTAACTTGATTGACTCCCTGGTTTTTCCGTGGATCAATCCCTTGGTCTTTTCGGTTTGATTGACTTCCTTGAGAGAAACTATGTTGTCTTGAATTATTTTTCAATCAAATTCTAATTTTCTTTCTTTGTGCGGCTTTTATTGCAGTTTTATGTGGATACAATTAAGAAAATGGCCCTTGGTCAGTTAGTACCAGGATCCCTGCTGCGGACGTTATGTCTGTTTATTGCTGGTCAACCAGCGGATGTATTTGCAGCCAATGCTACAACAGATGGTGCAATGCCTGGTGTTGTAAATATATCCCAACAACAGCCTATACAGGTAATTGGTTCATTTGTTTAGGTAATTGGTTCATTTAGTATGTTTTTCTTGATGTAGTCTCGTTTATTTCTTTGCGTTAGGATCAACTTAGTGCTAATGGTATGCTTGATGACTGGGAGGATAATTTGGCAGTGATCACTGCCAACAGAACGAAAGATGATGAATTAGTGCTTCTTCATCTTGGAGATTGTTTGTGTAAGGAAAGGAGTAATGTAAATATGCATGAATGTATCAGATTTCATGATTTTAATCTTGGATTTTGGTTCGTAACTTTGTAAATACGATCCAGATTATTGCAGCCCACATCTGCTACTTAGTTGCAGAAGCAAACTTTGAAGCATATTCAGACAGTGCTAGACTGTGTCTCATTGGTGCAGATCACTGGACACATCCCCATACATATGTCTCCCCTGAGGCTATTCAGGTCTCACCTCATCTCCTCTTATTACTAAAATCAAAGACACAACAAACAGTTCGTTAAAATAACAAAACCTTGTAATTTTGGATGCAAACAGATATATGAATATTCAAAGATGCTTGGAAACTCTCAGTTCACCTTGCTTTCGTTTCAACCTTATAAATTGTTTATGCACACATGTTAGCTGAAGTTGGAAGAATGTCAGACTCTTTAAAGTATGTATGATTTTTCCTCTTTTTATTTTCTTGCTTCTAGAGGTGGCAGTGTGGCACTTTCAGCCCATATACAAGGAGACATGTCAATTTGGGTTGTATTTGATTAATAATGGGTCGGACCGGATAAATTTAAAAAAAAAAAGCTAAAAGAATGAAACTGGTCAAACAGGTTGAAAGGCGTTAATGAGTCAAAAGTTTCTTAACATTTATTCTAATGTTTACAATGCCCTTAATCGTATTCATGTTATTTAAAAGAAATTACGATACTGTTTTTTGAACAATGTAGTTCTGTAATCAGCGTGCTTCTTTGTGTGTTTTCCTCCCTGAAAACGATATCACATCTTTAACCAGGTACTGTCAAGCCATTACAAAATCGTTAAAAACCGGGCAAATCCCTGAGGTAGAAATCTGGAGACAACTGGTGATATCCTTAGAAGAAAGGATAAAAACTCACCAACAGGTACTGCTTTTTTTTTGTTAAATCTCCCTTAACCTTAAATAAATAAACAAAAACTATATTGGTCATATATTTTGTCTTCCTATTTTGCAGGGGGGGTTTTCTACGAACTTAGTGGCTCCTGGTAAAATAGTTGGTAAATTGCTCAACCTTATTGATAACACTGCACATCGTGTTGTTGGCGGCCTACCGCCGCCTGTTCCATCAACATCTGGTGGCGGTGCCCAACATTACCTCCATCAACAAACGCAGATGGGTCCTAGGGTTTTATCTAGTCAATCAGCAATGGCAGTGTCATCTTTAGTGCCATCTGCGTCTATGGAGCCCATCTGTCAGGCAGACGGAAACAACAGAAATATGATGCATAACCGCAGTGCGTCAGAACCTGCTTTTGGTTGTTCTCCCATGCAGGTTGTCATAAATTTAATTTTTCTTATAGCTGGTTTTTTGATTCTGATTATTTGACATCACATTGTTGAAACGTTGAAAATGAAATAACTCTTCTGGTCATATGAGACTTCGATGTTGGATCAGGATGAAACGTTGAAGGAAAACTCTGAAGCATCTGGGAAGACTTCAGGGCGTCGCGGCTTCGGTTTGGGGGCCATGCTTTTCGAAAAAACGGTGGGTAGGATTCTACCGCCTCGCCAGGATAAACAGTTACAACTTATCCTAAATAGAGGTAGAAACTGGGCGGGCCGTGCCTGTTGGGTATCAAGTCAAAACGGGTTGGGCCGACCAGCAAACACAGTTTTCACTTTTGCAATATTATGAATAAAGATTGGTCTATATATGATTACAAACCATATTATTACTAAATAGACCCATTTATAACCACCATACATCATGTTTACATTGATGTTCGCAGGCAAAGTTGGGAGACACTAATAAATTCTATTATGATGAGACACTTAAGAGATGGGTGGAAGAGGGGGTTGATCCGCCAGCAGAGGAAGCGGGTCCTTGCTCCACCACCTACAATGACGACAGCTTTCCAGAATGGATCACCAGATTAGCCTTAAGTCCGCTTTATCAACCGAATCTACGAGCTCTGAGTTTGCAACCCCAGCACCTGCTAGTCATACTTCAGGAATCCCACCGATTCCACCCACCACAAATCAGTTTTCTGCACGTGCAAGAACGGGGGTTCGAGCAAGGTAAGTTTTGATTATTAATAGACAAAATGACATCTTTTGGTATTAAAGGTTAAAACTGATCATCATATCACTGGTTGTATTTTGTAAGATAATAATACCAAAATCCAAATTCAGACACTTACCCTGTGACATTTTTTACATGCTTTTTACAGGTATGTTGATACTTTCAACAAAGGTGGTGGAAACCAGACCAACTTATTTCAATCACCTTCTGTTCCTAACATTAAACATCCCAACCCGAACCCAAAGTTCTTTGTTCCAACAGCTGCCCCTGCACTGCCTGAACAGCCAGCTGATAATCCTCCTGATAACCAAACTCCTCCCTTGGTTTCATCTATAACAGGCCAATCGGCAATGAACACGCAAAAATTTGCATCAATGAATGATATGTCAAAAGGGGGATCATCATGATCATTAACATCCACTTCATCAGTCAACAACCATTTCACATCACGAAGAACATCATCGTGGAGTGGAAGCGCGGATCAAGATTTTTCGGCTCCTGATATCAACAGTGAACAACAGCACATGTTTATGCCAAACAAGATGGGTTTTACACACCCATCGAATGATGATCTCCAAGAAGTTGAACTGTAAAGCAAACAAGTAGGTTTCCCTCTCTTATATTCTTATGTATGTATACTGATTAGCTTGTTGGAGAGATAGGTTTTGTTAAATTCTAGAGTGGTGGTTCTGCAGAAATAGCAGAAGAAAGAGCTTCCAGTGTACAGTTCGTTTTAAAGTGAAGTAGTGTTTTGGTAAAATAGATGAGACAGTGCCTGTAATTTTTGTTTTTTTAAGTTATATATATATTTGAAGTATAAACTTGAATTTTATTATGTGTTTTATGCTTGATTACATATGCCATTTTATAGTTTAAATGTAATGTAATGTACACAATAATATCATATTTTAATTCAAGCATCTTTTTATGGATAAGAATTGTGTCATTTTGTTCATGTTAGGGAATACAAAAATAGTTTTAAGCTGAGGCTTGACAAATTTGTATATGCTGTAAGCAAATTTAGTGTGTGAGAGGGACATGTACAATTGTTTATCTGGCTCTCGTAATTATCTACTTGAAACCGGTTTCTATATTTGACGATGCTATGCTATGCAATGCATAACTTAGTGATGGTCTAAAACCAAGGCTAAGACAAGCTTTTGGACCAGTATTTCAAGTTTAGCTTCTTGTCTAAATCAGTGGCGGAACCAGAACTTTTCAACTGGAGGGTCGTAGTAGAATTTTTTTTACAATGGGATATCAATAATTCAAATTGTTTTCCAACTCTTTTAGCACTAAGAATATCATGTTTAACGGATTAATTACCCCTATGTTTAGTTTTAGATTATTTTACCTAATTATGTTTACTAAGTTATATCTGTAATTTGTGGAAGTATAATATTATGTAGATATATATTTTACGAAACATGATAAAAAAACTTATTGACGAAAATCACATGAAATACTAATGCAAATTAACTGAATATAATTCAAATCATAAAAAGGTCGAATACTAAAGTTTGGTGTCATTTTTCAGTTTTTCTATTGCAAAACTCAAAATAATATGATAATATATAATTTAATAAAGCAAAAAGGATGTGTTTGTGGATGACAGCTGGCTAGCAGGGAGTGGTCATAGCATCTTTATTTATTAAACCCTACATACTATAAAACAAGCACTAAACCCAAAAACCTTCTATCTTCCTCCTTTCGCTACTTCCACCGGAAAGTTAGAAGCTTACTATCTACCAGTCGCCGGAAAGTTTCCGAGTTGTTGGATTTACTCTGTTTTTCTTCATTTTAACTGCTCCAAAGATACATTTTGAATGGTCAAGCTAACAAAATAATTTTTCGTTAGATTTACAGGTTAACATAAACTTCATCGGCCGGAAGGTCAACTGACCCCCTTGACCCTCCCCTGGTTCCGCCCCTGGTCTAAATGATGTTCGGTTAAATGTAAAGGAAGTATCTGGTTTTGGACCGGATAGTAAATGAATCACAAAGATATAGTTTATGGAGTAAACTGCAGTTTTACCCCTGGAGATATAGCCCATTGGCACCTTTACCCCCTAAAACGAATTTTTTGTTGTCTAACCCCCCTAACGAATGTGAAACACTGCAATCTTACCCCTGGTTCATGAAATCGTTTATAGTCCACGTTAGTCTTTAACGGTCAAAGGGTATTTATGTATTCGTACGACCCTTACAAATAGACACCACTTCTGGCTTACTCCCAAGCATTGCACACTCTTCAAAGATCCGGCGAAATCTCAGGCGACATCTCCGGCGATTTGCTCTTGACTAGCAGTTCATAAAATGCCGATTGGGACGACGATCAGAGAAATTTTGAGCCACATGTCAGGTATGATTCACATTGTGAACTAGATCGATAGATGTTGAAGCTCTGTTTGAGGTAAACGTCTGGTGAATCAGGGTAACACATTATTAGTATGTTTATGCGGTTTATGATTATGTGAATGTGCTTATAATCGAACATGGGTTTACTGTTCATCTTGTTGTTGATATGAATGATTGAAACATGGGTTAATTAGAGGTTCATGTGCTTGTGGATACTTGATTGTTTGAAGAATCACAGTGGATTCTTGTTGTTTGGGGAATCACAGTGGATTATTGTTGTTCGATGAATCACATTGGATTCTTGTTGTTCGATGGATCACATTGGATTCTTGTTGTTCGATGAATCTCAACTGATTACAGTTGTATTTTTTTAATCTGTGTTTGCAGTTGACATGAGGGTGCAGGTCATGGTAAGAACGATTGTGTTCCACATCGTAGTCAAAATGTATGGTGTCCCTTTTCCTGCACTTCCAGTTTCCCTTTGGGCATGAAATGGTTGCCTAGTTTGATGTTGAATGTCTTTTGATATTATGTTATATAGGGTGAGGTTCGGCTACAAAGTCCATTTTTCCTACAAAGTGTACAAAGTCATAAAACTACAATTTCAGCCAAATAACACACTCAAAACCCACAAATAACATAGTGAAGATCACTAAAACACAATATCCAAAGCCTAACAGTCCATAAAAACTTCAAACACACCATCGTAGAACTATGAATATAAAACACTACATGATAATCAACATAAAACACACTAATGTTAGTCATTCGATAATCAAAGCCTTATCATCCAAAACACAACACAAAACACACAAATATGACGTTTTAGTAATCGTCACTTTGTTATATGTGGGTTTTAAGTGTGTTTTATGGCTGACATTATGTTGTTTTATGACTTTTTACACTTTGTAGAAAAAATGGACTTTGTAGCCAACTCCCACCCATGTTATATATATGTGTATTATAATTGTAGGATGGATTATTATAATCTGTAATATATTTATGTAGGCTAACTTTCAAACGTATGGATGCTCATCTTTTTGTATTGCAATGAAGTTCTAATATATGAAATGGTCTAATGTTATATATCTTGTTGTTTGATGGTGTGAGTTAGTTTGATTACAGTTGAATCTTATTGTTTGGGGAATCACAGTGGATTAGAGGTTCATGTGCTTGATGATGGTTTTGGAATTAGGATTCTTGATTGTTTGAAGAATCACATTGTATTAAGAAGTAGATGTGCTTGAGGATGGTTCTGGAATTAGGATTCTTGATGTGCTTGATGATGATTACAGTTAGGATTAGGATTAGGAGTAGTAGGATTAGAATCAGCATTAGAAAATCAATATGTGTAGGCTTTGAATTTGGCTGGTCAAACAATTTAGGCGGGAATGGAAACGTTTTCTGCAGGGGGTAAGGTTCATTATACTTAGAAAGAACTGGGGGTAGTTAGAAAGGGTAGAATTGTCATTTCGCATGCCAACTAACAGAATGTTAAAGTCATTTGACAGCAGGGGGTAAGATTGCAGTGTTTCGCATTCGTTGGGGGGTTAGACAGCAAAAATTCGTTTTAGGGGGTAAGGGTGCCAATGGGCTATATCGCCAGGGGATAAAACTGCAGTTTACTCTAGCTTATGGCTCAAGTGGCGAATTCAAGAATCATATTAATGCATGTTCATTATACAAAGTTACAAAAACAAGTTGGATGTAAAGTAACCTTATGTGAGGTTTTTTTTTATTTTTTTTATTTTTACTCTAACACTTCAACATTTAGTATTGTCACTTATAACCCCTCAACTTTCTAAAGAATTAGAAATCAATTTTTACGTGCTTATTTTTTGTAGGCATCGGTATAAATTCAGGTTAATTTACATTTTAATGTAATAAAAATTTGGAAATGGGCAGGCCCAAATATAATACGTTTTTGTGCTTTCTTTATGTACATTTTTAGTTTGTTTATAGTTTGACATAAATTTTGTTTTGAAACAAGTTAGGTCAAGTATAATACGTTTTCATTAGATGATAAAAATTCAAGTTACTTTATGTTTCGATGTTGCCGCAACGCGGCGTACCATTCTTTAACTTAAAAAAACTTAATTTTCTTACTTACTTATTTTTATGTACGTATCGGTATAAGTTCAAGTTGGTTAACGTTTAAACGTAAATTTCCTTCGCAAATAAGTCGGATCAAATATAATACGTTTTAGTGTTTATTTTTATGTATATTTTTAATTTGTCTTTGTTTTGACGTAACTTTTGTTCAGAAACAAGTCGGATCAAACATAATACGTTTCTATTAGATGATACAAATTCGAGTTACTTTACATTTCGAACCCGATGCAACGCACAGGAAAATTTAGACTGATGCATGGCAGTTGGCCATTAGTCCACCTTTTATGTCTCTTTTTTTTCTTTTAGTAAACTTTTGTTTATTTTGATTTTTACCCTTTAATATTTTGTATTACATTCACAACCCTCAACTTTTTAAAAACTTTACTATTTTCTTTGACTTTTAGTAAGTTTTTGTTTATTTTAGGGGCTGTTTGGCAACGTCTGAATGGTTAAGTGCTGAACCAGTAAGAGGTCTGAACCATTAAGAGGTAATATAATGCTTAACCGTTCAGAGGCAAATTACTGACCAATTCAGATTAAAGGTCTTAACCATTCAGACTCAGTATAATGCTTAACCATTCAGAGGCAAATGTCTGCACCATTCAGACATCTGCTCACGAAACAAACAGTCTGAACCATTAAGAGCCTGATTAAGAGGTAAACAAACAGCCCCTTAGTTTTTTACATTTCAACATTTAGTATTTACTTACAACCCTTCAACTTTTTAAAAACTTTATAATCATTTTTCACATGCTTATATTTATGTACATGTCGGTATAAATTCAAATTGATTACGTTTCTTTGAAAATCGGTACGCTCAGATATACAATAATTTTTTTTGCTTTTTTTTTTTGTCTTTTTTCCTATTTTGAGTTGATCTATGTTTTGAAATAAATTCTGTTTTACAATAGGTCGGGTCAAATATAATATTATTTCATTAGACTTTATAAATTCGACTTACTTTACGGTTCGGCGCCACCGCAACGCGCGGTACCATTGTTAACTTAAAAAAATATAATTTTTTACTTATCTTTTATATATGTGTCGGTATAAGTTCAGGTTGGTGTTCGACTTAAATTTTTTTCGCAAATAAGTTTGCCATTTATAATACGCTACCGTGCTTAAAAAAACATATTTTTATGTACATCTTTATTTTATCTACGTACTGACGTAACTTTTGTTCGGTAGCGATTCAGGGCTTTACCGTACAAGTCCGAATTACTTTACATTTAGACCCGCCGCATCGTGCGGAAAAATTTACTAGTTTTTAACATTTGACTAGTGTTCTGTTTTGTTTTGTTTTTCCATTCAGGGGATAAATCCAAAACATTTTATTAAGTAAGAAAAATAAAAAATAAAAAGATTTCTGATGACTTTCCAAGTTTCAAAGCTACAAAATCAGACTCATAAGTTCATAATTCACAATATCTTAAATCCTAATTTTAAAAACACAAAATAGCAACAAATATATTAAGAGAAAAACTGCTACCTTAATTTGAGTATATGACAAACTGAAAAATTGAGATTAGACAGATTATGACAAAAAGCATAACAATTTAGCTCAAAACTTGCTTAAATATGAGTATATGACAAACTGAAAAATTAAGATTAGACAGATTATGACAAAAAGCATAACAATTTAGCTCAAAATTTGCTTAAATCTGATAACCGTAAGTTAGTTGAGAGAGGAAAGTTCGCAAAAATAAAAGAAATAAGGCAACCGATGATGATAATGCATTTGGGCCGGGAATATTATCAAACGTGAGTTGTATGATGGTTAAATATATATAGTGACTTAGTGAGTTGTCACACGTGAGTTGTATGATGGTTAAATATATATAGTGACTTAGTGAGTTGCATAATAGATAAATACATAATGATGTACAATTTGTTAAGAAGCAAAACACCCACCCTAGGATGTTTAGTAACAATCTTTGGAGAAGTGACTCCAAAAGTATCCACACAAAAACAATCGGGCTCAAGAGCGTATTAGATACAAACCACAAAATCAAGACGGAGGTGGTAGTAGAATAAAAAAAACTCCTTAAACACTACAACTACATGCTAGTGATCAATAAATTATAGGTTTTGTTTGATAGGGATCCGTAGAGTGGATAAAGCTCCAAAGATAGGTAACCCTTAGATGGGGTCAAGCTCCAAGAAATTTAGAGACGAAAGACAAAAGTTTTCTGTAATTTTTCTTCTTAGTTCATTAAACTCAAAATGAGTGTTAAATACAAGATGCAAATGGAAACATGTAAACATGGAGATATGCTAAACGTGGAAACGTGGAGTGTGGTTTAACATGCAAGCTAACTAATGTAAACGTGGATAACAGGAACTAATAAACATTTGCATGCTAGATAACTAAATGAATATGCATGCTAATTAACTTAACGGACGTGGGTACATGATGATGGGTCGGATTGCCCGGTCCGAGGTTGAGTTAGGGGCAGCGAACCGTATCATTATTCTTTACCTATATATTAGATTACAGGCATTTTTCTTTGGCATAAAACTTGACGAGTTTTGTAGTTAATGTTTTAAAATCCTGCACGTTTTGTCCTTTGTCCTTAACCCAGTTAATTTTTTTGGTTAAATATGGTCACCCAAGGGTATTTTAGTCTTTTTACCATTTATTTATTATTATTTTAAATATTATTATTATTATTATTATAATTATTATCACCATTTCGCCACCAACCACACAAATCTTGACCACCGCCATTGTCTTCAGCCTTCCAACAAACAAAAATCCAGTCGCCTTATTCGTCTTCGCATCCTCAATCTCCATACCAATCACCTTATCCGCCCTCAAATACTCATTCACAAACGCCTCTACCATCATCGTCAGATTCGCCATTACCACAACCTTCCTCACACATCGATAACACCATAAAACTATCACTCCTCACATCCGGATTCGCCGTACAACCTTCCTCACGCGCCTTGATTCTGGCGAACGAGATAAAGTGGTGGTGGTTTCGGAGATGGTCATGGTTGGATATGGTTACCGTGATGGTCGTTACTGAGTTAGGGTCAAATGACATAACATGCAAGATTTTGAAACATTAGGTACATAACTCGACAATTTTTGCGCAAAAGGACATAACGTGTAAGATTTTAAGACATTGGACACTGCCTGCATTTTGGTATATAGATAAAAAAACAAAACTTGTAATTTACTCTAGAAACCTTGAACAACTTATATAAAATTACCATTATTCTTAATAACGAACTTAAGCAACTTTGTTCACTAAAGTTCCTTGTGTTCTCTAGCTATAAGAAAACTATAGGTCCAATACAAAGTGAATGAGTTGTAAACAAATGTAAACATGAGACTAATATTGAAATTGACTGATCTAAAAACTAATACGGAAATAATACCAAACAGAAGTCAAACAGAGACTAGACCGACACCGAACCCAATACATCAATTAGCACAGAGACTGATACAGCGTCAATAATAATAAATCAGATCACTTATCATTTATAAACGATTTATCTCGTAGACATCATTTAGTAATCCTCGAATTTAAAATCAAGTTAATTGTCATTATTATAAAGAAATCCCAATAGTATCATCTTCTAATAAACGTTAACCATGGCATTAAATAATTTTCCCTTATCTCAAATAGCTTTTACTTATAATATAATATATAGTTTAAAATATCACTTTCTTTAAAACAAGAGAAATGTCGAAGTTACTATAATATAAATAAACATTTAGATGTAACTCCAAATCGAATGATAACTCGAATTTCGTATCAAAACATTATTAACCAAAACAACTATATTTCTAACTTTGAAAATATATATTTAATAAATAAAAAAATTCAGATAACCTGAGTTTTGAAAACACGTGAATCAATACTCGAAACAAAACAGTTCTAAAAACAAATACCGAGGCGAACACCGAGACAAATGCTGAAAACAGATACCGACAGATACAAACTAATGTATAACACGACATGTGAATCTAAGTCGAAACTGTAACTAATATTAAGACGGATACTGAGACAAAACCGATACAGATACCGAGTCGAAATAGATATAACTAGAATCAAACACTGAACATAACCTGAAGCATGCCCGATACACGATTAGGACGTAATCAAATGCATATAAACATATCAGACAAATCATAACAGATACAAGACATGCGTGACTACACATAACAATAAATAAGTCACGTAATATAGAAGCACATTATAACAGATACAAGATATACGTGACTACACATAACAATTAAATTAGCACGTCTTAACTTGGTTTATTATTTAGATTAAGGGGTTGTTTGTTTAGCTCTTAAAGGCTCTTATTGGTTCAGATTGTTTGGTTCACGAGTAGATGTCTGAATGGTTCAGACATTTGCCTCTGAATGGTTAAACATTATTCTGAGTCTCAATGGTTAAGACCTATAATATGAACCTGTTAGACATTTGCGTTTGAACGATTAAACATTATACTGGCTCTTAATGTTTCAGACCTCTTACTGATTTAACATTTAACTATTCAGAAGTTACCAAACGGCCCCCAAGTTAAAAAGTTTATTCTACTAGCATATTATTTATAAGAGTTACTTACGTTTTTCGTCCATGTGGTTTGTCAAAAATCACTATTTCAATCCATTAGTTTAAAAATTGCTATTTCAGTCCCTATAGTTTCACTTTCATAACTATTATAATCCACCTTTCTTAACTCCATCCAGTTATGTTGTTAAGTACACATGAATTGACCATCATGCCCTTATTAATAAAAAACAAAAATATATATCTAAATTAAAACAAAATGTTATTAACTCTAAAAAAACATTATTTTAACCTCCCTCTATCTCTTCTCTCATCTCTCATCAGATGTCACCCATTTTCTCTCTTTAATATCCCTCTACCGCCGACAATTAAGAACCACCACCAAATCTCTCTCTATAGCTGGCCACCAAGAACCACTGCTTGCCAAAACCGCTACCACGATCACCAATATCCCCATTCTTCTCCAAGCATACAACAATCACCACCAACCCCTTGTTCTCTAGCATCGCTACCACCTGTCGTTCGGAAACAATGGGGTCCAGGCAACAAGGGGTTGAACGACAACATTTAACCAGAGACAAGGGTTTCAGGCAATAAGTTAACTGGGAAAGCTAATCAGGCAATTCGGATTTTGAATGAGTGGTTTTCGGATTTTGAAGGATCTGTTCAAAGGCGGATCGATGAAGTAACAACAGCAACTCCGCCGTCATCGCGTTTGTAGATCGAGTGGTGACGGTGAACTTTTTCAGCAAGTAAACGTTGCCGCCGCACCGTTGTCATGGTATCTTAGTTTGCCGGAACCCTAACTATTTTTCTTCCATTTTCCTTTAAACTCTATGCTTCTGTATTTTGTTCATGTTTTCATCTGTTGGTGGTGGGTTTCAAGCTAGCAAGTGGTGGTGTACGGGTTGTTTTGTGGTGGTCTGATGGTGGTGTATCGAGTTTGAAACAGAGCTATAACCATTTGGGTATGAACAGAGCTATCGGTTGTCTGTCTGGATAATGTTGAAATGTATATGGTTTTAACTAATTTAGGAAATCATTGATTGGCATAACAACCTAATTTCACATGGGTGGAAAAGTTATTGGCCACGTTGAAACGAAAACAGTGTTTGCATTGTAGTAGAATATTGGTGAAAGTATATTATTATTTTAAAAAAAAGTAAATGAGGTATATAATTAATTAAGATTATATAATGTTAAGTATGAAGAAAAATATAGTTTTATTCGAGAAAGGATGGTACTACATCACATCTGTTACTAATAAAGAAACAAAACTGAAAATTTTGTTGGCGGAAATGAAGAGCCCGTCGAGAAGGCGGAGCCGGAGAAGATGACCGGAAAAAACATGGGGCGTGGGAAAGATGAAGCCTTGAAACTTTGTAAAGTGGGCCTCACCTTTAATTATTTTGATTTTTTTTAGAATTTTTTATGTTATGATTTTTAATAACAGGGGCAAAATTTAGTCATTTCATCCAAACTTAACAACGTAATTGGATGGGGTTAACAGATGTAGACTGTAATAGTTATGAAAGTGAAACCATAGGGACTGAAATAACAATTTTTAAACTAATGGACTGAAATAATGATTTTTGACAAACCAGAAGGACGTAAAACATAATTAACTCTATTTATAAACTCAAAGTTTATAAATAATAAACTTCAAACCCATTTATGTTTAAAAAATATAAATAAAACAGAAACTCTTACTTCTAATTATTTTGGTCAAATATAATTAATTAAAAAATAGACCCTTTAGTAATTAAAGGATATTTTAGTCATTTTAGTAATACTTAACAAAAAGTTTAATAAGATTTGGTCTTAGTAGTTAACATTGTGATATATTAAAACTTTAATACCTGATTTTATAAAATAAAAAAAAACTAGAGTTAAATGCTTGGTTGGTCCCTGTGGTTTGCAAATCTTGCAGACTTGGTCCCAGTGGTTCACTAATTACACATTTGGTCCCAGTAGTTTCAAATTTTGCACTCGGGTGGTCCTTACCACTAACCTTTGTTAAATTTCTCAGTTAAGTATATGCAAAATTACTATTATACCCCTCGTCTTCTTCATCCTTTCTCTGCTACCACCTGCAACTACTCTGCTACCACCACCCTCACCCTCGCCGCCTTTCACCGCCATACCACTCAGCCATACCCTCGCCGCCTTTCACCGCCATCTTCCCCATTGCCACAACCATCCACCAGATTCTCAGTTAACGGAACGAAGAAAACCGTTGGATTACTGTCGTCACATTACGGTTACAAACCAAACCGATGGGTCTACTCCGACCAGCGGCGACACGTTGACTCGCCGGAATAGACCGAGCTCCTCCGGTAGGTAACCAGCAATGTCGCCGTGGTTGAGGTCTATTCCGACGAGAAGTTGATTGTTGATCAATGGATCGACACACTACGAACTGTCTGTAAATGACGTGGGGGGTCTCATCGAGATTTAATCGGAACGGTCCGATTAAAAGTCAATTGTTGTCCATTAATAAACAGTCCGGTCGTAGCGATCTGGCGGTTTGACGGTTAGGCGATTGGATCGGTAAGTTTAAATATATCTCTTTTGGTTATTTTTCCCTTGCTTCTTTTCCCATGAATATCCCATCAGATCCTATTCAATTTCAATGGTGAAGTTAAGCAAATGCAGGAATGAAAAAAAAGGTGTTAAAGGCGACGACGGTTTGCTTGCAGATTTGCATTCCATTTGCCTAATAATATACATGATGGTGAAGATAAGGAGGTGAATATATATGAAGAAAAAGATAATACACAGAGACGAGTGTTTACCTCTTTTTAGTTTAGGAGTTGGATAATGGAATACATAGGGGCATTAGGTAAAATAAAATACAGAACAAAGTGATCTCAAATACTTCCATTGATCAACAATCAACTTCTCGCCGGTGAACTCTTCTGAGTGGTATGGCGGTGAAAGGCGGTGAGGGTGAGGGTGGTGGTAGCAGAGTAGTTGCAGGTGGTAGCAGAGAAAGGATGAAGAAGACGAGGGGTATAATAGTAATTTTGTATATACTTAACTGAGAAATCTAACAAAGGTTAGTGGTAAGGACCATCCGAGTGCAAAATTTGAAACTACTGGGACCAAGTGTGTAATTAGTGAACCACTGGGACCAAGTCTGCAAAATTTGCAAACCACAGGGACCAACCAAGCATTTAACTCAAAAAACTATTAATACCTGACATTAAAATTAAATCATAAGGACTAACAATGTAATTTTTCCATATGTTATAACGTCAATATTAACCCACCCAAGGAGTCATTACCTTTGTATTTGTACCCTAAACGAGAAACAAATAACAAACGCAATGGATTAGTTGGTTGTTCGTCATATCCTCCTGATAATCCCCAATTGAAAACCCTAATTTCACTCTCCTCCAGCAATGGATCTCTCAAAACTCCCCGATTCCCAACGCCAAGAACTGGAAAAAGTCCAGAAACAATTTCAAGAACACCAAGCGCAACAACAACCACCTCCCTACGATCCGTTTCAGGTTCATCAACCCTACGATCCCTCCCATTATTACAATTACCACAATCCACCTCAACAACAACAATACGACCACCCTTCCTATTACCAGTTTCCGGATCCGTATGTTCCCAATTCAAAGTACCATGGGCCTCCGGGTATTAATCCGGCTACTGCCGCTGCGGCAGTGGCAGCCTTGTCTCAGCTCACTCACTTTGCTGGTGGAGGACATTATGATCAGGGGCATTTTCGTCCTCCGGTATGTTATTTCTTCTTCTTCTTCTTCTTCTTATTATTATTATGTCTGGTTACCTTGATTGGAACATGGATTAGGAAGGGAGATAATATCTCGCTTTTTATTGATGGAAGGTAGACTAGCCCAAATAATAATATAGGCGGATAGTTAGTTAGATGCAAAGCTATAGTTAGGTTAGGTGGATCATTGTGTGAATGAGTTTTATGTAAATTACAATCAAGCTGATTGTTATGGGGATTCTTTTTGATGCATCACTATAGGGCATGGACACAGTAGGTGCATTTACCTGTGAATTGTGATGATATACAAGTGTTGATTTTGTTGGGTCTATTGAAGAAGTTGTGTTATTACTCTTTGTTGCAGTGGAATTTTTACTGGTAAATGAAATACATCTATCAAGTGTTTATGATATTGACGACACTTGTTTAAGGATGTTTAATGTAATTTGCATATGTGTGTTTGTTTGGATGTAATATGTTTTTTGTGTGGATATGTTTCTTGCACTTCGAGATCATGTCTGAAAGCCTAGTATTTTCTATCCAAGTGCTTATATGACGATTCATTATAAAAGTTTGAATCAAGGTGTACATTCTCTTTGAATCTATCTGTGCAGTTCTTTGTTGATTAACCAATTAAATATCTTTGTCGCTGGCGTCATAAAAGGGCTGTAGTCAAGATAATAGAAAAAAGGAATGAGGGACATAAAAGGGTAGCTGTCACAGTCAATAGTTAAAAGAAATTGACCGTGGCATAGCTAAAAATGGACGAAATGTGAATCGAGCTCACATCATGCTCATGTAGTACCATAAGGGCACTAAGGGAGCGTTTGGATTTGTATTTTGGTTTTATCTATCTGATTATTGCTGCAGATTTTAATCATTATCAGATGAAGGGATTTTTTTGGCTTATCTGATTATTTATCATATTACATAATCTCTTTCGACACGCACGCACATCCAAACACCTCTACCTCATGTATAGGTGCCTCCTAGATATGCTTTATTCAGTGGTGCTTCTCTTTTCTTATCTTTAGCTGGTTGTGGCTCAAACTAACTGACTTTTTGGGATAGGACGTCATCATTTGACGTGGACTGAAGTCCTTCATTTCACATGTACAGACCCAGATATTAAACTAGCATTAGAGTTGCTATCATCGCTAACTGCATGGTGGTAAAACTAATGCTATAGGGTTTCCGGACTTCAACCAACAAGCATCATTGCTTGTTATTGGTTGTGGATTTCAAGAGATGAATTGAATGTGTCTTTATTCTCTTTGGACTTGCATAACTGTTCAGGTTATTGTTAGAGAGCAAGTTTTAAGGTTTCATGCTGCTCATTGATCCCCAACACAAATGATGCATTTGAGGATGTGGAAAAACATGTTGGTTCGTCACTTGCACTTTTTAGTCTCTTTTGGAGGAAGAGAAATAAAGGTAACATACATCTGTGAAATTATCAAAGAGGAAGCTGGTGTTCCAAAACATCAAGTAGGTTAGCACCGCGTGAGAATCTGACGGATGGATAACGCACATTGAGACGTGTTTTCAGTTTTATTGTACTATGAAAACATTGCTCAAGCTGGTCATTTGTGGTTCTCAAAGCCTATGTGATGTTTTGTAACTACTAGGGTTTGATGATGAAGACCTTCATGCTTCAATTGGAAGATGTTGGAGTTTGATATGTGTCTCATTTATTAGAGGTGGCAAGATGGGCAGTTAAGTTAATGGGTCAAAAAGGGTTCTACGTTAAAAGTCTGACTTTAATTACGGGTTGAAAGTTGAAACAGGCTGGGATCAGGTTGACCAACACACATTTTTTTGTCCATTGTTTATGAATGGTTACATATGCTATAACACTACAATTTTTTAAATGAAATGATTAAAGGAGAGTCTAAGCATACCCCTCTTTGGGTCTTTCAATCTGTTTGACCCATTTGATCTGTCTTCTAATAATCTTTTTTTATTTGACTCAGTTATTCCTTTGGAGATAATCCGAAACCCATATCAATTCATTCTTAAGTAGTTTGAAATTGCCACCTCTAATATTTATCTGTCTGACAGAAGAGATTTTCTTGATACTGAAATTAGTAGAATGGTTTAGCAACGGGAACTGACTCATATTTAGGTGATCAGTGATCTAGTTACAGTATCAAGGGATGAAAACTCGCAATTCTCATAAGTATCAGTTTTGCTTGAGTAGCTAGTTTGGGCCGTTTGGCTTATCTGTATTGTTCTTTTGGTAGCAGATTGCATATATTTTTCAGATATATGACAGGGTAGGACAATTTCGCTAAATATGCGACAAATCTACAATTTGTACTCTCATTCACATGATAAGTATACGAATGTAGGAATTGGTACAGGAAGCACGTACAGTGGATTTTATAAAACATCTTGTGCAATTACAACCTCTCAATATGTTGTGGAATTTTTGACACTCTATCAACTTGTTCCATAACTATAATGGACCTTGTTGATTCCATGAAATTAACAATATCAGTGTTTTAACTTTAGGCAAGACATGTTCCTTTTTTTAAATTAAAATAGTTTATATGTTAAGACATTTTTTAATATCCGACATATGCTGAACCTGTGATTCATGAATTTGGCTTTCTCTAGATGAATACCCGACAGTTAATCTTTTATTTGATCCCCTTAGATTGTTTTGCAATGATTAAGTTGCTTCTGTAATTTGCATTTAATATTTACCTTTCTAAATTGAGTTTGTATCTGATTATGAATACTTTTTTATTGCATTGCTTCTTGAACACTTTCATTTGTTTGTTTTTGTTAAACCTTAACTATATTGCAGGTTGGTCACAATCCCTATAGGGGTGGTGGTAGTCGGGGCGGAGGTCCTTTTAGAGGCGGTGGTCGTGGAAACACTGGTTTTCGGTCCCCACATACTGGTGTATCAGGTCCACCCTTTCATGGAAGAGGTCGTGGCCGTGATCGTGGAAGGGATAAGAGGGGCAGGCACGGTGCACTATCTTCTCATCCTGAATCTTCAGCACAGCCACCTGTCCAAACTGCACGGTGTGAAGTGTGTAAGGTTGACTGCACCACCGATGAAGTCCTTGAGCAGCACAATAACGGGAAACGCCACAAAAGAAACCTCCGAAAGTTGCAAGACAGGAAGGCTGCTCACCAACCTGTTGTCCAGACAGAAAAAGACGCAAAACCCGATTCAGATAACAATCCTGGAGTGGAAACCAACAACCCGGAAGGGGAACCCGAACCCAAACCTGAAACTGAAAAGCAAACGGACGTTGGTGATGATAATAACGAAGCAGAGACAGAGGAAAATAACAATCAAGAAAAGAAACCCAGGATGAAACGCAAGATGAAAGGCAGGGTTCGTGGAACCCGTGGTGGTGCTAAACGTATGAGGCCCACAGGCCCACGAACTTGGAAAGTGGTAATCCCGTTGGTGTGTGATTTGTGTAATATAAAGTGTGATACGCAGGAAGTCTTTGACCGCCATGCTGCTGGTAAAAAACACTTGTCTAAGCTCAAAAGGTTTGAAGGCCACCAAGCCATGTATGGACCGACAGCGGTCCAGGCCCTTTACCCTCCTAACCCTCTTTCACAGACATTAGCTCCTCAACCAGCCTATTATGGTGCATCAACCTCATATCCGGCTCCACCTGAGGCTTATATACCACCTCCCGTTCAAGCCCAGAACCCGAACCCACAACTCGCTGATGCACCTCTGGAATTCGCCACCCAAAACGCTGTGTTAACCGGATAAACATATGCTGGCATTGGAAGTAGGTGCTATGAAGTTGAAGGTTATAAGCCTTTTAGTTCGAAAATAAAAAAAAGTGAGATTTATTTAATCAGCTCTTGTTTTTAGGCTTCTGAATTATTTGTTTTTCATGACATGACTTAAAAATGCAAAAAAGGGAAAAGTTATCTTTTACTTTCTGTTCATATCCCACTAGCATTATTTAGACTCTTACTGAACTCTCTTTAAGCCTCATGGAAAAATATTGTTTATTTGAGGGATTTCTTGTTAGTTGAATGGGCAGTCCCATACTAGCAACCTAGCTCTGAGGCTACACATGCCTGGAGCACCATAGCCTCGGGCCAGACGGACATGATAACCTTCGGGACACCATGAGACTAGCGAATAATATTTGGAGCACTTGGTGTCCAGTCAATGAGTATGAAATGTCATGACAATAGTAATAATAAATAAGCATTTGGGTGCTTAGCATCAATACATGAGTATTGTAGGTAATAACTCGGGTCTCTAGGCTAGGCTACAAGAGTACAAGCCCTTTCGTCCTCCTTGATAAACAAGATTGTGATTTTCACCTCAACTCGTAGGGGATCCTCCCATCTCGCTTATGGCGAGTTTAATGGTCTATGAAATGTACAAATCAGCAAATGAATGAGCGGGCTAGAAGACTGACCGACGTTCAAAGCATTGTAACCTACCATTGGTACCAATTACATGGATAGATGTAGCAACATTAGACGACATATGTGTATAAAGTGCCAAGTCACTATTGGTATAACCTTGTTTACCTTAAGGCATCATGGCTAGAACTAGAAACGTAAAGTAACTTCATATGTGACGCTCAGCGCCATCATAATGTGATATATTGTCACACCCCTACTCTTTTATCATTATCTTTTGCTTGCAATCGTTTTTGGACAAACATGACCAGTATGAGCACTTAAAGGGCATTCAATCCTAGTTATCAGCTTTTCTGTGGGGCAAGATGGGCCATATCCTAGGTCTCAGTGAGGCTCTAGAAAAGACTGCGTAACACCAACTGATTAAAAAGGTCTTGAAGAGAACATTAACCGAAGAAATGATGGGGGAGGGCCAAGGCCACAACCACCATCACCATCACCGTCTCTTATAGCACGATCAAATTCTCTTCTTCTTTCAAGAGGTAAACATTAGCATGAGTCCCCCCTCTTTATTGAAAAAACTCTTCATTGATCACAAGCTAGACGGCAGGAATGACGACAGTAGCTTTTCATTTTCCGGCTCAGTCTTAGTTACAAACCAGTCTTACCTCCCCACATCCCTATCCAAGCAACAAACCCACTAGAAGTTATGGCATAAATTTTTTAAAAACATTTTTGTTTTGATATGATAAATAAAATAATGTCTATAAGCATAGATACATACATAAAGTAATTCAGATACTAAAAAAATATTGAATTGTAAACCATAAAAAGAATATTCCTACGGTCTACCAAAATATACACAAACGAATTCTTAAAAATGGAACAAGAATTATATACCTAAAAAATAAACAATTAATTAATTAAAATCTAAGCATCACAAGGGGCAATCCAATGTCGTCCATTGACAAAACTCTTTGCAAGAAATTTATGGGCAGAATCGTAATTTAGCTCTCGGGCCCACGACACTCCACGGACTGCTGCAGCCCCTGGGCCCCAACATCTATACACACCAAAAAATGCAGTCCTGCCACCAGAAACGACATCGCATGAATAATAATAATAATAATAATAATAATAATAATAATAATAATAAAACGGTAAATTTTGATTCTGTACCATATTTATAGTTTTTGTCATTTTCATGATAACAGGAACCTTACTTGCTTTTGTTGCTGGCGTGGTCCCAGTCGTCCCATCCACCGCGTGCAACCACGTCATCAAAGTAGGTGTACGAATACACGATCCGTGAGTACTGACCCATGGCTCGACCAACGTACAGTGGTCCGCTACCGGTCACTCTACATCCCACAAATGCAAACCCGCTCTTGTCGTCTGGTGTTCTTCTGTCGTGTGCTGCTATGGACCCGAATCGCTTTGCTATAGAATGTAGCTCGCAATTCTGTCGTTGAGGAAATTAATACAGAAAGAAATTTTGGCTATGTTTTGGTGCTCATATAGACTTATCCGAATTTACTTTTGGCTGTATATTATGAATTTACACCGGTCGTGTTTACAGGTTTGCATGTTGAACCCGAATATGATACAAACCCGGAAATTGTGTCACACATATGATGTGAGTTTCTGCAATTCGGTACAAAGAAGTCACATGTTTTTGATATGTTGATGCTTTAAAATTTTATTCTAACATATTATTTTAGTATTTTTTTTAATTTAAAATATGTTAATCTGTTTTTAAACTTAAAAAAATTGACATAAAATATCAAATACTTTATCTCATTACATAAACACATTTAAAAAGAAGAAGTAAATAAATAGGTTAAACGGGTCAACTTGCGAACCCGGTTGACACGAACATGACCCTTTTTGGCTAAACTTGTCTGCGGATTCAACCCAAACTCAAACCTACAAAATTTGTGTCGTGTTAGAAATTCACGTGTGAAGAATCTTTTTTATTGCGTGGTTTTATATGTATATGTTAAATATGAAAAAACTGGGACCAATGTTGAGTAATACAACAAAACGGGTGTACGTCCTACCTTTGAAAAATAAAACACATAGTGGGATATGAAATGAAATGAAATTTTAATTCTATGAAATGCTCACTTTGTACATGGAACGACCATTGCCGAAGATGAAGTCTATGGAACCCTCGATATAACACTCCTTGAAATAATGGCGACCAGCGTCGTCGCATAGAGTATCCTGTGCCCCGTAAAACCCGCATCCCAAGAAATACGCTTTGTCTCCGGATATCCGAAACGCCGCAGCTTGCCATCCTTGCATTCCAGGCATTGGAGCCGGTGCTGTATTCTGCACCACTACCCGATTAACTTGTTTTTTAACCGCAAATGCTACTCCTTTAGTTATTTCCTCTTGCTTAGATTTGAACCTGATACCGTCCTTTTAAGATACACGTGCCTCTACCAAGTGGGTTACCCCAAGTTAACACTACCCAATTAACTTAAACAACAATTTTTTTATTTTTGAAAAGATTTGAAACCACACCGGTCACTAAGTCAAAGTCACAGGTATGTCATAGAAGTTATCAATTTGCAACTTGTTAGTTGTACCTTAATCTAATCTAATCTAATAGAAAAAAAAAACAATATGTACATACAAGAAGTTATAGCTTGTACCTTGAAGCTAATATTACGGGCAGAGAAATAGTTAGCGTAGACGATGACCGAAGCTGTCTGATAAGTACGGAGCTGCTGCCCATTGGCCCCTCGGTCACATGCCCGGTCATGCCATTCTATCACCGTCTTCTCCTTTCCCTCCCCTTGAAATGTAATGTAGGGTTTATTCCCCGGAACCACCACCTTTTCTCTGCACACCAACCAACAATATATTTGTATCATCATTACCCACACACACACACAATCGTTTCTTTCTTTCAGAACCAATAATAATATATTTACTATCGTCATCAATGAACTTTTTTTTATGCAACGCATCATGCAATACAACTTTGTATATTTATCATAATACGTACTTGTAGGTACCGGCGGAGATACGAATGAGGATATTCTTCCGGTTATTGGCAGAAACGGAGTCGACGGCGGCCTGAACCGTGGTGTAGTCACCGTGGCCGTTAACGTCGACGGTGATATTGCGGTGGCCGCAGGGTCCTATCCACTTATGGGTAGGTGGTTTAGAGGTCGAATTTGTTGACGTGGCAGTGAACAAGAAGAGGAAGAGGAAGTACAGAATGCAGGAGGAGGCAGCCATTAAAGAAAGAAAGGTTGAGCTGAGGTTGTTATAAGTTACTTATTAAGTGTGCTTGTGTACTTGTGTATATATATATAGGTAGGAATTATGTGTTGTACAATGTGGAGTTGGTGTTGTACGTAGAGTATAGTGGATTAGAAAACGGTGTATGATTTGCAACGGTCATCTATTGCTATTGAGGCTATTTTGGCGTCTCTTGACAGACCCTGTACAACAGAGGTTGCTACAGTGCGTCCTTGTAGTTTGGATGGATGTTCACTAATTAGTCCTCGAATATTTTCAACTTTCTTAAATGTGTGTCATAGTAGCTCTACTCTATGCATGGCAATATATAGAATGGATTTGAGATGGACATTGGTAATCCTATTGTCATCTCTCATTGTGAAAATTATCCCAAAATTAGTGTTTTAATAAATTACTCTATTAACCAAGAAAAAAATAGATCTTTTACGGGTGTATATGTTTAATGTAATCAAACCGGATATCACCTAATCACTTACCCAGTCTAGTACGACTACATACACACCTTAGTACCTGTGCCAAATATGTTATATTTCGGATTTGCTTGTTACGAGTGACGGATTTAACTACATTTGCCACTCCTACGTGTCTAGAAAAGAAAGTTTGAACATTTAGATTCCAAGTTAAGTGAAACATTATAGTCTTTTAAATACGTCTTAATAAAAAATTAGTTAACTACACATAAATCAAGCAAGAAATATGTAAAGTAATCTAAGTATCGTTGAATTATTAATAATTAACTACATTTGATTATAATACTTCTATATTATAGCATTTCTATATTCTTAATCGAGCTAGTATCATACTCATCTATACTATTTATATAATTATCAAATACGTTTTGAATTTTTAAGGTTAAACATGTATAAAATCGAGCTAGTAGTATCATACTCATCTAAAATCGATAAAAAAAATTTCTAAAATAAATAATTTTAGTTTTTAAAGTTCTTAGTATGTAACTTTGACCTTATCAACATCCAAAGTTTGATCGGTGTATATTCAGGAATGTTGAAAACCGCTGGTGGTGTGCACGGTGGCTCCTTAATTTAACATTCTCTTTTTAATATTTTTGTCATACAGACCATGCATAGCCCATACTGTTGCTTCGTGGGCCCATTGGGAATTAGAAAATTCGAACGTTAGAACCCTAAAGACATTTGCCCTCCAATTTCTCCTATTACGTTTTTTTTTATAAGAAAAAGTGACAACATGGTTTTTTTTTATTTATATACTTCTAATATATTATTTCTTACTGCTGATTTATTTAAATAACATGGTTGATTTTAGACGCAAATTATGAATAATTTGTACGTTTGCAATTTTTTTTATCCATCTTTAAGTTAAAAAGTTTATGAATTTTATCATTATTTAATCTAATTGTATACTTCACTATTATTGAAATCGTTATATTACACAGATTGAATAAATAAAATATTAAATGCTAATAAATATTTAGAAATTATAAAACTATATTTCAATTAGAATATGATTGAAATTACGCAAACGTTACCATATTTAAGTTATTATGCTTTATTAAGAAAAACGGAAAAAGAATACTAGCCTCGTAGTTTTTAAACACGTAACGCACACAATTATTTATTGATTGTCATTAGGTAATTACTACCTAATGATTTATTAGTATTTATGATCTATTGGTCTAGCGGTATGGTGTTTTGCTTTACAAATGTAAGATTGCAAGTTTAAATCCGTACAAATATAGGATAAAAGTGAAATTAAGATGTAAAAAAATTGTTGTAAAAATATTAGGTAATTAGTTATTTACTATTAGTTACGGATGATTTGTATAATAGAATATCTGGTGTCAAACTGGATATCAGTATGCTATCCCACGTGCCCACTTGTCTAATAAAAGACAATCTTACTAAATTAGAACTAGAGTTACTACCTTAATAGGTTATAAATTAAGTTTTTTTAACAATTATATTATACATATTAAACCAAATTGCTCATTAACATTAACAGTATCTCTAATTTTTCAAGAATTTATTTTTAAAATTTTAATAGTATTTTAGTTATTATTTAATTTTATTTGAACTTAACAATAACTCTAGTTTTTAAGTATTTGTTTTTAATTTTTAATAGTATTTTAATTACTTTGATTCTCACTTAAAAACTAATTCCACATTTATGTTTAATTTTTTAACATTCAACGATACGTTACTGCAAGTATTGGATCGATATCGATTTGTTACACTACCGGTACGATCTATGTTTAACTTTTTAACATTCGACGGTACATTACCACAAGCATTGGATAGGTATCGATTCGGTTTGTTACACTACCGGTACGATACATGCAGATGGTGTAGAAATTAACATGTGTTTTACAATGATAAAAACGACCAACGATAGCGGAACCGATGTTGTTCAAACGGTATTGATCAGTTCAAATTGTCACTCCACTAGTATCGATATTCGTTAATTGTTATGGGCAGAGTTGTATAAATGAAAAAAATTCAAAACTAAATACAATAAAAATGAATACCGATACCACTACCTATGTTTTTTATATGGTAAAGGTAGCGATACAATGTGTATTTATCAAAAGAAAAAACAATAAAAATAAATACATGTACCAAAACATATCTTGTTCGTTTCGATTCACTTACTAGCACGGTATCCATTGTAAAACAACATATATAGTTTGTTGGTGAAGCTTCATGAATATTGCTTCATTTTTTATCATTTTTTAAATTTAACATGATATATGTAATAAATTTCAATGTTTTTTTTATAAAAATGATGGTGGTGTAGTGATTTCTCTTCATTCCATTGAAACAACCAACCCAAATTCAATCCCTCCTAAACCTCTTTTATCTTTTTTCCTTTTCATCTATACCATGTGTTCCACTATTACAATAAAACCCTTCTTAAGGAAAATATGGTGCTATTGGTAATGAATATAATTTTTTTCATGTATACATATTAATACTTATGTTTTATGAGTTTCATTTCTAATCGTTATGTTCTAAATAATTTACGTCTTTAACCTATTTAATTATCATTTAATTTGATTTTTCTCTAATAACTTATGTTCGTTACATTTCTTAAAAAAAGTTGAATACGCAAGTATCTTTAATTTTCTTTCTCGACGCTCTTGTACAAATTTTGTTGAAAATGAAGTTGTATAAAAATAACTATATTTTTGACATCGTAAGCTATAGTGAGTGCCGGTATCCTACCACTATCGTGATAAACCGAACCGATACTAACATTGGTGCCAGTATAAGGTATTATTGCGGTACCAGTATTTGTTTATATGGTTTTCGATCAATGTAAAACACGTGTCTATATCTTTTTGGGCATGTTACAACTTTAAAATTCCGTTTCTATACTAGGTGTCGACATCGTAACGCTTCGAATCAATACCGATCGAAACTAGGTTCCCACCGCATCGCGCGGGGGAAGCCCACTAGTTCATAAGTATTAAAAATTACTGACAGTATTTTTTTTCAACTATTGTCACAACCTAAAATAGACGGATGTTTAGAACCTATCTATTTTTATTATTTTTTATTATATATATATGGATTAAGTAAAATGAGAACGAAAATAGAACCAAAGGAACTATTAAGATGAGTTGAATGGTTGAGATTTATTTTGGGTTATGACATACGAGGGGATCATTCTTTTTTAATAAAAAACATTAAAAGCACATCAAAGGGCAATTTTGGTATTTTTACTTTCTATGACATAATGTCAACATCATATTGTCTCATCAAAATCCAATAAAAACCACAAGTTGTTTTTTTTAAACCTTAAGTTACATCAACCAGATCTGGAAATTTACACAACCCGTAATTTTTTCCATAATGTAAAACATAATTTTTGGTACATTTACAGAAAAAAAGTCCTAAGATCTCATTGACCAAACATTTATGAACACGGATGAACCTAAATACAAATTTACATTGGCAAAAAAATAAAACATAAACACAATTCGTTCTTCATTTCTTGTTCGCTATCCTTGTCTCTGAACATAAAGCACCAACACCTACGAAAGAAATAAAAACGACTTTTAGATACCACCACCATTTTAACGAAGACGTAACAACAAATTAAAAGCAGATTTTGCATATATTTATATGCTAGTATTCATGTAAAAAGGTGATGTACAGCACCGTGTTTTTTTTACGAAAAACCATAACAAAAAATATAAAAATGTTAATTTTTTTTGATGGTTTTTAGTTTTTTAAGGTTTTTTGGGGGGTGTACTTATTAGCATTTAGCTTGGGTGGGGGAGGGGGGGGGGGTTGGTGTGGTGGTGTCGGTTTTTTTTTAGATTTTTGAGGGGTTTAACTTTATGGTTTAGTTTTTTTTAGCATTTAGCTTGGGTGTGAGGTTTAGTTTTTTTTTTAGGGGGGGGGGGGGGTATGGGAGGTTAGGTTTTTTTAGGTTTTGGATGGTGATTTAGTAGGTTATTTTAGTGATTCTCGCGGTTCTCACAATAAATGTGGTTCTCACATGAACCTTACCCTATTTATATATATGGTGAGGATCATTAAGAACCAACATTTAGGTTGAGAAATTGAGAACAAGCATAAACAATACAAACAAAACTACCTAAGTTTGAAATACACAATTTTTTTAATTTATTCCATTAAAATCGAGACTTTTATTAATAATTTTTTTTCTTTGAGTTTTCTTATTTATAAAAAGTCTCGATTAATGGAAAAATTTTAAATTTTTTTTAGTATTTAGTTTAGGGGTTTAATCTTAGGGCTTAGTTTTTAGTATTTAGCTTGAATTAGGATTGGGGGTTTAGGTTTTTGGGGGGTCGGGTGGGAGGGGTTTAGGTTTCTTAATTTGAGGTTTTTTTTCCGGAATGTTGGGGGGGGGGGGGGTTATTGTTTGTGTTTTATTTATTTATTAATTTTTTGGTTTATTTTGTTTGTGTTCACACTAGTTCTCGCATGAACACTGCCATATATATATATATATATATATATATATATATATATATATATATATATATATATATACGCGAGAACTTTTTGATCCGGGGCGAGTTGGACCAAAATTTTTTTTACACAAACGTAGATGAAAATATTATAAACACATCTGTAAAAAAAGTAAAAAAAATTGCGAAGGGGTAGTTTTGACTGATACAAGTTTTTTTACGCTTGGCGTAAAATTAAATATAAAATTTACGCCAGGCGTAAAAAAAAACTTGCATCAGTTAAAACTACCGACGCAACAATTTTTTTAAATTCGTTTTTTACAGATGTGTTTATAATATTTTCATCTACGTTTGTGCTAAAAATTTTTGGCATAACTCGCCCTGGATCAAAAAGTATTCGCGGTTCTCACAACTCGTGGTGGTTCTCATTTGAACCGAATCCTATATATATATATATATATAATATATATATATATATAAAACCGCGTATTACACGGGTTGAATAAATGTAATTTTTATATAATAACTATTAAAAATACATCTTAAAAAAAACCCTATGTATTGCACGGGCTATATAAATATAACGTAATAGTCGTCAAGAAATGTTTTGAAAAAAATGAATTTAGATGTACTAGTTACTTATTATAATATTTTACTTTATTTTTTTAATTTATTATTAAGTTAAAAACTTATGTATTTTACGGGTTATAACATTTTACTTTGTCTTTTTGTTTATTATTAGGTTAGGAACTTGTGTACTATAGGGGGTTTGATCAAAGGTGGAAACATAAGAGGTTAGCGAAAAAAATAAAATAAATAGTTAAGAAAAAATATTAAATAAATAAGAGATAAGCTGAAAATTACGATTTAATAATATTATTTCATATGAGAGATATTGTTATTTATTTTAATAGAATTGATACAATTATTTAATAGAAGAGATAAACAAAAAAAATAAGAGTGAGAAAACATCAAAAAATAATATGTGTTTTTAAATATTTTTATTTATTAAAATAATAATAATAATAAAAAAAATATTATATATTAATAATATTATTATAGTAATATACAATCTAATATATTTGTATTAATAATAATATTACTAAATTAAATAAGAGAAAGCCATGTGACATACATTCGAATCCTTTATTAGAATTAGATGATAGGAGGATATGAACTAAACTGTCTCATGTCGTTCTAAATCCAGCTCACGTACCGCTTTAATGGGCAAACAACCCAACAGTTGGAACATACTACAGCCCCAAGTGGCGAAGAGCCGACATCAGGGTGCCATACCTTCATGTCAATGTGAGCTCTTGAGGAAGATTAACTTGTTATTCTTAGAGTAACTTTTGTCCGTTGAGCGGCGACCCTTCTACTCGGCACCACCAGATCACTAAGGGGTGCTAAGTGTTAGGGCATGGATTTTATGCTAAGGATCATCCATCCTGAGACTGAGCCTGGATCTCAGATACTTAACGGATAATGCAGAGAGTCTGAGGATCAAGGATCCTTACTAATGTTTATGTTTTTAACAATTGTTCCTTGTGTGTTTAGTTTACGTTTGTAGGTATTCATGGGCTAAGTCAATTCAGGAATTACGGAGGAATATTGTTGTTGCTTATGTCTGTTGCCTACGTCATTGTATAATGTCGAGTCTGTGTAATTAGGGTTTGAATTGTTAGACTTGAAAAGTATTTATGATGTAAGCACAAGTTCGGCCGAACTTGTGTGAAGGAAGATCAAGTTCGCCCGAACTTGATCTATCCAACCACAATTCGAGCGAACTTGCTGCCCTATATATAGTTGTCTCTGGGTATTTCATTGTAAGAACTTTGTGTTGACGACGGCGAAGCTCTGTCTGTTTGGATTCTCGATGTACTATTGATTTGAACTAATAAACAGACAAATTAAACAGTAAATCTTGTGTATTCGATTAACAAGTCACATAATTTCCGCTTATGTTGGACTTTAGATAAAAATTAGGTTCCTATGCAGTGGAGGAGCGATCCTAACAAGTGGTATCAGAGCCATGGATACCTAATTTGCTGAGATCTACACAAGACACTCTCTATTTCTACCAATTTCTATCATTTTTCTACATTTTTTCACATAAATGATGAACCTATGGTTAAAAATGGCTAAAAGTTGAATATGTCATACATAATCACCTAATAACAAACCCTTGAAAGTTTCATAACCAAATTCAATCGATTTCATGTCAAAAATGTCAAAAAACCATGTTGAATAGCATAACTTCGCTCGAACTTAGACTACAAGTTCGCCCGAACTTGATTTAAAATCTTCAATTTTTGTTGATTCTAAACATCTTCGGCCGAAGTTGTTGAATTTTTCATAGATTTTTGATCAAGTTCGCCCGAACTTGTGAAAATTTTGTTGAAATTTTCACCTTAAGTTCGCTCGAACTTGATAAACTTGGAAATTTTTCTAAAGTCATCACAAGTTCGACCGAACTTGTCTTCAAGTGAGAATTTTTGAAAGTTTCATACAAGTTCGCCCTAACTTGTTAAGATTGAATCTGAATTTTGTTTTTCTACACAAGTTCGACCGAACTTGTCACTTTGCTAATCAATCTTCAAGTGTTTTTGAATGTGTTTTAGTTATAATCGTCTGATTTTCAAGATGGATGATTTTCATAATACTTTTGCTACGGTAACAACTCAGGCCTCTACATCAAATGCTAACGCAAATGCAAACGCGGTAAACCAGATGAATCTGGATAACGAGATGGGAACTTCGGTCAAACCGCCAAAGTTGATGAGCATGGATGAGTTTGAAGGCTGGAAAGAAAAGTTCGTGAACTGGGTTCAAGCGAATCATTTCTACAGTTGGGTTGCTATTCAAACCGGATATACGTGGCCGAAGGATGAGCGTGATCAAGATCTTGCATTAGTAAAGTTTACGCCAGAACATAAAGATGCATATGTGGCAGAGAAGAAAATTATCAGTCTGATACAACAATCAGTGAAAGAAGACATCTTGATCTTGCTACCTGAATGCTCGACGTCACAGATGTTGTGGAGTGAACTATGTACTATATATCTGGGAAGTGCCGAGATGATTAAAAGCAAGAAGGCTTTAATCAAGAAAGAGTTTGATATTTTCACGATGATCAAAGGCGAAACCATGAAATAAATGATCGATATATATTGTCATTTGATGGTTCAGATGCGAAGACACGATATTCATAAAACTGATGAAGAGACGATTGATAAATTGGCAGATGCACTTCCTGAGGGGGAGTGGTCGACCTACTTGATGGTATTGAAGAATAGTCAAAGTTGGATGCATTTCAAGGTATCATCTTTCATTGACAAATTAGAAGGACATGAAATGGAAAAAATGGCCAAATCAAAAAATGCAAATGTTGTGTAAGATGTAGGTGTGTACTACAAAGGACGTGTTCAGGAGATTTCGAGTCTGAAAATTCAAATGGCGTTTAGTGCGAATATGAATTCTTCGAATCATTCGTCTCAAAGTCAACAGAACACTCAATCATATTCTAGTTATGATCAGAGTCCTCCGAACAAAGGATATTCGAGTGCTAGTTCAAATTCTACGTTCCAGAATCAACCGACTCAGACAAATCATTCCAGTTCTGATCCAAATGTTTTTCAGTGCAACATTGCTGTCAATCTGAAGAACGTTTTCCCTGAGCAAGTGGCTAAACAACATATAGCGCTTCTTGCAACCGTACTCGAATCATATGAAAGTTTACTTGCGGGGAAGATCCGAAATCCAGAAATGACGGCTGAGGATTACGACCAGGTTGATGAAGAGGAATTGGAACTGATGGATATCAAGTGGAGCTTAGCATCGATTATCAGAAGAGTCACAAAGTTTGTCGCGCTTACTGGAAGAGACATTGGAAACTCGAGTAACAAGCTTGGATTTGATAAGTCGAAAGTAACGTGCTTCAAATGCAGACAAAAGGGGCATTTCAAACGCGAGTGCACAAATCAAGAAGCAAGCGGCAATCAAAGTTGTTTTGGAAACAACAACTACTATTACAAGAAAGCGTTGCAGTACAAGCCATATCCAAAAAGAACTCAAGTAGAAGTTCAAGAACATTCCTCAAAACCAACTGAACAAGCTCTAGTTGTGTCTCATGAAGACGAAGGGTTTAACTGGAATAAGTATATTGGCAAGAAAACTGGTGTTGCTTTGATGGCAGAGATTGTGGATGAATCAGAATCAATGGTTAATGATGCAGCTCTTGAGAATGCAATCTTAGAAGAATATATGCAAAGAACAGAGGAAGAGGAAATGATTTATCACGAGACAAAGATGAAGGACATTATCTCTCCTAACTTTGATTTTAGTTTTGCAGGTTGCTTTGGAAATACATCGCAAGAGCAAGTGGCTGAAGAAAAGAAACCAGAGGTCGAGGAGGTCATTGATGTGACAAAGGAGATGAACGAAGAAAATCTCACAAAGATTGCTGACAAGGCCATGATGGCAAATCTGAAACAGGTGATTCAGAGGTAAAGGTGATTGAAAAGGAAGTTGTGAAAGTTGTGGAGGTTGAAAACCTTGCACAAAGTGCACAAAACCTTGTGAGCAATGTGTTGAGAAATCTCAAATCATAAGCAAACTAAATGTGCATAACGAAAATTTTAGATACGATTTTCGCACGATGAAAAAATCTTATGATAAGATGAAAGGCACTTATTGCAATGTTGAAAAAGCTAATTTAGAACATGGTGCGACAATAAGAATTTTAAAAGCAACGGTATTTGAAAAACAAGAAGCAATTAATATGTATATAAAAGCCATTGCTGAAACAAAACAAGAGCTTCTAGATATGAAAATTGAAACTGAACGAGTAAGACAACTTTTCTCAGTTATATGACAAACGCTTATGTCATCCATCATATTCTTCCAACGATTTCGTCGGAGGAAAATGATATGAAGCCAAAAGGTAAGAAGCGTAGAGAGTATAGCAATGTTCCACCTCCATTGTGCGCAAGTTATTGTCACAAGAAAGTGGATGGGATTGAAAAGACAACTAATATAACACATTTATCAGAAACAAATGATAGATTGCCTGAGAACATTGATGTAGTCTACATGATATCTAATGATGACAGTGAAGCAGTTGTGAAAAATGTGATTGAAAATATTTTGGGAAATAATTCTGATAATGGCAGCTTTGAGAGTGCCAATTCAAGTTTGAACAATTCTGAGTCACAATCCGAACATGACGATACATCTTCAGAAAATAGCCTAAGTGATGATCCTAACATTGTGATGTACAAAATTAAGGATTCTGATAGACTATATTTTGATGACAGTTTTCCGATTCGGAATGTGAAAGAAGATCAAATCGATAAACTATTCAAACTTGTTGAAGTTTCATCAGATGATCTAGATAAAAATGAAAAGAAGTTTACTCAAAATCCAAGAAAGTTTATAACAACTACCGAAGGAATGGTGGTGACTTTCCTGAGAACAAGAGAGCGGGTTTGGGTTTGGAAGTAGAAGTTGAACTGAAAAAGAAACAAAAGTCACATTTCATGAATATAAGAATAAAAACATGAAATTCGTGTTTAGGACAAACACGGTTCAGGAATTAAATTTGATTGGAAAGCAATCAAATGATGAGTTTAAGAAGGAAAAGGAACTTCGTGGTAAGGCTAAATCCATAAGTGGAGTAAAACCCACGAATGGACATTCTGCTGATACTCGGACTTGCTTTAAATGCAATGAAGTTGGTCACATTGCTCGCAAGTGTCCGAAATCAAAGCCTGTGTATCACCGAAGAAAAACAATTTCAGATGATGAGAAACTTAAGCGCCTAGAGATTGAAAAGCCAATCATAATCTTAAAATAAAATAATGAATCTAAAATCAAAGTGAAACCTAAAATCGAATCTAAAATTGAGAAATCAACTTTTGAAAAAGGTGAAACTTCTAAATCAAATGAAAACAAAGTTTCAAAATTCTACATTGAGAAAGCTCGAATGAAATCTCAATCATGAGTGCAAAGAAAATATTCATCATCATCTCAAAGTGCAAAATCTGCATCAGTCAAGAATGAAAATGTCAAAGACACAAAGACTCATCAGAAGTTCCGAATGTTGAGTTGAAAATTCCTACTTACGATATCTCGATTCCACCCAAGACCGGAAAGGCTTGGGTTTCCCTCTTTAAATAGTTTCTTTGCATGTACAGGGGCTCCAAAGATCCATCTTATCCAAGTGGATTATGGATAGCGGAGCTTCACGTCACATGACTAGGATGCGTGCCTTACTCTTCGATATTAAAGCAATCAATGGAGGGTACGTGAGATTCGCGGGTAATCAAGGAGGTAGAATCGTTGCAGAGGGAAAGCTATCAAATGGTGTGGTGTCATTTGATAAGGTCAACTATATCGCCGAGTTGGAGAACAATCTTCTTAGTATTTCTCAGATCTGTGATAAGCAGTTTACCACTCATTTCAACGACAAGGAGTGCATGATTATTAAACCGGGCTTTAAGATTCTAGAAGAACGGATTCTCATGCGTGCTCCTCGCGAGAATGATATTTATGTGCTAGATATGAGCATTGCTACAACTACTTCGAAGTCGGCTCAATGTTTCATAACGAAGGCCACAGAGAAGGAATCAATTCTTTGGCACAGAAAGATGGGGTCATATACACCTCAGAAAGATGAATCACCTGGTTCACAATGATTTAGTTGAAGGAGTGAATCTTAGAAGCTTTTACATGACTGATAATTGTCTGGAATGCAAGGAAGGATAGCAGATTAAAAAGTCTCATCCAAGAGAGATTCTTAACTCCATCAAGCTGCCGCTTGAAAGACTGCATATGGATCTCTTTGGTCCAGTGAATGTTCGTAGTATATCTGGAGATCTTTATTGTCTTGTCGTCACCGATGATTATTCGAGATTTTCATGGCTCTTCTTCCAAGAGAGCAAAGATGAAACGTTTGATAATCTCATGATCCTCTTCAGGAAGATTGAAAATCTGTACCATCTTCCTAGTAGAAGAATCCGAAGCGATAACGGTACAGAATTCAAGAACGCCTGAATGAAAGAATTTTGCAACGGCAAAGGCATCTTACATGAATTCAGTGCTCCATACACTCCGAAACAAAATGGAGTAGCTGTGAGGAAGAACAAAACATTAATAGAAACAGCAGGAACTATGCTTGCAGATTCAAAGCTTCCCGTCAGTTTCTGGAGTGAAGCAGTCGCAGCAGCATGCTATACATTGAACAGAGTCTTGACGGTCAAACCTACCAAGAAGACTTGCTTTGAATTGCTAAACCGAAGGAAACCCAATCTGAAGTATTTAGAACCATTTGGCGCACCTTGTACAATTATTGATTCAGACAGAAAGTTTGGTGCCAAAACGATATATGGTTTCTTTGTCAGCTACGCTAGTCCACTGAAGAGAGTATATCTTCCAAGCTTAAGAAGAGTGGTAGAAGCACAGCATGTCGACTGTTTTTTATATACAACTCCAATTCAAAGAGCAGGCGATGCTTGGTTGTTCAATTACAGTGAATTATGGAAATCATTTGACTTTCCAGAAGAGCCTTCTGAAGAAGACATTGCAATGTTATATTATCTACATCAGTCGGCTAATCAAGAGCAGATTATCAGACCAATAGTGGTTAATCAACCAACTGTTGGATCATCTTCTTCTGGAGCAGGTCCTAGCAGTAGCGGTGTTCAAGAAACTCATGTAGAACAAGTGACACCGGCTACAGAACCAGTAAATGCTACAGAGGAACCCAATTTTTCTCAAGCACATAGTTTAGACTCTGACGAGGCTCCGACGTTTGATGATGATGGAGAATCTTCTTCTGACGAAGAATCTGAGCATATCACAAGTATGTTGAATCAATCTTCTGGCCCAAGTAATCGAAATGAAGCGTCTTCTAGTGCTCCTGTAGTTGAAACGGTGATAAATCAGAATATTACTAATCAGGAATACCGTTGATGTTCCAAGTGAAGTGATGCCGAGATCTTATTCTTACCACCCATCAAATTCCATAAATGGTGAATTGCAAGTTGGTGTACGAACAAGGAGTCAAATTAACAAAGCTTTGAGTTGTTTCTATACTCGAGTAGCTCTGACTCAAGAGTATTGCTATTATTGATGCTTCATATCCCAGATTGAATCGAAGAATGTTACTGAAGCTTTAGATGATGAGAATTGGGTGCTTGCGATGCAAGAAGAATTACTACAATTCGAAAAACTGGGGGTTTGGAAGCTTGTTGACCTTCCGGAGAATCAAAAGGCGATAGATACTAAATGGGTCTTCAAGTGCAAGCGCGATGACGTGGAGCTATAGTGCGCAACAAAGCTTGGCTCATTGTCAAAGGATTCCATCAACAAGAAGGAATTGATTAGACAGAAGTATATGCACCAGTTGCAAGATTGGAGTCCATTCGCATTTTCCTTGCATTCGCTGCTTGGAAAGGATTTAAAGTGTATCAATTAGATGTGAAATCAGCTTTTCTATACGGTAAGCTACGAGAGCAAGTGTACGTCAGCCAACCACCGGGTTATGTCGATCCGCTGAACAAAAAGAAAGCCTATCTTCTGGGTAAAGCACTATATGGTTTGCATCAGGCCTGGTACGAGACGTTATCTCAACATCTCGTTGGCAACGGCTTTATTGTTAGTGCATAATGTCTATGTCTTAGTCTTATATCGAGTCTGTATTGTATAGAGCTGAATAGGATAGGTATACGAAGTATTTATGTATGTTGTAGCCAAGTTCGCCCAAAATGTACATGTTCAGGCATGTTCGGCCGAACTTGCATAGGCAAGTTCAGGCGAACTTGCACCTCCTTGGGCTGAACTTGTGAGCTTATAAATACCTAACTCTAGATTCTCATTTGTAACTTTGGCATTTCAGAGGCGAAGCTCTGTCAGTTTGTAACCAGAACGTTTGATCTATAAAACAGACGTTTAACTGATTAAATCTTATCTATTGGTAACACGACGTAATATTTCCGCTATTATGGACGTTAGATATCAAATTTAGGTTCCTAAGCATCAAGGATCGGTCCTACAAGTTGTATCAGAGCTAGAACAGCCTGATTTGATAGTATCAAGACAAGAACACTTCTATTTCTACTCCATTCTTCTTTTTTCTTAACTTTTGATCACAAAATGAAGAATTCATGGTGAAAATCTTTTGAATTATGAATATATCATGTAAAACATAACAAAGATAAACCCTTGAAATATTGGAGACCAAATCAGCTGAATTCATGTCGAAATTTTGAAAAAAACCATGTTTTTGAAAACCCTAAGGATCGAACTTATTGGCCATGTTCGGCCGAACTTGCCCTAAAACATCACTTTTCAAGTGATTTTTTAGTAAGTTCGCCCGAACTTAGGTGATTTTTGAGGAAATTTAAGTCAAGTTCGCTCGAAGTTACTAAAGTTTCACTGATTTTACCTCAAGTTCGACCGAACTTGTGTAATATCTAAGAGATTTAAGTAAGTTCGCCCGAACTTACCTAGCATTTCATCAAAATTCTGTTGATAAGTTCGCTCGAAGTTCTGTTTGTTTGCTCAAAGATTGTGTAAGTTCGACCGAAGATAAACAATATTTTTCAAAGTAGATCTAACAAGTTCGACTGAACTTTCTAGAAAATCAGAGAATTCTTCATTTGTCACTACAAGTTCGACCGAACTTGTAGTAGGACTAATCATTTTCAAAGTTTTTGAAAGTTTTCAGCGTACACGTTTCGTTATTCACAATGGAGGATCAACTAAGAGCTTTTATGTCCGGAGCTAGTTCGTCAAATGCCAATGTGATCAATCAAGTCAATCTTGACAATGAAATGGGAAAGACAGTCAAACCGCCCAAGCTGATGAGCATGGACGAATACGAAGCATGGAAAGAGAAATTTACCTACTGGGTTCAAGCCATGCACTTCGCTGGCTGGGTATCAATCGAAAGAGGCTACACTGTTCCGGTAGACGAGCATCATCAAGTTCTTGAGAAGTACAACTACTCGACAGTTTAGAAAGATGAATATATTGCCGAGAAAAAGATGATCAGTCTCATTCAACAGTCAGTCAAAGAAGATATTCTGATTCTGTTACCAGAGTATACTACAGCAAGAGAGCTTTGGTTGTCGTTACAGAAGAAATACCAAGGCAGTGCTGAAATGATAAAATGCAAGAAAGCTCTCATTCTGAAAGAGTTCGATATCTTCAGCATGCTAAAGAATGAGACCATTAAGCAAATGATTGAGCATTTCTGTCATCTCAAAGTGCAAATGCGAAGACACGGTCTTGAGAACGGAACAAGAATACATCGACAAACTTGCTGACGCACTACCAGAGGGTGAATGGTCAACTTATTTGATGGTTCTGAAGAATAGTGCTAAGTGGGAATTCTTCAAGTTGTCAACCTTTATCGATAAACTTGAAGGCCACGAAATGGAGCTTCTGAAGATAGCGAAGTCAAAGAACGCTAATGTTGTTCAAGACATCGGTTTGTACTACAAAACTGGAATGCAAGATAACATTTAAAATTGGAACTGCTTTTAGTGCAAACATGAATGCTTCTACACAGAATCAGAACCATTCACAGCCTCAGTATGACCAAAGTCCACAAAGTTCTTACTCAAGCACTGGTTCAAATTCAACATTTCAAAGTCAAGCAAACCAGAACCAACAGCAAAGTTCTGATCCGAATGTTTACAAATGCAATATAGCAGTAAATTTGAACAATGTTGTTTCAGAACAAGTTGCAAAACAACATATGTCACTACTCTTTACCGTTTTAGAATCTTATGAATGTCTTATTGCCGGTAAGATCGGAAATCCTGAGATGACCGCAGAAGATTATGACCAGGCAGACGAGGAAGAACTCGAACTAATGGACATCAAATGGTCCTTAGCTTCAATCATCAGGAGAGTGACAAAGTTCGTTGCACTCACAGGCCGTGACATAGGAAACTCCAGCAACAAATTGGGTTTTGACAAATCCAAAGTCACATGCTTTAAATGCCGACATAAGGGACATTTTAAAAGAGAGTGTAAGAACACCGAAGCAACCAGAAATCAAAGTACTTTCAGAGGAGGGAATGAATATTACAAGAGGGCACTTCAATATAACCGTTCCCGAAGAAAACTCAAGTTGAGATCCAAGAAAAGCCAAACAGTAGTACCATGAAGAAAGCCATGGTTGCATCAATAGAAGTGATGGTTTTGATTGGAATTCATATATCGGCAAAAAGACCAGAGTTGCTTTGATGGCAGAGATAGTTGAAGATAATTCTGCAGCTGAAGCAGCGGCAGCAGCAGAAGCAACAGCTTTCGAACAAGCTATTCTGCAACAATACTTGCATCAACAGCAGGAAGAAGAGGAATATATCCATATGCAGAGACAAGGAATTTTATCCTCTAATTCTTGTGACAGTTTTGCAGGTCATTTTGAAGGAAGCTCGAAAGAACAAGTGGTTGAGGAGAAAAAGATTGATGAAGTGATCATTGATGTCACTCAAGAAATGAAAGTCGAAGAACTCAAGGACATGGCAGATAAAGCTTTAATGGCGAATCTAACCAAGGTAGGTCTAGAGGTAAAATTGTCGAGAAAGAAGTTGTCAAAGTACAAGTTGTAGAGGTTGAGAAACCTTGTACAAAATGTACTGAACCTTGTGTCGAATGTGCCGAAAAATCAAAGATCATCGCTGAAAACAATGTGCATAACGATTTGTTAAAATATGATTACCGCACAATGAAAGAAGCGTATGACAAAATGAAAAATGATTATGGCAAACTCGACAGAAATAACATCGAACAACATGATAATATAAGAATGTTGAGTGGTACAGTAATGGATAAACAAAGAGCAATTAACACCTATATTAACACCATTGCTGAAATCAAACAACAACTTCAAGACATGACAATCGAAACTGAAAGAGTTCGACAATTGTTAAGAAGTTATACCACCAACGCGTATATTATCGATCACATTCTTCAGACAATCTCAACTGAAGAAAAACCTAAAAAGAAAGCGGGCAAAGAATATAGCAATGTTCCTCCACCCCTTTGCAAGAAATACTGTGTTAAATCTGCAGACGGGATGGACAAGGCACTCAATGTTGAATTACTTTCTGAAAAGAAAGACGAGTTGCCAGAGAACATTGATATAGTCTATGCTAAATCTGATAATGATAACAACGTTGTGGTTAACAAAGTGGTTGAAAATGTTTTAAGTGATTCTGATAAGGGCAGCTTCAAAAGCACCGACTCGAGTTCAAAGAATTCCGATTCACAATCTTGTAATGTACAAAATTAAGGATTCGGATAGACTATACTTTGATGATAGCTTCCCGATTCAGAATGTGAAGGAAGAATTGCTTGATAAATTCTTTAAACTCGTGGAAGTCACATAAGAGGAATTGGAAATCAATGAAAGAAAATTCTATTCCAAACCTAAAAGATACAATTACCAAAGAAACGGTTGTGATCATCCGGAAAACCGGAGAGCGGGGTTGGGTTTAGAAGAAGAAACTGATGAATCTAAAGAAGCCGTCACCATTTCATGAATATAAAACAAAAACAAGAAGTTTGTATATGGGACGAGTACAGTTCATGAGGAGAATTTGATTGGTAAACAGTCAAATGATGAGTTCAAGAAGGAGAAAGAAATTCGAGATAAAGCCAAGGTTACAAGTGGTGTCAAAGCTTCAAGTAGGGTAAAACCACCTGTTAAAGGACATCCACTTGATAATCGGACATGTTTTAAGTGCAATGAAATTGGTCATATTTCACGACAATGTCTGAAATCAAAACCGGCTTATCCTCGAAGAAGAGAATCAAATGTTGTCAAACCAAGGTATCCAGTGTTTGAAAAACCAATCAAAATTTTGAAAATAAATGAATCTTTTCCAGAAGTTAAACCTAAAATATAAAAGAAGTTTGAAAATTCTATTTTTGAAAAAGGACAAACTTCTAGCGCAAACGAAAACAAATTTTATATCAAGAAGGCTAATAACAAATCTCAAGCCTGGATTACCAAGAAAAGGTCAACAACATCTGGTGTTGTTAAGTCTGAGCTAGTAAAGACTGACAACACAAAAGATTCAAAGTCTGAAATCACTATGTCTGAGCATGTGCAGACCAGTGAGAATGTGAAAGAAGTTAAAACAGAAATCAAGATCGATAATGTCAAATCTGTAAAAGATAAGAAAAAAAGTGAAATTTTCAAACATTAACATTGTTGAAACAGATGATGAATTTGATTTTAATGATGTTGATGAGTTTGAATATTATTTTGATGATGGTTATCCAGTAAAACCCAAGACCAAGAAGGCTTGGGTAGAGCTTTTCACCTAATTGCTGAATTTTGCAGGGGCTCCAAAGATCCATACTCTCAAAGTGGATTTTGGATAGTGGAGCGTCCAGGCATATGACTGGAATGAAGGCATTGCTATTCGACATTAAAGCTATCAATGGTGGATATGTTGGATTTGCAGGAAATCAAGGTGGAAGGATAGTCGACGAGGGAAAACTCTCCAATGGCGTAGTTTTATTTGATCGCGTGAACTATATTGCAGAACTTGAGAACAATCTTCTGAGTATATCGCAGATTTGTGACAAGAAATTTACAGTCCATTTCAATGACTTGGAGTGTATTATCTTCGAAGTTTTCAGATGTCTGATCATTGCTTGGAATGCAAGAAGGGAAAGCAGATCAAGAAATCTCATCCGAAGAAAATTCTAAACTCAATCAAGTTGCCATTAGAACGTCTCCACATGGACTTATTTGGTCCTGTAAATGTTCGAAGCATCTCAGGAGACTTATATTGCTTGGTCGTGACAGATGACTATTTGAGATATTCGTGGGTATTCTTTCAAGAATCAAAAGACGAAACGTTCGAGAACTTGGTTATTCTATTCAAGAAACTCGAAAACATTTATCATCTGCCGGTCAGACGAAGTGACAACGACACAGAGTTTAAGAATAACAAAATGAAGGAATTCTGCGACGCAAAAGGGATTCTGAACAAGTTTAGTGCTCCCTATACTCCACAGCAAAACGGAGTAGCTGAACGGAAAAACAGAACTTTGATTGAAACTGCGAGAACCATGCTTACAGATTCTAAACTTCCTATCAGCTTCTGGAGTGAAGTGGTTGCTGTGGCTTGCTACACGCTAAATAGGGTTCTCACTGTCAAACCAACAAAGAAAACATGTTTTGAGATGATAAACCGACAGAAGCCAAATTTGAAGTTCTTAGAACCATTCGGTGCACCATGTACCGTAATAGACCAAGATGGCAAATTCGGAGCTAAATCTCTTGAAGGTTTCTTTGTCGGACATGCGAGTCCGTTGAGAAGTGTATATGTTCCTTCATTGAGAAAGGTTATTGAAGCACAACACGTGGATGTTTCAACTACATGGATCCTATTCAAAGGAAAGGTGACGCGTGGCTGTTTAACTATCAAGACCTTTGGAAGTCATTTGACTTGCCCAAAGAACCAACTGACGAAGAAGTTGCAGCGTTATATTACCTTCATAAGTCAGCGAATCAAGAACAAATTGTTCGACCAATTGTGGTTAATCAACCCACATTGGATCCATCTTCTTCTGGCGCAAGTTCAAACAATAGTGGTGTTCTGGCTGAAAATGTTTCTGAAACATTATCAACACCTGCTAATCTTCCAACAACTGCCTCTACTGAACCAGTTAATACAACAACGGAGCCCAGTATGCCTCAGAATCAAGATTCTGATTCAGATGAAGCACCTACATTTGATGTTGATGGGGAATCATCTTCTTCAGATGAAGAAGTGGAGCAGATAACAAGTCTTATTAATCAATCTGCAGTCCTGAACAATAGAAATGAAGCTTCATCAAGCTCTCTAAACGTTGAATTGGTTGTTGATCTCAACATCACAAATCAGCAAAACTCAGTAGATGTTCCAAGTGAAGAATTTCCGCGATCATATTCCTATCATCCGTCAAAAAATATTATCGGAGAACTCAAACTGGTGTTAGAACTCGAGGGCAAAATAATAAAGCACTCAGTTGTTTCTACACACGCGTTGCTACAACCCAGAACTATTGTTTCTATTCATGTTTCATCTCTCAGATTGAGCCAAAGACAGTTAATGAAGCTTTAGCAGATGAAAAATGGGTACAAGCAATGCAAGAAGAATTATTGCAGTTTGAGAAGTTGGGTGTGTGGAAGCTTGAAGACCTACCAAAGAATCAGAAAGCGATGATACAAAATGGGTCTTTAAGTGTAAATGTGATGATAAAGGAGTTATTGTTCGTAACAAAGCTAGGCTTGTTGTCAAGGGATTTCACCAGCAGGAAGGGATAGACTACACAGAAGTCTATGCACCAGTGGCTAGATTGGAATCTATTCGAATTTTTCCAGCTTTCGCATCATGGAAAGGATTTAAGGTCTATCAATTGGATGTCAAATCGGCTTTTCTGTACAGAAAATTACGCGAAAAGGTGTACGTTGGACAACCATCGGGGTTTGTCGATCCACTTAACAAGAAGAAATCGTACCTACTGGATAAAGCTCTTTATGGACTACACCAAGCCCCGAGAGTTTGGTACGAGATGTTATCGCAACATCTCGTCGGAAACGGCTTTATCATAGGAAATGTGGATAGTACTCTTTTCACCAGAGAAGTTGATGGCCATTTGATTATAGTCAAAATCTACGTTGACGACATCATCTTTGGATCTACAAACGATAGTCTCTGCAAGGAGTTTGAGGGAATAATGAAAAAGAAATTCGAAATGTCCTCGATAGGCAAAATGAAGTTCTTTCTTGGTTTGCAAGTAGATCAGCTTCCGGATGGTATTTTCATTCACCAGACTAAGTATGTTCACGACATTTTGAAGAAGTTTGGAATGGAAAGCTTGAAGCCTTTGTCTACGCCTCTTGTTCTCAATCACGACATTTTCATTGACGAGATTGGAGCCAAAGTTGACGAGATGTTATACAGATCGATGATTCTCATGCCCAGATATTATGTATCCAACCTGCCTATGCGCTAGATATCAGTCAAGCCCGAGGATCTTACACATGCAGATCACGAAGCGTATCTTCAGATATCTGAAAGGATGCCCAAGCACCGGCTTGTGGTACCCGAAGAACGACAATTTTGACCTCGCAGGCTATGCTGATTCCGATTTTGGTGTAGATAAGTTGAACTCAAAATCAACTACAGCGGGATGCCAGTTCTTCGGAACAAGAATGGTAACCTGGCAGTGTAAGAAACAGACTACGGTCGCTCTCTCTACCTGTGAAGCTGAGTATATCTCGGCCTCCAGCTGTTGTTCACAGATTCTGTGGATTCAACAGCAGATGAGAGACTATGGTCTGCAATTTCTAGACACTCCGCTGTATGTTGATAACAAGGCAGCCATCGATATAACTAAAAATCTGGTTCATCACTCACGCACAAAACACATTGAAATTCGTTATCATTTCATTCGTGATTGCTACGAAAAGAAATTGGTGCGAATAGAAAAAATCCACACCGATGAACAAAAGGCTGATTTTATACCAAACCATTTTCTTTGTCACGGTTTAAATACTTGCTGAGAATTAATGGTATGAAAAATTTGCTGACAGGTGCGGACGCTGAGGTTGAATACGGATCAGACGACGAGTTCGCGTGATCCACATTGGTTTGTAAATATCTTTCTAGTTTAGAATTTTATTAAAAACTAAAATCCATGTTTTTGATTTTAGGGGGAGAAATGTTAGAGAAAATACAAAAACAAACAAAAACATTCGAAAATTTTAAAATTCAAAAACATATAAAAATTCAAAATGTATAAAAACATTGAAAAAAAGACAAAAAAGAATTCAGTATCATAAAAGGAATGATAGTACATCAGTGGACTATCACAGTATGCTAAAGAAATGTAAAGTTTTAAAAGTGATAAACGAGTCTTACTATGGATGTGTCGATAGGCTTAACACGTCCAGTAAACTGTTTTCGAGATATAAACTAAATTTTACAACTGCTTAATTTCGTGGATTAACACATCTTGGATATATGGACTTAGTACTCCAAAATTTCGTTTGAAATATTGCCTGATTCTGAGATACGAGGTCTTTATAGATAGTTGATATCTGGGGTATTATACAAGTTCTTTTGATTTTGCGGAAGCAATGGCCTAGAACTTCTATAATACTTTCGCTTTAAACCCCCAAATTGCATGCAAATATTGAAAAGTATCGAAAGATATAATCATATTCAGTGCTAAAAAGATTCCTTAAGTGGAACATACCTTAAAGACTAGCCTTCATCTCTTTGTCTGTACGGTAGTACTAACCTGAGCTCTCAAGGTCTCGCACAACCCAGATACAGATATCAATTACGCTATATTCACCTGTAGATGAAATCTAGGGAATCTGGATACGGGAGTATATTCAAGAAGTGGGAACCACAGATAAGTCAAGTTTCATGAATTCTACCTTAACATAGCTTGAAACAATTGAGAAATGTGGAAAAGTTTAAGTGGACAAACATGTCGACAATCTAGGTAAACGAGTTTAAAACTTAAAGTCATTTAAAGGTCAAAGGTACTGGTGATATGTCTCATTTAGCTGATATGATCCTTAGACACGAATTCACAAAAATATGTCTGTAAATATGTGTGTACATAGTTTACATTGTTTATTTCATTGTATTTCAGCTTTACAGATTAAAATAAAAAAGATTTTCGGTGTGTTTTAGCATAAACTTACAAATATACAAAAAGATTTTATTTCTACATTGTTTTCAGCAAACCAATGTTGGAGAACGGATCTTTGAAGTCTGGTAAGGTGCTAGAACTGGTGTGAAACTCTTTGACTACGGGCTGGGAGCTAATCTGTTAAATCTGAAAAATCAAAATGATAAAAAGTTCATTAATTTGAAACTTTGTTTTTGAAAATATCAACAGATTGTTCGTAACGGGTCAAACCAGGGTCATTAACTTGGACTCGGCAGACAAATCGGTTAACCAAGGTCATTAACTTGGACTTGGTCAACTGAGTAGATTTTTCATAACTGGTAAAAAAGTTGGAAAGTTCAGGGGTTAAAATGAAAATTTGAAAAAGTTAAAATTTGTGGTTTGGCTAGTTCGGCCGAACTTGCTAAACAATATCAAGTTTCACAAACAGCAAGTTCGACCGAACTTGAAGATGGCTGTTATTTGATAAAAGGTAAGTTCGCTCGAACATTAGTTGGGTTTTTCAATATGGGCCTAACAAGTTCGCCCGAACTTGACTTGGTATAAATACCAATCAAGTTCGGCCGAACTCATTTACTGGTAATTTGAAACTCTTAAGCGAACTTAGGCAATTGCGAGCATTTGAGCGAAATTGATACTTTTGAGTCGTTATTCTGCCTGGTTGTAGTCCGTTTTTGGTGATTTGCACACCAATAACCATGGCTGAGGTGAGAATTGAACATCAAACCATGTTTTGACCCTTAAACGAACCAAACAAACCTGAAAGTTTAAAATCTAATAATTTTAGGTGATGTTGATCAAAATTGAACACAGATCTTTAATCTACACAAGAAATTGACCGTATAACATGTTTTAATTGAAGGAAATCGGCTATTTAAATGTTGAACAAGTTAGATCTTTTGGAGAAGACGACAAGTTCGGCCGAACTTGTTGTCAAGTTCGACCGAACTTGTTGTCAAGTTCGACCGAACTTGTTGTCAAGTTCGACCAAACTTGTCAAAAATATGATTAAATGATTTAGTTTCATGTTCGACCGAACTTGATTAATGAAATTATTTAATTCTTCATCTTCGATCGAACTTGGATCTTAATAAAACTAATTGTTGATAATATAAGTTCGTCCAAACTTGTCCTTTAATGTGGAACATGTGTTTCATACATGTTCGGCCGAACTTAGATAAAATTGAATGATAAAAAATTGTAAGTTCGCCCGAACTTACATTTTAAAATGTTGAACATGTTTGTCATATGTTCGGGCGAACTTCTTGAAATCAGGATGTATAACACCTAATCAAGTTCGCCCGAACTTGATTAAAAGTGTTAGAAATTTTTTGGTGATTTTTTCTCGATAAGCGTGCTAATCGTTTTACGTTGTTTTTCAGGCACAGGTTCCAGCACGAGTAATCTCTGTTGAGTTTTCAAAGACTCACAATACGTGCATCACGCTTGATAAAATGATATGTCCATCACTGAAGGAGTACGACAGCATATTGAAGTTTCTAGAGGACAGCCATATTCGCCGAGCAATTACAGAACGCACAGTGTCGTATCGATCACATATTCATTTCTGGATGAATGCGAGTTTAAGCGTTGATGAGAAGACGATCTCTTCTACAGTGAAAGTTGGTGATGAACTCAAGCCGATCACAGTAACTGAAGATGATATCCAAAGGATTCCAGAATTCAAAGATAACAAAGATGATCCGATTCATCTAGATGAGAAGATGGTTCGCGGATGATTTTTCCGTATGGGCTATAAAGGAAGTGTAACTAAGCCAACGCTGAAGAAAGGGGAAGTTCCTAACCCCTACAAGCTTCTGATTCATCGTTAATTCATACATTTAGCCATCACAAAGCCGGTTTGGATGATGTACATGATTATTTGGCTAGCATGGCAAAGACGCTTATTTTGAAAAAGCCGTTCAACGTTTCGAAGTTGGTTTTCACTCACATGTCGAAGAACATGGAAGATTCAAGATTATGTCTTTATCCGAGGTTTATACAGATGTTAATTGATGAGAAATATCCTAACATTGCTCGAGATTCGAATGACATTCTTTATCTAGTTCATCTCTACGAGACTACAGTAAAGAAGCTTATTAAATTCCAGAAACAAGCTTCAGCTCCTGTTGCCAAGCCGGTTTTTGGAGCCATTAAAGATTCGAATTATATATCGCCGCCAGATAATAAGTGGAGAAAAGATGGTAGCGACGATAAGAAAGAACTTAATGCTGAACGAGAATGGTTTAAGGAATTCAAACCTAAGGCAAGGAGTGAATGGTTTTTAAAGGCTGAAGCTGATAAGCCGAAAAAGAAGCGAACGTCAAAGAAAGTTGAAACAATGCTTGTTGATGACGAAGAAACTGAAAATGTTGAAGCAGTTGCTGGATCGAGCGCTGCAGTTGTAATTGAGAGTCAAGAAACTGTAAAGTCGACTCAAGAAGATGTGATTTCTGCTACTTCTGAGAATGAAGAATCTGATAAAGAGCCAGAAAAGACTGAGGCAGAAATTAGAGCAGAAAGGGAAAGGAAATTGGATGCAGATTTTGATCCTAACGCTGAAAAAGAATCTGACGAGGAGAGACCGAAGAAAAAGTCAAAGCGTACAAAGTCTCCAGCAATTGAAATATCAAAGAAGACTACAGGGTCACCTCATACAAAAGGAAAACGAAAAGTAAAGAAAGCTCAGAAAGCTGTGAGTAAGAGATACAAGAGCAAGGTGAAAAGCACAGAAGCCACACAAGAACCTTCTGGTGCTCAGGAGAAAGGAGCCACACAAGAACCTCCTCCACAAGAACCTCCTGTTATTGTTCATGCTGAAGCTGAAAGGCCAGTAGTTACACAAGAACCTCATGTGTCTGAATTTGTTGAAGTTCTTATCGTTGAATCTCCTAGTGCTCCAAAGACTTCTGTTCCTGAAAGTTCTACGCCTAAGAAGTCAACACTAAAAACTGTAACACCGAAAGATCTAACACCAAAGACACCAAGGGGAAGTATGTTTGGTGATATGCCACACGGTCCAATCAGTCTCGAAGACTTGGATGAGTTTTTCCTAGAAACTAATGCTGAGATGTTAGAAAAACGTGTGAAGTTATTGGAAGAGAAAGTTGCACAGATTGAGATAGAAAAGGCTGAGCTTGTAAAGAAGGTGAATCATAGCAAAGTCGAAAAAGAAATACTTGACGATAAAGTGAAGGTGCTTGAGAATGAACGTGAATATTTCGAGGCGTTGATAGAAAGTCTGCAGGACGCCAATGAAAAACTACAGACAGAGATTGCAGAATTAAAGAAAATTCAAGCTTTGAATGATCAAAGATTCATCAGATTACAGAAGGTGTTATCTAACAATCTGAATATTGATTTTATTGCTGAATACGATCGTCTGGATCGTCAAGAAGCCAAGGAACGTGCTGAGAAAGAATTGGCCGAGAGTGGTAAAGGAAAGCAGGTTGAGGGTGAAGCCCCTAAATCTTCTGCTGAAAAATCTTCTGATGTCCCTGAGAAACTAACTGAAGATGTTTCGAAAGCTTCTGAGTCTGAGATTCAAAAGGTTGACGAATCTGTCAAGCCTTCTGATCCTATCATTGTTACTGAAGAAAAAGACAATGATGAAGCCGAAAAGGAAGATAAGAATGAAGACAAAAAGGAAGAAGGATATGAGGATTGGAATGTTGGAGATGATGACGATGATTTTGATCAAGGTGGTGATGATTTTGATCAGGGAGGTACAGGTTTAAAGATCAATGAAGCCAAAGTATCTGATGAGTTTGATTTTTCTGACCTCATGGACGACGAATCGAATCGAATGGAAGATAAAAGCCAGGGGGAGTCAGGGGAGAAAGGTCCGTCAGATGATATTGATTTGTTAGATGTTGATCGATCTGCGAAGCCTGTTTCTGCATTACCTACAAAGCCTTTGATGTTAATGTTGGAACACAATGTTGAAGAAGGTGAGTTTGTACATAGTTACTCAAGGAAGATCTTGCGAGGTTGGTAGAGGTTGAAGTTGAGAACTTAGAGTTTGATTTTGAAGAAGTCTTAAATGTCAACACATTTGAACCTAAAGAGTATCAGTATGAGAGAAGGTTTGAAGCTGATGAGTACAATCGTGTGATAGTTGAAGATTGGTCCTCAGATGATGAATCAGATCAGAAAGCTAAGTACGTCGGGCAGGATTCAGAAAGTTTTCCTACATTTGAAGAGATGTATAAACAGCTTAATGAAGATATGTTGAAAGATAAGATTGCTGAAGAGCTACGAGAAGGAAAGATTCCTAAACCGATGACCAAAGAAGAGATAGCTGAAGCGAAAAAGTCCTGGTTCAAGGAGATGCCACGTGAACGTGAGTTTCGACGTCCACTAGCATTCTTCACCAGAAATAAAGATGTTTCTTTGGGAGATATACTGAGTTGGGGTTGGTTTAAAGAGCTCAACGTTTATGCAATCAAAAGAGAGTTTGGAGTGCAATACTTCAAATATCTTGCTGATTTAAAGACATTGCCGTATTGGGATTGGAAGAATTAGTGCAAACAGTGAATGTTACTTATCATATGAAGACAGTTGATCAGTTGTTGTGGAAAATGATTAAGTACGAAGCTGTTAAAGGATGGAATCACTGGAAGATGTTTATTCCAAAATGAAAAGTTAAGATCAATAAGGTTACAGGGGAAAAGGACATAACATTGATTATGAAACGGCCTAGAGCCATGAGGAATATGCCACTTATGCCGATCGAACAAAACTTTTATCCTTTATTCAAGTGGTGGCAGATTGATCCAGCTACTTGTGAAGCGGTGATTGTGTTAAAGTTTGAAGATCACCTGTATATTGCTAAAGAACGAGTTGAAGTAATGGGTCATCAGGGTATGAGAGGTTTGTGGAGGACGATAAGGATTCTAGATCCTATGTGGCTGGTTAACTGCTCGAGAGAAGATATAAAATGCCTTTTCTACAGCAAGATTGTTTTTGAAGAAAGAGAAAAGGTACAGGCGATGCAGTATCAGAAAGTTGTTAACGTTTGTTATGCACGCGAAGTAAATTCTGGTAAAATGTGGCAAACGAAGTGGAGGAGAGAGTTGAATTTCTTAAAGAAGAAACCAGAAGTGAGGCGATCAAAGAAAGAATGGAAAAAGCGGTAAGGCAAAGTTCGCTAAGAATGGCTAACTTTAAAAGACCACCGTCAACTGATCAGACGCCGGATCTGAAACAAGAGACACGAAAGAAGCCTTTCAAGAACTTCTTTGGTCGGGTACGTTAATGTTTATATGAAGCCAGAGTTTTGAAGACTGATAAAAGACGAAGACTATATCCAAGGGGGAGTCTGTTAGTGCATACTGTCTATGTCTTAGTCTTATATCGAGTCTGTATTGTATAGAGCTGAATAGGCTACGTATACGAAGTATTTATGTATGTTGTAGCCAAGTTCGCTCATAATGTACATGTTCAGGCATGTTCAGCCGAACTTGCATAGGCAAGTTCGGGTGAACTTGCACCTCCTTGGGCTGAACTTGTGAGCTTATAAATACCTAGCTCTAGATTCTCATTTCTAACTTTGGCATTTCAGAGGCGAAGCTCTGTCAGTTTGTAACCATAACGTTTGATCTATAAAACTAACGTTTAACTAATTAAATCTTGTCTATTGGTAACACGACGTAATATTTCCGCTATTATGGACGTTAGATATCAAATTTAGGTTCCTAAGCATCGATGATCGATCCTACATCTTAGAGGAACAGTGGATAGCACGCTATTTACCAGAGAAGTTGGAAGTCATCTGATTATTGTACAAATTTATGTGGATGACATCATCTTTGGTTCAACAAATGACGATCTTTGCGAAGAGTTTGAAAAAATCATGAAGAGGAAATTCGAGATGAGCTCTATGGGTGAAATGAAATTCTTCCTTGGATTGCAAGTTGATCAGTGGCCATACGGTATTTTTATCCACCAAACCAAGTATGTTCATGATATCTTGAAGAAATTTGAGATGGATAGCATGAAGCCGTTATCTACTCCTCTGGCACTCAATCACGGAATTTGCATCGATGAAACTGGAACCAAAGTTGATGATACTCTTTACAGGTCGATGATAGGATCACTCATGTATCTAACGACATCTCGCCCGGATATAATGTATCCTACCTGCCTTTGTGCACGTTATCAGTCTTGTCCCAGAATATCTCACATGCAGATCGTGAAGCGAATCTTCAGATACTTGAAGGGATGTCCAAGCACCGGCTTGTGGTATCCAAAGAATGACAACTTCGATCTGACGGGATATGCTGACTCTGATTTTGGTGTTGACAAATTGAACTCAAAGTCTACGACGGCCGGTTGCCAGTTCTTCGGAACTCGACTAGTAACTTGGCAGTGCAAGAAACAAACCACGATCGCTCTCTCTACTTGTGAGGCTGAGTACATCTCGGCTTCCAGTTGTTGTTCACAAATCTTGTGGATAGAACAACAGATGAGAGACTATGGATTGCAATTTCTTGACACTCCATTATATGTAGACAATAAGGCAGCAATTGACATAACTAAAAATCCAGTTCATCACTCACGAACAAAACATATCGAGATTCGTTACCACTTTATTCGTAATTGCTACGAAAAAAGTTGGTACGAATTGAGAAAATCCACACCGATGAACAAAAAACTGATTTTTATACCAAACATTTTACTCTCACGAATTAAATACTTAATGAGGCTTAACGGTATGAAAAATCTTTTGACATGTGCGGAAGCAGAGGTTGAATATGGATCAGACGACGAGTTCTCATGATTTTCATTGGTTTGTTACCTTTTTGGATTAGAATTTCATAAAAACTAAAATATAAAAATATGTTTTTGATTTTAGGGGGAGAAATGTAACGAGAAAATAAAAAAACATATGAAAAACCAACGAGAAAATACAAAAAACATGAAAAAGACAAAAGAATTTTGTGTCAAAAAGGAAATGATAGTACATCACTGGACTATCACAGTATGCTAAGGATTCGTAAAGTTTAAAAAGTTTAAACGAGTCTTACTGTGGATGTGTCGATTGGATTTACACGTTCAGTTGATTGTTTCCGGGATATAAACTAAATTTTACAACCGCTTAAACTTGTGGATTAACATCTCACGGATATATGGACTTAGTACTCCGAAATTTAGTTAGAGAGATTGCCTGATTCTGAGATACGAGGTCTTTATAGATGATTGATATATGGTTATTATACAAGTTCTTCTGATTTTGCAGAAGCAATAGCCTAGAACTTCTATAATGATTTTGCTAAAAACCACTAAACTGCAACTAAATTGAAAGAATCGAAAGATCCAATCAATTGCAGTGCTTAAAAGATTCCTTAATTGGAACACACCTTAAAGTTGAGCCTTCATCTCTTTGTCGATACGGTGGTATTAACCTGAGCTCTCAGGGCTTCGCGTAACCCATATACAGATATCAATTATGCTATACTCACCTGTAAGATGGAATCTAGGGAATCTTGATACAGGAGTATATTCTGAGATGGAAACCATAGTTGAGTCAAGGTTCATAATTCTAACTAAGATATATTGGAACAATTGAGAAATGTGTCAAAGTTGAAGTGGACAAACATATCGACAATCTAGGTAAACAAGTTTAGAACTTAAAGTCATCAAAAGGTCAATGGTACTGGTGATACGTCTCAAACAACTGATATGATCCTTAGACACGAATTCACAAAAATATGTCTGTAAACATGTTTGTACATAGCTTATTTGATTTCAGATTTAAATCCAAAAAGATTTTCTATTCGTTTTAGCATAAACTTTCGAAAATTCAAAAAGATTTTATTTCTACATTGTTATTCAACAACCAATGATGGAAAGCGGATCTTTCGAGTTCGGATAGGTGCAAGTTGTTGGAAATCCGTATGACAATGGGTTGGGAGCTAATCTGTTAAATCAAAATACACAGGTTAAACCGGGGTCATTAACTTGGACTCGGCAGACAAATCGGTTAACCGAGGTCATTAACTTGGACTTGGTCAACTGAGTGGATTTTCATAACTAGTAAACATGTGAAAGTTCAGGGTCTAAAGTGTAAAAAGTTGAACTTGATACATGAATCAGATATTCAAGGTCATTAATTTGGACTAGAATAACTGAGAAAATTTAAAATTGATGAGGAGATTAAAATTTGAAATGATGATATTTAGAAATTTCAAAGTTTGAATCTGAAATGTTTATTTGAATGATTGAGGAACTTTGAAACAGGAAGTAAATTTTAAGGGGGAGCTAGATATAAACGTTGATTGAAGATATCAGAAAGCTCAAAGTAAGTGGGAGCATGGTGATTAAAGTTTTATAAAGACAAGCTCAAGAAAAGAGAAAAGTATTGTAGAAGATATGACGATCAAGGTTGTGAAAGTTGATTCGAAAACTAAAGATCAAGAATATATTAAAGACTTAGGAATTTATGTAGACTAATGACTACGGAAACATCCAACGGGGAGTCTGTTGTTGCTTATGTCTGTTGCCTACGTCATTGTATAATGTCGAGTCTGTTTAATTAGGGTTTGAATTGTTAGACTTGAAAAGTATTTATGATGTAAGCACAAGTTCGCCCGAACTTGTGTGAAGGAAGATCAAGTTTGCCCAAACTTGATCTATCCAACCACAGTTTGAGCGAACTTGCTGCCCTATATTTAGTTGTCTCTGGGTCTTTCATTGTAAGAACATTGCATTGACGATGGTGAAGATCTGTCTGTTTGGATTCTCTATGTACTATTGATTTGAACTAATAAACAGACAATTTAACAAGTCACATAATTTCCACTTATGTTAGAGTTTAGATAAAAATTAGGTTCCTATGCAGTGGAGGAGCGATCCTAACAAATATGCTATTTTGGCACGTGCAAGAGAGTCATGACCGTTGGAGGGAGGTCATGTGAAGGCTTGCATGATTTGCGGATAGTTAGTTAACTAGATTTATTAGATATTGATAAGGGGTATTGAGCTCGATTAGAAAATACTTGCACGATTTCGAAACACAACACTTCTTCTGCTACTCCCTCTCGAATACACACACTAGAACTCTCATTCTAATAAGCTCAATACTTCCAAAGTTGTACTCTTTTTCATGCAATATAGTTGGTGATCGGTAGTTTCCATCACCCGAGGTTTTTTATGCCGGAGATCATACATTGATCAAGGGCTATTTCCTCGTTTAAATCTCTGTGTTCATCTTTGATTACATTCCTAACTTGTTCATTCAATTGTTCATAATTCAAGCACTCAACCTCACAAATCAGATTTGGTTACATTATCCTTGTTGTAATTTTTGACCAAAACAGTTTGGCGCCATCTGTGGGACAATCGGTGCTTCAATTCTAAAAATCCCATTCATTTCTGTTTAATTCTATCAATCATATGGCTTCTCAGTGAAAATCTGCTTCAAGTGCCATGCCGGCGGTTACCTCGTCCCAGACTATTGCATCATTGCCTCCTCTACCCCCTGCACCTATTAGGAGTGCAGAGAATCCTCAGAAGAAAACTACTCCTGTTTATACAGGATCGAAAACCTCCACTATTTCTTCGTCTACAACTACTAACAATGATATTTCCACTTTGATTTCGTAGATGAAGAACTACATGGAGCAGCAGGACAAAACCAACCAAAGGATCCTCAGGGAGATTGATGAAATCAAGAAGCAGAAGAGTTCCATAGAGGATCACTCTCCATTGATGCCCAGATCATTTGATTTCACTTCTCCAACATCAACAATCCAGCGTTCAAGTGGATTCGGGGTTCAAATTCAAGGATCCTACTTCCAGCCTCAAGGATCCTTCTATGAACCTGGAGGATCGCAAGAGATGTACCAGTCCAGAGGATTCTATGTCCCATATCAAGGATCCTCATCTCAAGTTCAAGGATCCAACTTGTTCCAGGATGAAGGATCCTTAGGGAGCCAACAATCCAGGAACTATGAAGTTCATACAGGAGATTTCATTGCTATGCAGACCATTGCCTCATCTGGTCCAACTGTTGCACCTGAAGTGCCTACTTTTGGATATACTTTCGGGATACCGGTTCCAAACCAATCAGGAGGTAACAATTTCAATACATTCTTTGGTACTAATTATGGTTCCATGCAGGATACAGGTATCAACCAGGCTATGGCACGGGAGCTCCAGAAGCTTAAGGATCTGATATCCAGCGTCCCAAGAGTGGTCAAGCCCATTCCTGAGATCCCAGATGGAGGTCATAGGGTGTGTCGTTTTACACATCCTATATGCAATGCTGAGATACCAAAACGCTTCCAAACCCCCAATATGAAGCTATATGATGGTACAACTGACCCAGAAGAGCATGTAGCACAATACCGGGAAAGAATGGAGATCAACCCCATTCCGGAAAGGTTAAAGGAAGCCTGTCTTTGCAAGGGCTTCGGATCTACACTCACTGGATCAACATTAAAATGGCTGCTAAGTCTTCCTCCTTACTGAATTACTTCGTTTTCCCATTTAGTTAACTTGTTCAATAATCAATTTTCATGTAGTAGAACTTTTGAACGATTAACTAGTGATCTATATAGAATAACACAGGCTCGTGATGCATCCTTAAGAGATTACATCACTAAGTTTAGTATAGAATCCTTAGAAATCCCTAACCTGGATATTGCCACTGATGTGGAGGCATTTAAAATGTGATTGCTGAAGGATTCCTCATTCTATGATGACCTTGTTATGACACCTTGCAGGAATTTAGATGAGGTGAGGAACAGGGCATTAAGGTTCATTCGCTTAGAGGATGACAAAAGGATCCAAGAAAGATTGTCGGGATCCTCAAAACAGGAAAAACTTAAAAATAATCGATCCAAGTCATACTCTAAACATGACAACCACAAATGTGCATGCAGTTGAACAAGACGAAGATGATGAGGATTATCCTCGAATATCTAAATATTGTTTTTCTGTTGATAATCATGAACTAATCCTTGCTATGCAGAATCTAGGTAACAAAGCTAGGTGGCCTCGAAAAAATGAGAAGGCCACAGCTAATAAAGACAAGTCTAAATGGTGCGCATATCATGAGGACTTTGGTCATCTTACTGATGAGTGTATAGCGTTGAGGAAGGAGATTGGCTATCTTCTCAACAAAGGATATTTGAAGGATTCTGAAAAGATCCCTGAAAGAGCTCCTCCTCCACCCGCTGATGCTCAAATCATTAATTTCATCTCTGGAGGCTCATATATATGTGTAACCTCATTTTCGGCAGTGAAAAGATATGCCAAAGAATCGAAGATGGAAAATGGAGAAAGACCAGTTCGAACTTCAACTCTGACTCAGCAGAAAGTTATATCCTTTGATAAGGATGACCGTGTGGATATACAGGATCCTCATCATGATGGTCTTGTTATTACTTTATTTATTTCTAACCATTTTTTTCGTAGGATCCTCATTGATGGAGGAAGTTCGGTGAACATTATTCAGTTGGATGTCCTCAAAAGATGAACATCCCTGAATCCGAGATCACCCCAAGATCATCGGTGCTCGTGGGATTCAGTGGGGAAACCAAGAATACATTGGGGACATCAAACTCCCAATTTACATTGAGGGAGTGAATTCTATTAAAAAATTTTGTGTAGTAGATTGCTTATCTTATTGTAATGTTATCCTTGGCAGGCCATGGATACATGACATGAAGGCGGTCCCATCAACGTAGATCAATGTGTCAAGTGGGGAGTGGTCAAGATAGAGAGTGACCAGCAGGAGGCAAAGAACTGCTACACTTCGTCAATGAAATCAGCTTCCAAGTCCAGGGAAGCATAGCAATTAAAGTATCCTCCAAGAGACGTAATGGAGGCAAGAGAACAAGACGTCAAGGATATACTTTAGATCCTGAGGATCCTGAATCCAAGGTGTATGTAGGATCCAGGATCCAGGAGAGCATAGATCAGGATCTAGTATCCTTCTTGAAATGAAGAAATCTACCTTTGCCTGGAAGCACGAAGACATGACAGTTATTTCAAAGGATGTTATTACTCATAAGTTTGGTATTGACAAATCTTTCAGGCCAATACACCAAAAAAGGAGAAAGTTTGCACCTGAGAGAAACGCCATTATCCAAGAAGAGGTAGACAAGTTACTAAAGGCAGGTATGATAAGAGAAGTCAAATATCCAAGATGGTTAGCCAATGTGGTTGTTGTTCAAAGGAAAAATGGAAAGTGGAGGGTATGTGTCGATTTTACTGATTTGAACAAGGCATGTCCCAAGGATCCTTTCCCTTTACCCCACATTGACTCCATGGTGGATGCGACGGTGGGTCATGAGTTATTAACTTTTATGGATGCTTCATCTGGATTTTAGCAAATTCAGATGGAACCATCCGATCAAGAGGATACAACGTTCATGTCACCCACCGGCATATATTGTTATATTGCTATGCCCTTTGGTTTAAGAAATGCAGGTGCTACATACCAAAGGCTGGTGAATATGATGTTCAAGGAGCAGCTTGGACATAAGATGGAAGTATACATAGATGATATGGTGGTCAAGTCTAAAAGAGCTGAGGATCACCTGAAGGATCTTGAAGAAGCATTCAACATCCTTGACCAATACAACATGAAATTAAACCCCTCTAAATGCCATTTCAGGGTCAAAGCTTGAAAGTTTTTGGGATATATGGTGACCAAGAGAGGAATTGAAGCAAGTCCAGAACATATTAAGGCTTTAGTGAACACCAAGTCTCCTACCAATGCCAAGGATGTGTAAAGATTGCTGGGAAGGATTGCCGCCTTGAATAGATTCATTTCAAAATCCTTAGAAAGATGCAAGGATTTGTATGATATCCCGAGGAAGAATAAGAAGTTCGTATGGACTGAAAAGCATGAAGCTGCTCTACAAGCCCTCATGGATTACTTATCCTCCGCGCTAGCTTTGATGAAACCAGAACATGGAGAGCTCTTATCCTTATACTTAGCTGTTTCAGGTAAAGCGGTAAGTGCGGTCCTAGTTAAGGATCACGAAGGCCAACAACATCTGGTATACTATGTAAGTAAAAGTCTACTTGATGCTTTAATCATGGCTTCTACCAAACTTAGACATTATTTTGAAACTCATACTATTGTTGTTAAAACCAACTTTCCTATTAAGAATGTTCTCAGGAAACCAAAGATGTCGGGAAGAATGGCAAAATGGGCTGTTAAACTTAGTGCATATGACATTAAGTATGAGCCTAGAACTGCTATTAAATCCCAAGCTTGGCTGACTTTGTAGCTGATTTCAGTAGTGATCTAGAAAGAGAAGCTGAATTAGAGGTACAACAACTTGAGGAGACCAAGGATTCTTGGACACTCTTCATAGACGGATCCTCGAATGTCAAAGGAACTAGACTAGGCCTACTACTAAAATTGCCACAGGGGGACATTATACCCCAATCTATAGCGTGTGAGTTTCAGACCACTAATAATGAGGCTGAATATGAAGCCTTGATAGCAGGTTTGCAACTAGCTAAAAATATGAGGATCAGGTATCTTCAAGTATTTTAGATTCTTTATTGATTACTAATCATTATAACGGATCCTATGCTGTTAAAGGCGAAAAACTAATCAAATATTTAGCGATAGTTAGGAAACTGGCATATTCTTTTGCTTTTTTCAGTTTAACACAGGTACCTAGGGAAGAGAATGCAGAATCTGATGCTCTAGCCAACCTTGGATCCTCATTGAAGATGCATGAGGATGTGAAGATATCTATTATCCATGTACTGACTCCTACAATTCAGGAGAACGAAGCAATGGAGATAGTGGAAAATGCTGCAATAGTACCTAGTGATGATGCACACTCATCTCCAGGATCATGGATCCTTCCAATCCTGAACTACATTCAGAAAGGGGAAGTTCCCATTGGGGAAAATCCTAGAGCCTTCAAGATCAAGGTATCACAATTCACTATAATTAACAACTTGCTCTATAAAAGATCTCTTGCAGGACCCTATCTGCGATGCATTGAGGATCCTGAGATCCAAGAAGTTTTGAAGGACTTTCATGATGGTAAGTTGGCACCAAAGTGGGAAGGCCCCTATCTCATTGAGGCTAAAGCTGGAAAGGGGGCATATTGTTTACTAACCATGGATGGTAATCTTCTGCCAAGAGCTTGGAATGCTATTCACTTGAAGAGATACTTTATGTAATAAGGATCAAGGATCCTTAAGAATTCTGATATTCAATTCAGGATGAAGGAATTTCAAGGGATATATGATCCTTTGCTTGGTAACATTTTGTTAATCATTTCATATTATATTTGTTTTTATTTATTGTATGAAAAGGATGTTAGATTCTTAACGTCCAATTTTATCAAGTTTTAAGTCTTGTAGGGTTTATTACATCGTTGACAAAGGATCAAGAGGTTGGCCATCTCTCCAAGACTTTGGGCATGTCTCCAGCTTAAGGTATCCAATACCTTCTAAGGTTTAAAGGTTTTCGCCTTTCACACGAAACTGGGTTTCAACACCCCGCTAGCAGCGCACGTTATCCAAGTATAGTTCGAGGCAATAGGACCAGTACCCGCTTTAGGGGCTGAAAATTTCATTGTTGTTGGCTATATGTAGGATCCTAAGTATAATGGTAGACGTACCATACATCCGTTCCTAAGGTTTCTAACATTTTCACGTTAGCTAAGGTTTTGGCATTTTCATGTCACTTACGATTGGTTAGTCGCCAATATGGGCCATACACCAGATTCCTAAGGTTTCTAACGTCTTCACGTTATCTTAAGTATTACAAGTTGTTTGGGCTTGTCCCCAGTTTCTATTGAGTTACTCGTTTGATGTTTGGCTTAGTCCCAAGTTGCATGTTATTACAAGTTCCAGAAGCTTAACAAATAAGGATTCTAGATCCCATAGTTCTACTAATTCTTATACTTTGTCGCTAAGATTGTAAGTTTTAAGGATAAAGAATCCTAACTTGGATTCACTGGTATGATCCTTTACTCAACATTCTTTTATCTTCGAATATTACCCTCAGTCTTTGATGGGAGCCTATATGATCCTTGATCATATATTGTTTTACCTTTTAGAATAAAACTTGTTTTGACAAATATTTAATATCCTTTTTGAGAACTTATGAATTCCTAAATCTGAATTTTGCTAACAAATACAAGTATAATGATATTCAAATAAAAAAGGAACAACACCAAAGATAGACAAAAAGTTAAAGTTTTATTTATAAGAACCCCTTTTAAAAGGATTGTCAAAATTTGCCTACCCAAGCTTTTACCAGCAAAACGTGGTCCGTCCACTTGGGTTGGCAAAGGGTGTCCATGCTAACAGTTCATAAAGTGCAGGAAAATAAAAGCGGAGGGCATCAAGGGCTTCATCCTCCACAAACAGAAGGACCCATCCACCTTTGTCACCCCTTATTGTCCAAAGGATCAGTGATCCTTAACCCTAAATACTATTGTTTAAATTACATACCAAATTGTTCAAAGTAAAAACACCATCGCCAAACCAACAATTCTAAAAAATGGGCTCCGGCCATGTCTAGAAATTTCCATCATCACCCATTGGTGCAGCCTACTCCTTCGCTGCTTCATCACCCTTAGATTCACCACCTTCATCACTGCCGCCAGCTGCTGCCTCTTCAAGATCCTTCTCACCACTTGGAGCGGCCTCAAGCATGGGTGTCCCATCTGGCTCATCATCATCACCTAGCTCCTGCAGCCTCTGCTTCAAGCCTCTACCTCCCATCCAGCCTTGTCGAAGGAAGGATCCACTGCCTCCTAAGCTATCTGGATCCTGGCCTTCAGGATAGCCTTGACAACAGAGATTTTGGCCTCATCAGCAGCCTCCAACCGACCCTTGTTCGCCTGAACCACATCCACTATGGCCTGCTTCTCCAAGCGATTGATTTCCCTCTCTAGTTGCGTAATTTTCTTATCTTTAGCAGTGCAGAAGGCCCGTAGATCAGCGATGGTTTCTTCTGCCTCAACTAACTTTTTCTCTTGCAGGGCTTGGATTTGTGCAACTTTTTGCATAGGACAATATGAAAAGATAAGGATCCTCGATCCTAAAAATTTTCACATACCAGAGAATCAGTGATCCTTACCTCGAAGACGCAGCTATGGATGTCTTGCTCAAGTTGAGAGGTGTCACTTGGTGGTGCAGGCTCAGATGGCTTTGTCCTCTTGGACCCAGCTTTAGCACGGAGGGTCATGCCCTTGTTCTCTGGTTGGCTTTGGCCTGTGGCCAGCTCCTTCTTGAAGGATCGTGGGGAGGTTATTCCTTCGAGTTCCCCAAGGCCAAACTTGGAGGCAGATTTGGAGGAAGATTTAGAAGCACCTGCGATACCAAAATCCATATAAGTATTCATGATTTAACTAATTAATTTCAAATACTTACGTATATATACATGCATGCATACTTACTTGAAATGGTGTAGGAGGCAGATGTGGTCTCTTCAAGATCCTTGGCCTTTGGATAGAAAGTTCTAACTGTTGTGTCTAGGGCCCAGAAGGCAACAACTCTCTCAGCAGTAGCAGACAAGTCTCTCAAGGCAGCAAAGCTAGTCACTGTAGAACAAGATAAAACATGATCAGTTATCCTCAAAAGAAGATTAAAAGAAAAGAGTTACCAGTGGTCTTGTCCTAAGAATCCTAGATCCTACCCTCCAAATTCCATTTCTTGGGGAGATACTTTCCATTGGGAATAGAATCTCTTTTGACGAAAAAGAACTGGTTTTTCCAGTTGGTATCGTTCCTGGTGGTCTTGTGGAGTGGAAGGGGATGCTGAGGTTTAGCTTTGAAGAGGTATCGATGGGATCCATGGGTTACCAGGTCGTATAGATGATGAAGCTCAGTAAGACCAAAAACTAGACCTCCTTTGCTGATTATTTGTTCGAGAGTGTACAAAACCCTCCACGACATAGGCATCGCTTGGTTGTAACACATTCCGGTGTGGCTAAAGAATGTTTGGGTGAATACTGGAAAAGGATAGCTATAGCCTATTTGAAACGGAGCGGCAGGGAAACAAATCCAGAAGTCTGATTCACAATCACTTTTTAGTGACGAATCAAAGGGTCTGAAAATGGTTCCATCCGGGAAACAATGGCAAATCTGATCGATTTCAGGATCAGTGAAACGGTAAAGTTCTTGGGAAGGATTTTTTAGGAGATTTTGGCTTCTCGGTGGGCTGTCATTCTCAGGATCCTTGACTGGTGAGGACCGAGTGACCATCTTCGCCATGGATTTTGAGAGAGAAAGAAGGAGAAAAGATAAAGGATTGAAGGAAGAGAAGAGAGATAATACCTTGAAACTTCTGGAATGCAGATATAAATTGCAAAGATCAGGATTTAAATGGCAAATCTCATCTCTATCTAACCCCTATATATAATGATGTTTGTTGCAGGAGGTCTTATCGCTGATGTCAGAACGGCTAGTCCACTTGCAACGGCTAGTCCAATTTTGATGAAAATATGACTCATCTAGTTATAATTAATTCCTCATATTTTGGGGGCAATTATTAGGGCATGGATTTTATGCTAAGGATCATCCATCCTATGACTGAGCCTGGATCTCGGATCCTTAAAGGATAATGCAGAGAGTCTGAGGATCAAGGATCCTTACTAATGTTGATACATGATGTCTATTGTCTAGGTCTTGGATCGAGTCTGTATGATTAGGGCTTGTAATTGTTATATTTGAAAGTATTTATATGTGTATTGCACAAGTTCGGCCGAACTTGTGTGATGGAAGATCAAGTTCGCCCGAACTTGATCTATCCATTACCACACTTCGCCCGAACTTGTAGCTCTATATATAGGCTATCTTGGATTCTCATTGTAAACTTTGCGACTTGACGGCCAACCTCTGTCTGTTTGGATTCTCGATGTACTATTGATTTGAACTAATAAACAGACAATTTAAACAGCAAATCTTGTGTATTTGATTAACAAGTCATATAATTTCCGCTTATATTGGACTTTAGATACAAATTAGGTTCCTAAGTAGTGGAGGAGCGATCCTAACAAGTGGTATCAGAGCCATGGATACTTAATTTGCTGAGATCTACACAAGACACTCTCTATTTCTACCCATTTCTATCATTTTTCTACATTTTTTCACAAAAATGATGAACCTGTGGATAAAAATGGCTAAAAATTGAATATGTCATACATAATCCCTGAAAGTTTCATAGCTAAATTCAAACGAATTCATGTCCAAAATGTCAAAAAACCATGTTTGAGAAACAAACTTCGCTCGAACTTATACCTCAAGTTCGCCCGAACTTGGTCTAAAATCATCAATTTTTGTTGATTTTAACCAACTTCGCTCGAACTTGTTGGATTTTTCAGAAAATTTTGTACAAGTTCGTCCGAACTTGTCAATATTTGTTGAAATTTACATAAGTTCGCCCGAACTTGAATAGGAACTTGGAAAATTTTTCAAAATTCACCACAAGTTCGCCCAAACTTGCCTAAAATTGGAAATTTCTGAAATCTTTTCACTCCGAACTTGTTGAAATTGAATCTGAAATTTGTTTCCTACACAAGTTCGCCCGAACTTGTCAGCTTGCTAATCAATCTTCGAGTGTTTTTTATCATGTTTCAGTCATACTTGTCTGATTTTCAGGATGGATGATTTTCACAATGCTATTGCCACGTGAGTAGGCCAGGCCTCAACTTCAAATGCAAATGCAGTAAATCAAATGAATATAGACAACAAAATGGGAACTTCAGTGAAGTCGCCCAAGTTGATGAGCATGGATGAATTTGAAGGCTGGAAAGAAAAGTTCATAAACTGGGTTCAAGCTAATTATTTTCACAGTTGGGTTGATGTGGAAACTGGTTATACATGGCCAAAAGATGAATGTGATCAAGATCTTCCTTTGGTCTAGTTTACGCCAGAGCCTAAAGATGCATATGTGGCAGAGAGGAGAATGATCAGTCTGATACATCAATCTGTGAAAGAAGACATCTTGATCTTGCTACCCGAATGCACGACGTCACAGATGCTTTAGAATTCACTTTGTGCAAAATATCTGGGAAGTGCTGATATGATTAAAAGCAAGAGGGCTTTAATCAAGAAAGAGTTTGACATTTTCACGATGATCAAAGGCGAAACCATGAAGCAAATGATCGATAGATATTGCCATTTGATGGTTCAGATGCGAAGACACGATATTAAAAAAACTAATGAAGAATAGATTGATAAATTGGTCGATGCACTTCGTAAAGGGAGTGGACGACCTACTTGATGGTATTGAAGAGTAGTCCGATGCATTTCAAGCTATCATCTTTCATTGACAAGTTAGAAGGACATGAAAGGAGTTGCTAAAAATGGCCAAATCAAAGAATGCAAATGTAGTGCAAGATGTAGGTGTGTACTACAAAGGAGGTGTTCAGGAGATTTCGAGTCTGAAAATTCAAACGACGTTTAGTGCGAATATGAATTCTTTGAATCATTCATCTCAAAGTCAACAGAACACTCAATCATATTCTAGTTATGATCAGAGTCATTCGAACAAAGGATATTCGAGTGCTAGTTCAAATTCTCCGTTCCAGAATCAACTGACTCCGACAAATGAGACAAATCCTTCTAGTTCTGATCCAAATGTTTTTCAGTGCAACATTGCTGCAATCTGAAGAATGTTTTCCCTAAGCAAGTGTCTAAATAACATATAACACTTCTTGCAACCGTACTCGAATCATATGAAAGCTTAGTTGCGGGGAAGATCGGAAATCCAGAAATGACGGCTGAGGATTACGGCCAGGTTGATGAAGAGGAATTGGAACTGATGGATATCAAGTGGAGCTTAGTATCGATTATCAGAAGAGTCACAAAGTTTGTTGCGCTCACAGGGAGAGACATTGGTAATTCAAGCAATAAACTTGGATTCGATAAGTCGAAAGTAACGTGCTTCAAATGCAGACAAAGGGGCATTTCAAACGTGAATGCACGAACCAAGAAGCAAGCGGAAATCAAGGCCCTTTCGGCAACAACAATGACTATTACAAGAAAGTGTTGCAGTATAAGCCATATCCAAAGAGAACTCAAGTTGATGTTCAAGATAATTCCTCAAAGCCAACTGAAAAAGCTCTAGTTGTGTCTCATGAAGACGAAGGGTTGGACTGGAATAAGTATATTGGCAAGAAAACTGGTGTTGCTTTGATGGCAGAGATCGTGGATGAATCAGAATCAATGATTGATGATGCAGCTCTGGAGAATGCGATTCTAGAATAATATCTTCAAAGAACAGAGGAAGAGGAAATAATATATCATGAGACAAAGATGAAGAACATTATCTCTCCTAATTTTAATTCTAGTTTTGTAGGTTGCTTTGGAAATACATCGCAAGAGCAAGTGGCTGAAGAAAAGAAACCAGAGGTCGAGGAGGTCACTGAAGTGACAAAGGAGATGAATGCAGAAAATCTCACAAAGATTGCTGACAAAGCAATGATGGCAAATATGAAACAGGTGGGTTCAGAGGTAAAGGTGATTGAGAAGGAAGTTGTTAAAGTTGTAGGGGTTGTAAAACTTTGCACAAAGTGCACAAAACCTTGTGAGAAATGTGTTGAAAAATCTCAAATCATAAGTGAATTGAACGCATAACGAATATTTTAGATACGATTATCGCACGATGAAAGAAGCTTTTGATAAAATGAAAGGCACTTATTGCAATGTTGAAAGAGCTAATTTAGAACAAGGTGCCACAATAACAATGTTAAAAGCAACGGTAATTGAAAAACAAGAAGCAATTAACATGTACATAAACACCATTGCTGAAACAAAACAAGAGCTTCAAGATATGAAAATTGAAACTGAACGAGTTAGACAACACTTGCTTAGCTACACCATGAATGCTTATGTCATTGATCACATTCTTCCTACAATTAAGTTGGAGGAAAATGTTGAAAAACCAAAAGGTATGAAGCGTAAAGAGTACAACAGTGTTCCACCTCCATTACTTGCAAGTTATTGTCACAAGAAAGTGGATGGGATTGAGAAGGCAACTAATATAACACTTTTATCAGAAACAAATGATAAGTTGCCTGAGAACATTGATGTAGTCTACACGACTTCTAATGTTTTGGGAAATGATTCTGATGATGGTAGCTTTGAGAGCGCCGACTCAAGCTTGAACAGTTCTGAATCACAATCTGAAAATGAAGAGACTTCATCGAAAAATAGCCTAAGTGATGATCCTAACGTTGTGATGTACAAAGTTAAGGACTCTGATAGACTATATTTTGATGATAGTTTTCCAATTTGAAATGTGAAAGAAGATCAAATTGATAAACTATTCAAACTTGTTGTAGTATCATCAGATGATCTAGAGAAGAATGAAAAGAAATTTTACTCAAAATCCAAGAAAGTTTATAACAACTACCAAAGGAATGATGGTGACTTTCCTGAGAATAGGAGAGCGGGTTTGGGTTTGGTAGTAGAAGATGAACCGAAAAAGAAACAAAAGTCACCATTTCACGAATATAAGAATAAAAAAATGAAATTCGTGTTTGGGACAAACACGGTTCAGGAAGAGAATTAGATTGGAAAGCAATCAAATGATGGGTTTAAGAAGGAAAAGGAACTTCGTGATAAGGCTAAATCTGCAAGTGGATTAAAACCCACGAGTGGACATTCTATTGATACTCGGACTTGCTTCAAATGCAATGAAGTTAGTCACATTGCTCGCAAGTGTCCGAAATCAAAGCCTGTGTATCACCAAAGAAAGACAGTTTCAGATGATGAGAAACTTAAGCAACCAGAGATTGTAAAGCCAATCACGATCTTGAAACGAAATAATGAATCTAACATTGAAGTGAAACCTAAAAGTGAATCTAAAATTGAGAAATCAACTTTTGAAAAAGGTGAAACTTCTAAATCAAATGAAAACAAAGATTCAAAGTTTTACATCAAGAAAGCTCGAATGAAATCTCAAGCTTGGGTTGCAAAGAAAACCTCATCATCATCTGAAAGTGTAATGTCTGGTTCAGAAAAAATTGGAAATGTCAAACCAACTGATTCAGTCAATGTTAAATATTCCAAAGAAACAATGACTGATAAGAGGGTTATCAAAAATGATCTTCCAAAATTAAAAAGGGATCTTCTAAAATAGACAAAGAAAGATAAAATCGAAAAGTTTTCAAAGTTGACATTGGACAAGATGTTTGACGGCAATTTTGATTACGCAGATGAATATGAAAGTGATTACGAAAAATCTTTATCCGAATCCACCCAAGACCAAAAAGGCTTGGGTTTCCCTCTTTAAATAGTTTCTTTACATGTGCAGGGGCTCCAACGATCCATCTTGTTGAAGTGGATTATGGATAGCGGAGCTTCACGTCACATGACTGGGATGCGTGCCTTACTCTTCAATATTAAAGCAATCAATGGAGGGTACTTGGATTCTAGAAAGTAATCAAGGAGGTAGAATCGTTGCAGAAGAAAGATATCAAATGGTGTGGTTTCATTTGATAGGTCAACTATATCGCTAAGCTCGAGAACAATCTTATCAGTATTTCTCAGATCTGTGATAAGCAGTTCACCACCCATTTCAACGACAATGAATGCATAATCATTAAACTGGGCTTTAAGATTCCAGAAGAGTGGATTCTCATGCGTGCTCCTTGTGAGAATGATCTTTATGTGCTTGATATGAGTGTTGCTACAACTACTTCAAAGTTGGCTCAATGTTTCGTAACAAAGGCCACAGAGAAGGAGTCAATTCTTTGGCACAGATAGATGGGTCATATACACCTCAGAAAGATGAATCACTTGGTTCACAATGATTTAGTTGAAGGAGTGAATTTTAGAAGCTTTCACATGACTGATAATTGCCTGGAATGCAAGAAAGGAAAGCAGGTTAAAAAGTCTCATCCAAGAAAGATTCTTAACTCCATCAAGTTGCCGCTCGAAAGACTGCAGATGGATCTCTTCGGTCCAGTGAATGTTTGTAGTATATCTGAAGATCTTTATTGTCTTGTCGTCACCGATGATTATTCAAGATTTTCATGGGTTGTCTTCCAAGAAAGCAAAAACAAAACATTTGATAATCTCATGATTCTCTTCAGGAAGATTGAAAATATGTACCATCTCCCTATTAGAAGAATCCGAAGCGATAACGGTACAGAATTCAAGAACACCCGAATGAAAGAATTTTGCAATGACAAAGTCATCTTACACGAGTTCAGTGCTCCATACACTCCGCAACAAAATGGAGTGGCTGAGAGGAAGAACTGAACGTTAATAGAAACAACAAGAACTATGCTTGCTGATTCAAAACTTCCTGTCAGTTTCTAGAGTGAAGCAGTCGCAGTAGCATGCTATACTTTGAACAAAGTCTTGATGGTCAAACCTACCAAGAAGACTTGCTTTGAATTACTAAACCGAAGGAAACCCAATCTGAAGTATTTAGAACCGTTTGGCACACCTTGTACAGTCATGATTCAGACGGAAAGTTTGGTGCCAGATCGATAGATGGTTTCTTTCTCGGCTACGCAAGTCCACTCAAGAGAGTATATCTTCCAAGTTTGAGAAGAGTGGTAGAAGCATAGCACGTCGATAGTTTTCGATATACAACTCCTATTGAAAGAGCAGGCGATGCTTGGTTGTTCAATTATAGTGAATTATGGATATCATTTGACTTGCCAGAAGAGAATTCTGAAGAAGACATTGTTGTGTTATAATATCTACATCAGTCAGCTAATCAAGAGCAGATTATCAGACCAATAGTGGTTAATCAACCAACTGTTGGGTCATCTTCTTCTGTTGCAGGTCCAAGTACTAGTAGTGTTCAAGAAACTCAAGTAGAACCAGTGATACCAGCTACAGAACCAGTAAATGCTACTGTGGAACCCAATCTTTCTCAAGCACATGATTTAGATTCCGATGAGGCTCCGACATTTGACGATGATGGAGAATCTTCTTCTGACGAAGAATCTGAGCAGATAACAAGTATGTTAAATCAATCTGCTGGCCCAAGTAATCGAAATGAAGCATTTTCTAGTGCTCCTGAAGTTGAAACGGTGGTAGATCAGAATATTACTAATCAGGAGAGTACTGTTGATGTTCCAAGTGAGGTGATGCTGAGATCTTATTCATACCACCCATCAAATTCCATAATTGGTGAATTGCAAGTTGGTGTACGAACAAGGAGTCAAATTAACAAAGCTTTGAGTTGTTTCTATACTCGAGTAGCTCCGACTCAAGAGTATTGCTACTATTCTTGCTTCATATCCTAGATTAAACTGAAGAATGTTACTGAAGCTTTAGGTGATGATAATTGGGTGCTTGCAATGCAAGAAGAATTACTACAATTCAAAAAGCTAGGGGTATGGAAGCTTGTTGACCTTCCGGAGAATCAAAAGGCGATTGATACTAAATGGGTCTTCAAGTACAAGCGCGATGATCGTGGAGTTATAGTGCGCAACAAAGCTCGACTCGTTGTCAAAGGATTCCATCAACAAGAAGGAATTGATTACACAGAAGTATATGCACCAGTTGTATGATTGGAGTCAATAAGAATTTTCCTTGCATTCGCTGCTTGGAAAGGATTTAAAGTGTATCAATTAGATGTGAAATAAGCTTTTCTATATGGTAAGCTACGAGAGCAAGTGTACATCGGCCAACCACTAGGTTTTGTCGATCCGCTGAACAAAAAGAAAGCATATCTTCTGGATAAAGAACTGTACTCAACATCTCGTTGGCAACGACTTTATTAGAGGAACAATGGATAGTACGCTATTTACCAGAGAAGTTGGAAGTCATCTGATTATCGTACAAATTTATGTGGATGACATCATATTTGGTTCGACAAATGATGATCTTTGCAAAGAGTTTGATAAAATCATGAAGAAGAAATTCGAGATGTCTTCTATGGGCGAAATGAAATTCTTCCTTGGATTGCAGGTTGATCAGTTGTCAGATGGTATTTTTATCCACCAAACCAAGTATGTTCATGACATCTTGAAGAAGTTTGAGATGGATAGAACGAAGCCGTTATCTACTTCACTGGCACTAAATCACGGAATTTGCATTGATGAAACCGGAACCAAAGTTGATGATACTCTCTACAGGTCGATGATAGGATCACTTATGTATCTGACGACATCTCACCCAAATATAATGTATTTTTCCTGCCTTTATGCACGTTATCAGTCAACTCCCAGAATATCTCACATGCAGATCGTGAAGCGAATTTTCAGATACTTGAAGGGATGTCCAAGCACCGGCTTGTGGTACCCGAAGAATGACAACTTCGATCTGACAGGATATGCTGACTCTGATTTCGGTGTTGAGAAATTGAACTCAAAGGGTATGACGGCCGGATGCCAGTTCTTCGGAACTCGATTGGTAACTTGGCAGTGCAAAAAACAAACCACAGTCGTTCTCTCTACTTGTGAGGCTGAGTACATCTCGGCTTCCAGTTGTTGTTCACAAATCATGTGGATACAACAACAGATGAGAGACTATGGATTGCAAATTCTTGACACTCCATTATATGTAGACAATAAGGCAGCAATCGACATAACAAAAAATCCAGTTCATCACTCTCGAACAATACATATCGAGATTTGATACCACTTTATTCGTGACTGCTACGAAAAAAGATTGGTACGAAGCCATATGAAAAACCAAAAAGTACAAAAACATGAAAAAGACAAATAGAATTTTGTGTCAAAAAGGAAATGATAGTACATCAGTGGACTATCAAAGCTAAGCATTTGTAAAGTTTAAAAAGTATAAACAAGTCTTACTGTGGATGCGTCGATAGGCTTTACACGTTCAGTAGATTGTTTCCGAGATATAAACTAAATTTTACAACTGCTTACACTTGTGGATTAACATCTCATGGATATATGGACTTAGTACTCTGAAATTTCGTTTGAGAGATTGTCTGATTCTGAGATATTAGGTCTTTATAGATGATTGACATCTGGGGTATTACACAAGTTCTTCTGATTTTACGGAAGCAATAGCCTAGAACTTCTATAATGCTTTTGCAAAAAACCCCTAAACTGCAACAAAATTGAAAGAATCGAAAGATCTAATCAATTGCATTGCTTAAAATATTCCTTAATTGGAACACACCTTAAAGTCGAGCCTTCATTTCTTTGTCAATACGGTAGTATTAACCTGAGCTCTCAAGGCTTCGCATAACCCAGATACAGATATCAATTAAGCTATGCTCACCTGTAAGATGAAATCTAGGGAATCTTGATACGGGAGTATATTCTGAGATGGGAACCATAGTTGAGTCAAGTTTCATAATTCTAAATAAGATATCTTCGAACAATTGAGAAATGTGTCGAAGTTTAAGTGGACAAACATATCGACAATCTAGGTAAACAAGTTTAGAACTTAAAGTCATAAAAAGGTCAACGGTACTGGTGATATGTCTTAATTAACTGATATGTTTTCTTAGACACGAATTCAAAAAAATATGTCTGTAAATATGTTTGTACATAGCTTATTTGATTTCATATTTAAACCCAAAAAGATTTTCAGTGTGTTTTAGCATAAACTTTCGAAAATTCAAAAAGATTTTGTTTCTACATTGTTTTTGCCAATGATGGAAAGCGGATCTTCGAAGTTCGGAATGGTGCTAAGATGTTGGAAATATTGATGACAACGGGTTAGGAGCTAATCTATAAAATCAAAATACACTAAAAACGATGAAAAGTTCATTAATTTGAAACTTTAAATTTGAAGAAAACATCAGTTTGTTCATAACGGGTCAAACTGAGGTCATTAACTTGGACTCGGCAGACAAATCGGTTAACATAGGTCATTAACTTGGACTTGGTCAACTGAGTGGATTTTCATAACTGGTAAACATGTGAAGTTCAGGGTTAAAATTGAAAAATTAGAAAATTTTGAAAATGTTATTGATCAAGTTCGGCCGAAGTTATAGGTGTTTGAATTGTTTCTCTTTATGAGAACTTCGGGCGAAGTTGATTAAAAGATTTGATGTGTGGAAGTCAAGTTCGCCCGAACTTGACTAGCTATATAAGATCAAGTTCGCTAAACATTTCATTATATCTGATCTGAACTTCGAGCAAACTTGAAAGTGATATTGAGAGAAATTGTTATATTGCAAGAATTAAGCCGTTGTGCTGTCCAAATTTGATCTTGTATAGGTGATTTGCACACTTATACAGATGGCAGAAGTATAATGTTGGTGCAGAATGTCTATGTCTTAGTCTTATATCGAGTCTGTATAGAATAGAGCTGGATAGGCTAGTGGTATGTAGTATTTATGTAAAGGTTAGCCAAGTTCGCCCATGAGCTTAATGTTGAGACAAGTTCGGGCGAACTTGCTAAGGCAAGTTCGGGCGAACTTACATCCTCCATGAGCGGACTTGTGCAACTATAAATACCTAGCTTGCCTCATTCATTTGTAACTTTGGCATTTTGGAGGCGAAGCTCTGTCAGTTTGTACTCTTGACGTTTGATCAATAGAACTGATGATTAACTGATTAAATCTTGTCTATTGGTAAACACGACGTAATATTTCCGCTATTATGGGCGTTAGATATCAAATTTAGGTTCCTTAGCATCGAGGATCGCTCCTACAAGTGGTATCAGAGCTAGAACAGCTTGATTTGATAGTATCAAGACATGAACACTTCTATTTCATCTCCATTCTTTTATTTTTCTTAACTTTTTCATCAAAAACGAAGAATTCACAGTCAAAAACTTTTCAATTTTGAATATATCATGTTAAACATAACATAGATAAACCCTTGAAAGTTTGGAGACCAAATTCAACCGAATTCATGTCAAAATTTTGAAAAAACCATGTTTTGGAAAACCCTCAATTTCGAACTTGTTAGCCAAGTTCGGCCGAACTTGTGCTAGAAAGTCACTTTTCAAGTGATTTTTTACTAAGTTCGCTCGAACTTGAGTGGTTTGTGAAGAAATTTTAGTAAAGTTCGATCGAAGTTGTTAAATTTTCTTTGATTTTCTATCAAGTTCGACCGAACTTGATAAAAAGTCAAGAGATTTAGCTAAGTTCGCCCGAACTTGCTAACTTTTAGAAAATTCTTTCTGTAAGTTCGCTCGAAGTTACTATGTTTTTCCCTGATTTTATATCAAGTTCGACCGAACTTGGGTAATATCAAGGAATTTCAAAGATAAGTTCGCCCGAACTTACAAGAGTGTAAACAAACTTCGTTCTACAAGTTCGAACGAAGTTCAAGGGATCTTTTCAAAATCTTAAATCACAAGTTCGACCGAACTTGTGATAAATTTCAAGAATTCTTCATCCTAACTACAAGTTCGACCGAACTTGTAGTAGTTCTAACATCTTCAAAAGTTTTTGAGTTTTTTCAGCGTACACGTCTCGTTATTCACAATCGATGATATTCAAAGAGCTTTCATGTCCGGAGCTAGTTCGTCAAATGCCAACGTGATCCATCAAGTCAATCTTGATAATGAAATGGGCACGACTCTTAAACTGCCCAAGCTAATGAGCATGGACAAGTATGAAGCATGGAAGGAGAAGTTTACATATTGGGTGCCATGCACTTCGTAGGCTGGGTGTCGATAGAAAGAGGTTACATTATTCCGGTGGATGAACATCAGCAAGTTCTGGAAAAGTACAACTACACGACTGTACAGAAAGACGAATACATTGCTGAGAAAAAGATGATCAGTCTTATTCAACAATCCGTCAAAGAAGATATTCTCGTCTTGCCACCGGGATACACAACAACAAGAGATCTCTGGCTTTCTCTTCAAAAGAAGTATCAAGGAAGCACAAAGATGATTAAGAGCAAGAAGGCGCTCATTATGAAAGAGTTCGATATCTTCAACATGCTGAAGGGTGAAACCATGAAGCAAAGATGATTGAACGCTTTTGTCATCTTAAAGTCCAAATGCGAAGACACGGTCTCGAGAAGACGGAACAAGAGTACATCGACAAGCTTGATGACGCTCTACCAGATGGAGAGTGGACTACTTATCTAATGGTTCTGAAGGAAAGCGATAAATGGGAATTCTTCAAGCTGTCAACATTTATCGATAAACTCGAAGGCCACGAAATGGAACATTTGAAGATTGAAAAGTCAAAGAACGCTAAAGTTGTTCAAGACATTGGGTTGTATTACAAGAGTGGAATGCAAGATAACATTTCAAGTCCAAACATTCAGACAACATTTAATGCGAGTTTAAATTCTTTGAACAATTCGCAGCAGAATCAGAATATGTCATATCCTCAATATGATCAAAGTCCACAGTCTTCACTCTCAAGTACTGGTTCAAATTCATCTTATCAAAGTCAAACAAATCAGAATCAACAAACAAATATTGATTCGAATGTATACAAGTGCAACATCGCAGTGAATTTGAACAATGTTGTTTCGGAACAAGTCGCTAAACAGCATATGTCTCTTCTTGCCACTGTTCTGGAATAATACGAAAGTCTTGTAGCCGTTAAATTAGAAATCCCGAAATGACGGCAGAAGATTATGACCAAGTGGATGAAGAAGAACTCGAGTTGATGGATATAAAGTGGTGTTTAGCTTCAATCATTCGAAGAGTCACAAATTTCGTTGCTCTCACTGGCCGAGATATCGGAAACTCAAGCAACAAACTAGGTTTTGACAAGACGAAAGTCACGTGCTTCAGATGTCGCCAAAAGGGACATTTTAAGAGAGATGTAAAAATCCTGAAGCAACGGGAAATCAAAGTCCATCCGGAGGAGGCAACGAGTATTACAAGAAGTCACTTTAGTACAAGCCTTTCCCGAAGAAGACTCAGGTTGAAATTCAAGAGAAACCAAATAGCAGTAACACTGAAAAAGCTATGGTGCATCAAACGAAGATGACGGTTTCGACTGGAATTCCTACATCGGTAAGAAGACTGGAGTTGCATTAATAGTTGAAATTGCTGAAGATACTTCTACAGAAGAAGCAGCGGCTTTGGAGAATATTCTGCTGGAACAATATCTGCAACAACAACATGAAGAAGAGGAGTATATCCACATGCAGAAGCAAGGAATTTTATCTCCTAATTCTTGTGAAAATTTTGCAGGTCACTTTGATGGAAGTTCTCAGGAGCAAGTTCCCGAGAAGAAATCAATTGATGAACTTGTCATTAATGTTACTCAAGAAGTGAATGCCGAAAACCTCAAGGACATTGCCGACAAAGCATTGATGGCAAATCTAACCAAGGTAGGTCCAGAGGTAAATGAAGTTGTCAAAGTACAAGTTGTAGAGGTTGAGAAACCTTGTACAAAATGTATCGAACCATGTTCTGAGTGTGCCAAAAAATCAAAGATCATCGCTGAAAACAATGTGTATAACGAACTTTTGAAATACGATTATCGCACAATGAAGGAAGCGTATGATAAAATGAAAAATGATTATGGAAGTCTTGATAGAAATAACATCGAACAACATGATACAATAAGGATGTTAAAAGGAACAGTAATGGATAAGCAAAAAGCGATTAGTATCTATATTAGCACCATTGCTGAAACTAAGCAACAACTCCAGGACATGACAATTGAAACAGAGCGTGTTCAACAACTTTTAAGAAGTTACACCTGTAACGCATATGTCATTGATCACATCCTTCCAACAATTCCATCAGAAGAGAAACCTAAAAAGAAAATTGGTAAAGAATGCAGTAATGTTCCTCCACTCCTATGCGAGAAGTATTGTCGCAAATCCGCTGATGGGATGGATAAGGCACTCAATATTGAGTTGTTATCTGAAAAGAAAACTGAGTTGCCAGAGAACATTGATGTAATCTATACTAAAACAGATGATGACAATGCTGTGGTTAAAAAGGTTGTTGAAAATGTTTTGAACGATTCTGATGAAGGCAACTTTAAAAGCGCCGACTCGAGTTCAAAGAATTTTGATTCACAGTCCTAAGATGATTTACGTCATCAGAGAATGATCTATGTGATGATCCTAATGTTGTCATGTACAAGATTAAGGAATCTGATAGATTATACTTTGATGACAGTATTCCGATTCAGAACGTGAAGGAAGAATTGTTAGACAAGTTCTTTAAACTCGTGGAAGTCACATCAGATGATCTGGAGATCAATGAAAAGAAATTCTATTCCAAACCTAAAAGAAAATAACTACCGAAAGAATGGTGGTGATCATCCGGAAAACCAGAGAGCTGGGTTGGGATTAGAAGAATTAGATAAACCTAAAAAGAAAGTGTCACCATTTCATGAATACAAGAATAAAAACTTGAATTTTGTATATGGGACGAACACGGTTCATGAGGAAAGTTTGATCGGGAAACAATCAAACGATGAGTTCAAGAAACAGAATGAACTTCGAGATAAAGCCAAAATTGCAAGTGGTGCCAAAACAAGTGGTGTAAAACACACAAAAGGACATCAACATGATTCTCGGACTTGTTTCAAGTGCAACGAAATTGGTCATATTGCACGTTACTGTCCGAAATCAAAGCCGGCTTATCTTCAAAGGAAAGAAAGTTCAAATGTTGTAAAACCAAAGCAACCAGTGTTTGTAAAACCTGTAAAGATTTTGAAAAGAAATGAATCAAAAGCTGAAGTCAAACCTAATTTTGAAAATTGAATTTTTGAAAAAGGTGAAACTTCAAAGGCTAATGAAAACAATTTTTACATCAAGAAGGCTAACATAAAATCTCAAGCCTGGATTTCTAAGAAACGGTCAACAACATCTGAGATCACTAAGTCTGAGCTTGTTAAGACTAGTGATAGCATGAAAGAATCAAAATCTGAAATCATAATTGAAACCACATCTGAAAATGTCAAAACTACAAGTGGTAACAATTCAAAAGATAAAAAGACAATAAAGTTTTCAAACATAAACATCACAGAAAATCCAGATGATGAATATGAATTTGATTATGCAGATGAGTGTGGATTCGATTATGCTGATGAGTGTGAGTTTGATTTTGATGATGGTTATCCAATTCAACCCAAGACCAAAAGGCTTGGCTCTCGCTTTTTAAATAGATTGTTGAAATGTGCAGGGGCTCCAGAGATCGGTAATTTCTAAGTGGATTTTGGATAGTGGAGCATCGAGGCATATGATGGGAATGAAAGCGTTGCTATTCGACATAAAAGGTATCAATGGTGGATATGTTGGATTTGCGGGTAACCAGGGTGGAAGGACAGTCGCCGAGGGAAAACTCTCCAATGGCGTCGTTTCATTCGATCGCGTGAATTATATTGCAAAGTTGGAAAATAATCTTCTGAGCATATCGCAGATTTGTGACAAGAAGTTCACGGTGCATTTCAACGAAAAAGACTGTATTATCTTGAAGCCGGGATTCAAAATACCAGATGAGTGGATTCTGATGCGAGCACCTCGAGAAAATGATTTATATGTTCTTGATATGGGCGTCGCTACCACTTCATCAAAATCAGCACAATGTTTTGTGACAAAGGCTACTGAAAAGGATTCTATTCTTTGGCATCGTAAGATGGGGCATATTCATTTGCAAAAAATGAATTACTTGGTTCATAATGATCTTGTAGATGGTGTAAATCTTCAGAGTTTTCATATGTCTGATCACTGCTTAGAATACAAAAAGGGAAAGCAGATCAAGAAATCTCATCTGAAGAAAATTTTAAACTCAATCAAGTTGCCATTAGAACGTCTCCACATGGATTTATTTGGTCCTGTAAATGTTCGAAGCATCTCAGGAGACTTATACTGCTTGGTCGTGACTGTCACACCCCGACCCGCAGCGGAAAAAGGTGATCGGGGCATGATTGGGTTTTCATCAAAGCTCATGACATTTATTATAATGTTTCATATTTATTATTACAATTTTAAAGAAGATCATACAATCAAATCATACAAGTACAACATGTTTTATACATCTTTCTAGACTTCATTATTTTTCTTCTAAGGCATTTTCCTATGTGTTCATTGCTTCATCCTGTCCACCTGTATCATGTGTAAAAATGGTTTTTGGGTCAACAAAAAGTTGGCGAGTGAACCTTGTTAGAAAACATTTATTATTGATTTCTTGTTGTATTTAATATGGAAAAATTGTGCAATAATCATATGTGAGCAAACGTAAATAAACATACAATAACAAACAATAACAAACAATAACAAACCACCTTGCATGAGTATATAACATGAATGATAATGTATATGTTGGCAACGTCACGTTCCGCTCATAGGTAATAGGGAACGGACGGCCTATTATGATGTATGTGCGATCAAGGCTCAATCAAACGGAGCCGATCGTATGTTGGCAACGCCACGTTCCGCTCATAGGTAATGGGGAACGGTTCCGCTCATAGGTAATGGGGAACAGACAGCCTATGATGATGTATGTACTGAAAATGCTAAATTTAATCTAAACATTAACCACACAAATAGTTGATACATATTGAATACACATTTGATCATGGATATGATGGATGCACAAGTGCTTAATTGTAATAAATAATAAGACACATGATACACCCCAAAAAGTGTTTAAAACGGGGAATTTGTAGAGATTCACTCACAGTGGGTGCGTTTCTTGGATTGATGATGAATGCGCACGAATTCGGATTTAATCGGCAAGGAAACTAACCTAAATAATACATAATAGTTTGATAAATAAATAAATTTTTATTTGAGATTAATATTTTTAATTAGAGCTCTTAGTGGGATTGTTAGGTTTATTTTTTGTGAGTTCAAGGAAATTTTCTAACTTCAAAAATATTATTTTTAAATGTTTTTAATTGATTTTTAAATAAAATAAATAAATAAAAAGAAAATAAAAACTTTTGACTTTTTGACCAGTTGACCGTTGACTTTGACTGTTTGACCGGTTCGGACTTTGTGTTTGTTTGCGCTGAGTGAGGTTCGAACGCGTGCACGCAGCTTTACCAACTGAGCTACGTGTCTAACCCGAAATATTTCTGTTTTTAATTATACTTATATACTATTTAGATTTAACCAGAAATCATTTATTTTAAAAATAATTTTAATCATATCGAACCGGTGCACATAACAGGTCTCGAACCCGGGACCTGTTGTTTAACGTTGCACACAGTCCGCCGCTGGACTGTGTGTCTAACCCGAAATATATTGAAGTTTAATTATACATATACACATACGAGCGCTAACATATTTTGATGTAAACAAAAGGCTTGGATAATTTCAGGGGCGGTGTAACTAACCGGATTCGAACTCGAGACTTCGGCTTCTTGTTGCACACAGCCCGACCAATTGGGCTGTGTGACTAACCCGATGGATATAAGATTTTTATTAAATTTATATATTTACTAGATTATTTCGTTAACTGGTTTTAAAAAGGTTGTGTATAATTGGCGAACCGGAAAGCATGTACAGACTCGAACTCGGGACCATGGCTTGAAGTTTGCACACAGTCCACCACTGGACTGTGTGTCTAACCTGTTTAAAACATCATGTTTAAATATACTTATTTTCTAGGCAAAACTTCATCTTCTTCCTAAACATTACCCAGAAACCAAATATCCGACTGTTATCTTTATCTAATCGATTCTGATTACTGGTTTACGAATTAACGGAAATTAAATATGAATGTAAAAAGGTTTTAAAGGTTCATACCCTCTGGAGAACAGCACTTTGATGATTCCAGTGACCAACTCCGGCGAGTTCCAATTTTTCCGGCGAAGCTTGACTTGCGGCAAAGGCTTTACAGGGAGTTGAGGTGAGTGTGGGTGACTTCTGTCGAAGCTCTAACAGTCCTATTTTTAGAGTAAGGCAACAGTGGGATAGATTCTTCGGTTTTCCGGCAAGTATCTGAGAGTTCCGGTGAACACATATAAATTCCGGCGACTGCTTCAGAGTGTTTTAGCGAGAGTTTAAGAGAGAGTTTGAGAGATTGAACAGGTTGGATTGAGGAGTTTAGCCCTGTATTTATAGGTGATGTGATCCACCACGATTTCGGTTTTTCCGGTAATATTTTCTGGTGACTACCAAGCAATTCCGCAGTAAAGTGTTTGAACAGAAAGCTCGAGATGTTTCAGTATTTGCAGATCGAATGATTTGTAATCGGTTTCATCTTTTAATGTTTTCGGTTTCATTCATTTTTTCTTAAATGTTTTCGGTTTCAAAATACTGAAATTCTTTGATTCAGGGTATAATTGGTAACTGAAATCGAATTAAAACACAATTCAGTAACTGATAATTGTATGCGCGTTCTACCATTCTTTTGAAATCGTAACTGCTGAATCTTTGGGCGGTTTTCTTTTTGAGACCTCCCTTAATTGAAATGCGTATACATATATTAATGGATCTAAAATAAACCGAATGAGGCTTGGCAGCCGAACGGTTTATGTGTGTGTGATGGAGGCGGGTGACCCGGGTTCGAAACCCGGCGTCTCCTTATATTTTTTTATTCATTGATTATTACAAATTTTTATATTATAGATTTTAAGTTATAAAATGTTTATTAATTATGTATCGTTTAAAATTAAAATAAACAATATATACGCAACAAATTTTATAACTGATTATTCGGTTTAATAGACGAAGCGGGTTTGGATAACCCGGTTTTTGACGGATGTTACAGTGACAAATGACTATTCGAGATATTCGTGGGTATTTTTTCAGGAATCAAAAGATGAAACATTCGAGAACTTGGTTATTCTATTCAAGAAACTCGAGAATCTTTATCATCTGCCGGTCAGACGCATTAGAAATGACAACGGCAAAGAGTTTAAGAATAACAAAATGAAGGAATTCTGCAACGCAAAAGGGATTCTGCACGAGTTTAGTGCTCCCTATACTCCACAACAAAACGGAGTAGCTGAATGGAAAAACAGAACCTTGATTGAAACTGCGAGAACCATGCTTGCAGATTCTAAACTTCCAATGAGCTTCTGGAGTGAAGCGGTTGCTGCGGCTTGCTACACGCTAAACAGAGTTCTCATTGTCAAACCAACAAAGAAAACATGTTTTGAGATGATAAACCGACGAAAGCCAAATTTGAAGTTCTTAGAACCATTTGGTGCGCCATGCACTGTAATCGATCAAGATGGAAAATTCAGAGCTAAATCTCTTGAGGGTTTTTTTGTCGGATATGCGAGTCCGTTAAGAAGAGTATATGTTCATTCGTTGAGAAAGGTTATTGAAGCAAAGCACGTAGATTGTTTCAACTATACGGATCCTATTCAAAGAAGAGGTGACGCGTGGCTGTTTAACTATCAAGATCTTTAGAAGTCTTTTGACTTGCCGAAAGAACCGTCTGACGAAGAAGTTGCAGCGTTATACTATTTTTACCAGTCAGGGAATCAAGAACAAATCATTAGACCAATTGTGGTTAATCAATCCACGTTGGATTCTTCATCTTCCGGAGCAGGTCCAAGCAATAGCAGTAGTGTTCAAGTTGAAAATACTTCTGAAGCAGAAGTAACACCTGCTACACCTCCAGTGAATGCTTCTAATGAACCAGAAAACACAACAGTGCCCAGTATGCCACAGAATCAGAATTCTGATTCAGATGAAGCACCGACATTTGATGCTGATGATGAAACTTCATCGGATGAAGAAGTAGAGCAGATTTCTAACCTGTTGAATCAATCTGCTAGTCCGAGAAATCAGAAAGAAGCTTCAACAAGTACTCATAATGTTGATGTGAACAGTGATCTGATTGTTTCAAATCAGCAAAGCTCAGTTGATATTCCAACAGAAGAAATGCCGTGATCATATTCATACCATCCTTCGACGAATATTATAGGAGAACTACAAACTGGTATGCGTACACGAAACCAAATCAATAAAGTACTTAGTTGTTTCTACACTCGAGTTGCACCAACTCAGAACTACTGCTACTACTCATGTTTCATTTCTCAAATTGAGCTAAAGATAGTTAATGAGGCTCTAGCAGACGAGAATTGGGTGATAACAATGCAAGAGGAACTTTTACAGTTCGAGAAATTGGGTGTTTGGAGCTTGTAGACTTGCCACCGAAGCAGAAAGCTATTGATACAAAGTGGGTCTTCAAGTGTAAAAGAGACGATTGGGGGGTTATAGTAAGAAACAAAGCTCGGCTGTTGTCAAGGGATTCCACCAGCAGGAAGGTATAGATTATACTGAGGTATACGCACCAGTTGCGTGATTAGAATCTATCCGCATTTTCCTAGCGTTCGCAGCTTGGAAAGGATTTAAGGTGTACCAGTTGGATGTAAAATCTGCATTTCTCTACGGTAAACTTCGTGAACAAGTGTATGTCGGCCAACCACCAGGGTTTGTCAATCCACTGAACAAGAACAAAGCATATCTCCTGGACAAAGCCTTGTACGGTTTACACCAAGCCCCGAGAGCTTGGTATGAGACGTTATCGCAACATCTCGTTGGAAACGGTTTTACACGAGGCACAGTGGACAGCACTTTGTTTACCAGAGAAGTTGGATCGCATCTGATAATAGTACAAATCTATGTGGATGATATCATTTTTGGTTCTACGGATGATAGTCTGTGCAAAGAGTTCAAAAAGATCATGAAGAAAAAAATTTGAGATGTCCTCGATGGGCGAAATGAAATTCTTCTTAGGTCTTTAAGTGGATCAGCTTCCATACAGGATATTCATTCATCAGACTAAGTATGTTCACGACATTCTAAAAAAGTTTGAAATGGATTCTTCGAAGTCGCTTTCGACGCTGCTGGCACTGAACCATGGGATTTGCGTAGACGAGACGGGAACGAAAGTTGATGAAACACTGTATCGATCGATGATAGGTTCATTGATGTATCTAACGGCATTGCACCCGGACATCATGTATCCTACATGCTTATGTGCGAGATATCATTCAAGTCCTTGAATGTCACACTTGCAGATAGTCAAGCGAATCTTCCGTTACTTTAAAGGTTGCCCAAGCACCGGCCTGTGGTACCCAAGAACGACAATTTTGATCTTACTGGATACGCTGACTCAGACTTCGGAGTGGACAAACTGAACTCGAAATCTACAACTTCAGGATGCCAGTTCTTTGGCACATGTTTGGTAACGTGGCAGTGTAAAAAACAGACCATGGTCTCTCTCTCAACCTGTGAAGCGGAATACATTTCTGCTTCTAACTGTTGCTCTCAAATCCTCTGGATTCAGCAACAGATGAGGGATTATGGTCTGCAGTTTCTTGACACGCCTTTATTTGTAGATAACAAAGCAGCCCTCGATATAACTAAAAATCTGGTTCATCACTCATATACAAAACACATTGAAATGCGATATCATTTCATTCGTGATTGTTACGAAAAGAAATTGGTTCAAATAGAAAAAATCCACACTGACGAACAACGGGCTGATTTTTATACCAAAGCATCTCCATTAACAAGATTTAAATATTTAATGCGACTTAATGGTATCAAAAATTTGCTTACAGGTGCGGAAGCTGAGGTTGAATACGGATCGGATGACGAATTCACGTGATCCGCATTGGTTTGTATGGTTTGTAAATATCTTTCTAGTTTAGTATTTCTTAAAAAAATCTAAAATCCAAAAATATGTTTTTGATTTTAGGGGGAGAAATATTTGGGAAAATATAAAAACATATGAAAATTTTAAAAATTCAAAAACATTGAAAAATTCAAAAATGTACAAAAAATTGAAAAATGTAAAAAGAATTCGATGTCACAAAAAGGAAATGATAGTACATCAGTGGACTATCGCAGTACGCTAAAGAAATGTAAAGTTTAAAAGTAATAAATGAGTCTTACTGTGGATGTGTCGATAGGCTTAACACGTTCAGTAAACTGTTTTCGAGATATAAATTAAATTTAGCAACTGCTTAATCTTGTGGATTAACACATCTTGGATATATGGACTTAGCACTCTGAAATTTCGTTTGAGAGATTGCCTGATTCTGAGATACGAGGTCTTTATAGATAGTTGATATCTGGGGTATGATACAAGTTCTTCTGATTTTGCGAAAGCAATAGCCTAGAACTTCTATAATACTTTCGCCAAAAATCCCCAAACTGCATGCAAAATTTGAAAAGAATCGAATGATCTAATCATTTGCAGTGCTAAAAAGATTCCTTAAGTGGAACACACCCTAAAGACGAGCCTTCATCTCTTTGTCTGTACGGGAGTACTAACCTGAGCTCTCAAGGTCTCGCATTACCCAGATACATATATCAATTACGCTATATTCACTTGTAAGATGAAATCTAGGGAATCTTGATACGGGAGTATATTCAAGAAGTGGGAACCACAGATAAGTCAAGTTTCATAAATCTTACCTAAACATATCTTGAAACAGTTGAAAATGTGGCAAAGTTTAAGTGGACAAACATATCGACAATCTAGGTAAACGAGTTTAAAGCTTAAAGTCATCTAAAGGTCAACGGTACTGGTGATATGTCTTAATTAACTGATATGATCCTTTAGATACGAATTCACAAAAATATGTATGTAAATATGTTTGTACATAGTTTACTTTGTCCTGTACATAGTTTATCAGCTTTACAGATTAAAACCAAAAAGATTTTCAGTATTTTAGCATAAACTTTCAAAAATTCAAAAAGATTTTATTTCTACATTGTTTTTAGCAAACCAATGTTGGAGAACGGGTCTTTGAAGTCTGGTAAGAAGCTAGAACTGGTGGGAATCTCTTTGACAACAAGCTGGGAGCTAATCTGTTAAATCTGAAAAGCCAAAACGATAAAAAGTTCATTAATTTGAAACTTTGATTTTGAAAATATCAACAGTTTGTTCGTAACGGGTCAAACCGGGGTCATTAACTTGGACTCGGCAGACAAATCGGTTACCCAAGGTCATTAGCTAGGACTTGGTCAACTGAGTGGATTTTCATAACTGGTAAAAAGTTGGAAAGTTCAGGGGTTAAAATGGAAAATTGTTTTAAAGTTTGAAGAACATTTGGATATTTCAAAAGAAAGAGTTGAGGTATTGGGATATCAGGATATGAGGGGGTTATGGAGAACAATTAGGGTTCTTGATCCGATGTGGTTGGTTAACTGCTCAAGAGAAGACATCAAAACCTTGTTCTATAACAAGATTGCATTTGAAGAACGTGAGAAGGTACAAGCGATGCAGTTTCAGAAAGTTGTTAATGTTTGCTATGCACACGAAGTTAATTCAGGGAAGATGTGGCAAACAAAATGGAGAGATCTAGAAAGAGTAGAGTTTTTGAAAGAGGAGAAGCGTCTTGAAGAAATTCATGAAAGAACTAGTAAGGCAAGTGTTAAGAGATTTCAGCATTTGAACAAAGTGCCTCCTACAATCAGATGCCAGATCCTAAGCAAGAACGACGAATAAAGCCGTACAAGAATTTCTTCGGTCGGGTGTGTTGAAGTATATTATGAAGACAGAGTTTTGAAGACTGAAACAAGACAAAGACTATATCCAAGGGGGAGTCTGTTGGTGCAGAATGTCTATGTCTTAGTCTTATATCGAGTCTGTATAGAATAGAGCTGGATAGGCTAGTGGTATGTAGTATTTATGTAAAGGTTAGCCAAGTTCGCCCATGAGCTTAATGTTGAGACAAGTTCGATTCGGGCGAACTTACATCCTCCATAAGCAGACTTGTGCAACTATAAATACCTAGCTTGCCTCATTCATTTGTAAATTTGGCATTTTGTGTGACATCCCGGGTTTTCGGATAACTTAAACGCAATACTTGTCGAATAAATTATATGCTACGTATTAAACGTGTACGAGTTAGTGAATACGTGATGTGCGATTATGTGATTGTTTTAGTTATAAAATAATTATGGTAAATATGTACACGAACCGAACCGAACCGCGACACGAACCAACCTCGATTCCTTGTGACTCTAGGAGTGAACCAAGTTTTAAACCCAAACCAACCAACCCAAACCACTCTCGGCCGAGAACAAGCCCAAACCGCAAACCCATTTCCCTTTTCTTGATCCTTTTTGCGCTATATATACAAACACACATGCATGTTGCTTCACAAAAACAAAAACACAAGAAACCCTAGTGAGAAAGAAGCCGACGGCAGCCCTTGTTCATTCTCTTCGACCGCAAACAGCCTTACTCTCGTCCCTTTGATCGCGAGCAGCCTTCCCTTTCAGTCCCTTGACCGCAAGCAGCTTGTTACAACTCCATCATCATATCTCGGTCGCGACAGCAGATTGTTCATCTCATTCTTTCGGTCGTGATCTTGCTTGAACAGCCGAATCCATTCTCATCCAAGTCTCGACTCGTTATTCACCATTATTAAAGGTTAGGAATTATAATCGTTTGCAAGATCATATTCGGATTATATGTGTTTGAATGTAATCGGCTGATTGATCATTGTTTGCATGTATGATTGTTTCGGAACTCATAGTTTGCGAGTGTGCTTTGTTTATAAAGACTAGAGATATTGATTAGGGTTTGCATGGATGTAATATATGTATTGATCTATGATTAGAAAAATCGGTTCTTGATCGCCTAGGTTCATTATAGTGACGGTTTATGCGAATTAGTGGTAACAAAATGCTGAAACAGTTTGCTGAGTGATAGTTACAGCCGACTTCAACTGGCTGTAACTCGGTCGTTAGTTGTCGAAAAACGGATTTTCTAAAGTCTAAAACGTGGAGATTTGAATAACGAATCTAATGGCGCTGGATTCATATTTTTCCTGAAGTCGTTTGATATTTTTAAGTGGCCAAATAAGTTCAGTAACTAAAGCTGTGAAAATCCTGAAATTTTGTTAGTTGTTTATCGAGTTGGATTTTATAATCAGTAGGGAGTCGAATCATGAAATTTGTACAGCAACTAGGTATGCAAATTTCTGGGCAAATCCAACTGGAATTTTTGTTAATTGGACGACCAGTGATTTTTAAATAAATTCTTCCATGGACTGCAGTCAGAAAGCGACGAATCTGACTGCAGCCTAGTATATTAATATTTATGGTTAAATGGTAAAGAATTAGGAATGGAAAATTTATATAAATTTCTACAATATAGTTGTCACCTGCTATAAAATAATTGGAATTTTTGGAACGTTGGAACTATTTTATAAAAATCCTAGAAAACAGCTGAATTATGAGTATGTAAGCTGAAATTTGATAACTTGTGATTGTGTGCACCAAATTGTTGCATGGATTGGATTATGTTCATGATAAATTGTTTTGATTACTATGTTCACATGAGGATACCTGCATGCATGTTTGAGTGTTAGGTATTTTGTTGTGTGTATCACTTTGTGCGTAAATTACGAGTAGAATTTGTATTGGTGTGTTCACACACTGACTTGATATCAATTGGTTTGTTAGGACGCAATTAGCGGTCCCATCCCTTACAACTTCTTTGCTACACTAACCGAGCAACTAAAGGTGAGTTCACGGCCCCTAATTTTATCCGGTTTTAAACAACAGGGGGAGAAACATGTATACACTCTTCAACTCAATCTCTTTACGTTATATGAAATTAACGTCACATAACTATTCGGTAACTAAGTTAATGTTAATGTAATGTTATGGTCACTAAGCAGCTATATCACTTAAGTCCTCGTCAATCTCTCGGATCGTTAGTATTGGGTTTTAATAGCGGGGGAATTATAAGTAGTACTACTGGGCCCGACAAGCCCCATCCGAGCTAGTCGCGCTAGCCGACCGGGTATGGTCAACGGGTGAATAATTTGGCCTAACTTCGCCATGGTCAGTGATAGGCCTGGCAACACGGAGGCACAACAGTCAGCTTCGATCGCGAACACTTACGTGACATGACTTTAGGCTAGCTACCTATATATGTTAACATTGAACTTAATTACGAATCAACTATATTATCCCGGGTTGGGGATAATGGAAACAACAACTTTATTATTCCGGGTTTGGAATAATGGAACCAACATTATTATTATTCCGGGTTGGGAATAATGGAACTAAATCGTTATCCCGGGTTAGGGGTAACGGGGGAAACAAACTCATAACCGAACAAACGAATTTATGAAAACCTGTGAACTCACTCATCTTTAATGTTGACACTTGTTTCTTTACATGTTTCTCAGGACGCTAGGAGCTCTAGGTGCACTCACATGCATTGAACAAGACATCTTTTATCGAGTCTCATTTACAAACATTGTTTTGGGTTTTTCATTTGTTTTGGCGTTTGTGTTGGCGCCCGTTTCTCTACTTATGTTATGCTTCCGCTCAACCACTTAAACTAATGCTTCCGCTAAACTTTGGTAACAAACTAAGACAAGCTAAAATCTACGATGATTGGTTAATCAAATGATTTTTGGAAAACGTATTATCAAATCATATAGAGTCGTTCGACGTACTAGTGTTTCAGATTCTGGTTTGTTCACACGCCTCGCGGTAAAACTCCGCAAGTGGAAATTGAGGGTGTGACAGATTGGTATCAGAGCCACTAGCTATAGAGAACAAGGTTTGCATTAGAAGTAGACCTAAACTATAGCTGAATACACGACACTAGACGTAGTTTGGCACCGAACTGTTATATCTTGTTATGCGATGTACCACAACTGTGTTATGTAGATTATGACTTCATAATAAGAAATGAAAACAACTCGTAACTAACCGCACAACCTAACAGGCAATGTCATCATCATCATCGTCATCATCATCCGACAAAATTACGCCACCAAGAGCGCCAGGAAAGGCACCTATGGTGGAACCCCTACCATCTTATGGCGTGGAAACACGCTCAGCTGCGAGGAAAAGGCTCGCTCTGGGGGAGGAGTCGTCATCACGCCCAATCATCGCTGTGCCGGTCAAACCGGTTAACCCTGTAGAAGTAGGAAATGACCTACTTAGAAACATGATACAGAAACAACAAGAACAATTGGAAAGAATGCAGGAAACCATCCTAGCACAAGGATGGATGATCCGACAACTGACAGGTAAAACCGACTCGCTCGAGGAAGAGCAACATACGAGTAAGATAGCTCGTAACACCTTAGCCAGAGATCTGCGTGCTGAGCAGATAAGAGCCGACTGGCTCAAAGACAGAGTCCTGGAAAATAGTTGGAACATTCAGGAGCTAGAGCAAAATCAAGCACCTGCACCAGCACCGGCCCCTCCAGTGCCGGTAGAGGAGGATCCGGAAGAGGATCCAGAGGAGGACCCTGAAGAGGATCCAGAGGAGGATCCAGAGGAGGACCCAGAGGAGGATCCAGAGGAGGATCCAGCTGTAGAAGCTGGAAATGCCGCGCAGGATGACGGCAACGACAGTGATTTGGGGAATGGAGACGTAGACGACTGACACGTCTCGCTTATTTTATTTACTTTCCTCCAGTCTATTTATTTTCCCACTTGTGTTTAAACTTGAGACTTTATAGTGAATTCATATGTTTGGTTGGCACTTTGTAAGACGTTGAAATTTCATTTAATCAAGTATTTCTTTTGACTATTTAATATATTTGAGTTGACATAACTTGATAATTATTTAAGTACGAAGTAGGATAACTATATTGGATATATAGACTTATCGGGGTGTGTTTATGTTGTTTTTCGAAGATCTAAATGGCAACTGGACGACGTGGAAACCTTAACATGACGGCCGAAGAACTAGCTGCCATGATTCAAAGCACGTGAACACGGCTCTAGCGGGTGTTCAGAACCAACCGGCAGGTAACCATTATTAAATTTTCGTGTGAAAATCTAATAGTTGGGCTTGTAGAATTCCTCGCTGACTACCTGTTCTCTATCAGCAGGAGGGGGTTTTAACCCCTACAAGATGTTCCTCGACGCGAAACCAAGCAAATACTCGGGTGCAGAAGGACCCATTGGACTGGTCCGCTGGATCGAAAAATCTGAATCAGTATTTGAAATGTGCAACTGTCTAGAGGCCAACAAGGTCAAGTATGCAGCCTCAACACTGGAAGATGGGGCACTAACTTGGTGGAATGCACAAGTCCAAACGCGTGGACTTATTGCTGCAAATGCTATGGCCTGGGCCGAGTTTAAGGCCCTAATCAAAGAAGAGTACTGTCCGCGAGACAGAGTGCAACAGTTGGAGCAAACCTTATGGAACCACAAGATGGTGGGATCTGAAATAGAGGCATACACAGCAAAACATCATGACTTGGTATTTCTATGTCCCGATCTGGCCAACACTGTGGAGAAAAGACTCGAGTTCTATCTTGGGGGTCTGGTTCCGGAGATTCAGGGTATGGTAATGGCTAGTAACCTTGCAACTGAACATCAAGCAATCCGCTTGGCACACAAACTCACCGATAAGGCGGTGGAACAAAAGAAGTTGCCAGCACGGGGTACAACTGAAGTTGCCTCTGATAACAAAAGAAAGTTTGAAGACTCGTCTGCTCGACAGTCTTCGTCATCTCAGCCACAACAGGGGAACCAGAAACGGTTCAATCATTACAACAGCCACCGGGGTCACCAAAATCAGCCCGCCAATAACAACAACAACAACCAGAACGCAAGCGGCTATGTAGGTCGAAAGCCGCAGTGCACCCGCTGTAATCTTCATCATCACGGCCCTTGTGCCGGGAATCGCTGCCAACGATGTGGCAAGGTGGGACATGCGGCAAAGGATTGTCGTGGGGAAATCATGTCCCGACAGAACCAAAATCAACCCCAAGGCCCACAACAAGGTGTTAACCGGGGATGCTATCAGTGTGGTAGCACTGCCCACTTCAAAAGAGACTGCCCACAGCTACGTAACAACAACAACAATGGTGGGAACAACCACAACCACAATAACCACAACAACAACAATAACAACAACAATAATGGAAACGGTGGCACAGGAGGTGCCAAAGGTCGCGCATTTACATTGGGCCGCGGAGAGGCCAGAAACGACTCGAACGTGGTCACCAGTAAGTTTCCCCTTATTGAACATTTTGCTACTATGCTTTTTGATACGGGTGCGGATAGGAGCTTTATATCTGAGTCTTTTAGGAAGAACCTAAATCTCACGCCTAAACCATTAGAGACCCCTTATGTTATAGAATTAGCCGATGGTAATTCTGTAAATGTGACCCATATAGTATACGGCTGTCAACTCAAACTCGCGGGTCACACTTTTACCATTGATCTGATGACAACTACCCTGGGTAGTTTTGACGTGGTAGTCGGAATGGACTGGCTATCCGACGTCCGGGCTGAAGTTCTCTGCTTCGAAAAATCTATCCGTATTCCGCTCTCTAACGACGAAATCTTGACGGTGCAAGGCGAGAAGGCAAGCGCCGTCACCAACATCATCTCTTACATGCAAGCGCAGAAGTATCTTCGGAGAAAGAACTCCTTCGCTTTACTCGCACTGGTTACCGAACAACCTAAGGACGAGAAACGTATAGAAGACATCCCTGTCGTCCGTGATTTTTCTGAGGTAATCCCAGAGGAATTACCTGGTCTTCCACCCCATCGACAATCGGAGTTTGAAATCGAATTGGCGAACCATGCAACTCCTATCGCCAAGGCTCCATACCGCCTAGCTCCAGCCGAGCTGCAGGAGCTGTCTACCCAACTTCAGGAGCTGTTAGAAAAGGGATTTATCCGACCAAGCGCTTCGCCATGGGGAGCTCCAGTCCTGTTTGTCAAGAAGAAGGACGGGACCTTCCGCATGTGCATCGACTACAGGGAACTCAACAAGGTTACTGTCAAGAACCTATACCCGTTACCTCGCATCGACGATCTTTTCGACCAACTTCAAGGGTCAAGCTACTACTCCAAGATTGACCTACGGTCCGGTTACCATCAGCTACGCGTCAGGGAGGAGGATATCGCCAAGACGGCATTTCGTACTCGGTATGGCCATTATGAGTTCTTGGTCATGCCCTTCGGTCTCACCAACGCACCCACCGTGTTCATGGACCTCATGAACCGTGTGTGCAAACCATACCTCGACAAGTTTGTCATTGTGTTCATCGATGACATACTCATCTATTCTAAAAGTGAAGAAGAACATGCTAAACATCTACGATTACTGTTAGGATTACTTCAACAGGAGAAGCTATATGCCAAGCTTTCAAAGTGTGATTTCTGGATTCGAGAAGTTCAGTTTCTTGGGCATATCGTAAATGAAAAGGGTATCCACGTAGACCCTGCCAAGATTGAAGCCATCAAAAACTGGGAAGCACCCAGGACACCGACGGAGATCCGCCAATTTTTGGGTTTGGCTGGTTACTACAGACGTTTCATCGAGGGATTTTCAAAGATCGCACAACCGCTTACTACCCTCACCCAGAAAGGCATCAAGTATGCTTGGGGTGACAAGCAAGAAGCAGCATTTCAATTGCTAAAGCAGAAACTTTGCAGTGCACTCATTCTATCCTTGCCGGAAGGGACAGATGACTTCGTAGTATATTGTGATGCTTCCATTCAGGGGTTGGGATGCGTACTCATGCAACGCGATAAGGTCATCGCGTATGCGTCCCGCCAACTGAAGGTTCACGATAAAAACTACACGACGCATGACCTGGAATTGGGAGCAGTAGTGTTTGCACTTAAGATTTGGAGACACTACCTCTATGGAACGAAGTGCACGATCTTTACAGACCACAAGAGCCTCCAACACATCTTTGATCAGAAGGAGTTGAACATACGACAGCGTCGCTGGGTCGAACTCTTGAACGATTATGAGTGTGCCATTCGGTATCACCCGGGTAAAGCTAACGTGGTAGCTGATGCCCTCAGTAGGAAGGAACACTTGAAACCTCGCCGTGTACGAGCATTACAATTCACTATTCATTCGGGGCTACCCGAACAAATACGCGACGCCCAGTTAGAAGCAGTTAAGGAGGAAAACATCAAGGCCGAATCAGTGGAAAAAATGGAACGCGATTGGGAAGTAAAACCCAATGGAGCCCGGTATTTCATGAATCGCATATGGGTACCTCTCTACGGAAACCTCAGAGAGCTAGTCATGGATGAAGCTCACAAATCCCGATACTCTGTCCATCCTGGTTCGGACAAGATGTATCAAGACCTTAAAGCAGCGTATTGGTGGCCCAACATGAAAGCCGATATAGCCACCTACGTGAGTAAATGTTTAACTTGTGCAAAAGTCAAGGTAGAGTATCAAAAGCCATCGGGGCTACTCCAACAACCTGAGATCCCAGTGTGGAAATGGGATCAGATCTCAATGGACTTCATCACTAAACTCCCGCGAACTTTGGGTGGTTGCGATACCATCTGGGTAATTGTGGATCGTTTAACTAAGTCCGCACACTTCTAGCTATTAAAGAAACAGATAAGATGGAGAAGTTGACTCGCATCTACATTAAGGAAGTAGTTTCTCGGCACGGAGTGCCAACGTCCATCATCTCAGACAGAGATGCTCGCTTCACATCCAACTTTTGGCAGTCACTTCAGAAAGCGTTGGGAACACGCTTAGATATGAGCACAGCCTATCACCCTTAGACTGATGGTCAAAGCGAAAGGACCATACAGACCTTGGAAGACATGCTTAGGGCATGCGTAGTAGACTTTGGAAATAGTTGGGAAATCCACCTGCCTTTAGTGGAATTCTCGTATAACAACAGTTACCATACGAGTATTTCGGCAGCACCGTTTGAGGCATTATACGGTCGTAAATGTAGATCACCGGTCTGTTGGGCAGAAGTCGGTGAAAGTCAACTCACAGGCCCTGAGTTAATACTTGAGGCTACTGAAAAGATTGTACAAATCAGAAACCGCATGGCGGCGGCACGAGATCGACAGAAAAGCTACGCTGATCAACGACGCAAACCGCTCGAATTACAAGTAGGCGACCGCGTCCTACTAAAGGTGTCACCCTGGAAGGGTGTAATCCGCTTTGGAAAACGGGGCAAACTAAACCCAAGTTACGTAGGTCCGTTTGTGATCTTGAAACGTATCGGACCCGTAGCTTATCAATTAGACCTTCCTGCCGAACTCAATGGAGTTCACAACGTATTTCACGTGTCAAATCTGAAGAAGTGTCTATCAGATGAAACCCTAGTTATCCCATTGGATGAGATCCAAGTGGATGAACAACTGCACTTTGTGGAACGGCCTATCGAGATCATGGATCGTGAGATCAAGACTCGAAGGCACAGCAAGATTCCGATCGTTAAGGTTTGTTGGGACTCTAAGCGTGGACCGGAGTTCACGTGGGAAAGAGAGGACCAAATGAAAAGCAAATACCCACACCTCTTCACAACTGAGCAGCAAACTAACGATACCAATAACTAAATTTTCGGGACGAAAATTCTTTCAACATGGGGATGATGTGACAACCTGGAAATTTCTCATACTTTCGCGTACCATTGTTAACTAAATTCTTGTGCATGGCACTTGGGAATCTTTGTGCATGGCACTTGGGAACTTCTTGTAACTTCGCGTACCATCGTTAATGAACTAACTCTTTGTGCGTGGCACTCTAAACATGTACGCTGCATTCTAAACCGCGTTTACTCAATTTTCGGGACGAAAATTCTTTCAACATGGGGATAATGTGACATCCCGGGTTTTCGGATAACTTAAACGCAATACTTGTCGAATAAATTATATGCTACGTATTAAACGTGTACGAGTTAGTGAATACGTGATGTGCGATTATGTGATTGTTTTAGTTATAAAATAATTATGGTAAATATGCACACGAACCGAACCGAACCGCGACACGAACCAACCTCGATTCCTTGTGACTCTAGGAGTGAACCAAGTTTTAAACCCAAACCAACCAACCCAAACCACTCTCGGCCGAGAACAAGCCCAAACCGCAAACCCATTTCCCTTTTCTTGATCCTTTTTGCGCTATATATACAAACACACATGCATGTTGCTTCACAAAAACAAAAACACAAGAAACCCTAGTGAGAAAGAAGCCGACGGCAGCCCTTGTTCATTCTCTTCGACCGCAAACAGCCTTACTCTCGTCCCTTTGATCGCGAGCAGCCTTCCCTTTCAGTCCCTTGACCGCAAGCAGCTTGTTACAACTCCATCATCATATCTCGGTCGCGACAGCAGATTGTTCATCTCATTCTTTCGGTCGTGATCTTGCTTGAACAGCCGAATCCATTCTCATCCAAGTCTTGACTCGTTATTCACCATTATTAAAGGTTAGGAATTATAATCGTTTGCAAGATCATATTCGGATTATATGTGTTTGAATGTAATCGGCTGATTGATCATTGTTTGCATGTATGATTGTTTCGGAACTCATAGTTTGCGAGTGTGCTTTGTTTATAAAGACTAGAGATATTGATTAGGGTTTGCATGGATGTAATATATGTATTGATCTATGATTAGAAAAATCGGTTCTTGATCGCCTAGGTTCATTATAGTGACGGTTTATGCGAATTAGTGGTAACAAAATGCTGAAACAGGTTGCTGAGTGATAGTTACAGCCGACTTCAACTGGCGGTAACTCGGTCGTTAGTTGTCGAAAAACGGATTTTCTGAAGTCTAAAACGTAGAGATTTGAATAACGAATCTAATGGCGCTGGATTCATATATTTCCTGAAGTCGTTTGATATTTTTAAGTGGCCAAATAAGTTCAGTAACTAAAGCTGTGAAAATCCTGAAATTTTGTTAGTTGTTTATCGAGTTGGATTTTATAATCAGTAGGGAGTCGAATCATGAAATTTGTACAGAAACTAGGTATGGAAATTTCCGGGCAACTCCAACTGGAATTTTGTTAATTGGACGATCAGTGATTTTTAAATTAATTCTTCCGTGGACTGCAGTCAGAAAGCGACGAATCTGACTGCAGCCTAGTATATTAATATTTATGGTTAAATGGTAAAGAATTAGGACTTGGAAAATTTATATAAATTTCTACAATATAGTTGTCACCTGCTTTAAAATAATTGGAATTTTTGGAACGTTGGAACTATTTTATAAAAATCCTAGAAAACAGCTGAATTATGAGTATGTAAGCTGAAATTTGATAACTTGTGATTGTGTGCACCAAATTGTTGCATGGATTGGATTATGTTCATGATAAATTGTTTTGATTACTATGTTCACATGAGGATACCTGCATGCATGTTTTAGTGTTAGGTATTTTGTTGTGTGTATCACTTTGTGCGTAAATTACGAGTAGAATTTGTATTGGTGTGTTCACACACTGACTTGATATCAATTGGTTTGTTAGGACGCAATTAGCGGTCCCATCCCTTACAACTTACACTAACCGAGCAACTAAACGTGAGTTCACGGCCCCTAATTTTATCCGGTTTTAAACAACAGGGGGAGAAACATGTATACACTCTTCAACTCAATCTCTTTACGTTATATGAAATTAACGTCACATAACTATTCGGTAACTAAGTTAATGTTAATGTAATGTTATGGTCACTAAGCAGCTATATCACTTAAGTCCTCGTCAATCTCTCGGATCGTTAGTATTGGGTTTTAATAGCGGGGGAATTATAAGTAGTACTACTGGGCCCGACAAGCCCCATCCGAGCTAGGAGCTCTAGGTGCACTCACATGCATTGAACAAGACATCTTTTATCGAGTCTCATTTACAAACATTGTTTTGGGTTTTTCATTTGTTTTGGCGTTTGTGTTGGCGCCCGTTTCTCTACTTATCTTATGCTTCCGCTCAACCACTTAAACTAATGCTTCCGCTAAACTTTGGTAACAAACTAAGACAAGCTAAAATCTACGATGATTGGTTAATCAAATGATTTTTGGAAAACGTATTATCAAATCATATAGAGTCGTTCGACGTACTAGTGTTTCAGATTCTGGTTTGTTCACACGCCTCGCGGTAAAACTCCGCAAGTGGAAATTGAGGGTGTGACATTTTGGAGGCGAAGCTCTGTTAGTTTGTACTCTTGACCTTTGATCAATAAAACTGATGATTAACTGATTAAATCTTCTCTATTGGTAAACACGACGTAATATTTCCACTATTATGGACGTTAGATATCAAATTTAGGTTCCTTAGCATCGAGGATCGGTCCTACATATAAATCACACAAATCATCCATAAATCAAACCTGTTTGAACTAAGTTGGACCGAACATGCTGGAATCATTAGATCTAGGATGCTTTTGATAAAATTGAACGGTGAGATGTCTTAATAAACATGTTAATATCATTAACAAACCATAGAATCGTTCATCGGAGCATGTATGAATATTGCAGATGATATTTGGAGAAGACGACAAGTTTGCCCGAACTTGTTGTTGATGTCTTACATCAACTTCGGGCGAAGTTGTCCAAACTTGAATAAACTTGTAAACATAACAAATTCACCGGAACTTGATTAAATCTGAAATGGAAAATTGTTTCAAGTGTGTGATCGAATGAAGTTGTATGATATTTGAAAATAGTTATGTTTTGGCATCAAGTTCGCCCGAACTTGATTAATATGTGTTGAATTTTGGTGAAAATTGTCAAATTTACTAAGTTGATTAATTTCTTTGTCCGAAGAATATCCAGCTTTCATTTTCCAAGTTTCATAACACTTGTATTTCGCTGGACGAGAAGATTTATCCTACGCTAACAGCATTTTCTGGGATTCTAGAATTTATGGGGAGAATTCCAATCACAAAAGCGATTACGGATAAACACGTCATATATAGATCACACGCCTACTTTTTCTAGAACGCAACATCCTATGACGAAGCAAATAAAGTGATAAAGTCTGCAGTTCGAGTTGGTAATGAAGACAAAGAGTTTTTCATTACTAAAGCAGATATACAAAGGGTTTTAGCGTTCAATGATGATAAAAATATCCGATTAGTTTCGAGGAAAGGATGGCAAAGGGTTGTTTCTATCGTATGGGCTACAAAGGTCACGCAAACAAGCCAACTTTAAAGAAAGGCGGTGTTCCTCTACCGTACAAGCTTCTGATTAACGTTATTATTCACGCTTTTAGTCATAGGAAAGCAGTGCTTGATGATATCCAAGATTACATGGCCTGTATGGTTACTGCTTTGGTTCTAAACAAGAAATTCAACTTTTCGAAAGTGATCTTCAAATTTATGTCGAAGAACATGGGCAAGGAAAGACTGGTGATGTATCCTAAGTTCGTTCAAATGCTGATTGACGAGAAGTTCAAAGACATTGTGAAAGATCCAAACGATATTCTAGACTTGAGCCACATGGATGAAACAACATTGAAGAAGCTCAAGATATACCAGAAAGAAGATTCTCCACGATTGGAAAGCCTGTGTTTGGTGCTATCGACAAAGCTGATTATGTCGCGCCACCAGAAAACAAATGGAGGAGCGATCCTAACAAGTGGTATCGACAAACGTGAAGAAGTCCAAGCAAACAATACCAAGGTGTGATTAATGTTTTCTATGCACATGGTATTAACTCAGGTCATATGTGGGAATCGAGGTGGAGAGAGTTGGAAAGAGAAGAGTTCTTAAAAGAGGAAAAGCGACTAGAAAAGATACATGAAGGGGTAGAGAGGCAAGGATCAGATGATTTCAGTTTATGAAGTGGTCACCTCCTACTGACCAAACACCTATTCCTAAGAAACAACGTCGAAGAAAGCCGTACAAGAACTTCTTCGGAAGATGTTGAAGGCTGAAGACTGATCAAGACTGCGACAATATCCAAGGGGGAGTTTGTTGATACATGATGTCTATTGTCTAGGTCTTGGATTGAGTCTGTATGATTAGGGCTTGTAATTGTTAGATTTGAAAGTTTTTGTATGTGTATTGCACAAGTTCGGCTGAACTTGTGTGATGGAAGATCAAGTTCGCCCGAACTTGATCTATCCATTACCACACTTCGCCCGAACTTGTAGCTCTATATATAGGCTGTCTTGGATTCTCATTGTAACAACTTTGTGACTTTGACAGCGACGCTCTGTCTGTTTGGATTCTCGATGTACTATTGATTTGATCTAATAAACAGACAATTTAAACAGTAAATCTTGTGTATTCGATTAATAAATCATATAATTTCCGCTTATATTGGGCTTTAGATACAAAATAGGTTCCTAAGCAGTGGAGGAGCGATCCTAACATCTAATGTTTATGTTTTTAACAATTGTTCCTTGTGTGTTTAGTTTACGTTTGCAGGTATTCGTGGGCTAAGTCAATACGGGAATTACAGAGGAATATGCTATTTTTTGGCACGTGCATGAGAGTCATGACCTTTGAGGGAGGACGTGTGAAGGCTTGCATGATTTGCGGATAGTTAGTTAACTAGATTTATTAGATATTGATAAGGGGTATTGAGCTCGATATAGAAAAACTTGCACGATTTCGAAACACAACACTTCTTCTGCTAATCTCTCTTGAATACACACGCACTAGAAATCTCATTGTAACAAGCTCAATACTTCCAAAGTTGTACTCTTTTTCATGCAATATAGTTGGTGATTGGTAGTTTCCATCACCCGAGGTTTTTTATGCCGGAGATCATAAATTGATCAAGGGCTTTTTCCTCGTATAAATCTTTGTGTTCATCTTTGATTACATTCCTAACTTGTTCATTCAATTGTTCATAATTCAAGCACTCAACCTCACAAATCAGATTTGGTTACATTATCCTTGTTGTGATTTTTGACCAAGACACTAAGCATGCGAACCAAAGGAAACAGTAAAAGGATGTGATGAAAAAACTATGAATAACAATAACCTATTTTTAGGCCATTTATGTACCGATGACTCCCTCTTTTTATGATTTCATGTTTTTTTTAAATTACAGGGAATTACCATGTGTCTGCCGCACCCTACAATTGTCTTCCGCTGTGAGTTGGGGTGTGACAGAAGATGGTATCAGAGCCTTCGGTTATAGCGAATTAGGTATCCCTAATGAACCCAGACTATAATCCTAAGTTAGTCTCCACACGCTGAGAACCTCTAGAGACTGAGTAGTGCGGCTATTACCAGGACGACCTTGTGGGGCAAATAAATTATTGTGGTCCTGTAACACCCCAAATCGCGTATAAAAACACGCGACGGAAACACTTGGGGAGTCACGTTAACAGATTGTTTCAACAACACATGGTTTTTGAAGTTTTGTTTTAATTAGATATTAAACACAGGTTATATTGTCGTAATTGTCTTAGAATTTTTTAAATAACGATACAACAAGCATGCATAATTATTGTCTTTCTTGTTATTAAGGCACTAGGTCCAAGTCCATTCCTACTTGAGCACGCATTAGTATCATCTAGCATCGTTCCCTGAAACATATGTGAAAACGAGTCAGCAAAAATATGCCGACGAGTACATAGGTTTTGTGTGTATGTCAAGTTTATGGCTTTGAATATGTATTGCAATACCTTGTCAGACTACTAGAGTTGTTAATTGAAAATCTTGTTATCGAAAAGTATTTGATATTATAATGATAACTAACCAATCTAAAACAAGTTACTTATAGTTTATAAAAGACTTGTAGCCATAAATCTTGTCCAAAACATTTGTTTCGTAAATTCGAGCAGTAAATCGTCTTGAAATAACTTGTATGGTTTATATCTTTAATTGAAATCGTTGTGTGTCATCGTTTGAAAACATTTGTCCAAGTGATGCAAATATCGCCACGTATGTAATACGATAAAAGTACTTATATATAGGAAGTACCAGCGGCGTATCCACCGTGAAAACTTTTGGTCATTTTGTGAATGTATTCAAACCTTTGTTGACTTGTTCGAGACCACCCATTGTAGCCCTTAATCGTATAACATACCACCAAAGGGTATGTTACAAATACAGTTTCAGTCGCTTCCCAAACTTCCCCACAAACCCCGGGAATTTTGGTAACGGGATTGTCAGTCCTAGGCGCCTTAACTTACTACTGGTTGGCTTGGCCATTGTTAATGAATGTCATTCTTGTTATAAATACATCGCACCAACAAGTTCGTTCACATTATTGAAATCGTTGTGTTTAATAAAAACAATAGTATTTGCATTTGAAAACTTAAAAACATTTAGCACATATGAATCACCACAAAACATTTGTAAATACAAAATAGGGGAACTATGTACTCACTTGTGATAGCAAGGTAATCTTGGATTAAAAGAAAATCCAAAGCTTAAAGAACCGAGAATTCAAGCGAGTCCTAAAAGTGGATAACAATGTAAATATGGAAACTTGAAATCGGAGGATTTGGATAGAATGGTACCTTATAAACCAAATGAGTATTGGGACTCATATGACATTGTTTAATAAAGTTATCATTCTGAGTTGGAAGATTTTGAAGTGCTTTTGACCCGTTATGGCCCGTTAAGGTAGTTTAAGCCACTTTAACGCGTCATTTGCGTAACTACGCATTCAGATGGTTAGATATGTATTATGATAAGTCTTTAATGCTTAAACATGTTTGAAAATGTTATTTGATCAGAATACTTGTCAAAGTTTATGTTCCATATACTTTAAGTTGATTTATTTGCGAAAAGGGCATTTTGGTCTTTTTGAAGATCATAACAACTAATTAACATAACACTATCCAAATGACATGACCATAAGGTATAACCTCAGAGAGTTATTCCCTATATATTTATGGTCATAGTTATGTATTTGGTCGGGTTCGAAGATCAACCAAACGGGTCATATTCGAAAGTCAAAGCGGTGGTCAAACCGTTCAACTTACGACTCTAAACAAGCACTAAATTAAAAGTGACTATTTAGACATGTTTTGACATGTCTAATTAAGTTTATAAAAGAGTTTTGGTACCAAAACAAACTGTTTTGACACCCGAAAATAGATCCGTCATAAAATGCGCATGAATCTCATTTTGACCGAAACTTTGACCTTTTCTATGAGACTTGAAATGATAGAAATTAGTAGGTATGATCAATAGGAATTCATAACCATCTTGATTACCATCATAATAAAAGGTTCACTTGGATTTTAAATTGATCAATTCTGGAAGTCAAACAATAGTCAAACTTTGTGACTTTTAATCCAATTAAACTACAAGAATTGAATCAAAACATGATTGAAATACTTACAATACCCAAGGAATGTTCAAGAACACTGAGGAAGCTCCAAGATGGTTGCAAGATTTGGATTTGAAGCAGATTGGAGCAAGAAAAATGGTTGCAAAAGTTCAAATGTGAAGAACACCAAGGTATTTATAGTTTTCTTGATGTAGTAGATGATTAACAAGTGTCCCATGACTCACCCACAAGTTAGATTAGAGAATATGTGTCAAATGCAGAAACAAGGGTGGCAAAGTCAGATCATGAGTCAATGGACGAGTAAACAGGCTGCTGCCAACAAAACTGATGATCTGGGCACCTCATACGGACCGCATGGGTCCCTGGATGCGGTCCTCATGGAACCCTGCTGGTCAGCAAGTTTCAAAATTGTCAGAACAGGCCCCTACACTCGTTTCGTCGCGTTTTGGGCACTTCTAACACCCGTTAACCTCATTTCTAAGCTCCATAAGGACGTTAAAGTATAAGGAACTTGAAATATGTTCAAAATGTTCCAGAGGTCGGTTTGTTTGGTCGTACGGTCACGGTTTTCGGTTAATTACGACGAAAATCGTAGCGAGCGCGTGCGTGACCGTAAATGCGTAACGAACGGATTTTTCGTATCCCAATCACTGAAGTATGATATTTTAGTGATTACCTAAAATTTTTGGATGTCCGTAGATGTTCCGGATGGTGATTTACGTGAAAAGGCATAGTTTCACAAAATTTGCAAAATAGCCCCTGAAGTTGTAAAAGTGTGATTTTGCCATACCGAAGCCCTCAAAACTTATTTCTAAGTTTTGTAAAGGTATTTATGGTATATTAGGCATGTGTTCTTGTTCCGGAGTGTATGTCGCTGCGAAAATTGGCAGACTTTCGCACTTTGTCATAATTAGTCCTTGTGATCGAATAAACTTGTTTTTAACGTACCAAACCCTTTAAAACTTATTTCTAAGTTATGTAAAGGTTATTTAAGGTATGTTTAGCTTGTTTCATTATTTCGGAACATATGTTGCGTTAAATTGGTTTCGTTTGCGAATCGGTTTACCGGTTTTGCTTATAGAAGCGATTCAAGAGTTCGAAATTGTGCAAGAATCGAATGTGTGCAATTGTCATAATAAATAAACAAAGTTCACATATAAATCATAAAATTTCATTCATTGATAACTTTTTTGTCATTGTTACATACTCGGATTGCCACATATATCATAGGCTCCCCTACTTCAGGAAATTTCGTTCCGAAATTTAGTTAGAGGAAACTTGTGAGAATAAGTGTGGATACTTCGCTTTCATTTGATCCTCTCATTCCCAAGTAAATTCTGGGCCACGTTTGGATTCCCGGCGAACTTTGACTATCGGGATTCGTCTTTGTTTCAGTTTCTTGACTTCACGGTCCATTATCTCCACCGGTTTCTTGACAAAATGCATAGTATCATCAACGTGAATCTCATCGAGTGGTATGTGAAGATTTGTATCAGCTAAACACTTCTTTAAATTGGACACGTGGAATGTTGGGTGAATATTCCCGAGTTTAGGGGGTAGCTCAAGTTGGTAGGCCACCTTTCTGATTCTTCCAACGATCTTGAATGGTCCAACGTATCGTGGTGCAAGTTTTCCTTTCTTTCCAAATCTAACCACTCCTTTCCAAGGGGATAACTTGAGTAGGACGTAGTCACCAACTTGAAATTCTAAGGGCTTGTGTCGCTTATCCGCATAACTCTTTTGACAGCTTCTAGCTGTCAGAAGGTTATCGCGAATTTTCTTGACTTTCTCGGTTGTGTCGTGGATGAGTTCAGGTCCAGTGAGCTGTGTCTCACCGATCTCATTCCAACAGACAGGTGAACGACATTTTTGACCGTATAAAGCTTCGAAAGGCGCCATGTTGATGCTGGCGTGATAACTATTGTTATAAGAGAATTCGACCAATGGTAGATGCGAATCCCAACTACCACCAAAATCGATCACGCAAGCTCTAAGCATATCCTCCAGTGTCTGAATTGTCCTCTCAGATTGCCCATCCGTTTGAGGATGATAAACAGTGCTTAGATTCAGTTTGGTTCCCATAGCAGATTGCAAGGTCTTCCAAAAGCGAGATGAGAACCGGGCATCTCAGTCAGATATGATGTTCAAAGAAACACCATGACGAGACACAATCTCATCAACATAGATCTTGGCAAGTTTGTCAGTAGAGAAATCCTCTCGGATTGCTATAAAGTGTGCTGACTTTGTTAGACGATCAATGATCACCCAAATTGCATCATGACCTCTAGATGTGCGCGGTAGTTTTGTGATGAGATCCATCGCAATGTTCTCCCACTTCCATACCGGTATTTCTGGTTGTTCCAACAAACCAGACGGACATTGATGCTCGGCCTTGACTTTGAGACAAGTAAGGCATTTAGTTACATACAAGGCAATGTCTTTCTTCATACCCGGCCACCAATACTGGGTACGGAGATCCTTGTACATTTTTGTAGCACAAGGATGAATTGTAACGAGACTTGTGAGCTTCGTCCATCATTAGAGCATGGAGATTATGTTGATTCAGAACCCACAAACGGTTCATGTAATAGAGTAATCCATCGTCTTTCGTTTCGAGTTGAAGTTCAAGTTGATTAGGTAGTTTGCCTTTCAACAAACCTTGGGTCACAAGTGTGTTGGGCTGCTAGAATACGTGTTTGGATATCGGATCAAACTCGAACACAATGAAGCTTGACACGTTCTTTACGACTAAGCGCGTGAGCCAAAACATTCGCCTTACTAGGATGGTAGCGAGTTTCGCAGTTGTAATCATTCAGTAGTTCTACCCAACGTCGTTGCCTCATGTTCAGCTCCTTCTGATTGAATATGTGTTGGAGACTTTTGTGGTCCGTGAAAACCACACTTTGTTCCATAAAGATAGCATCTCCAAATTTTGAGAGCAAAGACAACAGCTCCTAACTCAAGATCATGAGTTGTATAATTCTTCTCGGGGACCTTCAATTGTCTTGACGCATATGCGATGACTTTATCCCGTTGCATTAGGACACAACCAAGGCCTAAATTCGATGCGTCACAATAAACCATGAAATCATCATTACCATCGGGTAAGGACAAAATAGGAGCATCACAGAGTTTCTGTTTCAGAGTTTGGAAAGCTTCCTCTTGTTTAGGTCCCCACTCAAAAGGTTTATTCTTTTGAGTCAAAGCGGTGAGGGAACCACGATCTTTGAAAAGTTCACGATGAATCGTCGATAATAACCAGCAAGACCAAGAAATGAGCGAACTTCTGTGGGTGTAGTGGGTGTTTTCCAATCCTTAATCGCAGCGATTTTGGAAGGATCCACATGAATACCTTGCTCATTGACAATGTGTCCCAAAAACTGAACTTTTTTCAGCCAGAATTCACACTTGGAGAATTTGGCGTAAATTTGCTCTTTCTTTAGAAGTTCCATTGTCAGACGAAGATGTTGTTCGTGCTCGGCTTGAGACTTTGAATAAATGAGAATGTCGTCGATGAAAACAAAGATGAACTTATCCAAATAAGGCTTACAAACCCTATTCATCAAGTCCATGAATACGGCTGTAGCATCTGTCAAACCGAAAGGCATAACTGTGAACTCATAGTGGCCGTATCGTGTGCGGAAAGCAGTCTTAGGAATATATTCCTCGTGAACACGAAGCTGATGATACCCAGAACGCAGATCGATCTTCAAAAAACAAGTAGCACCCTAAAGCTGATCAAACAGATCATCAATCCGAGGTAGGGGATATCGATTCTTGATCATGAGTTTGTTGAGCTCACGATAATCGATACACATCCGGAAGGATCCATCCTTCTTTTTCACAAACAAAACAGGAGCACCCCATGGAGAATAACTCGGACGAATGAAACCTTTGTCAGATAACCCTTGTAATTGTTTCGATAACTCTTGCATCTCAGACGGTGCAAGACGATAAGGAGATTTGGCTATTGGGTTGGCACCTGGTACTAGATCAATACGGAAATCAACTTGACTGCAGGGGGTAAACCAGGTAGATCTTCGGGAAAAACCTCAGGATAATCTCGAATAACCGGAATGTCTTGAATACTCTTGTTCTTTGCTTTCTCCTCTACAATATGTGCCAAAAAGGCGACATAATTCTTTCGTAAGTACCTCTGAGCTTGGGTATAAGTCATGAGTTTAAGGTTACTAGTGGGTTTCTCTCCATGAATTTCCAAGGTTTCGCCAGACGAAATGGGTATACGGACAATCTTGTCAAAACAAATAACTTCGGCATGATGTTTGGTTAACCAATCCATTCCAATAATGATATCGAAGCTTCTGAGTTGCATTGGTGTGAGGTCGATAGAAAATAAATGGTTGTTGAGATTTAACTTGCAATCACGAATAACAGAATCAAGCACAAGGGGTTCACCATTGGCAATCTCGACTGACAAGGGTCTCCCTAGTTTCGTTCTAGGCATCGAGAGAAAAGGCTCAAAATTTAATGACACAAAGCTCCTATCGGCACCCGAATCAAAAAGAACAGAAGCAGCATGATTGTTGATAAGGAACGTACCGTTAACCGCTTCATTATTAGCACGAGCCTCATTGGCATTGATGTTAAAGGCAGGACCACGGGCTAGGTTAGCATTGACTAGTCTCGGACAATAGTTCCTGTAGTGACCCATTTCACCACAGTTATAATAGGATCCAGGCGGGAAATGAGGTCGAGCAGGATTGACTTGTGGTTGAACTGGGTTCTGCACAGCTGGGTTTGGGTTAAAGCGACAAATATTTGCCAGATAACCAAGTTTTCCACAGGTAGTACACTGACGACATGGTATATGAACTTGATGATGACCATTACAACGGTTGCAAAACGGTGCAGTTCCCGCATAAGGTTTCTTTTCCGGAGGTTGAGCTGGTTGGTTTTAGGGAGCAGTTGGAGTGGGTTGTGCCGGTTGAGCAATAACAGCAAAGTTCTGAGAAGCCTTTCGCTTCCTTGACCTCTTGGATGGTTCGGTTTTGTTTCCCTTTTGTTTCTCTTGAGTGCTTTTGTCAGATTTTTTCTTGTCACTTTTGCGGTGAAGTTTCCCTTTTCTAATTTGAGAATCAGTCAGAGTAGCAGCCAGTTCAATGGCTTGACGAACAGATGTAGGGTGGCTTCCAGTAATAATATCCTAAACAGGGTCAGGCAAACGATCAATCTACTTCTCAATCGCCTTATCCAAAGGCGTCACCATCGAAGGACAAAGTAAACTCAACTCCTCAAATCAGTCGGTATAAGCACGACTCTCACCACTGTCTTGCTTAAGATCATGACAATCGTTCTCTAGCGCCCTCTGCTCATGACGAGGACATAACTCCTTCATCATTAAAGCCCTAAGCGCTCTTCAGGTTTGAGCCAAGGCCACTTCGGCACCTCTATCTCTCATAATACCATTCCACCATGTCAAAGCTCTTTTATTGAACACACTAGATGCAAACTCGACCTTTCGCTCATTCGGACATTGAACAAAACGGAACGTGCTTTCGAGACTCTCAAACCATTGAAGAAGTCCCGTAGCTCCCTCAGACCCAGTGAACTAAAGTGGTTTAGCCGAACAAAATTGTTTGTAGTTGCACGGAGCTGGTGCATTGTTATTATTGTTGTTATTGTTGTTCGCTTGATTCATTTGAGTTACTAGGTTCGGGAATATGGCAGCAATTTGTTGAGCGATCATGGCTGCCATTTCGGCATTTTGAGTTGCATCACGTCGGGGAGGCATTCTAGAAGAAAATATGAAGGAAGATATATGAGATTGATATTCGGAAAAATCAATAGAGGCATCAAAATATCGACGAAACATAAGGATGGTGGTCACTTGTTTGTTTCTCAAAACACACAAATAACGCACGGCAACTAATGTATAAGTGGACACTCACCCCAAGAGTTCCCAGGTAAGAGTGACTGGTCCAATTAAGTGGATTTGTACGAACACTCTAGCCTTAGACAGACAACTCAGGGTACAGGCACCCACCCTTCCAGATTGCACGTGTTCACTTTATTAAAACCCAAACTTTGACGAGATTTTGAAAACTTCGAAGGCTTAAAGCCAAAAACAAATCATCTAAGGATAGATGATTGATTTTCAAAACGGATTTGAAATTTGTGGTTTTGTTTTGGTAATCACCTAAGGATAGGTGATTGTATTGCATTTTAAATCTAAACGCAAGTAAACTTGCGTTAAGGTCTTAGGAAGGTTATAGTCTAGGTCAAAGCATTACTAATAACCTAATTCCCTATAACCAGTGCTCTGATACCAACCTGTAACACCCCAAATCGCGTAAAACAACATGCGGCGGAAACACTTGGGGAGTCATGTTAACAGATTGTTTCAACAACACATGTTTTTTGAAGTTTTGTTTTAATTATATTAAACGTAGGTTATATTGTCGTATTGTCTTAGAATTTTTTAAACAACGAAACAACAAGCATGCATAATTATTGTCTTTCTTGTTATTAAGGCACTAGGTCCAAGTCCATTCCTACGTGAGCACGCATCAGTATCATCTAGCATCGTTCCCTGAAACATATGTGAAAACGAGTCAGCAAAAATCTGCCGGCGAGTACATAGGTTTTGTGTGTGTGTCAAGTTTATGGCTTTGAATATGTATTGCAATATCTTGTCAGACTACTAGAGTCGTTAATTGAAAATCTTGTTATCGAAAATTATTTGATATTGCAATGATAACTAACCAATCTAAAACAAGTTACTTATAGTTTATAAAAGACTTGTAGCCATAAATCTTGTCCAAAATATTTGTTTTGTAAATTCGAGTAGTAAATCGTCTTGAAATAGCTTGTATGGTTTATATCTTTAATTGAAATCGTTGTGTGTCATCGTTTGAAAACATTTGTCCAAGTGATGCAAATATCGCCACGAATGTAATAAGATAAAAGTACTTATATATAGGAAGTACCAGCGGCGTATCCACCGTGCTTTAGTCACATTACACAGATAACCGTTATCTAAATCACTTATCATAAACCAATTGTTCATCGTTTATCGTTCCTTGTTATCAACCAATCGTTCATCGTTCATCGTTCCTTGTTATAAACCAATCGATCATCGTTCCTTGTTTTAATTGTGAAAACTTTTGGTCGTTTCGTGAATGTATTCAAACCTTTGTTAACTTGTTCGAGACCACCCACGGTAGCCCTTAATCGTATAACATACCACCAAAGGGTATGTTACAAATACAGTTTCAGTCGCTTCCTAAACTTCCCCACAAACCCCGGGAATTTTGGTAACGGGATTGTCTGTCCTAGGTGCCTTAACTTAGTACTGGTCGGCTTGGCCATTGTTAATGAATGTCATTCTTGTTATAAATACATCGCACCAACAAGTTCGTTCACATTATTGAAATCATTGTGTTTAATAAAAACCATAGTATTTGCATTTGAAAACTTGAAAACATTTAGCACATATGAATCACCCCAAAACAATTGTAAAACATAAAATAGGGAAACTATATACTCACTTGTGATAGCAAGGTAAATCTTGGATTAAAAGAAAATCCAAATCTTAAAGATCCGAGAATTCAAGCGAGTCCTATAAGTGGATAACAATGTAAATATGGAAACTTGAAATCGGAGGATTTGGATAGAATGGTACCTTATAAACCAAATGATTATTGGGACTCATATGACATGGTTTAATAAAGTTATCATTCTGAGCTGGAAGATTTTTAAGTGCTTTTGACCCGTTATGACCCGTTAAGGTAGTTTAAGCCACTTTAACGCGTCATTTGCGTAACTACGCATTCAGATGGTTAGATATGTGTTATGATAAGTCTTTAATGCTTAAACATGTTTGAAAATGTTATTTGATCATAATACTTGTCAAATTTTATGTTCCATATACTTTAAGTTGATTTATTTGCGAAAAGGGCATTTTGGTCTTTTTTGAAGATCATAACAACTAATTAAAATAACACTATCCAAATGACATAACCATAAGGTATAACCTCAAAGGGTTATTCCCTATATATTTATGGTCATAGTTATGTATTTGGTCGGGTCCGAAGATCAACCAAACGGGTCATATTCGAAAGTCAAAGCGGTGGTCAAACCGTTCAACTTACGACTCTAAACAAGCACTAAATTAAAAGTGACTATTTAGACATGTTTTGACATGTCTAGTTAAGTTTATAAAAGAGTTTTGGTACCAAAACAAACTGTTTTGACACCCGAAAATAGATCCGTCATAAAATGCGCATGAATCGCATTTTGACCGAAACTTTGACCTTTTCTATGAGACTTGAAATGATAGAAATTAGTAGGTATGATCAATAGGAATCATAACCATCTTAATTACCATCATAATACAAGGTTCACTTGGATTTTAAATTGATCAATTCATGATCAATTCTGGAAGTCAACCAATAGTCAAACTTTGTGACTTTTAATCTAATTAAACTACAAGAATTGAATCAAAACATGATTGAAATACTTACAATACCCAAGGAATGATCAAGAACACTGAGGAAGCTCCTAGATGGTTGCAAGATTCGGATTTGAAGCAGATTGGAGCAAGAACAATGGTTGCAAAAGTTCAAATGTGAATAACGTAAGGTATTTATAGTTTTCTTGATGTAGTAGATGATTAACAAGTGTCCCATGACTCACCCACAAGTTAGATTAGTGTCCCATATGTGTCAAATACAGAAATAAGGGTGGCAAAGTCGGATCATGAGTCAATGGACGAGTAATCAGGCTGCTGCCAACAAAACTGATGATCTGGGCACCTCATGCGGACCGCATGGGTCCCTGGATGCGGTTCTCATGGACCCCTGCTGGTCAACAAGTTTCAAAATTGGCAGAACAGGCCCCTTCACTCGTTTCGTCGCGTTTTGGGCACTTCTAACACCCGTTAACCTCATTTCTAAGCTCCATAAGGACGTTAAAGTATAGGGAACTTGAAATATGTTTAAAAATGTTCCAGAGGTCGGTTCGTTTGGTTGTACGGTCATGATTTTCGGTTAATTACGACGAAAATCGTAGCGAACGCGTGCGTGACCATAAATGCGTAAAGAACGGATTTTTCGTATCTCAATCACTAAAGTATGATATTTTAATGATTACAAAAAAATTTTAGATGTCTGTACATGTTACGGATGGTGATTTTCGCGAAAAGGCATAGTTTCATAGAATTTGCAAAATAGCCCCAAAACTTGTAAAAGTGTGATTTTGCCATACCGAAGTCCTCAAAACTTATTTCTAAGTTATGTAAAGGTATTTATGGTATATTAGGCTTGTGCTCTTGTTCCGGAGTGTATGTTGCTGTGAAAATAGGCAGACTTTTGCAGTTTGTCCTAATTAGTCCTTGTGATCAAATAAACATGTTTTTGACATACCAAACCCTTTAAAACTTATTTCTAAGTTATGTAAAGGATATTTAAGGTATGTTTAGCTTGTGTCATTATTCTTGAACATGCGTTGCATTAAATTGGTTTTGTTTGCGTATCGGTTTACCGGTTTTGCTTATAGAAGCGATTCAAGAGTTCAAAATTGTGCAAGAATCGAATCTGTGCAATTGTCATAATAAATAAACAAAATTCACATATAAAACTTCATTCATTGATAACTTGTTTGTCGTTGTTACATGCTCGGATTGCCATAGATATCACAGGTCCAGAACACAATAATTTATCTGCTTATACTTAGGAGTTCTGGGAACGTCATTGAGATAGGACGGAAATCCGTCTACTAACGTCACCAACCATAAATACTTTTTAAAAGCATAAAAATCAAAACTGAGTGCAATACGTACTTATGTGTATATTTGTGGAATGTTGAGTTAAGTATTCCGGTCAGTCAAATCAGCGTTGTATGTGGTTTTCTTTTTACAGGTAGCATGTCGCATCATTCGAGTCGCCAAACTACTTCTCATACTGAGACCGATCCTGAGGAGGATCCACTGATATCCCCATTGACATCGAGCAACATGCCAGATCACTCTGGTTACTGATGTGGTCCTTACCCACCCATACCTCGTACTAGGCGTGAGGGAGAGGCCTCGATTACCGTTCCCCACCTCACCACCCGACTAGCTCCTCGGAGCATAGTCGTACCCCAGATGTTGTTATACCAGTAGGACCTATTCCTCGAAGCCCTACTCCCGCCACGGGGCATTAGGAGTGGGAGCCGGTAGCACCTATGTTACCTACACCAGAGACTCCCCCTAACCCTTATACTCCTTCCACTCCGAGTGCTTATTCACCCTCCTCACCTAGTTCTCAGCAGGTACCCCTTATCCGCCTTTGACAAACGGCTCGTCGGAGGGTGTCTGTCCCTGTGCCTGTTTTTACACCACTCGTTTCCCCTATTCGTCTGATACCCGTACCCATAGGGACCCATCAGCATTTTACCGTCCGTCTTCTGACACCACCTAGAGAGGACCTTTCTCCTTTTCACACTTACGAGTGAGGTGCCCCTTACCAGCTGTTTAGAGAGCCTTCCCCACCCGTCTGGGGCATACCCGTTCCTCCTCAGGAGGTGCCTGCTCCCATCACCGAGAGCAGCTTGATGGGGTTTCTTTGAGCAGATTTCATTGTTACGGATGGCGCGGGATGAGGATGAGCAGCAGAGGAGGTCGAGGGAGACTACCTGATCGTCTTACAGCAGGCGATCATTGCCTTACAACAGGGTATGAGTTATGTTCATGAGCACTAGGATCATTTTCGGGCGATGCTGTATGGATGCATCGTTACTATCATAGGCCTGGGGGCAGGTTTTGTAGGTTTGACGTGTTGGGTGTGGCGTTCTTAGTATGGTTCTTTTCAAAATATAGACTGATATGATGTATCTTTTGCCCATCCTATCAAGCACTGGGTTATCCCATGTCGAGGTGGTGATGTAGTCATAGTGTTTTGTTGTTTTCGTAGTCCGCGTTTTCCGTAGTATGGCATATGTACGTCACCGTGGTGACATGTTTTGACAGCATTAAGCACTGGCCCTTATGGGTTAAGTCTATGTGCCAATTTTGACAGTTACATGATGATGAATATTACTATTATATATAATGACGCTTATGGTTATACATATTGTGAACTTATGTGTGTGATGAAATGGTGTGATATGTGACAATTGACTATGTGACATTGATCCATACATATCTATTGGTTATAATAGAATGGCCCCGAAATTCCCACCACAAATGACTGAGGCAGAAATCACGCAAATGATAGCGCAACAGCTTCAGGCAGTTATACCCATGATTGTGTCAAAAAAATAACCAAACAACGCACAAAACAAGGTTAGACTGGTTTACACGTATAAGGACGTCATGGAATGCAAACCAATGGAATTTAGTGGAACTGAAGGACCGAATGGATTAGTGATACGGAATAAGCGAGAAGCCCCAGAAAGTAATCAAGTCGGGGCAGCAACACCGAAGAAAGGGAAAGCAACTAGCCAGAGTTACATCATGACTACCCCAACCGGTAACTCTGATAACTATAAAGGAAAATCCCCAAAGTGCAACAAGTGCGCTTTCCACCACTCTGGTAGATGTCGAACAGTGATATGCTCGAGGTGCCATAGAAATGGGCATTTTGCCCGAACTGTAAGATGTCCATGAAACCCAACCCCAAACCAACTCGTTTCCAACCCCCTAAGTCTCAACCTCTACAACATCAACCCCAACAACCAACACAACAGGTTACCCACCCCCGTACGTGTTGTGGATGTAGCAGTATGGAGCATTTCAAAAATAGTTGCCCAAAGTTAGCTCAGTAGATGGCAGGAAGGAATACACAGAACCAAGCATCTACCTCGAATACAGCTCGAGGTCGTGCCTTTGTCATGGGACCTGGTGACGCACGCCAGGATCCCAATGCGGTTTCAGGTACGTTCCTCGTTTCTGATTATTTGCTTCAGTGTTATTTGACACGGGCGCTGATAGGAGTTATGTCTCTATTGCATTCTTGCCACTATTGAATATGCTTGCTGTTGATTTAAAACAACCCTATACCGTCGAACTTGCTAATGGAAAACCGATCACCAGCCACCAACTTACTTGTAACTGCCCTATAACCCTTAACCGTTACCAATTCTCTATAGACCCATTACCCGTAGAATTGGGTAGTTTTGACATTGTCGTAGGAATGGACTGGCTGTCCAGCCATCATGCGGAAGTGTTGTGTGACCAGAAGGTTGTGAAGAATCGTTTATCCCCAACGAATGCAATCATGGTACAAGGAGAGAAGTTAGGTTCCATGCTGAACCTCATATCTCACCTCAATGCATTGAAGTATATACGATCGGGGATGTGACGTGTTTTTGGCCAGCGTCACGGCGGAGGAACCAGCCGAGAAGCGTATTGAGGACATCCCGGTAGTATGTGAATACCCTGATGTGTTCCCGGAGGAATTGCCCGGATTACCGCCTAATCGGCAAGTCGAGTTTTGCATCGACCTAATACCGGGAACGGCACCCGTTGCCAAAGCCCCATATCGTCTTGCACCGTCTGAGATGCAAGAACTATCAACGCAGCTGCAGAAGTTACTGGATCGGGATTTCATCCGTCCTAACTATTCTCCTTGGGGAGCCCAAGTCTTGTTTGTGAAGAAAAAGGACGGTAGCTTCCGCATGTGCATTGACTACTGAGAGTTGAATAAGGTCACTATCAAAAATCGTTACCCTCTTCCAAGGATCGATGATCTTTTTGATCAGCTACAAGGAGCCCGATATTTCTCTATAATAGATCTTCGGTCAGGTTACCATCAAGTGAAGGTCCAAGAGGGCGATATTCCTAAGACAGCGTTTCGAACTCGTTATGGCCACTATGAGTTCCTAGTTATGCCCTTTGGGTTAACCAATGCACCTGCGGTGTTAATGGATCTTATGAACCGAGTATGTAAACCATACCTTGACAAATTTGTCATCGCCTTCATCGAAGATATCTTGATCTACTCAAAAGCAAGGATGAGCACGAGCATCACTTACGTGCTATATTGGAGACACTACGAAGGAGCAATTTTATGCTAAGTTGTCTAAGTGTGACTTCTGGTTGCGGACCATGCAATTTTTAGGACATGTGGTGGATCAGTATGGAATTCATGTAGATCCAAGCAAGATAGAAGCGATCAAGAATTGGCCTGTGCCGAAATCTCCAAAAGAGATACGCCAATTCTTGGGACTGGCAGGATATTACCATCGCTTCATCGAAAATTTCTCTAGTATTGCTCAATCGTTAACCGCATTGACGCAGAAGGATAGGAAGCATGAATGGGGTGAGAATCGGGAAACCGCTTTCCAGCTGTTAAAGAAAAAGTTATGTGAGGCCCCAATCCCGACGCTACCCGAAGGCAATGATGACTTTGCCGTATATTGTGACGATCGCGATAAGGGCTTGGATGTGTACTTATGCAAAGGAATAAAGTTATTGCGTACGCTTCTAGACAATAGAAAGTGCATGAAAAGAACCACACGACGCATGATTTGGAACTAGGCGTTGTTATATTTGCACTCAAGATTTGGAGACATTACTTATATGGTACCAAGTCTACTATATATACGGATCACAAAAGCCTCCAACATATCTTCGACCAAAAGGAATTGAACAAGAGGCAGCGTAGATGGGTGGAATTGTTAAACGATTACGATTGTGAAATACAGTATCACCCGGGGAAAGCTAAGGTGGTAGCGGATGCGCTAAGTAGGAAGGATCGAATTAAACCCCTTCGAGTGAGAACTTTGGGAATGATTAAGCAAACAAGCCTGATAGATCAAATCCGGAATGCGCAGATGCAAGCCCTGGAGGAAAGCCAGTTACCCAGTGAAGGATTGCACGGGAATGAGAAAGGTTTTGTGAGGAAAACGGACGAGGTGTTGTATTTCAAGAATCCAGTGTGGATTCTTGCAAATTCGGAGTTGAGACAGTTAATAATGGATGAGGCTCATAAGTCGAAATATTCAATTCACCCCAGTACAGACAAGATGTACCACGACCTTAAAGAATTTTACTGGTGGCCGGGGATGAAAAAGGACATGGCCGAGTACGTGAGCCAGTGCTTAACTTGTGCGCGAGTCAAGGCCGAGTATCAGAAACCATCGGGAATGTTACAACAACCCGAGATACCTCAGTGGAAATGGGAACAAATCACGATGGATTTCGTGACTCACCTCCCGAAAACGCCTCGTGGTCATGATGCGATTTGGGTAATCGTAGATAGATTGACCAAATCCGCACATTTTATTCCGATACATACCACTTATAAGACGGATCAGTTGGCCGAAATTTATACTAATTAGATAGTAGCTAGACATGGTGTCCCGATTGCTATTATTTTCGACTGAGACATCCATTTTACCTCATGGTACTGGAAAAAGTTACAAGAAGCCTTGGGATGCGAATTGATTTGAGCACTGCTTACCATCCCCAAACCAATGGCCAATCGGAACGCACGATTCAGACACTAGAGGACTTGCTTCGTGCTTGTGTCCTGGACTTTGGAGGAAGTTGGGACAAGCATCTCCCACTAGTGGAATTTTCTTATAACAACAGTTACCATCGTATCATACATGCAACCCGATACGAGGCACTCTATGGTCGAAAGTGCCGATCACCACTTTGTTGGGCCGAAGTGGGTGACACTCAACTGATGGGATCAAACTAATTCAGGAAACAACCGATAAGGTCCATCAGATTCAAAAACGTCTGAAAGCCGCTCAGAGTCGGCAAAAGAGTTGGGATGATGTGCGTAGGAAACCACTATCATTCAAAGTGGGGGAACGGGTATTGTTAAAATTATCGCCATGGAAAGGCGTTATCAGATTTGGTAAGACCGGAAAGTTAGCCCCGCGATACATTGGACCCTATGAGATCCTAGAAAAAGTAGGTCCTGTAGCATATCGGTTGAAGCTACCAACCGAGCTTAGTGAGGGTCCGTTGTACGGATTGTTCCGGTCCTAATTTGGCTAACCTAATGTAAACGTGTGGAATCCGTTAGCATAGGCGATATTGTAGACAAGTTTGTTACTGATTAATCAATGTTTCATTGATTAGTAAACGTTACAGATCTTGGAAACACTTGGATATAGCTTCGCCTCTGTCGTGACAAAATCTCTGAATGTTACAAATGAAATGTCAAGACTCCTATTTATAGGAGATACAAGTTTGCTTGGGAAGTGCAAGTTCGGGCGAACTTGCTTAGTCAAGTTCAGCCGAACTTGACTATAACATATACATTTCAAGCGAACTTGACTATAAACATACATAAACTTCGACATTTCGCTCCTAAATACTGACTCGACGTTATACGATGACGTAGGCAACAGACATATGCATCAACATATTCCCCCTTGGATGTTGCCGTAGTCATCATTCTTCAAATAAGTTCCTGAGTCTATTCTTGATCTTACAATCCTTTTCTTTTTTCTTGAGCTTGTCTTGATAAAACCTTTAATCACCATGCTCCCCCTTGCTTTGAGCTTTCTGGTATCTTCAATCAACATGTTTTATCCAGCTCCCTTTAAAATCAACTTCCTGTTTCAAAGTTCCTCAAACATTCAAATAAACATTTCAGATTCAAACTTTATAATTTTAACCATAAACATTTCAAATTTTAATCTCCGATCAATTTTTAACCCCACTTAGATAATCAAGTCCAATTTAATGACCTTGAATATCTGATTCATGTATCAAGTTCAACTTAATGATCTTGATTAAACGTTTTGACACTAAACTGACACATTTATTCAAATGTAAGTTTCAACTTAATGAACTTTTAAACTTTTCAGATCAATTTTCAAAAGTTTTTAGATTTTGTTCAGCAACTCTAGACTTTGAAAATCAGATTTTCATCATCAGTGGTCGAAACTAAAAGATTATATAATCTTTTTGTTTTATGAAATGAATATCAAACACTAAGTATATACAAACATATTTACAGGAGTATTTTTTGTTGAGTTTGTGTTAAAGGATCATATCAGTTTCTGAGACATATCACTAGTACCATTGACCTTTTTATGACACTAAGTTTTAAACAAATTTACCTAGATTGTTGATATATTTGTCCTTTTAAACTTTAACACATTTCTCAATTGTTCCAAGATACGTTATGTAGAATTAAGAAACTTGACTTAACTATGGTCCCCATCTCAGAATATACTCCCGCATCAAATTCCCTAGATTTCATCTTACAGGTGAGTATAGCGTAATTGATATATGTATCTGGGTTGTGCGAGACCTTGAGAACTCAGATTAGTACCATTGTACCGACAAAGAGATGAAGGCTCGACTTATAAGGTAGTGTTCCAAAATGAAATCCTTTTGTACTGCAATTGTAGTATCTTTCGATATTTTCAATTTTGAATGCAGTTTTAGGGGTTTTTGCAAAAGCATTATAGAAGTTCTAGGCCATTGCTTACGCAAAATCAGAAGAACTTGTATAATACCCCAGATATCAATCATCTATAAAGACCTCGTATCTCGAATCAGGCAATCTCTCAAACGAAATTTCGGAGTACTAAGTCCATATATCTGAGAGATGTTAATCCACAACATTAAGCAGTTGTAAAATTTAGTTTATATCCCGGAAACAATTTACTGAATGTGTAAAGCCTATCGACACATCCATAGTAAGACTTGTTTACACTTTTAAAACTTTACAAATCCTTAGCGTACCGTGATAGTCCACTGATGTACTATCATTTCCTTTTAACACAAAACTCTTTTGCTTTTTTCAATGTTTTTGTACTTTTCGCTTTTAATATGTTTTTGGATTTTTTTAAAAAAATTTTCTCCCTAAAATTCAAAAACATATTTTTGGAATTTTTGATTTATAGAAAAACATTGACCAACTGATGAGAATCACTCCAATTCTCCATCCATTATTGCTTCACAAATTTTCTTTTAAGCATTCTCCCCCTCATGATGACAAAAACCTTGACACTTTTGCGTTTATAACAATTATATCCCTGGGTTTTGTCAATTCAACAGTGAGGATTCTGTGAAATTTTTTCAAATTTTCTTCAAAAATTTGTAAAATTTTCAAGTAAACGTTATTAAAATGTGTTTTCGAAAAATTTTCTCCAAAAATTAATAAGGCCTTTATATAGAACTTGATAACCCGGCCCATCTTCAACGAGTGCTACGGAACTCCATTCTCAGTAATTTACCATTATCTCGGAAGTTCTTGCACAAAGACACAAACAATTAGTTGAATAGTGACACCCAAGCCTTTGCAGTCTTAGGCGTTGTTTCTTCAACCTTAATTTTGATTTTCTTTACAGAATCAGGTTTATTTTGGACTTTCTCAAGTTTTGGAAAGTCCTCTAAACTTTCAATTTTCACTAATTGTGTAAATTTTTTTCCTTTCACCAACCATGTTTGATTTTTCATTAAAGCTTTCTTGAAATACAATGTAGAAACTTTTGGTTCACTACTATTCGAGGATTCACCAGTTTCAAAATTTGAAAACTTATTAATAACTGGTTTTTCTTTGTTTGTAGTTTCTGTACATTGTTTGAAAACCTGAGTTGGTATTCCATATTTTTTGTTATCAATATGAGCAGGATTAGGTTTAATTTGTAAACATTTACTAGCAATGTGTCCAGATACTCCACATTTATGACACTTCCTGTTCTCATATCGATCTTATCTATCAAACCATACACTCAAATCATAACATTGATTTGATGTGTGGTAGCCATCTTTCCTGCTTCTCCTGTTCCTTTGATTTGACGTTGAAGCACTGTGGTCCGACCTGCACCACTTATTTTCAAATTTTTGTGAGTTTTGTTTTTCAAATTTGTTTGAATTTTTATAATGATTGGATGATTGTTCCGATGAGCTTTTATTTTTGTTTTGAAAACTTTTAAAACTTTGTTTTTGTTCTTCATTCTGCTTAGAAGGTTTTTGCGTTTGAAAATTTTCTTTTTGTTTTAAAAATATTTCATGTTTATCATTTTTAGCTCTTTCATCATCGGTATTATCGTCACAATCTTCAATTATGACGTCGTTATAATTTGTAACAATGTTACTTATTGGAATTTTCTTTTTATTTTCATTGATCGGTTTTGGACATATATGATCTAACTTTAATGAGGAAGTCATAAAACCTTTCAATAACTTTTCTGAATGAACAACTTTATTTTTAACAATCTCAACTTCTTTTTCAAGTTGAGCAATTCTCTCAATATGAGAATTTATTGCTTTTTGATTTTCTATATTTAATTTTTCAAAAACATTTTTTTTCATTTTTAGAAATTTTTATTTCATTTTCAAACTTCTTTTCATTTTCTTTTAACTTTTTATTTTCTAATGTCAAACTCTCAATCTTACTCAAGAGTTTGGCATTATCTGCCTGATAATTGTCTACATCATAGACCGGGCAGACTGGTTTAGAACTTGAAGACTCAGTTGTGGATATACTTGAAACAAGAGCTTCACAGTTCTGAACCAATACACTCTCTTGAAACTTATTCTTCAGAGATGTCCATAATTCTTTCGCAGCCTTGTATTCTGGTAAAAGTACCAGGATGTCTTCCTTAACCAATTGCTAGATAAGATTAATCATTTTCTTTTCAGCAAAATAATCATCTTTCTGTTGAGTAGAATGCTTGCACTTCTCCAGAATTTTCTGATTCTCATATCTAGAAATCACATTATCTGTCTCAATCGCAACCCAACTGCAGAAATGCATGGCTTGGACCCAGTTCACGAATTTTTCATTCCAGGCTTCATACTCTTCTAATCTCATCAACATTGGCAGCTTCACAGACCCCATTTCGTTTTCCAAACTAATCTGTCGTTCAAAACACTTGAAAAATGATTAGTAAACAGACAATTTTAGTAAAAAATTTGACTTTTTTACTGACAATATTAACGTATCAGTTTGGTAAAAACGTTTAAAATTTTTTGAAAACCTATTTTTTTTATAAACTCTTAGACAAGTTCGGGCAAACTTGTAATAGCTTGTGAGACAAGTTCGGGTGAACTTGTATTAACAAACAATCAGACTTAACAAGTTCGAGCGAACTTGTATGAAAGTTCAGAAAAATTTCACCTTTAACCAAGTTCGGGTGAACTTGTATGAAATTTATACAAGTTCGGGCGAACTTGTACAAAAATCACTGAAAATTTCAACAAGTTCGGGCGAACTTTTAAGAATTTCAAGAGGCTTTATAAGTTCGGGTGAACTTGTAATATTTTTCAACAATATTTAATCAAGTTCTGGCGAACTTGATGAAATTTGTTTGAAAAATAAGCAAGTTCAAGCGAACTTACCCAAAAATCTTGAAAAATCAATCAAGTTCGGGCGAACTTGATGAAAAATTGTGAATTTTTCAGTCAAGTTTGAGCGAACTTGATGTCAAGTTCGAGCGAACATGTGTTTTCAAACATGGTTTTTACAATTTTTGACATGAATTTGTTTGTTTTAAGCTCTGATCTTTTCAAGGGTTTATCTATTATGGATTTTACGTATTATACTTGAAATTCAGTCCATTTTTTCCGTGTATTGTCCAAGAAAAGTTAAAAATGAAAGAAATAAGTAGAAGATGAGAAGTTCTATGTCCAATGTCTTCAAATTAGGCCAATCCTGCTCTGATACCAATTGAGGGTCAGTTGTACAGATCGTTCCGATCCTATTTTGGCTAACCTAATGTAAAAGTGCGGAATCTGTTAGCATAGGCGACATTGTAGACAAGTTTGCTACTGATTAATCACTGTTTCATTGGTTAGTAAACGTTACAGATCCTGGAAACACTTGGACAGAGCTTCGCCTCTGTCATGACAAAATCTCTGAATGTTACAAATGAAATGACAAGACTCCTATTTATAGGAGATACAAGTTCGCTTGGGAAATGCAAGTTCGGGCGAACTTGCTTAGTAAAGTTCGGCCGAACTTGACTACAACATATACATTTCAAGCGAACTTGACTATAAACATACATAAACTTCGACATTTCGCTCCTAAATACTAACTCGACATTATACGATGACGTAGGCAACATACATATGTATCAACAGTTAGTATCATTCATAATGTCTTCCACATTTCGAACTTAAAGAAGTGCCTTTCGGACGAGGCCACCCAGATACCATTGGAAGACATACACGTTGATGATAAACTCCACTTTGTGGAAGAGCCAGTGGAAATAGTTGATGGCAGGGTCAAACAATTAAGGCATAACAAGATTGCACTGGTTAAAGTCTGGTGGAACTCGAAACAAGGACCTGAATATACCTGGGAACGGAAGGATGAATTCCGTAGAAAATATCCTCACCTTTTCCCCTAGCTAGACATGGTAAATTTCGGGGACGAAATTTCTTAACCAGGGGAGACTGTGATACCCATGACGAAACCAGGTACCCCTTAATTGGTCCTAAATTTTAAGTCATGCTTACAGGAATAATTGCACGTAAACTTGTAAACTTGCACGACTTGTGTGCTATGCTAAACAATATCAATAATGTCTCAGAGGAATCCGAGAGCACGTCATGGTTAACATGACACTATTAAGGACCAACGATGCGAAGTTGGTGTCCATAGCCTTTAAACACGTGTTGAACCGGAGCTTTCCGTTTAGCAGCACATTAAACCTTTGACATTGATTATTAGGTTATCGGTAGCATCATTTAAGATTCCGAGTTCCAGAAACAACTTAGTTATGTGCCATAGACGATGACATAAGATTAGAAACAAATCAGAGCTCGGGCACGCAAAACGAGACGGTTCCCAATTAGGGAAATGCCATGTTTTAAGAGCGACGAATGGCAAACCAAACATGTAAGGAACGGTCGATCAAGCTTAAAAACACTTAAACTAACGTCATACGAGACTCTTAGGATTAAAACGTAACCATGCTCGGATTGTGAGATGGTTATGCTCAGTTTTTAAAACCGAGTCTTTTGACACTAAGAACACGCAAAACGGAGCCCGTTTCACAAATCGAGAACGCGTCCGGGACCAGAAAATGAATCTAAACGCAACACAGAAGATAAACATCATCTTTTAACACGCAACACGAAGCACGAGGTGGCCCCATGGACCCCACCCCAAACCGCCACCACCCCCCATATTTTATTATTATTTTTTCATTTAAATCCTTTTATTTCTTTCATTTTTACTTCATTTCTTCAAGCAATCTGCACTAAAACACCTTCATCTTAGCTGATCTTGCACTAAACACCTTCAAATCAAAGGTATAACCCTTGTTTCATAAAGTTTTAATCATGATTTCTTGAGAAAACTTGGTTTAGATCATGAAAAACCTTTTTAATCCATGATTTTTGAAGGTATAAACAAGTTTATGGGCTGAATAAGAACACCTTGGGAATTCCTTGGTGTTATATGGCAGCCATGGTCATAAATCTTTGGGTTTTGATACCCTAATCAACACCTATTCGACAAAAATCGCATAACTATTCGATTAACCGGAAAACAATGAAACAAAGCTTGATTGATCTAAGTTCTAGCATTTTGGATTGTACTTGATGTGTAGGTACTGAATATAGTTCCTACACCCTTCTGGACTAAAGAAAAACCTGCGGAAACGTAGCTTGCACTAGGTATATCACCCGAAAACCGAATCTAGAATATGCAGATTATTTTTTGACTATAACTTGGTCCGTGATACTTTGATTGAGCTAAAATTTGGTGTGGTGATGTATGGTATTGTCAGGAAGGTCCACATAAAAGTTTAGAATTTTTGGAAATTTCTACGATGTTTGGTGAATTTTTGACAGCTTTACCAAAAAGAATTTCAGAAAAAATACCAAACGAATTCAATAAATCACCAAATTTTACAGAGACACTAAGGAACATATGTGGACTTTTATGGGAAATTTCGGAGTCAATTTGGTGACCTTTGATTTGGGTTAAAAATCCGTGTTTTTGCGAGGTTTCGGTAGCCGGGAACGCACCGAAACTAATCGGGAAAATGTCAAATTTTTGTGTGAAGTTCATGGACATGTAAAGGATGTTCTGAAATATTTTGGGAATTTTTGGACTACTAATGATAATTAATGTTAATTTATTTGATTAAATATTGTTTAATAAATAATTTATTTAAATAAGGAAACGGCCAAAATAAATTTCCAAATTAATTTTCCCATAATCTACAGATGTTTACTAACTTGTATAAAAATTCAAATATTTTTATTCAAATTATAGATTAAATGGGAATTTATGGAATTAAAAATAGGTTATTTTAAATCAATTTCGGCAGTTTACCGTATAACGAACCTGCCGGAACTGGGAGCTGACCCAACCCGACTAGTACTAAAATTGGAACACCGGGAGTATTCCAGGAGATTCCCAGGCAAATTGGACACCAATGAGTGTGTTCTAAGACAGTTCGGGAAAATTCCCGACGGTGAAAAGGGAAACTCAAATTTGGGCAACCTAGACTACTCAAACACTCAAACTCCCTTGATGAAAAGTTAATCATTCTTAAATAACCACGTGTTGACACTGTTGGTATTCCCGTACCACCATCCGAACACGTTAAACTACTGACTTTGACTGGCACGCGAAACGGTGCCCGGAAGCCAAACTGAAAACTAATACTACCCTGACCTCCATCACCATGCCAGTGTCCTATAACAATTCGGGGTGAAAACTCCTGACCGAATCCAAGTTATAACCACTACCAACTTAGATACTGATTTAAGTCCATACATGCATGCTTGCTATTAAAGTTGATCCAGTTGCTTGATCACCCTTTTGTTGGAACTACTACTTCCACTGGGAGTTCACTGTCACACCCCGAACCGCAGCGGAAAAAGGTGATCAGGGCATGATTGGGTTTTCATCAAAGCTTATGACATTTATTAAAATGTTTCATATTTATTGTTACAATTTAAAGGAGATCATACAATCAAATCATACAAGTACAACATGTTCTATACATCTTTCTAGACTTCATTATTTTTCTTCTAAGGAAATTTCCTATGTGTTCCTTGCTTCATCCTGTCCACCTGTATCATGTGTAAAAATGGTTTTTAGGTCAACAAAAAGTTGGCGAGTGAACCTTGTTAAAAACATTTGTTACTGATTTCTTGTTGTATTTAATATGGAAAAATTGTGCAATAATCATATGTGAGCAAACGTATGTAATCAAACAAACACAAACCACCTTGAATGAGTATATGACATGAATGATAATGTATTTGTTGGCAACGTCATGTTCCGCTCATAGGTAATGGGGAACGGACAAGCCTATGATGATGTATGTGAGATCAAGGCTCAATCAAACAGAGCCGATCGTATGTTGGCAACGCCACGTTCCGCTCATAGGTAATGGGGAACAGTTCCGCTCAAAGGTAATGGGGAACAGACGAGCCTATGATGTTGTATGTACTGAAAATGATAAATTTAATCTAAACATTAACCACACAAATAATTGATACATATTGGATACACATTTGATCATGGATATGATGGATGCACAAGTGTTTAAATGTAATAAATAATAAGCAACACATGATACACCCCAAAATGTGATTAAAATGGGGAATTGGTAGAGATTCACTCACATTGGGTGCGTTCTTTAGATGATGTTGGATGCGCACGAGTTTTGGGATTTGATCGACGAGGGAAAACTAACCTAAAATATTAACGAAATGGTTCGGTAAATAAGTGGATTTTATTAACAATTTTAATAGGATTTTTAGATTTATTTTTGTGAGTTTAAGGTCATTTTCTAACTTTAAAAATATTATTTTTAAGTATTTTTAATTGATTTTTAAATTAAACAAATAAATAAAAATATAAAAAAATGTTGCCTTTTTGTTGACCGTTGACCGTTGACCGGTCCGTTGACCGGTCGGACAGTGGTAATTGGTGCGCCGAGTGAGGTTCGAACTCGTGACCTCTCATATACGTGCACACAGCTCTACCAACTAAGCTACGTGTCTAACCCGAAATAATCTGTGTTTTAATTATATATATATACAAATTAAATGTTAATTTATTTGGTTTATATTAAAAGGTTTTAAAATGGTCGAACCGATTTGCAGGGAGCCGGATCGAACTCGGGTCCTTCGGTTTGTAAGAGCACAGCCCAACCAGTTGGGCTGTGTGTCTTATCTGTTTAACTTACGGTTTATATTAATCTTATAAACAAACTGGAATCTGTTCTGATTCAGTTTTAAAAAGAATGGTTTTAATTCGGAAAGTCGGTGCGTTTGTATGGTTCGAACTCGTGACGTGCGCTATGTGTTTGCACACAGTCAACCGCTGGACTGTGTGTCTAACCCGGTTTAATATTCAATTTATATTATACTTATACACAACGTTGACTTCGTCTTCTTCATTCAAAGACACAGAACAACGATATTCGACTGTTCTTGTTAAAATCGTTCGTAGAACATTTTATTGATTGAATTGTAATGGATAAAAAGAGTTAAGGAATCGAATGTACCGAACAGATTGATTTTCTCAGAACTCCGGCAATGGTCGTCGGCTCTGATTTGTGAGTTCCGTCTGGATGAATCAATTAACAGTTTTGATCGATGAGTTTTGAAATTGAGTTACTAAACAAGGATTATCAGAGGGTTCAGATGATTGTACCGATTCACAGCGTGATTTCGGAAATTTCCAGAAATTTTCCAACGAGTGCAGAATATCCGGCAACGTCGTCTGGGATTGATTCTGGTTGATGGATTGAAGTTAGTATAAGTCTAATAATGGATTGAAAACGAAAGAGTCGAGAAATTTACCGATTTGATGTATGTCTCGGTTTTCCGGCGAATGTCCAGCAATTGCAGAATATCTCCAGCGAGTGTAATTGCTTCGAGAAATTGTGCGATTTGAGCGAAAAGATTACCAGAGACTTGGGTGTGTATTTATAGGGAAGAATCAAGATGAATTGGGTCTGAATATGGTCTTGATTCGTGGTCAAGACTTTCTCCGGTGGTTATGACTGAGATCGCGGGATTAGACATCGGTTATAACCGACGTCGATATTAATACATGCGTTTAGTCAAAGGAAACCGTCGATAATTGGCGAAATCGTCGGTATTTCCGACGAGTGCAGAATTGGGCGCGCTGATTCACTGGGTTTGATTTAGAGTTTCAATATAAGTATTAATTGTTTCATTATATCAACAAAAAGTTAAGTGGCGGAGTGGTGAGATGTGTGTTGGTTGTTTCTTCCGGCTGACCCGGGTTCGAAACCCGGCAGCCTATTTTTTTTTTACTTTATTTTTACTTTTTAATAATTATAGTTTTTAAATTCTAAATTGTTTATTAATTATGTATTGTTTAAAATTAAAATTAATCATAAATACGCAACGAAATTTTTAACTGGATGTTCAGTTACTAAACGAAGCAGGTTTCGGAAACCCGTTTTTTGACGGATGTTACAGTATACCCTACTTTTAGAAATTTCGTCCCGAAATTTAAGTAGTAGTGGTATATTTGACTTGGAGGGAGGATGTTTTAATTTGACAATTACATAATTAGAAGAGGGTGAGTGTTTAAATCTTATTTGAGGCGGTAACGTTCCTAGTAAGGGTTGAATACCCGGCTACAGGAATCGTTTTTTGATGCCTAAAGTGTAAGAATACGGAACATGGATAAACAGAGTTGATTGACTAAGTATGATTTTATGCATATGAGTTTTTGAGAGATTTGATACGTTTGGAAAGATAAGGTTATATCATATAACAAAACTTCTACCACTAAAACCTACATGGAACTTCTCATAACCGCCTGACAATGCCTCTGATCCTTTGGCAAGAATACTTATATATAGCAAGTACCATCGGTGTATCCACCATATTCTTGTCAAATTTTCATTGGCTTTATCAGCAAGTTATGATTAGTTCTATGTGACTCTAGAACATAAACAAACACAACGACCAAAGCTTGAGTCTTAATTCTGATAGTATACATGTTTGGATGATGACAGTACCTCTCTCGTTTGTTATGATGAAGAGGTTAGTCTATGTAGAAGTGAGACACAACCCAACTTCTTTGAATGATGAGATTGAAATACGTTGAGATGTATGATGATATGAATGCTAAATCAGTGAGTATAAAACAAACTTCAACCATGACATTACTAAATCCTACATGGAACTTCTCATAACCGCCTGACAATGCCTCTGATCCTTTGGCAAGAATACTTATATATAGGAAGTACCAGCGGCGTATCCACCATATTCTTGTCAAATTTTCATTGGCTTTATCAGTAAATTATGATTAGTTCTATGTGACTCTAAAACATAAACAAACATAACAACCAAAACTTGAGTCTTAAATCTGAAAGTATACATGATTGAATGATGACAGTACCTCTCTCGTTTGTTATAATGAAGAGGTTATTCTATGTAGAAGTGAGACACAACCCAACTTCTTTGAATGATGAGATTGAAATACGTCGAGATGTATGAAAATATGAATGTTAAATCAATGAGTATAAAACAAAACTGAAATAGTAATTCGCATTTAAGATTCTTGGAAATATAAATTTCCAATTTATAATTGAGATACGTAAAGATTGAGATAACATAAAGAAAACATAAAAACTAAACGGTTGGAGTTGAATCTTGATTTTTGGTGAAGGAAAGCTAGTTGGGTGGTTCGTTTGGGCCGATATTATCTTCAACAGGATTGGCGTTGATGTTGTAAGCTCTTCCTCTTGCTGGTGGCCTAGTGGTTAGGTTTTCTTGATTTGCTTGTTAACTGGGTTTGCTTGAGCTTGGGCGTTGATGATGTTAACCAATCGAGGGCACGTGTTTCTAAAATGGGTAGGGTCGCCACAATTGAAACAAGCTCGAACATATGGGAACATGGGGTATTGGGGTTGTTGATATGTTTGGATCATGTTTTGAGTAGGGGGTGAGGTTTGGTTTTGAGAGGTGCGGCAAACCTTGCTCAAATGACCATAGCGTCCACAATTCGCACATAGTCGACAAGGGAAGGTAGGTGGATGGTGATAAAAACAGGTGTTGCATTGAGGGTGAGGTCCAATGTAAGGTTTCTTATTTGGGTAAGTTTAGTTGGGTGCTACTTGAGTGATTGGGATAGCTTGGAGTGGTACAACTTGTGAAGCTGGTTGATTGCGTTGGGTGACAGCGAAAATTTGCCCATCTCGTTTTCTCTTAGCAATGGGTTGAGAAGGGGATTCGGTTTGGGTGGAGTTTGAGGTTTCAGTTTATGTTTTATCCTTCTTCTTCCCCTCCTTGAAGTCTTTATTCCGTATGCGGTTCTCGGTGAGCTCTGTAGCTAACTCCATTGCTGCTTCCAAAGTTGCAGGTGTGGTACTTATTATAGGGTCTTGAATTTTTGAAGGAAGACCTCGAATGTAGTGCTCGATCAAACGGTAGAGAGGAGTGAACAAGTTGGGGACCATCTGATTCAACTCGAGAAATCTCTTGTTGTATGTGGTATGGTCGCCCTCTTTTTGTTTCAAAGAATAGAACTCATCCTCTAATTTCTTGATTTCGCTTCTTGGACAGAAACGTCTTGTCATGATCTCTTTCAGCTCTTCCCAAGTCAAAGTCATAACATTCTCAGCACCTCGTTTGGCCTTCTCTGTATTCCACCATGTAAGTGCTATTCCAAGCAAACGACCGGTAGCATATCGCACCTTGCGATCATCGGGGCAATCGCAATTTAGAAAAGTGTTTTCCATTTCCTCAAACCAATGGAGGAGAGCGGTGACACCTTCAGTCCCTTCGTATTTTGGAGGGTCGCAGGATTTGAAATGCTTGAAGGTGCATTTAGTGGTATTTGGGGGAGGGTTGACAACATTTTGATCTTCTTGATTGACGGGATTGGCGGTAAGGGCTTGTTGAACTTGAACTACGATGTTGGGTATTACGGCCGCCATTTGTTGAGCGATTTGGGCAGCCATGCGCTCACGGGATTTTCCTGCTCTCATTTTCCTACGAGCGAGACTAGAAGACATCTACAAGGAATACATATCAAGAGTATGAGTTGGACGTTTTAGGGGTCATGTGTCGTATTTAGGAATGAACATTCATAAAATAAATATAGAATAATAAATCTACTACATCCATAGGATGTCTTGGGCTTTGCTCGTAATTGGGCCTTGCATGCCGCCATACTTCACCTTCGTAATCATGTGGGCCCCCATGATTACCGGGTCTTTCATATGGTTCGCATGTGTTAACCTGGTAACGTACACTAAAACCTGGAGAAAATCGAGAAATATGTATGTAACGTATGATATTCGGAGTGCATCCAGGTGTGGACACGGTGACACCTCAAAGTGGGGTTAGTTCGAACGACGTTTGGTGTGGCATGCTTTGGCCTAATAGGTCCTTCGTACTCTCATGGTTAGTCCCTAGGTAGGCAAACTGGTCCGTTATATTGGATTTATACGAATGCCAACCTAGATAGGACGTTCCGACTACCGGTACTCGTACCCTTACTGTTACTACATGCCCGTCGTAGAACTCACTTTGGTGAGACTGAAAAATGAAAAATGCGACAAAATCTTGAATAACGGAAGTATGATGATTTGAATATGTGAACATTGAAATATGCGTGATGATTGTATATGTAAGCATGTTATGTTCGACTATAAGTATGATTCATTAAGTATCACAAAATATAATATTGAAAGTGTTTGCATGCATTTGTGTATGTAATAAATATGAAACAAATAAACATCATGAGTTTGCATGTAACCACATAAACAATTAAAATCTAATCAACTATAGTATAGGCTCTAAGGGTCTAATAACCTATCGTATATCCCTATAGTCAAAAGCTCTGATACCAATCTGTCACACCCCGACCCGCAGCGGAAAAAGGTGATCGGGGCATGATTGGGTTTTCATCAAAGCTCATGACATTTATTAAAATGTTTCATATTTATTGTTACAATTTAAAGGAGATCATACAATCAAATCATACAAGTACAACATGTTCTATACATCTTTCTAGACTTCATTATTTTTCTTCTAAGGCAATTTCCTATGTGTTCCTTGCTTCATCATGTCCACCTGTATCATGTGTAAAAATGGTTTTTGGGTCAACAAAAAGTTGGCGAGTGAACCTTTCTTGTTGTATTTAATATGGAAAAATTGTGCAATAATCATATGTGAGCAAACGTATGTAATCAAACAAACACAAACCACCTTGAATGAGTATATGACATGAATGATAATGTATATGTTGGCAACGTCACGTTTCGCTCATAGGTAATGGGGAACGGACGAGCCTATGAGGATGTATGTGAGATCAAGCCTCAATCAAACGGAGCCGATCGTATGTTGGCAACGCCACGTTCCGCTCATAGGTAATGGGGAACAGTTCCGCTCATAGGTAATGGGGAACAGACGAGCCTATGATGTTGTATGTACTGAAAATGATAAATTTAATCTAAACATTAACCACACAAACAATTGATACATATTGGATACACATTTGATCATGGATATGATGGATGCACAAGTGTTTAAATGTAATAAATAATAAGCGACACATGATACACCCCAAAATGTGATTAAAACGGGGAATTGGTAGAGATTCACTCACATTGGGTGAGTTCTTTAGATGATGTTGGATGCGCACGAGTTTTGGGATTTGATCGACGAGGGAAAACTAACCTAAAATATTAAAGAAATGGTTCGGTAAATAAGTGGATTTTATTAACAATTTTAATAGGATTTTTAGATTTATTTTTGTGAGTTTAAGGTCATTTTCTAACTTTAAAAATATTATTTTTAAGTATTTTTAATTGATTTAAATTAAATAAATAAATAAAAATATAAAAAATGTTGACTTTTTGTTGACCGTTGACCGGTCCGTTGACCTGTCGGACAGTGGTAATTGGTGCGTTGAGTGAGGTTCGAACTCGTGACCTCTCGTATACGTGCACACAGCTCTACCAACTAAGCTACGTGTCTAACCCGAAATAATCTGTGTTTTAATTATATATATACAAATTAAATGTTAATTTATTTGGTTTATATTAAAAGGTTTTAAATTGGTCGAACCGGTTTGCAGGGAGCCGGATCGAACTCGGGTCCTTCGGTTTGTAAGCGCACAGCCCAACCAGTTGGGCTGTGTGTCTTATCTGTTTAACTTACGGTTTATATTAATCTTATAAACAAACTGGAATATGTTCTGATTCAGTTTTAAAAAGAATGGTTTTAATTCGGAAAGTCGGTGCGTTTGTATGGTTCGAACTCGTGACGTGCGCTATGTGTTTGCACACAGTCCACCGCTGGACTGTGTGTCTAACCCGGTTTAATATTCAATTTATATTATACTTATACACAACGTCGACTTCGTCTTCTTCATTCAAAGACACAGAACAACGATATTCGACTGTTCTTGTTAAAATCGTTCGTCGAACATTTTATTGATTGAATTGTAATGGATAAAAAGAGTTAAGGAGTCGAATGTACCGAACAGACTGATTTTCTCAGAACTCCGGCAATGGTCGTCGGCTCTGATTTGTGAATTCCGTCTGGATGAATCAATTAACAGTTTTGATCGATGAGTTGGGAAATTGAGTTACTAAACAAGGATTATCAGAGGGTTCAGATGATTGTACCGATTCACAGCGTGATTTCAGAAATTTCCAGAAATTTTCCGGCGAGTGCAGAATATCCGGCAATGTCGTCTGGGATTGATTCTGGTTGATGGATTGAAGTTAGTATAAGTCTAACAATGGATTGAAAACGAAAGAGTCGATAAATTTACCGATTTGATGTATGTCTCGGTTTTCCGGCGAATGTCCGGCAATTGCAGAATATCTCCGGCGAGTGTAATTGCTTCGAGAAATTGTGCGATTTTGAGCGAAAAGATTACCAGAGACTTGGGTGTGTATTTATAGGGAAGAATCAAGATGAATTGGGTCTGAATATGGTCTTTATTCATGGTCAAGACTTTCTCCGGCGGTTATGACTGAGGTCGCGAGATTAGACATCGGTTATAACCGATGTCGATGTTAATACATGCGTTTAGTCAAAGGAAACCGTCGATAATTGGTGAAATCGTCGGTATTTCCGGCGAGTGCAGAATTGGGCGCGCTGATTCACTGGGTTTGATTTAGAGTTTCAATATAAGTATTAATTGTTTCATTATATCAACAAACAAGTCAAGTGGCGGAGTGGTGAGATGTCTGTTGGTTGTTTCTTCCGGCTGACCCGGGTTCGAAACCCGGCAGCCTATTTTTTCTTTTTTACTTTATTTTTACTTTTTAATAATTATAGTTTTTAAATTCTAAATTGTTTATTAATTATGTATTGTTTAAAATTAAAATTAATCATAAATACGCAACGAAATTTTTAACTGGATGTTCGGTTAATAAACGAAGCGGGTTTCAGAAACCCGTTTTTTTACGGATGTTACATTCACTTCCCCGCTTTTAAATTATTTTCCTGTTTTCTGGAGACATGCATGTTACAAACTGTGTTAGTTACACTAACTTGTGAGTGAGTTTTCACTCCCCCACTATTAAACTATTTTACTGTTTTCTAGGGTGGCTTGCATGTTGTAAACTATGTACATTGCACTAACTTGTGATGATGTGAATTATCTAGCACACGAACTACCTTCCCACTACAAGTGATTAACGTAAGTCGTGGACAGTGGATAGTACTATTGGTTTGACAAGCCCAGGTCGCGTACGACAGGATGTCGGCAACAAGGTCTGCACGCGTCCTAAACTCGGTTATGTTGTTAGGTATAACTACACTGGGGCGTTGAACTGCACGTGACGCAGTTGGTGGGCCGGGAGTGTCTAGGTCACGGTTCGGTGGGCGGCAGTGTCTGTGATGGCACGACCCTAGGCAAAAACAGTCAAGGTTTCACTTGTGTTCTCGTGTAATTCCATCTGTGACTATGACCAGTGCAATTAAACTTGTTAACATATATTGTTCCACAACTAAACCAGTGGAACTCACCAGCAGCGTTAGCTGACCGCTTTTAAAACTAACATGCATTTAAGGAAAAACTAAACAGGAATAAGGAACGTGCGTGTGGATGGCTTGGGTAGCAGAATGTAGCAGAATAAGAGCTGTAGTGGCTCGTAGTACCGTACTTGAACATATGGTTTGTAATATGATAATTAAGTGTGGTATAACCGATGACCCCTCTTTTTATGATTTCATGTTTTTTTAAATTATGGGGAATTACCATGTGTCTGCCGCACCCTGCAATTGTCTTCCGCTGCGAGTCGGAGTGTGACACAAACAATATTTATAAGGCTCGGATTTCCCACTTAGTGTGGTTGCAAGTCAAAATTTGAAAAAAACGAGAAGGAATTAAATGACAGAATGTTTTATATGAAATTTCTGGCATTTTTGAAAACTCAGATAGAGGTGCAACAATATTCGGGTGGTTCTGACTAAACTTTTTGGTAATGCATAAGTATCTGTGATTCTTTATTCCATGATCATAAGAAGTTTGGATATTTTAGTTAGTGATCAAATTGATGTCTTTGTCTTCGTATAAGCCGATTAGCAGGATTAGTGTCAAAGGGGTGATGCATCAGTATTGTCGATACTTAAAAGATATCAAAGAGCTTTCAAGATACATGACAATTCTGTGATAGTCTAAAGTGCCAGAATGGTTAATTCCAGGCAAATGAGCTGTTTTCTGGACTAACCGCCAGGGAATGATGATGTTTGAATGTCGAGACTAGCGTAGAAGGCTATATATTTGCTATCGTGACTAAAGAGGAAGAATATGAAGTTGATCGTTGGAAGGATGTTTCTTGAAGATCACATCATGTTACCAGATGATTTGTGTTCTGATGAAGATTTGCTGAATGTGGAGATTACCGTTTACACTGACCAGTCTTTCAAGTTGGGCATAAAGTTGATTACGGAAAACGGGATTTCAGATTTTTGTGGGTATTCACTGGTTTGAAGTTTACCAGTGTGGTGTTCGAAGTTTCTATCAAATCCTGGTTGGTTTTTTTGAAGATCAAGGGATTGATCTAGAAAGTATATCAAAAACCGAACGCGGATGTGATTAACGTTGAAATGGAGAAGCTACATTGTATCATTTCAAGTTGGTGATTATTCGTGACGATTGCAGTTTAGCTAATCAGACGAAGTCAGGAACTGTGCAAACAAAGAACTGAAGTGTTATTCCAGGGGTATATTTCAGGGGGAAACCGTTAATGCAAATACAAACCCGAACCATCAATCAAGGGGGAATTAATTGACTATATTGAATGATGCTTGATTGAAGTTGCAGAATATTCAAACACAACTCTCATATTTGAAGATCAAGATTCGACAGTGACGTACAATGCGGAATTTGTTGGTGCATATTTTGCGTGTCCGTCACTGTGAGAATAGGCAAGATAGAGCGTGTATTGAACAGTGTATATATGAGTTTGAGTATTGAGAATACTCATATGCACGTATGAGTCATACGTGCGTAGGATAGCGCTCATCCGTGTGTAGGAGGGCGCATGTGAGCTCCCTATAAATAGGTTGCTCATGCGCACGAAATAGATAAGTTTTGGGATTTCAACTGGAGAGAGTCTCTAGCTTGTCAATGATGTATGCTCTTTCGGTACGGAATGGAAGCTTTTACATATGGTTATTCTAAGCATTATACTGCCGAAATTTCTACTGAATTATCTTTATCTTATCCAAACTTCCGTCTAAAACGCGTAGGACGCAACGGTCCATGTTCTAACACAAGAGCCCCAACCAGATATCTCTGTACAAACAACCACGTATTTGTGGTAGTAAAAAGAAAAACCCAAACTATAAAAATTGGCCAGTACACAAAAGTTCGGTTCGGGTTTCTAAATTCCATTGAAATAAATAATTATAGCCTGAAACGAGTATGGCCACAAACATGATGAACCACACCTCTTCATTCTGCAAGGTTAACCATGAACGCGATATTAGTGCCTTCTAGAACTTTTCAATGTACTTCAACCAAAAATCTAAACTTATTAACAAATTATATGACATTTTTACACCAATCTAAACAACAAGGTCACAATGATTTACATGTAAATTATATTATAATATGAAAATAAGCAGACGAATTGAACAATGCATAGACACGTATCCATCCACGTTTGGTAAAATCATGAGATCACTATGACTACAAAGGAGATGGCAGGTAAGAAACTGCCATACGCTAAATCTAGCACGCCAACGTGATGTCATAACTCGAAACCGGATCGAATTCATACACTTGTAAACACATCAAAACCAACCAATTACTTACAAACAATCACGACTCCCATAAACCCCCAAATACAGTACAGGTAACATACATCAGTTCCAGGAAAGATTATACACAAAGATGAAACCACCATGGCATCCTACCACCATGCCATGCTATGGTCAAGCCTTCCATCAACTCGAACTCAAATTCACAAAATCAACATAGCCTCATCAACCACACACCTAACCAAATAGATGTTTTTTTTGTTTACCAATGTGAAAAGGAGGCTAACGAAACTCAAAAGCCCCAACTAGATTTATGCGCATAGCCAACCACATTTTTGTGGTAATTAACAAAAACTCAATCAAGATATTTCATTTACACAAAAATCAGGTTAGGGTCCTTGAATTTCATTTAAAAGACACGCATACATCAGTTCTTCAATAAAAAACTTTAGCCACAAAACACCAACAATAAGCATTATCATACTCAGATTATGCACAAAAACGAGACCACCATGGCTACAAGGGAGGTTGCAAGCAAACACCTGCTATCCTACCACCCTGCCATGCCAAGGCGAGACCTTCATTCAAATTTTCATTAGATCTAACAAATCATCACACCCTCAATAATCATCTATATTCATTCCAGAATCCCCAAACATAAGCTATTAAGCAAACGAAACGAATAGACCAAACCATAACATCCAATCTGTGCATGTACAACAATCAACACTGAGACCTGCCTTGCATCCCCACATATCCTACAGAACAGAACCAAAAAGATCAACCCAATCAAAGAACACATAACAAGATAAATCTAGTTACATTCATGCTACTCAAGTATTTCATTTAACTATATGTGAACATTTAGCACATAATTAAACAACATATAAAAAATTTGCCTTAAACCATAAACACAAACAAATCAAGACTCGTATTAAGCACATCTAACAGGGAAAAAAACAAGCAAACCTGAATCAGTTAACCGGATTCTTTCCAGAATCTGGCCGTCGAGCCGTAGAGCAATACCTACCACCATGACCAATCATCTGACCACACCTAGGGTTTCAAATATTGCTGTGATCGGAAAACACATTAAACCCTAACAAATCAAAATCTAGAAAAAAAGTGCAAACAAAACTAAGTCGTGAAGAAATTAGCGATAAACGCCGAGATTAGATTTTGGCAAGTGGGGCGAATGGGTCAGGAAAAATAGATGAAGTGAGAAGTTGATCGCCCATATCAACCACCCAACCTATCCATTGCCTTTATCAAGTAAGCGGATCATAACATGCGTAAAACCCCAAAAAAAAACATAAACAAGAAAAAGTCCCAAAAAAAACTCGGGACTCGAACCTGAGTATACACACAAATAAACAACCACACACCCGCTACACCATAACTAAACCTTTAATATGTAAAGGAACACCAATAAATATATAAAGATTTTCAAAACGAGGTAAACATTAAAAGAAGAACCAACAGTACAAGGATACATGTTCGTTCATTGTTCATTTCGTTTGCTTATTTTTAGAATATAATATAATATAATTTGAATGTTCTACTCAACATTCACCAACCCTGCCCTCTACCATCATCAACCACTATGGATGATAAACGTACTTGAATTCAGAAGGTTTGTAGGACCGATCCTCGATGCTAAGGAACCTAAATTTGATATCTAACGTCCATAATAGCGGAAATATTACGTCGTGTTTACCAATAGACAAGAACTAATCAGTTAATCATCAGTTTTATTGATCAAACGTCAAGAGTACAAACTGACAGAGCTTCGCCTCCAAAATGCCAAAGTTACAAATGAGAGAGGCAAGCTAGCTATTTATAGAGTTACAAGTTCGCTACTAGGAGGTGTAAGTTCGCCCGAACTTGTCTACACATGACAATGATGAGCGAACTTGCCTCTTTAATACATAAATACTACTTTCAGCTAGCCTATTCAGCTCTATTCTATACTGACACGATATAAGACTAAGACATAGACATTATTGACCAACAGACTCCCTCTTGGATATAGTCTTCGTCTTGTATCAGTCTCCAAAACTCTGTCTTCATATAAACATTAACGCACATGACCGAAGAAGTTCTTGTACGGCTTCTTTCGTCATTCTTGCTTAGTATCTGGCGTCTGGTCTGTAGGAGGCACTTTGTTCAAATGCTGAAACCTTTTAATACTTGCCTTCCTAGTTCTCTCATGAATAGCTTCAAGACGCTTTTCCTCTTTCAGAAAATCTACTCTTTCTAGATCTCTCCACTTTGTTTGCCCACATCTTCCCTGAATTAACTTTGTGTGCATAGCAAACATTAACAACTTTCTGAAACTGCATCGCTTGTACCTTCTCACGTTCTTCAAAAACAATCTTGTTGTAGAACAAGGTTTTGATGTTTTCTCTGGAGTAGTTAACCAACCACATAGGATCAAGAATCCTGATTGTCCTCCATAACCCCCTCATACCCTGATATCCCAATACTTCAACTCTTTCCTTTGAAATATCCAAGTGTTCTTCAAACTTTAAAACAATAACTGCTTCACAAGTTGATGGATCTATCTGCCACCACTTGAACAATGGATAGAAGTATAGCTCAATCCGCATCAGTGGCATGTTTCTCATTGCCCTCGGTCGTTTCATTATCAACGTGATGTCTTTTTCACCAGTCTTTTTGTTTGTTTTAGTTCTACGACCAGGAATAAATGGCTTCCAATATCTGAATCCTTTAACCGCTTCAAACTTGATCAATTTCCACAACAATTGATCAATCACTTTCACGTGGTATGTAACATTCACATTCTGCACCAGCTCTTCCACATCCCAATACGGTAATGTCTTGAAATCAACAAGGTATTTGAAGTATTGCACTCCAAATTCCCTCTTGATTGCATAAACGTTCAGCTCCTTGAACCAACCCCAACTCAAGATATCTCCCAATGAAACGTCTTTATCTCTGGTAAAGAATGCTAGAGGACGTCGAAACTTACGTTTGCTAGGCATCTCTTTAAACCAGGACTTCTTCGCTTGAGCAATTTCTTCTTTAGTCATTGGCTTTGGTACTTTTCCTTCACGCAAAGATTCTTCAATCTTTTCTTTCAGCATGTCTTCATCTAGCTGCTTGTACATCTCCTCGAAAGTGGGAAAACTTTCAGAATTAAGACCGACGTACTTCGCAGTTTGGTCTGTTTCATCATTAGAAGACCAATCTTCCACAATCACTCTATTATACTCGTCAGCCTCAAATCTTCTAACATACTGATAATCTTTCGGCTCGAAAGTGTTAACATTCAACACATCTTCTTCGAAATCAAACTCTAGATCTGCAACATCAACTTCAACTAACTTTGCAAGATCTTCCTTTGTATAGTTGTGTATAAACTCGCCTTCCTCCATGTTATGTTCAAGCATTAACAATAAAGGCTTCGTGGGCAGCAACTGGCTTAGCAAATCTTTCAACATTCAACAGATCAATCTCATCGGTTGGCCCTTTCTGCCCTGACTCCCCCTCACTTTTATCATCCATTCTGTTTGATTCGTCATCCATAAGCGAAGAGAAATCAAATTCTCCTGACACTTTTGCTTCAGTAATCTTTATACCAACACCACCCTGATCATCATCATCGTCATCGTCGTCAGCTACATTCAAATCCTCATATTCCGAATCATCTTTTTCTTCATCATCTTTATCCTCCTTTTCAGCTTCTTCATCATCCTTTTCAGAAGCAACTATAGGATCAAAAGGCTTGACAGATTCGTCAACCTTTTGAATATCAGATTCAGAAGCTTTAACCACATCATCAGACTTCTCTGCAGCTTCAAAAGACGTAGGGGCTTCACCCTCAACATTCTTTCCTTTACCACTCACTGCTAGTTCTTTCTCAGACCTTTCTTTGGCTCTTTGTTGATCCAGATGATCATATTCTTTGATGAAATCTATTCCCATTGAGTTAGATAAAACGTTTTGCAAACTGATGAATCTTCGATCATTTAGAGCTTGGATTGACTTTAACTCTGTAATTTTTGTCTGCATCTTCTCATTCGCATCTTGCAGACTCTCGATCAAAGCTTTAAAATATTCTCGCTCATTTTCCAAAACTTTCACTTTGTTATCCAGTATTTCCTTTTCAACTGCGCTTTGATTCATTTTATTAATCAACTCAGCTTTCTCCTCCTCATTCTTAGCTACTTTTTCTTCCAAGATTTTCACATGCTTCTTTAAAAGTTCAACATTAGTCTCTGGAAAGAAATCATTTAGATCTTGCAGACTAATCGGATCAAGATGCATATCACCAAATATATTAGGCCCTGAAGATTTTGGTGTTGACTTTGGAGTAGCAGCCTTTGGTGTTGACTTCCTTGGAGTAGATCTTTCAAGATTCAAAGTCGTTGGAGAAATCGGTGATTGAATAACAGGTACTTCCACAAAACCAGACACAGGAGGTTCTTGTGTAGCTCCTGGCCTTTCAGCTTCTGATGAATCAATCACAGGAGGTTCTTGTGTGACTCCTGGACGTTCAACTTCACTTGTATCAACAACATGAGGTTCTTGTGTAGAAGGTTCTTGTGTGACTTCTTTCTCCTGTGCACCAGAAGGTTCTTGTGTAACTTCTGCGCTTCTCACCGTTCCTTTGTATCTTTTGCTGACTGCCTTTTTGGCTTTCTTCTTTTTCTTGCCCTTTGTTTGAGGAGACCATGTAGTCTTTGTTGAAGAAATAGTTGCAGACTTTACACGTTTAGCTTTCTTCCTTGATCTTTCCTCATCAGACTCTTTTTCTTGATTTGGATTGAAATCAGCATCCATTTCTTTTTCTTTTTCTGTTGCTTTCTTTTCAGGTTCTTTCATAGGTTCTTCGTCAGATTCATCATCGTGTTCAGAAGTAGCAAATATAACATCATCTTGTGTTGTTTTCTCAGTCTCTTGACTTTCAACAACTACAGCTGCACTAGAACCTGCTTCGCCTTGAACATTCTCAGGTTGATCTTCGTCAACGAGCATAGTTTCAATTTTCTTTGCAGCTCGTTTCTTCTTAGGCTTATCAGCTTCTGCCTTTAAGAACCATTCACTTCCAGCTTTCGGCTTGAAGTCTTCAAACCATTCCTTTTCAGCATTAAGCTCCTTCTCATCATCACTGCCGTCTTTTCTCCATTTGTTTTCAGGCGGAGCAATGTAGTTTGAATCCTTAATTGCTCTGAAAACTGGTTTAGCCACTGGTGCTGACGCTTATTTCTGAAACTTGATTAACTTCTTCACAGTCGTTTCATCAAGGTGAATTAGGTATAACACATTGTTCGGATCTCGTGCAATATTTGGGTACTTCTCATCTATCAGCATTTGCACGAATCTCGGATATAAACATAACCTCGAATCCTCCATATTCTTCGACATGTGTGTAAATACCAGCTTCGAATAGTTGAACGGCTTTTTCAGAATTAGTGTCGTGCCATACAGGCAAGATAATCTTGCACGTCGTCTAATCCCGCCTTGCGATGACTAAATGTGTGAATAATAGCGTGCATAAGGAGTTTGTAGGGATTTGGTACTTGCCCTTTCTTTAACGTCGGCTTGTTCACGCTTCCCTTATAGCCCATACGAAAGAAACAACCTCTAACCATTTTCTCGTCGAGGAATGTTGGATCATCTTTGTTGTCATTGAATTGCATAATCTGACGAATATCATCTTCAGTTATAGAAATCTTCTTAACCTCATTTCCAACTTGTACTGATGAATTAATCATTTTCTGATCATCACTAAGCTCCGCATTCGTCCAGAAATGGAAAATATGAGATCTGTATGACACTGTGCGTTCCGCGATAGCTCTGTGAATAGGGCTTTCCTCTAAAAATTGTAAGATACTGTCGTATTCCTTTAAAGATGGACAGATCGTCTTGTCGATCGTAATACACATGTTGTGAGTCTTAGAAAACTCTATCGAGATTGCACGTGCTGGAGCTTTAGCCTGAAAAACGATGCAAAACAATTAGCACGCTTTACGATGAAAAATCACAAATTTTTTCTAACACATTCATCAAGTTCGGGCGAACTTGATTATATGTTAAAACATTCTGTTTGGTTCAAGTTTGCCCGAACATGTAATATACATGTTCAACAATCAAAGTTTAAGTTCGGGCGAACTTACATATAACAAGATTTCAGATTTCAATTGATAAGTTCGCTCGAACTTCCATTTTATTAATGATTTCAGTTTCAAGTTCGGTCGAACATACATATGAATCATTTATACAGATTTATTAACAAGTCCGGTCGAACTTGATAACAAGTTCGGCCGAACTTGTCATCATCTAAAACCAAAACCTGTTCAGCATGATTTCACCAATTTCAATCAAATTAAAACCATTCATATGGTCGATTTATGGTTTAGAACATGATTTTATCTTCAATTTGTTCATTAAACCCCTAGATCTAACAATTATTTAAGTTTTCGATATGTCATATCGAATACGGTTCAATCAAAGGTTCAATCATCGAAATTATACCTCGTCCATTGTAGTTGGTGTGCCAATCACCAAAAACAATCAACAATCGGGCAGTATAACGGCTTAAACTTGTCAATTTCACAACTTCGCTCTCAAAGGTTTAAGTTCGCTCAATGTTTAGATCTTGCACAAATGAGTTCGGCCGAACTTGCGTAGGTACTTATACCCTGGCAAGTTCGGGCGAACTTGCTGGCCCAAGTTAATAAGCCCATTATAAGTTCGGGCGGACTTAGCTTCTAAACAACACAACCAATACTTTAGCAAGTTCGGTCGAACTTGGTGTTTTGATAAACATGATTTTGTTTAGCAAGTTCGGCCGAACTTGCCAAACCACAACTTTAAACTTTTTCCAATTTTACATTTTAACCCCTGAACTTTTCAACTTTTACCAGTTATGAAAATCCACTCAGTTGACCAAGTCCAAGCTAATGACCTTGGTTAACCGATCTGTCTACCGAGTCCAAGTTAATGACCCCGGTTTGACCCGTTACGAACAAACTGTTGATATTTTCAAAATCAAAGTTTCAATTAATGAACTTTTTATCGTTTTGGCTTTTCAGATTTAACAGATAAGCTCCCAGCCCGTTGTCAAAGAGATTCCCACCAGTTCTAGCATCTTACCAGACTTCGAAGACCCGTTCTCCAACATTGGTTTGCTAAAAACAATGTAGAAATAAAATCTTTTTGAATTTTTTTTGTAAGTATATGCTAAAACATATTGAAAATCTTTTTGGTTTTAATCTGTAAAGCTGATAAACTATGTACAGGACAATGAAAACTATGTACAAACATATTTACAGACATATTTTTGTGAAATCGTGTCTAAAGGATCGTATCAGTTAATTGAGACATATCACCAGTACCGTTGACCTTTAGATGACTTTAAGCTTTAAACTCGTTTACCTAGATTGTCGATATGTTTGTCCACTTAAACTTTACCACATTTCTCAACTGTTTCAAGATATGTTTAAGGTATGAATTATGAAACTTGACTTATCTATGGCTCCCACATCTTGAATATACTCCCGTATCAAGATTCGCTAGATTTCATCTTACAAGTGAATATAGCGTAATTGATATCTGTATCAGGGTAATGCAAGACCTTGAGAGCTCAGGTTAGTACTACCGTACAGACAAAGAGATGAAGGCTCGTCTTTAAGGTGTGTTCCACTTAAGGAATCTTTTTAGCACTGCAAATGAATTTAGATCTTCTGATACTTTTCAAGTTTGCATGCAGTTTGGGGTTCATAGCGAAAGTATTATAGAAGTTCTAGGCTATTGCTTCCGCAAAATCAGAAGAACTTGTATAATACCCCAGTATCAACTATCTATAAAGACCTCGTATCTCAGAATCTGGCAATCTCTCAAACGAAATTTCGGAGTACTAAGTCCATATATCCAAGATGTGTAAATCCACACGATTAAGCAGTTGCTAAATTTAGTTTATATCTTGAAAATAGTTTACTGAACGTGTTAAGTCTATCGACACATCTATAGTAAGACTCGTTTATCACTTTTAAACTTTTCATTTCTTTAGCGTACTGTGATAGTCTACTGATGTACTATCATTTCCTTTTTGTGACATCGAATTCTTTTTGTCTTTTTCAATGTTTTTGTACATTTTTGAAAATTTTCATATGTTTTTGTATTTTTCCAAATATTTCTCCCCCTAATATCAAAAAAATATATTTTTTTTGGATTTTAGATTTTTAAGAAATACTAAAGAAGAAAGATATTTACAAACCATACAAACCAATGCGGATTACGTGAATTCGTCATCCGATCCGTATTCAACCTCAGCTTCCGCACCTGTAAGCAAATTTTTAATACCGTTAAGTCGCATTAGATATTTAAATCTTGTTAATGGAAATTCTTTGGTATAAAAATCAGCCCTTTGTTCGTCGGTGTGGATTTTTTCTATTCGAACCAATTTCTTTTCGTAACAATCACGAATGAAATGGTAACGAATTTCAATGTGTTTTGTACATGAATGATGAACCGGATTTTTAGTTATATCGATGGCTGCTTTGTTATCTACAAATAAAGGCGTGTCAAGAAACTACAGACCATAATCCCTCATTTGTTGCTGAATCCAGAGGATTTGAGAGCAACAGCTGGAAGCAGAAATGTATTCCGCATCACAGGTTGAGAGAGAGACCGTGGTCTGTTTCTTACACTGCCACGTTACCAAACGTGTGCCAAAGCACTTGCATCCTGCAGTTGTAGATTTCGAGTTCAGTTTGTCCACTTCGAAGTCTGAGTCACCGTATCCAGTGAGATCAAAATTGTCGTTCTTGGGGTACCACAGGCTGGTGCTTGGGCAACCTTTCAAGTAACGGAAGATTCGCTTGACTATATGCACGTATGACATTCGAGGACTTGACTGATATCTCGCACATAAGCAAGTAGGATACATGATGTCTGGGCGCGATGCCGTTAGATACATCAATGAACCTATCATCGATCGATACAGTGTTTCATCAACTTTCGTTCTCGTCTCGTCTACGCAAATCCCATGGTTCAGTGCCAGTGGTGTCGAAAGCGGCTTCGAAGAATCCATTTCAAACTTTTTGAGAATGTCGTGCACATACTTAGTCTCATGAATGAATATCCTGTCTGGAAGCTGATCCACTTGAAGACCTAAGAAGAACTTCATTTCGCCCATCGAGGACATTTCAAATTTATTCTTCATGATTTTTTCAAACTCTTTGACAGACTGTCATCCGTAGAACCGAAAATGATGTCGTCCACATAGATTTGTACTATTATCAGATGCGATCCAACTTCTCTGGTAAACAAAGTGTTGTCCACTGTGCCTCGTCTACGAGATGTTGCTATAACGTCTCGTACCAAGCTCTCGGGTCTTGGTGTAAACCGTACAAGGCTTTATCCAGGAGATATGCTTTATTCTTGTTCAGTGGATCGACAAACCCCGGTGGTTGGCCGACATACACTTGTTCACGAAGTTTACCGTAGAGAAATGCATATTTTACATCCAACTGGTACACTTTAAATCCTTTCCAAGCTGCGAACGCTAGGAAAATGCGGATAGACTCTAATCGCGCAACCGGTGCGTATACCTCCGTATAATCTATACCTTCCTGCTGGTGGAATCCCTTGACAACCAGCCGAGCTTTGTTTCTTACTATAACCCCTCGATCGTCTCTTTTACACTTGAAGACCCACTTTGTATCAATAGCTTTCTGCTTCGGTGGTAAGTCTACAAGCTTCCAAACACCCAACTTCTCGAACTGTAAAAGTTCCTCTTGCATTGCTATCACCCAATTCTCGTCAGCCAGAGCCTCATTAACTGTCTTTGGCTCTATTTGAGAAATGAAACATGAGTAGTAGCAGTAATTCTGAGTTGGTGCAACTCGAGTTTAGAAACAACTAAGTGCTTTATTGATTTGGTTTCGTGTACGCACACCAGTTTGTAGTTCTCCTATAATATTCGTTGAAGGATGGTACGAATATGATCGCGGCATTTCTTCTGTTGGAACATCAACTGAGCTTTGCTGATTTGAAACAATCAGATCATTGTTCACATCAACATTAGGAGTACTTGTTGAAGCTTCGTTCTGATTTCTCGGACTTGCAGATTGATTCAACAAGTTAGAAATCTGCTCTACTTCTTCATCCGATGAAGTTTCATCATCGACATCAAATGTCAGTGCTTCATCTGAATCAGAATTCTGATTCTGAGGCATATTGTGCACTGTTGTGTTTTCTGGTTCATTAGAAGCATTCACTGGAGGTGTAGTAGGTGTTACTTCTGCTTCAGAAGTATTTTCAACTTGAACACTACTATTATTACTTGGACCTGCTCCGGAAGATGAAGAATCCAACGTGGGTTAATTAACCACAATTGGTCTAATAATTTGTTCTTGATTCGCTGACTGGTGAAGATAGTATAACGCTGCAATTTCTTCGTCAGACGGTTCTTCCGGCAAGTCAAAAGACTTCCAAAGATCTTGATAGTTAAACAGCCACGCGTCACCTCTCCTTTGAATAGGATCCGTATAGTTGAAACAATCCCGTGCTGTGCTTCAATAACCTTTCTCAACGAAGGAACATATATTCTTCGTAATGGACTCGCATATCCGACAAAGAAACCCTCAAGAGATTTAGCTCCGAATTTGCCATCTTGATCGATTACAGTGCATGGCGCACCAAATGGTTCTAAGAATTTCCAATTTGGCTTCCGTCAATTTATCATCTCGAAACATGTTTTCTTTGTTGGTTTGACAGCGAGAACTCTGTTTAGCGTGTAGCAAGCCGCAGCACCTGCTTCACTCCAGAAGCTGATTGGAAGTTTAGAATCTGCAAGCATGGTTCTCGCAGTTTCAATCAAAGTTCTGTTTTTCCGTTCAGCTACTCTGTTTTGTTGTGGAGTATAGGGAGCACTAAACTCGTGCAGAATCCCTTTTGCGTTGCAGAATTCCTTCATTTTGTTATTCTTAAACTCTGTGCCGTTGTCATTTCTAATAAGTCTTACCGGCAGATGATAAAGATTCTCAAGTTTTTTGAATAGAATAACCAAGTTCTCGAACGTTTCGTCTTTTGATTCCTGAAAGAATACCCACGAATATCTCGAATAGTCATCTGTCACGACCAAGCAATATAAGTCTCCTGAGATGCTTCGAACATTTACAGGACCAAATATATCCATGTGGAGACGTTCTAATGGCAACTTGATTGAGTTTAGAATTTTCTTCGGATGAGATTTCGTGATCTGCTTTCCCTTTTTACATTCTAAGCAGTGATCAGAAATATGAAAGCTCCGAAGATTTACACCATCTACAAGATCATTATGAACCAAGTAATTCATTTTTCGCAAATGAATATGCCCCATCTTACGATGCCAAAGAATAGAATCCTTTTAAGTAGCCTTTGTCACAAAACACTACGCTGATTTTGATGAAGTGGTAGCGACGCCTATATAAAGAACATATAAATCATTTTCTCAAGGTGCTCGCATCAGAATCCACTCATCTGGTATTTTGAATCCCGGCTTCAAGATAATACACTCTTTGTCGTTGAAATGCACCGTGAACTTCTTGTCACAAATCTACGATATGCTCAGAAGATTATTTTCCAACTCTACAATAAAATTTACACGATCGAATGAAACGACGCCATTGGAGAGTTTTCCCTCGGAGACTATCCTTCCACCCTGGTTACCCGCAAATCCAACATATCCACCGTTGATAGCTTTTTTGTCGAATAGCAACGCTTTCATTCCCGTCATATGCCTGGACGCTCCACTATCCAAAATCCACTTAGAAAGTACGGATCTCTGGAGCCCCTGCACATTTCAGCAATCTATTTAAAAAGCGAGACCCAAGCCTTTTTGGTCTTGGGTTGAATTGGATAACCATCATCAAAATCAAACTCACACTCATCAGCATAATCGAATCCACACTCATTTGCATAATCAAATTCATATTATTTGGATTTTCTATGATGTTTATGTTTGAAAACTTTACTGTCTTTTTATCTTTTGAATTGTTACCACTTGTAGTTTTGACATTTTCAGATGTCGTTTCAATTATGATTTCAGATTTTGATTCTTTCATGCTATCACTAGTCTTAACAAGCTCAAACTTAGTGATCTCAGATGTTGTTGACCGTTTCTTTGCAATCCAGGCTTGAGATTTTGTGTTAGCCTTCTTGATGTAAAAATTGTTTTCATTAGCCTTTGAAGTTTCACCTTTTTCAAAAATTGAATTTTCAAACTTAGGTTTGACTTCAGCTTTTAATTCATTTCTTTTCAAAATCTTTACAGGTTTTACAAACACTGGTTACTTCGGTTTCACAACATTTAAACTTTCTTTCCTTCGAAGATAAGCCGGCTTTGATTTCGGACAGTAACATGAAATATGACCAATTTCGTTGCACTTGAAACAAATCCGAGAATCATGTGGATGTCCTTTTGTGGGTTTTACACCACTTGTTTTGGCACCACTTGCAATTTTGGCTTTATCTCGAAGTTCTTTCTGTTTCTTGAACTCATCGTTTGATTGATTCCCGATCAAACTTTCCTCATGAACCGTGTTCGTCCCATATACAAAATTCATGTTTTTATTTTTGTATTCATGAAATGGTGACGTTTTCTTTTTAGGTTCATCTGATTCCTCTAATCCCAACCCAGCTCTCCGGTTTTCCGGATGATCACCACCATTCCTTCGGTAGTTATTTCTTTTAGGTTTGGTATAGAATTTCTTTTCATTGATCTCCAGATCATCTGATGTGACTTCCACGAGTTTAAAGAATTTGTCTAACAATTCTTCCTTCACGTTCTTCATCGGAAAACTGTCATCAAAGTATAATCTATCAGATTCCTTAATCTTGTACATGACGACATTAGATCATCACAAAGATCATTCTCCGATGATGTATCGTCATCTTCGGACTGTGAATCAGAATTCTTTGAGCTCGAGCCGACGCTTTTAAAGCTGCCTTCATCAGAATCGTTCAAAACATTTTCAACAACCTTTTTAAAAACAGCATTGTCATCATCTGTTTTAGTATAAATTACATCAATGTTTTCTGGCAACTCAGTTTTCTTTTCAGATAACAACTCAATATTGAGTGTCTTATCCATCCCATCAGCAGATTTGCGACAATACTTCTCGCATAGAGGTGGAGGAACATTGTTGTATTCTTTACCAATTTTCTTTTTAGGTTTCTCTTCCGATGGAATAGTCGGAAGGATGTGATCAATGACATATGCGTTACAAGTGTAACTTCTCAAAAGTTGTTGAACACGCTTTGTTTCAATTTTCATGTCCTGGAGTTGTTGCTTAGTTTCAGCAATGGTATTAATATAGATATTAATCGCTTTTTCTTATCCATTACTGTTCCTTTTAACATCCTTATGGTATGATGTTGTTTGATCTTATTTCTATCGGGCCTACCATAATCATTTTTCATTTTGTCATACGCTTCCTCCATTGTGCGATAATCGTATTTCAAAAGTTCATTATGCACATTGTTTTCAGCAATGATCTTTGATTTTTCAGCACATTCAGAACATGGTTCGGTACATTTTGTACAAGGTTTCTCAACCTCTACAACTTGTACTTTGACAACTTCATTTACCTCTGGACCTACCTTAGTTAGATTTGCCATCAAGCTTTGTCGGCAATATCCTTGAGGTTTTCGGCATTCACTTCTTGAGTAACATTAATGACCACTTCATCAGTTGATTTCTTCTCGGGAACTTGCTCCTGAGAACTTCCATCAAAGTGACCTGCAAAATTTTCACAAGAATTAGGAGATAAAATTCCTTGCTTCTGCATGTGGATATACTCCTCTTCTTCACGTTGTTGTTACAGATATTGTTCCAGCAGAATATTCTCCAAAGCTGCTGCTTCTTCTGCAGAAGTATCTTCAACAATTTCAGCCATTAATGCAACTCCGGTCTTCTTACCGATGTAGGAATTCCAGTCGAAACTGTCATCTTCGTTTGATGCAACCATAGCCTTTTCAGTGTTGCTGCTATTCGGTTTCTCTTGGATTTCAACCTAAGTCTTCTTCAGGAAAGGCTTGTACTAAAGTGACTTTTTGTAATACTCGTTGCCTCCTCCGAATGGACTTTGATTTCCCGTTGCTTCAGGATCTTTGCACTCTCTCTTGAAATGTCCCTTTTGGCGACATCTAAAGCACGTGACTTTCGTCTTGTCAAAACCTATTTTGTTGCTTGAATTTCCGATATATCGGAAAGTGAGAGCAACGAACTTTGTGACCCTTTGAATGATATATGCTAAACACCACTTGATATCCATCAACTCGAGTTCTTCTTCATCCACTTGGTCATAATCTTCTGCCGTCATTTTGGGATTTCCAATTTTACCGGCTACAAGACTTTCGTATGACTCCAGAACAGTGGCAAGGAGAGACATATGTTGTTTAGCGACTTGTTCTGAAACAACATTGTTCAAATTCACTGCGATGTTGCACTTGTATACATTCGAATCAGAATTTGTTTGTTGATTCTGATTTGTTTGACTTTGATAAGATGAATTTGAACCAATACTTGAGAATCTGTGAACTTTGATCATATTGAGGATATGACTGATTCTGATTCTGCTGCGAAATGTTCAAAGAATTCAAACTCGCATTAAATGCTGTCTGAATCTTTGGACTTGAAATGTTATCTTGCATTCCACTCTTGTAGTACAAACCAACGTCTTGAACAACATTAGCGTTCTTTGACTTTGTAATCTTCAAGAGTTCCATTTCGTGACCTTCGAGTTTATCGATAAATGTTGACAGCTTGAAGAATTCCCATTTATCACTTTCCTTCAGAACCATAAGATAAGTAGTCCAATCTCCATCTGGTAGAGCATCTGCAAGGTTGTCGATGTACTCTTGTTCCGTCTTCTCGAGACCGTGTCTTCACATTTGGACTTTAAGATGACAGAAGAGTTCAATCATCTGCTTCATGGTTTCACCCTTCAGCATGTTGAAGATATCGAACTCTTTCATAATGAGCGCCTTCTTGCTCTTGATCATCTCTGCACTTCCTTGATACTTCTTTTGAAGTGAGAGCCAGAGATCTCTTTCAGTTGTGTATTCTGGTAGCAAAACGAGAATATCTTCTTTGACGAATTGTTGGAAAGACTGATCATCTTCTTTTCAGCAATATATTCGTCTTTCTGTACAGTCGTGTAATTGTACTTTTCAAGAACTTGTTGATGTTCATCCACCGGAACAGTGTAACCTCTTTCAATCGACACTCAACCTGCAAAGTGCATGGCTTGAACCCAATATGTAAATTTCTCTTTCCATGCTTCATATTCGTCCATGCTCATTAGCTTGGGCGGTTTAACAGTCGTGCCCATTTTGTTATCAAGATTGACTTGATGGATCACGTTGGCATTTGACGAACTAGCTCCGGACATGAAAGCTCTTTGAATATCATCCATGTGAATAACGAGACGTGTACACTGAAAATACTCAAAAACTTTTGAAAATATTAGTTCAACTACAAGTTCGGTCGAACTTGTAGTAGAAATGAAGAATTCTCAGTTTTGATCACAAGTTCGGTCGAACTTGTTGATGATTTTGTAAAGATTTTGTAAGTTCGAGCGAACTTAGCAAATGACTTTGTTGAGAAACTAGCAAGTTCGGGCGAACTTAACTAGAAATCTTTGAAATTTATCAAGTTCGGTCGAACTTGACAAAAATTCAATAAAATTCTAGCAACTTCGAGTGAACTTAACCAAACTTCCTCAAAATTCACTCAAGTTCGAGCGAATTTGGCAAAAATTTTCTTGAAAACATCTCAAGTTCGAGCGAACTTGGTAAAAAATCACTGAAAAAGTGGGTTTTTAGCACAAGTTCGGCCGAACTTGACTAACAAGTTTGATGAACAATGTTTTGGAAAACATGGTTTTTTCAAAATTTTGACATCAATTCGATTGAATTTGGTCTCCAATCTTTCAAGGGTTTATCTTTATTGTATTTTACATGATATATTCAAAATTAAAAAGATTTTGACTGTGAATTCTTCACTTTTGATAAAAAAAAAGTTAAGAAAAATAGAAGAACGGAGATGAAATAGAAGTGTTCTTGTCTTGATACTATCAAATCAGGCTGTTCTAGCTCTGATACCACTTGTAGGACCGATCCTTGATGCTAAGGAACCTAAATTTGATATCTAACATCCATAATAGCAGAAATATTACGTCGTGTTTACCAATAGACAAGAATTAATCAGTTAATCATCAGTTTTATTGATCAAACGTCAAGAGTACAAACTGACAGAGCTTCGCCTCCAAAAGGCCAAAGTTACAAATGAGAGAGGCAAGCTAGCTATTTATAGAGTTACAAGTTCGCTACAAGGAGATGTAAGTTCGCCCGAACTTGCCTTAGCAAGTTCGGCCGAACTTGTCTACACATGACAATGATGAGCGAACTTGCCTCTTTAATACATAAATACTACTTTCAGCTAGCCTATTCAGCTCTATTCTATACAGACTCGATATAAGATTAAGACATAGACATTATGCACCATAAAGGTTAATTCAAAATATTCAGGATGGCTATTCGGGTATTAGACTACTTTTATTTTTTAATTAAAGGTATGTGAAGGGTTCGATATCAAGTTATACCCAACCTGATTATCCGAAACATACGTCTTTTTTACCAGAACCATACATGTAAACATTTCTTTTATTCATTTGTTAACTAATTAATATAGTAAATAAGGAAAAGATTTAAATACATAGTCTCCTAAAAATAGGAAGTCGTAGGAAGAGTATCAAACGGACTCCGATTGAACTCATTCTAGCGACATTGAAAACGTCTCAGAAACTCTTCGATCTTAGATTTTAGATTAATTCGCTTTTGGATTTTTTAGCTTGTAGATTTTAAAATTTTTATTTAGATCATTGTGTTTTTTTATTTGGTATTGTGCCTTTTTTTAATTTTTATCACTGTGTCATTTTTGCGATTAATTTTTCCTTAGCATTAAGTTATATATCTTATCATTGTATTATAATTTGCAATTCATTGAGTCCGTGTACACTTTCTAGATTTAGAAGATTTTGTAAAATAACTTTACCCAATAAATAATATGGAAAGTCTTGTAGTTGGATATAACAATGGAGTTTTTTTTCTTCCCAAACTAGCGTTGGTGGAAAAAATATTTACCAAAGTGAGTGTTTTAAAAAATAATTACCAAAATGAGTGTTTTTTTTCTTTTTATTTCATTTTCTTTTTGTTTTCAACTAATCTATTATAATTTTTGTTTGTCTCTTAATATTATTGGATAAAACCTACCGTAATATATATACACACACGTGCATAAGTTTAATAAATTAGTTATCTTATCATTTCGAAACAATTTGTAGCACAAATAATTTCTCTTTTATGAATTAATTTGTTCATGCACTTCAACAAGAACTGGAATTATTATTAACTTAGTTTTATTAGTATTTTTTTGAGCTTTAAACTTTAAAATAATAGTTAACAGATAAAACATTTCTTCTTAAATTTTTTAAATTTATGTAAATTAGTTTGTGAAAAAAAAAATGTTATTTTTAAAGCTTCTCACTAAACACACTTATATTATTTTTGGTTCAGTTTCTAGGAGTTTATTCACAAAACGGTGACATCACTGATATTTTGGATGTAAATAAGTGGGTAGCTAGAAAATACACTTTTATACATTTTCTAAAAGCGTTTTATTTAATATCACCATTAAACAAATTGTTGTTGAAATGTTAACGAATACTAAAACGTTTTATATAATATCACCACTAACAAATTGTTGCGGAAATGTTAACGAAAACATATCCAGATTGATTTAGATATACCATTTAAAAAGGCGTGTCGTTTTATTCTGATATCTTATAAAACACTAAAAAAATGCATATGTATTTTCCGTAAAAAACATCTTCTTATTAAATTTTCTAAACTATTTAACTACGTTCTTGAAAATATATGTTGCTTGAAGAAAAGTAAAAACAAAATGTTTATAAAAGAATTTATAAATATACATCTTAAAAAACTAAGAACCTACTTTTAAAGATTAATAACTAAATAAAGGGAAAACTTCAAAAAATACTAATCAGCTTTTAAGTTTGTTTCAATTAAGTCACTCATATTATTTTTTGTCCCATTAGATCACAAAACTTTCAATAGGTGTTTTATGTTTTTTACCTAAACAACAGGTTAACATGATTATGCGGCATTATTTACCATTTATTTTTCAGTTGATGCTAATGTGGATATACGAAATCCATTTTTTATAAATATTTTAAATTACAACACAAACAAACAAACATAAAATAATATAAAAAACATAAAGCTCCTCCATCTTCATCATCTCACACCTTTCTCTTCAATCGCTTCTTGGCTTAAGGTCCACGGACCACCGTTGCCGCCGCTCGGCCATGAACGGAATGCCTCTCACTTACATTCCAAACAACATGTCAACTCCTACTCCCGATCAATCTTGTCAGTCAGTTGCCGTCACAGTCGGGCTCATCGTCGCAGAGATAGATCACTTCTGTTATTTGGTTGAAGATAAAGAAGTCGTTGGGAATCCGATCTAGTTCCGTCGCCGGCAGTCCAGTCTCGGCCACCGGTAATGGATCCGGCAGAAAAGTAAAGAAGGCTGACAACGGTAGCTAATAACGATTCAAATTGAAATGATCCAACTTTTTGAGTACTTAATTTTAGTATTGTAAAATGGATTTAATTTTTTTCGTTGTTATCGAACACATGAAGATTGAAAGCGTCTGAAGTTTAATATTAATATATAAATTCATAACTGTTATTTACAAGTAATCAAACTCTTAATAAAGAAAAAAACCACACCAGCATCAATTAAAAAAGAAAAAGAATAATAATGCCATATAGGCATGTTAACCTATTGTTTAGGTAAAAAAAAACATAGTATTAGAACATCAATCAAAAGTTTAGTGATCTAATTGGGACAAAAGAAATTATGAGTGACTTAATTGAAACAAACTTGAAAGTTGGTTACCATTTTGTAAAGTTACTCCTTAAATAAAAGTTAAAAGAAAACAAATCTAATGAAACTCAAAAACAAATTAAAAAAAAACCTTCTATACATGATACGACCGAATGTATTCTTTTAAGTTTTTTTTATATAATCTGTATATAAGCTTAGTAGTGACCGAATGTTTTCTTTTTAGTTTTTTTTATATAATTTGTATATAAGCTTAGTAGTAATTAGTATTGCTAAAAGTTTTAAATCACCTATATTTTGGTAAATACTTTTTTCACAAACACTATTTTGGGGAAAAAACTCAATGAAATTAAAAGAAAAAACACCCATTTGGTAATTATTTTTCAAAACACTCATTTTGGTAAATCTTAAAGTTTAACAAATCTAACATTCATTTTACAACAACAACCGTATCCAGTAAATCTCACTAATAGCAAAGCTATTGGTATGGTCTGGGGAGGGTGAGATGTAGGCACACCTTACCTTTATCCATAGGGATAAAGAGACTGCTTCGAAGGAGACCCTCAGCTCCGAAGACAAACACAAGACAAACGAGACCTCCCCCCAAAAAAAATTATATATATATATATATATATATATAATAAAAATAAAAAAAAATAAAATAACTATATATAATAATCAAAGAATGAATGTGAAAGCAAAAAACTACATAATAATAAAAGAATGAATGGGTAGGCAACATAGGGGAATATAACAAATTTACAGACTCACAAGACCATATATAATCACATAAGAAAAACACAAGCTGCAAAGATTCACCTATACTTTACAGAAATCTACATCTCTACCCCAATCCTCAGATGTAGAGATCCTCTGCTCTAAAAGTCCTTAACCTTAATCTTATGCCTCCATAAACCCCTATCATGGACCATGTCAACGGAGAGGTGTAACTCTAGCAAATCATGCCTAATTCGCTCATCCCAAGTCATCTTAGGCCTACCTCGACTCCTCCTCCCTTCCACACTTAAGCCTTCCACTGCTCTTACCGGCGTTGTAGTCTGCCTCCTCTTTACATGCCCAAACCATCTCAATCTCCCCTCCTTTATCTTGTCTGATATAGTAGCTACTCCTAACCTTTCCCTAAAACCTAATTTCTTATCCGGTCTAAGCTTGTGTGCCCACACATCCACCTTAGCATCCTCATTTCCGCTACCTCCATCTTACGTCTTTGTGTCTTTTTTATGGGCCAACAGTCTGTCCCATACATCGTAGCTGGTCTAATCGCAACCCTATAAAATTTCCCCTTTAACTTAGTAGGAAACCGTTTGTCGCACAAAACCCTAGTGGCTGCTCTCAACCTACACCAACCAGCTTGGATGCGATGAGTTACATCACTGTCTATCTCCCCATCCCTTTGTACAAACGATCCTAAATACTTAAACTTAGTAACCTGCCGAACCCCTTGACCATCAATAGTGATTTGGGTGTCATTGTCGTCGATTGCACCACTGAAATTACAATAAATATACTCAATCTTAGAACGACTAATTGTTAAACCTTTGCCCTCTAGAGCTACTCGCCACTCCTCGAACCTCGCATTCAGGTTCTCTTTAGTCTCTGCCACTAACACAATATCATCTGCGAAAAGCATACACCACGGAATTGACTCTTGAATCGACCTAGACAACTCATCCAACACTACCGCAAATAGAAACGGACTCAGGGCAGACCCTTGGTGAAGTCCTATCTTGACCGGAAAGAAATCAGTATCTCCGACAGGCGCACGAACACTAGTTTCAGACCCGACATACATATCCCTAATTATGTCAACATACTTCCCAGGAATCCCTCTACCCTCCAAATTATCCAAAATTAATCTTTTTAAAAGATTAAAAATAGCCAATATTTGTGCACATTTGTTATGCTTTCAGATGTACCACTTGAAGTGATAAGAATATTTGTTATGGTAGCCGTTAAAAGTAAAAAATAAAAATAAATAAATATTATATAAATTTGTGTACGCTTTTGACAAAGGTTACATCTTTAAATATGACCTAAAAAGTATTTGACTTTTTGGCCATCCAATTGTTTCTTGTAGGTTTATTAGATTCCTTGATCTAAAGCTTGTAACCTGCCTTTTTGACTCTTAGCTACCGGTTAATATTTAAAAAATATATAAAATTAGATAACTATAGTCTTATTAAAGTGTAAATATTTATAAACTCTTAATAAGAAAACTCAAAAAATTTAGCTAACTCACATAAATATTTATGAACTCTTAACAAGAAAACTCAACAAAATTTAGCTAACTCACATAAAAGTGTATGTTAAGACAAAATACCCGTAAAATAAAATGATGATTTGATTTGTAATGCTTGAATCGATATTATCGTGTTGATTGTGTGTAAAGTGCTTGTAGCTGATAGTCTCTTACGATACATAGAACCAATATAAAGTGCTTGTAGATGCTAGTCTTTTATCAACTCCACCAAAAATAATAAGGCCTCACTGAATGTGTCGGGGAATTTTGTAAAACACGGATGATCTAGAGGTGTGATTGCACTTTCAGATCAAATTAATTCGGTGGTTCTCACGAATTACTCAATCGGATACAACTCATATTGAGAAAATAGAACAACAATATATGTCTGTAAAATTTTATGAATCAGGAATGTCACCAAAGAAGGATAGACGAATTTCGGGATTATTTTGCAGAGTTATAATTAAATTTTTAATTAAATTGCCTCAAACTACCTTAAATATTTTATCTAAAAAACTATAACGAATTTTTAGAAAATTATTTTTCTAAGGTATTTTCCATAAAGAAATTTAATTAAAATAAAATCAGCTCGACCCCAGCCAGGGCTCTACCCCTTGGACCCCGCTAGGGGCTACCGCCCCTTGAACCCTACTCTCAGGGGCGTTGCCCCTTGGAACCCCCATTCGGGGCTCCACCTGAACACTTGGAATCATAACAACTCGAACAAGCGTGTACTCCCGCACTTCCTAACTTGTTCGATACGTATTATAATTCCCTTTGGTCTTAATCCCCCTGATTACACTAAAGTATCTAACAATCCTCCCCCATTTTAGCGTAATCCTTGATTAACTTAAACAAGTTCACAACAATCAACTTTATGCATAAATGAAATATCGCGACGATTGAATTTCATATTAGTATATTACACATCCAAATATTCGAATATTAGGGTGTCGCTATGGATTGAACCCTTTTTAGTCATAGTGAATACATGAAGATAATATATACATAAGTTTACATACTCTTATGTTCTTTCTTGACATTATTTTTACTAGCCTGTGTCATATCCTTCAATGAACATATCAAAGCCAAGTCCTAGTTTCTTGAAGCGATTAAACTTCATGCTCATATAGGTAGCTCCTTATTCTTGCACCTACATATGCAATTTTTCAAAGAACTATTAAGAAGAAAACCTTCAACCTCCTTTAACTTGCATGTCTGAACACATACCTTGGGATGATACTACTAATGTGTTCCAATTTCTAGATGTTAATCTTTTCGCATTGAATTCAGCACCTAACGTCATATTATGTGGGAATGGCTCCTAACACAAGAAATTTCATGTGGACTTTAATCCCTGTGACAACCGGTACTTTTCGGCTTTTAATTGCGCGATTAAGAAATGTTGAAGGCGATGATAAATAGTGTTTAAAACACGTATTAACGTAATTAGGCTTTGAAAGGCCTAGAAGCGCCTATCTAACTTTACTGCGTACGAGGTGATTTTCGGGAAAGCTGCTGAACGATAAACGGTAACGAACTGTCACCGGACAAAATACTAACAACGCCAACAATTACCAATTTTATACGTATATTTATATACGAATTTAGTTTTGTGAATATATCGTGCTTTCGAACGTCACAAAATGTGAACGCGAATGAATAACGGGACTACAGGAACACACCAGCAACGAAACAGAAGCACCGGATTCAAGCTACGCCTAGATATTGATATATTACTATATATTTAGCGTCGTTTTCAAAATTTAATAATAGCGGTTGAAACCGGATCGAAAAACGGGTTAGAAGCGATGAACATGGCATATTACGTGATTTAACGTAACCGATGCACGTACGCGATAAATACCGAATTCTGACGAAATTCTGAGCGTTTTGACCCTAAAATAATATTTAACGATACCACATGAAGTTCGGGTATGATAACGGGCTTTAGAAATGACATTGGGCCGCTCGAAAGACTGGGTACGCGCTAACGGGCCTTGGGCCCAACCCACCTAATAAAACCTAGTATATATACATCATAAACTCACCGCCTCTCATTTCAAACCCTAGCACACCACACCCACTCCCTGCCTTCTCTTTCATTCTGGCGTCTGGAGCCAGATTCCGGCGAACTCCGGCAACCCTGATTCCGGTGAGACACAACCACCCTCCTCATCCCTCTCTCACACTCACACACCGTACCCTCTCTCCACTCTCACTCGTCCCCACTCTCTCTGAAAATCGACGGCCGTCCACCACAGGGGTGGCGGCGCACCAGGATCAACGACAGCAGCCGCACCAGGCGGTGATAGACAGACGACGGGGTCGTCGGATCAGCAACCAGAAGCGCCGGAGATGCCGGTGGTGATGTGGGTGTTCGCGTCAGATCCCAGTGGAGTGATGGTTGTCACACCCCAACCGATGGCAGAAACATCAGGATGAGACAAATAAATCGCTCAAAGCATCATAACACTAATAGTGACAATATAAATTAAATCAAATTTCATAAATTGACTTAAATCCAATACATTGTCTCAAATGAAATAAAACATAACATAACAAATGTTTATTCTAGAGTGTGTTTCTAAAGTCACCCTAACTTGATTTCCTTCCACTAGCATCATCATTTAACCTGCAACATGTATTAAAATAACATCAACAAAATTTAGCGAGCATACAAGTTTGATACATAGTATAATATGAGTAAAGTTGTTTAAAATCATACCCAAACATGTAACAATAAGCAAGTTAACAAGTATGCTGAAACGATGTAAACTATGTGTTCAAACCCAAGTTCCTAACGCAAAGTGCCTTTCCTAAAGTCTAACGTGTTTTACTTAACAGTACCCCAAGTCTCAAGTGCGGTGCGTTAATCCTATAGCGCTATAATTGTAACATCCGTCAAAAACCGGGTTAACCAAACCCGCTTCGTTTATTAACCGAACAACCAGATAAAAATTTCGTTGCGTATTTAATACTCAAATTAATTTTAAATGATACATAATTAATAAGTATATTAGAATATAAAATTTATATTTGAAAATATATTAAAAATAGTGAAATAAAAATTAAATGCTGAAGTCGGGTTTCGAACCCGGGTCAGCCGAGAACTCAAAGTATTAACTCACATCCATCCAACCACTTCGCCACTTGTGTTGTTTGATAACATCTTGAAACAATTAATACAAATAATAAAACAGGAAAATCAAACCCAGTCAATAGCGCGCCCAAATCCGCTGACGCCGGAAAATCCGACGATTTCGCCAATCATCGTCGGTTACTTTTGACTTAACGTAAGAATTAACGACGTCATCGTTATAACCGACGTCCAGTTCCGCGACATCCGTCGTAACCGCCGGAGAATTATTGACCAACGAATCAAGACGGTAATCAGACCCAATTCGTCGATATTCTTCCCTATAAAGGCATACCCTAGCCTCTGGTAAACTTTTCGCTCAAAATCGCACCGATTCTTGAACCAATTTCACTCGCCGAAAAATCTCTGCAAGTCGCCGGAAAACCGAGACTTTCATCTACACGGTAAATACCTCGACTTTTTCTGCTTTAACCCATTATTAGACTATTACTAACATCAATCCCTCACCCAGAATCTATTCCAGACGACGTTGCCGGATATTCCATTTTCGCCGGAAAACTTCTGGAATTTCCAGAATCACACTGTTAATCGGTATGATCATCTAAACATCCTGATAATCGTTGCTCAGTAATTCAATTTCATATCTAATCAATCAAACTGATTATTGAATCCGAACAGAAGGAGTTCACAAAACAGAGCCGACGATCTTTGCCGGATTTCTGAAGAAGACAATTAATTCGGTACATTCTTTCCTCAAACCCTTCTGTTCAATACCTTTCAATTTCTCATACTATTCGTTAACCGAATTAAACAAGAAACAGTTGGTTTAATCATTGTCTGTGTTTTGAACGAAGAAGACGAAGTCGTGTTTGATTATAAGATTAATTAAAATCAGTATTATGAACGGGTTAGACACACAGTCCAGCGGTGGACTGTGTGCAAACAATACGCATACGTCCCGAGTTCGATCCTTGACACACGCACATTCGCTGTAATAAAATGTCTTTTTTTAAACTGAACCGGATCCACACGCAGTAAGATGTTAAGTATAATAAAAACCGTAATATTTACCAAGTTAGACACACAGTCCAGCGGTGGACTGTGTGCCAAACTAAACCACAGGTCCCGGGTTCGAGACCTGTGGAGAGCACCGAGTCGATACAATTAAACCCTTTTTAAAAATAAATGATTTTCGGATTTACTTAATTAGTGTATAAATATAATTAAAAACAGAAATATTTCGGGTTAGACACGTAGCTCAGTTGGTAGAGCAGCGTGCACGCGTACGGGAGGTCACGGGTTCGAGTCTCACCCAGCGCACACATACAAACGACCAAACCGGTCAACGGTCAACAGTAATGGTCAACAGTCATGGTCAACGGTCAAAAAGTCAGCATTTTTTTTATTATTTTTATTTATTTATTTTATTTAAAAATCAATTAAAAATACTTAAAAATAACGTTTTAAAAGTTAGAAAATAGCCTTAAACTCACAAAAATATATCCAAAAATCTTACTAAAATTGATTAATAAAATCCGCTTATTTACCAAACCGTTATGTTATTATCTAGGTTAGTTTCTCTCGTGGTTAAATCCAAATTCGTGTGCATTCATCATCAATCCAAGAAACGCATCCACTGTGAGTGAATCTTACAACTCCCCTTTTTATTACACGTTTTGGGGTGTATCATGTGTCACTTAAACTAATTCGTTTATTTAAACTCGTGCCATACCATATTATGATTTAAACTTAGGTAGTTATGTATTACATATTGTCAAGTTGTATGCAAATTATTTGTTAGGCCCATCAGTTCCTCGTGGGAGACGAGTTGAACAACGCGTGCCTTAAAACTCATTCATTAGGCCCATCAGTTCGTAGAACAACGCGTGACTCAAAACTCATTCGTTAGGCCCATCAGTTCCTCGTGGGAGACGAGTTGAACAACGCGTGCCTCAAAACAATCTACTACTGTATGTGTGTGCATTATTTAATATTAAGTGTTTTGTGAATAAGATTACAGCTATATTTACTCATATGTGGTTATGCACTTTATTTTATAATCAATTCAATAAACTTGTTTAAATGTTTTTCATAGGATTCACTCGCCAACTTTTTGTTGATCCAAATAACCATTTTTACACATGATACAGGTGAACAGGATGAAGCAAGGAAAACATAGGAAATGTCTTAGAAGAAAATAATGAAGTCTAGAAAGATGTGTAGAACATGTTGTAATTATGATTGTATGATCTCCTTTAAATTGTAATAATAAATATGAAACATTATAATAAATGTCATGAGCTTTGATGAAAACCCAATCATGCCCCGATCACCTTTTCCGCTGCGGGTCGGGGTGTGACAGATTGGTATCAGAGCCATGACTATAGGGATATAGGATAGGTTATTAGACCCTTAGAGCCTATACTATAGTTGATTAGATTTTAATTGTTTATGTGGTTATATGCAAACTCATGATGTTTATTTCTTTCATATTTATTACATACACAAATGCATGCAAACACTTCCAATACTACATTTTGTGATACATAATGAATTATACTTACAGTCAAACATACATACATACATACATATTCATCATACATATTTCAATGCTCACATATTCAAATCATCTTCATACTTCCGTTATTCAAAATTTTGTCGCATTTTTCATTTTTCAAATCTCATCAAAGTGAGTTCTGCGACGGGCATGTAGTAACTGTAAGGGTACAAGTACTGGTAGTCGGAACGTCCTGTCTAGGTTGGCATCCGTATAAATCCAATATAACGGACTAGTTTGCCTACCTGGGGACTAACGATGAGAGTACGAAGGACCTATTAGGCCAAAGCATGCCACACCAAACGTCGTTCGAACTAACCCCACTTTGAGGTGTCACCGTGTCCACACCTGGATACATTCCGAATATCATACGTCACACACATATTTCTCGATTTTCTCCGGGTTTTAGTGTACGTAACCAGGCTAACACATGCGAACCATATGAAAAACCCGGTAATCATGGGGGCCCACATGATTACGAAGGTGAAGTATGGCGGCATGCAAGGCCCAATTATGAGCAAAGCCCAAGACATCCTATGGATGTAATAGACTTATTATTCTATATTTATTTTATGAATGTTCATTCCTAAACACGACACATGATCCCTAAAACATCCAACTCATACTCTTGATATGTATTCCTTGTAGATGTCTTCTAGCCTCGCTCGTAGGAAGATGAGATCAGGAAAAGCCCGCGAGCGCATGGCTGCCCAAATTGCTCAACAAATGGCTGCCGTAATACCCAACATTGTAGTTCAAGTTCAACAAGCCCTAACCGCTAATCCCGTCAACCAAGAAGATCAAAATGTTATCAACCCTCCCCCAAATACCACTAAATGCACCTTCAAGCATTTCAAATCCTGCGACCCTCCAAAATACGAAGGGACTGAAGGTGTCACCGCTCTCCTCCATTGGTTTGAAGAAATGGAAAACACTTTTCTAAATTGCGATTGCCCCAATGATCGCAAAGTGCGATATGCTACTGGTCGTTTACTTGGAATAGCACTTACATGGTGGAATACGGAGAAGGCCAAGCGAGGTGTTGAAGATGCTATGACTTTGACTTGGGAAGAGTTGAAGGAAATCATGACAAGACGGTTTTGCCCAAGGAGCGAAATCAAGAAATTGGAAGATGAGTTCTATTCGTTGAAACAAAAGGAAGGCGACCACACCACGTACAACAAGAGATTCCTCGAGTTAAATCAAATGGTTCCCAATTGTTCACTCCCCTCTACCGTTTGATCGAGCACTACATTCGAGGTCTTCCTTCAAAAATTCAAGACTCTGTAATAAGTACCACACCTGCAACTTTGGAAGCAGCAATGGAGTTAGCTACAGAGCTCACCGAGAACCGCATACGGAATAAAGGCTTCAAGGAGGAGAAGAAGAAGGATAAAGCATCGACTGAAACCTCAAACTCCACCCAAACCGAATCCCCTTCTCAACCCATTTCTAAGAGAAAGCGAGATGGGCAACTTTTCGCTGTCACCCAACGCAATCAACCAGCCTCACAAGCCGTACCCCTCCAAGCTATCCCAATCACTCAAGTAGCACCCAACTCAACTTACCCAAATAAGAAACCTTACCTTGGACCTCACCCTCAATGTAACACCTGTTTTTATCACCATCCATCTACCTTACCTTGTTGACTATGTGCGAATTGTGGACGCTATGGTCATTTGAGCAAGGTTTGCCGCACCCCTCAAAACCAAACCTCACCCCTACTCAAAACATGATCCAAACATATCAACAACCCCAATACCCCATGTTACCTTATGTTCGAGCTTGTTTTAATTGTGGCGACCCTACCCATTATAGAAACACGTGCCCTCGATTGGTTAACATCATAAACGCCCAAGCTCAAGCAAACCCAGTTAACCAAGCAAATCAAGAAAACCCAACCACTAGGCCACCAGCAAGAGGAAGAGTTTTCAACATCAACGCCAATCCTGTTGAAGATAATAACGGCCCAAACGAACCACCCAACTAGTCTCCTTCACCAAAAATCAAGATTCAACTCCAACCGCTTAGTTTTATGTTTTTCGTTATGTTATCTCAATTTTCACGTATCTCAATTACAAATTGGAATTTTATCCAAGAATTTTAATGCGAATTACTATTTCAGTTGTTTTATACTCATTGATTTAACATTCATATCATCATACATCTCAACGTATTTCAATCTCACCATTTAAAGAAGTTGGGTTATGTCTCACTTCTACATAGACTAACCTCTCCATCATAACAAACGAGAGAGGTACTGTCATCATTCAAACATGTATACTATCAGAATTAAGACTCAAGCTTTGATCGATTGTGTTTATTTATGTTTTAGAGTCACATAGAACTAATCATAACTTACTGATAAAGCCAATGAAAATTTGACAAGAATATGGTGGATACGCCGCTGGTACTTCCTATATATAAGTATTCTTGCCAAAGGATCAGAGGCATTATCAGGCGGTTATGAGAAGTTCCATGTAGGATTTAGTAATGTCTTGGTTGAAGTTTGTTTTATACTCACTGATTTAGCATTCATATCATCTCATCATTTAAAGAAATTGGATTGTGTTCTATTTCTACATAGACTAACCTCTCCATCATAACAAACGAGAGAGGTACTGTCACCATTCAAACATGTATACTATCAGAATTAGGACTCAGACATTGGTTGTTGTATTTATTTATGTTCTAGAGTCACATCATAGAACCAATCATAACTTACTGATAAAACCAATGAAAATTTGACAAGAATATGGTGGATACGCCGCTGGTACTTCCTATATATAAGTATTCTTGCCAAAGGATTAGAGGCATTGTCAGGCGGTTATGAGAAGTTCCATGTAGGTTTTAGTAGTAGAAGTTTTGTTTTAGGATATGACCTTATCTTTCCAAACATATCCAAACTCTTGCGCATGAAATCATATTTAGTCAATCAACTCTGTTTATCAATATTCATTATCATAGGCATCAAAAAGCGATTCCTGTAGCAGGGTACTCAACCCTTACAAGGAACGTTACCGCCTCAAACAAAATTTAAACTCTTACTCTCTTCTAAGTATGTAACTGTCAAATTAAAACACCATCCTTTTGAGACAAACATGCCACTACTTAAATTTCGGGACGAAATTTCTAAAAGTAGGGGATACTGTAACATCCGTAAAAAACCGGTTAACCAAACCCGCTTCGTTTATTAACCGAACAACCAGTTAAAACTTTCGTTGCGTATTTAATGCTCAAATTAATTTTAAACGATACATAATTAATAAGTATATTAGAATATAAAATTTATATTTGAAAATGTATTAAAAATAGTGAAATAAAAATTAAATGCTGAAGCCGGGTTTCGAACCCGGGTCAGTCGAAAACTCAAAGTATTAACTCACATCCATCCAACCACTCCGCCACTTGTGTTGTTTGATAACATCTTGAAACAATTAATACAAATAATAAAACTGGAAAATCAAACCAAGTCAACAGCGCACCCAAATCTGCTGACGCCGGAAAATCCGACGATTTCGCCAATCATCGTCGGTTACTTTTGACTTAACGTAAGAATTAACGACGCCATCGGTTATAACCGACGTCCAGTTCCGCAACATCCGTCGTAACCGCCGGAGAATTATTGACCAACGAATCAAGACGGTAATCAGACCCAATTCGTCGATATTCTTCCCTATAAAGGCACACCCTAGCCTCTGGTAAACTTTTCGCTCAAAATCGCACCGATTCTTGAACCAATTTTACTCGCCGGAAAATCTCTGCAAGTCGCCGGAAAACCGAGACTTTCATCTACACGGTAAATACCTCGACTTTTTCTGCTTTAACTCATTGTTAGACTATTACTAACATCAATCCCTCACCCAGAATCTATTCCAGACGACGTTGCCGGATATTCCATTTTCGCCGGAAAACTTCTGGAATTTCCAGAATCACACTGTTAATAGGTATGATCATCTAAACATCCTGATAATCGTTGCTCAGTAATTCAATTTCATATCAATCAAACTGATTATTGAATCCGAACAGAAGGAGTTCACAAAACAGAGCCGACGATCTTTGCCGGATTTCTGAAGAAGATAATCAGTTCGGTACATTCTTTCCCCAAACCCTTCTGTTCAATACCTTTCAATTTCTCATACTATTCGTTAACCGAATTAAACAAGAAACAGTTGGTTTAATCATTGTCTGTGTTTTGAACGAAGAAGACGAAGTCGTGTTTGATTATAAGATTAATTAAAATCAGTATTATGAACGGGTTGGACACACAGTCCAGCGGTGGACTGTGTGCAAACAATACGCATACGTCCCGAGTTCGATCCTTGACACACGCACATTCGCTGTAATAAAATGTCTTTTTTTAAACTGAACCGGATCCACACGCAGTAAGATGTTAAGTATAATAAAAACCGTAATATTTACCAAGTTAGACACACAGTCCAGCGATGGACTGTGTGCCAAACTAAACCACAGGTCCCGGGTTCGAGACCTGTGGAGAGCACCGAATCGATACAATTAAACCCTTTTTAAAAATAAATGATTTTCGGATTTACTTAATTAGTGTATAAATATAATTAAAAACAGAAATATTTCGGGTAGACACGTAGCTCAGTTGGTAGAGCTGCGTGCACGCGTACGGGAGGTCACGGGTTCGAGTCTCACCCAGCGCACACATACAAACGACCGAGCCGGTCAACGGTCAACAGTAATGGTCAACAGTCATGGTCAACGGTCAAAAAGTCAACTTTTTTTTATTATTTTTATTTATTTATTTTATTTAAAAATCAATTAAAAATACTTAAAAATAACGTTTTTAAAGTTAGAAAATAGCCTTAAACTCACAAAAATATATCCAAAAATCTTACTAAAATTGATTAATAAAATCCGCTTATTTACCGAACCGTTATGTTATTATCTAGGTTAGTTTCTCTCGTGGTTAAATCCAAATTCGTGCGCATTCATCATCAATCCAAGAAACGCATCCACTGTGAGTGAATCTTACAACTCCCCTTTTTATTACACGTTTTGGGGTGTATCATGTGTCACTTAAACTAATTTGTTTATTCAAACTCGTGCCATACCATATTATGATTTAAACTTAGAATGTAAATATTGTTTGTAGTTATGTATTACATATTGTCAAGTTGTATGCAAATTATTTGTTAGGCCCATCAGTTCCTCGTGGGAGACGAGTTGAACAACGCGTGCCTTAAAACTCATTCATTAGGCCCATCATTTCGTAGAACAACGCGTGCCTCAAAACTCATTCGTTAGGCCCATCAGTTCCTCGTGGGAGACGAGTTGAACAACGTGTGCCTCAAAACAATCTACTACTGTATGTGTGTGCATTATTTAATATTAAGTGTTTTGTGAATAAGATTACAGCTATATTTACTCATATGTGGTTATGCACTTTATTTTATAATCAATTCAATAAACTTGTTTAAATGTTTTTCATAGGATTCACTCGCCAACTTTTTGTTGATCCAAAAATCCATTTTTACACATGATACAGGTGAACAGGATGAAGCAAGGAAAACATAGGAAATGCCTTAGAAGAAAATAATGAAGTCTAGAAAGATGTGTAGAACATGTTGTAATTATGATTGTATGATCTCCTTTAAATTGTAATAATAAATATGAAACATTATAATAAATGTCATGAGCTTTGATGAAAACCCAATCATGCCCCGATCACCTTTTTTGCTGCGGGTCGGGGTGTGACAATAATTGTTAAGTTAGGCTATCATAGTTAATGATCACATAGACACGAAAAGTTTACATAACATCTAGTCTAACAAGCATCACACCGTTCCATGTTTAAAAGTGGGTAGATTGTGTCTAAAAGTTTCAAGTGTCGTGTGTTTAAATAAGAATACATGTTGCACCCAAAAGTGATAAATCAAATTGGGTCAAGTATACTCACCTTAGATTGCGTAAAGTTTCTTGAATAAACGCACGAGTGACGATGAAAGATCGACAATGGTGGTTAACTTAGATAAAAACGAATCTTGTTATAAGTTATGGTTTCGTATCGTGTTATCTTGATATAAGTTGTTTATAAAATTATTCGAGCTAGGTTATGTTCTAATTACACACTAACCACTTTGTAGATGATTTTAGTAAAGGTTATAATTAGCATAAACTAATTTGATGATAATAATTAAAATAATTTAGAAATGTTATTTAGATTAATAATAATAATAATATTATAAATAATAACTTTTAATAAATATAATAAAGATAAACTGATATCTAATAATAATAAAAGTGAGTATGTAAATAAAATAATTTTAGATAATAATAATAAGGTTATTAACAATAATCTTCCATAGCCATAAAAGTTTCAAGTGTCGTGTGTTTAAATAAGAATACATGTTGCACCCAAAAGTGATAAATCAAATTGGGTCAAGTATACTCACCTTAGATTGCGTAAAGTTTCTTGAATAAACGCACGAGTGACGATGAAAGATCGACAATGGTGGTTAACTTAGATAAAAACGAATCTTGTTATAAGTTATGGTTTCGTATCGTGTTATCTTGATATAAGTTGTTTATAAAATTATTCGAGCTAGGTTATGTTCTAATTACACACTAACCACTTTGTAGATGATTTTAGTAAAGGTTATAATTAGCATAAACTAATTTGATGATAATAATTAAAATAATTTAGAAATGTTATTTAGATTAATAATAATAATAATATTATAAATAATAACTTTTAATAAATATAATAAAGATAAACTGATATCTAATAATAATAAAAGTGAGTATGTAAATAAAATAATTTTAGATAATAATAATAAGGTTATTAACAATAATCTTCCATAGCCATGTTATTTACCAATACAAATAATAGTAATTATATAAGTTTAATAATATTAGTCCTAATAAGAAGGTTAATAATAATAGTATTAATAATTTATAATACTGATTTATATTAATAACAAGTAATAATAATAATTTGAGTTAGTTAATATAACACTAAAATGAGAAAAGGAACTGTTTTTTTTTTAAACAGTTTAGACCAGAATTAACCAGCCCAGAAAGAAATCCTGATCTGGCCCAATCAGAAGCCCAAAAGGCAGTTCTGGCCCAAACAGGAAAAGACAGGAAAATGACCAAAAAATCAGAGATGCCAGGACTCGAACCGGCGACCTTAGAGTAGTTTCAACGAACAAACACCACTGGACAGTTGTCCAGTTTGGAGTTGGATTAGAGTGTTTTTTTACATGATAGTTAGAGTTCATCTTTTTCAACAACTAGGAAAATAAAACAATCTGTTATGTAACTTGGGTTCTTATAGAACATCAAACACTCGTGATTAACTATAAAGAGGAGGAGAAAGAGTGTTATAACGAACAAGGGATGAAGTGGGTTTCGTCGGACTTCCGGTCGTTTTCTCCGGCGAAACATCGAATCAGAGAGAGAGAGAGATGTGTAGAGAGTTCGAGTTTGTGTGATGGTGAGGGTGAAATGAGGTGTTTGGGGCTCGGTATTTATAAGCTTCACTAGAACGTATCGAGTAGGGTTTTAGTTTCGGGTTCTCGATCAGGGGCGGACCCAATGCTTTACGGGCTACGGCTCAAGTGCGTACTCGTAGTGTATTCTTTTCGGTTTTGTACCAAGGATACCCCAAAAATAATACAAGAATACCCCTAAACAACCCAAAATTAATACAAGGATACCCCTAAACAACTCAAATTGAGCTCATCGGAATTTCATTTCATTGCCGGAGTTGCAGAGCAGGCAAACTAATGTGAAGAAGATAATTGGTAAGATGGTAAATCTATTAATAAGTGAGGGTCATTTTTGTAATTAAGCCATGTTCAATAAGAGAGATGCTACTATAATCAATGACCCAACATTTTTTGTCAATTTAATAATAGTTTAAACAGCTTTCAATTTACAAACGTTATTACTTATTATTTATTTTAGTTGTTAATTAAATTATCTTACAAAATACAGCCAGCTTTAATTTTATTTTATTTAATTTAGTAGGCTTACATAAATAATTAACTATATATAATTTAATAATAGTTTAAATAGCTCTTCTATTTACTAACGTTTTTACTTATTATTTATTTTTTGTTGTGAGTTTAATTAATTTAGTTTAAAAAATATAACTAGTTTTTATTTTATTTAGTAGACTTACATAAATAGTTAGGTATTTGTTTTACTTTATTTATTTATTATCGTTTTTTTATATTGTATGATGCACGGTAAAAAAATTTTTTTGGATACCCCTGATTTAATGGGCTAGTTCCGCCACTGTTCTCGATTGTTTTAACAATGGAAAGGAATCAATCATAGAAAATTTTGAAAAATCAGGATTTGTGAAAAAAGGAAACATAACAGGTTAAAGCTGTGTTTGTCGAAGAACTTGTTTGGCGGCAAAAAGGTTTCAGATCAAAGATAATTAATATATATGTATTAAACGAACCGGGTGTGGCGCGGGTTCGAGTCCCGGTCTCGACCCTTTTTATTTGTTTTTCATATTTTAAGTTTCAGAAACTACACATTCAGTACCCTTTTTATTTGTTTTTCATATATTAAGTTTCAGAAACTACACCTTCAGTCCCTGAAGTTTAGTTTACTTAAAAACAAGTTTACAAAATAGTACCAAGGACCCTAGACTATAGTTAACCACATTAACCTTATTAACTATTTTACTAAGATTAGTTAACTTATAAGTTATTTATTTACTTTATTAATTAATAAATGATTACATAAACAATTAATTAAATAAATAATTTAGTAAACAAATGAATAAATTATTAAATAATTAGATAATTAAATAAAGAATTTAAATAACTAAATATTGGATAAAATAATAAATAAGTAAATGAATAATAGATGAATAAATACTAAATAAACGAGAAAATACGGAGTGTTACAGTGGTGTTCCGATGTCGGCGGAAGTGATGGTGGTTGAGGTTCCGGCAGCGCAAAACTCCCCGGTAAACCCCTCTTTCTTCTCGTTTTTCTGGTCAGACCGGCTCCGACCGTTTTTCAAGCGACGAAGATGATTGACGATGATGATGACGTGACGGTGGTGGTGGCCGACGACGGCAGCAGCCGGCGGAGCCACGACAGTGTCGTTTTGGCTCAGGTTTTTTCACTCGGTTCAAGTTCTATTCAGTCTTGGACTGGGTACGGTTCAATGTTCAGGTGCATCAGTTTGGCTCAGCTTGGTTTAGTTAACGGGTAAACGGCTCAGACACGGGTCTCGTTTTAGTAACGGTTCAGATTATGGGTTCGGGTCAACAAGTCAAGCAAGCGGGTCTTGGTTCATGGTTCAGATTCACATCAGTTTTGATGTTCGGGTTTTGTTTTGATTAAGCTCAGTTTCGGGTTTAAATCAGTTTTGGGTTCGGGTTCAACTACAGTCAACTCGGGTCAACAGTGGTCAACTCAGTTAACCGGTCAACTGATGGGTCACCTAGTCGATACACGACTGGTAAATTACTTATGATGCAAAAATTATAATATTTTCTTATCAATCTCATTTAATCGCGACAACTAGCTCTAAACTGAACCCGCTAACAATTATATATATATAGTCAAATTTTAAGGATAATTACATTGAATATTTCCTCAATCTAACGATTAGGCGATGTTTGTTTATTGTGCATGTATAATATACTTGTTTAAAACGTAAATTGTGGCGTCATTATTTAGTTCTTGTTGTTTGGTATAATATTCTTGTTGAAATGTTGTGTTTTGGCAAAATAACGACAACTTTAGTTGTCGGGTTATCCTAAAAACAGAGAAAACTCTACCCAATTTTCGTTAAAACATATATATTTTTATAGTTCAACAATAATGAAAACGTATCGGGACTCAAAGGAACTTTGTAAAGATAAATATAAGTATATATCTAGTTCGAACGATTTATACATTTTATAACGTTTTCAACGAAACGTAGTTTACAAGTCCATGAAACTTGAGAATTTATATAAAATAAATATAATTAATTATATTTATTTCAACAAGTCGGATTCTTATATTTCAAACGTTACGGGAATTCAAAAATCATATAGAATAAATATAGTAGTTTATGTGTATTTCAAACATCGGAAATCCGAATACTTACTTCAAACGGCGGATTTTGTTTTATAAAATAAATATAATGTTTTATATTTACTTTAAACGTATGATTCGGACACATTTTATTTAAATAAATATAATCTTGTATATTTATTTCAAACGTCGACGGTTCAGATACTTTTATAAATATAATGGGGTGCATCTATTTTGAACGACGATGATTCGGATATTTCATAAAATAAATATAATTATTTATATTTATTTCCAACGTCTAAACAAAGTACGACACTTTATTGTAAGAAGATAACAAGCGCCAATTATATAATTTTTATTAATTATAAACGAGACACAAGACACTTATTTCGGACACGTAACGTTTTACACATATGTACATAAACTTGTATATATATACTTACGTCTACGAAGACTACGACGAGTCGTATTATTATTCATCATGTACACGTACTTCTATTCAAGACGACTAACGCGATATCATAAATATATTTATATATAAGTATATATTATAATCCACTCGAAAACTAAGTCGTTTTCACGACTTAGTAGTATTCCGACTACAAATGTAATCAAATAACCATAGATTGGTTATTCTAAATCAAGATAATAACAACCTTTTAGGATCGTTTGTTAACGATTCGGTAGAGCTCGGACACGTAGTTTAACTACGTTGCCTTATTAGAAACTTATAAGATATTTCGTGATAGGAATGCTACAGTTGCATGCTAGCGAGTTCACGCTCTTGGAATGACATTACAGAATCACATTAAGCTAGCTTTGCACAAGGATATCAAGGTGAGTTCATAACCTCCACTTTTTACCGTTTTATATTTTTATAAATGTTTTCGGGGGTGGAAAGACATGCAAGTTTTACGAAAACATACAATGTTTCGATAAACGAAAATCATATATTTCTAACCATATTACAAACGTATTCTAGATAACACAAATGGTCCATGAAAAGTTTATGCCAAATATGTCGGTTTATACAAAAACATACGCGTTTTCGAAACATGCATGAGTTTATGACTATGGGTTAGGCTCCAAATTTTATTTATGACATGGGTTAGGTCCAATAACACGGATAAAAAGATAACATGGGCTAGGCCCAATAACACGGATGATAAGAGAACATGGGCTAGGCCCAATAACACGGATGATAAGATAACATGGGCTAGGCCCAATAACACATATTATGACAATTGGTATGTAGCTATGGGATTAGATAATAACAGATCAATGTGCGTAAGTAGGATGATGACAATCGTAGCCATTACTCACTTAGTGACCAAGGAGCAAAAGGTATAGATCTATTGAGCTTGAGACACGCTCCACTCCTAGTTGTTAACTATGGAGTGCTTTTGTGAGCCCTATTGATGCCAAAGTTGTCTCGGTTTGGTTATTTACTTATGGCACATAGGTCAATGTTTTAGCTACACACTAATGATCCTTAGATTCCATAGACATCCTACATACTATGATTTCAATACCGGTTTACAAAGATAATAGAAAACATTTCAATTCCGGTTTATAGATACGAAAGAAAACATTTTATTACAGGTTTACAAACACAACAGTTACATGCATCGGTTTACAAAATGATAGAAAACATTTCAATACCGATATACAGATATGGCATTTCAAACGATTTGGGATACTATGATCCCACAAACCGGTTTTCAAACGCAAGATTTTCAAATGTTTTAAGATTCATTTGATATAAAACAAACAAACTATGAACTCGCTAACTTTTTGTTGATTTTTCGCATGTTTCTTTCTCGGGTTTCAAAAATCAAACTATGGCGCGGTTGGAATAGCAGAACCCATGGGGATTCGAGTACTTAGCGGGCGTTCACTTTTTACAAGTCTTAGCATTTTTATACTTCCGCCTTGCAATGAAGATACCAGTCAGATCACACCTAACTCTGATTTTAGCGGGTGTGACAATCCCATCCCTACAACCGCCTTGTGCATAAGATCTCTACTTAACTCTTTGGTTAAATGGTCAGCTAAATTCTGTTGAGTTCTCACAAACTCCACCGATATCACCCCATGTAGATGAGCTCATGAATCATGTAGTGTCTAGCACCTAAGTGTCTAGACTTCCCATTATACACTTGGCTATAGGCCTTAGCCAAGATAGCAGCACTATCACATCTAATAGATATTGGTGTATATATATTTAGGCCACAATGGAATTTCATAAATCAAGTTTCTTAGCCACTCAGCTTCTTTGCCAGCTGCTGCTAATGCTACAAACTCAAATTTCTTAGATGCCCAAGATATGGCACCTCCTCCAAGCAGAAAAGTCCATCCACTTGTGGAAGAATAATCTTTTGTGTTGTTAATCCAACTTACATCCGAATAACCTTCTAGAACAGAAAGAAATCCAGTGTAAGTTAAACCATATTTCATGGTTCTTTTCAAGTACCTAATAAGCTTTCCAATGAATTGCACCTGGATTGCTAGTATACCTGCTAAGCTTTCCAACAACATAAGCTATATCCGTCTAGTACTTATCATAGCATACATGAGAGATCCAATAGCCCTTGAATGTTCAAGTTGACTTACAGCAACACATTTACTAGGTGAGAGCTTAAAAGCACGATCCATTAGAGCGCTAACTGGAGAACTATCAAGAAAATTAAACCTTTTTGACATCTTCTCAATATAATGAGATTGAGAGATTGATGCACCATTCTTCTCCCATTTAATCCTTATACCAAGGATCACTTCGGCCTTTCCCATGACGTCTTTCATGTCGAAGTAAGATAACAATTTTTTTTGTTTTATCAACTTGATCTTGGTCAGTACCAAAGATCAACATGTCATCCACGTAAAGGCAAATTATGACTCCTTTTCTAGAAGCATCAAATTTTCTATATACACATTTGTCCGCTTGGTTTAATACAAAACCGTTAGACAAAACCACATCATCAAACTTTTGATGCCACTATTTGGGTGCTTACTTTAAACTATACAATGACTTAACTAGCTTACATACCTTATGCTCATTACCAGGCATAACAAGACACTCTCGTTGTTTCATATATATCTCCTCATCACCATTCAAGAAAGCCGTTTTCACATCCATTTTGTGAATCACAAGATTGTGTATTGCTGCTAGAGCAACCAACAATCTAATAGTGGATATTCTTGCTAGGAGCATATGTATCAAAGTAGTCTATCCTTCTTTCTGTCTAAAGCCTTGGATAACCAATCGGGCTTTAAACTTATCAATTGAATCATCTACTTTCATCTTCTTCTTGAAGATCCATTTACAACCAAGTGGTTTACACTCTGGGTAGACCACACAATTTGCAAGTGTTATTCTGCATAATAGAGTCCATCTCATCATTTATAGCTTCTTTCAAGAATGCTACATCCCGAGATTCCATGGCTTCACCATAGGTTCTAGGATCTTCCTCAATATCGAAACAATATTGATATTGAATTTGAATCTTATCTCTAGATCCTTCAACTAAATATAGTTGAAAATCATCACCAAATGATTTAGCTTTTCTTGCTCTCTCACTCCTCCTAGGTTTCGGAGGAGTATGAATCACTTGATCAGCCATTTGGGAGTTACTAACGATGTCCTAAGGCCTAGGTATAAAATGGAATCTATTCTCATGATAATATGCGTTCTTGCCTCAATTACTGTATGCACATACACGTAGTCATTTGGTTCTATATCATAGAACCTGTGAGCAAATGAATGCCCAGCATACCTAATGAAAATGAAGTCTATACCTGTTTCTCCTATGTTCCTTATATTAGGATCAGTAAGTCTTACCACAGCTCTACAACCCTAAACTCTCAGTTTATACAACTCTGGTGGTTTTTTATACCAAAGCTCAAAAGGGGTAGACTTGTTCCTTTTATTTGGAACCCTATTTAACAAATATCTTGCTGTCAACATAGCCACACCTTAGATGATATCAACTTAGAACATTCACGTTTGTAATAGTAATTTTACTTCAAGACTTCCACTGTGCTATTCTGTGTTGTTTGTCTATGATGATATCAACTTATGTCACGATACTCCCCACCGGGCCCATCGGGATCTATATGGGAATCAGGGTGTGACAGGATGGTATCAGAGCCAACGTTTGAGAGAATTCAACACTAGTCATTTGTGTTTGATCTCAAACGACACAATAGCATATTCCTTAGACTTCCGAGTCTAGGCTTGACCTAGGATTACTCGCATTTTAATTAAGTTATTATTACTGTTTTAACTTGAAATTTTGAACAGGAAAAATGCTGCCTAGAATCAGAGGACAAAGTGGTAAAGGCAAAGGTCCTATGAGAGGAGGACTATCCAGGCGGATACCTTCGTCGGCTTAAACCCATATGAGGATACAGGATATTCTTCTTTTTATTCTTTTAACCCTGCGAGGCATTCTATCTCGCATGAATATTCTCCTCCCAACTCCCATAATTCTCACCATTCCTATCATTCTCATCATTCTCACCACTCTCACCAATCCCATCACTCACACCACTCCCACTCCCATTCCTACCACGCCGAATTCGACCCTAACCAGTACTTAAACCCAAATCCAGCTGATCAGAATCAAGTGTACCAGCCAGATGCTATGGATGAGGACTCCGATTCGGAGATGCCTCCGACTCGGTCACTCGGGCACTCAATCGAAATATCTAGTGGTTCTGCATCTTATGCGGGATCACCATACCAGGGTCACAACGAATGGGACCAGTATTGGAACCAATTCGATTTTTACTATACACCTCCATATCATACTCCAACTCCGTCTCCGCCGCCTCCGCAAGAAGATGCTCAGATGGAGCAGGTGGAACAACCTCCACCACCACCTCCAGAACCGTCAAGGAGAAGACGTGGCACACTTATGTCGGTACGTGAAGGTCAATGGTCGGGCTCGCTACCACCATTACCTCAAACTACCCAACCATCCCTGAGGATCCACAAATGGGTGGACCCTCAACCACTGCACCCGTGGTTGATCCGACACCACCACCACCACCTGTGGTTCAACCACCACCATCGGGTTATGGTAACCCAATTCCCACATATCCAGATACGTATGGATATAATCCTTTGAACACATCCACGTCGATGGATACTGTCACACCCCAACCGATGGCGGAAACATCAGAGTGAGACGAAAACGAGATTGCAAGAGACATTATAACGCTAATTGTGACAATATTTGATTAAAACATAATTTCATTTCATAAGATAATTGTCAAGTACATCATTGGAAGCAAAATACAACAATTAAACGTTACAACAATGAAACAAAATACAACATAAGCTAATATAGTAAGTTTAGAATGAGTTTGTAAAGTATTCCTACTAGCTTTCATCATGTGTATCCTCTTCAACCTGTAACATGTTTAAAATACCAATTCAATGCAAAAGCAAAGGCGAGTACACAAGTTTAGTGATACATAGCATAAGTATGAAAAGGTATAACTCAAATCCACTGTTATTCGTAATGCAAAGTAAATGCTAAATCATGCAACACTAGATCAAACCCCCGAGTTTCCACAATTCCGAGATCGAGCTTCCCTCGTCACAAAAGCGACGAGACTAAAATAAGCATGAGAATCTTAACATAACCCCGACGGGTGGTGTGCTACTCCTATAGCGCTATATATGTCAAGGTGGGCTAGCTAAGTTAATGAGCAAGCATGTATAATTCTAGCATGTATCTAAGCATAACAAGTATTCATGTATTAACGGATTGAGAATGTAAAGCATAAGTTATGATTTGTGTATTTTGAGAGGCAAACATGTTACAACCCAAAACGTGAGAAAGCGGTAAATGGGGGTCGAGTGTACTCACGGTTTTGCTTAAAGTGTTCCACTTAGAGAAATCCGCGAGCTTGTTTGTAGATTAGGGTTTGGTACCTTGTCCTTCTACAAGAATAACAAAGATATGAGTAACGAGTTTTAACCGAAGATTCTGGCATGATTGCGAAATAAAGAATAATAAAGTATTAGGATATAAAAATAGTCACTAACGTATAGCACTCGTTTTGACACTATGATAACCCATACGGGTTTGATGTGATTTCATAGATTCGGGACATATTAGAATTGTAACGAGGAACTACACACTTTAGTGATAAAATTTATTAACTTGATAGGTGATTATATAGTCATTATCAAGGGTTCGGTTTTTAGGATTATATTATAGTCCGTAGATATATATATACGTAACATTAAACTAACAAGGATATCATGGAAGTCATGTAGGAGGTAGGAGGTAATAAACCAACCATTTAGGAACCTCGAATAAGTTCACCACTTCACAAGTTGTCACAGACAACAAGGAGGGTCAAGAACAATAGGAATAACAAGAATGTAAATGGTGTCAATATACCAAGTAGCCAAATAATTCTCAACCCGGTGAGCACGCGTCGACACATGTCGAAAGCTAGACGGGGTTGTGTTTCTTTTCAACTAGCAAACTAGCTTGGGATAATGATGAGAAATCATCAAGTGATGTGTGGACTTAACGTTAGGATAGCCCAAGCTAACCAAGGTAGTCACACAAGAACAAGTTCAAGACTTGCATCACTTGTGAGCTTAAAGCTCTATGAAAACAGAAAGTTTGGAGTGTTTAAACACTCCTATTTACATGTATAACAACCTAGGTTAGTCTCCTTAATCACAAAGTGGATTAGAAGCTCAAGAACACTAGGATGAATGAAGACAAGATGAGATTAAACAAGTTTTGAAAGTGTTTGAACAAAACTGAAAGTTTTGGAGTCCTTTTGGTGCACTTACAGGTCTGGATTCTCATGGAGAACCCGTGGATTCAAACCTAAGGATTATCCAAGCATTTAGAAAGAAGAATCAAGTGATTTCGTTGAGTTTGGAGCAAGTTATGCTCACTTTAGTACGAAGGTATGAATCTGCCCGAATTTGATGTTGTAACTGATTTGAGGAGTGATTTGAGAGTGTTTGAGAGAGATTAGAAGGAGTTTTGAAAGTGTGAAATGCTTGGGGAAGCTTGGTATTTATAATGGAAGAGTTAGGAGGTGAGTGGGAGGTGTTTAAAGGTGATACAAGGCCATTGGGTGAGGTTTGGTTGTGGGGATCCGTGTTAGAATCGCGAGCCAAAACAATCTGTCCCGCCCAGTACCCCTTACGAACCGTTAGGGTTTCCCCTTGCAGTCCGTAAGGACCTGGTCCGGGCTACATTTTTATTTTTTTGTTGTTTTGTCAATTGGGACGGATTTATGAGTTAATTTATGGCCTTCTATGATATCATAAGTCATTTTAAGTATGTGGGACATGTCATAAAGTGATGTATGCATAAAATGAACGAGAATGAGTATAAATATCAAGTGTAACATATGTATGAATTATAAATGTCACGTATTGCAAGTGTGCCACATTTTCGGGTATGATCATCATGTGTATGTAAGTATGATTGTGTATAACTAGTATAGAGATAAAATGTTTATTCCATTATAATTCAAGTCTCGATTACAAAGGTTACAACAAAAGTATGAATACGAGATACAATGTTTCCAAAAATAGAAGTACAAGACTAGCTTTCTAAATATGGAAAGTATGAAAAAGCGAGGCGGTACAGTCTCCCCTCCTTTAGGAAATTTTTCTCGAAATTTAGGAAGATGCAACGAAGAGGTGCGGATACTTAGTCTTCATATCACTTTCGAGTTCCCAAGTAAATTCAGCGCCACGTTTTCCTTCCCATCGAACATTGACGATCGGGATTCGACTGCGCCTTAGTTGCTTGATTCCTCGACCCATGATTTCGACCTGTTTCTCCGTGAAATGCAATGTCTCGTTGATTTGAAGATCTTCGAGTGGAACTTGAAGTCCTTCTTCGGCTAGACATTTCTTGAGATTTGAAACATGAAATACTGGATGAACATTGTTGAGTGCCTGAGGTAGGTCTAGTCGATATGCTACCTTGCTAATCCTTTCGAGAATCTTGAAAGGACCTACGTAGCGAGGAGCAAGTTTGCCTTTCTTACCAAAATGAACAACACCCTTCCTAGGGGATACCTTGAGAAGTACATGATCACCAATATTAAATTCCAAAGGTTTGAATCTCTTGTTTGCGTAACTCTTTTGACGACTTCGAGCCTTAAGGAGGTTATCACGGATTTGTAGGATTTGTCCGTCGTCTCTTGTATTAATTCGGGACCAGTGATCAGAACATCTCCAATCTCATGCCAACAAATAGGCGAATGGCACTTACGATCATACAATGCTTCAAATGGAGCCATTTGAATACTGGCGTGATAACTATTATTGTACGAGAATTCTACCAAAGGTAAGTGCGAATCCCAATTGCCGCCAAAATCGATTACGCAAGAATGAAGCATATCCTCCAAAGTTTGGATCGTACGCTCAGTTTGACCATCAGACTGTGGGTGAAAAGCGGTGCTAAGGTTAAGACGAGTGCCATGTGCGGATTGAAACATTTGCCAAAGGAGAGAGTTGAAACGAGCGTCGCGATCAGAGATAATATCGAGAGGAGTACCATGACGACTGATGACTTCATCTGTGTAGATACAAGCCAATTTCTCGAGTTTAATCTTCATGAATGGCGAGGAAATGAGCGGATTTGGTCAATCGGTCAATGATAACCCAGATGTTGTCATGACCAGACGAGGTACGAGGCAACTTGTTGATAAAATCCATGGCAATGCTCTCCCATTTCCAGACAGGGACTTCTGGTTGTTCGAGCAAACCAGAGGGACGTTGATGTTCGGCCTTGACTTTAGAACAGGTAAGACACTTTGAGACGTAAAGGGCGATATATTTCTTCATCCCAGGCCACCAATAAGATGCTCGAAGATCATGATACATCTTGTCGCCGCCAGGATGAATGGAGTATCGGGATTTGTGGGCTTCGTCCATCAAGGTGTTTCAAAGGTTGAGACGATTAGGAATCCAAATGCGATCATGGTAGTAAAGGATACCATTGGGCTTAGCTTCGAGTGGGTTTTCGACTCCACAATTCAACTCGTTATCGAGGTTACCCTCGTTGATGACAGCAAATTGTGCTTGGCGAATTAACTCGTTAAGTTTTCCCACGATTTGGTAGCAACGAATACTCTTAACATGAGTCTTACGACTGAGTGCATCGGCCACAACATTCGCCTTACCAGGGTGGTAGCGAATGTCACAGTCGTAGTCGTTTAACAATTCTACCCAACGACGTTGACGCATGTTGAGTTCCTTTTGATCAAAGATATGTTGGAGGCTCTTGTGGTCGGTGAAGACCGTACACTTTGTACCATTAAGGTAGTGTCGTCAAATCTTTAGTGCAAAAAAAACTGCACCATGTTCAAGGTCGTGCGTAATATAGTTTTTCTCATGAATTTGGAGTTGTCTCGACACGTAGGCGATAACCTTGTCTCGTTGCATGAGGATGCAACCAAGGCCTTGGTTTGAGGCATCGCAATACACGACGAAATCATCGTTTCCATCGGGGAGTGTAAGGATAAGAGAATTACAAAGCATGTCCTTGAGGGTTTGAAAAGACTCCTCTTGTTCAGGACCCCAAACAAAAGGTTTATCTTTTTGGGTCAAAGACGTCAAAGGAACATCGATCTTGGAGAAGTTCAAGATGAAGCGATGATAATAACCAGCTAGGCCAAGGAACGGATGAATTTCAGAAGGCGATTTTGGTGCAATCCAATTCTTCATAGCTTCTATCTTTGCGGGGTCAACATGGATACCGAGTTCATTGATGGTGTGACAAAGGAATTGAACCTCTTTTAGCCAAAATTCACACTTGGAGAATTTGGCATAAAGACGTTCGGTATGCAAAAGCTGAAGGATAAGTTGCAAATGTCGCCCATGTTCTTCTTTCGTCTTGGAGTAGATGAGAATATCGTCGATGAATACGAAATGATCGAGGAAAGGTTTAAACACGCGGTTCATGAGATCCATACACACTGCAGGCGCATTGGTCAAACCAAAAGGCATGACCACGAACTCGTAGTGTCCATAATGTGTGCGAAAAGCAGTTTTAGGTACGTCTCCCTCGAAAACTCGAAGTTGATGATAGCCAGAATGGAGATCGATTTTTGAGAAACACGTCGCACCTTGAAGTTGATCAAAGAGATCGTCAATGCGAGGAAGAGGATATCAGTTTTTGACTGTAAGTTTGTTGAGTTCACGATAGTCAATACACATCCGAAAGGATCCATCTTTCTTCTTGACGAACAAAACGGGAGTGCCCCACGAAGAAGTACTAGGGCGTATAAAGCCTTTCTCAGGAAGCTCTTGAAGTTGGCTCGATAGCTCTTGCATTTCCGAGGGTGCTAAGCGATAGGGAGCTTTCGCAACAGGAGTTGCGCCAGGGATGAGGTCAATCCGAAAATCGACAGAACGAGGAGGCGGAGGACCATGAAGATCCTCAGGGAAGACGTCAGGAAATTGACAAATGATAGGAACATCACTTATGCTCGGGCCTTTGTCTTTCTTTTCCACAACATGGGCGAGAAAGGCAAAGTACTCCTTAAGTAAGTACTTGTTCGCTTGAACACACGACATGAGCTTGAGACCCTTAGAAGGTTTCTCGCCATAGACGTGCAACGAATCGTTGTTAGGAAGAGGAAGACGAATGAACCTTTCAAAATAAACAACTTCAGCACGAACTCGCCTAAGCCAATCCATGCCTACTATGATATCAAAGCTTCCCAATTGCATGGGAATGAGATCAATCAAAAACGTAGGATCATTAAGATTCAAGGATCAATTAGAAAGGACAGAATCAACGGTGATGGATTTCCCGTTAGCGACTTCGACAGCGAAAGGATTAGGCAATTTGGAGCGTTCGCACTTAAGTAAAGGTTCAAATTCGACAGACACAAAACTTTTCTCAGCACCAGTATCAAATAGGCATGAAGCATAAATATGGTTGACATGGAACGTACCAGTGATGACGTCATTGGAGTTTTGGGCCTGGGCAGAGGTGAGCATGAAAGCTCGTCCTTTAGCGGACTGAAGCTGCTGTTGTTGTTGTGGAGGCTGCTGGTTGAGTAGAGGACAAACATTGGCAAGATGATTGAGATCGCCACAATTGTAACACACTCACACAGGAGCATTCTGACGTTGGGGTTGAAGCTGGTTAGGGTTAGGGTTAGGCATGATGGCTTAGGGTTGGTTGTTTTTGGGGTTGGCGACAATGGCTGGCGAAATGCCCCATCCTGTTACAGTTGGCGCATTTTCGACACGGGGTGGATGGGAGATGGTGGTAGGTGCAACAATCACATTTAGGCCAAGTACCGGTGTAGTTTCGTTTGGGTGGCTTGGTGTTTTGGGTAGTGGAGACGGCGTTTAGTGGTGTAGGGGCAAACGGAGTAACAACCGCATTGTTCTAAATAGAAGCCTCCCATTTCTTGTTCCTATTGTTTCGTTTCTTGGCTTGGGAGGGAGGTGATTCAATAGTGGTGGTGGTATCAGCGATGGCATGGTGTGCATGCTTTGTGGAGACCTTGTCATAGGCCCCATGACGAATGCAATTGTGGTTCATTTCAATCCTATAAGCATCTTCGATGGTTTTGGGGCTAGCGGCGGCGACATGGTTCGTTAATACAGGCGAGAGGCAACGAATGAGTTTGGCGATTGCCTTGGGAATGGTATCCACTTGCCCAGGGCAAAGGATATTCAACTGTTTAAAGCGCGCAATCCATCCTTCAGCGTCGCTCCCCTGTTGGGTGAGGTTCCAGAATTCGTTTTCAAGTTTCTAGATCTCGTGAGGGGGGCAGAATTGGTCCTTCATGAGCTGCCTTAGCTCTTCCCAAGGTAACGCATGGGCTGCTTCATTGCCACGTTTGTTTCTCTCAGTGGTCCACCACTCGAGGGCTCTCTCGCGAAAGACCCCTGTGGCGTTTAAGGTTCAGAGCTCATCAGGGCATCCCTTTACAAAAGGTGTCGATTGCGTCGAACCGGTTCATCATGGCGGTAGCGCCATCATTACCAGTGAATTCCATGGGCTTAGAAGCCATGAACTGTTTGAACTGGAACGTTGCTTTGGGAGGGTCACCTTTGAGTCAACGGAGGACTTGGGGGGTTTCATGGATGGTTTCGATTTGGCTCACGATGTTTTGGATAATCTTAGCCATCTTCTCAACCATTTGTTCCGCGACTAACCCTACCAATTCCTGCTTGGAGATAGAGTCCCCTTGGTTGTTTGAACCCTTCTTGGAACCCTTGGATTTCTTTGAAGAACTTGGAGAAGACATCTAGGGTTGAAATAGAAAGGAAAAGGATGAGACTTAATCATAATGTAAGAAAATAAGTTTTGCATGTATAAGCATGGACAATTCACGTATTTTGCATGTATTTAGCGAGTATTTAACTAGTATTCAACAAGTATAATCACGTATGAATGCGCATAAGGAATGTAAATTTAGTTTGTTCACGATAATTATTATTGTTTTTTATTGTGAGAGACGTGCGAATTGTGTAACGGTTCGAAATGAATAAGGTAACAAGTATAAAATCACATAAAAATTGAGATAACATAAAAGATTGGCTCAATAAAACATGGGATTGTTTCGGGTAGAGAAACGTCGACTATTCCAAAGTGATTCGTAAGATCTTTCGAGTTAGGGAACACGCTTTGGCCTAATAGGTAAAACGCTCTTGTCGAGAAGCGATTAACGGCATTTTACCCTTCCAGTTACTACATGTCCCTGGTCGATCGAAAATTCGAGACTTTGGCGAGATTGAAAATCGAGGAACGAGATTTAATCGACAAGGTGCGAGTTTCAACCCTAACTTGACGATTTCGTACCCTAAGTGTGGTTGTTTCTTACTAAACGAGGAGCATATTCCGACTCGTTTGTAAGATCCACTAGAGTATGAAATGGAAGTTTTCCATCAATATCTCTCCTAACTTGAGGGTATAACTTTGTGAAAATCGAATACGCGGAGTGAGGGATTTCACCAAAAATTGTAAGTCATTGGACCTATCTTGGTGCAAATCGCCTCCTTTGCATCACGAGTGTCTTCACGTGTATTGTGTAAATGTCTTAGGAAAGACATTATGTAAGTTTTTAAGACCAAAAGAAAGGAAGAAGCAATGAAGGAAGAATAAAGTTTTAAGCATAATACGAGAATGGTCAAAATGGACACTTAAACAATAGACTAGGTTGAACATGGAAATTCTACCTAATTCCCTATAGTTATGGCTCTGATACCAATCTGTCACACCCCTACCGATGGCGGAAACATCAGAGTGAGACGAAAACGAGATTGCAAGAGACATCATAACGCTAATTGTGACAATATTGGATAAAACATAATTTCATTTCATAAGATAATTGTCAAGTACATCATTGGAAGCAAAATACAACAATTAAACGTTACAACAACGAAACAAACTACAACATAAGCTAATCTAGTAAGTTTAGAATGAGTTTCTAAAGTTTTCCTACTAGCTTTCATCATGCGTATCATCTTCAACCTGTAACAAGTTTAAAATAACAATTCAATGCAAAGGCAAAGGCGAGTACACAAGTTTGATGATACATAGCATAAGTATGAAAAAGTATAACTCAAATCCACATGTTATTCGTAATGCAAAGTAAATGCTAAATCGTGAAACACTAGATCAAACCCCTGAGTTTCCACAATTACGAGATTGGGCTTCCCTCGTCACAAAAGCGACGAGACTAAAATAAGTATGAGAATCTTAACATAACCCTGACGGGTGGTGTGCTACTCCTATTGCGTATATATGTCAAGGTGGGCTAGCTAAGTTTATGATCAAGCATGTATAATTCTAGCATGTATCTAAGCATAACAAGTATTCATACATTAACAGATTGAGAATGTAAGGCATAAGTTGTGATTTGTGTATTTTGATAGGTAAACATGTTACAACCCAAAAAGTGAGAAAGCGGTAAATGGGTCGAGTGTACTCACGGTTTTTCTTAAAGTGTTCCACTTAGAGAAATCCACGAGCTTGTTTGTAGATTAGGGTTTGGCACCTTGTCCTTCTACAAGAAGAACATAGGTATGAGTAGCGAGTTTTAACCGAAGATTCGAATTATCGAGCATGATTGTGGAATAAAGAATAGTAAAGTATTAGGATATAAAAATAGTCACAAAGGGTATAACACTTGTTTTTGACACTATGATAACCCATACGGGTTTGATGTGATTTCATAGGTTCGGGACCTATTAGAATCGTAACGAGAAACTACACACTTTAGTGTAAAACTTATTAACTTGATAGGTGATTATGTAGTCATTATCAAGGGTTCGGTTTTTAGGATTATATCATAGTCCATAGTTATATATACGTAATATTAAACTAACAAGGATTTCATGGAAGTCATGTAGGAGGTAGGAGGTAATAAACCAACCATTTAGGAACCTCAAATAAGTTCACCACTTCACAAGTTTTCATAGACAACAAGGAGGGTCATGAACAATATGAATAACAAGAATGTAAATGGTGTCACTATACCAAGTAGCCAAGTAATTCTCAACCCGGTGAGCACGCGTCGACACACGCCGAAGGATAGACGGGGTTGTGTTACTTTTCAACTAGCAAACTAGCTTGGGATAATGATGAGAAATCATCAAGTGATGTGTGGACTTAAAGTTAGGATAGCCCAAGCTAACCAAGGTTGTCACACAAGAACAAGTTCAAGACTTGCATCACTTGTGAGCTTAAAGCTCTATAAAAACAGAAAGTTTGGAGTGTTTAAACACTCCTATTTACATGTATAACAACCTAGGTTAGTCTCCTTAATCACAAAGGGGACTAGAAGCTCAAGAACACTAGGGTGAATGAAGAAAATATGAGATTAAACAAGTTTTGAAGGTGTTTGAACAAAACAGAAAGTTTTGGAGTCCTTTTGGTGCACTTCTAGGCCTGGATTCTCCATGGAGAACCTGTGGATTCAAATCTAAGGATTATCCAAGCATTTAGAAAGAAGAATCAAGTGATTCGTTGAGCTTGTAGCAAGTTATGCTCACTTTAGTATGAAGGTATGAATCTGCCCGAATTTGATGTTGCAACTGATTTGATGAGTGATTTAAGAGTGTTTGAGTGAGATTAGAAGAAGTTTTGAAAGTGTGAAATGTTTGGGGAAGCTTGGTATTTATATTGGAAGAGTTAGGAGGTGACTGAGAGGTGTTTAAAGGTGATACAAGGCCATTGGGTGAGGTTTGGTTGTGGGGATCCGGATCATAATCGCGAGCCCAAACAATCTGTCCCGCCCAGTACCCCTTACGGACCTGGTTCGGGCTACATTTGTACTTTTTTGTTGTTTTGTCAATTGGGACGGGTTTATGAGTTAATTTATGACCTTCGATGATATCATAAGTCACTTTAAGTATGTGGGACATGTCATAAAGTGTATATATGCATAAATGAACGAGATCGAGTATAAACATCAAGTGTAACGTGTTGATGCATATGTCTGCTGCCTACGACATCGTACAAAGTCGAGTCTGTATTTAGGAGCAAAATGTCAAAGTTTATGTATGTCTAGGGGCAAGTTCACCCGAACTTGTCATGCCTAGGACAAGTTCGCCCGAAACTTGTCATGGCTAGTAAAAAAGAGAAAAACGAAATATTTTTAAAACTAAAGAGAAAAATTTCAACAAACTGTTCTACAATCTACTGAAAAAGGTGAATGCTCAACGCAAAAACCTTCTAAGCAGAATGGAGAACTAAAACAAAAGGAAAAACAAAGTTCTCAAATTTTTCGAAAGAAACATAAAAGCTCATCGGTGCTATCATCCAATTATTATAAAAACTCACAAAAATTTGAAAATAAGTGGTGCAGGTCGGACCACAGTGCTTCAACGTCAAATCATGCTTTTAGAAGAAACAGGAAAGATGGTTATCACACATCAAATCAATGTTATGATTTGGGTGTATGGTTTGCTAAAAAGGATCAGTATGAGAACAGGAAGTGTCATAAATGTGAAATAACTGGACACATTGCTAGAAAATGTTTTCAAATTAATCCTAAACCTGTTCATATTGATAAGAAAAATTTTGAAGATTTGAAAATACCAACTCAGGTTTGGAAACAATGTACAGAAACTACAAACATGGTGAAACCAGTTATTACTAAGTTTTCAAATTTGAAACTGGTGAATCCTCGAATAGTACGAAAAATCAATCATGGTTGGTGAAAAAAAAGAATTTACACAATCAGTGAAAATTGAAAGTTTAGAGGACTTTTCAAAACTTGAGAAAGTCCAAAATAAACCTGATTGTGAAAAGAAATCAAAATTAAGGTTGAAGAAATAACACCTAAGACTGAAAAGGCTTGGGCGTCACTATTCAACTAATTGTTTGAATTTTTGTGCAGGAACTTATGAGATTAAAGCAAATTACTGAGAATGGAGTTCCGTGGTACACTTTGAAGATAGGCCGGGTTATCAAGTTCTATATAAAGGCTTTATTACACTCAAATAACGTTTACTTTACAATTTTTGAAAATTTTTGGAGAAAATTTTTCGAAAAACATGTTTCTATAACGTTTACTTGAAAGTTTTACAAATTTTTGAAGAAAATTTGAAAACTATCACTGAACCCACACTGTTGAATAGACAAAACTCAGGGGTATAAATTGTTATAAACACAAAAGTGTCATAGTTTTTGTCATCATGAGGAGGAGAGGTTTAAAAGAAAATTTGTGAAGCAGTAATGGATGGCGAAGTGAAGTGATTCTCATCGGTTGGTCAATATTTTTCTATAAATAAAAAATTCTAAAAATATGTTTTTGAATTTTAGGGCGAGTAAAATTTTCAGAAAATCCAAACACATTTTAAATACGAAAAGTACAAAAACATTGAAAAAAAGGAAAAAAGAGTTTTGTGGATAAAAGGAAATGATAGTACATCAGTGGACTATCACAGTATGCTAAGGATTTGTAAAGTTTAAAAGTTTAACAAGTCTTACTGTGGATGTGTTGATAGGCTTTACACGTTCAGTAAATTGTTTCCGGGATAAAAACTAAATTTTACAACTGCTTAAATTTGTGGATTAACATCTCTTGGATATATGGACTTAGTACTCCGAAATTTCGTTTAAGAGATTGCCTGTGTGACATCTGTGTATTTAATTTTATAATATTGTGTTTTATTCCAAGATTTATGTATTTATATATATGGTATTTCATATTTTCAATCCTTGTTCAATTCTGATCTTTCGAATCACTTCTGGAAGTGAAATCGCAGACCATTATGCAAACGTAATCAGTTTAATGCGACGTACACTCCGGAAAAAAGACATAAGCTAAACATACCTTAAATACCCTTTACATAACTCAGAAATAAGTTTTGAAGGCTTCAGTATGGCAAAAACATGCTTCTGCAACTTCAGGGGCTATTTTTGCAAATTCTACGAAACTATGCCAAATCGCGTATTTCCAAATCCGGAACATATAAGCACATCCAAAAATTTTTTTAACCATTAAAATATAGCATTTTAGTGATTGAAATGCAAAAAATCCATTCGTTACGCGTTTACGGTCATTTGCGCATTCGTTACGATTTCCGTCGTAATTAACCGAAAACTGCAACCGTATGATCTAACAAATCGACATCCACGATATTTCCAAGCATAATTCAAGTCCCCTATGTTTTAAAATCCTTATAAAGCCTAAACTTTTGGTTAACGTGGGTTAAACGTGTCAAAAACACTTCAAAATGCTGCATGGACCATTTCTGCCATTTTTGAAACTTTCTTGTTTTTGAGCTCCGTCACATGGCGCGCCAGCCCCCTATGCTCCTGGCGCGTGGCGCGGGGATGCTAGAATTCAGCAAATACCAGGCAGCTTCTTGTTGATTTAACATGACACCTATAACTCGTTTTTGCCACACTTCTCCGGGTTGCAACACCTCACTAAACACTTGTAATGATCCTACAACATCTCCTAACACTTGGGATGATCCTAAAGCTCTCCAACAACTATAAATACCCTTGATCTTCAACCAAACTCCTTGCTCATTTCCATCTTTCCTCTCTCTAAACTCTAAGTGGAGTTGCTACCTTATTAGGAGGCCTCCCATCTGAGTTTTTCTAATAATCTTGGCTTCCTTGAGTGTAAGCAAGTGCTCTAACCAAGCCTTGTTCATTCTTTTAGCTTATTACGAGCTAAAAGTCAAACAGTTTGACTTAATGTTTGACTTTCGGTTTCGACCATTAGTTGGTCAAGTCAAAGTTCAATTGAACTTTGCAAAATGATCGTAATCACGAAGGTTATAATCCCTTGCGATTATACCTACTGATTACCACATTTTCCTAGTCGAAGTGACGAGTCAAGGTTTCGGTCAATAATGCGCAAAATGCGCATTATTCAACGGAACTGTTTTTGGGTGTCAAAACATTTTGTTTTGATACCAAATCAGTTTTATAAACTTAGTTAGACATGTTAAACATGTCTAACTCGTCACTTTTAGTTTAGTGCTTGTTTAGATCGTAAGTCGAGCGGTTTTGACCAACGCTTTGACTTTCGAATCCGACCCGTTTGGTCGATCTTAGGATCCGACCAAACTCATATTTGTGACCATAGTTATATAGGGAATAACCCTCTGATGTTATACCTTATGGTCACGTCGTTTGGTTAGTATTATGATAGGTCGTTATTATGCCCTTTATAAATGACCAAAATGCCTTTTTCGCACATAAATTCATTTTAAGCATACGTGGCTAAAGTTTTGACATATAAACTTATATTATGACATTATTAAACATGATTGAGCATTTAAGACTCATCATAGGACATGTTTAACCATCCGATCATGCGTTTACGCAAATGACACGTTAAAGTAGCGTAAACTACCTTAACGGGTCATTACGGGTCAAAAGCATTTAGGATCACTTCCAAATCAGAATGTTGAGCTTATTAAATCATACCATATGAGTTCCAACACTCATTTGATTTATAATACATCATTCTATCCAATCCGCCGATTAAAGTCCCGACTTATTAACATAATTATCCGATATTAGGACTCGCTTGATTTTCCTCGGACTCTGGCGCTTTGTAATTTTTGTTGAACAAGGATACTTTTGCAACCCTAAGTGAGTACATAGTCCCCTCTTTTATGTTTTCAAATATTTTGGGGTGAAACACATGTGTCTACTTGCTACTTTCATGTTTTCTTGTTTTTCATAACATATACTTGTTATGTTCAACTAGTACAATATATAGTACATGATTTCAATTATGTTTTGCTATGTATGTTGACTGAGCATGCTAGCACATTGATTTCAAAGACACCTTTTGTGGGATATGTTGACCTAGCATATGAGCACATTGATTTACATTACATTTTGCTATGTATGTTGACTGAGCATGCTAGCACATTGATTTATGGACATTTCTTCTTCGTATGTTAACTTAGCATACTTAGTACATGGTTTAAAGACATTTTTCATGACATTTCTTACATTGACTAAGAAATTTGGTTTGTTTAACAGGACTTAATACATTCATTAACATTGATCACGCCGCCCGGTAGTATGTAGTGGTACCATAGGACTTGACAAATCCCGTTCTCCGCTTCCTAGGTTTGTTTGGAAGTAGGGAATGACAGAATCCGAATACATTTTTGATAAACCTTTGACTTGATAAGGGTTTATCCGACAGTCTCAAGGCTTGAATGTATGCGATAAACATAACTACATAAATGTTCATATCAAATAAAGCATTGGTTTTGCAAAACATGACTTTTGATTTAAAACTTCGGTTTATTCAAGACATTGTTTTGTACATGACATTGGTTATACCCGACATTATACATATGGCTTGAGTAAAGTCTTTTTACTTGCCATACAAGACATTTGTTATACAAGACATGGTTTATACCTAACATTGTGACATATTACATTGTTTACATGACATTTGACATTTGTTTGACAAGACATTTTTGGTGGTTATTTGATAAGTGATTTAAATAACGAGATGTGTGTAATATGATAAAAGCATGTTGGATACGCCGCTGGTACTTCCTATATATAAGTGCTTTCATGATATTACATATCGTAGCGTTATTTAAACCACTTCGACAAAGACAAAGACATGACACATTTGGTACAAATATCATATATTTATCACAAGACATTGTTTTACAAATGGCATATTTTATACAATTCATTGTCTTCCGGTTAATTATTTAACCATATGTCCTTCTTCTGTATCATTTGATTTTCACATTGATTTTCATATGATTTTGTAAAAGAAAACATTTTACAAGGTTCATGACTACTTTTCATTAAACTATTATTTTAACTTCAAGTCATGAATCTTCATGAACAAAACCTATATATCTCACACGCATTTTTATGCTGACGTACCTATTTTCACATGTGTTTCAGGAGCTAATGCTTAAGGATGATTCATGCGACACTTAGGACGGACTGGGCTCTAGTGACTTAAAAATTAGCAAGACAAATAAATTTATGTTATGTTTCTTATTAAATTCCAGACAATGTAAACAATTTGAGTCAATAATACAAAACTTTAATTTCCATGGTTGTTGAAACAATACTTCTGTTACGACACTCCCCGACGTTTCCGCCACGGTTTGTTGTTTTACGTGGTCAGGGTGTGACAGAAAAGATTGGTATCAGAGACAATGGTTATAGGGAATTAGGTTATTAGTAATGCTTTGACCTAGACTATAACCTTTCTAGGACCCTAACACAAGTTATCTTGTGTTTAGATCTTAAAACAATACCATCACCTATCCTTAGGTGATTGCCAAAAACAAAGTATAATTCATTTTAAAGGCCAAAACAAATCATCAGCGCTCTTTGCCTTCAAAGTTTTTCAAAATCTCGTCAAAGTTTGGGTTTTAATAATGTGAACACATGCAATCTGGAAGGGTGGGTGCCTGTACCCTGAGTTTTCTGTCTAAGGTTAGAGTGTTCGTACAAATCCACTTAATCGGACTAGTCACTCTTACCTGGGAACTCTTGGGGTGAGTGTCCACCTATAGGCTAAAGCATGTCTTTGCGATACATTATAAACACCCATTTACTTTGATTAGTCACTGTGTGTCATTTGTTTCTTGCAAGTAAACGAATGAATGACCACCATCCTTTCATTTCGTCGATATTTATGACATCTCATTATCCAACATTCATCTCACTCGTTTTCTCTCATATTCCCTCTTTTAGAATGCCTCCTCGATGAAACATACCACCATCTAACTCCGAACTGGCAACTATACAAGCACAACAGATGGCTGCTATGCTACCAAATCTCATTACTCAAATCAACGAAGCCAACAACAATAACAATGCACATGCTACGTGCAACTTTAAACAGATTAACTCGGCTAAACCACTCAAGTTTAGTGGTTCTGAAGGAGCAACTGGGCTCCTACAGTGGTTTGAGAGTCTTGAGAGTACTTTTCACCATGTTCAGTCTCTTGATAATCGTAAAGTCGAGTTTGCTTCTAGTGTATTTCATAAGAGGGCACTCACGTGGTGGAACAGAGTGGGGAGAGATATGGGTGCTGATGTTGCAATGGGTCAGACTTGGGAGGAACTTAGAGCTCTAATGATGAAAGAGTTTTGCCCCCGTCATGAAAAGAGGGCGGTTGAGAATGAGTTCCATGACCTAAAGCAGGTCAGTGGTGAGCACCGTGCGTATACCGATCGGTATGAGGAGTTAAAGCCTATTATGTCCTGAGATGGTGACGCCTTTGGATAATGCGATTGAAAAGTACATAGACGGTCTTCCTAACCCAGTTCAGGACATCGTCACTGGCAGTAACCCTACATCTGTCTGTCAAGCCATTGAGCTGGCTGCAACCCTTACTGAATCGCAAGTTAAAAAGGGTAAGCTTCACCGAAAGGGTGACAAGAAACCGTCTGTTAAACCTGAGAAGCAAAAGGGTAACAAATCTGAAACCTCCAAGAAGTCGAGGAAGCGCAAGGCTTCTAAAAACTTCGCTCTCACTACCCAACCTAACCAAGCTGCTCCCAATCAGCCTGCTCAGCCACCGGCCAAGAAACAATATGTTGGCAATGCACCTTTGTGCAACAAGTGTAACAGTCACCATCAACCACATTTACAGTGCCGCATTTGCACTAACTGTGGGAAATCTGGTCATCTTGCCAACACTTGTCGTTTCGCTCCTACCCAGAATCCAGTAGCCCAAAACCCTGCTCAGCAGCCTGCACGACCTTACTATCCACCTTGGTCTTGCTACAATTGTGGGGATCTTACCCACTACCGAAATAACTGCCCGAAGTTGGCAAATGCAAACTAGGCTCGTGGACGAGCATTTAATATTAATGCTAATGAGGCACGTGCCGATAACGAAGTGGTGAACGGTACGTTCTTTGTTAACAACCATCCTGCTTCAATTCTTTTCGATTCAGGTGCCGATAAGAGTTTTATATCCCTAGCTTTTGAACCTTTGCTTTCCATGCCTAGAACCAAACTAGGACAGCCCTTGATAATCGAAATAGCTAGTGGTGAACCCCTTGATCTTGATTCTGTCATCCGTGATTGCCAATTGAACCTTAACAACCATCTTTTTCCCATTCACCTCACGCCAATGCAACTTGGGAGCTTTGATGTCATAGTAGGGATGGACTGGTTATCTAAACACCATGTTGTGGTGATTTGCTTTGATAAGATCGTTCGTATACCCCTTCCGTCTGGTGAAACCGTAGACGTTTGTGGAGAAAAGCCTGTCAGTAGCCTTAAACTCATGACCTGCACCCAAGCCCATAAATACCTATGAAAGAATTATGTTGCTTTCTTGGCACATATCGTAAAGGAGAAAGGCAAGGGCAAATCTATTCCGGACATCCCTGTTGTTCGGGATTATACCGAGGTGTTTCCTAACGAGCTACCTAGTTTACCCCCAGAAGGTCAAGTCGAGTTTCGTATAGATCTTATACCTGGTGCCAACCCTATAGCCAAATCCCCATACCGACTTGCACCGTCTGAGATGCAAGAATTATCTAAACAGCTTCAGGAGTTGGCTGACAAAGGATTCATTCATCCAAGCTTTTCACCTTGGGGCGCTTCAGTCCTATTTGTGAAAAAGAAGGATGGATCATTCCGTATGTGTATCGATTACCGTGAGCTCAACAAACTCACAATCAAAAATTGATATCTCCTACCCCGTATTGATGATCTCTTGGACCAGCTACAAGGTGCTACTTGCTTCTCAAAGATTGATCTACGTTCTGGGTATCATCAACTTCGTGTTCTCGAAGAAGATATTCCCAAAACTGCTTTCCGCACTCGATATGGTCATTACGAGTTCACCGTTATGCCTTTTGGTCTGACAAATGCTCCTGCTGTTTTCATGGACTTGATGAATAGGGTTTGTAAGCCTTATTTGGACAAGTTCATCATTGTCTTCATTGATGACATTTTGATTTACTCAAAGTCTCAAGCTGATCACGAGCAACATCTCCGTTTAACGATGGGACTCCTAAAGAAAGAACAACTCTATGCCAAGTTCTCCAAGTGTGAATTTTGGCTTAAGGAAGTTCAGTTCTTGGGTCATATTGTCAACGAACAAGGTATTCATGTAGATCCCGCCAAAATCAGTGCAATTAAGGAATGGGATACGCCTACTACTCCTACCGAAGTTCGTTCATTTCTTGGTCTCGTGGGTTATTACCGTCGCTTTATCGCAAACTTCTCAAAGATTGCGGTTCCCCTCACTGCTTTGACTCAAAAGAATAAACCTTTTGAGTGGGGACCTAAACAAGAAGAAGCTTTTCAGACCTTGAAAGAGAAGCTTTGCAATGCTCCTATTTATCCTTACCTAAAGGTAACGATGACTTTATCGTATATTGTGATGCATCGAACTTAGGCCTTGGTTGCGTTCTCATGCAAAGGAACAAAGTTATAGCCTATGCATCAAGACAATTGAAGATTCACGAGAAGAACTACACCACTCATGATATTGAGTTGGGTGTTGTTGTTTTCGCTCTCAAAATTTGGAGACATTACCTATACAGTACAAAATGTGTGGTTTTAACAGACCATAAAAGTCTCCAGCACATTTCAATCAGAAAGAACTAAACATGAGACAGCGACGATGGGTCGAACTTCTGAATGACTACGACTGTGAGATTCGCTACCACCCTTGTAAGGCGAATGTCGTAGCCGATGCTCTTAGTCGTAAAGAACGAGTCAAGCTACATTGTGTTCAAGTTCGATTTGATATTCAAAACCGTATTTTCCAAGCTCAACGAACTTGTGCTACACAAGGCATGATGGGTGATGAATTACCACATCATCTTGAGTTTCAACTTGAAACGAAAGATAATGGGTTATTTTATTATCTGAACCGTTTGTGGGTTCCAAGTCAAGACAATCTCCGCACCTTAATAATGGATAAAGCTCATAAGTCTCGTTGTTCAATTCATCCAGGTGCAGACAAAATGTATAAGGATCTTCGTACCAAGTATTGTGGCCGGGTATGAATAAAGACATTGCCTTGTACATATCTAAATGTCTTACTTATCTCAAAGTTAAGGCAGAACATCAATGCCCTTCTGGTTTTCTTGAACAACCATAAATTCCGGTTTTGAAATGGGAAAGCATTGCAATGGATCTCATTACCAAATTACCGCGTACATCTAGAGGTCATGATGCCATTTGGGTAATCATTGATCGTCTAACTAAGTCAGCACACTTTATAGCAATCCGTGAGGATTTCCCTGCTGACAAATTTGCTAAAATCTATGTGGATGAAATTGTATCTCGTCATGGTGTTCCTTTGGACATCATATCTGATCGTGATGCTCGATTCTCATCTCATTTTTGGAGGACCATGCAATCTGCCATGGGAACCAAACTTAACCTGAGCACTGCTTATCATCCTCAAACGGATGGCAATCCGAAAGGACAATCCAGACACTGGAGGATTTGCTTAGAGCTTGTGTGATTGACTTTGGTGGTAGTTGGGATTCGCATCTACCTTTGATCGAATTATCCTACAACAACAGTTATCATACCAGCATTAACATGGCTCCTTTCGAAGCTCTTTATGGTCGAAAATGTCGTTCACCTGTCTGTTGGAATGAAATCGGTGAATCTCAATTCACTGGACCTGAACTCATTCAAGACATAACAGACAAAGTCAAAACAATTCGTGGTAATCTCTTGACAGCTTGAAGACGTCAAAAGAGTTACGCGGATAAACGACGCAAGCCCTTAGAATTCCAAGTAGTAGATCATGTCCTACTCAAGGAATCCCCTTGGAAAGGCATGGTTAGATTTGGAAAGAAAAGAAAACTTGCACCTAGATATGTTGGACCATTCAAGATCATTGAGAAAATCAGAAAGGTGGCCTACAAACTTGAGCTACGTCCTGAACTTGGAAATGTTCATCCAACTTTCCACGTGTCCTATCTTAAAAAGTGTTTAGCTGATGAAAACCTGCACATCCCTCTTGATGAAGTTCGTGTTAATGACACGTTACACTTTGTGGAGAAACCTGTTGAAATATTGGACCGTGAAGTCAAAAAGCTTAAGCGTAGACGAATACCGATTGTAAAAGTTCGCTGGGAGTCCAAATGTGGTCCAGAGTTTACCTGGGAATGAAAGGACCAGATGAAGGCGAAATATCCACATCTATTCTCACAAGCTTCCTCTAGATAAATTTCGGGACGAAATTTCCTAAAGTAGGGGAGACTGTGACATCTGTGTATTTTAATCATCGTACTATTCCGATCAACTTTGTAATTTTATAATATTGTGTTTTATTCCAATATTTATGTATTTATATATGGTATTTCATATTTTTGATCCCTGTTCAATTATGATCTTTCGAATCACTTCTGGAAGTGAAATCGCAAACCGTTACGCAAACGTAATCAGTTTAATGCGATGTACACTCCGGAACAAAGACATAAGCTAAACATACCTTAAATACCCTTTACATAACTTATAAATAAGTTTTGAAGGCTTCAGTATGGCAAAAACATGCTTATGCAACTTCAGGGGCTATTTTGCAAATTCTGCGAAACTATGCCAAATCACGTATTTCCTAATCCGGAACATATACGCAAATCCAAAAATTTTTGTAATGATTAAAATATAGCATATTAGTGATTGAAATGCAAAAATTCCATTCGTTACGCGTTTACGGTCATTTGCGCGTTCGTTACGATTTCCGTCGTAATTAACCGAAAACCGCAACCGTATGATTAACGAACCGCATCCATGATATTTCCAAGCATATTTCAAGTCCACTATGCTTTAACATCCTTATAAAGCCTAAACTTTTGGTTAACGTGGGTTAAACGCGTCAAAAACACTTCAAAAATGCTGCATGGACCATTTCTGCCATTTTTGAAACTTTCTTGTTTTTGAGCTCTGTCACGTGGCGCGCCAGCCCCCTATGCTCCTGGCGCGTGGCGCGGGGGATGCCAGAATTCAGCAAATACCTGGCAGCTTCTTGTTCATTTAACTTGACACGTATAACTCATTTTTGCCACACTTCTCCTGGTTGCAACACCTCACTAAACACTTGTAATGATCCTACAACATCTCCTAACACTTGGCATGATCCTAAAGCTTTCCAACAACTATAAATCCCCTTGATCTTCAACCAAACTCCTTGATCATTTCCATATTTCCTCTCTCTAAACTCTAAATGGAGTTGCTACCTTATTAGGAGGCCTCCCATCTGAGTTTTTCTAATAATCTTGGCTTCCTTGAGTGCAAGTAAGTGCTCTAACCAAGCCTTGTTCATTCTTTTAGCTTATTACGAGCTAAAAGTCAAACAGTTTGACTTAGTTGACTTTCGGTTTTGACCATTAGTTGGTCAAGTCAAAGTTCAATTGAACTTTGCAATGTGATCGTAATCACGAAGGTTATAATCCCTTGCGATTATACCTACTGATTACCACGTTTTCCTAGTCGAAGTGACGAGTCAAGGTTTCGGTCAATAATGCGCAAAATGCGCATTATTCAACGAAACTCTTTTCGGGTATCAAAACACTTTGTTTTGATACCAAATCAGTTTTATAAACTTAGTTAGACATGTTAAAGATGTCTAACTCGTCACTTTTAGTTTAGTGCTTGTTTAGGGTCGTAAGTCGAGCGGTTTTGACCACCGCTTTGACTTTCGAATCCAATCCGTTTGGTCGACCTTAGGATCCGACCAAACTCATATTTGTGACCATAGTTATATAGGGAATAACCCTCCGAGGTTATACCTTATGGTTACGTCGTTTGGTTAGTATTATGATAGGTCGTTATTATGCCCTTTATAAATGACCAAAATGCCGTTTTCGCACATAAATTCATTTTAAGCATACGTGGCTAAAGTTTTGACATATAAACTTATATTACGACATTATTAAACATGATTGAGCACTTAAGACTCATCATAGGACATGTTTAACCATCCGATCATGCGTTTACACAAATGACACGTTAAAGTAGCGGAAACTACCTTAACGGGTCATTACGGGTCAAAAGCACTTAGGATCACTTCCAAATCAGAATTTTGAGCTTATTAAATCATACCATATGAGTTCCAACACTCATATGATTTATAATACATCATTCTATCCAATCTGCCGATTAAAGTCCCGACTTATTAACATAATTATCCGATATTAGGACTCGCTTGATTTTCCTCGGACTCTGGCGCTTTGTAATTTTTCTTGAACAAGGATACTTTTGCAACCCCAAGTGAGTACATAGTCCCCTCTTTTATGTTTTCAAATATTTTGGGGTCAAACACATGTGCCTACTTGCTACTTGATTTTCACATTGATTTTCAAATGATTTTATAAAAGAAAACATTTTACAAGGTTCATGACTACTTTTCGTTAAACTATTATTTTAACTTAAAGTCATGAATCTTCATGAACAAAACCTATATATCTCACACGCATTTTTATGCTGACGTACCTATTTTCACATGTGTTTCAGGAGCTAATGCTTAAGGATGATTCATGCGACACTTAGAACGGACTGGGCTTTAGTGACTTAAAAATTAGCAAGACAAATAAATTTATGTTATGTTTCTTATTAAATTCCAGTCAATGTAAACAATTTGAGTCAATAATACAAAACTTTAATTTCCATGGTTGTTGAAACAATACTTCTGTTACGACACTCCCCGACGTTTCCGTCACGGTTTGTTGTTTTACGCGGTCAGGGTGTGACAGAAAAGATTGGTATTAAAGACAATGGTTATAGGGAATTAGGTTATTAGTAATGCTTTGACCTAGACTATAACCTTTCTAGGACCCTAACACAAGTTATGTTGTGTTTAGATCTTAAAACAATGCCATCACCTATCCTTAGGTGATTGCCAAAAACAAAGTATAATTCATTTTAAAGGCCAAAACAAATCATCAGCGCTCTTTGCCTTCAAAGTTTTTCAAAATCTCGTCAAAGTTTGGGTTTTAATAATGTGAACACATGCAATCTGGAAGGGTGGGTGCCTGTACCCTGAGTTTCCTGTCTAAGGTTAGAGTGTTCGTACAAATCCACTTATTCGGACCAGTCACTCTTACCTGGGAACTCTTAGGGTGAGTGTCCACCTATAGGCTAAAGCATGTCTTTGCGATACATTATAAACACCCATTTACTTTGATTAGTCACTGTGTGTCATTTGTTTCTTGAAAGTAAACGAACGAATGACCACCATCCTTTCATTTCTTCGATACTTATGACATCTCATTATCCAACATTCATCTCACTCGTTTTCTCTCATATTCCCTCTTTTAGAATGCCTCCTCGACGAAACATACCACCACCTAACTCCGAACTGGCAACTATCATAGCACAACAAATGGCTACTATGCTACCAAATCTCATTACTCAAATCAACGAAGCCAACAACAATAACAATGCACATGCTACGTGAAACTTAAACAGATTAACTCGGCTAAACCACTCAAGTTTAGTGGTTCTGAAGGAGCAACTGGGCTCCTACAGTGGTTTGAGAGTCTTGAGAGTACTTTTCACCATGTTTAGTGTCCTGATAATCGTAAAGTCGAGTTTGCTTCTAGTGTATTTCAAAAGAGGGCACTCACGTGGTGGAACAGAGTGGTGAGAGATATGGGTGCTGATGTTGCAATGGGTCAGACTTGGGAGGAACTTAGAGCTCTAATGATGAAAGAGTTCTGCCCTCGTCATGAAAAGAGGGCGCTTGAGAATGAGTTCCACGACCTAAAGCAGGTCAGCGGTAAGCACCGTGCGTATACTGATCGGTATGAGGAGTTGAGCCTATTATCTCCTGAGATGGTGACACCTTTGGATAATGCGATTGAAAAGTACATAGACGGTCTTCCTAACCCAGTTCAGGACACCGTCACTGGCAGTAACCCTACATTTGTCCGTCAAGCCATTGAGCTGGCTGCAACCCTTACTGAATCGCAAGTTAAAAAGGGTAAGCTTCACCGAAAGGGTGACAATAAACCGTCTGTTAAACCTGAGAAGCAAAAGGGTAACAAATCTGAAACCTCCAAGAAGTCGAGGAAGCGCAAGGCTTCTAAAAACTTCGCTCTCACTACCCAACCTAACCAAGCTGCTCCCAATCAGCCTGCTCAGCCACCGGCCAAGAAACAATATGTTGGCAATGCACCTTTGTGCAACAAGTGTAACAATCACCATCAACCACATTTACAGTGCCACATTTGCACTAACTGTGGGAAATCTGGTCATCTTGCCAACACTTGTCGTTTCGCTCCTACCCAGAATCCAGTAGCCCAAAACCCTGCTCAGCAGCCTGCACGACCTCACTATCCACCTGGGTCTTGCTACAATTGTGGGGATCTTACCCACTACCGAAATAACTGCCCGAAGTTGGCAAATGCAAACTAGGCTCGTGGACGAGCATTTAATATTAATGCTAATGAGGCACGTGCCGATAACGAAGTGGTGAACGGTACGTTCTTTGTCAACAACCATCCTGCTTCAATTCTTTTCGATTCGGGTGCCGATAAGAGTTTTATATCTCTAGCTTTTGAACCTTTGCTTTCCATGCCTAGAACCAAACTAGGAAAGCCCTTGACAGTCGAAATAGCTAGTGGTGAACCCCTTGTTCTTGATTTTGTCATCCGTGATTGCCAATTGAACCTTAACAACCATCTTTTTCCCATTCACCTCACACCAATGCAACTTGGGAGCTTTGATGTCATAGTAGGGATGGACTGGTTATCTAAACACCATGTTGAGGTGATTTGCTTTGATAAGATCATTCTTATACCCCTTCCGTCTGGGTGAAACCGTAGACGTTCGTGGAGAAAAGCCTGTCAGTAGCCTTAAACTCATGACCTGCACCCAAGCCCATAAATACCTATGAAAGAATTATGTTGCTTTCTTGGCACATATCGTAGAGGAGAAAGGCAAGGGCAAATCTATTCCGGACATCCCTGTTGTTCGGGATTATCCCGAGGTGTTTCCTGACGAGCTACCTAGTTTACCCCCAGAAGGTCAAGTCGAGTTTCGTATAGATCTTATACCTGGTGCCAACCCTATAGCCAAATCCCCATACCGACTTGCACCGTCTGAGATGCAAGAATTATCTAAACAGCTTCAGGAGTTGGCTAACAAAGGATTCATTCATCAAAGCTTTTCACCTTGGGGCGCTTCAGTCCTATTTGTGAAAAAGAAGGATGGATCATTCCGTATGTGTATCGATTACCGTGAGCTCAACAAACTTACAATCAAAAATTGATATCCCCTACCCCGTATTGATGATCTCTTTGACCAGCTACAAGGTGCTACTTGCTTCTCAAAGATTGATCTACGTTCTGGGTATCATCAACTTCGTGTTCTCGAAGAAGATATTCCCAAAACTGCTTTCCGCACTCGATATGGTCATTACGAGTTCACCGTTATGCCTTTTGGTCTGACAAATGCTCCTGCTGTTTTCATGGACTTGATGAATAGGGTTTGTAAGCCTTATTTGGACAAGTTCATCATTGTCTTCATTGATGACATTTTGATTTACTCAAAGTCTCAAGCTGATCACGAGCAACATCTCCGTTTAACGATGGGACTCCTAAAGAAAGAACAACTCTAGATCCCGCCAAAATCAGTGCGATTAAGGAATGGGATACGCCTACTACTCCTACCGAAGTTCGTTCATTTCTTGGTCTCGTGGGTTATTACCGTTGCTTTATCGCAAACTTCTCAAAGATTGCGGTTCCCCTCACTGCTTTGACTCAAAAGAATAAACCTTTTGAGTGGGGACCCAAACAAGAAGAAGCTTTTCAGACCTTGAAAGAGAAGCTTTGTAATGCTCCTATTTATCCTTACCTGAAGGTAACGATGACTTTATCGTATATTGTGATGCATCGAACTTAGGCCTTGGTTGCGTTCTCATGCAAAAGAACAAAGTTATAGCCTATGCATCAAGACAATTGAAGATTCACGAGAAGAACTACACCACTCATGATCTTGAGTTGGGTGTTGTTGTTTTTGCTCTCAAAATTTGGAGACATTACCTATACAGTAAAAAATGCGTGGTTTTCGCAGACCACAAAAGTCTCCAGCACATTTTCAATCAGAAAGAACTAAACATGAGACAGCGACGATGGGTCGAACTTCTGAATGACTACGACTGTGAGATTCGCTACCATCCTGGTAAGGCAAATGTCGTAGCCGATGCTCTTAGTCATAAAGAACGAGTCAAGCTACATTGTGTTCAAGTTCGATTTGATATTCAAAACCGTATTTTCCAAGCTCAATGAACTTGTGCTACACAAGGCATGGTGGGTGATGAATTACCACATCATCTTGAGCTTCAACTTGAAACGAAAGACAATGGGTTATTTTATTATCTGAACCGTTTGTGGGTTCCAAGTCAAGACAATCTCCGCACCTTAATAATGGATGAAGCTCATAAGTCACGTTATTCAATTCATCCAGGTGCAGACAAAATGTATAAGGATCTTTGTACCAAGTATTGGTGGCCGGGTATGAATAAAGACATTGCCTTGTACGTATCTAAATGTCTTACTTGTCTCAAAGTTAAGGCAGAACATCCATGCCCTTCTGGTTTTCTTGAACAACCAGAAATTCCGGTTTGGAAATGGGAAAGCATTGCAATGGATCTCATTACCAAATTACCGCGTACATCTAGAGGTCATGATGCCATTTGGGTAATCATTGATCGTCTAACTAAGTCAGCACACTTTATAGCAATCTGTGAGGATTTCCCTGCTGACAAATTTGCTAAAATCTATGTGGATGAAATTGTATCTCGTCATGGTGTTCCTTTGGACATCATATCTAATCGTGATGCTCGATTCTCATCTCATTTTTGGAGGACCATGCAATCTGCCATGGGAACCAAACTTAACCTGAGCACTGCTTATCATCCTCAAACGGATGGACAACCCGAAAGGACAATCTAGACACTGGAGGATTTGCTTAGAGCTTGTGTGATTGACTTTGGTGGTAGTTGGGATTCGCATCTACCTTTGATCGAATTATCCTACAACAACAGTTATCATACCAGCATTAACATGGCTCCTTTCGAAGCTCTTTATGGTCGCAAATGTCGTTCACCTGTCTGTTGGAATGAAATCGGTGAATCTCAATTCACTGGACCTGAACTCATTCAAGACATAACAGACAAAGTCAAAACAATTCGCGATAATCTCTTGACAGCTAGAAGTCGTCAAAAGAGTTACGCGGATAAACGACGCAAGCCCTTAGAATTCCAAGTAGTAGATTTGGAAAGAAAAGAAAACTTGCACCTAGATATGTTGGACCATTCAAGATCATTAAGAAAATCGGAAAGGTGGCCTACAAACTTGAGCTACCTCCTGAACTTGGAAATGTTCATCCAACTTTCCACGTGTCCAATCTTAAAAAGTGTTTAGCTGATGAAAACCTCAAAATCCCTCTTGATGAAATTCGTGTTAATGACACGTTACACTGTGGAGAAACCTGTGGAAATATTGGACCGTGAAGTCAAAAAGCTTAAGCGTAGACGAATACCGATTGTAAAAGTTCACTGGGAGTCCAAACGTGGCCCAGAGTTTACCTGGGAACGAGAGGACCAGATGAAGGCGAAATATCCACATCTATTCTCACAAGCTTCCTCTAGATAAATTTCGGGATGAAATTTCCTAAAGCAGGGGAGACTGTGACATCTGTGTATTTTAATCATCGTACTATTCCGATCAACTTTGTAATTTTATAATATTGTGTTTTATTCCAAGATTTATGTATTTATATATGGTATTTCATATTTTCGATCCTTGTTCAATTATGATCTTTCGAATCACTTCTGGAAGTGAAATCGCAAACCGTTACGCAAACATAATCAGTTTAATGCGATGTACACTCCAGAACAAAGACATAAGCTAAACATACCTTAAATACCCTTTACATAACTTAGAAATAAGTTTTGAAGGCTTCGGTATGGCAAAAACATGCTTATGCAACTTCAGGGGCTATTTTGCAAATTCTGCGAAACTATGCCAAATCGCGTATTTCCTAATCCGGAACATATACTCACATCCAAAAATTTTTGTAACGATTAAAATATAGCATATTAATGATTGAAATGCAAAAATTCCATTCGTTACGCGTTTACGGTCATTTGCGCGTTCGTTACGATTTCCGTCGTAATTAACCGAAAACCGCAACCGTACGATCTAACGAACCGCATCCATGATATTTCCAAGCATATTTCAAGTCCACTATACTTTAACATCCTTATAAAGCCTAAACTTTGGTTAACGTGGGTTAAACGCGTCAAAAACACTTCAAAAATGCTGCATGGACCATTTCTGCCATTTTTGAAACTTTCTTGTTTTTGAGCTCTGTCACGTGGCGGCCAGCCCCCTATGCTCCTGGCGCGTGGCGCGGGGGATGCCAGAATTCAGCAAATACCTGGCAGCTTCTTGTTCATTTAACTTGACACCTATAACTCATTTTTGCCACACTTCTCCTGGTTGCAACACCTCATTAAACACTTGTAATGATCCTACAACATCTCCTAACACTTGGCATGATCCTAAAGCTCTCCAACAACTATAAATCCCCTTGATCTTCAACCAAACTCCTTGATCATTTCCATATTTCCTCTCTCTAAACTCTAAATGGAGTTGCTACCTTATTAGGAGGCCTCCCATCTGAGTTTTTCTAATAATCTTGGCTTCCTTGAGTGCAAGTAAGTGCTCTAACCAAGCCTTGTTCATTCTTTTAGCTTATTACGAGCTAAAAGCCAAACAGTTTGACTTAGTTGACTTTCGGTTTTGGCCATTAGTTGGTCAAGTCAAAGTTCAATTGAACTTTGCAACGTGATCGTAATCACAAAGGTTATAATCCCTTGCGATTATACCTACTGATTACCACGTTTTCCTAGTCGAAGTGACGAGTCAAGGTTTCGGTCAATAATGCGCAAAATGCGCATTATTCAATGAAACTCTTTTCGGGTATCAAAACACTTTGTTTTGATACCATATCAGTTTTATAAACTGAGTTAGACATGTTAAAGATGTCTAACTCGTCACTTTTAGTTTAGTGCTTGTTTAGGGTCGTAAGTCGAGCGGTTTTGACCACCGCTTTGACTTTCGAATCCAATCTCGACCTTACCAAACTCATATTTGTGACCATAGTTATATAGGGAATAACCCTCTGAGGTTATACCTTATGTTCACGTCGTTTGGTTGGTATTATGATAGGTCGTTATTATGCCCTTTATAAATGACCAAAATGCCCTTTCGCACATAAATTCATTTTAAGCATACCTGGCTAAAGTTTTGACATATAAACTTATATTACGACATTATTAAACATGATTGAGCATTTAAGACTTATCATAGGACATGTTTAACCATCCGATCATGCGTTTACGCAAATGACACGTTAAAGTAGCGTAAACTACTTTAACGGGTCATTACGGGTCAAAAGCACTTAGGATCACTTCCAAATCAGAATGTTGAGCTTATTAAATCATACCATATGAGTTGCAACACTCATTTGATTTATTAGAAATCATTCTATCCAATCCGCCGATTAAAGTCCCGACTTATTAACATAATTATCCGATATTAGGACTCGCTTGATTTTCCTCGGACTCTGGCGCTTTGTAATTTTTCTTGAACAAGGATACTTTTACAACCTCAAGTGAGTACATAGTCCCCTCTTTTATGTTTTCAAATATTTTGGGGTGAAACACATGTGCCTACTTGCTACTTTCATGTTTTCTTGTTTTTCATAACATATACTTGTTATGTTCACCTAGTACAATATATAGTACATGATTTCAATTATTGTTTGCTATGTATGTTGACTGAGCATGCTAGCACATTGATTTCAAAGACACCTTTTGTGGCATATGTTGACCTAGTATATGAGCACATTGATTTACATTACATTTTGCTATGTATGTTGACTGAGCATGCTAGCACATTGATTTTATGGACATTTCTACTTCGTATGTTGACTTAGCATACTTAGTACATGGTTTAAAGATATTTTTCATGACATTGCTTACATTGACTAAGACATTTGGTTTGTTTAACGGGACATAATACATTCATTAACATTGATCAAGCCGCCCGGTAGTATGTAATGGTACCATAGGACTTGACAAATCTCGTTCCCCGCTTCCTAGGTTTGTTTGGAAGTAGGGAATGACAGAATCCGAATACATTTTTGATAAACTTTAACTTGATAAGGGTTTATCCGACAGTCTCAAGGCTTGAATGTATGCGATAAACATAACTACATAAATGTTCATATCAAATAAAGCATTGGTTTTGAAAACATGACTTTTGATTTAAAACTTCAGTTTATTCAAGACATTGTTTTGTACATGACATTGGTTATACACGACATTATACATATGGCTTGAGTAGAGTCTTTTTACTTGCCATACAAGACATTTGTTATACAAGACATGGTTTATACCTAACATTGTGACATATTACATTGTTTACACATGACATTTGACATTTGTTTGACAAGACATTTTTGGTGGTTATTTAATAAGTGATTTAAATAATGAGATGTTTGTAATATGATAAAAGCATGGTGGATACACTGCTGGTACTTTCTATATATAAGTGCTTTCATGATATTACATATCATAGCGTTATTTAAACCACTTCGACAAAGAAAAAGACATGACACATTTGGTACAAATATCATATATTTTTCACCAGACATTGTTTTACAAATGGCATATTTTATACAATTCATTATCTTCCAGTTAATTATTTAACCATACGTCCATCTTCTATATCATTTGATTTTCACATTGATTTTCATATGATTTTGTAAAGGAAAAAATTTGACAAGGTTCATGACTACTTTTCGTTAAACTATTATTTTAACTTCAAGTCATGAATCTTCATCAACAAAACCTATGTATCTCACATGCATTTTTATGCTAACGTACCTATTTTTACATGTGTTTCAGGAGCTAATGCTTAAGGATGATTCATGCGACACTTAGGACGGACTGGGCTTTAGTGACTTAAAAATTAGCAAGACATATAAATTTATGTTGTGTTTCTGATTAAATTCCAGACAATGTAAACAATTTGAGTCAATAATACAAAACTTTAATTTCCATGGTTGTTGAAACAATACTTCTGTTATGACACTCCCCGATGTTTCCGCCGTGGTTTGTTGTTTTATGCGGTCGGGGTGTGACAGCCTGATTCTGAGATATGAGGTCTTTATTGATGATTGATATCTGGGGTATTATACAAGTTCTTCTGATTTTGCGGAAGCAATAGCCTAGAACTTCTATAATGCTTTTGCTAAAAACCCTAAAACTGCATGCAAAATTGAAAAGAATCGAAAGTTCTAATCATTTGCAGTGCTTAAAAGATTCATTAATTGGAACATACCTTAAAGTCGAGCCTTCATCTCTTTGTATGTACGGTGGTACTAACCTGAGCTCTCAAGGCTTTACATTAACCCAGATACAGATATCAATTACGCTATATTCACCTGTAAGATGAAATCTAGGGAATCTTGATACGAGAGTATATTCTGAGATGGGAACCATAGTTGAGTTAATTTCATAATTCTAACTAAGATATCTTGGAACAACTGAGAAATGTGTCAAAGTTTAAGTGGACAAATATATCGGCAATCTAGGTAAACAAGTTTAAAACTTAAAGTCAACATAAGGTCAACGGTACTGGTAATATGTCTCAAACAACTGATATGATCCTTTAACACAAACTCAACAAAAATATGTCTGTAAATATGTTTGTACATAGTTAGAGTTTGATCTTCATTACATAAAAACAAAAAGATTATAATATCTTTTTGTTTCGACCACTGATGATGAAAAGCTAGTTTTCAAAGTCTAGAGTTGTTGAACAAAATCTAAAACTTTTGAAAATTGATCTGAAAAGTTGCTGAAAAGTTTAAAAGTTCATTAAGTTGAAACTTACTTTTGAATAAATGTGTCCGTTAGTGTCAAAATGTTTAATCAAGATCATTAAGTTGAACTTGATACATAAATCAGCTATTCAAGGTCATTAATTTGGACTTAATTAACTGAGAGGGTCTAAAACTGATGAGAAGATTAAAATTTGAAATTGTTATATTTAGAGATTTCAAAGTTTGAATCTGAAATGTTTTATTTGAAAGTTTAAGGAATTTTGAAACAGGAAGTTGATTTTAAGGGGGAGCTGGATAAAACACGTTGATTGAAGATACTAGAAAGCTCAAAGCAAGGGGGAGCATGGTGATTAAAGTTTTATCAAGACAAGCTCGTGAAGAAAAGAGAAAAGGATTATTGATGCTATGAAGATCAAGGAAGTTAAAGTTATTCAAGAAATAAAGATCAAGAGAACATTAAAGACTCAGGAACTTAATTGAAGACTGATGACTACGGCAACATCCAAGGGGAGTCTGTGGATGCATATGTTTGCTGCCTACGTCATCGTATAAAGTTGAGTCTATATTTAGGAGCTAAATGTCGAAGTTTATGTATGTCTAGGGACAAGTTCGCCCGAATTTGTCATAGCTAGGACAAGTTTGCCCGAACTTGTCATGCCTAGGAAAAGTTCGCCCGAACTTGTCATGGCTAGGACAAGTTTGCCCGAACTTGTCCATGACATAGTTCAAGCGAACTTGTCATCCTATATATAGATGTCTTGTCATTTCATTTGTAAGATTCAGAGATTTTGTCTATTGGATGACGAAGCTCTGTCCAAGTGTTTCCAGGATCTGTAACGTCTACTAATCAATGAAATGGTGTTAATCGGTAACAAACTTGTATCCAATGTCGCCTATGCAAATTGATTCCGCACGTTTACCTTAGGTTTGCCAAATTAGGACCAGAACGATCCGTACAACGGACCCTCATAACGTATGTATGAATTATAAATGTCACGTATTGCAAGTGTGCCACGTTTTCAAGTATGATCATCATGTGTATGTAAGTATGATTCTGTATAACAAGTATAAAGATAAAATGTTTATTCCATTATGATTCAAGTCTCGATTACAAAGGTTACAACAAAAGTATGAATACGAGATACAATGTTTCCAAAAATAGAAGTACAAGACTAGCTTTCTAAATATGGAAAGTATGAAAAAGCGAGGCGTTACAGATATAAGCTATCAAGCACCACCGCATGACCCCTATGTGCAAGCGGTCGTGCATAACGCACTTTATCCATTCCCTGTTCCTCCTGTTCATCCAGCTATTGGATATCCCAATTATGGGTACCGGTATCCTGTTGTGCCTCCACAACAACCTCAACTTCCGCCACAACTTGAGGCCTTAACCAGGCCCTGGAACGAATGCAAGAAATGACACGACAGGCTGAGAAAACTGAAAAGAAGACTAACAAGTTATTCAGGAAGCTCACGAAGCTGGTGAAAGGAAGAAGGGATGATTGGGAATTTTAATTTATGTTTGTTTTTTAAATTTCAAAAGTCCCTGCGTGGACATGTTTCTTTTAAGTCCTTGTGAGGACAATTAGTTTATCTATTTTAAAGTCCTGTTTAAGGAAATTTTGTAATTTCTATTGATTTAATGCAGATTTGGGAATATTATATAGGTAGAGGATCCTGTAAAAAAGGCCCAAAGTGTGAGAAGGGTAAAAAAGAATCTAAACCATTAGATCTTTAATCTAATGGTTGAGATCTTGATGACAATCTTGTAAATATTATAACAATTAAAATAATTAATTTTCTAGATTAAGGGTATAAAGGTAAAATTAACATTTTTAATTTTAGAAAGTCACATGCAATCTACATGCAAGTTCTCCTTTTATTTTTTAAACGCCAATAACTTTTTACACGTAACTCGTTTTTTTTAAAAAAATTACACCATAATAAGGGGTGTTTTTTAATCTTTTATATGAGTACCATATTACTATACTTATATATTGAAAAAAATTACGTTCAATCGAATGTTTCAGTTAATACTTTTTTGTTTAAGTTCATGGTGTTATATAATTATTGAATGATGTTATATACTTATGAATGGTGTTATATATGTGTTGAATGGTGTTATATAATTATTGAATGGTGTTATATACGTGTTGAATGGTTGTTGTAGTGTTATTCAAGTGTTTTTATAGAGATCTTGAAAATGGTGTTATATACTTATTGAAGGGTGTTATATAATTATTGAATGATATTATATACGTGTTGAATGGTGTTTGCAGTGTTATTCGTTATTCATATAAATTAGGGTGGTGGTTTATGGAAGGTTTTGAATTAATTAATTCAATGATAAATTTACTTGATTACCCTTTTCAATTAATTTAGATCTAATGGCTGAGATTCTTTCTTACCTTCCTCACACTTTTGGTCTTTTTTACAATAACCTTACCCTATATATATATATATATATATTTCATTACATCCTTTGTTCAAGCGATCGTCTCGATTTTAATTCGAACTTTATCGACCTGCTAAATAACTCCATAAGATCATCTTAATGGTTTTGAACAGCCGGTTGGCAAAGTCCATATTATCTGGAAATTATTAATGATAGTTAAAGATAAATATTCTTTCTATCATGATAGTTAAGTAAGATTATTTCTTCTATCCGGAGGTGGTGAACTATGTTCAAGCCTCCGAGTCATATTGGTCAATGCGACCATGACTATTATCCGACCATTAAGATAACTCTGTGTTAACATTGAAGTAATGTTAATACTCCTGGCTGTGTGACCTGAGGAACCACACTAGCCGTCTAGGTGATGGACTACGTCCAAACCTTATAGCCCTTGTGATCGAAGCAATCCCGGCTAATATCATCAATGTGATGATTATATTAAACATCCATTAATGATGTAGTGCATGCGGGCCATGTTTAACATCCATTAGGGATGTTTTGCCTACGGGCTATATTGTCAATTAAGACGATGACAGTTGTAACCTTATGGTTCCCTGTCCAAGGTGGTGAGCTATGCTCAAGCCTCATAGTCTATATGATCAATGAGATCATGACTAATATCATCATTGCGATGATCATTTATCTTAACATCTTATGGGATGTTAATTGATTTGCCTACGGGCCATATGATATCGTTGATTATGGAGTTGTGGTCTTATGACTCCCTGTTTAGAGACAATGAACTATGTTCGAGCCTTAAAGCCCCATGATCAAATATGATCGCGACTTATATTCTCAAAGTCCTTGTGATAGGCCTATGTGCCATATCTCGATGTCCTTTGTGACAGGCCAATGTGTCATATTTATGTCCTTGTGACAAGCCATTTATGCTATATTTACATGTCCTCCGTGACAGGCCTTTGCGCCATATTCTTAATATCCTTTGTGATAGGCCTTTGTGCCGCATTTTTATGTCCTCTGTGACGAGCCTATGGGCTATATATATAAATTGTCATTATGACAATGACAACTGTGACTTTATGATACACTGTTTGAATAACTGAAGTACTATGTCCAAATTCAGTTACCTTTGATGGTTATTTTGAGACCTAGTCCAAATAACATATAAATATTCAAATTAACATCCATTCTAATGTTATCCTATATGGTTTAATAATACCAGGGCATAAGCATGTTAAGTCATCAAATAAGATGACTAGGTAATACAATTATTCATTTTGGTGTTTAGTACCCAAGCGACAAGGATGGCTAATTCTAACAAAGCCCACAGTAGTCGCTGCGATAATATTAATGACGACGCTAATATAGTCATCAATAATGACGACTTCCAGGCTCGTATTGACGTAGCTGTCAGAAAGGCCATGGAAAAGGCCTTAGAAAATTTAGGGAGTCGAGCGCTACTCGCTCCAAACCCGTATTGATGCCACATACATCTCGCAAGGAGAGTTCTGTTCATTCCTTGAATGCGAGGAGTGAACCAAAGAAAATAGAATTTAATAATAAGTCCCGTTCTTCAAGAGACGGTTGTACTTATAAGTACTTTGTCTCCTGTATGCCTCGTGATTTCAATGGGGAGAAAGGAGCTATCGATGCCATGAGGTGGCTCAACGAGATGGAAACAGTGGTTGATATAAGCGATTGTGCTGATAAAGATGTTGTAAATTTTGTCTCTCAATCATTTAAAGGTGATGCCCTGACATGGTGGAAGGCCATGGTTCAGTCAATAGGGAAGGTAACCCTGTATAATATGGGATGGTCCAAGTTTGTGAACCTAATCAGGGAGACTTGTCCTCTACACGAGGTGGAGAAGATAGAGTCAGACTTTCTGACTCTTACCATGAGGAACTTAGATTGTCGGAAGTATGTATCCGACTACAATGTGACAACCGGGAAAATAATGGTAAATTCCGTACAACTTAATAACTTAATTATACATTTAGTTGCGTTAATTATGACTTAATTATTGCATGATTAGTTCAGTAAAAGTCTAGCAATCATAGGACAAGGTCATATGTCATGTAATGTTAATACATTCGTCGCGTCACAAGAAAACCACAAACTATATCCAAATATGTTGGCAACGTGCTGAGAGCACTATTCACCTGAACACACTATTCACCTGAACACACTATTCATGCCAGCAAGTTCAGAAAATTGTCCGAACGAGCTATGAATGGCACGAAAGCAATCTACGGATGGAATACAAATAAAATCCTAATTACAGGCACTAAACATAAAGCACTTTAACTTTCCAGAAAATATGCAACATTAAAGTTCGTACGATCCGCGCTAAATTATAACAAAGTGCATTGTCTAAAATGCTAAAATTTAACATTTTAAGAGTCGTAGGACTTGCTTATAACATTATACATTCTAAATAAGCTTGGGGATATCAACGGGATATCTTAAAACATAAGCTTCCGATGATACGTCACAATTGGCACAACTTGTCCGATATTGGTTCGGCAAACTAGTAAGAGCAATTTCACCATCCTAACACCCAAACGAATGACCCAACGACTAGTTAAGGTTATTTCGTGTCCAAAATTATTTGTGGTACCATTTAATGAGTCGACAAAATTTCTGGTACTAAGGTGCATATTCCATATCTAGTCCGAAAATGACCCGACGATCGAACTAGTAGCATTTTTGCTACCCGAAACTAGTACCAACCATCTAATGAACTAGTTAAACATTGTTTGGTATCCCGAAATGGTTGTAAAACTAATCCTACAAGAATTACCCATTCCCCTAAACATTTAACATTTACAAAATGTAAGCATTTAACTTTCAAAAATAAAAATAAAAATATAAAACTCTATACCCCCTATTACGGTTTTGGGTGGGCCCCTTGGGCACCCAATTTGTCAACACAAGTTGATATGAGGCATGGCTAGGGAAGAGTTGTTGTTGACTACTTGTTTATAACAATACCTCCACCATTCCCTTTCTTTCAAACCTTATCATTTTCTTTAAGAAATCAAGCAACGTAAGCCGTGCGTGGCACGAAGAGTCTCACGGGCTAGGCCCACTCATACCATGTGTAACATGGAGACTCGAATGGGCTAGGCCCATTCTCACTTGTGCGAGGCACACAGACTCTTTCGGGCTAGGCCCACATATACTCGTGCGAGGCACGAAGACTTACGAAGGACGAGGCCCGTTCGCACACTCGATGAATACGATATATAGATGTAAAAGAAGTATATATATATATATATATATATATATATATATATATATATATATATATATATATATATATATATACTAAGCGAACAAATGAAACAAATTCCAACATATTTAAAATACATAAGGGATCCAAATACATAATTCATACAATAACGTTCAAGATGAACGTGTACACTTTTAGCATAAACCCAAGTGTCTAATGAGTTAGAGAACTTGTAGGTTATTACGCATCATCGGATACCCTTTTCGCTAGCACAATTGCACGGACGCAAAACTGTGAATTCATGTCCCCCTTTTCTCTTAAATGTTTTCGGTTTTACAACTCTCGGGGGGAAATACATGTTTCGATGGTATGGTTTAGCTATGGAATTAAATAGTAGATCATGTGCGAATACGGTGTTTCTTAAGTACCATTAATCTTTTTAAGACCGTGGAACAAGAGTGGTAGATCTATCGGGTGTAGGCGAGCCCCACTCATGGGTCCTTGTGTGGCCACATGTAGTGCTTTTGTTGTCTCAACCTGGTGGACCGGAGGAAATCGTCTAAGGTTGAGTACTTCCTATGTCGTCACACATATTAATGTCCTTGCAAAACATTAATGATCAACAAGTTCATTGACGCTTTACATACCACATATTTTACTTACGAACTATCAAATGTTTTTAAGATTCATTTGACGCCCATACAAAACACATGAATTCGCCAACTTTTGTTGATGTTTTCAAACTTACATGTATTCAGGATATTGAAGTGGATCTTGGTGCCGTTGGTCATGTGGTTTCAAGCATAACAAGTAGTCGATGTCATCCATGTTTTGAAGGGTTTGGTCCGTATCTCTCATCTTCAATTAAACATAGGATGCAAAGCCTTTGCTTTTAAAAACTAAGTTTAACTTGTCTTTTGTAAAACTTATTACTTATGATGTCATGTATTTGTACAACTTATGGTGTGTATTTCTTACTTATATTAATAGATGAACATCGTGTTTATTTTAAATCATATAGCTGTTTACTTATATCGTATGCGATGAAAACTAATCAAGTTCACACCGCGTGCTTCTGCTTTCGACCGGGTGTGACAGATTGGTATCAGAGCTTCGATTGTAGTGAACCAGGATTCTTTTTCGAGTCTATTCTATAATCATTAGGATCCTCTCATGAAAACTTTTTACAAAAGACAAATGTTTTAATTGCATATACAAAAACATAAGATCCACTAACAAAACTACTTTACAAGATAAATAATGCAAGGACATTATTCAGGGCAAAGTTTATATGTGGTAGACTTGCAAAGTTAGATTGATTCGCACAGACCAACATGAGTATACTTGACATACCCATAATTATGTATATATAATAAGTAAAATTATTTATTGATATATATACACACACATTGTACAGACTATTTTGTCAGCTTACTATGGCTTCCTCTGCCAGTAGTGGCGTATATGATGACGTTGACCTGATGGAGGTTGCATCGGATGACGAGTTTCCACATGTTATTGAGATTAGCTCTAGCGACGATTCAGAGTCCGATGAGATTCACAACATTGAGTACGACGATGAGGACTTAGAGGATTTCCTGCCATTAGCGCTGCTCGACCCTATCATGGATGACGTCCCCATGGAGGATGATGTTTTAGCAGCACCACTCCAGCTTCATGACATCATCATTATTGGCCATCCCGATGCAAACACCTCATAGAGATTATACCTATTCCTGCTATACCACTTGCCATGGTCCCTCCCATTATTGAGCTATCCGACGACGAGGACGAGGTCCCCGTCTTTCATGTTGACCACTTGGATGAGGATATTGGAGACGGTGAGTTCCTTGACATAGCGATCTTGGAGGTGTCTTCTCCAGTTGTGTCAGTCGTGGCTATCTCATCGTCAGATGCGAGTGACAACACATCTTCTTCTGCCATTCTTCGCGCCGGGTTGCGGGCGAATACCACCGACAGTAGCTTCGATACGATACCCATTGCCACACCTACGCCTACCCCGATCCCTACCCCGCCAGCTACCCCTACTCCCACTGCTACCCAACCTGTTACCCCTGCCCCTCATCGTATTCCCGACGCCCCTACTGATGCTCCTACCCCTGCTGATACACCACGGCCTAACAACCATTGCTCTTTGAGATCCTATCCACATACCAGTACATCTATCATCTATACCCGTGAGATTCCTACTCCTTGCCATGGAGAGGGCACATCCCACCAGAAATTTCATTTACCACACCATGTCCCAGCTGAGCACCTATCCACTCGACACACCCCATCTCATATGTCCCCGTCAGACCTTTACCACTAGTGCCACCACCCTACATACACCCAGGACGATATCATTCAGTCCTTACAGCTACAGGTGCAGCTCATGACCCGAAAGGTCAGGAAGTTGGAGCATTTCCGGGACACCATGCCACCACCACCACCTGCCTACCAACCACCACATACTCCTCCACCCCCATCATCACCACCTCCCCCATCTCCACCACACCACACCCCACCTGTTGACCTAGATCTCCGAGCACTCATTCGGGTGCTCTAGCAGCAGGTTACTGCCCCTGCTCGACGTGTTTACGAGCTAGAGGAGGAGTGCGCACATCTTCGTAGCCTACTATTTCTCACTCCACCTCCACCACTCCCTGCACCATAGCTTATTTTATTGCAGGTACTTGTATGGGATTAGAAGACCAACTTTTGGTATGTATATATGAACACTAGGTGCAAGCTATCGACACTTAAAGACTTTCAAAGACCAATGGGAAAGAAAATATTTTACCACTTTTAGGTATTATAAATTTGTATCACCGGGATTATGTCTCCCCGTGTACTTTTGTTTTTCTTTCCTGAAAACAATGCAACAAGTTGTCGAATATATATATGAAAGCTTGGTATTATGTTTTTCTTTGTTGCACATTGTGATTTATCTTATGCATGACTTGATATTGTGGATGATGATGTGGATTGACGTAGTGATTACTTATATATTATAAATATAGATTAGCTGATAATATTTATTATCAAATAATTGTCTAATCTTCTTCGATACCTCTTGCCAGAAGACAATGCCACTTAGACGAAGAACCAACGCAAACACACTGCCAACCACTGAGGCTAAACTAAATGAGTGCATCTCCCAGGTGATAGCGCAGTATGAGGCTAACCGCACTGAGCACAGGGGTGGCATCGGAGGTTCATTTGGAGGCAACTCCAATAGCGGTTATATGTGGTTGTCTATGACGCCATACAATACTCTCTTTTATTCTATTCGTGCTTTCGACAATGCTCATTTACGATTTGTTCACAAAATGTTTCATGTTGCTCATACAAGCAGTTTTTGGGCGGCAAACCTCTGAAATTTGATGGCACTGGAGGTGCCGTAGTATTTGTCCGTTGGACTGAGAAAACTGATTTGGTTATCAAAATGAGTAAATGTCCGCCTGACCAAAGGTCACCTACATTACTGGGTTATTTGTAGACGGAGCACTGTCATGGTGGAACCTCCAAGTTCAAACCAAAGGAGAAGAAGCTGCTTATTCGATGACGTGGGAAGAACTCAAGTAATTAATGAGGAAGAAATATTGTTCGAGGGCTGAAATTCAAAAAACTTGAGACTGAGTTCTGGAACTTGAAGATGGTTGGAGCTGATATTGTTGGGTATACACAACGCTTTCATGACTTGTCAAGGGTTGTTCCATATCTGATGGAACCGGAATTTAAGAGGATTGAGAGATACATTTGGAGACTTGCTCCTGAAATCTTGAGCATGGTTACTTCTTCCAAGCCTGCTAATATCACCGATGCAATTGATTTGGCTGTTGCCTTCACTAAGGAGGCTATCCGTCTAGGAAAGCTGCCAAGAACTGGTTCTGGTAAGAAGGAGACTCATGTGGAGTCAACGAGTGATGGAAAGAGAAAGTTCTCAAACTTTAAAAAGGGCACTCAAGCAAATTACAACAATAACAACCGTTCCAACAAAAGAAGAGAAGCGAATGCACCAAGGGAATCTAAATCATTTGTGGCAACTAACACCACTGGTGGTAAAGGTTATGCAGGATCCTTACTGAAATGTGATAAGTGTAAATATCACCACTCGGGCGCTTGCAGAAATACGAAGTGTGACAAATGCGGTAAGACTGGGCACAACAAAGAAACATGTTGGATGGGTACTGGACGTGGAAATCAGGGCGGTAATGGAATCAAGGCGATAACGGTAATAACAATCAAGGCGGAAATGGTAATGGCAAAGGTTAAGGATGTTACGGGTGTGGAGATAAAGGACATTATCGGAAGGATTGCTCGAAGGAAAACCAAGCTCGGGGGAGAGATTTTGTGATAGGAGCTAAGGATGCATGCCAAGACCCGAACGTGGTCACAGGTACGTTTCCTATAAACCAACACTTTGCATCCGTTCTATTTGATATTGGCGCCGACTTTAGTTTATATCTGTAGAGGTTAAAAATAAACTCGGCCTAGAGTCGAGTAAACTAGACGTCCCTTATTCTATAGATCTGGCAAACGGGAAATTAGTCGAATCAGGAGAAATTATTAGAGGTTGCACACTCGAACTTGGAGCGCAAAAATTTTCTATCGATCTATTATCCGTCAACTTGGGTCGTTTTTATGTGGTAGTCAGAATGGATTGGTTGTCCGACAACCGGGCGGAAGTGATTTGCCATGAGAAAACCATCCGCATCCCCCTGTAGGATGGAGAAACACTCGTTGTGCATGGAGAAAAGCGTGAGACCTCCCTACGAATTATCAATTGTATGAAGGCGCAAAAGTGTTTTCGAAAAGGTTGTGTAGCCTTCCTCTCTCACGTAGTAGACGAGGAAACTAAGGAACCGAAGTTAGAAGACATCCCTGTCGTGAAGGATTTTCCAGAAGTCTTTCCAGAAGACTTGCCGGGACTGCCTCCACAACGCCAAGTGGAGTTTCGCATCGATTTAGTGCCAGGAGCGGAACCGTGGCGAAGTCTCCGTACCGATTAGCTCCGTCCAAAATGCAAGTGCTATCTACGCAACTTCAAGAGTTGTTAGATAAAGGATTCCTTAGACTGAGTTTCTCACCTTGGGGAGCTCCGGTATTATTCGTTAAAAAGAAGGACGGGAGCTTGCGCATGTGTATAGACTATCGTGAGTGAATAAACTCACTATCAAGAACCGACACCCTCTACTTAGGATCAATGACTTGTTCGATCAATTGCAAGGCTGAAGTTCTTATTCCAAAATCGATTTGCAATCGATTTATCATCAATTGAGGATTCAAGAAGAAAACATACCCCAAATGGCCTTCCGAACTCGTTACGGACACTACGAGTTTCTTGTGATGTCATTCGGCTTAACAAATGCATCGGCGGTGTTCATAGATCTTATGAACCGTGTGTGCAAGCCGTATCTAGACAAATTCATCATAGTCTTCATTGACGATATATTGATATATTCGCGAACGAAGGATGAGCATGAGCAGCATCTACGAATTATTTTGGAACTTCTGAAGAACGAACAACTTTACACGAAGTTTTCCGAATGTGAATTTTGGATTCACGAGGTATAGTTTCTTGGGCACGTAGTAAATGAAAAGGGAATTAATGTCGATCCTTCCAAGATTGAGGCGATAAAGAATTGGAAGCGCCTAAGACGCCGACGGAAGTGCGACAATGTTTGGGATTAGCGGGTTATTATAGACGCTTTATTGAGAATTTTTCAAAAATTGCCCAACCGCTAACGTCCCTAACCCAAAAGGATAAGAAGTTTGATTGGGGCGACAAACAAGAAGCTGCATTCCAACTGTTGAAAGACAAACTTTGTGACGCGCCGATACTATCCTTACCTGATGGTATCGACGACTTTGTTGTATATTGTAATGCTTCGCATTAAGGACTCGGATGCGTGTTGATGCAACGAGAAAAAGTCATCACGTACGCATCCCGACAACTTAAGGTACATGAGAAAAATTATACCACGTACGACCTCGAACTAGGTGCAGTGGTATTTGCGTTAAAAATCTGGCGGCACTACTTATATGGGACACGTTGTACAATCTTTACGGATCACAAGAGTTTGCAACACATATTCGATCAGAAGGAATTAAATATGCGACAACGAAGATGGGTTGAGTTATTGAACGATTATGACTGTGAAATAAAGTATCACCCTGGCAAGGCGAACGTAGTGGCGGACTCCTTGAGTCACCAAAAAGTGAAAACTCTAAGGGTTTGATCCTTAGAAATGACCATACAAAATAACCTTACTTCTCAGATTCGTAATGCGCAGCAAGAAGCACTTAAACCTGAGAACATACCAGCCGAATCACTCCGTGGAATGGAAAAACAATTGGTGCCAAAGTAGGATGGAACATTATACTTTATGGGGCGAATTTGGGTTCCATACTTTGGCAACCAACGGACGACTATTCTAGACAAAGCTCACAAGAGAAAGTACTCTATCCATCCTGGATCGGATAAGATGTACCAAGACTTAAACGAATTCTATTGGTGGCCTAACCTTAAAGGCCACATCGCTAATTATGTCGGAAAATGTCTCACATGAGCCAAAGTTAAGGCCGAGTATCAAAAGCCTTCGGGACTACTGCAACAACATGAAATTCCCGTATGGAAATGGGAACAAATTTCAATGGATTTTATTATTAAGTTATCCAGGACATCGAGAGGTCACGACATGATTTGGGTAATCTTTGATCGACTTACAAAATCTACACATTTCCTACATATCCGTGAGAAGGACAACACTAAAAAGTTAGCTGAGCTATATCTTAATTAAGGAAATTGTGGTACGACACAGAGTGCCTATTTCTGTTATATCGGATCGAGACGGTCGGTTCGTGTCAAGGATTTGGAAATCATTTCAAAAAGGCCTTTGGATCCCGACTGGATCTTAGCACGGCCTTACGAACGACCAAAGTGAACGGACGATACAAATTTTGGAGGATATGCTACGTGCTTGTGTGATGGATTTGGGTGGAAACTGGGATATTCACTTGCCTTTAGTGGAGTTCTCATATAATAATAGCTATCACATTATCATTTAGGTCGCCACGTTTGAAGCTTTATATGGACGAAAATGTCGATCACCGCTATGTTGGGCGGAGACCGGGGATAGTCGAAGAGACTACGGACAAAATATTTTTGACCGTATCAAGGCGGCTGGTGATCGACAAAAGAGCTATGCCGACAAACGAAGGAAACCACTATCTTTTGAAGTCGGAGATAAAGTGTTATTGAAAGTCTCGCCTTGGAAAGGCGTAGCAAGATTTGGTAAACGTGAAAAGCTGAACCACGCTATATTGGACCTTTCAAATCCTGGAATAGATTGGAACTGTGCTTACAAGTTTAAACTACCAGACGAACTCAGTAGTGTGCATGACACATTCCATGTGTCTAATCTCAAGAAAAGTCCTACTCAAGAAACAGTAATCATCCCGGCGGATGAAATTCACATCGACAAAAAACACCATTTTACTGAAGAACCTGTTGAGGTTACGGACTGGAAGGTCCATAAGACATGGAGAAGTCGTATTAAACTTGTTAAAGTTCGTTGGAACTCACGTCACGGTCCCTAGTATACGTGGGAACATGAAGATCAAATCAAGTCCAAGTATCCACATTTGTTTCAAGGCTCCCCTACAAACGACAACACAGCTTGAATTTCGGGATGAGATTCTTTTAACGGGGGGAGAATGTGACAACCGAAAAATTAATGGTAAATTTCGTACAACTTAACAATTTAATTATACATTTAATTGTGTTCGTTATGACTTAATTATTGCATGATTAGGTCACAAAAAGTCTAGAAATCATAGGACATGGTTAAATATGTCACGTAATGTTAATATATTCGTCGCGTCACGAGAAAACCACAAACTATGTCCAAATATGTTGGCGAAGTGCTGAATTGAACACACTATTCATGCCAGTAAGTTCAGAAAATTGTCCGAACGAGCTATGAATGGCGCGAAAGCAATCTACGGATGGAATACAAATAAAAATCCCTAATTAGGGACACTAAATACAAAAACACTTTAACTTTCCAGAAAATATGCAACATTAAAGTTCGTGCGATCCGCGCTAAATTATAACAAATACATTGTCTAAAATGCCAATATTTAACATTTTAAGAGTCGTGGGACTTGCTTATAACATTATTCATCCTAAATAAGCTTGGGGATATCAACGGGATATCATAAAACATAAGCTTCCGGTGATACGTCACAATTGGCACAGCTTGTCTGATATTGGTTCGGAAACTAGTAAGAAGCAATTTCACAATCCTAACACCCAAACGAATGATCCAGGGCTCTAGTTAAGGTTATTTCGTGTCCGAAATAACATTGTGGTACCATTTAATGAGTCGAAACAAAACTTCTGGTATTAAGGTGCATAATCCATATCTTGTCTGAAAATGACCCGACGACCGAACTAGTAGCATTTTTGCTACCCGAAACTAGGACCAACCATCTAATGAACTAGTTAAACATTGTTTGGTATCCCAAATATGGTTGTACAACTAATCCTACAAGAATTACCCCATTCCCCTAAACATTTAACATTTGCAAATTACGTAAGCATTTAACTTTCAAAAAAAATATATAAAATTCTATACCCCCTTACGGTTTTGGGTGGGCCCCTTGGGCACCTAATTAGTCAACACAACTTGATATAAGGCATGGATAGGGAAGAGTTGTTGCTGACTACTTGTTTATAACAATACCTCCACCATTCCCTTTTTTTCAAACCTTATCATTTTCTTTAAGACATCAAGCAACATCACTTCCCTCCTCCTCTCCTCTACTCATGGCACCACCACCTTCACCTCAAACCACCATCAAACACCTTCAAACACCCCATTTTAACTCACTTTTAACCCTTACAAGACCACTCATGGAAGGTGCATGCATGGAGAACACTTAGGGCTTCATTTAGAGTTTAATCTCTTCTAAATCTTCATCTTAAAGCTCTTGCAAAATTGTAAGACTTAATTTCTTACATTTTAAACTTATTATACTATATAGATTAGTATAAAATATGTTGATCATCTTGAACAAAACAATAATCAAAGATTAGAACCAAAACACTACCATAAAAGTCCACTAAATTAATGTATAATGTGTTGATTATGCTATTCTTTGCTAGATGATGCTTTTACATGTTTTGATCTTGTTAAGGTAGGTTGTTTAAATGTATGATCATGCATGGTGAAGAACAAGAATGAGGATTTAAACATTGTAATGTTTAAATCTAGACAAGATTATCATCTTGATGAGCCATGAACTTTACTACAACATAAAGATGACTTATTACAAATATAACTTTTATCAAGGTTAAGAACCATGATTTACACTATAATAATCTTAAAAACTGGTTTAAACAAGTTGTTTAAATGAATGAATAAGATGAGAGTTTATAAGAAATAAGTTGATTTTTGTTATAATCTTGTTAAGAGATCTAAAAGTGTCATCATCTATATTTAAAAAGTAGGGTTAAAAGAATATGTAAAGTTCGTGATGGTGTTTATGTGTAGTTCTTCATGCAAAGATTGGTAAGTTGAAACTTGATTTTAATTGATTGTAATTAAGGGTTTTAAACATGCTTAAAAATACGTTTTATAAATGTGGAAAACGACATAGTTTAGGGGAAACTATGGCGAAATTTTCTAAAATATTAATCACGGTTAAAATGGGATTAACAGGGTGATTAGCATGGTTAATTGTGATTAGTAACCTTAACTGTGATTAACGACCCTAATCGTGATTAGTTAAACCCTAATGACAATGTTTAACCATCCAAGAAGTTTATAAGTACTTAAAAAGATATTTTTGTAAATAAAAGGTGGGTAAAAATTATAAAACAAGACATTAAATATAATTTTTGATAAAATTATATGAATATATATTAAATACCACACTTGATGAATGTTATTTGCATATTATGTGTATATTAGTTATAGGAAGATACACACTCCAATACTTAAAAATCGTTCGTTTGGAAAATACACAAAATACATATATACATGAATCCACCCATAATATAAACACAAACGAGCTATCGGACAAGGGTTTAGCCGACGAACGAACGCCGGTCGAATCGATTCACAACCAAAAATATCAACAAGATAATATATATTCCGAACCCAAGTGTCTAATGAGTTAGAGCACCTGTAGGTTATTACGCGTCATCGGATACCCTTTTCGCTAGCACATTTGCACGGACGCAAAACTGTGAGTTCATGTCCCCCTTTTCTCTTAAATGTTTTCGGTTTTACAACTCTCGGGGGGAAATACATGTTTCGATGGTATGGTTTAGCTATGGAATGAAATAGTAGATCATGTGCGAATAAGGTGTTTCTTAAGTGCCATTAATCTTTTTAAGACTGTGGAACAAGAGTGGTAGATCTATCGTGTGTAGGTGAGCCCCACTCATCGGTCCTTGTGTGGCCACATGTAGTGCTTTTGTTGTCCGAACCGGGTGGACCGGAGGAAATCGTCTAGGGTTGAGTACTTCCTATGTCGTCACATTTTAATGTCCTTGCAAAACATTAATGATCAACAAGTTCAAATTAATGTACTTACGAACTATCAAATGTTGTTGATGCTTTCAAACTTACATGTATTTAGGAAATCGAAGTGGATCTTGGTGTCGTTGGTCAAGTGGTTTCAAGCATAACAAGTAGTCGATGTCATCCATGTTTTGAAGGGTTTGGTCCGTATATCTCATCTTCAATGAGACATAGGATGCAAAGCCTTTGCTTTTAAAAAGTAAGTTAAACTTGTCTTTTGTAGAACTTATAACTTATGATGTCATGTATTTGTACAACTTATGGTGTTGTAACACACCAAAAACGGGTTTTGTAATTTAAACCCGGTTAATATAAAGGAACGGGTAGAGTACCGTCAATGGTAAAGGTGAACCCGTAAACAGAATAACTAGGAACAAATTAACCTAGTGGTAACATGTATATAAGTAATAAGATAATGAGTTTTAGTCTTAGTTATAATCGAAAGGAAACTTGAGGGACCAAAACTGTTAAAAGGGAAACATGAGTTTTAATAAATAAAATTAAAACACACACATATAGTGTGTGTGTGTGTGTCGATGTCCAGGAGAAGAAAAAGGGTTCAAACCCTAGTTCATAAAGAATCCTCAAATTGGAAAGGAAAATGAAGGCTTAATGGATGCATGAACTAAGATTGATGATCACTTAAGTGTTCTTAACATCAAGTAAGTTAAATTTCATGATTTGGTGATGAATGGTGAAGTGGTTTATGATCAATCTGTGAATTTAATATGAAATTAAGCATGATTATGTATTAGAATCACCAAATAGAACTTGTGTTGTGTATGATTTTGAGTAATTTCATGATTAAGAAGCAAAACCCACTTGTTCTAGTAGTATAATGATATATGATGATCTTGTAGTTGTGAAATTTGTATAATATGGATGAATGAATGTATATATATTAGGGTAAATGTTATATGAAATGGATATAGAATGAAGATTTGTGAATCTTGTTGATTTGATGATCCATGGTATGAAATAGTAGGATGATGCTTAGAATACTTGTACGCTATGCTTTGTTAGTGGTACGCATACCAAGTGTATGATGAAATGTGTAGGTGATGTTAGGATGTGAGATTTTATGAAATGGCTTGACATGAAAGAATGAAATATGATAATGATGTAATTAGATGAAAACTAACTTGGATATGTTTTAGATGGAACTCGTATAAGAATTCGGGTTAAATGTATGTGTTGGTCAAGACTATGCATTAAGGGCTTGTACATGGAGCTTGAATGGGTGATGCTCGCCATGTGCTCTATTAAGTACTTAATTTCGATTAGGAAGTGAATGTGTGGTAAAAGTAAAACATGTGAACTTACTAGTAAAAGATGATGTTATGTTTATGTAAATTGACTAACCTTGTATGTGGTTGTCAAAATGTAAAGTAATGAAAGTATTAGCATATGTAAAATGGATATATATATTTGTGTGAGTAAATAGATGATTACATGGTTGTATGTATTACGTTACATGGGTACAAGATGTTTATGGTGCCATTAGCATAGCTGAGTACATCAGTATGAACATGTGTTCCTAAAAATGAAGTTTGCATATTTGATAGTTGACTTTTCTGAAAAGTCAACAAGTATGAGAATAGCATGAATAGAAATCTTAATATGATTGTAAGACTAGAAGAATTGAATGATGCACAATGGATCCTTATATGTTATATTTGATGATAATGTTAAGTTTGCGTGAATTTGGAATGATGCATTGTTGAATTTATGCCTTGTGCTTGTTATAATTGATAAGTGAAAGTCATACGCGAGTTATGAACTAGATATGATCTTTGATATATAAAATCTTGTATGCTAACAAGAATGTGAATGTGGTGACATGTAAGGATAAGCATCACGTTAAGATGACGCAAGCACGGAAGGAAAATGAGTAAAAATGAGGCAAGGAAGTGATCACGAGTACGAACGCCAAAGATAAGTGATTTTTGAAATTACTTCATAATTGTTTAAGTAAAGTAACATACTAGTTATTTAAGCACAATAGTTGAAGTCAAATAGGGCTTGGTTGCATGGAATCGATGATTTTTCGCTAGTAGAATGAAGGGGTCAAAATGATGTTTTATTTCTATACTGGAATGATAGTCTAAGTAATGACTACGATATTATAACGGAGTAATGGGTATGATTGCACATGAGCACGCTAACAGAGAAACGGACTTGTGTGTTGGTAGCCAAAAGACTCGATTGTAAGGTAGGAATAGACGGATAAACAATTAGAGTATGAAAATTGTACTAATGAAGTTCGATTACGTATAATTGAATGGAATGAATGAGTCTAACGTATACCAATTACGGGTGCTTAAATTACTAAGTACAAACTCCTAAGGATGTAAAACTTTTATAGTTATAATGTTCATGTGAGTTTTGAGTTCAAACAAATGAGTTGTTTGATAAAAACATGAACGGGTCGAATAATTCGTAAATAAAGATTAAGTCGAAAAGATATAAGTCAAGAATGTCCTTAGTCCAGATGTTAGATTTTGAGTCCATATAATAGAGGACCAAATTACGACCACGCAGGAAGAAACGTGAGGTTAAACGGGTAAACGGTTTAAAAGTTATGCGAGTTTTAATGCGTACGAACGATGAAATCAACACAACAGAAAAATATCAAAACTAAGGGGCGTCAGTGACACACGGGGGGCATCGACGACGCACACCCCTTTTGCTGCTGATGCAATATATTGCTGTATACGCGGGTTTGATGCCGGAAACTCGTTTTTCGCATTTTTCGCACTTTTGCTTGATTCCAAGGCCCATTTAGCTTCCCCAAAGGTACCCCAAGCCTATCTTAAAGTTTTTTATAGAGTTCGGGTAAGAACAGAAGCCTGTGGAACGTGTACGAACACGTGATATGTAAACTAGATTATGTAAATGTGGTTGATACGATTTGGCTAAGTCTTATAAGTAAATTTCTTATTGTATATACATGATGTTGTGTTTATGATGCACATAATGGTTAAGTAAGCATGTAGGACTTATGTAATAGATTTGGTAGGGAGGTATGTAAGTTTGTAGAAGGTCTTTTATATGCACGAAAGAGTTGGATTAGATGGTTTGTACATGTGTTATTATTTATACGTTTCCAAAGCATGAGACTCTACGAAGAAGTTCATGGTGTTAATATATAAGGATTCATATTGTTAACCGAATTGTTTGAGAATGAAATAAAGTGCAGGTGTATTATCGTGTACTCATCAAAGGACAGACTTTTGAAAAAAATTCTCGAATTCAGAAGGATATCTAAATGGAATACAGGAGGATAAAACGCGACGTGATCTTTTAGTTATATACATAGATCGTATAATGTTTCAAGTACTAATAACGTGAATGTATGTGGTGAATGCAGGTTGTGCATATTTATGGGTCATAATCATTTAGAGACGCAAACGATTGAGGATCGAGTTATAATACGGATTGTACGGGAATGTGGGGTCTTGCGGTATTTAAAATATGATATGTTCATGTTTTAGATGAAACAAAAAATGTAAATATCGATAAAGACTTACTATAGAAGAGACTTTTAATTATGATGGAATAATTTTAGTAAAAGAAATTTTACGGTACGTATTTCCGCTGCGTCTTTTCGGTTTAAGCATGTTAGGGTCTTACAAGTTGGTATCAGAGCCCTGGTTTGAGAGAAATCAAGTATGAGGAGGTAAATACTTGAACTCAAACCCGTGTGCTCTTGTGACAGGGAACCCGTAAAATCCAAGACTTGATCAAAATCCGAAGGTAGAAGCGAATGTAAGTATGTACTTAAGTATGCATATAAAGAAACTAACAGTATGTTATGTGTAAGGTAATAAAAAGTTGTTTAAAGAGGATGATCCACAAATGCGGTCTAGAACCGACACCAAAGCATGTGATAAGACAAATTGACACAGGTACGTAAATTCAGTATGTGGGTACCGGTGATGGTAAAACCTCCTGAGGGAAGGAAAATTTTAAATAAAAGACAATGATGATATAGTGATAAGGTTTTGAAAATGTCACACGTACCGAAACCTAATTCTTCAGACATAAGGCGATGATTACATGAAGGCACGAAACTAGTATGTGGATTGCGCACCTAGGAAGTACGCAAGAAGCATATGACGTTCGTGAGACCGTGGTAATAATCGCAGGTATGTCCGGTAGAACTGGGTAGCAGGTGGGTGTGTGGGTGCAGGAGTTGTAAGACTTTCTAGAAAATTTAAGAATGAAAAGCATGAATGAAACGTTTGAATCCATAGTTGACTTACGGATCAAACTTGTAAGAATGAAAAGCATGAATGAAACGTTTGAATCTGTAGTTGATGTACGGATCAAACTAGTAAGAATGAAAGGCATGAATGAAAAGTATGAATGATATGTTTGAATCCGCGAGATAGATTCAAAACATAAGAAGAATGAAATCAACCTACATAAGATTGTGTTGACAGTTTGACCATGATGGAGTCAAACGAGTCATATGAGTAAGTATAAAGTAAATGGCGATAGTATAACAAGAGAATGATCGTAATTAGCACGCAAACATAAATTTATATCGAAAGAAAGACTATTAGAAATCAACTCATGAGAGTTGGGGCGAACAACAAGCTACGACTTAGATGCATGGTTTAAGTATGGATGGGAAAGTAAGGTCTTGCATGAAATGCTAAAACAATGGGATGATGTTTTTGTAAGCATGTTTGATTCAGAAGTAAGTACAACACATACTCCAAAATATGTAAATAATAAATAATAAATGGCAGTTTGACCTAGAAAGTCAAACTGCAAAAGTCGGTAAATAATTATTTACAAATTTTGAAAGTATTATGTAAGGAATGCAACGCGTAATGTGGTATACCCAGTAGCATGAAAATTGCGAAGGAATAAAGGTGAATTAACACCGAATACAATGAAGACCAGAGTGGAAATGGTATGTTAAAGAATTGTTATATATTGACCCGTTATGAACGAGTCGAATAAAGGAAAATAATATGTTAAAGAATGGCCATGTATTGACACGTAAAGAATGGGTCAAACGAAAAAAAGTTTTAAAGGATTCTAGAAATGGCTGTGTGTAAACAATATGATTTGAATAAACGTCAAACGTGAAGGAATGTGAATGAAATGTGCTAATCCTTCATTTTAATAGACAAGAAGGGTAGAAATATTGGTGAGTAAAGCTGGTAGAGTTGGTGTGACACCTCGAAAAATTCGTCAAATAAAATCCCAACACGTGTCCCGTCAATTCTTGGTTGCTACGTGTAGCCGAGAGGGACTAAAAATGTCGTTATGTTATTTTTTTGATAACCTCTGAACGAGCATCGGAAAGAGTCGAAGGACCAATTGTGAAAATTTCCAAAATTTCCATCTCTGGAGAGTCCTTGCGGACCGTAACTATCATTGGCTACGGAGCGCAAGGTAAACAAAATCATTGTTTCAGTAAGGTGGTGACGGACCGCAACCATATATGGTTACGGTCCGTAACCAATTCAAATCTGTGGGCGCCTATGGTTCTTACGGACCGCAAGGCTTTACCCTTATGGTCCGTAAGGGACTGCCTGCCACCTATTTCGCGGAATGCCACCCTTTGAGCAGCCCTTTACATGTACAAAACACTTGTTGGCCTCTCATAACATCCCTGGACACTTGTCATGGCCTCATGCTCCATCCCTTCCTATAAATAGCACCCTTGAGTGAGCTTAGAACTTGCTCATTCTCATTTTCACTCTCCCTTACTCTTCTAGAGATTCCTAACTAAAGGGAGCTTCCAAATCAGTTATGTTTCGTGCTAAGGACCTTGTGTAAGTGTTCTTAGCCCTCCTCTTTCAGTTTTGATAGGCTTTAAGCCAAAGTCAAAGCATTTACGTAAAAACGCTTTGACCTTGAGCTAAGACCATTACGGTCTAGCCATTGTTCATCACGAACATGGCTACGTGATCGTAATTAGGTATGTGTTAATCCCTCAAAAGGGCACCTCCTGATTACCACGTTTGCTTAGTCAATTGACGGGTCAAAGTTATATTAATAAAGTCAAACGGGTCAGTTTTGAAATAAATTCATACCTAGTAATGTAGGTGTTATAAAATCTGTTTTGTCACTCTAATAACTTGGTAATCATTATAAGAACATGTGGGAATATGTTCGGCTTGTCAATTCCAGGTCTAGGGTCGCTTTGCAACCGAAAGTCGCAAAGTTTGACTTCTGCGTTGACTTTCAGTTCTGACCCGGTTTAGCAACCCTAGCCATTGATTCTAAGTTGCTTTGTGATCATGTTATATGATACTATAACCCTTTGGAGTTATAGGACATGGTCATGTAGTAATTCGAGCTTTTATACAAGTATCCGTTAAAGATGCCAATTTTTGCAAAAAGGCCCTTTAATGCATAAAAATGAGGTTTTAACCATTAATAAGCATATAAATGAGTTGTAAACTGATTTGTTAAATTAATGAACTTATTTTGAAGTTTATAATCTGGTCATAAACAAAGTTTTGATTATTTAACATGTAAACGCGTTTAAAGTGACCAAATCGCCCTTTTGGCGTATAAAATAGGTTAAACATGATTTTGACATCAAAACTCATTATCTACTGATGCAATATCATTATTAGGATTATTTAGGATATTTATTCAGATTGCAAACTGAGTTTAAGCTTTAGTCTGTATATTATGTCCTTAAATGATGATATTGCCCTTTCGGCACTTTAAATGGGTTTTAAGCATTGTAATGGAACTAAACCATATACTTACTGATATATATATATATATATATATATATATATATATATATATATATATATATATATATATATATATATATATATATATATATATATATATATATATATATTGGCTATACAAATCTAGTCACAACAAAAGTTTCACTTAAGTACCATTTAAATCGTCATTTAGCGACTTAATCACAGTTTCGGCGCATAATATGGTTAAAAACCATATTAGAGCATCAAGGCTTGATACCTACTTTTCAAAACATATTTTCAAATATCAACAGTGGGTACATGTCCCAAACTCAGATTCCCAAATAAGTTATCAAATTTTATGTGAAATGACCCAAATGCCCTTTCGGGACATAGTTTGGTCTTAAACTATAAACCACACATATAATTGATATCCTACTGATATAACATCATAAAATAATAGTTTTTACAGAATGTTTATGACCATAACATCAGTTTACATATAAGCTCATTTATTACATTGTAAAATGACGAAATTGCCCTTTTAAGGCATAATTCACGTTTAAAAACATAACGTGCTGAATTATAGATATCTTACTGATATCTTAACATATTTTAAATATAATGGCATATGGAACTTGTATATGACTCATCTGGTTACCCGATTTCGCTTATATACGTATGGTTAAGCCTACGTGAATATTTACGTAAATTAACTGAAACGGGTTTAACCATATCAAATTATTCTCAAATTCCAGAATGAAAATGGTAACCCATATTATACAAGTCCTAGTACTTGTCGGGTCCAAAATACATTTTTTTCTGGTCATCGCTTAATCTAGCGTATCGTACCGTTATCTTTATTTTAAGTTAGCCGGTCTAAGTTAATGACTAAATAAAGACGCGCTAACTAATCTAATCGGTTAATAATACCATCCATTCCAGACTAGAGACTTCCGGTTGATTGTCACCATGCTAGTTAATTGATTACGGCTGTGCTTTGCTTATTTTCTTATTATTAAAGATTTTTCTAGCCAGATAAATACTTTTAACTTATTTTCCCTTATACGAGCTTGGGATACGGTATAATAATACTGCATGGTTGGATATGGGATCAAAGACAAATGAGTCGGAATTCAAATAATCCATTTTAATTCGTATTGCTCAATATTAATCATTTGAGGGTTAAAACGACCATGTCTTGGATATCCACGACTCATTTAATTGCAAATGGCCACGACCTAAGCACGGGATGTAGGCATACACCCGACAGATGCTAAAATAAACTATAACCCATTAGGGGTGTACGTATTAAAGGTATTAAAGTGTAGTGTCGATTAATCATATTCCCGACATAGTTTTCAGGCTCTGAATGTATTATTAGCATGTAAAACTAATAACATGAATATAATTTATCCCAAGTTACTTATTAAACAAAGGTACCATTGTGTACACTAAATGTTTTCAAAATGTTATCAAAATGAGTCGGTTAATTGTATTTATCAGATTTATCTGACGTATTTTCAAAAGACTAAGCGCAGGTGACAAGTATACGTAAACAGGCTGGAAGTGCTCGGCAAGCTTAAGAGGAATTTGCAACTCCTTGCTTAGAAGGCCTTAGTCTGTTAATTTTCTTTTGTACTCACATTTCGATCTGCCTGTGGATCTAAATTACAAGCGTTGTATTTATTTTTGAACTTCAAACATTTAAACATTTGTAATAGTAATTATCCAGACTTCCACTGTGTTATCTTGTATTGATTGGTAATGATGATATCAACTTGCGTCACAATATTCCCCACTGGGTACATGTGAAATTAGGGGTGTGACAGGTTGTTATCAGAGCCAGGTTTCGATCCTGGGACCTGTGGGTTATGGGCCCACCACGCTTCCTCTGTAATTTCCCCACCATTTTTGGTACTCGTCGGGACCTCGGTAAGGCGATCCCGCTACAGAATTTGACCCGCTGGACAACTCGATTAGGTGTCCATATGATCATGTTGGGAGTCCCTCAGGATCTAAATCTTCCTCCATGGCACTCCTCCTACCATGAACCATCACCACATCCTCAAATCGAGGATGAACCTAGGAACCGGTTGAATAACCTCAACCACCACCAAAATTATCACAACCACGTCAGAGGCGTGGTGCACGCATGTCAGTGCGTGCTGGTCAAAGGTCGGGCTCGCTACGACCTTTGCCACCATCTTACCCTGTCATCCCTGAGGACCCACAAATGGGTGGACCCTCAAATACTTCACCTGTGGCGGTTCCAACCCCACAACCTGCTACTGATCCGATGCCCCAACTGGCAGTTCATCCAACATCATCCGGTTTAGGTAACCCGATACCCACCTATCCAGATTTATCTGGCTATGGTGCTAATTTTGCTGCTCCTGCATATGACCCATACCTTGAAGCAGCTATGTATAATGCCCTTTATCCTTCCCCTTTCCCTAGTTACCCACCTCCTTACTCCTCCTATGCGGCTACCGGATATCCACCTTATAGATATTCGCACCCGGCTATGCCTCAACCGCAACCTCCATCTTAGCCTCAACCCCAACTAGAAGTACCACTTGAGGCTCTCAATGAGGCCTTAGATCGAGTCAAGGAAATGCAACAGCAAGTGGTGAAATCAGAAAAGAGGACAACTAAATTTTTCAAGAAAATCTGCAAAGCTATGAAAGGAAAGAAGAATGAGTAGTTTTTGTGTTTACATTTATGTAATTTTAAATTCCAAAAGTCCCTGTGAGGACATTGTTATTTCTTTTAAGTTCCTGCATGAAATACTTTTGTTATTTCAAAGTCCTATATTTAGGCAACTCTGTAATGTTCTTTTTAGTGAAAAATTTTCTTGGTTATATACATATTCAAATTTCTTATCTAATTGATCATCATGATTTTTATTCAAGCTTTATTGATCCGCTATATTATCCAAAGATCTATCAGCTAATGACTATGATCAATTAAATTGGAAAATGAAAATTTTGGAGGTAACCTTCTGTCTAGAAAAGGTGAACAATGTTCAACTTCCAAATTTATCATTTCTCTATGTTAACTTACAATGTGAAGTTAATTCTACAATCTCCATGATATTTGAAGCCACATTAATCAATCAGGTAAAGGCAATGTCCAAACCCTAGCGCCTAAAATGATCAAATCAGATCTTGGCTAAATTCATCTATGTAAATTCCAAACACTCAATAGTAGTGTAAAGCCAATGTGCAATATTTCATTTGTCCTTAGTGAAAATGACAGTTGTAATAATTAGATCCACTTTCTAATGAATTCGGGACTATGTCCAATTCATGAATACCTATGATGGTCCTTTGAGACCTAGGTTATACGTATATACCACATCCTTTATCTAAAATCTGTATGGTTAAAGAAACCATGTCATAAAAAAGGGTACACTATAGCAACTAACCAAATACATGTTGATATTTAGAATTAAGTTGCAACAATGGTGGATTCTAATGAAGCTAATAGCAAACGCAATGACGATGATGCCAACGAAAATATCATTATAAGTAAGAACGACTTAAGAGACCTTATCGCCACGGAGATTGGCAAAGCCTTGAATGATAGGTCTGCACGGCAACATGAGACGAGTGTTTCTCGCTCCAAACATATCTCTAAACCGCTATCTCAGCCTAGTCATTCAAACCAAAGAAGAGTGAGGCACACTCTTCAAACGTGAAAAGCATAGTTATGAGTCAAGAGCATCATAAGAAGATACACTCCAACAATGATGGATGTTCTTACAAGTACTTTGTATCTTGTAAACCCCGTGATTTTAATGGGGAAAATGGAGCTGTAGAATGTTTAAGGTGGTTAGACGAGATGGAGGCGGTAGTGGATATCAGTGGTTGCGCTAATAGAGACATTGTTAAGTATGTGTCTCAATCGTTTAAAGGTGATGCTCTCATATGGTGGAAAGCAATAGTCCAGTCTACATGCAAAGTTCATCTCTACAACCTAAGCTGGTCGAAGTTTGTAGAGTTGGTGAAGGATACCTACTACCCACCTCACAAGGTGGAGAAGATTGAGTCAGACTTTCTAACTCTGACCATGAAAAATATGGAATGTCGGAAGTTTGTCAACGACTACAATTCTCTTTCAAGGCTAGTGCCTTATTTAGTTACCCCAGAGCCTAAACACATTGCGCGTTTTATCAATGGGCTAGCTCTTGAAATTAGGAGTATGGTTAAAGCGGTGCAGCCTGGCACCTATAAATCGGATGTGGAGCTATCCCTGTCCCTCACTCAGGACTATGTGAGGCAATTGTTAATTAAGACTGAAAACAATGGATAGAGGAAGCGGGAGGATATCAACTCCCAAAGGATTAATAAAAAGGGTAAACATGGGTTCAGCAAGGATAATCAGAAGTCTAGCGACAAACCCACTTGCATGACATGTGGGAAGTGGCACCATGGACAGTGTCGCTTAGATCAGAACCAAAACAATGCAATATTTACAAGAAAACAGGGCATCGGTCACATGAGTGTCGAAATATAAAAGATGCTACTTGCTTTGGGTGTGGTGAGAAAGGCCACATCAAGACGAATTGCCCTAAGGCAAATGCCGAAGGGAAAGCCAAAACTACTGAAGACAAGAAAGGTAATGGAAGATCCTTTCAAATGAACGCCAAGGAAGCAGTGAATGATAATAATGTCATAACGGGTGCGTTTCTTATCAACGACGCTTTTGCTAGAGTTCTTTTCGATTCGGGCGCTGATAAATCGTTTGTAGATCATAAATTTAGTAAACTATTAAACTTGCCCGTAAGAACTCTAGACATAACTTATGAAGTAGAGCTCACTGATGAAACTATAGAAACCGCTTCTTCCATTCTTGACAGATGCTTCATATCCATCAAGAATCATTCTATCCCTGTCACCTATGATACTAGCGGGATTCGATGTAGTCTTAGGCATGGACTGGTTGTTGCATAATCAAGCTTGCATTGCCTGCGATAAGAAACTCATCGAAATCAAATCCCCGTCTGGTAAAATCCTCACCATTCATGGAGACAAACACTTTGGATTGCCTGATAAAGCAGTTTTACTTAAGGCATCTAGACGATGACGAAGGGCTGTGTCATCTAGATGGCACAAGTTACCGTTGATGAACCCAAACCGAAGATGGAAGATATTCCTGTTATCTCAGAATACCCAGAAGTGTTTTTTGAAGAACTACCTGGTCTTCCTCCCGATAGACAGGTAGAGTTTAGAATTGACATCATACCTGGAGCAGCTCCCATAGCTAGAGCTCCATACCATTTAGCACCAAGCGAAATGAAAGAATTAAGAACCCAATTGATTATCTTAGAGAAAGGTTTTATTCAACCTAGTTCTTCGCCTTGGGGAGCCCCATTCTGTTTGTTAAGAAAAAAGACAGTTCAATGAGAATGTGCATTGATTATCGTCAACTCAATAAGATAACGATCAAGAATCTTTACCCCTTGCCCAGGATCGATGATTTGTTTGACCAATTACAAAGGGCAAGTTATTTCTCGAAGATTGATTTGAGATCAGGATATCACCAACTTAAGGTTAGAAGTTAAGATGTTCTGAAAACTGCTTTCAGAACAAGATATGGACATTATGAGTTCTTAGTGATGCCTTTTGGGCTCACTAATGCACCATCAGCATTCATGGATCTTATGAATAGAGTCTACAAACCATACTTAGATAAGTTTTTCATTGTCATCACAGACGACATACTTATCTATTCTCGTAATTAATCTGATCATGAGAAACATTTAAGGTGCATTCTTGATATACTACTTCAAGAAAAGTTTTATGCAAATTTTTCTAAATGTGAATTCTGGCTTCGTGAGGTTCAGTTCCTCGGTCATGTAGTGACTGAACAAGGTATTCAAGTGGATCCTGCAAAGATAGAAGCAATTATGAATTGTGAAGCACCAAGAACACCTTCCTAGATATGTAGCTTCTTAGGACTGGCTGGTTATTACCGAAGGTTCATTGAAAATTTCTCACGTATAGCCACTCCTTTGACAATCTTAACTCGTAAGAATGCTAAGTTCGACTGGGGTCCAAAACAGCAAGAATCTTTCGAAACTTTAAAGCACAAATTCAGCAATGCCCGATGTTAACTCTGCCAGAAGGCATAGAAGAGTTTGTGGTTTACTGTGATGCATCACACACTGGTATGGGATGTGTGCTTATGCAAAGAGGCAAAGTGATTGCCCGCATCACGGCAATTAAAAGTGCACGGGAGAAATTACACCACCCATGATTTTGAATTAGGTGCGGTGGTGTTTGCACTTAAATTGTGGAGACATTATTTATATGGAACAAAGTGTATCATCTACACTGATCACAAAAGTCTTCAACATTTGTTCAATCAGAAGGATTTGAACATGAGACAACGTCGTTGGATGGAAACACTGAATGACTATGATTGTGAGATCCAATATCATCCTGGAAAGGCAAATGTAGTAGCTGATGCGCTTAGTCGCAAGGAAAGAGTTAAACCTCTAAGGATCAATGCCAAGGGCATTGAAATAAAAAATAGCTTGAATGAGAAGTTATTAGATATTCAGAAACAAGCCATGTTGGAGGAAAATATTGCTGAGGAAAAATTAGGTGCAACTATCAAGCCGTTAGTACCTGGAAAGGATGGAATGTTCAGGCTAAATGATCGGATCTGGGTTCCGATCTATGGAGGACTTAGGGATATAATCCTCCAAGAAGCACATAATTCTAAATATTCGGTTCATCCGGGAAGCGACAAAATGTATCAAGACCTAAAACCCTGTTATTGGTTGATGGGTATGAAGAAAGCTATAGCCAATCATGTAGCAAAGTGCTTGACATGTTCTCAAATCAAGGCAGAACACCTGAAACCATCAGGACTTCTACAACAGCTCGAAATCCCAGTGTGGAAGTGGGAAATGGTAACTATGGACTTCATCACTAAGTTACCAAAGACCAAGCGTGGAAATGACACAATTTGGGTTATTGTGGATAGATTAACAAAATCAGCTCATTTCCTACCAATTAAGGAAACATATAGCTCCGATAAGCTGGCTAAGCTTTATGTGGATGAGATCATATCTTTGCACGGTGTGCCAATGTCCATTGTATCTGATAGAGATACAAGACACACATCTCACTTCTGGAAAAGCTTTCAACAACCTCTAGGCACGAAACAAAATTTTAGTACGGCTTACCACCCACAGACTGACGGGCAAAGTGAGTACCATTCAAACCTTGGAAGACATGTTGAGTGCATATGTGATCGACTTAGGCGGAAGTTGGGATGATCACTTACCCCTAGTCGAGTTCTCTTATAACAATAGTTACCGCACAAGTATTAAGGCCGCTCCTTTTGAAGCCTTATATGGAAGAAAATGCAGAACGCCTGTTTGTTGGGCTAAAGTTGGAGAAGCCCAACTATCTGGACCGGAAATTGTTCTTGAAACCACGGATAAGATTGTGCAAATCCGTGATCGAATTAAGGTAGCTCGTGATAGACAAAAGAGTTATGTCGACATGAGGCGTAAACCTCTACAGTTTCAAATCGGGGACAAGGTCATGCTAAAAGTATCACCTTGGAAAGGTGTAATGCGCTTCGGGAAGAAAGGCAAGTTTAGCCCAAAGTATATGGGACCATTCGAAATAATCGAATGTGTCGGATCAGTAGCTTACAAGCTTAAGCTACCTGAGGAGCTTAGTGGAATTCATGATTTCTTCCACGTCAGCAATTTGAAGAAATGCCTAGTGGATGAATCACTAGCCATGCCACATCATGATGTGCAAATCGATAAAAACTTGCGTTTCATTTAGAAACCGATAGCGATCAAAGATCGGCAAGTCAAGAAGCTTTGAAGAAAGCATGTGCCTATTGTTAACATCAAGTGGGATGCTCGTAGAGGTCCCGAATATACCTGGGAGGTCGAGTCCAATATGCAACAGAAGTACCCTTATCTATTTGAATAAATCTCGAGGTCGAGATTTTTGTTAAGGGGGTGAAGATGTGACACCTCGAAACTTTCGTCTAATAAAATCCCGACACGCGTCCTGTTAATTCTTGGTCGCCACGTGTAGCCGAGAGGGATTAAAATGCCGTTATGTTATTTTGATAACCTCTGAACGAGCATCGAAAAAAGTCGAAGGACCAATTGCGAAAATTTCCATCTTTGGAGGGTCCTTGCGGATCGTAACCATCATTGGTTACGAACCATAAGGCAAACAAAATCATTGTTTCAATAAGGTGGTTACGGACCGCAACCATATAGGGTTATGGTTCGTAGCCAATTCAAATCTGTGGGTGCCTATGGTCCTTATGGACTGCAAGGCTTTACCCTTACGGTCCGAAAGGGACTGCCAGAGGCAGATTGTTTGGCAGCTTGCTGCCCTGCCACCTATTTTGCAAATGCCACCCTTTGAGCAGCCCTTGACACGCCCAAAAACACTTGTTGGCCTCTCATAACATCCCTTGACACTTGTCATGGCCTCATGCTCCATCCCTTGCTAGAAATAGCACCCTTGAGTGAGCTTAGAACTTGCTCATTCTCATTTTCACTCTCTCTTACTCTTCTGGAGATTCCCAACTGAAGGGAGCTTCTAAATCAGTTATATTTCGTGCTAAGGACCTTGTGTAAGTGTTCTTAGCCCTCCTCTTTCAGTTTTGATAGGCTTTAAGCCAAAGTCAAAGCGTTTACGTAAAAACGCTTTGACCTTGAGCTAAAACCATTATGGTCTAGCCATTGTTCATCACGAACATGGCCACGTGATCATAATTAGGTAGGTGTTAATCCCTCAAAAGGGCACCTTCTGATTACTATGTTTACTTGGTCAATTGACGGGTCAAAGTTATATTAATAAAAGTCAAACGAGTCAGTTTTGAAATAAATTCATATCTTGTAATGTAGGTGTTATAAAATATGTCTTGTCACTCTAATAACTTTGTAATAATATAAGAACATGTGGGAATATGTTCGGCTCGTCAATTCCAGGTCTAGGGTCGGTTCACAACCGAAAGTCGCAAAGTTTGACTTCTGCGTTGACTTTCAGTTCTGACCCGATTTTGTTGATGCATATGTCCGCTGCCTACGTCATCGTATAACGTCGAGTATGTGTTTGTGAGCGAAACGCCAACTTTATGTATGTTGTATAACAAGTTCATGGGAACTTGTGTGGTGCTTGAACAAGTTCGCCCAAACTTGTCATGTGAAGGACAAGTTCGCCCAAACTTGTCCAAGGCACCTTTCAGGCGAACTTGTGTAATTATAAATATGTGAGTTTGCATTTCATTTGTAACAATCAGAGATTTTGTGTACTGGAGGCGAAGCTCTATCTAAGTGTTTCCAGGATGAGTAAAGAACTTGTCCACAATGTCGCCTATGCAAACAGATTCCGCACGTTTACCTTAGGTTTGCCAAATTAGGACCCGGACAATCTATACAACGGACCTTCAATTGGTATCAGAGCAGGATTGGCCTAATTGAAGACATTGGATATAGAACTTCACATCTTCTACTCATTTCTTTCATTTTTATACTTTTCTTCGACATTACACGGATAAAATGGACTGATTTTCAAGTATATTACATAAGATCAACTAAAGATAAACCCCTGAAAGTTTCAGACGTTAAAACAAACGTTTTCATGCTCAAAATTGCAAAAAACCATGTCGGATAGCATAAATTCGCTCGAACTTAGACTACAAGTTCGCCCGAACTTGGCTTAAAATCATAATTTTTTGTTGATTTTAAACAAGTTCGCTCGAAGTTGTTGTATTTTTCAGTGATTTTGTACAAGTTCGCCCGAACTTGTCCAAATTTGCTAAAAACTAACACAAGTTCGCCCGAACTTGTAAAAGAGTTTATAATATATATATATATAATCGGGTAAAAACAGTTTTCGGAAAAATTCTAAACTTTTTTAGCGAACCGATACGTTAAAATTGTCGATTAAGAAGTCATATTTTTCTAGAATTGTCTGTTTGCTAATATTTTTCAAGTGTTTTTGAACGACAGATAAATTTGGAAAACGAAATGGGGTCCTTGAAGCCGCCAAAGTTGATGAGTATGGACGAGTATGAAAGCTGGAAGAAAAATTCGAGAACTGGAAACGAGCAAATTTCTTCTACATAATGTTCATGAGAAGAAGATGATCAGCTTGTTACAGCAATCGATAAATGAAGATATCTTGATTCTACTACCAGAATGTGATACAACACAGAAGTTGTGGAATGCTCTACGTGCTAAATATATGGAGAGTGCTGAGATGATTAAGAGCAAGAAGGCTCTAATAAAAAAGGAGTTGATATTTTTAAGATGATCAAAGGCGAAACGATGAAGCAAATGATAGATCGCTTCTGTCATTTGAAGGATCAGATGAGAAGACATGATCTTCTTAAAACAGAAAGAGTGTACATTGACAAGTTGGTGAATGCACTTCCTGATAGAGAGTGGATGACATACTTGATGGTGCTGAAAAGTTGTCCATATTGGCCTCACTACAAGTTATCATATTTAATTGACAAGTTAGAGGGATATGAAATGGACTTACTAAAGAAGTCTGATCTTGTCAGTGATTAAAGAAATGATTTGGAAACACAAAGTTCAAATGATCAGTTGAAAAAAGAAGGGAGTATAATGGCTAAGAACTGTGAACCACAAGTTTCAAGTACATCCACAAATGAAGCTTCAAGTTCTGAATCTGTGTGCTCAAATTGTGAAAAATCCAGATCTGATATTGTTAAACTTTTGAAAGATGTGGAAAGTTTGACATTAGAAAATAAAATTTAAAAGAAAATGAAAAGATTTTTGAAAACAGAATAAAAATTTTAGAAAATGAAAAATCTGTTTTAAACGAAAATGTTTTTGAAAACAAAGTATAATAAACTCGCATCTTGAAAAAATCAGAAAACTTGAACAAGATGCTGAGATTGCTAAAAATAAAATTGATGATTTAGAAAAGAAATTGAAAGGTTTTGTGACCTCGTCATTGATGTTAGATCATATTTGTCCAAAACCTGTCAAAAAGAATAAAAAGAAAATTTCAATAAGTGACAATTTCACAAATTATGACCATGTCCCTAAGGATTGTGATGATGATACCGACGATGAAAGAGTTAAAAATGATAAACATGAAATATTTTTAAAACTAAAAGAAAATTTCGAGAAACTGTTCTACAATCTACTGAAAAAGGTGAATGCTCAACGGAAAAAACCTTCTAAGTAGAATGGAGAACGAAAACAAAAGGAAAAACAAAGTTTTAAAAAATCTAAAAATTTTGAAAAGAAACATAAAAGTTCACCGATACGATCATCCAATTATTATAAAAATTCAAAACAATTTGAAAATCGAAACTTACAAAAATTTGAAATAAGTGGTGCAGGTCGGACCACAGTGCTTCAAAGTCAAATCATGCTTTTAGAAGAAATAGGAAAGATGGTTACCACACATCAAATCAATGTTATGATTTGAGTGTATGGTTTGCTAAAAAGGATCAGTATGAGAACAGGAAGTTCATAATTGTGGAGTAATTGGACACATTGCTAGAAAATGTTTACAAATTAAACCTAAACATGTTCATATTGATAAGGAAAATTCTGAAGTATCAACTCAGGTTAGAAAACAATGTACAAAAACTACAAACAAGGTGAAACCAGTTATTACTAAGTTTTCAAATTTTGAAACTGGCGAATCCTTGAATAGTAATGAACAAAAGGTTTCTACATTGTATTTCAAGAAAGCTTTAAAGAAAAATCAAACATGGTTGGTCAAAAGAAAAGAATTTACACAATCAGTGAAAAGTGAAAGTTTAGAGGACTTTCCAAAACTTGAGAAAGTTCAAAATAAACTTGATTGTGAAAAGAAAGTCAAAATTAAGGTTGAAGAAACAACGCCTAAGACTGCAAAGGCTTGGGTGTCACTATTCAACTAATTGTTTGAATCTTTGTGCAGGAACTTCTAAGAAGAAAGCAAATTACTGAGAATGGAGTTCTGTGGCACACATTGAAGACAAAGGGCCGGTTAACAAGTTTTATATATAAAGGCCATTTTTACAAAATTTGAAACTCAAATAACGTTTCCTTTACAATTTTTGGAGAAAATTTTTCGAAAAACATGTTGCAGTAATGTTTACTTGAAAATTTTACAAATTTTTGAAGAAAAATTGAAAAATTTTCACAGAACTTTCACTGTTGAAAAGACAAAATTCATGGATATAAATGTTTTATAAACACAAAAGTGTCAATGTTTTTGTCATCGTGAGGGGGAGAGTGCTTAAAAGAAAATTTGTGAAGCAGTAATGGATGGCGAATTAAAGTGATTCTCATCGGTTGGTCAATGTATTTATATAAATCAAAAATTTCAAAAATATGTTTTTGAATTTTAGGTGGAGAAAATGTTTTTGAAAATCCAAAAACATCAAAAAATTCAAAAGTACAAAAACATTGAGAAAGGCAAAAAGAATTTTGTGTCATAAAGGAAATGATAGTACATCAGTGGACTATCACATTATGCTAAGGATTTGTAAAGTTTAAAAAGTTTAAACTAGTCTTATTGTGGATGTGTCGATAGGCTTTACACGTTCAGTACATTGTTTCCGGGATATAAACTAAATTTTACAACTGCTTAACTTGTTGATTAACATCTCTCGGATATATGGACTTAGCACTCTGAAATTTCGTTTGAGAGATTGCCTGATTCTGAGATACGAGGTCCTTATAGATGATTGATATCTGGGATATTATACAAGTTCTTCTGATTTTGCGAAAGCAATAGCCTAGAACTTCTATAATGATTTTACTAAAAACCCCCTAAACTGCATTAAACTTAAAATATCAAAAGATACAACAATTCAGTACAAACATATTTTATTTTGGAACACTACCTTTTAAGTCGAGCCTTCATCTCTTTGTCGGTACGGTGGTACTAACCTGAGCTCTCAAGGTCTCGCATAACCCAGATACATATATCAGCTACGCTATACTCACCTGTAAGATGAAATTTAGGGAATCTTGATACGGAGTATATTCAAGAGGTGGGAACCATAGTTAAGTCAAGTTTTCTTAATTCTACCTAACATATCTTGGAACAATTGAGAAATGTGTCGAAGTTTAAGTGGACAGTTATATCGACAATCTAGGTAAACGAGTTTAAAGCTTAAAGTCAATCAAAAGGTCAATGGTACTAGTGATATGTCTCAAAAACTGATATGATCCTTTAACACAAACTCAACAAAAATATGTTGTAAATATGTTTCTACATACTGACAGTTTGATATTCTTTTCATAAAACACAAAAAGATTATATTATCTTTAAGTTTCGACCACTGATGATGAAAAGCTTATTTTTAAAGTCTAAAGTTGCTAAACAAAATCTAAAAATTGAAATTGATCTGAAAAGTTTAAAAGTTCATTAAGTTGAAACTTACATTTGAATAAATGCGTTAGTTTAGTGTAAAAATGTTTAATCAAGATCATTAAGTTGAACTTGATACATAAATCAGATATTCAAGGACATTAATTTGGACTGGATTAACTAAGAAGGTTTAAAAACTGATGAGGAGATTACAATTTGAAATGTTTGTGTTTAGAATCTAAAATGTTTATTTGAATGTTTGAGGAACTTTGAAACAGGAAGTAGATTTTAAGGGGGAGCTGGATAAAAACGTTGATTGAAGATACCAGAAAGCTCAAAGTAAGGGGGAGCATGGTGATTAAAGTTTTATCAAGACAAGCTCGAGAAGAAAATAGAAAATGATTGTAGATGCTATGAAGATCAAGGAAGTTAAAGTTATTCAAGAAATAAAGACCAAGAGAACATTAAAGACTCAGGAACTTAATTGAAGATTGATGACTACGGCAACATCCAAGTGGGAGTATGTTGATGCATATGTCTGCTGCTTACGTCATCGTATAACGTCGAGTCTGTGTTTATGAGCGAAACGTCAAGTTTATGTATGTTGTATAACAAGTTCGCCCGAACTTGTATGGTACTTGAACAAGCTCGCCCGAACTTGTCATGTGAAGGACAAGTTCGCCCGAACTTGTACAAGGCACCTTTCAGACGAACTTGTGTAATTATAAATATGTGAGTTTGCATTTCATTTGTAACAATCAGAGATTTTGTGTGCTGGACGGCGAAGCTCTGTCCAAGTGTTTCCAGGATCTGTAACGTTTAAACATTAATGAAACAGTGATTAATCAGTAAAGAACTTGTCCACAATGTCGCCTATGCAAACGGATTGCGCACGTTTACCTTAGGTTTGCCAAATTAGGACCCGAACGATCCGTACAACGGACCTTCAAATTTAGCAACCCTAGCTACTGATTCTAAGTTGCTTTGTGATCATGTTATATGATACTATAACCCTATGGAGTTATAGGACATGGTCATGTAGTAATCCGAGCTTTTATACAAGTATCCGTTGCCAATTTTTGCAAAAAGGCCCTTAATGCATAAAAATGAGGTTTAACCATTAATAAGCATATAAATGAGTTGTAAACTGATTTTTTAAATTAATGAACTTATTTTGAAGTTAATAATCTGGTCATAAACCAAGTTTTGATTATTTAACACGTAAACGCGTTTAAAGTGACCAAATCGCCCTTTTGGCGTATAAAATAGGTTAAACATGATTTTGACATCAAAACTCACTATCTACTGATGTAATATCATTATTAGGATTATTTGGGATATTTATTCAGATTGCAAACTGAGTTTAAGGTTTCATTTGCATATTATGTCCTTAAATGACGATATTGCCCTTTCGGCACTTTAAATGGGTTTAAGCATTGTAATGGAACTAAACCATATACTTACTGATATAATATATATATATATATATATACATATATATTAACATATTTTGGCTATACAAATCTGGTCACAACAACAATTTCACTTAAATACCATTTAAATCGTCATTTAGCGACTTAATCGCCGTTTCGGCACATAATATGGTTAAAAACATATTAGAGCATCAAGGCTTGATACCTACTGATTTCAAAACATATTTTCAAATATTAACAGTAGGTACATGTCCCAAACTCAGATTCTCAAATAAGTTATCAAATTATATGTGAAATGAGCAAAATGCTCTTTCGGGGCATAGTTTAATCTTAAACTATAAACCACACATAAAATTGATATCCTACTGATATAACATCATAAAATAAGTGTTTTTACAGAATGTTTATGACCATGACATCAGTTTACATATTGTTGGTGCATAATGTCTATCGTCTAAGTGTTGGATCGAGTCTGTATTGTATAGGGTTTGTTTTGTTAGATTTTGAATATTTATGATGTAAGGGAGACAAGTTCGGCCGAAGTTCCATGAAAGATGGACAAGTTCGCCCGAAGTCAAGTTCAGACGAACTTGACCATATCACATCTCATCTGAACTTGTACTCCTATATATAGTTAGCATAGGTTTGTCATTTGTAACTTTGCAGCTTTTGAGGCGAAGCTCTGTCGGTTTGGATTTGTACATCGTAAAGACATTTGGACTAATAAACTGACGTTTAAACAATAATTCTTGTGTATTTGTCACTATTCATGTAATTTCCGCATACGATGACATAGATACAAACTTAGGTTTTCGTGACAAGTGGACGGATCAATCCTAACAAGTGGTATCAGAGCCATGGATACCTAGTTTGCAGATATCTACACAAGACATTCTCTATTTCTACCCATTTCTTTTCATTTTCACATTGTTTCATAAAATTGATGAATCTACGGTTAAAAATGGCTAATTCTTGAATATGTCATACATAATTACCTAATAACAAACCCTTGAAAGTTTCAGATCAAAATTAAACCGATTTCATGTCAAAATTCACAAAAAAACCATGTTTGACAACAACATTTTCTCCAAACTTGCTATATAAGTTCGCCCGAAGTTGTCCGTTTTTAACAACTTCACGCCAAGTTGTGCAGAAAATAACAAGGGATTTTAAAAGAACTTCGGACGAAGTTGTTTGGTCAAGTTGAAAGTGATTTTTCTGATTTTTATAAAAAGTTCGCCCAAACTTGTTAATTGTGAAATTGATTTTGTTTGGCTATACAAGTTCGCCCGAACTTGTCTGATTACTAATCAAATTTCAAGTGTTTGTGAGTGTGTTTTTAGATGCAGTTTCAGTTTGACGAGATGGATGATTTTCACAATGCCTTCGCTACAACAGCAGCTCAGACTCGAACGCAAATGCAGTGAACCAGATCAATCTGGACAACGAAATGGGGACTTCCGTAAAGCCACCCAAGTTGATGAGTATTGACGATTATGAAAGTTGGCGTGAGAAGTTTGAGAATTGGGTCCAAGCGAATTTCTTCCATAGCTGGGTCGCAATACAAACTGGATACAAAAGGCCAGTTGATGAACGTGGTCTTGAGATTTCTTTATCAAAGTTTACACCTTTAGATAAAGATTTGTACGTATATGAGAAAAAGATGATGAGCTTGTTACAGCAGTTGGTTAAAGAAGATGTCTTGATCCTGCTACCAAAATGTGACACGACACAGGAGTTGTGGAATCCTTTACATGCAAAATATCACAGTAGTACGGATATGCGAAAAAGCAAGAAAGCTCTCATCAAGAAGGAGTTCGATATTTTTACGATGAAGAAAGGTGAGACGATGAAGCAAATGATAGAGCACTATTGTCATTTGGTTGTTCAGTTAAGAAGGCACGAGCTTCAAAAGACAGATGAAGAGTTTGTAGACAAGTTGGCGGATGCACTACCTGAGGGGGAGTGGTCTACATACTTGATGGTACTGAAGAATGTTCCGGGTTATGCTAATTATCATTTAGCTGATTTCATTGACAAGTTGGAGGGTCATGAAATGGAACTACAAAAGATCGCTAAATCGAAGAATGCACAGGTTGTGCAAGACATCGGATTGTACTACAAAAGTGGGTTTTCGGATACTTCAAGTCTGAAGATACAAACTGCTTTTAGTGCGAATGCTAATTCTTCAAATCATTCACTTCAAACATCACATCCAAGCTGTGATCAAACACCAAACACATCACATTCCAGTTCAAGCTCAAATTCTCCATTTTAGAATCAAGCCAATCAACAAAATCATTCCAGTTCCGATCCCAGTGTGATTCACAGCAACATTGCAGTCAATCTAAAGAATGTATTCTCTGAGCAAGCAGCCAAACAACACATGGCACTACTTGCAACAGTACTTGAATCATTTGAGAGCTTGGTTGCGGGTAAGATTGGAAACCCGAAAATGACTGCCGAAGATTATGATCAAGTTGATGAAAAAGAATTAGAGTTGATGGATATTAAGTGGTGTCTAGCATCGATAATCCGAAGAGTTTTGAAATTTGTTGCACTTACTGGACTTGATATTGGAAACTCAAGCAACAAACTGGGATTCGACAAGTCAAAGGTAACCTGCTTCAAGTGTAGAGAAAAGGGGCATTTCAAGCGTGAATGCACCAATCGTGACGCTAGCAGTAATCAAAGTCCGTTCGGAAACAACAACGATTACTACAAGAAAGCCTTGCAGTACAAACTATTTCCAAATAGGGTTTAAGTTGAAGTTCAAGATAGTCAATCAAAAACCACGGAAAAAGCTTTAGTTGTTTCACATGAAGATGAAGGATTTGATTGGAACAATTATATTTCCAAGAAAGCTAATGTTGCTTTGATGGCCGAGATTGTGGAAGAGCCAGAGTCAATGGTGGATGAAGCAGCTATTGAAAATGCAATCCTAGAGTAATACTTACAAAGAACAGAAGAGGAGATGATCTATCATAAGACTAAAATGAAGAACATTATACCTCCTAATCTTCAATTTTGTTTTGCAGGTTGTTTTGATGCTACATCCCAAGAGCAAGTGATGAATGAAAAGAAACCTGAGATCGAGGAGATCATCGATCTGACGAAAGAGATGAATGAGGAAAATCTTACCAAGATTGCTGACAAAGCAATGATGGCCAATCTGAGAGAGGTAGGTCATGAGCTTGAGGTAAAGGTAATTGAAAAGGAAGTAATAAAATTACAAATTCTAGAGGTTGAAAAACCTTGCACAAAATGTGCTAAAGCTTGCGAACAATGTGCTGAAAAATCATTAATCATAAGTGATCTGAATGTGCATAATGAAAATTTCAAATATGATTATCGCACATGAAAGAAGCTTATGATAAGATGAAAAGCACTTATAGCATCTGTGAAAAAGCAAATCGAGAACAAACTGACACAATCAGAATGTTAAAGGCAACATTAACGGAAAAACAAGAAGCCACTAACATGTACATTAATAACACAGCTGAGCTAAAACATGAGCTTCAAGAGATTAAAATTAAAACTGAACGAGTAAGACAGTTGTTACTCAGCTACACTACAAATGCTTATGTCATCGATCATATTCTTTCAACAATTCCATCGGAAGAAAATGATAAAAAGCTAAAAGGTAAGAAACGTGGAGATTATAGCAATGTTCCGCCTCCATTATGCGAAAGCTACTGTCGAAAGAAAGTAGACGGGATGGAGAAGACCCTCAATGTAAAAATTTTATCTGAAACAAAAGATGAGTTACCTGAGAACATTGATATAATTTACACAAAATCTAACAATGACAGTGAAGCAATTGTGGGTAAAGTGAGTGAAAAAGTGTTGGGAAGTGATTCTGATGACGGCAGCTTTAAGAGCGCTGAATCGAGTTTGAATAGTTCTGAATCACAATCTGAAAATGAAGATACTTCATCAGAAAATAGCCTAAGTGATGATCCTAACGTTGTGTTATACAAAGTTAAGGATTCTGATAGACTTTATTTGGATAAAAGTTTTCCGATTCGGAATGTGAAAGAAGATCACATCGATAAACTATTCAAACTGGTTGAAGTTTCATCAGAGGATCTAGATAAAAATGAGAAAAAATTCTATTCAAAATCCAAGAAGTTTTATAATAATTACCGGAAAAACGGTGGGGACTTTCCTGAGAAGAGGAGAGGTGGTTTGGGTTTTGAACCTGAAGAAAATGAGAACCATTCCACAAATATAAAAAGAAAGACATGAAATTCGTGTTTGGTACTAACACTGTGGTAGAAAAAGATTCGATTGGTAAACAATCAAATGATGAGTTTAAAAGGGAGAAAGAGCTTCGTGATCAAGCTAAAAACGAGTGGAAAAATTGTTGATACTTGGACATGCTTCAAGTGCAATGAAGTGGGTCACATTGCCCGAAAATGTCCGAAATCAAAGTTTGATCGTCGAGGAAACAAAATTTTAGATGATGGAAAATTAAAGAAACCAAAGGTTGTTCAGATTAAGATTTTGAAAACAAACGATGAATCTGAATTTGAAAAGAAATCTAAAATTGAAAACATTTCTAATTTTGAAAAAGGAATATATTCAAAAGAAGCAGAAAATAAAGAATCAAAGTTTTACATAAAAAAGCAAGAATGAAGACATAATCCTGGGTTCCATGAAAGATTTCATCATCATCCGAAATTGTCAAACCAACGGGATCAGTCAAAACCAAAGATTTTAATCAAACAAAGACTGATCAGCGGGTACCAAAGAAAGAAATGAAAATTCCAACTTTTGATATCCCAAATCCACCCAAGACCGACAAGGCTTGGGTTTCCCTTTTTAAGTAATTGCTTTAACATGTGCATGGGCTTCCAAGGTCTATCTTATCAAAGTGGATTATGGACAGCGGAGCTTCTCGACACATGACAGAGATGCGAGCCCTGTCATTTGATATCAAAGCTATCAACAGAGGCTACATAGGATTTGCTGGAAATCAAGGGGGAAGAATCATTGGAGAAGGAAAATTGTCGAATGGTGTGGTATCTTGTGATAAGGTCAACTACATTGCTGAATTGGGGAATAATCTTTTGAGTATCTCCCAGATTTGTGACAAGAAGTTCACTACTCATTTCAACAACAACGAGTGCATGATTCTAAAACCGGGTTTCAAGATTCCAGAAGAATGGATTCTCATGCGCGCTCCTTGAGAGAATGATCTTTATGTGCTTGATATGAGTATTGCCACAACTACATCATAGTCGGCACAGTGTTTTGTCATGAAAGCCACAGAAAAAGTCAATTTTATGGCATAGAAAGATGGGTCACATTCACTTACGAAAAATGAACTTCCTGGTTCACAACAACTTGGTGGAAGGAGTTAATCTGAAGAGCTTTCACATGAATGATAATTGTTTAAGCTGTAAGAAAGGAAAGCAGATCAAAAAGTCACATCCGAAAAAGCTTCTGAACTCGAAAAAGCTTCCACTGGAGCATTTACATATGGATCTCTTTGGTCCTGTTAATGTCAAAAGTATTTCAGGAGATCTTTATTGCTTAGTAGTAACTGATGATTACTCAATATTTTCATGGGTTTTCTTCCAAGAGAGCAAAGATGAAACGTTCGATAATCTAATGATACTCTTTAGGAAGCTTGAAAATCTGTATCATCTTCCTATTAGAAGAATTCGAAGTGACAATGGTACAAAATTCAAGAACAAACGTATGCAAGAGTTCTGTAATGAGAAAGGGGTTCTTAATGAATTCAGTGCTCCATATACTCCACAACAAAATGGGGTTGCTGAACGAAAGAATCGAACGCTGAGAGAGATAGCACGAATGATGCTTGTAGATTCCAAATTGCCTGTGAGTTTCTGGAGTGAAGCAGTGGCATCAACATGTTATACGTTGAACAGGGTCTTAACCGTTAAACCTAACAGGAAGACATGTTTTGAACTGTTAAACCCAAGAAAACCTAATTTGGAGTATCTGGAACCGTTCGGATCTCCCTGCATAGTCATTGATCCTGATGGGAAATTCGGTGCAAAATCATTAGAAGGTTTCTTTGTTGGCTATACGAGTCCACTCAGGCGAGTTTATATTCCCAGCATGAAGCAGGTGGTTTTCGTTCAACATGTCTACTGCCGAAGGTATACAATGCCAACATAAAAGGCAGGTGATGCTTGGATGTTCAACTATGACAGTTTATGGAATCATTCGATCTTCCAGAAGAGCCGACTGGCGAAGAAATTGCTGCTTTGTACTATTTGCATAAGTCTGCTAATCAAGAGCAAATTTCAAGACCAATAGTGGTTAATCAACCATCTGTTGGTACATCTTTTTCTTCTGCTGAAGATCAAAATTCTGTTCCAGCTGAGCCAGTTACACCTGTTGCAGAACCAGTGAATACTAATCCAGAACCCAATCTTTCACAAGCACATGATTTTGATTCTGATGAGGCTCCGACATTTGATCTAGATGGTGAATCCAGTTCTGATGAGGAATCCAAGCAGATCACTAGTTTGTTAAATCAATATGCTAGACCAAGTTCTATAAATGAAGCATCTTCTAGCAATCCTCCTGTTGAATCGGTGATTAATCTGAATGTTAACAATTTGGAGAGTTCAGTTGATGTTTCTGATGAAGTAATGTCGATATCTTTCTTACCATCCATCTGACACTATTATTGGTGAATTACAAGCAGGAGTCAGAACAAGAAGCCAGATCAATAAAGCGCTTAGTTGTTTCTACACCAAGGTGGCTCCGATTAAAGAATTTTGCTCTTATCGTTGTTTTATATCTCAAATTGAGCCAAAGTCAGTCACTGAGGCACTTGGAGATGAAAACTGGGTTTTAGCAATGCAAGAGGAGTTACTACAATTTGAGAAATTGGGTGTATGGAAGCTTGTTGACCCTAGGCGATTGATACTAAATGGGTTTTCAAGTGTAAGCGTGATGATCGAGGGGTAATTGTGCGAAATAAAGCTCGACTAGTTGTCAAAGGATTTCACCAACAAGAAGGTATTGATTAAACGGAAGTTTTAAGGTGTACCAGCTTGATGTTAAATCAGCTTTTCTCTATGGCAAATTGAGAGAACAAGTGTATGTCGGCCAACCACCGGGGTTTGTCGATCCACTGAACAAGAAGAAAGCATTTCTCCTTGATAAAGCATTGTATGGGTTGCTTCAGGCACCTAGAGCCTGGTACGAGACGTTATCTCAGCACCTAGCTAGCAATGGTTTTACCAGAGGCACAGTGGATAGTACCTTGTTTACGAGAGAAGTTGAAAATCATCTGTTGATCGTACAAATCTACGTGGATGACATTATCTTTGATTCAACAAACGACGAACTCTGCAAAGAATTCGAATCTATCATGAAGAAAAAGTTCGAAATGAGCTCAATGGACGAAATGAAATTCTTCCTGTGATTGCAGGTTGATCAGTTGCCGGATGGTATCTTTATCCACCAAACCAAGTATGTTCATGATATTCTGAAGAAGTTTGATATGGATAGCACGAAGCCATTATCAACACCACTGGCACTCAACCATGGAATCCGTGTCGATGAGCTTGGAACCAAAGTTGATGAGACTCTTTATCGGTCAATGATAGGATCATTGATATATCTTACGACATCATGCCCGGATATCATGTATCCTACCTGCCTCTGCGCTAGATATCAGTCCAGTCCCAGAATATCTCATATGAAGATTGTGAAGCGAATTTTCAGATACTTAAAGGGATGTCCAAGCACCGGCTTATGGTACCCGAAGAATGACAACTTCGATCTGACGGGATATGTTGATTCTGATTTTGGCGTAGATAAACTGAATGATAAATCTACTACAGTCGATTGCCAATTTTTCAGAACGCGTTTGGTAAGATGGCAGTGCAAGAAACAAACCACAGTCGCTCTCTCGACTTGTGAAGCACAGTATATCTCAGCTTCCAACTGTTGTTCACAACTTCTATGGATCCAATAGCAGATGAGAGACTATGGATTGCAATTTCTTGACACACTGCTATTTGTAGATAACAAGGCAGCAATCGACATAACAAAAAATCATGTTCATCACTCTTGAACTAAACATATCGAAATTCGTTACCACTTTATTCGTGATTGCTACGAAAAAAGATTGGTACGAATTGAGAAAATCCACACCGATGAACAAAAAAGCTGATTTTTATACCAAACCTTTCAGTCTAACATGGTTTAAATACTAATCTCTTGACATGTGTGGAAGCAGAGGTTGAATATGGATCAGAAGACGAATTCTCGTGATCCTCATTGGTTTGTTATCTTTTAGGATTAGAATTTCTTAAAAATACAAAAATATGTTTTTGATTTTAGGGGGAGAAATGAAACGAGAAAATACAAAAACATATAAAAACCAAAAAGTACAAAAACATGAAAAAGACAAAAAAGAGTTTTGTTGCAAAAAGGAAATAATAGTACATCAATGGACTATCACAGTATGCTAAGGATTTGTAAAGTTTAAAAAGTTTAAACAAGTCTTACTGTGGATGTGTGGATAGGCTTTACACGTTCAGTAGATTTTTTCCAGGATATAAACTAAATTTTACAACTGCTTAACTTGTGGATTAACATCTCTCGGATATATGGACTTAGCACTCCGAAATTCCGTTTGAGAGATTGCATGATTCTAAGATACGAGGTCTTTATAGATGATTGATATCTGGGGTATTATAAAAGTTCTTCTGATTTTGCGTAAGCAATGGCCTAAAACTTCTATAATGCTTTTGCTAAAACCCCTAAACTGCACCAAAATTGAAAAAATCGAAAGATCTAATCAATTGCAGTCAAATGATTCCATAATTGGAACAACACCCTTAAAGTTGAGCCTTCATCTCTTTGTCGATACGGTGGTATTAACCTGAGCTCTCAAGGATTCGCATAACCCAGATGTAGATATCAATTATGCTATACTCACATGTAAGATGAAATCTAGGTAATCTTGATACGGGAGTATATTCTGAGATGAGAACCATAGTTAAGTCAAGTTTCATAATTCTAACTATCATATCTTGGAACAATTGAGAAATGTGTTGAAGTTTAAGTGGACAAATATATCGACAATCTAGGTAAGCAAGTTTAAAACTTGAAGTCATCAAAAAGGTCAATGGTACTTGTCACACCCTCAATTTCCACTTGCAGAGTTTTACCGCGAGGCGTGTGAACAAACCAGAATCTGAAACACTAGTACGTCGAACGACTATATGATTTGATAATACGTTTTCCAAAAATCATTTGATTAACCAATTATCGTAGATTTTAGATTGTCTTAGTTAGCTACCAAAGTTTAGCGGAAGCATTAGTTTAAGTGGTTGAGCGGAAGCATAAAATAAGTAGAGAAACAGGCGCCAACACAAACGCCAAAACAAATGAAAAACCCAAAACAACGTCTGTAAATGAGACTCGATAAAAGATGTCTTGTTCAATGCATGTGAGTGCACCTAGAGCTCCTAGCGTCCTGAGAAACATGTAAAGAAACAAGTGTCAACATTAAAGATGAGTGAGTTCACAGGTTTTCATAAATTCGTTTGTTCGGTTATGAGTTTGTTTCCCCCGTTATCCCTAACCCGGGATAACGATTTAGTTCCATTATTCCCAACCCGGAATAATATTGATGTTGATTCCATTATTCCAAACCCGAAATAATAAGTTGTTGTTTCCATTATCCTCAACCCGGGATAATATAGTTGTTGTTTCCATTATCCTCAACCTGGGATAATATAGTTGTTGTTTCCATTATCCTCAACCCGGGATAATATAGTTGATTCGTAATTAAGTTCAATGTTAACATATATAGGTAGCTAGCCTAAAGTTATGTCACGTAAGAGTTCGCGATCGAAGCTGACTGTTGTGCCTCCGTGTTGCCAGGCCTATCACTGACCATGGCGAAGTTAGGCCAAATTATTCACCCGTTGACCATACCCGGTCGGCTAGCGCGACTAGCTCGGATGTGGCTTGTCGGGCCCAGTAGTACTACTTATAATTCCCCCGCTATTAAAACCCAATACTAACGATCCGAGAGATTGACGAGGACTTAAGTGATATAGCTGCTTAGTGACCATAACATTACATTAACATCAACTTAGTTACCGAATAGTTATGTGACGTTAATTTCGTATAACGTAAAGAGATTGAGTTTGAAGAGTGTATACATGTTTCTCCCCCTGTTGTTTAAAACCGGATAAAATTAGGGGCCGTGAACTCACCTTTAGTTGCTCGGTTAGTGTAGGCTGTAAGGGATGGGACCGCTAATTGCGTCCTAACAAACCAATTGATTTCAAGTCAGTGTGTGAACACACCAATACAAATTCTACACTTAATTTACGCACAAAGTGATACACACAAACAACATACCTAACACTCAAACATGCATGCAAGTATCCTCATGTGATCATAGTAATCAAAACAATTTATCATGAACATAATCCAATCCATGCAACACTTTGGTGCACACAATCACAAGTTATCAAATTTCAGCTTAATACTCATAATTCAGCTGTTTTCTAGGATTTTTATAAAATAGTTCCAACGTTCCAAAAATTCCAATTATTTTACAGCAGGTGACATTTATACAGTAGAAATTTATATAAATTTTCCAAGTCCTAAATCTTTACCAATTAACCATAAATATTAATATACTAGGCTGCAGTCAGATTTGTCGCTTTCTGACTGCAGACCACGGAAGAATTTATTTAAAAATCACTGATCATTCAATTAACAAAATTCCAGTTGGAGTTGCCCGGAAATTTCCATACCTAGTTGCTGTACAAAATTCATGACTCGACTCCCTACTGATTATAAAATCCAACTCAATAAACAACTAACAAAATTTCAGGATTTTCACAGCTTTAGTTACTAAACTTATTTGGCCATTTAAAAATATCAAACGACTTCAGAAAAATATGAATCTAGCGCCATTAGATTCGTTATTCAAATCTCTACGTTCTAGGAATCAGAAAATCCGTTTTTCGACAACTAATGACCGAGTTACAGCCAGTTGAAGTCGGCTGTAACTATCAATCAGCAAACTGTTTCAGCATATTGCTACCGTAAATTCGCATAAACCGTCCATATAATTAACCTAGGCGATCAAGAACCGGTTTCCTAATCATAGATCAATACCAATATCACATCCATGCAAACCCTAATCCATACCTTTAGTTTTTATAAACAAAACATACTTGCAAACTTATAAGTTCCGAAAACAATCATACATGCAAACAATGATCAATCAGCCGATTACATTCAAACACATATAATCCGAATACGATCTTGCAAACGACTATAAATCCTAACCTTTAATAATGGTGAATAACGAGTCGAGGCTTGGATGAGAATGGATTCGGCAAGCAAGATCACGACCGAAAGAATGAGATGAGCAATTCAATTGTCGCGACCGAGAGATGATGATGAAGTAGGCTGTTTGTGATCGAGGAAGTGGACAACTGGGCTGATCTCGCGACCGAATGGAGGTGAACAAGGGGCTGCCGTCGGCTTCTTTCTCACTAGGGTTTTGTGTTTTGAAGGAGCATGCATGTGTTAGTATATATAGGCGCAAAGAGATGAGGGAATGGGTTGCGGTTTGGGTTTGATCTTGCAATTGATCTCGCAATGGGTTTGCGGTTTTGGGCTTGTTCTCGGCCGAGAGTGGTTTGGGTTGGTTCGGTTTGGGTTGCACGCGGCCGAAGGGACTTGGGTTGGTTTGGTTTGGGTTGCACGCGGCCGAATAGTTTGAGTTTAAGGTTTAAAACTTGGTTAACTCCTAGAGTCACAAGGAATCGAGGTTGGTTCATGTCGCGGTTCGGTTTGGTTCGTCTACATATTTACTATAAATATTTTATAACTAAAACAATCACATAATCGCACATTACGTATTCACTAACTCGTACACGTTTAATACGTAGCATACAATTTATTCGACAAGTATTGCGTTTAAGTTATCCGAAAAACCGGGATGTCACAGTACTGGTGATATGTCTCAAACAACTGATATGATCCTTAGACACGAATTCACAAAAATATGTCTGTAAATATGTTTGTACATAATTTCTTCAGATTACAGATTTAAAACCCAAAAATATTTTTAGTGTGTTTTAGTATAAACTTTCGAAAATTCAAAAAGATTTTGTTTCTACATTGTTTTCAACAGCCAATGATGGAAAGCGAATCTTAGGAGTTTGGAATGGTGCAAATGGTTGGAAATCTTTATGACAACGGGTTGGGAGCTAATCTATAAAATCAAAATACATGAAAAACGATTATAAGTTCATTAATTTAAAACTTTAAATTGAAGGAAAACATCAGTTTGTTCATAACGGGTCAAACCAAGGTCCTTAACTTGGACTCGGCAGACAAATCGATTAACCAAGGTCATTAACTTGGTCTTGGTCAACTGGGTGGATTTTCAAAACTGGTAAATATGTGAAAGTTCAGGGTTTAAAGTGTGAAATTTGAAAATTTTTGAAATAACCCTAGTCAAGTTCGGCCGAAGTTAGGTTGTCTGTTTGAGTAATAAGCTTAGACAACTTCGGGCGAAGTTAGGTTATGAATGTTTGTATGTTTTGAAGGTCAAGTTCGCCCAAAGTTATCTACACTATAAATAGAACAACTTCGGACAAAGTCCTCATTTCATCTGAGAACTGTTTTGAGCGAACTTAACCCTGTTGAGCGAACTTGTTATTTTGCATTCAAAGTACCGTTATTCTGCTTGTTTTTAGTTTGAATCTAAGTGGTTGGCACACTTAGATCCATGGTAGAGGTGAGAATTGATGAAAAAACCATGAATTTGTTGAGTTTTATGAAGTGTCGGACTTGAACTGATTAAACACATAGATTTAGTAGGTGTGAATTGAAATTAAACGGTGATAATTATCATGTATAAATCATATAGGAACCATAAAGTTGATCATCGGACCATAAATGAAAGTGGCAGGATTGATTTTGATTTGGGGACGACGACAAGTTCGCCCGAACTTGTTCTTAGTTGGTATAACCAACTTCGGGCGAAGTTGTGTGTATAAAAGAATGAGTTTGTATGTTAACTTCGGGCGAAGTTGGGTTTAACCAGTTTCAAAAATTGTTAACATGTCAAGTTCGACCGAAGTTATACTAAATTGTTATGAGATATGCTTTTAAGATAAGTTCGCCCGAACTTATACTGATGTGTTACAAAACATGCCATTTTGGCAAGTTCGAGCGAAGTTGTTCTAATATGTTGATAAAATTTGTAAAATAGGCTAAGTGTGTGTGTTTTTCACGTCGCAGGTTGTTCAGCTCACGTATTCGAAGTTTCACAATGCGTGTGTTTCACTAGACAAGAAGTTATTTCCCTCTCTAGAGCCGTTCTCTGAAATTCTAGAGTTTATGGGACGTATTCCTGTGACAAAGGCCATTACAGACAAACACATCGTGTATCGCTCACACGTAAACTTCTTCCAGAGTTCTGCAAAGTACGACGAAACAAATAAAGTCATTAATTCTTTTGTTCGCGTGGGAGATGAAGATAAAGAGTTAAAAGTTATGGAGGCTGATATCCACAGAGTGCTAGGATTCAACGATAGTTCTGACGATCCAATGGGTTTTGAGGAACGGATGGTGAAAGGATGTTTTTATAGAATGGGATACCGTGGATACGTTAATGAGTCTTCTTTCAAGAAGGGCAATCTTGGGCTTCCGTATAAATTCTTCATGCATGCCCTGATACACACTTTCAGTCACAGAAAAGCAGGATTGGATGATTTGCAGGATTATATGATGTGTATGGCGACTGCAATGGTTCTAAACAAGAAGTTCAATTATTCTGGAGTTGTTTTTGAGCACATGTCAAAGAATATGGGCAAGGATAGATTTCTGCTATATCCTCGTTTTGTCCAGATGCTTATTGATGATCAGTTTAAAGATATTGTAACAGAGCAGAATGATGTACTTTATCTGGGTCATATGGAAGAGACTACTTTGAAGAAGCTTGCTACGTATCAAAGACAAGATTCAGTTCGTATTGCAAAACCAGTTTTGGTGCTATTGTTAAAGCTGACTATGTGTCACCACCTGATGGAAAATGGAGGAATGCAGGAAGTGGTGATGATAAAGATGAAATTGAATTGTTAAAAGGATTCAAAGAAAAATATCGTAGCGTATGGTTTGTGAAGAAAGTTGTTGAAAAGCCGAAACACAAAAGGGCTTCAAAGAAAGTCGAGATTATGTTAGTTGATGAACCGGATAATGAACAAGATGTTGAAAATGTTGCGGGATCAAGTGCAGCTGTGAATGTAGAAAGTCATGATGCTGAGACTGGAACTGCTGGTGGTGATCGTGATGATGTTACTTCCGCTACTTCCGACAAACACGAAGAATCATCTGAAGATTCTACAGAGATTCGTCAGAAAAAATATGAAAAAGAACAAGAAGAAGAGCGATTAAAGAAACGTGGTGAAGACTTGTATGAACCGTCTGCTGAGGAAGAGTCTGGAACAGATAGACTGAAAAGAAAACAAAGCGTGTGAAATTAAAGGCAGATGAAGGAAAGAAAACGACGGGATCTCCTAGCACTTAAGGAAGAGTTTTACCTAAAAGGAGATACATTAGTCAAAGGAAGAATGTCACACCTCAGCAAACTTCTGAAGTTCAACTACCACCGACAGTGCCTATTCAAGAACCACCAGCTGTATCCGTTCAAGCTCCTCAACATCCTCTAGAAGAGCCTACTGCTGCTACACAACCAGTCTCTCCACAACAACAAACAACACCAAAGTCTACCCCAAAGCAGCGTACTCCTCAAAGTCAAACATCTGCTCAGCGTCAAGAACATTATTTCTCTAACGAGTTTGGAAACTTTCCGATACCTCCAAGAAATGCTGATACAGAGATCTATTCTAACGAGTTACTTGATATGTTTAACGAATCGAAGGTGCAAGAGTTGGAGAGAAGAATAAAAGCTCTTGAAGATCAAGTAAAAAAGAATGAGACTGAGAGAGAGATAATGGAAGACAAAGTTAAGTTTCTGGAAAATGATCGTGAATATATGAAGGCAATAGTTGAAAGTCTCGATGCAGACAATGAAAGGCTGAGAAAAACGATTGCAGAGCTTGAAACAGAGAAAGCACTAAACAACAAAAGATTCAATATGCTACAGCGTGCTAACAATCTTGGTATAGACTTTGCAGAATACAATAGATTGGAAGTGCAGGATGAGAAGGATCGAGCTGAAAAAGAGTTAGCAACACAGGGAAAGGGAAAACATTTTGAAAGCACTATTTAAACAGTGATTGGTGAAGGCTCAAAGTCTGCTGAAGTGCCTGTTGTTGAAGAAATCCATGTTGCAGAAATTCAAGAAGCTCAAAATGTTGAAATAGCTCAGAACGTTGAACATGTTGATGATTCTGTTAAAGCTTCTGAACCAGAGAAAGAATCTGAAGAAAAAGAGGATGATGATGATGAGAATGATAAAGACGATGACCCTGTCGATGATCCAAAAGATGATTCAGATCATGGTAACGACGATGATGATGGTCAGGGTGGTGTTGGTTTGAAAGTAGATTTAGCAAAGTTCTCTACAGATTTTGATTTTGATACTTTGATGAATGACGAAGCTAATGCTGAGGATGTTCAAAGTAAGGGGGAGCAAGAGGGTCCTAAAGATGTTGATGAGTCTGATGCAGTTATTGCTAAGCCATTTGCAGCGGTTTCTGATCAACAACCCCTAATTCTTATGTTGGAACACAATGTGGAAGAGGGAGAGTTTGTTCATGATTACACAAAAGAAGAATTGGCAAAGATGTTTGAAATAGAGTCTGAAACGTTTGAATTTGATTTCGAAGAAGAATTGGTGAATATGAGTACTTTTGAGCCAAAAGAATACTTCTACAAGCATTCACCTAAAGCTGATGATTATAATAGAGTTATTGTTGAAGATGAGTCTGATGACGATGAAGGTGCTGAAAAGTATTCTGGCGTGAACACTAACAACTTTCCAATATTTGAAGAAATGTATGAAGAATTGAATGACGATTTGTTGAAAGAAAAGATTGAAGAGACAGTTCGAGAAGGTACTGACCAAACACCGATTCCAAAACAAGAACGGAGGAAAAAGCCCTACAAGAATTTCTTCGGAAGATGTTGAAGATTGTGAAGACTGATCAAGACTAAGACAATATCCAAGGGGGGTCTGTTGGTGCATAATGTCTATCGTCTAAGTCTTGGATCGAGTCTGTATTGTATAGGGTTTGTTTTGTTAGATTTTGAATATTTATGATGTAAGGGAGACAAGTTCGGCCGAAGTTCTATGTAAGATGGACAAGTTCGCCCGAAGTCAAGTTCGGACGAACCTGACCATATCACATCTCATCCGAACTTGTTCTCCTATATATAGTTAGCCTTGGTTTGTCATTGGTAACTTTGCAACTTTTGAGGTGAAGCTCTGTCGGTTTGGATTTGTACATTGTAGACATTTGGACTAATAAACTGATGTTTAAATAGTAATTCTTGTGTATTTGTCACTATTCACGTAATTTCCGTATACGATGACATAGATACAAACTTAGGTTTCTGTGACAAGTGGAGGATACGATGACATAGATACAAACTTAGGTTTCTAACACATATAAGCTCATTTATTAAATTGTAAAATTACGAAATTGCCCTTTAAGGCATAATTCACATTTAAAAACATAATGGGTTGAATTATAGATATCTTACTGATATCTTAACATATTTAAAATAATGGCATATGGAACTTGTATATGACTCATCCGGTTACCCGATTTCGCTTATATGCGTACGGTTAAGCCTACGTGAATATTTAGGTAAATTAATCGAAACGGGTTGACCATATCAAATTATTCTCAAATTCCAGAATGTAAAATGGTAACCCATATTATACAAGTCCTAGTACTTGTCGGGTCCAAAATACATTCTTTTCTGGTCATCGCTTAATCTAGCGTATCGTACCGTTATCTTTATTCTAACTTAGCCGGTCTAAGTCAATGACTAAATAAAGACCCGCTAACTAGTCGGTTAATAATACCATCCATTCCAGACTAGAGATATCCAGTAGATTGTCACCAAGCTAGTTAATTGATTACGGTTGTGCTTTGCTTATTTTCTTATACGGGCTTGGGATACGGTATAATAATACCGGATGGTTGGATATGTGATCAAAGACCAATGAGTCAGGAATTCAAATAATCCATTTTAATTCGTATTACTTAATATTAAACATTTGGGGGTTAAAACGACCATGTCTTGGATATCCACGGCTCATTTAATTGCAAATCGCCACGACCTAAGCACGGGGTGTAGGCATACACCCGACAGATGCTAAAATAAACTATAACCCATTAGGGGTGTACCTATTAAAGGTGTTAAAGTGGTGTGTCGATTAATCATGTTCCCGACATAGTTTTCAGGCTCTGAATGTATTATTAGTGTTGATGCACTTTGTGTTCGTCACTTTTCGAATAGGCTAGATAAAGCGTGTGTTGAATATTGTATAGGTTAGAATCGAACACACGACCGAAATACGGATTTTTCAGTGTAAAAGGGAACAAGTTCGCTCGAACTTGACATGTGGCGGTTTGGGTAAATGGCTTGGGCAACAAGTTTAGGTTAGTTCCTTGGGCCACAAGGAGGTGAGGTCGACACGTTTCGCGGCTCGGTTCGGTTCGGCTATTTATTTATTATTATTTTTTTATAACTAATAATCGCGAAATCAAAGTGTGATATAATAATCCACCAAATCTACAAACGTCTAATAACACATAGCACGTAATTCACCCAATAGATTCACAAAGTTAGCGTAGTTATTACGAGCGTGTAATTTAATTCTCCGAATTAAATCAGCGTAGGAATGAATAACCGTGAAGTAGCGCATTTAAGATACCTGAAAAGCCAGGATGTCACATTTTCCCCATGTTGAAAGAATTTTCGTCCCGAAAATTGAGTAAACGCGGTTTAGAATGTAACGCACAAAGATTCAGTTTGTTAGCAATGGTACAAGATATTCCCAGGCTGTCACATCATCCCCATGTTGAAATAATTTCGTCCCGAAATTTAGTTGGTGGTAACGTCAGATTGCTGCTCAGCTGCAAAAAGGTGTGGGTATTTGCTTTTCATTTGGTCCTCTCTTTCCCACGTGAACCCCGGTCCACGCTTAGAGTCCCAACGAACCTTGACAATCGGTATCTTGCTATGCCTTCGAGTCTTAATCTCACGATCCATGATCTCGATAGGTTGTTCCACAAAATGCAGTTGCTCATCCACTTGAATCTCATCCAATGGAATAACTAGGGTCTCATCTGATAGACACTTCTTCAGATTGGACACGTGAAAAACATTGTGAACTCCACTGAGTTTGGTAGGAAGGTCTAATTGATAAGCTACGGGCTTCGAGACCACAAATGGGCCTACGTATCGTGGGTTTAGTTTGCCTCGTTTCCCAAAACGGATTACACCCTTCCAGGGTGACACCTTCAGTAGGACGCGGTCGCCTACTTGAAATTCGAGCGGTTTGCGTCGTTGATCAGCGTAGCTTTTCTGTCAATCTCGTGCCGCTGCCATGCGGTTTCTGATTTGCACAATCTTTTCAGTAGCCTCAAGTATCAACTCAGGACGTGTGAGTTGACTGTCACCGACTTCTGCCCAACAGACCGGTGATCTACATTTGCGACCGTATAATGCTTCAAACGGTGCCGCTTGAATACTCGTATGGTAACTGTTGTTATACGAGAATTCCACTAAAGGCAGATGGATTTCCCAACTGTTCCCTAAGTCTACCACACATGCCCTAAGCATGTCTTCCAAGGTCTGAATGGTCCTTTCACTTTGACCATCTGTCTGAGGGTGATAAGTTGTGCTCATATCTAAGCGCGTACCCAACGCTTTCTGAAGTGATTGCCAAAAGTTGGACGTGAAACGAGCATCTCTGTCTGAGATGATGGACGTTGGCACCCCGTGCCGAGAAACTACTTCCTTAATGTAGATGCGAGTCAACTTATCCATCTTATCTGTTTCTTTGATCGCTAGGAAGTGTGCGGACTTAGTTAGACGATCCATGATTACCCAGATGATATCGCAACCACCCGGAGTTCGCGGGAGTTTATTGATAAAGTCCATCGAGATCTGATCCCATTTCCACACTGGGATCTCAGGTTGTTGAAGTAGCCCTGATGGCTTCTTGTATTCCACTTTGACTTTCGCACAAGTCAAACACTTTCTCACGTAGGTGGCAATATCCGCTTTCATGATGGACGTTGTCACCCCAAGCATACTTGGTGCCCTTCTAGGTGAGAGTGGTAAGCGGTTGTGCGATCTTTGAGAATCCCTCGATGAAACGTCTGTAGTAACCAGCCAAACCCAAAAATTGGCGGATCTTTGTCGGTGTCCTGGGTGCTTCCTAGTTCTTGATAGCATCGATCTTAGTGGGATCAACGTGTATACCCCTTTCATTCACGATATACCCGACGAACTGAACTTCCCGAATCTAGAAATCACACTTCGAAAGCTTGGCATATAGTTTCTCCTGTTGAAGTAGTTCTAGCAATAATCGTAGATGCTCAACATGTTCTTCTTCACCCTTAGAGTAGATGAGTATATCATCGATGAACACGATGACAAACTTGTCGAGATACGGCTTACACACGCGGTTTATGAGGTCCATGAACACCACGGGTGCGTTGGTGAGACCGAAGGGCATGACCAAGAACTCATAATGGCCATACCGAGTACGAAATGCCGTCTTTGAGATATCCTCATCCCTGACGCGTAACTGGTGATAACCGGACCGTAGATCGATCTTGGAGTAGTAGCTTGACCCTTGAAGCTGGTCGAAAAGATCCTCAATGTGAGGTAACGGGTATCGGTTCTTGACGGTAACCTCATTGAGTTCCCTGTAGTCAATGCACATGCGGAAGGTCCCGTCATTTTTCTTGACAAAAAGGACCGGAGCTCCCCATGGCGAGGTACTGGGTCGGATAAATCCTTTTTCCAACAATTCCTGAAGTTGGGTAGACAGCTCTGCTGGAGCTAGGCGGTACGGGGCCTTGGCGATAGGAGTCGCATGGTTTGCCAATTCGATTTCAAACTCCACTTGTCGATGTGGTGGAAGATAAGGTAACTCCTCTGGAAACACATCGGGAAAGTCACGGATGACGGGGATATCTTCAATCCGCTTCTCATCCTTAGGCTGCTCGGTGACCAGTGCGAGCAAAGCGAAGGAGTTCTTTCTCCAAAGATACTTCTGAGCTTGCATGTAAGAGATGATGTTTGTGACGGCGCCTGCCTTCTCGCCTTGCACCATCAAGACTTCGTCGTTAGAGAGCGGAATACGGATAGCTTTCTCGAAACAGAGAACTTCAGCTCGGACGTCGGATAGCCAGTCCATTCCGGCTACCACATCAAAACTACCCAGGGTAGTTGTCATCAGATCAATGGTAAAGGTGTGAGCCGCGAGTTTAAGTTGACACCCGGTTACTAAATGGGTCATATCTACAGATTTACCATCGGCTAGTTCTATGACGTAAGGGTCTCTAGGGGTTTAGGCATGAGATTTAGGTTCTTCCTAAAAGACTCAGATATAAAACTCTTATCCGCAGCCGTATCAAAAAGTACAGTAGCAAAATGATCGTTAAGGGGAAACTTACCAGTGACCACATTCGAGTCGTTTCTGGCCTCTCCACGACCCAGCGTGAATGGACGACCTTTGGCACCTCCTGTGCCACCATTTCGATTGTTGCCATTGTTGTTATTGTTGTTATTGTTGTTGTTGTTGTTGTTCCCACCATTGTTGTTGTTGTGAAGCTGCGGGCAGTCTCGCTTGAAATGGGCAGTGCTACCGCACTGATAGCACCCCCGGTTAATACCTTGTTGTTGACCCTGGTGCTGATTCTGATTTTATCGAGACATGATTTCCCCGCGAAAATCCTTTGTCGCGTGTCCCGCTTTGCCACATCGTTGGCAGCGATTTCCGGCGCAAGGGCCATGATGATGGAGGTTACAACGATTACATTGCGACTTTCGACCCGCATAGCCGCTTGAGTTCTGGGTGTTGTTGGCAGACTGATTATTGTGACCCCGATTGTTGTTGAAATTGTTGGACCGCTTCTGGTTTCCTTGTTGTGGCTGGGCTGACGAAGACTGTCGAGCACATGAGTCTTCAAATTTTCTTTTGTTATCAGGGACGACTTCGGTTGCACCCCGAGGTGGCAATTTCCTTTGCTCCACCGCCTTATCGGTGAGTTTATGCGCCAGCCTAATCGCTTGATGCTCCGTCGTAGGGTTGCTAGACATTACCATGCCCTAGATCTTAGGGACCAGACCCCCAAGATAAAACTCAAGTCGTTTTTCGATGGTGTTAGCCAGATCGGGACATAGGAACACCAGATCATGATGTTTTGCCGTGTACGCTTCAATTTCAGACCCTACCATCTTGTGGTTCCATAACGCTTGCTCCAACTGCTGAACTCTGTCCCGCGGACAGTATTCCTCCTTGATTAGGGCCTTAAACTCGGTCCAGGCCATTGCGTTTGCCGCAACAAGTCCACACGTTTGGACTTGTGCGTTCCACCAGGTTAATGCCCCATCTTCCAACGTTGAGGCAGCATACTTGACCGTATTGACTTCAAGGCAATTGCACATCGGACTTTTCAATCCAATGGACTAGTCCTATGGGTCCTTCCGCACCCGTGAACTTGTTTGGTCATGCATTAAGGAACATCTTGTAGGGGTTAAGACCCCCTCCTGCTGGTGGGTTTTGAACACCTGCCAGAGCAGCATTCACGTGTTTCTTGGATCAATGCGGCCAATTCTTCAGGTGACTTGTTGAGATTTCCGCAATGACCAGTTGCCATTTCAGATCTTCGCAAGACAACACAAACACACACCGATAAGTATATATATCCAATATAGTTATCACATTCCACACTTCAATCATCACACAAGTTATGTCAACCCAACAAATTAAACAATCAAAAGGAACATTCGATTAAATAAATTGCAATGTCTCACAAAATACCAACCAAACATCTCAGTTTAATTATAAAATTTCAAGTTCAAACATAAGTGGAAACAAACAAACTAAAGAAAACAAAGCGGGGATTGGCGAGACGAGTTAGTCTTCTACGTCTCCATCTCCCAAGTCGCTATCGTTGCCGTCATCCTCTGCGGCATTTTCAGCTTCAACAGACGGGTCCTGTTGCGGCTCCTCTTCCTCCGGATCCTCCTCCGGGTCTTCCTCTGGATCCTCCTCTGGGTCTTCCTCTGGATCCTCCTCTTCTTCCTCTACCGGCGCTGGAGGGGCCGGTGCTGGTGCGGGTACTGGGACAGGTGCTTGATTCTGCTCCAGTTCTTGAATCCTCCAACTGGACTCAAGAACTCTGTCTTCGAGCCATTCAGCCCTCAGCTGTTCAGCACGAAGATCCTTAGCTAAAATGTTTCGAACTTTCCTATTCTCATGTTGCTCTTCCTTGAGCCTTCCAGTTTTACCAGTTAGTTGACGTATCATCCATCCTTGTGCTTTGATACTCTCCTGCATTCTCTCTAGCTGTTCCTGTTTTTTCCTTAACATATCCCTAAGTAGGTTGTCCCCTACTTCTAACGAGTTGACCGGTTCGACCGGGATAGCGGTGGTCGGACGGGAGGACGACTCCCCTCCTAGAGCGAGTCTTTTCCTAGCAGCTGAGTGTGTCTCCACGCCATGAGGTGGTGAGGGTTCGACCATGGGTGCCTTCCCCGGCGCCCTTGATTGTCGAGATTTGTCGGATGATGATGATGACATTGCCTAATGGGTTGGTATAGTTAGTTACGAGTTGCGTGCATCACAATATACATATATATCTTACATAAAACAGTTGTAGTATAACACATAACAAGATATCACAGTTCGGTGCCAACTAAGTCTAGTGTCGTGTAACAGCTATAGTTTAGGTCTACTTTTAATGCAAATCTGGTTCTCTATAGCTAGAGGCTCTGATACCAATCTGTCACACCCTCAATTTTCACTTGCGGAGTTTTACCGCGAGGCGTGTGATCAAACCAGAATCTGAGACACTAGTAATATCGAACGACTCTATATGATTTATTTAAACGTTTTCCAAAAACATTTGTTTAACCATTCATAGTCATTTTCAAAATGTCTTAGTTTCAAAGTTTAGCGGAAGCATTAGAGTAAAGTAAAGTAACGGGCGCCAACATAAACGCCAAAACAAAAAATCCCAAACACTATTCGTAAATAAGACTCGATAAAAATGTCTTGATCAAATGCAAGTGAGTGCACCTAGCGCTCCTAGCGTCCTGAGAAACATGTAAAGAAACAAGTGTCAACATTAAAGAAGAGTGAGTTCACAGGTTTTTATAAGTTCACAAGTTCGGTTAAAAGTTTGCTTTCCCCGTTATCCCTAACCCGGGATAACGACATAGTTCCATTATTCCTAACCCGGAATAATAATGTTGGTTCGTAATTAAGTTCAATGTTAACATGTAGGTAGCGAGCCTAAAGTTACGTCACATAAGAGTTTACGATCGAAGCTGACTGTTGTTGCCTCAGTGTTGCCAGGTCTATCACTAACCATGGAGAAAGTTAGGCCAAATTAATCACCCGTTGACCATACCCGGTCGGCTAGCGCGACTAGCTCGGGTGGGGCTTGTCAGGCCCAGTAGTACTACTTATAATTTCCCCGCTATCTAACCCAATACTAACAATCCGAGAGTTTGTTGAGGACTTCTGTGATATAGCTACTTAGTGACCATAACGTACATTAACGTTAACTTAGTTACCGAGTAGTTTAACGACGTTAATTTCGCATAACGTAAAAGATAGAGTTATAGAGTGTATACATGTTTCTCCCTCTGTTGTTTAAAACCGGATAAAATAGGGGCCGTGAACTCACCTTAAATTGCTCGGTTAGAGTAACATAAAAGTAGCAAATGATGGTACCGCTAATCGCGTCCTAACATGTCAACCGATTTAGAGTTAGTGTGTGAACACACTGATACAAAACCCTACGCATAACTAACACACAGTGCGGCACAAGTAATAACAAATTCGAAAACACAATCATGCATGCAAAGTATCATCATACCAAAATAATGATCAAACCAACTTGTCATAAACACAGATTAACTCATACAACACTCTGGTAGACACAAACACAAGTTATCATGTTTCAGCTTGTATGCTCATAACTGGGCTGTTTTCGAGGATTTTTATAAAATAGTTCCAACATTCCAAAAATTCCAATTTTTTTCAGGAGGTGTCAACTGAACTGTAGAATTTTATGTAAACTTTTCAAGTCCTAACGCCTTACCAATTATTTATAAACATTTATATACTAGGCTGCAGTCAGATTCGTCGCTTTCTGTCTGCATTCCATGGGAAAAATTATTTAAAAGTCATCATTCATCCAATTAACAAAATTCCAGTGGGAGTTTTCCGGAAATTCCCGTCTCCAGTTACTGTACAAATTTCGTGACCCAACCCCCTACAGACTATGAGATCCGACTCGATAAACAACTAGCAAATTTTGCAAAATTTACGCAGCTTCAGCTGCTGCACTAAATGACCACTTAAAAATAGCAAACGACCTCATAAAAATATGAATCTGGCGCCATTAGAAGAGTTTTTCAAAAATAAACGTTTTAGGCTTCAGAAAATCTACTTTTCGATAAATAATGATCAGGTTACAGCCAATTGAAGTTGGCTGTAAATGTCATTCAGCAAACTGTTTTCGACTTTTATCGCATTAGAACATGCTTAAACGATCATGACACTTAAACACAATGATTAACAACAGGTTTATTTGTCAAATATCATCATGTATATCAATATTCATGCAAACCCTAATTATATAACATGATCTTTATCGCCAAAACGCAGCTTATGATTTTAGTATTCAACATAACATCAAAATCGCAAAGATTCGCACAATCATCCGAACTAATCATAAATCACAACACTTTTCATACTAATAATCCTACCATTACACACAATCATGATCAAGATTATACAAACCCTAATGTGAATCGCAAAACAATTAAACCCTAACCTTGAAACGATGATGATTAGCGAACCGGGACAAGATTGGAATCAATCCGGAAGTTGGAGACTTGTGATCGTGAGAGAGGGGGGGGGGGGGCTGCCGTCGGCCTTCTCTTAGGGACTAGGGTTTGTTTTTTTTTTTTTTTTGAAACTATAACATGCATACATACAATTATATAGCACAAGGGAAAAGAAGGGGAGGGGGTGGGGGGCGCGACCGCAAATGGGGGGGGGGGGGCAGTTTGGGTAAATGGCTTGGGCCTCAAGTTTGGGTTAGTTCCTTGGGCCGCAAGGAGGTGAGGTCGACACGTTTCGCGGCTCGGTTTGGTTCGGCTATTTATTTATTATTATTATTTTTTAATAACTAATAATCGCGAAATCAAAGCGTGATATAATAATCCACCAAATCTACAAACGTCTAATAACACATAGCACGTAATTCACCCAATAGATTCACAAAGTTAGCGTAGTTATTGCGAGCGTGTAATTTAATTCTCCGAATTAAATCAGCGTAGGAATGAATAACCGTGAAGTAGCGCGTTTAAGATACCTGAAAAGCCGGTATGTCACATGATTTTCTACTTCACTTTTGAAATCTTTGAACATTTCAAACGCTTCATCTTTGTGTCTTATCAAGTACCCATAACCATAATGATTATAGTCGTCGGTAAAACTAATGAAGTAACTTTCACCATTCCTAGTCATTGGCTTAAAAGGACCACATACATCCGAATGTATGATACCTAATAAGTGTTTTGCCCTTTCAAATGTGCCATTGAAGGGTGCCTTAGTCATTTTGCCTTGTAAACAAGATTCACATACATCAGATGAATCATCTCCATTTGTTTCCAAAATACCATTCTTTCAAAGTGTTTGCATGCGATTTTTGTATATATGTCCAAGGAGACAATGCCAAAGATAGGAATCACTCAAATCTAATTTGAGTTTCTTGGTGGTTGCTTGGTACATTGAACTATCAAATGATGTATTATCATGAACCAATTCATAAATACCATTTGAAGGCATAGCTTTAAAGTAAAACATATATCAAAACATAAATGTCATTGTTTACAAACTTTAAATTAAAACCATATTGTAGCAAGAGGGAAACTGAAATAATGTTCCTAGTCAAACTAGGAGGATACAAAACATTTTTCAAGGTGATTTCCAAACCACTTGGAAGTTTCAAAACATAGTCTCCTCAGGCTTCAACTTGAACCTTTGCTCCATTGGCCATGAAGAGACTAATGTCTCCCTTCTTGTAATGTTTATTTCTTTTGAACCCCTGCAACAAATTGTAAATGTGAGTTCCACATCCGGTATCTAATACCCATGTGTTTGAAGAAATAACATTAAGGTCAATATGAATCATAAAAATTGTACCTGAGGTTTGCCCCGCATCCCTCTTGGTTTTCAACTCCTTGAGATAGGTTGGACAATTTCTTTTCCAATGTCCTATCTCTCCACACTCAAAGCATGGGTTAGTCGAGGCAACCTTTTGCTTCTTTTCCTTTGGTTTCGTGGGTTCCGCTTTAACCTTTCCTTTCCCTTTCCCTTTGACGTGGCACTTCCTTTTGGCAAAACTTGCCTTGGAGTCGGGGTAGGGCCTCTTCTTGTTGCCTCCCTCATTGATCGTTAGAACGGGTAAAGCCTTTTTACCCATGCCCGCCTCGGCAGTTTTGAGCATTGCATGAAGTTCACCAATGCTCTTGTCCCATCCGTTCATGTTATAATTCATGACAAAAGTCTCAAACTTCTTTGTTAAAGAGTTGAGAATCAAATCCGTAGCCAACTCTTTAGAGACGGGACAGTTGAGCCTTTGGAGGCGATCAAGGTGGCTTTTCATCTTAAGGACATAAGATGAGACCACTTGGGTTTCCTCCATTCGACATGCATCAAGTGCCCAAACCGTTTTGAAGCGTTCTACCCTAGCTTGTTGAAGGAACATTTCTTTCAATTCGGTAATCATGTTGTATGCCCCGTGATGTTCAATATCCTTTTGAATCTCGGGAATCATAGTTCCCAACATGAGGCAAGAGGCTTGCATGGAGTCCTCGGTATACTTAACTCAATCGTTATAGGCTTCCACATCTTCCATGTTAGGTTCATCGGGAATAGGATCGTCCAACACATATGATATATTTTCTTGCTTGAGAACGATTCTCAAGTTTCGTTACCAATCCATGAAGTTGTTATGGTTGAGACGATCCTTTTCAAGGATGGTTCTTAGTGATAGGTTACCGACGGTTTGGGTAATTGTGTTTGCATTGTTAGCGGCCATCTACAAAATTTTAACAAAGTTTAATTTTAGTATTTTCGATATTATTAAATTTTAATCATTAATACCCTTTTATGTCTCATAGAAAATTAATAATTAAAATCTAGAATCCAACGTTACATTTAAATATTGGTTAGGTTACCTTTATCCCATTATTTAATTGACAAGGTAGTCAACGTTTGACAATTGCAACCCTTTGCAATTTCTAGCCATATGGGATCGGTTAAACATCTTTATGTTTAGTTGGCATGTTTAATCCCATCAACACCTTTATACGCCATGCTTCGGTAACCCTAATCACATGGTTTTCAAATCAAGTTGTCCTACTTACACACATGTAAGTTTGCACATATAAGTGGTTAGGTGACCTTTATCCCACAAATATGGTAAGCCTACCTCAAACACACAAGTTCCTTCAAATGTGGTTAGGTGACCTTTATCCTACAAAGAAATCCCAAGTGATTCGAGTGTTGTGTAAAAGGATGGTGTTCGACTCGTTTAATAAAAGGGATTTAAGTTTTCAAAAATTCTAGTTTTAGAAAACTTTATGTACCATACATTTGCATGCATTCAAATTCATGGTACCTTAGTGAAAACCAATTTTCAAGGTTCTTTTAATAAAACCCATTTTATTATAAAATCATTAATTTTTAATAAAACCATTTTATTAACCACTTTAATGATTTTTAAAGAACCAATTTTAAGCTTGTTATGGATATAAGTTGTTAAGCATGCATATCCAAATATCATCTAAACAACCATACAAGCATAACACATAAAAATAGGTGCATAACCATAGCCAACTATTTTTGGCAACACTTGTTAGCCGAAACAAGTGTGCCAAAAGGTCCTTCCTAAAGGGTGAATATTGACACAAAAAATGTGTCGTTGAACTCCCACTTGAACCCGCATCCAAATGCTTCAAGTCTTCCTTTTGTGTTGCGATTTCTTCACTTTCTTTGGGCTTCTAAATGGACTTTAAATTCAGCTCCAAACTCCTTTGGCCTTCAAAATATGTTTTGATTATTGGGCTAAAATCACGTTAAGAACTATGAAGTCCTTTAGGCCCAAAATTGGCCAAAACCAAAAACGCATTTTGTGTGCATCTTCTTTTACATAAAATGTCCTAATACATTTTCCTAGTAAAAATAAAATGCATCTAATCTATTTATTTTACATGCCAAATGAAAAATAAATAAATTACATTTTTCACAAATGGAAGAACAAAGATAATTAATTATTACAACCAATTGAAATAATTAAATATAAATCACAAACACAAACATTCAAATATTCAAACACAAGGTCATGGGTAGGTTATGAACACCAAAATATATATCCACATATATATAAAATTCATGAGCAAAAATGGTTCCCTTTTACATCCAAATTTTCGGCCAAGAGAAAAACCGAAAAGATGGGTTTTTGTCCAAACAAACAAATCATCTATATGACATAATTTTTCAAGATACCTTTATGCATGTTAGTAAAAGTATCTTGAAAAACAAGGGAAAACCATGTTTAAAATTTCGGCCAAAGGGTTTCCACAAACCCAAAATCCCGAAATCTTTAAATCCTTTGAAGCATGCATTCATATAAGCGGCTCTGATACCACTGTTGGGATTTTGAACATGTTTATCAAAGTTATTTTATCCATATAAAATAAAAACGCAGCGGAAAAATTATTTAAGACATGTTACTTACAAGATATAAAACCCATTTTATATGTAAAACCAAAACCCGGATCCATATATGAACATGCATGCTATCAAAACACAACCATAGGGTGTTATAAGAATACTACCTTCCAAATAGCAAGAGATATGAAAAGAATGATGACTCTTGAATGGTAATCTTCAAAACGAAGACCTCAAGCTTGCATACCCCAAGCTTCCAACAAACACCTCTTAATTGCTAGGATTTTACACTTAAAATCAAACCTGAAAAACTCTTGCACAAACACTATGTTGGCCGAAAATTTTAGAGCAAAAAAAAAAACAAGTCTTCCATCTTCATTTTGTTGTGCAAAATATTATATAACATGAGAGAAGTTGCCACCTTTTGAAGACCCAACCATAAGTCCTCTAGAATGATAAATTGCACGGAACATGATTGGACCAAAATGGTCTCTTGGGAAGACCCAAAATTTCGGCCATATGGCCTTGTTTTTGTCACCAAAATTTCATTTTTATAAAATAAGTCTTATATTTATTTTATAACCTTTTATACAATTATAACATCACATGTTATAAGACTTATGCAACATATCACAATTATTTATAATGTTACTTAACCCATTAAATAACAATATAAAATATTCTCTCAAAATAAATTATCCATATAATTTATTAGTTTCTCAAGTGCAATTATTTAGAAAACCAATTTCCAAATATTCTAAGTGTTAATATTTATTTGTTTGATCACATCATAAATAAATATTACGTGTGTTTGTCTAGCTTGTTATTGGGTATGACCCGACTTGGATCATAACGTACTAGCCACACCAATTTAATATGTGTCTTGGGCATACCGATTCCAACGGAATTTTGGGTGAAAAACTTGAAGATTCGAAGATTTGTTCTTCGTGTTCTTCATTTTGTTCTTCAGTTTTTATTTAAATTTTGCTGATTTTGGTTGTTTGATTTTGCAGGTTTGTGTTAGAAAAGAGATAACATCGTTTCAAGATTTGATAAATCCCTAAAAATGGGGCTTGCTGGTTGGCTGGATTGCTGAACAAGTTACTGCTAATTTCGCAGATCAGAACCGGCGTGTTTGCTGAATCGCATATTTAACAATTACACAGTCAGGACCTGCGTAATTGACTTGACAGCGTTTCTAAATCCAAAGGCGACTTTGGTAACTGTCTTAATAGTCCTCAGTGACATTATTACGGTGATCGGCGACTTTACTAGTCGTCATAATACTGAAGTGATCAGGCAGTGAAATTTACCAGCGAAATTAACTCAGTGAATTTGTCCTGGATTGTGTATTTGGAGTAGGACTCAGCGAAATTAACTTGGACTCACCTGCGTAATTGACCCCTGGACTTTGACTTGCTAGTGTAATTAACCTAGTGTAATTAATTTTGAGGGGTGGATTAATTTTGGGAGTGCGTATAGTGTAATTAACGTTTTCGTAAACAGAGAACTATCCGTAAGGAATTTTCGAAAACGGGTTGCGCAGTTTGATCCAAAATATTTTTAGGACAAAAAAAAGTTTTCAACATATTATATAAACAGTTTTCAGACAGTTTTTAACCGTTTTTAGCAAGCCGGTTCGTGTAAAAATGTCGAATATGTCGAATTTGAACAACTTGTTGAGAATGGAGCATGAAGTAGGCACGACGAACAAACCGCCAAAGATTATGAAGGTAGAAAATTACCTTATGTGGAAAGACAGGTTTCAGTCGTTTGTTGAGTATCAAGACACGAGAATGTGGATCTGTATTGTCGATGGGTACACAAACCCAACTCATGAGTTTGAAGGCAGACAACGGGTCACATCTTATGTCAATATGGAGGAAGCAGACAAGAAGATGTATGAAGCTGAAAAACGTGCTCAAGCTGCTATCAAAATGTCTCTACCAGAGGAAATTAAATACACCTTTAAGAGGTACACAAGTTCAAAAAAGATGTGGGATGCATTAGAGAAGCGTTATCAGGGAAATGCTGATGTGAAGAAAAACAAGATTGATCTGCTGAAGAAACAATTTGCTGTTTTTAAGTGCATGAAGAACGAGTCCCTAGAAGATATCATTACAAGGCTTTATCATCTGATGACAGAGATAGATAATTTGATATAGAGGGATGAGTGATACTGAGATCAATGACAAGTTGTTAGATGCTCTACCTACTAAATGGGATATTTACACGCTTATGATCAAGAGAGAAGCTGATTATGTGACTATGGGCTTAGAAGAGGTTGTCGGGAAGCTGAGAGCTTACGAGCTCAACATGAAGAAGAAGGAAACAGGTTATGATCAGGTATAAGATCCGGGAGTTTACGAAGGCATTCCATCTTCATCTTCTCACAACGCTTCGAGTGACTCAGCAACGACATTTCTCTCAAAATGTGAAAATGTCATTGATGATAATGGTGAGTTGTGCTTTAATGCCTCATCGGGAGGTACAGCAGCAAGTAAGAGACAACATGAACAACATACTGGATCGAATACCAGCAGAATCCCCAAAACTATGCCCATGAGTGTGAAATCAACTGAGAATCAACTGGCGCTCCTTACCTCGTTTCTTGCTTCATATCAGAATTATATACAGGGCAAGATAACAGATCCAGCAGCACTGGATGAAGATTATGAGCAGATTGATCTAGACAATTGGATGAGATGGATATTCAGTGGCAGATGGCCATGATAACTCCCAGGGCTAAACGATTCATGAACAGAATTGGGAGGAAGATTATTGGCAAAAGGGGTGGATTCGATAAATCCAAGGTTCGATGCTTTAAATGTCAAAATCTTGGGCATTTTGCTAGAGAGTGCCAAAGACAAATAGGAGAATCACAAAAATATTCCACGTTTCATAATTCATCTAATCAAAGTTCATCCAATGGTGCATCATGTGCACTTGTTTCCACTACTTCTCCCGATGGTTCGTATGATTGGAGTCTTCACCTTGAAGATGATGAAACCATAACACAAGCTCTAATGGCAGAGATCGTTACTGTGATCGAAGAAGGTCAACAAGATGAGGGGAAGCTAGTGATGTTGTTCACAAGGAGAGTTCTGAAGAAAAGATGGTAACTAAACAAGTTGCAAGTGAAGAAACTGAAGTTGCTACAGAACAGTTGTTGCTGAACAAGTAAAGCCTGAAGAGAAACAAGCTGAAGAGGCAAAGACTGATGACGTACAAGTGCAATCTGACAAAGAAGAGAAGGTCAAAACCAATCTTGCTGCATTAATGGTCGATTTGTGTAAAGCTACTGGTGATGTAAGTTCACAACCAGTATCTTCTGTCTGCATGAGTTGCTGTGAACTAAGAGGTACAGTTGACAAGTTGTCCACACACAACCAAAGTCTGGTAAATGAACTAAATGGTCTAAAAGAATCAAACTTTTTCATAAAGAGAAAAGAGTCTCAATATCTGAAGAAAATAAAATCATGTGAAGCTGAAGTTAAAACCTTAACTGAAAAATTAAATAAAGAGCTTCAAGTGATAGATTTAACACATGAGACTATGAGAGATAAAAGAAAAGAACTGTCTGACAAGTGCCAAGAATTATCTGACACACAAGTTAAGATAGTTGAGCTTTAAAGGAAGATAGACCAGTTTAGAAACACGTCTTTTGTAATGACTCACATGATGGGAAACTTAAAAAAGAGTACTGATCGAACAACGGTGGGATTTAATGAAGTTCCTCCACCTGTTCATCAGGACTATTCATTTTTACCACATGAAGATGATTTAACAGATTTTGTGTATGGTGTAGTTGTGGTTAAGCCGATGACTGTCGACTTACCTGATAGTTCTGTATCTGTGAATGGTTTATGAGTATGAAGTGGCTGATGTTGAGAAGGAGACCAAGCAAGACATTGCTTTCAAAAATAAAACTTCATCTTCTCAATCTAAAAAACAACATTTTGCTAAAAAGGTTAATTTTGTGAAAGGGGGTGACATGAAAAATGAGAATATTGTGATTGAAACAGAGTCAAATGAAAAGTTTGTTAAAGATAAAATGAACAAAGGAAAATCAAAAGAAACAAACGTTGGTCCTTCAAAAACGTCGCCCAAGTCATCAGATCCATCAACTTCAAAGGCTTCACCTAAGACATCTTTTGCTAAAAGATCGTGCTTTAATTGTCATACAAAGGGACATGTCGTCAGTTGTTGTCCTTACAAGAAAGGTGAAGCACCTCTAAAAGAAAAGAAGAAAGAAAAATCACAAGAAAAGAAGGGTGATTGTGAGTTGAAGACATCAAACTCACCGAAGAAATCTGTTGTTGAAGACAAGGCTGAAAAAGAAATCAACAATTTCCTCGTTTTCAAAGAACTCAACCAAGGTTTCAGCCTGAGTCTCCAACTGGCAGATTCGACAGGCCTAGAAGTAGTTCACCTAAAATGAATAATTTTAATGGTCAGTCCAGAGGTCAAAGTTCACAACAAAGTCGATATCACACTGGTGGTAGTCGAAATTTTTACACTAATGACTCAAGAAATTATTACAATCAAAATTTTGGATATCATTCGAGAGTTCATCAAAACTCAGGATTTGTGAATCAAAATAGAGGTTTTCAAAATTAAAATTTCCAAAGGTCACAGAGTCCAAACATGTATGGGAACCCTCAGGACCAGAGACCTAGTGGAAATTAAAAACCATTTCCATCAACAGGCCTGAGATCCAAGACTCCTACAGGAGTGATGGATATTGGATGGATGTTTCGGTAGTTGATGAATTTGGAAGACCCAAGACCATTAAGGCTTGGGTCCCCCAAACTAAGTAAATTTGTTTTGGTTTGTGAAGGAGCTACTAAGGAGGCTGATCAACTTGTGGTATGTTCATAGTGGCTGCTCTAGGCACATGACGGGGGATAAGAGGTTGCTGAAAGGTTTGAAGAAATAAATGGAGGTTACGTGAATTTTGTATGAGCAAAAGGTGGAAAAATTAAAGGTCAAGGAAAAGTGACCAAGGGGAAGATAACCTTGGAAAAAGTTAACTATGTCGAGCAGCTCAAACACAATCTGATGAGCATGTCGCAAGTCTGTGACAAGGGTTACTCTGTCCACTTTACCAAGTCTGAGGCACTGGTGTTAAAACCGGGTTTGATCATTCCTGATGATTGGGTAGTTATGTGAGCACCAAGGAAGAATGATACCTGTGTAATGGACATGAGTGTACATGATTCTTCAGTGGTGACTACATGCTTGTTGTCGAAAGCATCTGAGGCGGAATCGATGTTATGGCATAGACGCGTGGCACATATCCACTATTGAAAAATGAATTATATAATTAAAAATGGTTTAGTGGAAGGTGTGCCTATGCAGAAGTTTTATGTGGATGATAAATGTCTTCCTTGTAAAAAAGGAAAGCAACACAGAAAACCTCACAAGTCTAAAACAGTAAATTCCATTGCTTCTCCACTCGAATTACTTCACATGGATTTGTTTGGTCCAGTGAATGTAAGAAGTATTGGAGGAAAATATTATTGCTTAGTTGTTACTGATGACTTTTCTCGTTTTTCTTGGGTTTTCTTTCTAGTGACAAAGGATGAGACAGCAGAAGTGTTGATCAATCTTTTTGCAAAGTTGGAGAATCTTCTTCAGACAAGAATAAAGTGTCACACCCCGACCCGCAGCAGAAATGCTGATCGGGGCATGATTGGGTTTTCATCAAAGCTCATGACATTTACTATAAAGTTTCATATTTATTATTTCCTTTTAAAGGAGAACATTACAATAACCATACAAATACATTTTTCATAACTTCATTATTTTTCTTCTAAGGCAACTTCCTATGTGTCCCTTGCTTCAACCTGTTCACCTGTATCATGTGTAAAAATGGTTTTTGGGTCAACAAAAAGTTGGCGAGTGAATCCTATGAAAACATTTAAACGTGTTTATTGTATCGATTATAAAATAAAGTGCATAACCACATATGAGTAAACGTAAATGTAAATTAAATCACAAATCACATAATATTAATTAATACACACGCACACACCAAATGTTTGTCTTTTTGAGGCACGCGTTGTTCAACTCGTCTCCCACGAGGAACTGATGGGCCTAATGAATGATTTTGAGGCACGCGTTGTTCAACGAACTGATGGGCCTAATGAATGTTTAGCACACAACTTGACAATATGTAACACATCACAACAAACAATATTTACATTCTAAGTTTAGATCATATAATGGTATAGCACGGGTTTGAATAAGCGAATTAATTTAAGCAACACATGATACACCCCAAAACATGAATAAAAAGGGGAATTTCTAAGAATTCACTCACAGTGGTTGCGTTTCTTGGATTGATGATGAATGCGCACGAATTTGGTTTTAACCACGAGAGAAACTAACCTAAATAATAACATAATAATTCGATAAATAAATAAACTTTTATTTGAGATTAATATTTTTAATTAGTGTTCTTAATGGGATTGTTAGATTTATTTTTGTGAGTTCAAGGAAATTTTCAAACTTCAAAAATATTATTTTTAAGTGTTTTTAATTGATTTTTAAATAAAATAAATAAATAAAAAAAGAAAATAAAAATTTTGAATTTTTTTGACCGTTGACCGGTCGGACTGCGGAAATGTTGTGCGCTGAGTTAGGTTCGAACTTGTGACCTCCCGTACGCGTGCACGCAGCTTTACCAACTGAGCTACGTGTCTAACCTGAAATATTTCTGATTTTAATTATATTTATAGACTGTTTGGATTATTCAGAATTTTATTTAATTAAAAAGGTTTTTAAACCAATCGAACCGGTGTGAGAGTCTGGACTCGAACCCGCGACGTGCGTTATGTTTTTGCACACAGTCCACCACTGGACTGTGTGTCTAACCCGGTTATTAGTCCGGTTTTTATTATATTTATACACTTATCACGTGCTTCAGGATTTGGTTTTTTATAAAAAGGGTATGATTTTCAGTGGATCGGAACACAACAGACTCGAACCCGGGATCTTGTTTTAAATGTGCACACAGTCCACCACTGGACTGTGTGTCTAACCCGGTATATTTAGCGGTTTTAATTTCCGTTAAACACATTTCAAACTTCATCTTCTTCAGTTTATGAAACCAGAGAATCAACTCGACTGTTTAATCAATAATTCTTGTTGAATTAGTTGATTGAGTATTACTGATTAACGAAATTAATTTAAACAGAAAGGTTTTAAGGATGTTGTACCGAACAGGTGTGATTGCCGACGAATTTCCGGTGACTGAAACTTTTCCGACGACGTGTAACTTGCGACAGAGGATCTACAGGAAGTTTGAGGTGAGTGCGGTGCTTTCTGTCTGAGCTCTAGAAGTCCTATTTTAGAGTAAGGCAAAGAAATGAAATGGGTTCGGTTTTCCGGCGATAATCTTTCGGTCAACTTGCAGAGGATTCCGGCGACTTGCGGCGAGGTTTCAGTGTGAGTTTGAGAGAGTAAGTTTGATAGACTGGCGAGCTCAAATGATGAATACATCGATATATATAGTATAACTCGAATTTAATTACATTTCGGTTTCGATTTCTAAACTCATACGATTTGATCAGCTTTGATTCGAATTGAGTCAATGGGTTGGTTATAACCGATGCCCAGTTGTCGGTTATGCCCAGGATGATCGCAAACTCAACGGAAAATTCAATGATAGATTGAAGATTGATTGGCGGTTTCAATCTCTGTTATACACAGATACACACATTGCTCTCTATAAGTTTTATGCATTTCAGATATTCAACAACAGGTGTGTGTGTCTTAGTGGTGTTTGGTGCATTTGGTCTTGAGAGTGACCCGGGTTCGAAACCCGGCGTCTGCAAATATTTTTTTTATTCATTATTTATTAGAAATTTTAAATTATGGTTTTTAAATCTAATATATTTATTAATTATGTATCGTTTAAAATTTATCTGAGCATTAAATAAGCAACGAAAATTTTTAACTGGATATTCGATTAATAAACGAAGCGGGTTTTCGAAACCCGTTTTTTGACGGATGTTACAGTATCCCCTACTTATAGAAATTTCGTCTCGAAATTTAAGTAATAGTGGTATATTTGACTTGTGGAGAGGGTGTTTTAATTTGACAATTACATAATCAGAAGAGGGTGAAAGTTTAAATTTTATTGGAGGCGGTAACGTTCCTAGTAAGGGTTGGATACCCTGCTACAGGAATCGCTTTTTGATGCCTAAGATAAGGGATATTGATAAACATAGTTGATTGACTAGGTATGATCTCATGCACAAGAGTTTTGAGAGAATCGATACGTTTGGAAAGATAAGGTTATATCCTAAAACAAAACTTCTACCACTAAAACCTACATGGAACCTCTCATAACCTCCTGACAATGCCTCTGATCCTTTGGCAAGAATACTTATATATAGGAAGTACCAGCGGCGTATCCACCATATTCTTGTCAAATTTTCATTGGCTTTATCCGTAAGTTATGATTAGTTCTATGTGACTCTAGAACATAAACAAACACAACAACCAAAGCTTGAGTCTTAATTCTGAAAGTATACATGTTTGAATGATGACAGTACCTCTCTCGTTTGTTATCATGAAGAGGTTAGTCTATGTAGGAGTGAGACACAACCCAACTTCTTTGAATGATGAGATTGAGATACGTAGAGATGTATGATGATATGAATGCTAAATCAGTGAGTATAAAACAAACTTCAACCATGACATTACTAAATTCTACATGGAACTTCTCATAACCGCCTGACAATGCCTCTGATCCTTCGGCAAGAATACTTATATAGGAAGTACCAGCGGCGTATCCACCATATTCTTGTCAAATTTTCGTTGGCTTTATCAGTAAATTATGATTAGTTCTATGTGACTCTAAAACATAAACAAACATAACAACCAAAACTTGAGTCTCAAATCTGAAGGTATACATGATTGAATGATGATAGTACCTCTCTCGTTTGTTATGATGAAGGGGTTAGTCTAGGTAAAAGTGAGACACAACCCAACTTCTTTAAATGATGAGATTGAGATACGTCGAGATGTATGATGATATGAATGTTAAATCAATGAGTATAAAACAAAACTGAAATAGTAATTCGCATTAAGATTCTTGGATAAATTTCCAATTTATAATTGAGATACGTGAAGATTGAGATAACATAAAGAAAACATAAAAACTAATCGGTTGGAGTTGAATCTTGATTTTTGGTGAAGAAAACTAGTTGGGTGGTGCGTTTGGGCCGTTAATATCTTCAACAGGATTGGCGTTGATGTTGTAAGCTCTTCCTCTTTCTGGTGGCCTAGTGGTTAGGTTTTCTTGATTTGCTTGGTTAACTGGGTTTGCTTGAGCTTGGGCGTTTATGATGTTAACCAATCGAGGGCACGTGTTTCTAAAGTGACTAGGGTCGCCACAATTAAAACAAGCTCGAACATATGGAAACATGGGGTATTGGGGTTGTTGATATGTTTGGATCATGTTTTGAGTAGGGGGTGAGGTTTGGTTTTGAGAGGTGCGGCAAACCTTGCTCAAATGACCATAGCGTCCACAATTCGCACATAGTCGACAAGGTAAGGTAGATGGATGGTGATAAAAACAGGTGTTGCATTGAGGGTGAGGTCCAAAGTAAGGTTTCTTATTTGGGTAAGTTGAGTTGGGTGCTACTTGAGTGATTGGGATAGCTTGGAGGGGTATGGCTTGTGAAGTTGGTTGATTGTGTTGGGTGACAGCGAAATTTTGCCTATCTCGTTTTCTCTTAGAAGTGCGTTGAGAAGGGGATTCGGTTTGGGTGGAGTTTGCGGTTTCAGTTGATGCTTTATCCTTCTTCTTCTCCTCCTTGAAGTCCTTATTTCGTATGCGGTTTTCGGTGAGCTCTGTAGCTAACTCCATTGCTGCTTCCAAAGTTGCAGGTGTGGTACTTATTACAGGGTCTTGAATTTTTGAAGGAAGACCTCGAATGTAGTGCTCGATCAAACGGTAGAGGGGAGTGAACAAGTTGGGGACCATCTGATTTAACTCAAGAAATCTCTCGTTGTATGTGGTGTGGTCGCCCTCCTTTTGTTTCAAAGAATAGAACTCATCCTCTAATTTCTTGATTTCGCTTCTTGGACAGAAACGTTTTGTCATGATCTCCCTCAATTCTTCCCAAGTCAAAGTCATAGCATTCTCAGTACCTCGCTTGGCCTTCTCTGTATTCCACCATGTAAGTGCTACTCCAAACAAACGAACGGTAGCATATCGCACCTTGCGATCATCGAGGCAGTCGCAATTGAGAAATGTGTTATCCATCTCCTCAAACCAATGGAGGAGAGCGGTGTCACCTTCAGTCCCTTCGTATTTTGGAGGATCGCAGGATTTGAAATGTTTGTAGGTGCATTTAGTGACTTTTGGGGAAAGATTGACAATGTTTTGAGCTTCTTGGTGGATTGGGTTGACGGGATTAGCGGTAAGGGCTTGTTGAACTTGAACTACGATGTTGGGTATTACAGCCGCCATTTGTTGAGTGATTTGGGCAGCCATGCGCTCGCGGGATTTTCCTGATCTCATTTTTCTACGAGCGAGGCTAGAAGACATCTACAAGGAATACGTATCAAGAGTATGAGTTTGACGTTTTAGGGGTCATGTGTCGTATTTAGGAATGAACATTCATAAAATAAATGATGATTAATAAATTTACTACATCCATAGGATGTCTTGGGCTTTGCTCGTAATTGGGCCTTGCATGCCGCCATACTTCACCTACGTAATCATGTGGGCCCCCATGATTATCGGGTCTTTCATATGGTTCGCATGTGTTAGCCTGGTAACGTACACTAAAACCCGGAGAAAATCTAGAAATATGTATGTAACATGTGAAGTTCGGAGTGCATCCAGGTGTGGACACGGTGACACCTCAAAGTGGGGTTAGTTCGAACGACGTTTGGTGTGGCATGCTTTGGCCTAATAGGTCCTTCGTACTCTCGTTGTTCGTCCGCAGGTAGGCAAACTGGTCTGTTATATTGGATTTATACGAATGCCAACCTAGACAGGACGTTCCGACTACCGGTACTTCTACCCTTACAGTTACTACATGCCCGTCGTAGAACTCACTTTGATGAGCTTGAAAAACGAAAAAATGCGACATAATCTTGAATAAAGGAATATGAGGATGATTTGAATATGTGGACATTGAAATATGTGTGATGAATGTATATACAAGCTTGTTATGTTTGACAATAAGTATAACTCATTAAGTATTACACAAAATGATAGTGAAAGTGTTTGCATGCATTTGTGTATGTAATAAATACGAAACAAATAAACATCATGAGTTTGCATGTAACCACATAAGCAATTTAAAATCTAATCAACTATAGTATATGCTCTAAGGGTCTAATAACCTATCCTATATCCCTATAGTCAAAAGCTCTGATACCAATGTGTCACACCCCGACCCGCAGCGGAAATGGTGATCGGGGCATCATTGGGTTTTCATCAAAGCTCATGACATTTACAATAAAGTTTCATATTTATTATTTCTTTTTAAAGGAGAACATTACAATAAGCATACAAATACAACATGTTCAAATACATTTTTCATAACTTCATTATTTTTCTTCTAAGGCAATTTCCTATGTGTCCCTTGCTTCAACCTGTTCACTTGTATCATGTGTAAAAATGGTTTTTGGGTCAACAAAAAGTTGGCGAGTGTATCCTATGAAAACATTTAAACGTGTTTATTGTATCGATTATAAAATAAAGTGCATAACCACATATGAGTAAACGTAAATGTAAATTAAATCATAAATCACATAATATTAATTAATACACACGCACACACCAAATGTTTGTCTTTTTGAGACGCGTTGTTCAACTCGTCTCCCACGAGGAACTGATGGGCCTAATGAATGATTTTGAGGCACGCGTTGTTCAACGAACTGATGGGCCTAATGAATGTTTAGCACACAACTTGACAATATGTAACACATCACAACAAACAATATTTACATTCTAAGTTTAGATCATATAATGGTATAGCACGAGTTTGAATAAGCGAATTAATTTAAGCGACACATGATACACCCCAAAACATGAATAAAAAGGGAATTTGTAAGAATCCACTCACAGTGGTTGCGTTTCTTGGATTGATGATGAATGCGCACGAATTTGGTTTTAACCACGAGAGAAACTAACCTAAATAATAACATAATAATTCGATAAATAAATAAACTTTTATTTGAGATTAATATTTTTAATTAGTGTTCTTAATGGGATTGTTAGATTTATTTTTGTGAGTTCAAGGAAATTTTCTAACTTCAAAAATATTATTTTAAGTGTTTTTAATTGATTTTTAAATAAAATAAATAAATAAAAAAAGAAAATAAAAATTTTGAATTTTTTTGACCGTTGACCGGTCGGACTGCGGAAATGTTGTGCGCTGAGTGAGGTTCGAACTTGTGACCCCCCGTACGCGTGCACGCAGCTCTACCAACTGAGCTACGTGTCTAACCTAAAATATTTCTGATTTTAATTATATTTATAGACTGTTTGGATTATTCAGAATTTTATTTAATTAAAAAGGTTTTTAAACCAATCGAACCGGTGTGAGAGTCTGGACTCGAACCCGCGACGTGCGTTATGTTTTTGCACACAGTCCACCACTGGACTGTGTGTTTAACCCGGTTATTATTCCGGTTTTTATTATATTTATACACTTATCACGTGCTTCAGGATTTGGTTTTTATAAAAAAGGGTATGATTTTTCAGTGGATCGGAACACAACAGACTCGAACCCGGGACCTTGTTTTAAATGTGCACACAGTCCACCACTGGACTGTGTGTCTAACCCGGTATATTTACCGGTTTTAATTTCCTTTAAACACATTTCAAACTTCATCTTCTTCAGTTTATGAAACCAGAGAATCAACTCGACTGTTTAATCAATAATTCTTGTTGAATTAGTTGATTGAGTATTACTGATTAACGAAATTAATTTAAACAGAAAGGTTTTAAGGATGTTGTACCGAACAGGTGTGATTGCCGACGAATTTCCGGTGACTGAAACTTTTCCGACGACGTGTAACTTGCGACAGAGGATCTACAGGAAGTTTGAGGTGAGTGCGGTGCTTTCTGTCTGAGCTCTAGAAGTCCTATTTTAGAGTAAGGCAAAGAAATGAAATGGGTTCGGTTTTCCGGCGATAATCTTTCGGTCAACTTGCAGAGGATTCCGGCGACTTGCGGCGAGGTTTCAGTGTGAGTTTGAGAGAGTAAGTTTGATAGACTGGCGAGCTCAAATGATGAATACATCGATATATATAGTATAACTCGAATTTAATTACATTTCGGTTTCGATTTCTAAACTCATACGATTTGATCAGCTTTGATTCGAATTGAGTCAATGGGTTGGTTATAACCGATGCCCAGTTGTCGGTTATGCCCAGGATGATCGCAAACTCAACGGAAAATTCAATGATAGATTGAAGATTGATTGGCGGTTTCAATCTCTGTTATACACAGATACACACATTGCTCTCTATAAGTTTTATGCATTTCAGATATTCAACAACAGGTGTGTGTGTCTTAGTGGTGTTTGGTGCATTTGGTCTTGAGAGTGACCCGGGTTCGAAACCCGGCGTCTGCAAATATTTTTTTTATTCATTATTTATTAGAAATTTTAAATTATGGTTTTTAAATCTAATATATTTATTAATTATGTATCGTTTAAAATTTATCTGAGCATTAAATAAGCAACGAAAATTTTTAACTGGATATTCGATTAATAAACGAAGCGGGTTTTCGAAACCCGTTTTTTGACGGATGTTACAGTATCCCCTACTTATAGAAATTTCGTCTCGAAATTTAAGTAATAGTGGTATATTTGACTTGTGGAGAGGGTGTTTTAATTTGACAATTACATAATCAGAAGAGGGTGAAAGTTTAAATTTTATTGGAGGCGGTAACGTTCCTAGTAAGGGTTGGATACCCTGCTACAGGAATCGCTTTTTGATGCCTAAGATAAGGGATATTGATAAACATAGTTGATTGACTAGGTATGATCTCATGCACAAGAGTTTTGAGAGAATCGATACGTTTGGAAAGATAAGGTTATATCCTAAAACAAAACTTCTACCACTAAAACCTACATGGAACCTCTCATAACCTCCTGACAATGCCTCTGATCCTTTGGCAAGAATACTTATATATAGGAAGTACCAGCGGCGTATCCACCATATTCTTGTCAAATTTTCATTGGCTTTATCAGTAAGTTATGATTAGTTCTATGTGACTCTAGAACATAAACAAACACAACAACCAAAGCTTGAGTCTTAATTCTGAAAGTATACATGTTTGAATGATGACAGTACCTCTCTCGTTTGTTATGATGAAGAGGTTAGTCTATGTAGAAGTGAGACACAACCCAACTTCTTTGAATGATGAGATTGAGATACGTTGAGATGTATGATGATATGAATGCTAAATCAGTGAGTATAAAACAAACTTCAACCATGACATTACTAAATCCTACATGGAACTTCTCATAACCGCCTGACAATGCCTCTGATCCTTCAGCAAGAATACTTATATATAGGAAGTACCAGCGGCGTATCCACCATATTCTTGTCAAATTTTCGTTGGCTTTATCAGTAAATTATGATTAGTTCTATGTGACTCTAAAACATAAACAAACACAACAACCAAAACTTGAGTCTCAAATCTGAAGGTATACATGATTGAATGATGACAGTACCTCTCTCGTTTGTTATGATGAAGGGGTTAGTCTAGGTAAAAGTGAGACACAACCCAACTTCTTTAAATGATGAGATTGAGATACGTCGAGATGTATGATGATATGAATGTTAAATCAATGAGTATAAAACAAAACTGAAATAGTAATTCGCATTAAGATTCTTGGATAAATTTCCAATTTATAATTGAGATACGTGAAGATTGAGATAACATAAAGAAAACATAAAAACTAATCGGTTGGAGTTGAATCTTGATTTTTGGTGAAGAAAACTAGTTGGGTGGTGCGTTTGGGCCGTTAATATCTTCAACAGGATTGGCGTTGATGTTGTAAGCTCTTCCTCTTGCTGGTGGCCTAGTGGTTAGGTTTTCTTGATTTGCTTGGTTAACTGGGTTGCTTGAGCTTGGGCGTTTATGATGTTAACCAATCGAGGGCACGTGTTTCTAAAGTTAGTAGGGTCGCCACAGTTAAAACAAGCTCGAACATATGGAAACATGGGGTATTGGGGTTGTTGATATGTTTGGATCATGTTTTGAGTAGGGGGTGAGGTTTGGTTTTGAGAGGTGCGGCAAACCTTGCTCAAATGACCATAGCGTCCACAATTCGCACATAGTCGACAAGGTAAGGTTGATGGATGGTGATAAAAACAGGTGTTGCATTGAGGGTGAGGTCCAAAGTAAGGTTTCTTATTTGGGTAAGTTGAGTTGGGTGCTACTTGAGTGATTGGGATAGCTTGGAGGGGTATGGCTTGTGAAGTTGGTTGATTGTGTTGGGTGACAGCGAAATTTTGCCCATCTCGTTTTCTCTTAGAAGTGGGTTGAGAAGGGGATTCGGTTTGGGTGGAGTTTGCGGTTTCAGTTGATGCTTTATCCTTCTTCTTCTCCTCCTTGAAGTCCTTATTTCGTATGCGGTTTTCGGTGAGCTCTGTAGCTAACTCCATTGCTGCTTCCAAAGTTGCAGGTGTGGTACTTATTACAGGGTCTTGAATTTTTGAAGGAAGACCTCGAATGTAGTGCTCGATCAAACGGTAGAGGGGAGTGAACAAGTTGGGGACCATCTGATTTAACTCAAGAAATCTCTTGGTGTATGTGGTGTGGTCGCCCTCCTTTTGTTTCAAAGAATAGAACTCATCCTCTAATTTCTTGATTTCGCTTCTTGGACAGAAACGTTTTGTCATGATCTCCCTCAATTCTTCCCAAGTCAAAGTCATAGCATTCTCAGTACCTCGCTTGGCCTTCTCTGTATTCCACCATGTAAGTGCTACTCCAAACAAACGAACGGTAGCATATCGCACCTTGCGATCATCGGGGCAGTCACAATTGAGAAATGTGTTTTCCATCTCCTCAAACCAATGGAGGAGAGCGGTGACACCTTCAGTCCCTTCGTATTTTGGAGGATCGCAGGATTTGAAATGTTTGTAGGTGCATTTAGTGACTTTTGGGGAAGGATTGACAATGTTTTGATCTTCTTGGTGGATTGGGTTGACGGGATTAGCGGTAAGGGCTTGTTGAACTTGAACTACGATGTTGGGTATTACAGCCGCCATTTGTTGAGCGATTTGGGCAGCCATGCGCTCACGGGATTTTCCTGATCTCATTTTTCTACGAGCGAGGCTAGAAGACATCTACAAGGAATACGTATCAAGAGTATGAGTTTGACGTTTTAGGGGTCATGTATCGTATTTAGGCATGAACATTCATAAAATAAATGATGAATAATAAATTTACTACATCCATAGGATGTCTTGGGCTTTGCTCGTAATTGGGCCTTGCATGCCGCCATACTTCACCTTCGTAATCATGTGGGCCCCCATGATTACCGGGTCTTTCATATGGTTCGCATGTGTTAGCCTGGTAACGTACACTAAAACCCGGAGAAAATCGAGAAATATGTATGTAACGTGTGAAGTTCGGAGTGCATCCAGGTGTGGACACGGTGACACCTCAAAGTGGGGTTAGTTCGAAGGACGTTTGGTGTGACATGCTTTGGCCTAATAGGTCCTTCGTACTCTCGTCGTTAGTCCCCAGGTAGGCAAACTAGTCCGTTATATTGGATTTATACGAATGCCAACCTAGACAGGACGTTCCGACTACCGGTACTTCTACCCTTACAGTTACTACATGCCCGTCGTAGAACTCACTTTGATGAGCTTGAAAAACGAAAAAATGCGACATAATCTTGAATAAAGGAATATGAGGATGATTTGAATATGTGGACATTGAAATATGTGTGATGAATGTATATACAAGCTTGTTATGTTTGACAATAAGTATAACTCATTAAGTATTACACAAAATGATAGTGAAAGTGTTTGCATGCATTTGTGTATGTAATAAATACGAAACAAATAAACATCATGAGTTTGCATGTAACCACATAAGCAATTTAAAATCTAATCAACTATAGTATAGGCTCTAAGGGTCTAATAACCTATCCTATATCCCTATAGTCAAAAGCTCTGATACCAATGTGTCACACCCCGACCCGCAGCGAAAATGGTGATCGGGGCATGATTGGGTTTTCATCAAAGCTCATGACATTTACTATAAAGTTTCATATTTATTATTTCCTTTTAAAGGAGAACATTACAATAAGCATACAAATACAACATGTTCAAATACATTTTTCATAACTTCATTATTTTTCTTCTAAGGCAATTTCCTATGTGTCCCTTGCTTCAACCTGTTCACTTGTATCATTTGTAAAAATGGTTTTTGGGTCAACAAAAAGTTGGCGAGTGAATCCTATGAAAACATTTAAACGTGTTTATTGTATCGATTATAAAATAAAGTGCATAACCACATATGAGTAAACGTAAATGTAAATTAAATCACAAATCACATAATATTAATTAATACACACGCACACACCAAATGTTTGTCTTTTTGAGGCACGCGTTGTTCAACTCGTCTCCCACGAGGAACTGATGGGCCTAATGAATGATTTTGAGGCACGCGTTGTTCAACGAACTGATGGGCCTAATGAATGTTTTGCACACAACTTAACAATATGTAACACATCACAACAAACAATATTTACATTCTAAGTTTAGATCATATAATGGTATAGCACGAGTTTGAATAAGCGAATTAATTTAAGCGACACATGATACACCCCAAAACATGAATAAAAAGGGGAATTTGTAAGAATTCACTCACAGTGGTTGCGTTTCTTGGATTGATGATGAATGCGCACGAATTTGGTTTTAACCACGAGAGAAACTAACCTAAATAATAACTTAATAATTCGATAAATAAATAAACTTTTATTTGAGATTAATATTTTTAATTAGTGTTCTTAATGGGATTGTTAGATTTATTTTTGTGAGTTCAAGGAAATTTTCTAACTTCAAAAATATTATTTTTAAGTGTTTTTAATTGATTTTTAAATAAAATAAATAAATAAAAAAGAAAATAAATATTTTGAATTTTTTTGACTGTTGACCGTTCGGACTGCGGAAATGTTGTGCGCTGAGTGAGGTTCGAACTTGTGACCTCCCGTACGCGTGCACGCAGCTCTACCAACTGAGCTACGTGTCTAACCTGAAATATTTCTGATTGTAATTATATTTATAGACTGTTTAGGTTATTCAGAATTTTATTTAATTAAAAAGGTTTTTAAACCAATCGAACCGGTGTGAGAGTCTAGACTCGAACCCGCGACGTGCGTTATGTTTTTGCACACAGTCCACCACTGGACTGTGTGTCTAACCCGGTTATTATTCCGGTTTTTATTATATTTATACACTTATCACGTGCTTCAGGATTTGGTTTTTTATAAAAAGGGTATGATTTTTCAGTGGATCGGAACACAACAGACTCGAACCCGGGACCTTGTTTTAAATGTGCACACAGTCCACCACTGGAGTGTGTGTCTAACCCGGTATATTTACCGGTTTTAATTTCCTTTAAACACATTCCAAACTTCATCTTCTTCAGTTTATGAAACCAGAGAATCAACTCGACTGTTTAATCAATAATTCTTGTTGAATTAGTTGATTGAGTATTACTGATTAATGAAATTAATTTAAACAGAAAGGTTTTAAGGATGTTGTACCGAACAGGTGTGATTGCCGACGAATTTCCGGTGACTGAAACTTTTCCGGCGACGTGTAACTTGCGACAGAGGATCTACAGGAAGTTTGAGGTGAGTGCGGTGCTTTCTGTCTGAGCTCTAGAAGTCCTATTTTAGAGTAAGGCAAAGAAATGAAATGGGTTCGGTTTTCCGGCGATAATCTTTCGGTCAACTTGCAGAGGATTCCGGCGACTTGCGGCGAGGTTTTCAGAGTGAGTTTGAGAGAGTAAGTTTGACAAACTGGCGAGCTCAAATGATGAATACATCGATATATATAGTATAACTCGAATTTAATTACATTTCGGTTTCGATTTCTAAAATCATACGATTTGATCAACTTTGATTCGAATTGAGTCAATGGGTTGGTTATAACCGATGCCCAGTTGTCGGTTATGCCTAGGATGATCGCGAACTCAATGGAAAATTCAATGATAGATTGATGATTGATTGGCGGTTTCAATCTCTGTTATATACAGATACACACAATGCTCTCTATAAGTTTTATGCATTTCAGATATTCAACAACAGGTGTGTGTGTGTCTTAGTGGTGTTTGGTGCGTTTGGTCTTGAGAGTGACCCGGGTTCGAAACCTGGCGTCTTGCAAATATTTTTTTTATTCATTATTTATTAGAAATTTTAAATTATGGTTTTTAAATTCTAATATATTTATTATTTATGTATCGTTTAAAATTTATCTGAGCATTAAATAAGCAACGGAAATTTTTAACTGGATATTCGATTAATAAACGAAGCGGGTTTTGGAAACCCGTTTTTTGACGGATGTTACATAAAGCGCATTAGAAGCGATAATGGCACGGAGTTCAAGAATTGGTTGCGGGATATGTACTATCTCCGCAAGGGGATAGAGCATTAATTCAGTGCTCCATACACACCGCAACAGAATGGAGTGGTAGAACGGAAAAACAGGACATTAATAGAAAATGCTAGGACCATGCTTTCTGATTCTAAGCTTCCTGTCATCTTTTGGGCAGAGGCTGTGAATACAGCTTGCTATGTTCTGAATAGGATTTTGACGATTAAAGACACAATAAAATGTGTTATGAACTTCTGAGAAATCGTAAACCAAATTTAGAAGGGCTCGAACCGTTTGGGCTTCCATGCACGATAATTAGAAATAAAAACCAACCAAAATTTGGTGAAGTCGCTGACGAAGGTTTTTTCCTAGGTTATGTCGACGGTGCACCAAACAAGAGAGTTTTTAATAGAACTAAGGGTAAAATTGAAACGGTTTTTAATATTGAAATTATCACATATTCGCCCAAACAGTCCAGCTCAGGTCCAACAATCCTATATGATTATGATCTATGCTTTGATTCTTTTAAATTTCCTGAGTTTTCCGATGCAGGTGATTTAGAAGTAATTTACAGCTTGGCTCGGGATGAAGATGATCGTGCTTTTGGTCCGAGTTCAAGTGTTCCATGTGTCGATGAATCAGGATCTTCTTCAAATGCAAATGCAAATGCAGAAGTAGCGGATTCTAGTGACAGTGAGTCTGAACCTCTTGAGGGGGAGGACTTTACTAATCTGTTTGCTGATCAACATGTTCAGGGGGAGATTGGATCAAATCTAGAGACTGACTTGGAAGTTGACACCATTGCTACAACACGAGCAAACAGAGATCATCTAGTGGAGAATATTATAGGTGATCCGAATGCAGGTGTACAGACAAGGAGAAGTATCACAGAAGGTTCTTGTATGTATGCTACGATTGAGAAGACTGGTATTATCAATGAGTGCTTGTATAGTTGTTTTATTTCTCAAGAAGAGCCGAGGAATGTTCATATGGCTCTGAAGGATAATTCATGGGTAGAAGCTATGCAGGAAGAACTAGCTCAGTTTGAGAAGTTGAAAGTTTGGGAGTTAGTTGATTTACCAGAGGGAGAAAGAGAGATTGGCACCAAGTGGGTGTTCAAGTGTAAGAAAGATGACCGAGGGATCGTGACAAGGAATAAGGCTCGGTTAGTGGTAAAAGGGTTCAATCAGCAAGATGGGATTGATTATAATGAAGTGTTTGCACCAGTTGCAAGGTTGGAAGCAATTAGGTTGTTTCTAGCTTTCGCATCATTCAAGGGCTTTAAAGTTCATCAGCTTGACGTGAAGAGTGCGTTTCTTTACGGGAAAGTCCAAGAAGTGGTGTATGTCTCACAACCATATGGGTTTACTGATCTAGACTATCCAGATAGAGTGTATATACTAAACAAAGCATTGTATGGATTGCATCAGGCACCCATGGCGTGGTATGAGACACTGTCAACTCATTTGTTGAAGAATGCCTTTGAAAGAGGTCAAATTGACAATACACTTTTCATTAAGAGAAAGAAAGAAGATTTTCTGTTGGTACAAATATATGTCGATGATATCATTTTTGGTTCATCTGATGAGAGCATGTGTCATGAGTTCGTAGAGGTGATGAAGGGTAAGTTCAAGATGAGTGCAATGGGTGAGTTATCATTATTCTTGGGGTTACAAGTTGAACAAAAGAAGGATGGGATCTTTATTCATCAGACAAAGTATGTGTATGACATTTTGACTCGTTTCAAGATGGAGGATTGCGCTACTTTTAATACACCCATTTGTGAAAATCACAACATTGGTCTAGATGCTGAGAGTGTGGATGACGTTGATCCTACTCAATATAGGGCGATGATTGGATCGTTGATGTATCTTACAGCTTCAAGACAAACATTATGTTCGCAGTATGTCTGTGTGCCAGATATCAAGCAAATCCAAAGGATTCGCATATGAAGGCGGTGAAGCGAATTCTTCGTTATTTAAAGGGGAAATCTAAGTTTGGGCTATGGTATCCTGCTGATAGTGACTTGAAGTTTATTGCATACAGTGATTCGGATTTCGGAGGATGCAAATCTACCATAAAATCTACCACAGGTGGTTGTTAGTTCTTAGGGGGAAGACTAGTTTCATGGCAGTGCAAGAAACAAGCCTGTGTGTCTACGTCTTCGTGTGAAGCTGAATACATTGCTGCGGGTAGTTGCTGTTCACAGGTTTTGTGGATCCAACAACAAATGCGCGATTACGGTTTGAATTTCACTCGCACACCTATTATGATAAACAATAATGCCACAATTTCCATCACAAATAATCCTGTAAAACACAGTCGCACAAAACATATTGACATTCGTCATCATTTTATATGGGATTGTGCTGAAAAGAGAATGATTGAACTGCATAGAGTCGACACACTAGATAACCTGGCAGATCTTTACACTAAAGCTTTTGACAGGGCTCGATTTGAACATCTAGTCGAACTCAACGGGATGAGGAATCCTAAATAACCAATTTTTCATAACAATTTTGTAAATAGTATATTGCTTTCTTAAAATAAAAAACATAAAAAAAATTAGAAAATCATAAAATAAAAAAAAGAAAAATCAAAAATGAGTTTTCACTATGTTGAAAAAGAAGAAATGATAGTACATCAGCAAATTAGACTGTCACACTGAAACTGAAATTAAATTGCTTAAGTGTGATAGCAGCTTCATCATATGATGTACCAGTAGGCAAGAAACATGAAATAATCGACTCACCATAGTGATATAAACATAAAGAATTAAGTATGAGTGGGTAACATATCAGTGGGTTATGGTTTTAAAACCTTAAATCTTGAGTTGATAGATTGCCAAAATCTGAAGTTTTGGGTCTTTATACTCTTATTTCATCCGGGGTATCAGGGTTGTCCTTCTGCTGCATCCAGATATATGCTGACCTAGGCACAACCAGGATATCTTAAAAGAGCTAAAAATGCCAAATCCCAGAAATTGAAGAAGCTCTCCTTGAGGGTCATTCAAATGTGCAAAATGCATAAATCGTACCAACATTTGGTATTTGTCTTAACCCTCATTGGATATTGGTCTCTTTGCTGTACGGAAGTACTGACCTGATCACCAGTTATCTAACGTTGTAAACAAAAGGATGAATTTCGGTATACTCACCTACTATGATGAATCTTTGTGCATACCTTGATCGTGGGGATATGTCCTGAAGTGGGACACACTAGTATATCAGTATAAAATAACCTTAACATATCACAAGGTAAAGGTGCTTGAAATGTTCATGTGTTTTGTTTAAGTGGACAAACATACCGGTAATCGTCTTGAACTGCTTTTCACGAAAATTACTAAAAGAATTATCTAAAGGTGTGCAAACAGTTTGATTAGGCTGATATGATCTTCTTCACCAGTGAGTCTCACAAAACAGAGTGTTTATTTTCTTGTTATTTATTTGTTTTCAGAAAATTATAAAAATCTAAAAAGATTTTCTTTTTCTTTAAAAATTCTTAACGTACGGAAAATGGTTGTTCTTGGAGGAATTGTTACCGAAAGGGGGAGACGGTGTTACAAATGAGTTCAAAATTTTTCAAAATTTGCAGGTCTAGTGGTGTTTGAGTAAAAAGTTTTTTGAGTGTTGGTGTTGAGATGAAAAATTGCTTAATCTGTATTAAAGTTTACACATCTCTCGATTACTAATAATTTGTTAACTTGTATTGAAAAATTCTTATGTTTTCTCGAGATGTTTGTTTTGTATACAGATAGTTGCAATTTGTTCTTGTAAAGCAAAGTGAAGTTTGGTGAAGAGGAGTCTGATTGGATGCATGGTAGAATCCTCCTTTCTACATTGCTGACAAAGTTTGAAGAGGTTGAAGATTGCTATGCAAATGCTGAACTAGAGTTTACTCAAGTGCTAACAACTTTGAGGATTTGGTGATTGTATGCATCAGCTTAGGGGGAGTCTATTGCTGACAGAAGCTATTGAAGCTGAAGCTATCCAAAGACCAATGACGGTGACAGATTACATGAAGAATGCAAGATGACTGAAGACAAAACTTGTTTTATGAAGCTATTGTCAATGGGAGTCTGTTGGTGCATGTTTGTGACAACAGCTTTTAGATTCAAGTCTTTGGATATCTTGTAATTGGTGAAATGATAAACGATTAGCGGGTTTAGTTTTGTATTAGTGAGTTAATAGTGATTGGGCCAAACAAAACCCACATTGAGGGAATGGTATGCGAATTGGGCCTGTCCAATTTGCAGGCTTGTGTGAAACCAGCCCAGAATGCATGTCTTCTGTTATATAAACAATCTTATGCTTTAGGGTTAGGGTTAAGCACTTGAAATCTGTTTACAGAGAGTTTAGAGAGGGAGCAAATTTGTGACTATTGTGGTGGACGAATTTGTGAGTGCTAGGGTCTTAGGATTGATTGTTAAACAGTTTGTTTGAATAATCAGTAAAGATCAGTTGCTTCGGTTTTATATTAATCTGCTTCTACACCTTTCTGTGACAATCTGATCTAGAGGATTCCGCACTCTAGATTAGATATACAATTCTGTGAAGATCCATAGGATTAAGGGGACCTACAAGTTGGATTAGATGGTTTGTATATGTGTTATTAATTTATACTTTTCCAAAGCATGAGACCCGTAAGAAGAAGTTCATGGCGTTAATATATAAGGATTCATACTGTTAACCGAATTGTTTGAGAATGAAATAAAGTGCAGGTATATTATCGTATACTCATCAAAGGATAGACTTTTGAAAGAAATACTCGAATTCAGAAGTATATCTAAATGGAATCTACAGGAGGATAAAACATGACGTGATCTTTTAGTTATATACTTAGATCGTGTAATGTTTCAAGTCCTAATAATGTGAATGTATGTGGTGAATGCAGGTTGTGCAGATTTATGGGTCATAATCATTTAGAGACGCAAACGATTGAGGATCGAGCTATAAGATGGATTATACGGGAATGTGGGGTCTTTCGGTATTTAAAATATGATATGTTCATGTATTAGATGAAACAAAAAATGTAAATATCGATAAAGACTTACTATAGAAGAGACTTTTAATCATGATGGAATAATTTTAATAAAAGAAATTTTACGGTACGTATTTCCGCTACGTCTTTTCGGTTTAAGCATGTTAGTGTCTTACAGGTGTGTATTTCTTACTTATATTAATGGATGAACATCGTGTTTATTTTAAATCATATAGCTGTTTACTTATATCGTATGCGATGAAAACTAATCAAGTTCACACTGCGCGCTTCTGCTATCGACCGGGTGTGACATACAACTCTCTATCCTGGTTAGTACCTTACCTGATTTCCCCAGAACCCAAACGCATTGCACGTTTCTTTAATGGATTAGCCCCAGAAATCAAGGGTATGGTCAAGGCTGCTCAGCCTAGTACCTATAGATCAGCTGTGGACCTATCCGTCCCTCATACTGGATTTTATGAGGCAGAGATGAGACCAATGGGAAAAGAAAGCAGGAGGATGATAACTCCCAGAGGTTTAAGAAAAAGGGAAAGTTTGGGTTCAAGAAGAACCAAGACCACACGGGTGAGAAACCCACTTGTAAGACCTGTAACCGAAAACACTAGGGGCAGTGTAACTCGGACCCACAAGCTAAACTCTATGGTATTTGCAAAATGAAGGGGTATAAGACCCTTGATTGAAAAATTTTAAAGGACGCAGTCTGCTACGGCTGTAATGAAAAGGGGCACATTAAAACCAACTGCCCTAAGAATGCTAAGAAGCCTGAGAGGCTAAGAAAGGGACGCCCGTGCCTTCCAAATGAATGACAGGGAGGCCGTAAATGACAACAATGTCATAACAGGTACGTTCCTAATCAACGATGTCTTTGCTAGAGTTCTTTTTTATTCGGGCACAGATAAGTCTTTCGTGGACCATAAGTTTAGTAAACTTTTAAACCTACCCATAAGAACTCTAGACATAACCTATGAGGTAGAACTTGCCGACGGAACTATAGAAACCGCTTTTTCCATTCTTGATGGATGTTCTATATCCATTAAGAATCATTCCATTCATATCTCCCTTCTGCCAATGAAATTGGCGGGGTTTGATGTAGTTTTTGGTATGGATTGGTTGTCACTTAACCAAGCCCCTATCACGTGTGACAAGAAACTCATCGAAGTTAAAACCCCATCTGGTGAAACGATCACCATCCATGGAGATTTACACTATGGATTGCCTGACCAAGTGTCACTACTTAAGGCGTCCAAGTGGCTGAAAAAAGGTTGTGTCATTTACATGGCACAAGTGACGTTGGACGAACCAAAGCCCAAAATTGAAGACCTGCCAGTTATCTCAGAATATTCAGATGTGTTCCCTGAAGATTTTCCCGGTCTACCTCTGGATAGGCAAGTGGAGTTTAGGATTGACATCCTACCAGGAGCTGCACCAGTTGCTAGAGCTCCATACCGATTAGCACCCACGGAGACAAAGGAGTTAAGGACGCAACTGGATGAACTGTTAGAGAAAGGCTTCATACAGCCTAGCTCTTCACCTTGGGGAGCTCCAATCTTATTCGTTAAAAAGAAAGACGGTTCAATGCGGATGTGCATTGACTACCGTGTGTTAAACAAGATAACGATCAAGAATCGTTATCCCTTGCCTAGGATCGATGATTTGTTCAATCAACTTCAAGGGGCTAGTTACTTCTCTGAGATTGACTTAAGGTCAGGTTATCACCAGTTGAATGTCAGGAGTGAAGATGTTCTAAAGACTGCATTCAGGACCAGGTATGGTCATTTCGAGTTCCTAGTGATGCCTTTCGGGCTCACTAATGCACCTCCAACGTTCATGGATCTCATGAATAGAGTCTGCAAGCCATATTTAGATAAGTTTGTTATTGTCTTCATAGACAACATACTTATCTACTCTCGTAATCAATCTGATCATGAGAAACATCTGTGGTGCATTTTAGAACTTCTTAGACAAGAGAAGCTCTATGCTAAGTTTTTTAAGGGCGATTTTTGGCTTCGTGAAGTCTAATTCCTTGGACATGTGGTTAGTGAGCATGGTATCCAAGTGGATCCCGCCTAGATAGAAGCCATCATGAATTGGGAAGCACCCAAGACTCCATCTGAGATTCATAGCTTCTTAGGATTGGCTGGTTACTATAGGAGGTTCATTGAGAACTTTTCGAGGATAGCCACTCCTTTAACTACTCTAACCCGGAAGAATGTCAAGTTTGACTTGTGACATTTGTGCCTTTACAACCATCATACAATTCCGAACAATTTCGAATCCAATGAAATCTTGTGTTTCATTCCCATAAATTGTATAATTACATGTGACATTCACACATTTGAGTCCGTGCACAATTTCGACACCTCAAAGCTTTTCTGGAAATTTTATGTAAACTACTACACAAACATAATCAGTTTAACAAGACATACACTCCGGAACAATGACATAAGCTACATATACCTAAATATCCTTTACATAACTTAGAAATAAGTTTTAAAGGGTTTGGTATGGCAAAAACTTACTTGTTTAAGCTCACGGACTATTTTCGCCGAACTGCGAAATTATGCCCATTCTCGTATTTTGAATACGAACCATGTTTAGACATCCAAAAATTTTTGTAATCAATAAAATCTTGTATTTTATTGATAAGAATGGAAAAGTATCAATCGTTGCGAAATTTCAGTCATTTTCGTTTACGTTAAAGCGTTCGTCGTAATTAAGCGAAAAACGCAACCGTACAACCGAACGAACCGGCATCCATGACATTTGTGAGCATAATTCAAGTTACTGTAGGATCAAATCGAGCCAAAAATCTGATTTTGAATAAGAATCAAGATGAACACACTCAAAAATATATAACTTTAAAACCCTTGAATGATTTGCAAAAGATGAATACAATTAGCCCCCAAATCTCTCTTTAGGTGTGTTCCCCTAAAACCCTAAATCTCTATCTATTTATAGCCTAAACCACTTTAGGCTAATTACAGTTAAGTCCCTAGAGTTAAAATCTTATCAAAAGTAGCAATAAACATGAAGACTAATAAAATAAGATAATAAGTATATTTTGTCTAAACAAAATATATTTAATTATCCAAAGCAATATAACTATCAAATCTCGATCTTCCACACGCCATATCTTTCTTCGATCTTCTCGTGTCGACTTGCATGTTGACTTTGACTTCTTTGTGTTGACTTTGTTGATAACATTAGACTACACGTTTTAGACCCAACAATCTCCCAACTTAGGCTAATGTTATCAAATTCTTGCATCATCTTTAGAACCGTCAACTTCATGGGTGTTGTGATCTTCAATTTGACAAGCTTCAGTCTCAATTTTAGACCCAACAATCTCCCCCTAGACTGATGCTTTCCAAATTTTCTTTTCTGAAGATCTTCTTTTGACACTCTGCTCTTTGTGTACTTTATCTGGATAAGCTCCCCCTTTTTGCATGCGTCATCTTTGACAAGCCGGAACAAACTTTTTCCAACTCTCTTTAGCTTGAGTGGTTCAGAAGACGTAGGAGGAGGATTCCTAGCTCGATATCTTCTGAAAATATTCAGGAAACAGGTGCTTTGGTCTGGTTTCTTGCTCAATTGATGATCGACCATCATTGCAGCAAATAGACGAAGTAACCTGTTCACAATCACAAACACAACTCCGAATTTTCTTTTAAATAGATTCAAAGTACAGATAAACTATATTCATCTGTAGTGTGCAATGGAAGAGTATCTCATGCGGTTTGAGACACGATTGATGTGATATGGAAGATTTAGAAAAACAACTGTACACAAATCAAAATCATTTTTTTTGGAACTTTAGATTTTTTTAATTATTTTTTTATTTCTTTTTTTTAACTTTCAACCTTTGAGATATAAAGCTGATCAATACGAGATCATACCAACTTGAAAAGCCTAGTCACACTTCAACTTTCTTTAGGATAGCTACGACTCAAGAACGATTGCTGGTATGTTTGTCCGTTTAAACCATGCATCATTCTTTCGACATACATTCGGTGACTAATTATCATGTTTTGGGTATATTTAGGATGAAGCTAGTGGACCCGATACATGTTCTGTTAAACTTTTCTGTCCTCATGGTCTTTTGAGATGCATACCTTAACAACTTAGAAATAGTATTTACTAAGTGATGAGAGCTCTAGATCTATGTTTCCATAAGCAGAGGAGATAATCACCTTAAATCAGATGATGAGAGCTTCAGGTCTATGTTTCCATAAGCAGAGAAGATGATCATCTGATTAGAGAGCATAGCTAATAAAATAGTTACTTAATATATGTACGCGCTTTGGCGTATCTTTTATTCCTATTGCACGACATTAACATTGCGTGTCTTTTTGCTCTTTTTGGGTCGCACACATTGGTGTCTTTTGGTTGCACACATTGGTGTCTTTTCAATAAATACATATATGCACAACATTGTGTGTCTTTTGAATGCCTAAATTTAATCTCGCAACCCCTTTTTGGACATAATCAGTTTGTGCAATCCTGCAACAAGGGTATCCACATTATCATACGATCTTTATCTTTATCACCAAGATGCAGTTTACTTGTCTGAAATGCTGAATCTATCGATATATCGTGAACTTGGAGCCGCATCTTCCATCAGATCCTATTCATGTGAAGACATAATCAAGTTAGTTCCTATCATTTCTCATATAAGATCATGATTATTTTGCAATAATTGCATCCCGTGGTCAAGAAAGTATTTTAATACTCCCCTAAATTTTTTTGGTACAACGATTTACTAAAAAATTAAAAATTATAAAACATGTATATACAAAATAAAGCTTTCCACACCATGCACACTAAAACATATGTCAGGAAGAAAATGAGTATGTTACAGCAGTGTTGATTGCCCGACCAGGTAGATACCATAACCAAACCTGTGATTTCCTCTTTAAAGTTGTATCTGAAACAACCACTGATAATAAACGGTGTTACTAGCAGTCCTCCTTGGATATTCCTACACTCATGAGCAATTCAGTTAAAGAGTGGAACCCAAGCCATCATAGTCTTGGGTTATCCCCTTTCATTAAAATACTCCCTATATACCAAATCTTTTCCCTCATTGATTTCTTTTGCGACATTTGATTTGACTCGCCAAACCTGTGTTGGTTTAAAAATTTTGTTTGTAAAAGACTTAAAGTTTGAAATAATTTTATGCTTAAGACCCGGAGGGAAAGATTGAGGTTTTGATGCGTTGCCCCTTTTCATCTTTGAGTCTGAAACCTTCTTCACATGTGGAGATCTGGATGGAGAATTTTCCATCCGACCTTTCAAAGATGTGTGATTTTTACCTTTTGATCCAGAGAAGCAATACTGGTTGCCTTTACCGTTTGGATCGTGTCGCTCTGGGCATTGCTTGAGCACGTGACCTTCTTTTCCACACCTAAAACAAGCCTTGAACAGCTTTTGAGACTTTGCAGTTCTGTGTGATGTAACTAGGGGCGGGGTTTGCTTTGAGCTTGACTCAGCATGTTGACAAACGTGATGTTCGACAACTTCAGATGATCTTTTGATCTTTGACTCCCCAAGACTTTCATTTGTCTTTGATTCATCATCTGAACTCAGGCAATCATCAATATGGAAGTCTTCTTCCAATGGATCTTGATTTACTAGATTTGCAGAATCATTTGGGTTTGTGGGTTCTTGAGCACCCGATGGTTCAAGGTTTTCAGCCTTTTTACTATCATCTATTACTGAAGTTTCGGAGTCATTTGAGCTTTCCCATTCTTGGTATGACTGAAAATCTGACTCGCTTTAAGAATTATTGATGCATGATGTGTTATCCGATGATGCGGTGGAGCTTGAATTCTTAATTTTCTTCAATTTCTTGTCAAGAAGGCTCTCATTTTTATGCAATCTTCATCATTATCGATGTCAGTTGAAGTACCTGATCCTTGATCCTCACTTGAGCTTTCTTCACCACTTTCTGAAGTCATTGTGCTTGAGTCTTCACTACTGCTTTCTTCGTTTGGCCCTATATCAGACTCTAACATACCTGTATGAGACGGAACAAATTCGGGAATTTCCTAAGTGAGGAACTTTACGAATCTGTTTTGATTCAATTCTGGAACAAATACAGGGGATTCATGCACAACATTTTCATTACAAAAAGCAGATTGCAAATCAACACATTCAACCACTACATTCTCATGGTTGTGAGTCAAAGGTTTAGGCATATACCTTTTACAGTCATCCTAAATATTTAAGCTATTACATTCATCCTGGATTAAAGTTTTGTTTGATTTATCACAGTTTCAGGCGAACCAGTTAACAGTAGTATAACTATCGCCTGAATACCCTATCCATATTTTTGTGCCACCAATATCCTCATCGCACACACCCTCCTTATGCTCAATCACATCTGCATTGCTTTCAGAAACAATAGTAATTTTATCATTTTCACAACTGATACTTTGAGCAATTAAATCATTTTTTTAATTAAATCATTTTCTGGATGAGGAGTCGGCATGGGTACATAGTTCTTGCTTTGTGGCGGAGGAAAAATTCTTCTTTCATTTCCCAGCGTGTCTTTGTACCCAATGCCGTCGTTTACGTACGTCGGTCGTTGGCTATTCTCAATATCAACCAGTGCCTTTTTACTTACGTTCCATTTATCAATGGTGAGTTGCAGTTTAGTGTTTTTTATTTCAGAATTTTCTAGCCTTTTAGCTTGATCGTTTATAATAAAATCTTTCTTAAAAAACAACTCCTTTAAAGATTGCATTTCAGTTAAAATTGAGTTCAACTTTCTCTGATATGCAGCTTCGTTCAGTTTCATTTCTTTATTTACTCGTAAGACTTTTTCTTTTTCTCTAATAAGGTCACGGTTGAGTGATTTGTAATGAGCCACGACGTTCATGCACGGTTTTGAGCACAATTTGGCTTTAAATTCATAGGGTATGCTGTTTACCAAATCCTTTTTCTTCCTTCTCTATGGCGGACTCAACTTTCTTTACTCCTGCAGGAGCTTGGTCTTTTTCCTTCTTGACACTGCTACTAGCTTCCTCCATAGCTTGAGCATTACCGACCACAGTAGTCTTTTCGTTAGACTGTGGAGCCTTTGTATAGCTTGCGGAAGCATTAAAATGAGATGAACTAGCATCCTGAGAGTTTGAACCACTGGAGGTTATGGGGGCAAAGAATGCCATGTTCTTAGGAGCAGTAGTGGCAGCAGCAGATTGAACAGGTTTCTGAGAGTATCCAACCTGATTCATTTCTCTCTTGGTGACATCCATTTCAAAGGCCTTCTGTGTGTTGATCAGATCCGAGAGAGTGACTGGATTTGTACTGTGCAAGAAAGTTCTTTTGAAGATCATACATTGTAAGCTCCATTCTTTTGGAAGAGAGTCAAAAAGCTTCTTCATTGAAGCATAGTTGGTGACGGGATTGCCAACTTTCTTCATTTTTGTCAACATGTTCAGAAAATGGCTGACGTGATATGACAGACTTTCACCATGAATACTTCCAAACATATCATATTCTTTCTGAACCATGTCTCTTTTGTTCTGAATCAGTGCTTCGTTTCCTTTATAATGGTCAATCAGGGCCAACCAGAGTTCATTAGCAGTCGTGTACTCTTCAAACAAGTTGCAATCATCAGTTGATAAGGCCATTGTCAGAGCGGCGTAAGCCCGATGGTCATGTTGAATCAATGCCTTATCTTCATCAGTGTATGTTGAGGGATCATCGTTGATCACACGAACGTCATCACGAACCGTCACTGGGACGTGTGGTCCAACGGTGATAGAGATCCATTGAGCATAGTCCGTATACTCAAAGAATGACTTAATTCGGTTCCTGCAGCTACCGAAATCCGCTGATCCTTTCAACTTTGGAGGCCTGGTTGCAGTTCCGGTTTCAAGTTCAGCTTGTGCAATTGCATTTAGTTGATTTAGAAACATTTTTTTAATTCAGAAAATAATATTTGTATCAACTCGAAACTCGGTCCGGATTATTTTAAAAATAACCCCGTATCGGCTCCAAATATTAATAGTACTTAGCCCAAATAAACTTGAAACACCTGGCCCGGTTAAATTTTGGAACACAAGTTATTTTTAAGTGGCCCAAAAATAAACTATTGATACCTGGCCAAAAACCGATCAAAATTCTAGGCCCACAAATAAAAAGTTTAAGACCCGGCCCAAAACTAATTAGATGATCCAACTCAGTATGTATTTAGTACTACAACCCAATGTTAAGTTCTACCTCTTTAGCAGTTAGGTAAGACAATTTCAACAAAAAATGTGAACTGACCCAAACAATTAAGAAGACCCACTTAAAAAATTAGCTTTGAAGATAACTCCGTGTTATTCCATTGTTATTCAAAACAATTAAATGGAATTTCAAAAGTGCTTTGACTTTCCTTTTGTAAATTTCAACGAATGAACTCAAAACAAACTAAATGGAATTCAAATTCTTCATAATTGGATGTCAAATGGGATTATTTTAGTAGCCCACTCATGATCAACTCACTGGCCCACTAAGTGAAATATTGAAAAGAAATCCTGGTGGCCCGTTACCACACAAAGAAACCCTAACATTGAACAATTTCAGCCGCTATGCTCCTGTCTCTCTGCGATGAACATCAAAGAAACCACAAAACCTAAAACTTTCGAAACACTCAGCTGCAACACTATTGCAACTCCCTCTTCTCACTCTAATAACAAAGCTCAACCGCCGCCCTCTCTTTAAATACTCAACGTTCAAATTTAGCTCTACTTCTACCGTTTTCTGTAATGTTAGAACCGGAGGTTGGAGATGGTGGTACGACTGGAAGTTGGTACGGTGGTTGTTATGGGTGTGGGTAAGATGGTGGTTGTAGTTGAGGTGCACAACAGCGAATGGTGGCGTTTTGTATGGTGTATCGGAGGTGATGGAATACTGGAGGTTACGGACTCCGTAAGGCGTCCCTAGATCAGTAGAATCATGTTTGCTACTTGGCAGCTTCTCCTTCCTTGTCGTGGGCTCCAAGTTTACGAAATTGCCACCTTCTAGCCTGCATTTGACACATGTTAAGACCCTCCTAGGATCATGACAACACATTGCACACTTGTTATTATCTTGTGAACCTTTAAAAACTATAAATAGCCAAGAAATCTTCCACTTTTCTTTGCTCATTTCCTTCTTCTCCTCCTATCTGCTCATAATTGGAGTTTGCTTCCTTTTGGAGGCCTCCTACTGAGTATTCTTGGCTTCCTTGAACACAAGTAAATGTTCTTTCCTAGTCTTGTTCATTATTTTAACTTATTTTGAGCTAAAAGTCAAACAGTTGACTTTCTATTTGATTTTCGGTTCTGACCATTTTTGGTCAAGTCAAAGTTCAATCGAGTAAACGAACTTTGCAACGTGATCGTAATCACGAAGGTTATAATCAGTTACGATTATACCTACTGATTACCACGTTTACTAGTCGAAGTGACGAGTCAAAGTTTCTGTCAAAAATGTGCATTATGTGCATTTTACGACGGAACTATTTTCGGGTATCAAAACACCAAGTTTTGATACCAAATCAGTTTTATAAACTTAGTTAGACATGTCTAATTCGTCACTTCTAGTTTAGTGCTTATTTAGGATCGTAAGTCGAGCGGTCTTGATCACTGCTTTGACTTTCGAATCCGACCCTTTTGGTCGATCTTAGGATCCGACCAAACACATATTTGTGACCATAGTTGTATAGGGAATAACCCTCTGAGGTTATACCTTATGGTCACGTCATTTGGTTAGTGTTATGATAACTCGCTAGTTATGTCCTTAATAATGACCAAAACACCATTTTTGCGCATAAATCGATTTTAAACATATATGACCAAATTTTTGACATATAAACTGATGTTACAACATTATTAAACATGTTTTGGAATATAAGACTTAACATAGGACATGTTTAACCATCCGAATACATATTTACGCAAATGACACATTAAAGTAGCATAAACTACCTTAACGGGTCAAGAGCACTTAGGATTCATTCCAAATCAGAATGTTAAGCTTATTAAACCATATCTTATGAGTTCTAACACTCGATTGGTTTGTAAGACTTCATTCTACCCGATCTCCCGTTTAATGACTCGACTTATTTACATGCTATCCGACTCATTAGGACACGTTTGAAGCTTTGATATTACACTTGATTCAAGGAGACTTTACAATCCCAAGTGAGTACATAGTTCCCCTATTTTACGTTTCCTAAATATTTTGGGGTGATTCATATGTGCTAAACTGTTTTCAAATTTTCATAATAAAGTCGATGGTTTATATAAACAATACGATTTCAATAATGTGAACGAACTTGTTGGTGCGTTATCCATGAAACGAATGACATTCATTAACTTTGGCCGAAGCCGACCAGTAGTATGTTATGATACCATAGGACTGACAATCCCGTTACTAGGCTATTCACTGGAATTTGGTGGGAAGTTTTGTCACACCCCGACCGCGTAAAACAACAAACCGCGGCGGAATCGTCGGGGAGTGTCGTAACAGAATTATTGTTTCAGCAACCATGGCATAATAAGTTAAGTTTTATTTAATAGAATTGTTTACATTGTCTGGAATAAAAAACGGAAAATACAAAAAAAGTTAAACTTGTTCTTCTTGATTTTATAGTCACTAAGGCCCAAGTCCGCCCTAAGTGTAGCATGATCAACCTTAAGCATTCGCTCCTGAAACATATGTGAAAATAAAGTACGTCAGCATAATAATGTCTGTGAGTAACATAGGTTTTGCGTTTAAGATTCATGGCCTAGAATGTTTAAAGGAATACTTAGTTAAAAAGTGACCATGAATACTTACAAAATGATTTCCTTTATGAAACCATAAGATAAATCGAATGATATAAAAGAAATATGTATGGTTAAATTATTAACCAAAATATGTGTCATATCTCGTGTAAAAATGTCGTGTCATATATATATAAATGTCTTGTCTTGTACTTTGTTTGAAATGATTTAGATAACGACACGATATGTAATATGATAAAAACACTTATATATAGGAAGTACCAGCGGCGTATCCACCATGCTTTTATCATATTACACCCGTCCCATTATTTAAATCACTTACGAAAAACCAATCTTCAAAAAGTCTTGTTTAAACCAAAGAAATGTCTTGTAATAAGTATGTCATGTAAACCAATGTCAAGTAAACAAATGTCATGTATGAATAAAGTCTTGAGTAACCAAAATGTCAAATGTAAACTAATGTCTTGTATAACTGAAATATCTTGTATAAAACAATGTCTTTGAATAATCAAACGTTTTGTTTTATAAGTCATGCATTTATTGTCTAAAACATATATTTAGTTTGTTGGCAAACATATTCAAACCTTGTTGACAGTCAAATAGACCCTTATAAAGTCAAAGGTCTATCCATTTCATCGGATTCTGTCATTCCTTAAAGTCGCTTCCAAACAAACCCGGGAAGTGGGAACAGGATTGTCAATCCTATGCTACCATTACATACTATCGGTCGGCGTGATCAATTTTATTGAATGTATTAAGTCAATCTCCAACGCACCAACATGTCATGGACAATTTAAGCAAAAATGTCTTGAAAACCATGTACTAGTATGCTCAATCAACATACATAGCAAGAAATGTCTTTGAAAACCATGTGCTAGTATGCTCAGTCAACATACATAGCAAGAAATAATTTAAATCAATGTGCTCATATGCTAAGTCAACATATGCTGCAAAAAGTGTTCTTGAAATCAATGTGCTAGCATGCTCAGTCTACATACATAGCAAGAAATAATGTAAATCAATATGCTAAAAATGCTAAGTCAACATATAAAGCAAAATGCAATGGAAATCATGTACTATATGTACTATATAATCAAAGCATGTTTAATGTCATGAAAACCAGAAAATAGTCATAGGCACAATATGTTTCACCCCAAAACATTTGAAAAAGTAAAAGAGGGGACTATGTACTCACTTGGGATTGCAAGAAAGTCCTTGTTCAAGAAGATAAACCAAAGCTCAAGAGTCCGAGAAATCACTTATGCCCTAATATTGGATAACTATGTTAATATCGGAACATTAATCGGACGATCGGATAGAATGAGGTCTTGTAAACCAAATGAGTGTTGGAACTCATATGAAATGGTTTAATAAAGTCTCGTTAAGGTAGTTTACGCTACTTTAAAGGATCATTTGCGTAAATGAATGTTCGGATGGTTAGATATGCCCTATGATAAGTCTTATATGCCTAAACAAGTTTAATATAGTTGTAACATCAGTCTATATGGAAAAACATTGGTTACATAAGCTTAAAATCGATGTATGCGCTAAAAGGACATTTTAGTCATTTATAAAGGCATAATAAGCAACTTAACTTAATACTAACCAAACGACGTGACCATAAGGTATAACCTCATAGGGTTATTCCCTATACAACTATGGTCCCTAATATGAATTTGGTCGGATCCTAAGATCGATCAAACGGGTCAGATTCGATAGTCAAAGCAGTGGTCAAGACCGCACGACTTACGACCCTAAGCAAGCACTAAACTAAAAGTGACGAGTTAGACATGTTAAGCATGTCTAACCTAGTTTATAAAACTGATTTGGTATCAAAACAAAGTGTTTTGATACCCGAAAATAGTTCCGTCGTATAATGCGCACTTTGCGTATTATTGGCCGAAACTTTGACTCGTCACTATAACTAGAAAACGTGGTAATCAGTAGGCATGATCATTATGGATCATAACCATCGTGATTACGATCACGTTGCAAAGTCCAATTGGACTTTAACTTGACCAATTAATGGTCAAAGCTGAAAGTCAAACTCTGTTTGACTTTTAGCTTGAAATAGCTAAACAAATGAAATAAGATAAGGATAGAGCACTTACTTGTGTTGAAGAACACCCAAGAGCTCCAAGAAGACAAGAACAACTCAGGTAGGAGGCATCCAACAATGTGGTAGCCTCCACTTAGAGTGTTTGAGTGAAAGAAAAGAATTGAGCAAGGAATAAGGTGAACTTTGATAGGTATTTATAGTGTTCTTGGATCAACAAGATCATTCCAAGTGTCCCATGTGTTGGCATGATCTTATGGAGGTCCTAACAAGTGTAAAATGCTGGTGAATTGGTGGCAAAATTGATTTGCTTGGTGACGAAGAGTAAACAAGAGGCTGCCTGTAACGCCCAGCGTTTTCATACTTTCCATATTTAGAAAGCTCAGGATGTATTTCTATTTTCAGAAACCCTTTTATCTTGTATTCGTCCTTTCGTTGTAATCTTTGTAATCATTGTAAACCGAGACTTGAATCATAATGAAAACTCATATTGTTATTCTCATTCGTGTTATACTTATTCGTAATCATTTTATACATATACACGTTCAAACGTTCATGCTTGATACTTGGAAACGTGACAAACTTGCAAATACGCGACATACATGCAGCATACGATACTTATACACGATTCATATACTTAATCATACTTATTAGTACTTATTATTATGCTTACATTACGTAAATAAACCTTATACTATGCCTTTTATGCTTAAAACGCCCCCAAACCATCAAATATAAACTTCAGGGGCCTAAATTGCCAAAAATGAAACTTATCCCAGCTAATGGCCGGCCGCGACCGCCCAGGCCTTTTCTGGTCGCGCTCCGCCAGTCTCCCATTTCGGCAGAAAATTACCCAGCTCATGGTTGGTCAATTTTTAAGCACAAGGATTGTGCTTCTTGCACTAAATGCCCACCAAACTAACCCTAATCCTCAACTATAAAACCCACACTACCTCCACACTTTCTCCACTTTATAAACACTCTAAACTCACTCTCTAATCACTTCAAATCTGTTGCTAATCTTAGAATTCGGGCAGAACCTTCAAGGTTTCCAAAGTGAGTTCTAGCTCACTTCCACTTCATCTTTTTCATTGTTCTTTCTCTCTTAACACTTGGGACACCTCTAGGATTGTTTCCTTAGGTTTTTCCATGGAAAACCTAGATGGAACTCCTTCATATTTGAGGTTGAAGTGCAAGGAACTTTCTGTTTTGATTCAAACTTTGTGTAAACATAATTCAACTTGAGTCTAACTCATCTCAAACCTATGTCCAAATGCTTACAACACTTCTTGTGGTTGGTTAGGCTTAAAAACAAGGTTAAGACATTCAAACAAGGGGTTTAAAGCTCACAAACATTCTGTTTTCATAAGAGCTTCAAGCTCACAAGTGATGCAAGTCTTGAACTTGTTCATGTGTGACTATCTTGGTTAGCTTGGGCTATCCTAACTCTAAGTCCACACATTACTTGATGATTTTCTTAGTTTAGTTGTTCTTATTCATTTCATACTTGTATATTCATGACCCTCCTTGTGTCCATGACACTTGTGTAGTGGTGAATCCAAACGAGGTCCAAAGTGGATGGTTAATCCTCCCACCTCCTACTTGAATTACATGATACTAAGAGGTACCTAAGTGGATGGTTCATCCTCCCACCTCCTACATGATTATATAACTAGATATATATATACATATGTACTATAATATAATCCTTGAAACTGAACCCTTGATAATGACTAAATAAGCATCTATCAAGTTAATAAGTTTGTCACTATGTGTGTAGTTCCTTGTCAACGATTCTTATAGGTCTTAAACCTATGAAACCACACCTAATCCTTATGGGTTATTATAAGTGTCAAGGACAAGTGCTATACCTTAGTGTGTATTTTCGTATACGTTACTTTGAATGCACTATTCCAAATCCCGAATCTCTCATTATCATTCCAACACTCACACCTACGTTTTCCTCTTGTAGGATAACTCGGTGTTCATCCCGCAATACAACAACTCTTCATGGACTTTGCTAATCGGAACGCTTGCAAAACCGTGAGTATACTCGAACCCCCTTTTACGTTTATCACTTTTGGGGTGTAACATGTTTACATATCTTAAACAACACTAAACTTATGCTTAATTACTTGCACAAACAATCCATTATACATGAACGCTTTGATACATATGTGATGCTTATACTAGGACCGAACGTATGTGATACTATAGTCATTAGCTTATTTTGAGCCTCCATTTGACATGTATAGCGCTATAGGAGTAACGCACCACCCGTGAACGAGTGGTCATGTTGAATTATTTATACTAGTTGCGTAAACAGAGGGTTGACTAGAAATATCGCATGCCTTGTGTATGCTCGTATGTAAACGTAGTTGCCATGTGGATTTGTTTAAACCTATTCTTATACGTATGCTATGCTCAAACTTGTATACTCGCCTTTGCTTTTGCATTGAATTCGTATTTTAAACATGTTACAGGTTGAGAAGGTTGATGCCATGAAAACGAAGTAGCGATGACGCTAGATACACATTTAGACGTTTAGGTTTATTATGGATGTATCAAATTTTGTCTTAGTTAAAGTTCTATTTGAATTTTCCCTTGTATTGTAATGACTTTATGCCATTAAATGAAATTCGGATTTAATTAATTATTGTCTCAATTAGTATTATGAGCAATGAGCAATCTATTTCGTCCCACCTCGATGTTTCCGCCATCGGTTGGGGTGTGACACTGCCATCTGGTTTTAACCATTATGCTGAGCTGGGGGGCCGTTACGGGCTTACGGTCCGTAAGCCCTTTAGCTGGCAGATAGTTTGGGAAATTGGCAGAACAGGCCCCTGAACTTGTTTTTAACGCGTTTTGACACTTTTAACACCCGTTAACCTCATTTTAAAGCTTCATAAGGATGAAATAACATAGGGAACTTGAAATATGTTCATAAATGTTCCGGGTGTCAGTTCGTTTGGTCGTACGGTTGCGATTTTCAGTTAATTACGACGAAAATTGTAACGAACGCGTGTATGACCGTAAAAGCATAACGAATGATATTTTTGCATTCCAATCATTAAAATACAAGATTTTAATGATCACAAAAATTTTTGGATTCGCGTACATGTCCCAAATAGCGAAATACGCGAAAAGGCATAGTTTTGCAGTATATGCAAAATAGCCCTTGAAATTGCAAAAGCATGATTTTGCCATACCGAAGCCTTCAAAACTTAATTCTAAGTTATGTAAAGGTTAATTAAGGTATGTTAAGCTTGTAAATTTGTTCCGGAGTGTGCGTTGCTACGAGAATCGGCAGACTTTCAAATTTGTCGTAAATAGTCCCTATGATCGAATAAGCTTGTTTTTGACATACCAAACCCTTTAGAACTTATTTCTAAGTTATGTAAAGGATATTTAGGGTATGTTTAGCTTGTGTGCTATTCCGGACTATACATTGCCTTTAACTGATTTCGTTTTGCGATTACACTTCCAGAAAAGGTTTGAAAGGTCAAAGTCGAACAAATATTGAAAATGCACAAAAGTCATAAGTAAACACACAAATTGTAAACAACACAAAGTTTCATTAATCATTAAATTGTTCAGAAGTCGTTACATGATTGAATTACACAGATGTCACAGTCTCCCCTACTTTAGAAAATTTCGTCCCGAAATTTAATTAGAGGAAACTTATGAGAAAAGATGTGGATACTTTGCCTTCATTTGATCCTCTTGTTCCCAAGTAAACTCTAGGCCACGTTTGGATTCCAAACGAACTTTAACATTCGGTATCCGTCTGCGTTTGAGTTTCTTGACTTCACGGTCCAAAATTTCCACAGGTTTCTCGACAAAATGCTTCGTGTTATCGACACAAATTTCATCAAAAGAGATATGGAGGTTTTCATCAGCCAAAAACTTTTTCAGATTGGGCACGTGGAAAGTTGGATGGACATTACCAAGCTGTGGCCACTTTTCCGATTCTCTCAACGATCCTAAATGGTCCAATATATCGTGGCGCAAGTTTTCCTTTCTTCCCGAATCTAATCACTTCTTTCCAAGGGGATACCTTGAGTAGGACATGATCACAGACTTGGAATTCCAAGGGCTTGCGTCGTTTGTCCGCGTAACTCTTTTGATGGCTTCTAGCTGTCAAAAGGTTTTCGTGAATTTTCTTGACTTTGTCCGTTGTATCATGAATGAGTTCAGGTCCAGTGAATTGAGATTCACCAATCTCATTCCAACAGACAGGTGAATGACATTTTCGACCATAAAGAGCTTCGAAAGGTGCCATGTCAATGCTAGAGTGATAACTATTGTTGTAGGAGAATTCGATCAACGGTAGATGCGAATCCCAACTGCCACCAAAGTTGATCACACAAGCTCTAAGCATATCCTCCAATGTTTGGATTGTTCTTTCAGATTGTACATCCGTTTGAGGATGATAAGCAGTGCTCAAGTTAAGCTTGGATCCCATGGCAGACTGCATGGTTTTCTAAAAATGAGATGTGAATCGAGCATCACGATCAGATATGATATCCAAAGGGACACCATGACGAGATACTATTTCTTCCATATAGATCTTAGCAAGTTTGTCAACAGAGACGTCCTCACAAATGGATATAAAATGTGCTGACTTTGTTAGACGATCGAAGACTACCCAAATGGCATCGTGACCTCTAGAAGTGTGCGGTAATTTGGTAATGAGATCCATAGCAATGTTTTCCCATTTCCAAACTGGAATCTCTGGTTTTTCAAGAAAACCAGAAGGGCATTGATGTTCTGCCTTAACTTTGAGACAAGTAAGGCATTTGGAGACGTACAAAGCTATGTCTTTCTTCATACCCGGCCACCAATACCGAGTACGAAGATCCTTGTACATTTTGTCTGCACCTGGATGAATTGAATAACGAGACTTATGTGTTTCATCCATTATTAAGGTGCAGAGATTGTCTAAACTTGGAAGCCACAAAGGGTTCAGATAATAAGATAACCCATTGTCTTTTGTTTCCAGTTGAAGCTCGAGATGATGTGGTAATTCATTACCCATTTTGTCTTGCATCACAAGTACGTTAAGCTTCAAGAATACGCGTCTGGATATCATATCGAACTTGAAAGCAATGCAGCTTGACACGTTCTTTACAACTTAGAGCATCGGCTACGACAATCGCCTTACAAGGATGGTAGCAAATTTCGCAGTCATAGTCGTTCAGAAGTTCAACCCATCATCGTTGCCTTATGTTTAGTTCTTTCTGATTAAAGATATGCTGGAGACTTTTGTGGTCTGTGAAAACCATGCATTTTGTACCGTATAGATAATGTCTCCATATTTTGAGAGCGAAAACAATAACACCCAACTCAAGATCATGAGTGGTGTAGTTCTTTTCGTGAATCTTCAACTGTCTTGATGCATAGTCTATAACTTTGTCTCTTTGCATGAGAACAGCCAAGGCCTAAGTTTGATGCATCACAATATACAACAAAGTCGTCATGCCTTCAGGTAGAGATAGTATAGGAGCATTACAAAGTTTCTGTTTCAAAGTCTGAAAAGCTTCTTCTTGTTTGGGTCCCCACTCAAAAGATTTATTCTTTTGAGTTATAGCAGTAAGGGGAACCGCAATCTTGGAGAAGTTTGCAATGAAACGGTGGTAATAACCCGCAAGACCCAAAAATGAACAAACTTTGGTAGGAGTAGTAGGTGTATCCCAATCCTTAATCGCACTGATTTTGGCGGGATCAACATATATACCTTGTTTGTTGATGATATGTCTTAAAAACTGAACTTCTTTTAGCCAAAATTCGCACTTGGAGAATTTGGCATAAAGTTGTTCTTTCTTCAGGAGTTCCAAAGTTACACGAAGATGTTGCTCATGATAGGCTTGAGACTTTGAGTAAATCAAAATGTCATCAATGAAAACAATGATGAACTTGTCTAAATAAGGTTTACAAACTCTATTCATTAAGTCCATGAAAACATCAAGAACATTTGTTAAACCAAAAGGCATAACGGTGAACTCATAATGACCGTAACGAGTGCGAAAAGCTGTCTTGGGAATATCTTCCTCGAATACACGAAGCTGATGATACCCAGAACGTAGATCAATCTTTGAGAAGCAAGTAACACCTTGAAGTTGATCAAAGAGATCATCAATGCGAGGTAGGGGATATCGATTCTTGATTGTGAGTTTATTGAGCTCACGGTAATCGATACACATACAAAAAGATACATCCTTCTTTTTCACAAATAACACAAGAGCACCCCAAGTTGAAAAGCTCGGTCGAATGAATCCTTTGTCAGATTACTCATGAAGCTGTTTTGACAATTCTTGCATCTCAGACGGTGCAAGACGATATGGATATTTAGCAATAGGGTTGGCACCAGGTACAAGATCTATACGAAACTCAACTTGTCGTGCTGGGGGTAAACCAGGTAGTTCCTCAGGAAACACCTCAGGATAACCCAAACAACAGGGATATCTTGAATAGTTTTACCTTTGCGTAGGTATTTTTGGGCTTGAGTAAAAGTCATGAGTTTGAGGCTAATAACCAGTTTTTCTCCATGAACCTCCAAAATTTCACCAGACAAAAGGGGTATACGAACAATCTTATCAAAACAGATCACCTTAGCATGATGTTTAGTTAACCAATCCATTCCCACTATAATGTCAAAACTCCAGAGTTGCATAGGTGAGGTCAATAGGAAAAAGATGGTTGTTGAGGTTCAATTGACAACTAGGAATGACAGAATCAAGTTTAAGGGGCTTGCCACTAGCTATCTCGACTGTCAAGGGCTTTCCTAGTTTGATTCTTGGTTTTGAAAGTAAAGGCTCAAATGATAAGGATACAAAACTTCTATCGGCCCCCGAATCAAAAAGTATAGAAGCAGGATGGTTGTTAACAAAGAACGTACCATTCACCACCTCGTTGTCTGCCCGTGCCTCATTTGCATTGATGTTAAACGCTTGTCAACTAGCCCGGTTCGCATTTGCCAATCTTGGGCAATTGTATCTGTAGTGGGTGAGATCCCCACAGTTGTAGCAAGAACCAGGTGGATAATGAGGTCGTGCAGGATTGGCTGGCTGCTGAACAGGGTTTTATACATCTTGGTTCTGAGCAGGAGGACATCGACAAGTGTTGGCCAGATGGCCAGACCGTCCACAGTTTGTACAGATACGACATGGTAATTGAGGCTGATGGCGACTGTTGCACCTGTTGCACAAAGGTGCAGTGCCAGTATACTGTTTCTTGGCAGGAGGCTGAGCAGGCTGGTTAGGAGTGGCTTGATTTGGTTGTGTAGTGACAGCAAAATTCTTAGAAGCCTTACGTTTCCTCGACTTCTTTGACCCTTCAGCTTTCTTACCCTTTTGCTTCTCAGATTTGTCAGACGGTTTCTTGTCACCGTTATGATGGAGCTTACCCTTTTTGATCTGCGATTCAGTCAGTGTTGCAGATAGCTCAATGGCTTGTCTAACGGTAGTAGGGTTGCTGTTAATGACAATATCCTAAACCGGGTAGGAAGACCATCTATGTATTTTTCAATCGCCTTCTCCAAAGGCGTCACCATCTCAGGGCACCACAGACTCAACTCCTCATACCTGTCAGTATACGCATGGTGTTCACCACTATCTTGCTTCAGGTCCTGGAACTCATTCTCAAGAGCCCTCTTTTCATGACGAGGGCAGAACTCTTTCATCATCAGAGCCCCGAGTTCCTCCTAAATTTGACCCATAGCAACATCTGCACCCCTATCTCTCATCACTCCGTTCCACCACGTGAGCGCTCTCTTTTCAAACACGCTAGAAGCAAACCCAACTTTCCGCTCATTTGGACATTGAACATGGCGAAATGTATTCTCAAGACTCTCAAACCACTGTAGGAGCCCAGTTGCTCCCTCAGAACCACTAAACTTGAGCGGTTTAGCTGAATTAAACTGTTTAAAGTTGCACGCAGCAGGTGCGTTGTTGTTATTGTTGGCTTGGTTTATCTGAGTTATGAGATTTGGAAGCACAGTAGCAAACTGCTGAGCGATTAGAGCCGCCATGTCGGCGTCCGTATTTACGTTTCGTCGAGGAGGCATTCTATAAGAGAGAAAAAACATGATAGAAAACGAGTGAGATGAATGTTGGATAATCAAAATGAGATGAATAAATATCAAAAAATATAAGGATGGTGGTCATTCGTTCGTTTACTCAAAACAAAAAAACGACACACAGTGATTAATCAAAGTAAATGGGTCTTTATAATGTATCGCGAAGACATGCTTTAGCCTATAAGTGGACACTCACCCCAAGAGTTCCCAGGTAAGAGTGTCTGGTCCGATTAAATGGATTTGTACGAACACTCTAGCCTTAGATAGAAAACTCAGGGTACAGGCACCACCCTTCCAGATTGCACGTTTTCACATAAAAAGACCCAAACTTTGATGAGATTTTGAAAACATCTAAGGCATAAGGAGACCGATGATTCTTTTTAGACTTTATGCCTTTAGTTATGTTTGGTTTTTGGTAATCACCTAAGGATAGGTGATGGTATTGCATTAAGAATCAAAACACCAGGTAACATGTGTTAAGGTCCTAGAAAGGTTATAGTCTAGGTCAAAGCATTACTAATAACCTACTTCCCTATAACCATTGGCTCTAATACCAATCTTTCTATCACACCCCGACCGCGTAAAACAACAACCCGTGGCGGAATCGTCGGGGAGTGTCGTAACAGAATTATTGTTTCAACAACCATGGCATAATAAGTTAAGTTTTATTTAATAGAATTGTCTACATTGTCTGGAATGAAAACGGAAAATACATTAAAAGTTAAACTTGTCTTTCTTGATTTTATAGTCACTAAGGCCCAAGTCCGCCCTAATTGTAGCATGATCAACCTTAAGCATTCGCTCCTGAAACATATGTGAAAATACAGTACGTCAGCATAAAATTGCCTGTGAGTAGCATATGTTTTGCCTTTAAGATTCATGGCCTACAATGTTTAAAGGAATACATAGTTAAAAAGTGGCCATGAATACTTACAAAATGTTTTCCTTTAAGAAACCATTAGATAAATCGAATGATATAAAAGAAATATGTATGGTTAAATTATTAACCAAAATATATGTCATATCTCGTGTAAAAATGTCGTGTCATATATACGAAAATGTCTTGTCTGTACTTTATTTGAAATGATTTAGATAACAACACGATATGCAATGATAAAAACAACTTATATATAGGAAGTACCAACGGCGTATCCACCATGCTTTTGTCATATTACACCCATCCCATTATTTAAATCACTTACGAAAAACCAATCTTCAAAAAGTCTTGTGTAAACCAAAGAAATGTCTTGTAATAAGTATGTCATGTAAACCAATGTCAAGTAAACAAATGTCATGTATGAATAAAGTCTTGAGTAACCAAAATGTCAAATGTAAACTAATGTCTTGTATAATTGAAATGTCTTGTATAAAACAATGTCTTTTAATAATCAAACGTTTTGTTTTATAAGTCATGCTTTTGTTGTCTAAAACATATATTTAGTTTGTTGGCAAACACTTTCAAACCTTGTTGACAGTCAAATAGACCCGTATAAATTCAAAGGTCTATCCAATTCATCGGATTTTGTCATTCCCTAAAGTAGCTTCCAAACAAACCCGGGAAGTGGGAATGGGATTGTCAATCCTATGGTACCATTACATACTACCGGTCGGCGTGATCAATGTTAATGAATGTATTAAGTCAATCTCCAATGCACCAACATGTCAAGAACAATGTAAGCAAAAATGTCTTGAAAACCATGTACTAGTATGCTCAGTCAACATACATAGCAAGAAATGTCTTTGAAAACCATGTACTAGTATGCTCAGTCAACATACATAGCAAGAAATAATGTAAATCAATGTGCTCATATGCTAAGTCAACATATGCCGCAAAAAGTGTTCTTGAAATCAATGTGCTAGCATGCTCAGTCAACATACATAGCAAGAAATAATGTAAATCAATATGATAAAAATGCTAAGTCAACATATGAAGCAAAATACAATGGAAATCATGTACTATATGTACTATATAGTCAAAGCATGTGTAATGTCATGAAAACCCGAAAATAGTCATAGGCACAATATGTTTCACCCCAAAACATTTGAAAAAGTAAAAGAGGGGATTATGTACTCACTTAAGATTGCAAGAAAGTCCTTGTTCAAGAAGATAAACCAAAGCTCAAGAGTCCGAGAAATCACGTACGCCCTAATATCGGATAACTATGTTAATATCGGAACATTAATCGGAGGATCGGATAGAATGAGGTCTTGTAAACCAAATGAGTGTTGGAACTCATATGAAATGGTTTAACAAAGTTAACATTCTGATTTGAAATCGTTCCTAAGTGCTTTTGACCCATAATGTCTCGTTAAGGTAGTTTACGCTATTTTAACGGATCATTTGTGTAAATGCGTGTTTGGATGGTTAGATATGCCCTACGATAAGTCTTATATGCCAAAACAAGTTTAATATAGTTGTAACATCAGTCTATATGGCAAAACATTGGTTACATAAGCTTAAAATCGATTTATTCGCAAAAGGGGCATTTTGGTCATTTATAAAGGCATAATAAGCAACTTAACATAATACTAACCAAACGACATGACCATAAGGTATTACCTCATAGGTTTATTCCCTATACAACTATGGGCCCTAATATGAGTTTGGTTGGATCCTAAGATCAATCAAATGGGTCGGATTCGAAAGTCAAAGCGGTGGTCAAGACCGCTCGACTTACGACCCTAAGCAAGCACTAAACTAAAAGTGACGAGTTAGACATGTTAAGCATCTCTGACCTACTTTATAAAACTGATTTGGTATCAAAACAAAGTGTTTTGATACCCGGAAATAGTTTCGTCGTATAATGCGCACTTTGCGCATTATTGACTGAAACTTTGACTCGTCACTACAACTAGAAAACGTGGTAATCAGTAGGCATGATCGTTATGGATCATAACCATCGTGATTACGATCACGTTGCAAAGTCCAATTGGACTTTGACTTGACCAATTAATGGTCAAAGCTGAAAGTTAAACTCTGTTTAACTTTTAGCTTGAAATAGCTAAACAAATGAAATAAGACAAGGATAGAGCACTTACTTGTGTTGAAGAACACCCAAGAGCTCCAAGAAGACAAGAACAACTCAGGTAGGAGGCATCCAACAATGTGGTAGCCTCCACTTAGAGTATTTGAGAGAAAGAAAAGAATTGAGCAAGGAATGAGGTGAACTTTGATGGGTATTTATAGTGGTCTTGGATCAAGAAGATCATTCCAAGTGTCCCATGTGTTGGCATGATCTTATGGAGGTCCTAATAAGTGTCAAATGTAGGTGAATTGGTGGCAAAATTGATTTGCTTGGTGACCAAGTAGTAAACAAGAGGCTGCCACCTGGTTTTAACCATTCTATTGAGCTGGGGGGTCCTTACAGACTGTAAGGGCTTTGGGCTTACCGTCCGTAAGCCCTTTAGCTGGTAGATAGTTTGGAAAATTGGCAGAACAGGCCCCTGAAATTGTTTTTGACGCGTTTTGACACTTTTAACACCCGTTAACCTCATTTTCAAGCTGCATAAGGATGAAATAACATAGGGAACTTGAAATAGGTTCAAAAATGTTCCGGGTGTCGGTTCGTTTGGTCGTATGGTTGCGATTTTTTGTTAATTACGACGAAAATCGTAACGAATGCGTGTATGACCGTAAAAGCATAACGACTGATATTTTTACATTCCAATCATTAAAATAAAAGATTTTAATGATCAAAAAAAATTTTGGATGCGCGTACATGTCCCGGATAGCAAAATACGCGAAAAGGCATAGTTTCACAGAATTTGCAAAATAGCCCCTAAAGTTGCAAAAGCATGATTTTGCCATACTGAAGCCTTCAAAATTTAATTCTAAGTTATGTAAAGGTTATTAAGGTATGTTAAGCTTGAAAACTTGTTCCGAAGTGTGCATTGCTACGAGAATCGATAGATTTTCAAAGTTTGTCGTAAATAGTCCTTGTGATCGAATAAGCTTGTTTTTGACATACCAAACCCTTCAAAATTTATTTCTAAGTTATGTAAAGGATATTTAGGGTATGTTTAGCTTATGTCGCTATTCCGGACTATACGTTGCATTTAATTGATTTTGTTTTGCGATTACACTTCCAGAAAAGGTTTGAAAGGTCAAAGTCGAACAAATATTGAAAATGCACAAAAGTCATAAGTAAACACACAAATTGTAAACAACACAAAGTTTCATTAATCATCAAATTGTTCGGAAGTTGTTACATGATTGAATTACACAGTTGTCACAAGTTTGGGGAACGACAGAAACTGTTTCTGATAAAGAAATCATTCGTTGATTTGTTAGTCTTGTTAAAGAGATCTTTTAAGGTCTATTAAAGATATCCTTGGGGTATAGTCACACAGGTTTGAATGTTTTCATTAAAGAACGACCTAAAGTTTTCACAATTAAAACACGGACGATTAACTGATGACACGGACGATTGGTTTATGACACAGGCAATGGTTTATGACACGTACAATGGTTTATAACACAGATGATTGGTTTATAACAAGGACAAATGGTTTCGAACAATGACACACAATGATTTTAACTTAAAGATATTAACCATACAATGTTTTCTTTTAAATCGACTTATTAATCGGTTTTACAAAAGAAAAGTTTTCGGTCAAGATTCATGGTTACAAGGTTTTCTTTCACTTACATCAACTTGTTAAGTTGATTATATATATTGCAACATTTAACACTTTTGTTTTCAAAGTTCATACTCGTCGACTCTCAAAGTTGGACGAGGTTTTGCAATATAAATACAAAGCCATGAATTTGACAAACACAAAATCTATGTTACTCACAGGCATTTTTATGCTGACGTACCTATTTTCACATATGTTTCAGGTTTATCTATGTGATGTTTGTCGCCGCATTCTACACATAGGATGGACTCGAGCTTTAGTGACTTTAAAATTTGAAAGACAATATGATTGTATTTCATTTCCATTATTTCCAGACATGTAATTCCATAATTAAATAAAACAAAACTTTAAGTACCATGTGTTGTGAAACAATTTGTAACTTCATTCCCCAAGTGTTTCCGCCGCGTGTGTTGTACTACGCGATTTGGGGTGTTACATGACCGGGGTCCAATATAACAAGAATCTTTTGAGATTCTTAAACATAAGTTGAGCAATGCTCCTGTACTGACTCTGCTGGAAGGCATTGAAGAGTTTGTTGTCTATTGCGATGCTTCGCATACTGGCTTGGGATGTGTGCTTAAGCAAAGAGGCAAAGTAATTGCCTACGCATCGCGACAACTTAAAGTGCATGAAAGGAATTACACCACCCATGATTTGGAACTGGGTGTCGTTGTATTTGCACTCAAACTGTGGAGACATTACCTAAATGGTACAGAGTGTATTATATAAACTGATCACAAGAGTCTCTAACATCTATTCAATCATACGCGACAACATCGTTGGATGGAAACTTTAAATGATTATGACTACGAAATTCGCTATCATCCCGGCAAAGAGAATGTAGTCGCTGATGCGCTTAGTCGCAAGGAAAGGGTTAAGCCTATAAGGATTAACACCAAGAGCATCAAGCTCAGAAATAGCTTAAATGAGAAGCTACTAGATGCGTAAAAGCAAGCCCTGTTAGAGGCTAATATTCTTAATGAGGGATTAGGTGGAACTGTTGATCAGTTGACACCTGGAAAGGATGGAATCCTTAGATTTAATGGTTGAATCTGGGTTTCGATCTTTGGAGGACTTAGAGATCTAATCCTCCAGGAAACACATAATTCTAAATACTCTGTTCACCCTAGAGTTGACAAAATGTATCAGGATCTAAAGGAAAATTATTGGTGGATGGGTTTAAAGAAATCCATAGCCACCCATGTAGCTAAGTGTTTGACGTGTTCGCAAGTTAAAGTTGAACACCAAAAACCGTCAGAACTTTACAACATTTGGAAATTCCCACTTGGAAATGGGAAATGGTAACTATGGATTTTATTACCAAGTTACCTAAGACTAAGAGCGGAAATGACACAATATGGGTCATTGTTGATAGATAAGTCAGCACACTTTTTGCCCATAAAGGAGACGCATAGCTCCGATAAGTTGGCTAAGTTATACGTGGACAAGATAGTGCCACTACATGGAATGTCGATATCTATTGTATCCAATAGAGATACAAGATACACTTCTCATTTCTGGAAAAGTTTCCAGCAATCATTGGGGAGGAGGTTAAATTTTAGTATTGCTTACCATCCACAGACTGATGGACAGAGTGAGCGTACCATTAAAATTTTGGAAGACATGCTTAGGGCATGTGCGATTGATTTAGTGGAAGTTGGGATAACCACTTACCCTAATTGAATTCTCCTACAACAATAGCTATCATACAAGCATTAAAGTTGTGCCTTTTGAGGCTTTATATGGGAGAAAGTGCAGAACGCCTGTTTGTTGGGCTGAAGTTGGGGAAACCCAACTTTCAGGACCTGAGATGTCATGGAGACTACGGATAAGATAATCCAAATCCGTGATCGTCTCAAAGCTGCCTGTGATAAGCAATAGAGTTATGCCGATAAGAGGCGTAAACCTCTTCAGTTCCAAGTAGGGGACAAGGTTTTGTTGAAAGTATCACCCTTGAAAGGTGTGATGCGTTTCGGAAAGAAGGGCAAGTTGAGCCCGAGATATATTGGACCATTCGAGATGATCAGATGTGTCGGATCTATGGCTTACAAGCTTAAGCTACCTAAGGAGCTTAGTGGAATTCACGATGTGTTCCACATTTGTAATTTGAAGAAATGTCTAGCCGATGAGTCGCTAGAAATGTCAGATCAAGATGTGCAAATCGATGAAAACCTGAGGTTCGTGAGAAACCTATCTCGATCAAGGATCGACAGGTTAAGAAGCTCCGAAAGAAATATATACCTATGCTAAAGGTTAAACGAGATGCACGTCGAGGTCCCGAGTATACATGGGAGGTCGAGTCCAATATGCGACAGAAGTACCCCATCTTTTTTAATATAATCTCGAGGTCGAGATTTTCTTTAAGGGGGTGAGGGTGTAACACCTTGAAATTTTGTGTCCATTTATATCAAGACACGTGTTCATACTCTCAAATGTGCCACGTGTTGGACGAGAGGGAAATCTTATCGTTATGTCATTTTATGACCTCTGAACGACAATTGATATAAGTTAAGGGTTTATAAATCTTCAAAGGGGTTAAAAGTGTCAACATGCCAAATGACTTGGCCTCTGAGTGACTCTTATGGACCGTAAGCGAGGAGAAATGAGCATTACTGAAGACGGTTACGGACCGTGAGACTATATGTCTTACGGACCGTAAGGAATTGAAAACAATGGGCGTGAGACACGCTTACGGACCATAAGCCTAAAGCCCATACGGTCCGTAAGGACTGTATCTGGGCAGATTTTGTTTGGGAACCAAGGCATTCTGCCAAGATGCCACCTTTCTCACACATTGCCACCTTTCTTCAGCTCTTTACACGTCCTAAAACACCTGGAGTGATCCTCAATGAAGTCTAGCACATGTCATGATCTTAAATCATGCTCCTCAACTATAAATAGGACCTCCTTGAACTCCATTCCTTGCTCATTCTTATTTCTTCTCCTCTACTACTCTAATTGGAAGTTCCTGACCTAAAGGAGCATCCTACTAAGTTCTTTTATATCTAAGGATCACTTGTAAGTGTTCCTTTCCTTTCTCTTTTCATTTTATAGGCTTTTATAGCCAAAAGTCAAGCGTTTTCGATAAACGCTTTGACTTTCGGTTAAGACCATTATGGTCCAGCCATTGTACCGTACGAACATGGCTAAGTGATCGTAATTAGGTAGGTGTTGATCCCTTAAAAGGGCACCTCCTAAAGATCACGTTTACTAGACCAATTGATGGGTCAAAGTTAAACGGGTCAGTTTTGTAAATAATTGAAATCTGATAATGTAGATGTTATAAAACATGTTTTAACACTTTAATAACTTGGTACTAATTATTAGAACATGTGTAAACATGTTCGGCTCTTCAATTCTAGTCTTAGGGTTGGTTCGCAACCGAAAGTCGTGAAGTTTGACTTCTGTATTGAATTTCGATTTTGACCCGATATAGATTAGTTAGCTACTGATCTAAGGTTTCTTTATGATCATATTATGTTGTAGTATAACCTTCTGAGGTTATATTACATGATCATAATAGTAATCTGAGTTATGCACAAGTTTCTTCATTATGCGATGTCTTGACTAAAATGCCCTTTTTACATAAAAATGAGGTTTTAATATGTAATGAACTTGTAAATGATTTATGTATTGATATGTTATCATAATTAACATATCATGACGTTATCATTCTGATCATAAATTGAGTTTTTCAATAATTATGCTTCTAAAGGACCAAAATGCCCTTTCGACATCTAAAACGGTTTTAAGCATAACTTCTCCATAAAACTCATAACCTACTGATATAATATCATCAATATAATTATTTGGGATGCCAAGTCAGATTGTATTCTGAGTTTTAACACAAGTTCTTTTTTTATGTCAATAAATGACGAAAATGCCCTTAAGGCACATAAATTGGTTGTAATCAAACTTTTCAAATAAAACCTTTATACCTACTGATGTGTTATACTAAATAACATATTTTGGTCATACAAACTTGATCATAACATCAGATTTTATTAAGCATCGCATAGTATGGTTTTAAACCATATTTACCAACCAAGACTTGTTACCTACTGAGTTTGTAACTCATTTTATATATTTTTACAGTATCTACATTTTACAAACTCAGAATCCCAAATAAGTTATTAAAACTACGTGTGAAATGACCAAAATGCCCCTACGGTGCATAGTTTGGTCTTAAACTATAAACCACACATATTTTTGATATACTACTGATATTATATCGCAAATTAAGTATTTTTCAGAATGTTTATGATCATAACATCAGAATATACGCAAGTTCCTTTTAAAATCGTGTAGTGACCAAAACGCCCTTATAGGGCATAGTTTCATTTTTAAACCTTAACGGGTGTTGGGATTGAACTCTATTAAAGGAATAGACGATATAAAGCCAAAAGGTCATCAAATGATTGATCTTGCATAACCGATTTCAAAACTCTAACCTAAGCCTCTGATGAAGCCATGGTCTGCTATATAAGAACTATTGAAGCTAAGGTCTGATAAAGAATAAAGTTAAAAGACTGATGAAGACCAGCAGAGTCTAGGTTATCAGTGTTTATCAATGTAACAGTACTTTGTATTTAGCAGATGATAGGTTTATCAATGGTTAGGGTTAGTTATTTTGTTAGCTGTGACATCAGCAAAGATGCTTAGTGGTTAGCATTGTAGTATAAATACTTAACTTCATTGTACTGAATTTCTTATCTATTAAAAGATCATTCACCAATCATCTTCTCTGTATGTCTGTACTACCAAACTTGTTATAAAAGGCTGAGGGGGAGTTTGTGATTCACATGCAAAACTACAAGTTTGAAAGCATGGTGATGAAAACAATCTTCCATTGATTGTAAAACAAAGTTTTCTATTTCTGTTGCAATTCACTCTGTTTTACCTTCTTTCATTTACCGTTCTACAAAACATTTACAATCAATTAAACTCAGATCCTTTCAATTGGTATCAGAGCTTGGTCAATCAAAATTTGATTTAACTATCAATTTAATTTGAAAGATCAGCTCTCCCTGCTAATTCTTTTGATAGTTTTCCTTGGAAAACATAGTTTTATTACGTTTTATGTTCTAAAACAAAAACTGTTTAAAACAATTCAGAAATGTCTCAAAACACACCGGATTCCAACACTGGATCTATGTTTAAACCACTGATACTACTAGATAAATTTACTTCGTTGAAACCCTTGAGAAAATTATCTAAACTTGTTAACTCATTTTGATGCATTTTCTCAAGCTTCTCAGTAAGGGAATCTGGGATGATATCTTGCTCAATTCCCTTTGAAGTGCTCTAATATGGGCCGCCTTGACTGTACCGAGGAAGTCATAGCGCATATTCACAAGAAGCGTGAGTCACATTTTAGCTCAGCAAAACACTGGTTGCTGGAGGTCCGTTGTATTTGGACCACATGTTCCATTGATTCCAAGTACGGAGGATCCCAATACTCAAGTGCCAAAAAATCCTGAAAACTACTCCGAGCAGGATTTCCAGAAAATAGAGTTAGATGCTAAGGCGTTTAGCATTGTTGCTTCTGCCTTACCTAACGAGATCTATGCTGGATTGCTCCACTGTAATAGTGTAAAGGAGTTGTGGGATGCACTAAAAGAGCAATTCGGTGGAACTGAGGAAGTGATTGAAATCAATAGAGAAGTTCTAAATCAACAGTATGAAACTTTCTGTCATGTCAAAGGTGAGTCTCTAACCCAGCAGTTCGAACGATTTAGCTATCTCATAAGTGAGCTTAAGTTAGTTAACGTGGAATTCCCTAATTCGACTGTCAATAGTCGTTTCTTAAGATCGTTACCAGATAAGTGGGACACAATAGCTTTCGTTACACGAACTTCTGTCTAGTTTAAAGAAATGAATCTTACCAAACTTCATGGTCGACTCCTCACGTATGAGAGAGAGTTAAACCAAAAAAAGAAGTTGCAGGAATCAGGAAAAGTTGTTGATGGTTATACTTTTGGTAACACAATACTTTTAGGCCAAGAAGAGGGATCTGGCAGTGGAAAGGATCAGAGTTATGATCTTTTTATTGACATAACTTCTGGAGGAAATTTTAACTCTGATTCCCCAACTATGCATTTTCTGCAAGTGGGGAAGCCAAACCTCTGACAACCTTTCCTTTGAGTTGAATGATCTTCAACACTTTGAACCAACTGATTTAGAAAAGATGGACATTTTTCATCAACTGGCTTTATTAAGTGTTAGAGCTAGTAAATTTTACAAAAGAACTGGTAGAAAATTCCCAAGGTTGCAGGGGGGTTGAAGGTTGGCTGGATAAATAAAAGATCAAGTGTTATAAGTGTAAAAGGTTAGGACACTTTGCTAGGGAGTGTAGATCTCAAAATTCGGGACTTATTATCACACACCCTAGTACTAGACCTCAACACACACAAAGCACTACTCAATATTCCCAATATACCCCCGCTCATCAAGTGCAAAACACTGCTCATTATGCACACCCTGCTGCAACTGTTCCTGTGCATTATGTTCAAACCACTGTTCCACAAATTCAATATGTTCAAGAACCACCACCTCAAGTGCATGTGCAACAAGCACCACATGTCACTCAAACTACTCAAACCACTGCTCCAGCAGATGTTAACCAGCAAAGCTTTTTCACTCAAGATTTTTTTGACTGGAGAAGTTTGCCTGAGGATACATCTGATGAAAACTTACTCTTATAGCAAAAAACGATTTTGAAAAATGAATTTTGCTTAATGGCTTTAGAGACAATTGTTGAAGGTGATGAGTGTGTGGAACAAGTGTCTAAATCTGATGAATTTAAAGTTCATTCTGAAACACTGGTTTCAAAATAATTTGTTGATGAAGAAAAGAACTCTCTATCTGATGCATGGGATACCAAGGTGTGTGAAGATGATTGTGATTGTGCTCTTATGACTGCTTCTAAGGTATCACCTCAGATCCTCAAAGTATTACGTTCTGAAAAATGCATCATAGCTTTTGCAAGCATAAAAAGGGTGAATGAAAACCTTAGAAATAAAATTTTGGAAGATGAACTGAATTTTGAAAAACTCACAAAAGAGTTGAAAACAAAGTTGGTTAACAAAGATTCTAAATCAGCAGCCTAAAGCATGAGGCAAGCATAACCAAAGATCAACTCCAAACTATGATACAAAAATATCAAGTTTGTAAAAAGGAGTTAGAATCAACCCAAATCACTTGTGAAAAATGGGTAGAGTCTTGCAAAGGTTCTGAAATCATGTTAAAATCAGATCAAGAGTAACATAAAATTTAGCATTGGTTTTAATAACAATGATCAAGTTTCTGAAAGTGTTGCTAAAATTGATTCTGAGTTGGTTGAAATTGTCCCCAAAAACTTGGTTGGTAAAGAAATAAAAGTCACAGATAAAATGGAAACAAAATAATTTTGGAAAAACATGAGGGATCCTCAACCTTTGAGAAGGTTGAGAAATATCAATGTAAACCCACATGGTCAGATGAGTGTGACATTTTATAAAATTTAAAGCCAATGGACTTCTCAACCATTGATGGTGTTAAGGCACCAAAAGCTAGGATAATCCCTATTAAGGATCTTCCAGCAGATGTTACAACATCTGCTGAAAGGAAGTCTGAAAAAGGGAAGAAGAAAGAAAAGGTCAAAAACTTGTTTTGTAACTATTGTGAGAAAAGAAACCATGTCACTAAAAACCGTTTTCTATTAAAAGCTTATGACATAAACAAAACATGTGTGATTCCAAATTCTTCAAAATGCATCATCTGTGGAAAAGCAAACCACATGACACACGAGTGTGTTTATCTTCAAACCTATGACACAAAGGTAAAAGAGATCAAAACAAAAGCTCTTGAGAGTCAAAGTTCAAGCTCTGCTAGAAATAAATCTAAGTGGATCTTTGAACCTGTTGAAACATCTGTTACAAAAGCACTTACCAAAACCTCTGTTCCCATAGAGATACAAATGACAGATGCACATCCTGCAAACAAGTATCCAAGAGGATATGGCGAACCTATTTATCAAAAGGTTCCTCTTAGTTATGAGGGTTACAAAAAGTCCTCAAAGCCAAGAGTCAATAGGCATCCTCATGGTTACCAACATCTGATAGGAAATGGTTCACAACAGTGGTTACAAAGACCAAATCAAGCCACTAACCATACTCCTGAATTTGAGATTGGGCAATCTAAGACCCCATTCAAAGCTATTTTGGCTTTGGAAACTCACTAAACTAATTGTTTACTTATGTGCAAGGAGCTTTTACTTGCCTTGATAGTTTATGGTATGTAGATAATGGAGACTCCAGGCACATGACAGGATGTAGAGCCCTTCTCAAAGATTTCATGGCTCATGGAGGGGATGGTATCCTTTGGTAACAATTCAAAAGGGAAGGTGTTGGGGTCAGGGTCTGTTCATGCTGGGAAACTCAAATTTGAAAATGTTAATTTCATCGAAAATCTAAAATTCAATCTTCTGAGTGTTTCACAAATGAGTGACAAAGGATATGGATCCTTCTTTACAAAGAAAACATGTCAAATTGTAGGCCCACAGGTTGTTAAAAAGATTGATCAAATCATTGCTGAGAGCAAAACACAACTTGTTGCTCATAGGAGTGGCAATGTATATGTGGTTGATATGTTGAAAGATAACCCAATGTATAATGCATGCCTGTTCTCAGTTGCTTCAAGCAAAGTGACAGAGTTATGGCATAGAAGACTTGGGCACACAAATCTAAAAAATCACCACTCTCTCAAAACAAAGTCTTGTCAGAGGTTTACCTCTAAAACAAATCAATTGTGAAGAACATTGTCTTTCCTGTTTAAAAGGCAAACAACATAAAAGTTCTTACAAGTCCATTGAAGAGTCCAAAATGTCACACCCTGTCTTTTGCGGAAACATGTGTGTGTGAGTTGATCAGTTTTCATTGCATTCGATTATAATAAACAACTATATGATAAAAACAACGATATTCATCCATTCATAAGTTTAAAATATTACAAACCACAAGTTGTGTAAACTACCAACCATCATAAGTTTTTAAAGTTCCATAAAGGACTTATTTAACAAAAGTTCATATTAATGGGGCTTTGCATCCTCTATCTTATCAAGGATGAGATATATGGATCAAACCCTCCCAAAAGTGGTTGACATCGATACTTGAAATTCAAAAGCTTGCTTGTAACGCCAGCACCAAGATTTGCCTAATTTCCTGAAATACATGTAAGTTGAAAACATCAAAAAAGTTGAGCAAGCTCATGTGTTTTATGTATATGCGCATCAAATGAATCTCAAAAACATTTGAAGGTTTCGGTATCAAAAGTAGGTATGTAAAACGTCTATGAACATGTTGATCATTAATGTTTTGCAAGGACATTAATATGTGGGGCTCGCCCGCACCCATTAGATCTAACCTTTAGACCATGAGTGGGGCTCGCCCGTACCCATTAGATCTAACCTTTGTTCCTTGGTCCTCAAAAGGATTAATGGCACCTTAGTTGCAGCCTATGCTCACATGATCTAAGAGTTCATTCCATAGTTCAATCATACCCTGGTTAACATGTATTTTCCCCCGAAAGTTGTAAACCGAAAACATTAAGAGAAAAGGGGGACATGAACTCACAAGTTTATGTCCGAAATCTCAAGTACTCAAAGCAGATTTCCTCGAATTGTACTACAACCTACACACGTGTTAGGTTTTATTAGACGCTTAGGTCGTGTAACGACTTGTAGTCTTATTTATTTATTAAGACTCGTTCTTGGGATTTTTATTAAAGTGGTATATTTCCAACTTATTTCATTATATATACCTTTCATATATACTCTCTAGGTATAGGTATACTTTTATTTGTGTATTTTGCCAAATACTCGTGGTGTATTCCGGCATGTATTTTATACGTATAGGAGTACGTATTTCTTGTGTTAGTTAAGTATTTTATACTTAATTTATGTATAATTTTCCGGAATATTATTGTTACACCAATAAAATCACCAATATAATATTTCCTTAAAATATCTATATTTTAAGAGGATTTTTATAGAAAATCTCTATAAACTTTATTTAGCAAATATATATATACTTCCATACATATATCGTAAAAATAATCTATTTTTAAGATTAAACTTAGAAATGTATATTTTTAGTTTTTACCAAAATAACAGGTCTTTTTAAACTGTTAAGAAAATGTATCCTTCAAAATAATATGTTTTTTTATTTTGACAAAATATGCTATATTTTGTAAAAATTCATACTTTTCCGTTTCTTTGGTTTCAAGACTATCGTTTGGCATACTTATCAAGTTACAAATTTATTTCCGGAATGCATATATATATATATAGTCCAAATCTCCGTTGTCCGATTTTTTCATTACTTGGGTATAAATTATAAATTCATTTTCTTGGAGTTTTGGTAACATTTTTACGTTACAATTTTTAGTATTTTGGTACTTGTGTATTATTTTCAAGGCCCTAATTTTAATATAGCTAATACAATCAATATACAAGTAGCACAAAATTTTTGACATTTAAATATATATTTTCCTAAATATATACTTAGCCATTTTTATTACCAAAAATCAAACTCCAATATTTGTAATCTTTATGACAAAAATTATGGCAATTCTTCACATTAAACCAAGATCAAAACTTATATGTAAACATTTGTTTAGAAAAATATTTTCTAAGTGTTTAATTTCTACAAAACTTTTGCCATAGTTTCCCCTTAAAAATGGAGGTTTCCATGCTAATAAGCATATCATTGTCTTTTCAAAAATTCATCACAATCATCAATAATCAACCTACAACTTACCATAAGCCATAATATGGATTTTTACAATATGATGTGAACTTGAAGTTTTATAAAATCTTGTAGTATTTTAACATGATGTTTAACATGTTCATCTAACACTAAAAACATGATTTGTATTTCATAAAAATCATTTTTACAAGATTTCAATCTTTACAACTTACAACTTGATTTTACAAAAATCATTCTCCATGTATTTTTCATTTTACATACACTTTACTAGTTCTATTTAACCCTTTAAAACACTGATCATTTTCCATTGAAACCAAGTAATGTGAAATCTAGTAGTAAACTTTAGCTTCTTGAAATGTTCATTTTTGAAGTTCCACATTTTTAAGATTCACAACTTGTAGGAATCATCATCCTACACAAAATCATGATCATCTTCAAGTTCATACTTAACATAAAGGATGATCATCATAATTTTTCTCAAGATTCATCCCTACACTTGCTAGATCATGTGTTTAATCATCATCTAGAAAGCTTCTTATGATGATCTACATCATATCACAAAAAATCAACAAACAAGTTCATTACATACACTTAAACATCCTTGATCTTCATGTTCTTAAGCTTTATGTTCATGTTCATCTTTATGTTTTGATGAGTTTCTTTATATTACCAAGTTACATCTTCTTTAAGCCATTAAATTAGAAGTAAAAACAACATCAAGAGGGCTTACTACTAGCGCAATGGCTAGGGAAGAACTCAAGATGATGAAGATGATAAACTAGGTAGATAAAAGCTCTAGAGGATGGTCCTTCAAACTCTAATGGCTCCAAGCTTCTTAACCTAGCTTCTTGCACCTTAGAAATGCTTGGAAATGGATTGAAAATGGTGGTGGTGTGGTGGTGGTTTGTGGCCGTCGGTATGAGGAAGAAGAAGGGGAAGGAGTGTAGTTGTTTGGTGTTAAGGTTAAGTGTTCATCTAAGTGTTCTTTTAACCTCCAACATACAAGCGTCCAATGGTTATTGTGTCCAATATCTTAACAACAAATCTTAATAAAATAATCAAAACAAATCAAGGGGTGGGGCCCCTTTGGTGACCGGGAATGATGGGGGTCTTAGTTTGGTTTCAATTCTTAGTTAAGTAATCTAGTTAGGATTCAAGTGTTATTTTAGGGGTTTAATGTGTTTAGGGGTTTTAAGGTGTAATATGATGTTTGATGATTATAACTAGCTTCATGGCACTAAAACAATGCTTCTAGTTCAAATTTGGTGTTTCAGGTAGTGTCCAGTTATTCGTTTGGTTACCGGCTTGTTAAAGTGCTAAATAGCGCAGGTTAGGGTGCTTTTAGGTACCTTTTATGATGCTTTTGATTCCCATCCCTAAACAAGTAATTCTGGACTATAAACCACATTTCTACATTATAGTTTGAGGTTTAAAAGCTGAATTCTGCTATATTCTGCTGTTTTAGTGTGTTTCGGGCACTTTCTGACACTTAAATCATCACTCGGAAGGCCATTATATGATCCTAACTTTCCTACATACCATACTAGTGTACCCTTGTTCCCGTGGCTCATTCAGTGCCTTTACGTCATGTCTGTCTGAGTACTGAACTCCCGTCAGTACTCCTAGTTCGTCTGGTAAGTGTACCAGTTTCGTTCCGTATACGTTTCAAACTGTTTAAATCTGAGTTCAACAATAATAAACATCATGCATCATGAAACGTCTTTGTGAGTTCTTTCAATATAATTCATAAAGTCATACACATCATAAGTTCAAAATGCACAACCATTTAATACAAACTACTGTTCACATTGTACAGATATTACCTGAAAAGTGCCATTTGTCATATTCTCCCCCCGTTAAAAGAATTTCGTCCCGAAATTCAAGTTGCGTTTTCAGTTGTAGGGGAGTTGTGAAACAAGTGCGGGTATTTAGACTTAATTTGGTCTTCACATTCCCATGTAAACTCGGGACCGTGTTGTGAGTTCCAACGAACTTTGACTAACTTTATACGACTTCTTCGTGTCTTGTGGACTTTCCAGTCCGTAACCTCAACATGTTCTTCGGTAAATTGGAATTTGTCGTTAACGTGAATCTCATCTGCTGGAATGACGACTGTTTCTTGAGTAGGGATCTTCTGGAGATTAGACACGTGAAACGTGTCGTGTACGCTGCTGAGTTCTTCTGGAAGTTTCAACTTGTATGCGACAGTTCCGACTTTTTTCAAAATTTCAAAAGGTCCAATGTATCGCGGGTTCAACTTTCCACGCTTTTCAAATCGTACTACGCCTTTCCAAGGCGAGACTTTCAACAAAACCATATCCCAACCTTAAATTCCAATGGTTTACGTCGTTTTTCGGTGTAGCTCTTTTGCCTATCGCGAGCAGCCTTGATACGGTCGCGTATCGAGGCAATCTTGTCTGTGGTTTCCTGGACCAATTCCAGACCGATGAGCTGTTTATCTCCGGTTTCCGCCCAACATAGTGGGGACCGACATTTTCACCCATACAACGCTTCAAACGGGGCGGCCTGGATGCTAGTGTGATAGTTGTTATTGTAGGAAAACTCCACTAAAGGCAAGTGAGTATCCCAGCTTCCTCCCAAATTCATCACACAAGCACGCAACATGTCTTTCAAGGTTTGTATCGTCCGTTCGCTCTGGCCGTCCGTTTGAGGGTGGAAGGTCGTGCTAAGATTTAATTGAGATCCAAAGGCCTTCTAAAACGTTTGCCAAATCCTTTGCATGAATCGACCATCATGATCTGATATGATAGAGACGGGCACTCCATGACGTGCTACAATCTCCTTAAGATATATCTCTGCCAGTTTCTTAGTGCTATCCTTTTCACTTATCGTTAGAAAATGCACGGATTTCGTGAGTCGGTCAACGATTACCCATATCATATCATGGCCTCTTTGGGTTCTAGGTAGCTTAGTAATAAAGTCCATTGAGATTTGTTCCCATTTCCATACGGGAATCTCGGGTTGTTAAAGCAACCCTGAAGGTTTCTGATATTCCGCCTTAACCTTAGCACAGGTAAGGCAATTACCCACACATGTAGCAATGTCAGCTCTCATCTTAGGCCACCAATAAATGTCCTTTAAGTATTGGTACATCTTATCCGATTCCTGGATGTATAGAGTACCTTGAATTATGGGCTTCGTCTAAAATAAGCGCGCGTAGATCACCGAAGAATGGGACCCAAATCCGTCCCATGAGGTACAATGTTCCATCTTCCTTTGGTACCAATTGCGCTTCCATTCCTCGCAAGGCTTCATTTTGTAAATTATCCGGTTTAAGAGCTTCTTGCTGAGCATCGTGAATTCGGGAAACGAGATCAGTTTGTATGGTCATCTCTAAGGCTCACACTCTTAGAGGTTTGGCACGCTCTTTGCAGCTCAAGGTGACTGCTACGACGTTCACCTTGCCCGGGTGATACTTTATCTCGCAATCATAATCATTTAGTAACTCGACCCATCGCTGTTTTATCATGTTCAATTCTTTCTGGTCGAATATGTGCTGCAAACTCTTGTGGTCTGTAAATATGGTGCAATGAGTACCATACAAGTAGTGACGCCAGATTTTCAACGCGAATATCACCGCACCTAGCTCAAGGTCGTGCGTGGTATAATTTTTCTCGTGCACCTTCAACTGACGAGACGGGTAAGCAATGACCTTGTCCCTTTGCGTCAACACGCAACCAAGACCTTGTCGAGACGCATCACAATAAACCACGAAACCATCAGTACCGTCGAGTAAGGATAAAATAGGCGCGTCAAAAAGTTTATCTTTCAACAGTTGAAAAGCCGTTTCTTGTTCTTCAATCCAAACAAATCTCTTTTCCTTCCGTGTTAATGACGTTAGTGGTTGAGCAATCTTCGAAAAGTTCTCTATGAATCGTCTGTAATAGCCTGCTAATCCCAGAAATTGTCGGATCTCAGTTGGGGTTTTGGGTGCTTCCCAATTTTTGATTGCCTCGATCTTGGCAAGGTCAACATGAATTCCATTCTCATTTACCACATGACCTAAGAATTGCACTTCTCGAATCCAAAAGTCACACTTTGAAAGTTTTGCATAGAGTTGTTCTTTCTTCAAGAGTTCCAAGATAACTCGTAGATGTTGCTCATGCTCCTCCTTGGTTCGCGAGTATATGAGGATGTCATCAATAAATACAATCACAAACTTATCCAAATACGGCTTACACACGCGGTTCATGAGGTCCATGAAAACCGCTGGTGCGTTGGTTAAGCCGAACGGCATAACAAGGAACTCGTAGCGTCCATATCGAGTCCTAAAGGCCGTTTTGGGGATACTTTCTTCTTGGATTATCAACTGATGATATCCCGACCTTAAATCGATCTTCGAATAATAACCGGAACCTTGCAGTTGGTCAAACAAATCATCATTTCTCGGTAAGGGGTACTGATTCTTGATTGTCAGTTTGTTACTCCCTGTAGTCAATACACATGCGAAAACTATCGTCTTTATTCTTAACGAACAACACCGGAGCTCCCCAAGGTGAGAAACTCGGTCGAATGAATCCCTTATCTAGTAACTCTTGCAGTTGTGTGGATAAATCTTGCATCTCCGATTGAGCTAACCAGTATGGTGCCTTCACCACTGGTGCCGCTCCGGCACTAAATCAATCTGAAACTCTACTTGTCTTTGTGGAGGTAACCCATGCAATCTTCGGGAAAGACTTCTGGATATTCTCTCACAACGGGGATGTCTTCTAAATTCGGCTCCTTGGTTTCCTTGTTGATCACGTGAGCGAGGAAACCTACGCGTCCTTTTTGGAGACACTTCTGTGCCTTTAAAAAATTAATGATTCGTAGCGGTGTCTCACGCTATTCTCCCTGAATTACAACAGTCTCTTCATTCGGCAGTGGGATGCGAATGGTTTTTTGTGACAAACCACTTCCGCCCGATTATCGGACAACCAATCCATCCCTACGACTACATCAAAACTACCTAAGCCAACTAGTAACAGATCGATGGAAAATTTTCGCTCTCCCAGCTCGTGTACAACCTATGAAAATCTCACCCACTTCGACTAACTCTCCGTTTGCCAACTCTATAGAATACGAGACGTCTAGTTTACTCGCTTCTAGGCCAAGTATATCCTTAAATTCTATAGATATAAATCTAAAGTCGGCGCCAATATCAAATAGAATGGATGCAAAGTGTTGGTTTATAGAGAACGTACCCGTAACAACGTTCGGGTCTCGGCGTGCCTCGCGTGCTCCTATCGTGAAAGCTCTTCCACGGGCTTGATTTCCTTTAGGGCATTCTTTCCTGAAATGCCCCATATCTCCGCAGTTAAAACAACCTTGGCCTCTATCATTCCCATTCCCACCTTGATTATTGTTATTGTTTCCACCCTGGTGGTTGTTGTTGTTTTCGCCTCGATTGTTGTTGTTTTTGTTTCCGCCTCGATTCCCGTTACCACTCCGATAGTTGTTACCGTTTCCTCCACGGTGTGCATTTCTTCCTCCCGTTCCTACCCAGCATGTTTCTTTACTGTGCCTTTCCTTTCCACATTTTTCACACTTACTCCTAGCACATCGACTATCATGATGTGTCTTGCACCTATCACACCAAGGCCTGGTACCCAAATAACCTTTGCCACTACGAGGTGCATCCACCTCCCTTCATTTGTCGGTACTTGAGTTGTCATTGCTTGCTTGGGTACCCTTCTTCAAGTTTAAAACTTCCTTTTGTTGTCACTAGAAGACTCCACATGAGTCTCTTTCTTGTTTGCACTGAACTTAGAGAATTTTCCCAAACGAAGTGCCTCTTCAGTGAGTGCAACACTCAAGTCAATAGCCTCAGCAATGGTAGGAGGCTTTGAGGTAGTAACCATGCTCAGGATCTCAGGAGCAAGACCCCAGATAAATCTCTCTATCCTCTTGAATTCCGGTTCTACTAAATAAGGAACAACCCTAGATAGATCATGAAAACGTTGGATGTACTCGGCTATTTTTTGACCTTCCATCTTTAAGTTCCAGAATTCTGTCTCTAGTTTCTAGATTTCAGCTCTTGAACAGTATTTCTTGCGCATTAGTTCCTTAAGCTCATCCCAAGTTAGCGCATGCGCCGCAGCTTTGCCGAGAGTTTGGACTTGTAGGTTCCACCATGAGAGTGATCCTTCCATAAATAACCCAGAAATATAAGTAACACTCTGTTCTGGTGCACACTTGCTCATCCTCAGCACGGAATCAGTTTTCTCAACCCAAGAACAAAAGCGACTGCACCTTCTATGCCATCATAGTTGAGAGGTTTGCAATCCAAAAATTGCTTGTAGGTACAGCCTGCAACATAGGCAACACATTTAACATGTGAGCTTTGACAAAGCACATTTAGAAATATCCAAAAGATTTGTAATGTGTCTTGGGTGACTTAACATTACCAGTTAGGGGGTTATTTCCAGAGGTACCACCGATGTGCTCTGAGCGGATGGCCTCGTGATGAGCAATTGCCTGTGAAATGCGTTCTTGTAGTTCAGCCTCAGTCCTTGGCAAATTGTTGGTATTGGTATCTCGTCTAGGCGGTATTCTTCTTCTAGTAAGAAGTGTTGGGTTGGTTAGACATTATATATATATATATATATATATATATATATATATATATATATATCATAAGCAATCATCGCATCACATAGATAACACATGCACACATATAAGCAATAACATAAAATAAGAACAACTACTGAGCTTTCATACATAACAGACAACTTGATACATTGTTTTTTTAGAAGAAACAAAAGGGACTAGAGGTCACATCGCTTTGGCCATAAAAGTTCATAATACAAAAGTAGTAAGTCTTTTCTCCTACATTGGTCTTCCATGGTCTTCAAGTGTCTCTAGCTCAAGCTTGGTCTTCATACATACACAAAAGTGGGTCTGCAACTCCCATGCCAAAAAGTACCTGCAAACACAAAAGGTCTATGGTGCTGGAGGAGGTGGGGGTGGGGTGAGGTCAATTAGACTGTGAAGGTGTGCAAGCTCACACTCGAGCTCGTGAACTCGTCGGATCAAGAAGCTGATCTGCTGCACAACAGTCAGAAATCGAGCATCGAAACCCTCAATGGGTGGATGACCATAGTAATAGGTCACTAACGGGGGTGGAATAACTGGCGGGGTAACAGATGATGGGGAAAACGAGGATGGTGGAGGTCGTCTGGTATCCGCCTCACTCTCTAGGTCTAACACTCTACGACACAGAGTCTCAAACTGAAGCTGAAGCAAAAGAAGTAGGTCGTCTCTAGTGTATCCAGCCTGATGGATAGGCTGGTACGGATCGGATAATGGCATGGTGTACGAAGGGAAAAAACTGGGAGTCTGAAGGTAAGGATCTGTCTCGAGTGGTGAGAAGTGAGGAATAGGCATGAACACACAATGTGCTAAGGGGTCAAAGCTAAGAGGCTGACTGCAGGTACCCTCCTTGGGGTGAGGAGCGGGTATCTCATGAGGTAAGATAGTAGGTAAGCTAATCCGGTTTGTATCAGTAGTGGGTGGTGTCATGGGATCCCTAAATCGCTCTAGCTCATGGGTATGACGGAACTCAGGGGTGGAGACAGGAAAGTGACATGGATAGTAGGGATCAGACTCAGACATGTGCGGAGGGTAGTACGGTGCGGGCAAGTGGTCAACTGGTATGAGGGTGTCAGAAACAATGGGCTGTCGGGAAGTGCCCTCCCCAGGGCAGGGTGCTGGAATCACATGAGTGAAAATAATAAGCAGATCAATGGCGTGAGAGCCAGTCGCGAGTGGTGGAAGTGGGGATGTGGGAGCACGAACGGGTGAGGATGGTGCAATTGACAAGGCATCGTCCTCGACGTCAGTAGGGTGCGCCCTTACTCCAGCTGCAAGTAGGGCCGATGAGGTCACAGACTCGAAGGAGGCCATATCAGTGTCTGGGTTGGAGTAAGAAGAAATGTCAATGACTGATATGACGGGAGAAGGTATGTCTGGGATAATATCGTCCACATCACCATCACCCTGGCCATCATCAGGGTGATCCTCCTTAGGGAAAACAAGATCCCAATCGGGGTTAACAGCAAAAGGCCAGCCCTCATCAGGGATAGCAGTGAGTAGGATAACATCGAGCGGATAGGCTCTACAAGATGCTCACCATCAGGGTGACTGATGATAAGCTGGTCAAAAATCGGAAGAGGGAAAGCGAGAATGTCATCGATGAACGGAATGTCTTCCCTGACGTCCGGTAGTGCAAAGGGCTGAAATTCGTCATCGTCATCTGAAAGCATCTCCGGGTCACTCTCGGTGTCAGAGGTGAAAATCTCCAGAGCTGGTGCCACCTCATCGTCTGATACAATAGCCATTGGGTCAAGATCCTCTGATAAACCACTCTCAGATGAAGACATGTGTACCTGTGACAGAATAATCATAGCATGTGCACTTATATTAATTTTCTATTATTAAGTACATACAAATAAGAATAAGTATCACGTAACATGTAGTCACGTTGTCCTCCATGAGTCTTTTCTAACTTAACAAGTCTACCGCATGCAGACTAGTCACCAACTTATGTCCTTGCTCGTCTTTCTTTCTTTCCTTTATAAAATGTTCGTTCCACGGATCTTGGCGTTTTGTAAATGCAATGAAAAATATTTTGTAAAAATATTTTCGTGAGAGAGTCCTAATGATTGTAGTCTAGACTCGAGAAAGAATCCTAGTTCACTACAATCGAAGCTCTGATACCAACTTGTCACACCCTGTCTTTTGCGGAAGCGCGTGTGTGTGACTTGAACAGTTTTCATTGCATTCGATTATAATAAACAACTATATGATAAAAACAACGATGTTCATGCATTCATAAGTTTAAAATTACAAACCACAAGTTGTTTAAACTACCAACCATCATAAGTTTTTAAAGTTCCATAAAGGACTTATTTAACAAAAGTTCATATTTATGGGGCTTTGCATCCTATATCTTATCAAGGATGAGATATATGGATCAAATCCTCCCAAAAGTGGATGACATCGATACTTGAAATTCAAAAGCTTGCTTGTAACGCCAGCACCAAGATCCGCCTAATTTCCTGAAATACATGTAAGTTGAAAACATCAACAAAAGTTGAGCGAGCTCATGTGTTTTTTATATGGGCATCAAATGAATCAACAAACATTTGAAGGTTTCGGTATCAAAAGTAGGTCTGTAAAACGTCTATGAACATGTTGATCATTAATGTTTTGCAAGGACATTAATATGTGTGACGACATAGTAGGTACTCAACCCGTGTAGGCAATTTAAGTGTCAAACCCTCGATAGTCGACACAACAGCACTCTACGTGGTCACCCATGGACCATGAGTGGGGCTCGCCCGTACCCATTAGATCTAACCTTTGTTCCTTGGTCCTCAAAAGGATTAATGGCACCTTAGTTGCAGCCTATGCTCACATGATCTAAGAGCTCATTCCATAGTTCAATCATACCCTGGTTAACATGTATTTTCCCTCGAAAGTTATAAACCGAAAACATTAAGAGAAAAGGGGGACATGAACTCACAAGTTTGCGTCCGAAATCTCGAGTACTCAAAGCAGATTTCCTCGAATCGTACTACAACCTACACACGTGTTAGGTTTTATTAGACGCTTAGGTCGTGTAACGACTTGTAGTCTTATTTATTTATTAAGACTCGTTCTTGGGATTTTTATTAAAGTGATATATTTCCAACTTGTTTCATTATATATACCTTTCATATATATTCTCTATACTTGTATTTGTGTATTTTGCCAATACTCGTGGTGTATTCCGGTATGTATTTTATACGTATAGGAATACGTATTTCTTGTGTTTATTAAGTATTTTATACTTAATTTATGTATAATTTTACGGAATATTATTGTTATACCAATAAAATCACCAATATAATATTTCCTTAAAATATCTATATTTAAAAAGGATTTTTATAGAAAATCTCTATAAACTTTATTTGGCAAAAATATATTTACTTCCATACATATATCTTAAAAATAATATATTTTTAAGATTAAACTTAGAAATGTATATTTTTAGTTTTCATCAAAATAACAGGTCTTTTTAAACTGGTAAGAAAATGTATCCTTCAAAATAATATGTTTTTCTATTTTGACAAAATATGCTATATTTTGGTAAAAATTCATACTTTTCTGTGTCTTTGGTTTCAAGACTATCGTTTGGCATACTTATCAAGTTACAAATTTATTTTCGGAATACATATTATCTATAGTCCAAATCTCCGTTGTCCGATTTTTCCATTACTTGGGTATAAGTTATATATTCATTTTCTTGGAGTTTTGGTAACATTTTTACGTTACAAGTTTTAGTATTTTGGTACTTGTGTATTATTTTCAAGGCCCTAATTTTAATATACTAATACAATCAATATACAAGTAGCACAAAATTTGTGACATTTAAATATATATTTTTCTAAATATATACTTAGCTATTTTTATTACCAAAAATCAACCTCCAACATTTGTAATCTTTATGACAAAAATTATGACAACTGATCAAAACTTATATGTAAACATTTGTTTAGAAAAATATTTTCTAAGTGTTTAATATCTAAAATTTTTTGCCATAGTTTCCCCTTAAAAATGGAGGTTTCCATGCTAATTAGCATATCATTTTCTTTTAAAAATTCATCACAATCATCAATAATCAACCTACAACTTACCATAAGCCATAATATGCATTTTTACAATGTGATGTGAACTTGAAGTTTTATAAGATCTTGTAGTATTTTAACATGATGTTTAACATGTTCATCTAACACTAAAAACATGATTTTTATTTCATAAAAATCATTTTTACAAAATTTCAATCTTTACAACTTACAACTTGATTTTACAAAAATCATTCTCCATGTATTTTTCATTTTACATACACTTTACTAGTTCTATTTAACCCTTTAAAACATGATCATTTTCCATTGAAACCAAGTCATGTGATATCTAGTAGTAAACTTTAGCTTCTTGAAATGTTCATTTTTGAAGTTCCACATTTTTAAGATTCACAACTTGTAGGAATCATCATCCTACACAAAATCATGATCATCTTCAAGTTCATACTTAACATAAAGGATGATCATCATAATTTTTCTCAAGATTCATCCCTACTCTTGCTAGATCATGTTTTTAATCATCATCTAGAAAGCTTCTTATGATGATCTACATCATATCACAAGAAATCAACAAACAAGTTCATTACTTACACTTAAACATCCTTGATCTTCATGTTCTTAAGCTTTATGTTCATGTTCATCTTTATGTTTTGATGAGTTTCTTTATATTACCAAGTTACATCTTCTTTAAGCCATTAAATTAGAAGTAAAAACAATTTCAAGAGGGCTTACTACTAGCGCAATGGCTAAGGAAGAACTCAAGATGATGAAGATGATAAACTAGGTGGATAAAAGCTCTAGAGGATGGTCCTTCAAACTCCAATGGCTCTAAGCTTCTTAACCTAGCTTCTTGCACCTTAGAATCACCTTGGAATGCTTGGAAATGGATTGAAAATGGTGGTGGTGTGGTGGTGGTTTGTGGCCGTCGGTATGAGCAAGAAGATGGGGAAGGAGTGTAGTTGTTTGGTGTTAAGGTTAAGTGTTCATCTAAGTGTTCTTTTAACCTCCAACATACAAGTGTCCAATGGTTATTAGGTCCAATATCTTAACAACAAATCTTAATAAAATAATCAAAACAAACCAAGGGGTGGGGCTCCTTTGGTGACCGTGAATGGGGGGGTCTTAGCTTGGTTTCAATTCTTAGTTAAGTAATCTAGTTAGGATTCAAGTGTTATTTTAGCGGTTTAATGTGTTCAGGGATTTTTAAGGTGTAATATGATGTTTGATGATTATAACTAGCTTCATGGCACTAAAACAATGCTTCTAGTTAAAATTTGGTGTTTCGGGTAGTGTCCGGTTATTCGTTTGGTTACCGGCTCGTTAAAGTGCTAAATAGCGCAGTTTAGGGTGCTTTAAGGTACCCTTTATGATGGTTTTTCCCAACCCTAAACAAGTCATTCTGGACTATTAAACCACATTTATGCATTATAATTTGAGGTTTAAAAGCTGAATTCTGCAGAATTCTGCAGTTTTAGAGTTTCGGGCACTTTCTGACACTTAAATCATCACTCGGAAGGCAGTTATATGATCCTAACTTTCCTACATACCATACTAGTGTAACCCTTGTTCCCAGGGCTCATTCAGTTCCTTTACGTCATGTCTGTCTGAGTACTGAACTCCCGTCAGTACTCCTAGTTCGTCTGGTAAGTGTACCAATTTCGTTCCATATACGTTTTAAACCGTTTAAATCTGAGTTCAACAATAATAAACATCATGCATCATGAAACGTCTTTGTGAGTTCTTTCAATATAATTCATAAAGTCATACACATCATAAGTTCAAAATGCACAACCATTTAATACAAACTATTGTTCACATTGTACGGATATTACCTGAAAAGTGCAATTTGTCACACAAAACAACTCGGTGCTTGCAATTGCTGCACATGGATTTGTTTGTATAACACCCCAATCGCATAATTCAACAAGGCGCGGCGGAAGTATCGGGGAGTCACGTTACAAATTTCTCACAACTATTGGTACTAAATTGTTTCATTATTTTTATTTGTTTTACAATACAAAGAATACATGAAATTGTCTTTTGATTTAAAGAGGTCTAAAGCCCGGATGCATTCCTATGTGCTGCATGCTTGAATAATCTAAACCTGAAACATATGTGAAAAAAGACATCAACAAACAATGTTGGCGAGTACATAGTTTTGTTGGCCAAGTAAATGGCAAAAAAAAGTTTAGTGTTGCAATACTTCGACAACTACGATAGTTGTCTATTGAAAATGGACTCTTGAAGCTAAGGAATGGCAAAAAGAGTTAGTATTGCAATACATTAACTTGATTATGAAACTTGTGTCAAAATAGTTTTGTATATGGTAACATGATTAATACTAAGTAATTTTTATGCCATTGAAAATCGTACTTTGCTCATTGTAATCACCTTGAATTCGGTCATAAAACTTGTGAGTATTTTATTGTTGGAATCGGTATGCCCAAGACACATATTAAATTGCTGTGGCTAGTACGCTATGATCCAAGTCGGGTCATACCCAATAACAAGCTAGACAAACACCCATAATATTTATTTATGATGTGATCAAACGAATAAATATTAACACTTAGAATATTTAGAAATTGGTTTTCTAAATAACTGCACTTGAGAAACTAATAAATTATATGGATAATTTATTTTGTGAGGATATTTTATATTGTTATTTAATGGGTTAAGTAAAATTATAAATAATTGTGATATGTTGCATAAGTCTTATAACATATAATGTTATAATTTTATAAAAAGGTTATATAATAATAAGACTTATTTTATAAAAAATGAAATCCTGGGTGACAAAAATAAGGCCATATGGCCGTCCACATTGGGTATCCCCAAGGTGGATTTTCCACCAATAGTATTTCATTCAAATCTCTTACAATATCTAAAGAATATCACACAAGATCATATATGAGATATGGTGATCTTGATTTTTTTTCTAACACACACTTTCTCTCACTAAGTTTTGTGTGCAAGAACTCCAAAATCCTCTCAAAATTTCGGCCAAAGGTGGTTGTCAAGAGGGTGTTTCAAGTGAGTTCATAAGTGTAGAAATCCTAGCAATCTTGTGGTGTTTGTTGGAAAGCTTGGGGTATACAAGCTTGGGGTCTTCTACTTAGAAGATTACCATTCAAGAAGTATCATCTTCATCACCTACTTGTTCTTTGGAAGGTAGTATTCTAAACACCCTATGGTTGTAATTTTGATAGCATGCATGTTCATATATGGATCCGGGTTTTGGTTGTACATATAAAATGGGTTTTATATCATGTAAGTAACATGTTTTAAATAAATATTCCGTTGCGTTTTTATTTTATATGGATAAAATAACTTTGATAAACATGTTCAAAAACCCCAATTGTGGTATCAGAGCCGCTTATATGAATGCATGCTTCAATGGATTTAAAAATTTCGGGATTTTGGGTTTGTGGAAACCCTATGGCCAAAAATTTTAATCATAGTTCTCCTTTTGTTTTTCAAGATGTTTATTATACATGCATAAAAGTAACTTGAAAAAATATATCATTTGGATGATTTGTTTGTTTGGACAAAAACCCATCTTCTCGGTTTTTCCCTTGGCCAAAAATTGGGTTACAAAAAGGAAACCATTTTTGCTCTTGAATTTAAATATATATGTGGATATATATTTTTGGTGTTCATAACCTAGCCATGACCTTGTGTTTGAATATGTTGAATGATTGTGTTTGTGATTTATTTAATTATTTCAATGAGTTGTAATAATTAATTATCTTTGTTCTTCCATTTGTAAAGTTGTAATTTGTTTATTTTCATTTGGTATGTAAATAAATAGATTAGGTGCATTTTATTTTACTAGAAAATGTATTAGGATACTTCATTGTAAAAGAAGATGCACACAAAAATGCGTTTTTGATTTTGGCCAATTTTGGGCCTAAAGAACCTCATGGTTCTTAACGGGATTTTAGCCCAATAATCAAAACACATTTTTGAGGCCCAAAGGAGTTTGAGCTGAATATAAAGTCCATTTGGAAGCCCAAATAAAGTGAAGAAATCGCAACACAAAAGGAATACTTGAAGCATTTGGATGCGGGTTCAAGTGGGAGTTCAACGACACATTTTGTGTCAATATTCACCCTTTAGGAAGGACCTTTTGGCACACTTGTTTCAGCTAACAAGTGTTGTCAAAAAATAGTTGGCTATGGTTATGCACCTATTCTTGTGTGTTATGCTTGTATGGTTGTTTTATTTATGGTTGTTTAGATAATATTTGGATATGCATGCTTAACAACTTAATCCATAACAAGCTTAAAATTGGTTCTTTAAAAATCATTAAAGTGGTTAATAAAATGGTTTTATTATAAATTAATGATTTTATAATAAAATGGGTTTTATTAAAAGAACCTTGAAAATTGGTTTTCACTAAGGTACCATGAATTTGAATGCATGCAAATGTATGGTACATAAAGTTTTCTAAAACTAGAATTTTTGAAAACATAAAATCCATTTTATAAAACAAGTCAAACACCATCCTTTTATACAACACTCCAATCACTTGGGAATTCTTTGTGGGATAAAGGTCACCTAACCACATTTGGAGGAACTTGTGAATTGGAGGTAGGCTTACAATATTTGTGGGATAAAGGTCACCTAACCACATGTATGTGTAAACTTACATGTGTGTGTAAGTAGGACTATTTGATTTGGAAACCATGTGCTTAGGGTCACCGAAGCATGGCGTACAAAGGTGTTGATGGGATTAAACATGCCAACTAAACATTAAGATGTTTAACCGATCCTATATGGATAGAAATTGCAAAGGGTTGCAATTGTCAAACGTTGACTACCTTGTTAATTTAAATAATAGGATAAAGGTCACCTAACCAATATTTAAATGTAACGTTGAATTCTAGATTTTAATTATTAATTGTCTATGAGACACAAAAGGGTATTAATAATTAAAATTTAATAATATCAAAAATACTAAAAATTAAACTTTGTTAAAATTTTGTAGATGGCCGCTAACAATGCAAACACAATTACCCAAACCGTCCGTAACCTATCACTAAGAACCATCCTTGAAAAGGATCGTCTCAACCATAACAACTTCATTGATTGGTATCGAAACTTGAGAATCGTTCGCAAACAAGAAAAGATATCCTATGTGTTGGACGATCCTATTCCCGATGAACCTAACGTGGAAGATGAGGAGGCCTATAATGATTGGGTTAAGTATATCGAGGACTCCATGCAAGCCTCTTGCCTCATTTGAGAACTATGATCCCCGAGATTCAAAAGGATTTTGAACATCATGGGGCATACGACATGATTACCCAATTGAAAGAAATGGTCCTTCAACAAGCAAGGGTAGAACGCTTCGAAACGGTTCGGGCGTCTCATGCATGTCGTATGGAGAAACCCAATCGGTCTCATCTTATGTCCTAAAGATGAAAAGCCACATTGATCGCCTCGAAAGGCTTAATTGTCCCGTCTCTAAAGAGTTGGCTACGGATTTGATCCTCAACTCTTTAAAGAAGTTTGAGACTTTTGTCATGAATTATAACATGAACGGATGGGACAAGAGCATTGGTGAGCTTCATGCAATGCTCAAAACTGCCGAGGCGGGCATGGGTAAAAAGGCTTTACCCGTTCTAACGATCAATGAGGGAGGCAACAAGAAGAGGCCCCACCCTGACTCCATGGCAAGTTTTGCCAAAAGGAAGGGCCACGTCAAAGGGAAGGGAAAAGGAAAGGTTAAAGCGGAACCCACGAAACCAAAGGAAAAGAAGCAAAAGGTTGCTTCAACTGACCCATGCTTTAAGTTTGGAGAGATAGGACATTGGAAAAGAAATTGTCCAACCTATCTCAAGGAGTTGAAAAACAAGTGGGATGAGGGGCAAACCTCAGGTACAATCTTATGATACATATTGACCTTAATGTTATTTCTTCAAACACATGGCTATTGGATACCGGGTGTGGAACTCATATTTGCAATTTGTTGCAAGGGTTCAAAAGAAATAAACATTACAAGAAGGGAGACATTAGTCTCTTCATGGGCAATGGAGCAAAGGTTCAAGTTGAAGCCCGAGGAGACTATGTTTTGAAACTTCCAGGTGGTCTGGAAATCATCTTGAAAAATGTTTTGTATGCTCCTAGTTTGACTAGGAACATTATTTCAGTTTCCCTCTTGCTACAATATGGTTTTAATTTAAAGTTTGTAAACGATGACATTTATGTTTTGATGAATGACATGTTTTACTTTAAAGCTATGCCTTCAAATGGTATTTATGAATTGGTTCATGATAATACATTTGATAGTTCAATGTACCAAGCAACCACCAAGAAACTCAAATTAGATTTGAGTGATTCCTATATTTGGATTGTCGCCTTGGACGTATAAACAAAAAACGCATGCAAACACTTCGAAAGAATGGTCTTTTGGAAACAAATGGATATGATTCATTTGATGTATGTGAATCTTGTTTACGAGGAAAAATGACTAAGGCACTCTTCAATGGCACCTTTGAAAGGGCAAAAGACTTATTAGGTATCATACATTCGGATGTATGTGGTCCTTTTAAGCCAATGACTAGGAATGGTGAAAGATACTTCATTAGTTTTACCGATGACTATAGTCGTTATGGTTATGTGTACTTGATAAGACACAAAGATGAAGCGTTTGAAATGTTCAAAGATTTCAAAAGTGAAGTAGAAAATCAACTCAAGAAAACAATCAAAGTCCTTGGTACCGATAGAGGAGGTGAATACCTTAGTGATGCTTTTCAAGATCATCTTAGGAGTTGTGGGATTATCTCACAACTTACTTCACCTGGAACACCACAACATAATGGTGTGTCTAAAAGGAGAAATCGAACTCTATTGGATATGGTTCGATCTATGATGGCTAGAAGCACATTGCCTCTATCATTTTGGGGTTATGCTTTGCTCTCCGCGGCCCGTATACTGAATATGGCCCCAACCAAGAAAGTGGATAAGACACCTTTTGAAATGGCATGGAAAGGCTCCATCATTATCATATTTGAAGGTATGGGGTTGTGAAGCTTATGTGAAGCAATACACCCCAAACAAATTGGAAGTACGATCCACTAAGTGTATCTTTGTAGGATATCCTAAAGATGATATAGGACATTACTTTTACGATCCAACAGAGCAAAAGGTATTTGTTGCTCGAAAGGGTAAGTTATTGGAGGCTAAGTTCCTTATGGAAGGAACTAGTAGTAGAACAGTGGAACTTGATGAGGATCAAGAACCACAAGCCGATACACATTTGGTTGATACTAGCACTCAACAAGAGGTTGTTTAAGAGGATCAAGTGGTTGATCAATACACACAAAACATTCGCAGATCTGGTAGAATTAGTAACCACCCAAAAGATATGGATTTTTGATGGATGGATGCTACGTGGTAGATTCGGATGAACCAACCACTTACCATGATGCAATGTCACAATCCGATTGTGACAAATGGCTTGAAGCCATGAACGTAGAGATGCAATCCATGTATGACAACCAAGTATGGGAATTGGTTGTGCCACCTCTTAACTCCAAATTAGTTGGAAGTAAGTGGGTTTTCAAGAAGAAAACTGATATGCATGGTAACTTGGATACTTATAAAGCGAGACTTGTAGCAAAAGGTTTCACTCAAACTCAAGGGGTTGATTATGATGAGACCTTCTCGCCCGTGGTGATGCTAAAGTCAATTAGGATATTATTTTCCATAGCTGCATACTACGATTATGAGATTTGACAAATGGATGTCAAAACAGCTTTCCTCAATGGATATCTTAATGAAGATGTCTATATGGTTCAGCCTGAAGGTTTTGTCGATCCAAAACATCCTAACAAAGTATGCAAGTTAAAGAAACCAATATATGGATTGAAACAAGCATCTAGAAGTTGGAATCATCGTTTTGATGAAGAAATTAGGAATTTTGGATTCATCAAGAACGCCGATGAAGCTCGTGTGTATAAGAAGGCTAGTGGGAGCATCATCACTTTCCTAGTACTGTATGTCAATGACATTCTACTATTTGGAAATGACATTCCAACCATGGAAGGTGTTAAAACCCGGCTTGGAAGTTGTTTTTCCATTAAGGATCTTGGTAAAGCCGCCTATATTTTGGGAATAAAGATCTATAGGGATAGATAAAGGCTCTTGATAGGTTTGAACCAAAGTGCATACATTGACAAAGTCTTGAAAAGGTTCAAGATGGAGAACTCTAAGAAAGGTTTGGTACCTATTCAAAAGGGAACGATATTGAATGCGTCTCAATGTCCAAGCCCAAAGGATGAGCAACAGAGAATGAAAGGAGTCCCATATGCGTCCGCTATAGGATCCATCATGTATGCAATGATATGCACTAGACCGGACGTGTCATGCGCCTTAAGTATGACAAGTAGATACCAGCAGAATCCAGGTAACAGTCATTGGATGGCTGTTAAAAGCATATTGAAATACCTTTGAAGGACTAAGGATATGTTTCTAATATATGGATCTGGTGAAGAGGAACTCATTGTAAAGGGTTACACGGATGCGAGTTTCCAAACTGGCCGAGATGGTTCTCGATCACAATCTGGGTATGTCTTCATTTTGAATGGAGCTGCAGTCTCTTGGAAGAGCTCGAAGCAGGATGTTGTAGCATTGTCCACTATAGAATCAGAATACATCGCCGCTTCATTGGCAGCACAAGAAGCTGCATGGTTGAAGAAATTCATCACCGACCTAGGGGTAGTCCCAACCATTCAGGATCCCCTAGAAATCTTTTGTGATAACGAGGGTGCAATTGCACAAATTAAGGAACCTCGTGCACATCAAAAGACTAGGCACATTGAGTGGAGATTCAACTACATAAGGAATGAAGTTGAAAAGGGAAAGATATGTATTCGCAAAGTTCACACCGATCAAAACATTGCGGATCCTCTCACGAAGCTCCTTGAACGGCCAAAGCATGAGGGTCATACTTGTGCCTTAGGAATTCGATATTCTAGTGATTGGAATTGATCTACTTTGTATTTGGATATTGGAACAATTGCTATTTTGACTCATTTAATGATGATGGCATTTTGAGTTATGTTCCATTTTAGCATGTTTAAATCCATGAATAAGTTAATTATTCTAAATGTCCGTAGTCGATCATATTTGTGGGAACAAATATGAAGGTAAGACTATTATGAACTCGGAGTGGTGGATATTCATTAGGTAAGAATATAGAGCAAAGTGTTGCTGCCAAAGTTCATAGATATTTGTGGGATATAAATACTGGACTTACCCGCTCGCAAATGTTACTGCATGGAATCTTTGAGATTGATCATAAGTAAATTTGAGTAAAGGCGAATATCATTGTATCCTCTGACCTGAGATACATATTGGGTCTTGATATTCACCAAATATTGTACTTTGACTTTGTTCTTTGCCGTTAGTAATATGGCAGTACAGAAGGCTAAGCTCAGGTGTGGTACGAGGTGATTGTGAGAGACGTATGTAGTCAAGATGGGATTTGTTCCTCTTATTCGTTGAGAGTAAGATGTCTAAGGCCTGCTAGAGTTAAATTAACAGAGAATGATCATACTATGTCTCTGGATTTGACATGACATCTGTAACGAAAGGATGAATGATAGATTCACCTAAATCATGTTCAATTAAGGGACTTGAAGGGGATGATGTTATTGAATGGCACTTCGTCATACGTATTAGGGGTAGTAAACCGTTGTTAGGCGGTATTTGCTATTTGAATCAATCTTCTATGTATCTTGTGCAAGTGAGAGATTGTTGGAATCGGTATGCCCAAGACACATATTAAATTGTTGTAGCTAGTACGCTATGATCTAAGTCGGGTCATACCCAATAACAAGCTAGACAAACACCCATAATATCTATTTATGATGTGATCAAACGAATAAATATTAACACTTAGAATATTTAGAAATTGGTTTTCTAAATAATTGCACTTGAGAAACTAATAAATTATATGGATAATTTATTTTGAGAGAATATTTTATATTGTTATTTAATAGGTTAAGTAACATTATAAATAATTGTGATATGTTGCATAAGTCTTATAACATGTAATGTTATAATTTTATAAAAAGGTTATATAATAAACATAAGACTTATTTTATAAAAATTGAACTCCTGGGTGACAAAAATAAGGCCATATGGCCTTCCACATTGGGTATCCCCAAGGTGGATTTTCCACCTATAGTATTTCATGCAAATCTCTTACAATATCTAAAGAATATCATACAAGATCATATATGAGATATGGTGATCTTGATTTTTTTTTTCTAACACACATTTTCTCTCACTAAGTTTTGTGTGCAAGAACTCCAAAATCCTCTCAAAATTTCGGCCAAAGGTGGTTGTCAAGAGGGTGTTTCAAGTGAGTTCATAAGTGTAGAAATCCTAGCAATCTTGTGGTGTTTGTTGGAAAGCTTGGGGTATACAAGCTTGGGGTCTTCTACTTAGAAGATTACCATTCAAGAAGTATCATCTTCATCACCTACTTGTTCTTTGGAAGGTAGTATTCTAAACACCCTATGGTTGTAATTTTGATAGCATGCATGTTCATATATGGATCCGGGTTTTGGTTGTACATATAAAATGGGTTTTATATCATGTAAGTAACATGTTTTAATATATATATTCCGCTGCGTTTTTATTTTATATGGATAAAATAACTTTGATAAACATGTTCAAAAACCTCAAAAGTTATTAGAAATCCAATCAAGAATTAATAACAACAATATTGACATTTGTCATAACTCGCGTGAGTATTATTAGAAATCAATTCAATGATTTGAAATAATACTTTGGTTATCCTTCTAAGAATCTAACATATATAAATATGAAAGAGTTCTACAAGGATTTGGATATTGTACTTTGAAACAATCAAACACAAAATCCTAATGTGATTTGGATAACGCTACAAGAGTAATACAATAAGAACACTTATATATAGGAAGTACCAGCGGCGTATCCACCATGTTCTTATAGTATTACACTCGTTTTGTTATCTAAATCACAACTGATCACAATAACCACAAAATCATCGTCTTGTCACATTGTCTTGTCATCTATGCAGTAAAGTACACAGAATCCGATAAAGGACTACCAATTAGTACTTTAAACATCCTACAAGAATCTAACTATAAAGATAGATAGATATTTTAAGGATTTAGTTTAGCCACTTATCTTGTATCATTGTTTCGTCACATACGCCTTAAAGTACACAGAATCTAATAAAGGACTACCAATTAGTACTTTAAACATCCTACAATAATCTAACTATGAAGATAGATAGATACTTTAAGGATTTAGTTTAGTCACTTGTCTTGTCTCATTGTATCACAAAATCCTAAATCCTAATGGTGATTCGGATAAGGCTACGAAGGGTAATACAATATGCACACTTATATATACGAAGTACCAGCGACGTATCCACCATGTCCTTATTATATTACTCTAGTTTCGTTATCTAAATACAATCTCTACACATAAACAATAACCATCGTCATCGACGTGTAAAGCATATCTTAGAAATCTTACTATAAAGATAAAAGATTTAAGACTGTACTTCAAGTATCCTACTAGAATCAATCCATAAAGATAGAAAGATACTATAAGGATTTGTTTCGGAATATTACACAAAAAAGCACTTACTAAACACATAATTACCATACATTGTGAAAAATTGATTACACATATGAATCACCCCAAAAACATTTGCAAAAACGTAAAAGAGGGGAGCTAAGTACTCGCCTGGGATTGCGTATAGATCTTTGTTCATATGATATAACAAAGCGCAAAGGATCAATAGTTCAAGTGTTGAAATGATTCCTAGTGTATCGGATAACTACATGTTAGTGTGTCGAAATTGAAAACGAGAAATCGGATATAATATGGTATATAAACCAAACAAGAGTTGGATCTTGTATAATATGGTTTATAATATCAAACATTCTGAATTGGAAGCATTTCAAAGTGTTTTAAACTCGCTACGGCTTGCTAAAGTGGTTTACGCCACTTTAACGGGTCATAAACGTAACTATGGGTTCGGGTGGTTAAATATGTCCTATGACAAGTCTAATATGCCAAAATTAGTTTATATAAGTTGATAATCAGTTCAGATGCCAAAACAATGCTCCTATATGTTCAAAACTATTTTAAGTGCAAAAAGGGTATTTTCGACATTATAAGGAATACATATTCGACTTGTCATTTGACTAACCAAACGGTATGACCTTAAGGTATAAACTCAGAGGGTTATTCCCTATAATACTATGGTCATAATAATGGGCTTGGTTGGATCCTAAAGGTGACCAAACGGGTTTGATTTGAAAGTGAAGCGGTAGTCAAGACCGCTCGACTTACGACCCTAAACAAGTACTAAACTAAAAGTGACGAGTTAGACATGTTAAACATGTCTAACTGAGTTTATAAAGATGATTTGGTATCAAGACAAAGTGTTTTGATACCCGAAAATAGTTCCGTCGTATAATGCGCACTTTGCGCATTATTGACCGAAACTTTGACTCGTCACTACGACTAGCAAACGTGGTAATCAGTAGGCATGATCGCTAAGGACCATAACCCTCGTGATTACGATCACGTTGCAAAGTCCAATTGGACTTTGCTTTCACCAAATATGGCCAGAACTGAAAGTCAAACTGTTTGACTATTAGCTTAAATAAGCTAAAAGAATTAAACAAGACTAAGAAGAGCACTTACTTGTGTTGGAAAAACACTCAAGAGCTCAAGAAAACTCAGATGGGAGACCTCCAACAATGTGGTAGTCTCCACTTAGAGCAAGAGAGGAGATGAAGTGAATGAGCAAGGAAGATGGTTGCAACTATGTGGGGTATTTATAGTTGAAGATCAAGTGTAGGATCATGCCAACTTTTGGGACATGTTCTTGGATGTTTGCAAGTGTTAAGAGAGGTGTCAAGACCAGAGAAAGTGTGGCATTTCACGAGGTAGGTGTCAAGAAGTGCTGCTTGTGCTTAACAGCTAAAACTCTGCTGTCTAATGGCTTCTTCCTGGCTGTGACTCGTTTGGGCTAAGTGAGTCGCGCCCCGCCAGAAGCCAGAATATCAGAACTGGCAATTTTAGTCCCTGCAGCCTAAAAACTTGTTTTTCGACGTGTTTTGGCACTTCTAACACCCGTTAACCCCATTTTCAAGCTTTATAAGGAAGATAAAGCATAGGGAACTTGAAATATGTCCAAAAATATTTCGGGTGTCGGTTCGTTTTGTCGTACGATTGCGGTTTTCGGTTAATTACGACGAAAGTCGTAACGGACGCGCAAATGACCGTAAATGCGTGACGAACGATATTTTTGCATTCTAATCATTAAAATACAAGATTTTAATGATTAAAAAATTTTTGGATGTCCGTACATGTTCCGGATAGCAAAATACGCGAATTGGCATAGTTTCGCAGAATTTGCAAAATAGCCCCTGAAGTTGCATAAAGGTGTTTTTGTCATTCCTAAGCCCTCAAAACTTATATCTAAGTTATGTAAAGGGTATTTAGGGTATGTGTAGGTTATGTCCTTGTTCCGGAGTGTGCGTCGCTACGAGAATCGGTAGACTTTCGTAATTTGTCACAAATAGTCCCTGTGATCGAATAGGCTTGTTTTTGACATACCAAACCTTTCAAAACTTATTTCTAAGTTATATAAAGGATATTTAGGGTATGTTTAGCTCGTGTCCTTGTCCCGGTGTGTACATTGCGTTAAACGAGTTACGTTTTAGTATCGGTTATCGAAATGCCTTCAAAGAAAAAGTTTTTGAAAGCTCGAAATTTTGCACAAGGGTTACAGTCTCCCCTACTTTAGGAAATTTAGTCCCGAAATTTATTCGAAGGAGATCGTAGAGTGTATTTGAAATGATTAAAAGATGAGCAAAGTGCTAGATTCCAAAAATGCAGAGCATTGTTTGGTGTTGGAAATTTTTGGGGGATTCAAAGTGTGAGCAAGGATATTCATGATATCTTAAGGTATTTAAACCTTTTAGAACTCTAGAATCTTTAAAGTGTCATCGAATGTATAAAAATTGTTTCATCGAGTGTGTAAAAACTGTTTTGTATATGTTATACTAAGGCACTTAGTGTAAATCCATAGCAAAGAAAGGGGTGTACATTCAAGCCTGGCCATACGTACACGGTTTCTAATGTCCCACGAGGTACATCCCATGTACCATGAGCATCTCATGCATAGGAGACGGGTCAACATACCTATGGCATCAAGGTCGTCACCTTTAACACCATAATATACTCCCGGTCGGCTCGAATAGAGTTAATGAATGTACTCATCTCGTTCATTGCATTCACTAAACATATAACAAATAATCACACAATCACATAATGGTCCAAGATAAATAAAACCCTCAAGTGACTCTGGTAACATTCCGAAGAATAACACAATAAGAACACTTATATATAGGAAGTACCAGCGGTGTATCCACCGTGGTCTTATTGCATCATACCCTTCCCGTTACCTAATCACTCTAGATTTTATGCCACCATCTTAACAAGGCTTACTATGATTCTCATGTGTCGATCCCCGTAATTAAGTGTGCACCCATAATTACGCGTTTCATCACATGGTCCACATAGCTCCTCTTGTTAAGTAAAGGGAAACAGATAATAAGGTCGAAGTAACATCTAAATCAAATATGCATCATGATAATCACAAGATCTGTTGAATCAGAACATGTTTCATACTAGTAATGATAACAATACTTGTTTTGCGTCCAACCAATATTTGTAGTAAGTATTTCATAATGTCATTTCAAATAATATTGGAATTGTTCATAGTTTTTGGATGACAAAAAGAAAACGTAAAGGTTCAAATGATCATGAGTGTTTGATCATCAACTTGAACCTCATTAACATTGAATAATCGTCCATGAGCTAAGTCAGCATTAGCAAGTCTAGGGCAGTTTTGCTTGAAATGATTTGGATCACCACAATTGAAACATGCTCCAGCTAGATAGCGAGGACGAGTTTGAGTAGGGGCGGCTTGGTTTTGGATATGACAGGTCGCAGCTAGATTTCCAAAAAGACCACATATTGTACACTGGCGGCATGGAGAATTTGTTGGGTGGTGATAGTTGCAACGATTGCACCAAGGTTGCTTTCCACTATAGAATCACCTAAAGGGTATTGAGTTTAGTGGAATTGGTGCGGCAATCGTATAATTCTTTGAAGTCTTACGCTTCTTAGAATTTTTAAAAGGTTCACCCTTTGTTTCTTGTGTAGTTCGTTTCTTGTCTCCCTTTCGAAAAAGTTTCCCTTTTCTAACTTGGGAGTCAGTTAGGGTAGCGGCTAATTCCTTAGCCTCCCTAAGCATTGCAGGTTTGTTGCCAGTGACAATATCTTGAATTGGATCATGTATTCCATCAATGTATTTCTCAATGGCCCGATCCAAAGGTGTGACCATAGTGGGGTAGAGTAGGCTTAACTGTTCAAACCGTTCAATGTAGGCACGGTTTTCCCCACTATCTTGCTTAAGGTGATAGAATTTGGTTTCAAGGAGCCTTATTTCATGTCGTGGACAGAATTCTTTCATCATAAGATTCCTGAATTCTTCCCACATTTGTGCCATAGCTACTTCTGCACCTCTGTCCTCTGTTCCACCAAGTGAGTGCTCTCTTTTGGAAAACACTCGAGGCGAACTCTACATTGCGCTCACTAGGACACTGAACATTGCGGAATGTGCTTTCTATACTCTCAAACCATTGTAGGAGCCTAGTTGCTCCTTCAGACCCATTAAACTCGAGTGGTTTAGCTGAGTTGAATTGTTTATAGTTACATGGTGTAGGAACATTGTTGTTGTTGTTATTATTGTAGTAGATTTGATTGAGTTGGGCCACAAGGTTTGGGAGTACAGCAGCTATTTGCTGAGCTATCATTGCCGCCTTTTCAGCGTTCCTCGAGACGTCACGATGAGGAGGCATCTCGAAGAAGTAGCTATAACAAAATAAGTTAGATTTTGTAAAATTGTTATAAATATAAACACAATAGTGATTTAAAAATCTCAACTTGGTATTCGTTTCAAAATCGTGTTCTTGTACTTAGAAGAATAGTTTTGTGAATTTTGTTTCGAAATTTGTTTGAAAATAAACTTTTGTTATACTTTTGGATGAGAAAATACAAACCAAGTTAATGGTTTGTGTTAAAAATTCTTTACTTTTGAAAATTATTTTTTAAGATAAAAATACTTAAATTTTTTAATATAAAGAAACTTCGTGTATAAATTTTTGAGAACTCTTATCAAAATAAATAAAATTTTGAAAATTTGAAAAGCGAAAAATAGTATTTGAAAACGAGGTTGTATTATAAAGTGTCGTGAGATAAAAGTGAAATTTGTTTCGGATGGGTTGAATATTGTCGCAACATATTACCGAAGGTAACATGTCAGAGTAGTGTCATACGAGTAGTAGTGTTTAGGAATCGTTCGACTGATCAAGGTAGATGGGTTTTCATAACGTTTCGAGAAGACATGCTTTAGCCTATAAGTGAACACTCACCCTAAGAGTTCCCAGGTAAGAGTGACTGGTCTGAAAATGCGGATTTGTATGAACACTCTTGTGATACCCGCTACAAAACTAGGTACCCCTTAATTGTTCATAAACTTTAAGCATGATTGAAACAATAATTGCGCGTAAACTTTGTAAACTTGTATGACTTGTGTGCTATGCTGAGCAATAGTTATTATGTCTCGGAGGAATCCGAGAGCACGTCATGATTAACATGACACTATTAAGGACCAACGATGCAAGGTTGGTGTCCTTAGACTTAAACAACGTGTTAAACGGAGACTTGACGTTTAACAGCGCACTAAACCTTTGACGTTGATTATTAGGTTATCGGTAGCATCATTTAAGACTCCGAGTTCTAGAGACAACTTAGTTTTGTGCCATAGACTGTAACATAAGGTTTGAAGATAATCGAAGCTCGGGCACGCAAAACGAAGCAGCTTCCCGGTTAGGAAACGCCTTCGTTTCGGGCATAACATAAGGCAACAAAATGTGCAAGGAACGATCGACCAAGCTTAAAAACATTTAAACGAACGTCATATGAGACTTTTATGATTAAAATGTAACATGCTCGGATTTCGATACGATTATGCTCAGTTTTTAAAAACCAAGTCTTTTGACAGTAAGAACGCGAAAAACAGAGCCCGTAAATCGAGAACGTGTCCGGGACCCGAAAAAAACCTAAACTCAACACGGAAGATAAACATCATCTTTTAGCATGTAATTCAAAACATGAGGTGTCCCTGGGACCCGCCCCCAAACCGCCAGCCCCCCCCCCCATATTTTAATGTTTTTTTTCTTTTAAAAACCTTTTTATTAATTCATTTTTCATAAATTCTTCAACAAATCTGCCATAAACACCCTAACTCCAGCTGAGTTTCATCCTAAACTTCAACAAATCAAAGGTATAAACCTTGGTTCTTATAGTTTAACTTTGTTTTCTTGATTAAACGCGATTTCTAGCCGAAAAACTCGTTTTAATCCCAAGATTTTTGAATGTTTAAACATGTTTATGGGCTGAATAAGAACACCTTGGTATTCCCCGGGTGTTATATGGCAGCCATGGTCACAAATCTTTGGGGTTTGATACCCTAATCAATACCTATTCAACAAAAATCGCTTAACTATTCGATTAACCGAAAAACAATGAAATAAAGCTTGATTGACCTAAGTTCTAGCATATTTGGGTTGTACTTGATGTGTAGGTACTGAATGTAGCTCCCACCCACTTCTGGACTCACAAGAAGCGCTTGGAATCGAAGCTTTCGCTAGGTATATCATCTGAAAACCGAAACTATGATAGGCAGAATTTGTTTTGCCTATAACTTGGTCCGTGAAACTTAGATTGAGCTAAAATTTGGTATGGTAGTGAAGGGTGTTAACAGGATTGTCCAGGTAAAAATTTAGAATTTTTGGAATTTCTACGATTTTTGGTGAATTTTTAACTGTTTTACCGAAAGAATTTCGGAAACATTATCAAACGAATTCAATAAATCACCAAATTTCACAAAACAACTGGGGGAACATATGGGGAATGTTCTGGGAAAGTTTGGAGTCCGTTGTTGAGTTTTGATTTGGGTTAAAATCTGTGTTTTTGCGAGTTTTCGGTAGCCGGGAACGCACCGAAACGAAATCGGAAAAATCTCAAATTTTTGTGAGAAGTTCCTGGACATGTAAAATCTGTTCTGGATTTTTTTGGAATTTTTGGACCACTGATGCTAATTAATGTTAATTTTTTGATTAAATATTGTTTTATAAATAATTTATTTAAATAAGTAAAATGCCAAAATAAGAAATTTTTCCCATAATCTACAGATTTTTACTGATTTATATAAATTTTACATAATTTTATTCAAATTCTAGATTAAATGGGAATTTATGGAATTAAAAACAGATTAATTTAAATCAATTTCGGCAGATTAACGTATAACGAACCTGCCGGAACCGGGAACTGATCCAACCGGACAAATACTATAATTGGAACATCGGGAGTATTCCGGGAGATTCCTGGGCAAATTGGGCACTATGGGTGTGTCTTAAGACAGTTCGGGAGAATTCCCGATGGTGAAAATGGAAACTTATATTTGGGCAACCTATACTCCCCAAACACTCAAACTCCCTTGATGGAAAATTAATCATTCTTAAATGGCATTATTGGTATTCCCGTACCACTATTCAAACACGTTAAACTATTGACTTTGGCTAGCACGCGAAACGGTGCCCGGAAGCCAAACTGAAAACTAATACTACCCTGACGTCCATCACCATACCAGTGCCCTATAGACTCAATCCGGAGTTAAAAGTCCTGACCATACCCAAGTTATAACCATTACCAACTTAGATACTTATTTGAGTCCATACTTGCATGTGTGTATTAAAGTTGATCCAGTTGCTCGATCACTCTTGTGTGTTGAGACTACTACATGCACTGTGAGTTTCACTTCCCCACTTTTGAATGATTTTATTATTTTCTGGGGACTTGCATGTTATAAACTGTGTTGATTACATCAATCTGGGAGTGAGTTTTACTCTCCCACTTTTAGACGAGGTTACTATTTTCTGAGGTAAATTGCATATCTTAAACTGTGTTGATTACACCAACCTAGGAGTGAATTCTACTACCCCACTTCTAATCTTTGATACTGTTTCTGAGATGATTGGCATGTTACGAAACTGTGTTAATTGCACCAACATATGATGATAATTATCTAACACACGAACTACGTCCCCACTGCAAGACAAGTGATTAACGTAAGCCTGTGGACAGTGGATAGTACTGTCGGTTTGACCAACCTAGTGCCACGTCTGTCTGTGTGTCGGCACTAGGCTACTGCACTCATCCTAATTTGGTTGTGTTGTTAGGCATAACTACTACGGGTCGTTGAACTGCACGTGACGCAGTTGGTGGACCGGGAGTGTCTGGGTGACATTGCCGGGGAAAAACAGTCAGGTTTCACTTGTATACTCGTGTAATTCCATCTGTGACTAAGACTGTGGCCGTCTATGTGACTATGACAAGTGCAATTAAACTTATTAACACATATTGTTACACAACAATTAAACCAATGGAACTCACGCACGTTTAGCTGACCCTTTTTAAAACTAACATGCATTTCAGGTAAAACTAAACAGGAGTAATGAACGTGTGTGTGGATGGCTTTGGTAGTGAAATGTAGCAGAATAAGAGCTGCGATAGCTCGTAGTACCGTACTTGAACTTATGGTTTGTGATATGATACTAATAGTATGTTGTAACCGAGGTTCCCTTTTTATGTGATATCATGTTTTTAAATTATCGGGAATTACCATGTGTCTGCCGCACCCTGCAATTGTCTTCCGCTGCGAGTCGGGGTGTGACAGAAGATGGTATCAGAGCCTTCGGTTATAGCGAACTAGGTATCTCTAAATAACCTAGACTATAATCCAAAGTTAGTCTCCACACGCTGAGAACCTCTATAAACAGAGTAGTATGGCTATTACCAGGAAGCCCTGGTGGGGCAAATAAATTATTGTGGTCCGGAAACACCACAATTTATCTGCTCATGCTTGGGGGTTCTGGGAACGTCATTGAGATAGGACGAAAATCCGTCTACTAACTTCACCAGCCACAAATAATTTTTTTATAAATCTTAAAAGTCAAAACTGCGTGCAATACGTGCTTATGTGTATATTTGTGGAATGTTGAGTTCAGTATTTCGGTCAGTCAAATCAGCGTTGTGTGTGGTTTTCTTTTTTTTACAATTAGCATGTCGCATCGTTCGAGTCACCAGACTACTTCGCATATGGAGACCGATCCTGAGGAGGATCCGCTGACACTCCTTTTGACATCGAGCAACGAGCCAGATCTCTCTGGCTACTATTGTGGTCCTTACCCACCCAGACCTCGTACTAGGCGTGAGGGTGAGGCCTCAAGCGCCTACCATTCCCCACCTCACCACCCAACTAGCTCCTCGGAGCATAGTCGTACCCCAGATATTGCCATACTAGTAGGACTTATTCCTCGAAGCCCTACTCCCGCCACGGGGCATTGGGAGTGGGAGCCGCTAGCACCCCGCTTACCGTCACCAGAGACACCGCCTGACCCTTATATCCTTCCACTTCGAGTGCTTATTCACCCTCTTCATCTAGCCCTCTTGAGATACCCACCTTTGGCCTCCGACAAACGGCTCGTCGAAGGGTACTTACACATGTACCTGTGTTCACACCACCCGTTTCCCCTATTCGTCCGATACCCGTACCTATAGGGACCCAACAACATTTTACCGCCCGTTTTCTGACACCACCTCGGGAGGACCCTTCCCCATTTCATACTTACGAGCGAGGTGGCCCTTCCCAGCCATTTAGAGAGCCTTCCCCACCCGTCTGGGGCATACCTGTTCCTCCTTAGGAGGTGCCTGCTCCCATCACCGAGAGCAGTCGGGGTTTCTGTTTGAGCAGATTTCATTATTACGGATGGCAAGGGATGAGGATGAGCAGCAGAGGAGGTCGATGGGAGACTACCTGATCGTTTTACAGCAGGCGATCATCGCCTTACAGCAGGGTATGGGATATGTTCATCACGAGCAGGATCATTTCCGGGCATTGGTATAGGGATGTATATGTGCCATTGTAGGTTTGGTAGTAGGTTTTGGAGGGTTGGCATGGTGGATGTGGCATTCCTAGCATGGTTGCTTTCTAGTATAGATAAAGGTGATGTATCTTTTGTACATCCTACCAAGCACTGGGTTATACCCATGTCGAGGTGGTGATGCAGTCATAGTGTTTTCACGTTTTCCTAGTTAGTACTTTCGTTGCATCGAGTCTGTACGTCACTTTGGTGACATGTTTTGACAGCACATTTAAGCACTGGCCCTTATGGGTTAAGTCTATGTGCAAATTTTGACTTGTATGATATATGACGATGCTTTTGACTATATGTGTAGTGGACTCATGTGTGTGATCAAGTGTGCGATGTGTTTTAACCGAATATCTGATATGTGTTAACTGGATACGTGACATTGACACCTAGACATCTACTGTTTATAATAGAATGGCCCCGAAACGCGCACCACAGATGACTGAGGCAGAAATTGCGCAAATGATAGCGCAATAGATTCAAGAAGTTATTCCAACAATTACGGCACATGTGAGCGTCGGTATCAATGCTAACCCACAACCGAACCCGCAACAGGACTCGTAGGTCAAAACGACAATCCAGACAACGCGCAAAACAAGGTTAGACTTGTTTGCACATATACGCACGTCATGGACTACAACCCAATGGAAATTAGTGGAACTGAAGGACCGAATGGATTAGTGATAGGGAATAAGCGGGAAGCCCCAGAAGGTAATCAAGCATGGGCAGCAACATCGAAGAAAGGGAAGCAACTAGCCAGAGTTGCACCATGACTACCCCAACCAGTAACTCTGATAACTATAAAGGAAAAGCCCCAAAGTGCAATAAGTGTGCTTTCCACCACTCTGGTAGATGCTGAACAGTGATATGTTTGAGGTGCCATAGAAATGGGCATTTTGCATGAAATTGTAAGATGTCCATGAAACCAGACCCTAAACCAACTTGCTTCCAACCCCCTAAGTCTCAACCTCTACAGCAGCAACCCCAACAACCAACACAACATGTTACCTACCCCCGTGCATGCTTTGGATGTGGCAGCACGGAGCATTTTCGTAATAGTGGTCCGAAGCTAGCCCAGCAGATGGCAAGAAGGAACACACAGAACCAAGCATCTACCTCGAATGCAGCTCGAGGTCGTGTCTTTGTCATGAGACCTGGTGACGCACCCTAGGATCCCAACGGGGTTTCAGGTACGTTCCTCATTTACAATCAATTTGCTTTAGTGTTATTTGATACGGGAGCCGATAGAAGTTATGTGTCGATTGCATTTTTGCCACTCTTGAATATGCCTGCTATTGACCTGAAACAACCCTATACTGTCGAACTTGCCAGCGGGAAACCGATTACCAGTCACCAACTTATTGTTAATTGCCCTATAACCCTTAACGGTTACCAGTTTACTATTGGCCTTTTACCAGTAGAATTGGGTAGTTTTGATATCGTCATAGGAATGGACTGGCTGTCCAACCATCGTGCGGAGGTGTTATGTGAACAAAAGGTTGTGAAGATTCCTTTATCCCCCATGGATGCAATTATGGTACGAGGAGAGAAGTTAGGTGCCACGCTGAACCTCATATCTCACCTCAAGGCGTTGAAGTGTATACGACAAGGATGTGACGTGTTTTTGGCCAGCGTCACGACCGAGGAACCAGCCGAGAAGCATATTATAGACATCCTGGTAATATGTGAATACCCTGATGTGTTCCCAGAGGAATTGCCCGGATTGCCTCCCAATCGGCAAGTCGAGTTTCACATCGACCTAATACCGGGAACAACACCAATTGCCAAAGCCCCATATCGCCTTGCACCGGTTGAGATGCAAGAACTATCGACATAGCTGCAGGAGTTACTTGATTGTGGTTTCATCCGTCCTAGTTATTCCCCCTGGGGAGCCCGTGTAAAGAAGAGGACGGTAGCTTCCGCATGTGCATTGACTACCGAGAGTTGAATAGGGTCACTATCAAGAATCGTTACCCTCTTCCAAGAGTCGATGATCTTTTTGATCAGCTGCAAGGAGCTCGATACTTTTCTAAGATAGATCTTCGGTCAGGTTACCATCAAGTGAAGGTCCAAGAGGACGATATTCCTAAGACAATGTTTCGAACTCGTTATGGCCACTATGAGTTCCTAGTTATGCCGTTTGGGCTAACCAATGCACCCGCAATGTTCATGAACCTCATGAACCGAGTATGTAAACTGTACATACTCCAAGAGCAAGGACGAGCACGAGCATCATTTATGTGCTATCTTGGAGATGCTACGGACCGAACAACTAAACGCTAAGTTGTCTAAGTGCGACTTTTGCTTACAAGCCGTACAATTTCTAGGGCATGTGGTGGATCAGTACGGAATCCACATGGATCCAAGCAAGATTGACGCAATTAAGAATTGGCCAGTGCCGAAATCTCCAAAAGAGATACGCCAATTCTTGGGACTGGCAGGATATTCCCGCCGCTTCATCAAAAATTTCTCAAGTATCGCCCAATCGCTAACCGCTTTGACACAAAAGGACCGGAAGTATGAATGGGGTGAGGACCAGGAAATAGCATTCCAGTTGTTAAAGAAAAACTTATGTGAGGCCCCAATCCTGATGTTACCTGAAGGCAATGACGACTTTGTCGTATATTTCAACGCATCGCGATAAGGGCTTGGATGCGTCCATATGCAAAGGAATAAAGTTATTGCGTACGCTTCTAGACAACTAAACGTGCACGAGAAGAACAACACAACCCATGATCTGGAACTAGGATCAGTTATATTCGCATTAAAGATTTGGAGACTTATTTATATGGTACCAAGTGTACTATATATACCGATCACAAAAGCCTCCAACATATCTTCGACCAAAAGGAATTGAACATGAGGCATCGTAGGCGGGTGGAATTGTTAAACGATTACGACTGTGAAATAAAGTACCACCCGGGGAAAGCTAATGTGGTAGCAGATGCGCTAAGTAGGAAGGATCGAATTAAACCACTTCGAGTGAGAGCTTTGGGAATGATTGTGCAAACAAGCCTGGTAGATCAAATCCGGAACGCGTAGATGCAAGCCCTGGAGGAAAGCCAGTTACCCGGCGAAGGATTGCACAGGAATGAGAAAAGTTCTGTGAGGAAAACGGATGAGGTGTTGTATTTCAAGAATCGAGTGTGGATTCCTGCAAGTTCGGAACTGAGACAGTTGATCATGGACGATGCTCATAAGTCGAAATATTCAATTCACCACGATACATATAAGAAGTACCATGACCTTAAAGAATTTTACTGGTGGCCGGGGATGAAAAAGGACGTGGCTGAATATGTGAGCCAATGCTTGACTTGTGCGCGAGTCAAGGCCGAGTATTAGAAACCCTCGGGAATGTTACAACAACCCGAGATACCTCAATGGAAATGGGAACATATCACGATGGATTTTGTGACTCGTATTCCAAGAACGCCTCATGGTCATGATGCGATTTGGGTAGTCGTCGATCGATTGACCAAATCCGCACATTTTATTCCAATCTGTACTACGTATAAGACCGACCAGTTGGCCGAAATCTATATTAACAATAGTTACCATAGTTGCATTCAGGCAGCCCCATACGAGGCACTCTATGGTCGAAAGTGTCGATCCCCACTTTGTTGGGCCGAAGTGGGTGACACTCAACTGACGGGATCTGAACTAGTTCAGGAAACAACCGATAAGGTCCATCAGATTCGGAATCGTCTGAAAGCCGCATAGAGCCGACAAAAGAATTGGGCTAATATACGTAGGAAACCGCTATCGTTCAAAGTGGGTGAACCAGTATTGTTAAAAGTATCGCCATGGAAAGGCGTTATCAGATTTGGAAAGACCGGAAAGTTAGGCCCGCGATACATTGGACCCTATGAGATCCTAGAAAAAGTAGGTCCCATAGCATATCGGTTGAAGCTACCAACCGAGCTTAGTGCCATTCATAATGTCTTCCACATTTCAAATTTAAAGAAGTGTCTTTCAGACGAGGCCACTTAGATACCATTGAAAGACATACACGTTGATGGTAAACTCCACTTTGTGGAAGAGCCGATGGAAATAGTTGATGGCAGGGTCAAACAATTAAGGCATAACAAGATTTCACTGTTAAAGTCCGGTGGAACTCGAAACAAGGACCTTAATATACCTGGGAACGGAAGGATGAATTCCGTAGAAAATATCCTCACCTTTTCCCCTAGCTAGACATGGTAAATTTCGGGGACAAAATTTCTTAACCAGGGGAGACTGTGATACCCACTACGAAACCAGGTACCCCTTAATTGGTCCTAAACTTTAAGCATGATTAGACCAATAATTACGCATAAACTTTGTAAACTTGTATGACTTGTGTGCTATGCTGAGCAATAGTTATTATGTCTCGGAGGAATCCAAGAGCACGTCATGATTAACATGACACTATTAAGGACCAATGATGCAAGGTTGGTGTCCTTAGCCTTAAACAACGTGTTAAACGGAGACTAGACGTTTAACAGCGCATTAAACCTTTGACGTTGATTATTAGGTTATCGGTAGCATCATTTAAGATTCCGAGTTCCAGAAACAACTCAATTTTGTGCCATAGACTGTAATATAAGGTTTGAAGATAATCGAAGCTCGGGCACGCAAAACGAAGCAGCTTCCCGGTTAGGGAAACGCCTTCGTTTCGGGCATAACATAAGGCAACCAAATGTGCAAGGAATGATTGATCAAGCTTAAAAACACATAAATGAACGTCATACGAGACTTTTATGATTAAAACGTAACCATGCTCGGATTTCGAGACAGTTATGCTTAGTTTTTAAAAACCAAGTCTTTTGACAGTAAGAACGCGAAAAACGGAGCCCGTTTCGCAAATTGAGAACACGTCTGGGACCCGAAAACGAACCTAAAGTCAACACGGAAGATAAACATCATCTTTTAGCATGTAATTCAAAGCATGAGGTGTCCCTGGGACCCACCCCAAACCGCCACCGCCCCCCATATTTTAATGTTTTTTTTCTTTACAAACCTTTTTATTAATTCATTTTTCATAATTTCTTCAACAAATCTGCCATAAACACCCTAACTCCAGCTGAGTTTCATCCTAAACTTCAACAAATCAAAGGTATAATCTTATAGTTTTAACTTTGTTTTCTTGATTAAACGCCATTTCTAGCCGAAAAACTTGTTTTAATCCAAGATTTTTGAATGCTTAAACATGTTTATGGGCTGAATAAGAACACCTTGGTATTCCCCTGGTGATATATGGCAGCCATGGCACAAATCTTTGTTGTTTGATACCCTAATCAACACCTATTCGACAAAATCGCTTAACTATTCGATTAACCGAAAAACAATGAAATAAAGCTTGATTGACCTAAGTTCTAGCATATTTGGGTTGTACTTAACGTCTAGGTACTGAATATTGCTCCCACCCACTTCTAGACTCACAAAAAGCGCTTGGAATCGAAGCTTTCGCTAGGTATATCATCGGAAAACCGAAACTATGATAGGTAGAATTTATTTTGCCTATAACTTGGTCCGTTAAACTTGGATTGAGCTAAAATTTGGTATGGTCGTGAAGGGTATTAACAGGAGTGTCCACGTAAAAGTTTAGAATTTTTGGAATTTCTACGATTTTTTGTGAATTTTTAACTGTTTTACCGAAAGAATTTCAGAAAAATTATCAAACGAATTCAATAAATCACCAAATTTTACAGAAAATTGGGAAACATATGGGGAATGTTCTGGGTATGTTCGGAGTCCATTGGTTGAGTTTTGATATGTGTTCAAAATCCGCGTTTTTGCGAGTTTTTGGTAGCCGGGAACGCACCGAAATGAAATCGAAAAAATCTCAATTTTTTTTGAAAAGTTCTTGGACATGTAAAAGGTGTTCTGGAAGTTTTTTATAATTTTTCGGCCACTGATGCTAATTAATCTTAATTGTTTCATTAAATATTATTTAATAAATAATTTATTTAAATAAGTAAAATGTCAAAATAAATTCCAAGAAATGTTTCCCATAATTTACAGATTTTTACTGATTTATAAAAAAATTTACAGAATTTTATTCAAATTCTAGATTAAATGGGAATTTATGGAATTAAAAATAGATTAATTTAAATCAATTCCGGCAGATTACCGTATAACGAACCTGCCGGAACCGGGAACTGACCCAACCCAACAAATACTATAATTTGAACATCGGGAGTATTCCGGGAGATTCCAAGGAAAATTGGGCACTATGGGTGTGTCCTAAGACAGTTCCAGAGAATTCTTGACGGTGAAAATGGAAACATAAATTTGGGCAACCTATACTCCCCAAACACTCAAACTCCCTTGATGGAAAATTAATCATTCTTAAATAACCACGTGTTGGCATTATTGGTATTCCCATACCATTATCCAAACACGTTAAACTACTGATTTTGGCTAGCACGCGAAACGGTGCCCGGAAGCCAAACTGAAAACTAATACTACCCTGACATCCATCACCATACCAGTGCCCTACAGACTCAATCCGGAGTAAAAAAATCCTGACCAGACCCAAGTTATAACCATTACCAACTTAGATACTGATTTGAGTCCATACTTGCATGTGTGTATTAAAGTTGATCCAGTTGCTTGATCACTCTTGTGTGTTTAGACTACTACGTGCACTGTGAGTTTCACTTTCCCACTTTTGAATGATTTTACTGTTTTCTGGGGACTTGCATGTTATAAACTATGTTAATTACACCAATCTGGGAGTGAGTTTTACTCTCCCACTTTTAAACGAGGTTACTATTTTCTGAGGTAAATTGCATATCTTAAACTGTGTTGATTACACCAACCTAGGAGTGAATTCTACTCCCCCACTTCTAAACTGTGATACTGTTTCTGAGATGATTGGCATGTTACGAGACTGTGTTAGTTGCACCAACATATGATGTGAATTATCTAACACACGAACTACTTCCCCACTACATGACAAGTGATTAACGTAAGCCTGTGGACAGTGGATAGTACTATCGGTTTGACCAACCCAGTGCCACGTCTGACGGTGTGTCGGCACTAGGCTACTGCACTCATCCTAATTTGGTTGTGTTGTTAGGCATAACTACTATGGGGCGTTGAACTGCACGTGACGCAGTTGGTGGACCTGGAGTGTCTGGGTGACACTGCCCGGGGAAAAACAGTCAGGTTTCACTTGTATACTCGTGTAATTCCATCTGTGACTAAGACTGTGATCGTCTCTGTGACTATGACCAGTGCAATTAAACTTATTAACACATATCGTTACACAAACCAGTGGAACTCACGCAACGTTTAGCTGACCCTTTTTAAAACTAACATGCATTTCAGGTAAAACTAAACAGGAGTAATGAACGTGCGTGTGGATGACTTTGGTAGTGAACTGTAGCAGAATAAGAGTTGTGATAGGTCGTAGTACCGTACTTGAACTTATGGTTTGTGATATGATACTAATAGTATGTTGTAACCGAGGTTCCCTTTTTATGTGATATCATGTTTTGAAATTATTGGGAATTACCATGTGTCTGCCGCATCCTACAATTGTCTTCCGCTGCGAGTCGGGGTGTGACATCTCTAGCCTTAGATAGAAAACTCGGGGTACAGGCAATCACCCTCCCAGATTGCATGACTTCACATTATTAAAACCCAAGATTTCGATGAAAATATTTGAGAGTAAAACATTTTGAGAAACCTTTTTGATATAATGTTTGAGATAAATAGGACGAGAAACATTTTGTTGAGAGCGTTTGTGATAACATTTTGAGAAGTATTCCAATGAAAATGTTGTTGAGAAAAATGTTTTGAGGAATACTTTGAGGCAATAAGCCTAAGGATTTAGGATAAATCATCTAAGGATAGATGATTTGTAACTCAAAGAATAATTGTGGCACGAGTAAGGGTGAGGATTAGGATGGAGATCCTAAGTCTACTCATGTTCGGGCCCCTAGGAAGGTTATAGACTAGGTTAAAGGCATTCTAATAACCTAATTCCCTATAACCAGTGCTCTAATACCAATCTATAACACCCCAATCGCGTAATACAACAAGACGCGGCGGAAATATCGGGGAGTCACGTTACAAATTGCTCACAACTACTGGTACGAAATTGTTTCATTATTGTTAACATTGTTTTACAATACAAAGAATACATGAAATTGTCTTTTGATTTAAAGAGGTCTAAAGCCCGGATGCATTCCTATGTGCTGCATGCTTGAATAATCGAAACCTGAAACATATGTGAAAAAAAGACATCAACAAACAATGTTGGCGAGTACATAGTTTTGTTGGCCAAGTAAATGGCAAAAAAAGTTTAATGTTGCATAACTTCGACAACTACGAGAGTTGTCTATTGAAAATGGACTCTTTGAAGCTAAGGAATGGCAAAAAGATTTAGTATTGCAATACATTAACTTGATTATGAAACTTGTGTCAAAATAGTTTTGTATATGGCAACATGATTAATACTAAGTAATCTTTTTGCCATTGAAAATCGTACTTTGTTCATTGTAATCACCTTGAATTCGGTCATAAAATTTGTGAGTATGTTATTAGAAATCCAATCAAGGATTAATAACAACAATATTGACATTTGTCATAACTCGCGGTGAGTATTATTAGAAATCAATTCAATGATTTGAAATAATACTTTGGTTATCCTTCTAAGAATCTAACATATATAAATATGAAAGAGTTCTACAAGGATTTTGATATTGTATTTTGAAACAATCGAACACAAAATCCTAATGTGATTTGGATAACGCAACAAGAGTAATACAATAAGAACACTTATATATAGGAAGTACCAGCGGCGTATTCACCATGTTCTTATAGTATTACACTCGTTTCGTTATCTAAATCACAACTGATCACAATAACCACAAAATCATCGTCTTGTCACATGGTCTTGTCATATACGCATTAAAGTACACAGAATCCAATAAAGGACTACCAATTAGTACTTTAAACATTCTACAAGAATCTAACTATGAAGATAGATAGATAGATACTTTAAGGATTCAGTTTAGCCACTTGTCTTGTATCATTGTCTCGTCACATACGCATTAAAGTACACAGAATCCAATAAAGGACTACCAATTAGTACTTTAAACATCCTACAAGAATCTAACTATGAAGATAGATAGATACTTTAAGGATTTAGTTTAGTCACTTGTCTTGTCTCACTGTATCACAAAATCCTAAATCCTAATGGTGATTTGGATAAGGCTACGAAGGGTAGTACAGTATGCACACTTATATATAGGAAGTACCAGCGACGTATCCACCATGTCCTTATTATATTACTCTAGTTTCGTTATCTAAATCACCAACAATCTCTACACATAAACAATAACCATCGTCATCGGCGTGTAAAGCACATCTTAGAAATCTTACTATAAAGATAGAAGATTTAAGACTGTACTTCAAGTATCCTACTAGAAGAAATCTATAAAGATAGAAAGATACTATAAGGATTTGTTTCGTGTCCTCAATTGTCATGTCTTGCATAAAAGGAATATTACACAAAAATGCACTTACTAAACACATAATTGCCATACATTGTAAAAAATTGATTACACATATGAATAACCCCAAAACTTTTCAAAAACGTAAAAGAGGGGAGCTAAGTACTCGCCTGGGATTGCGTATAGATCTTTGTTCAATTGATATAACAAAGCGGCAAAGGATCAATAGTTCAAGTGTTGAAGTGGTTCCTAGTGTATCAGATAACTACATGTTAGTGTGTCGATCTTGAAAACGAGAAATTGGATAGAATGAGGTATATAAACCAAACAAGAGTTGGATCTTGTATAATATGGTTTATAATATCAAACATTTTGAATTGGAAGCATTTCAAAGTGTTTTGACTCGCTACGGCTTGCTAAAGTGGTTTACGCCACTTTAACGGTCATAAACGTAAGTATGGGTTCGGGTGGTTAAATATATCCTATGACAAGTATAATATGCGAAAATTAGTTTATATAAGTTGTATAATCAGTTTAGATGCCAAAACAATGCTCTTATATGTTAAAACTATTTTAAGTGCAAAAAGGGTATTTTCGACATTATAAGGAATACATATTCGACTTGTCATTTGACTAACCAAACAGTATGACCTTAAGGTATAACCTCAGAGGGTTATTCCCTATAATACTATGGTCATAATAGTGGGATTGGTCGGATCCTAATGGTGACCAAATGGGTCGGATTTGAAAGTCAAGTGGTAGTAAAGACCGCTCGACTTACAACCCTGAACAAGTACTAAACTAAATGTGACGAGCATGTCTAACTGAGTTTATAAAGCTGATTTGGTATCAAGACAAAGTGTTTTGATACCCGAAAATAGTTCCATCGTATAATGCGCACTTTGCGCATTATTGACCGAAACTTTTACTCGTCACTACGACTAGCAAACGTGGTAATCAGTAGGCATGATCGCTAAGGACCATAACCCTCGTGATTACAATCACGTTGCAAAGTCCAGTTGGACTTTGCTTGACCAAATATGGCCAGAACTGAAAGTCAAACAGAAAGTCAAACTGTTTGAATTTTAGCTTAAATAAGCTAAAAGAATTAAACAAGACTAAGAAGAGCACTTACTTGTGTTGGAAAAACACTCAAGAGCTCTAGAAAACTCAGATGGGAGACCTCCAACAATGTGGTAGTCTCCACTTAGAGCAAGAGAGGAGATGAAGTGAATGCGCAAGGAAGATGGTTGCAACTATGGGGGTATTTATAGTTGAAGATCAAGTGTAGGATCATGCCAAGTGTTGGGACATGTTCTAGGATGTTTGCAAGTGTTAAGAGAGGTGTCAAGACCAGAGAAAGTGTGGCATTTCGCGAGCTAGGTGTCAAGAAGTGTTGCTTGTACTTAACAGCTAAAAATCTGTTGTCTAATGGCTTCTCGCTGGCCACGACTCATTTGGGCTAACTGAGTCGCGCCCTGCCAGAGGCCAGAATATCAGAACTGGCAGTTTTAGTCCCTACATCCTAAAAACTTGTTTTCGACATGTTTTGGCACTTCTAACACCCGTTAACCCCATTTTCAAGCTTTATAAGGAAGATAAAGCATAGGAACTTGAAATATGTCCAAAAATATTTTGGGTGTCGGTTCGTTTGGTCGTGCGATTGCGGTTTTCGGTTAAATACGACGAAAGTCGTAACGGATGCGCAAATGACCGTAAATGCATGACGAACGATATTTTTGCATTCTAATCATTAAAATACAAGATTTTATTGATTACAAAAATTTTTGGATGTCCATACATGTTCCGGATAGCGAAATACGCGAATTGGCATAGTATAGCAGAATTTGCAAAATAGCCCCTGAAGTTGCATAAAGGTGTTTCTGTCATTCCTAAGCCCTCAAAACTTATATCTAAGTTATGTAAAGGGTATTTAGGGTATGTGTAGCTTATTTCCTTGTTCTGGAGTGTGCGTTGCTACGAGAATAGGCAGACTTTCGTAGTTTGTCATAAATACTGTGATCGAATAGGCTTGTTTTTGACATACCAAACCTTTCAAAACTTATTTCTAAGTTATATCAAGGATACTTAGGGTATGTTTAGCTCGTTTCCTTGTCCCGGTGTGTACGTTGCATTAAACGGGTTACGTTTAAGTATCGGTTATCGAAATGCCTTCAAAGAAAAAGTTTTTGAAAGCTCGAAATTTTGCACAAGGGTTACAGTTTGGCCCTATAAAAATCATGAGTCTCACAAAGAGAAGGTGTTGTCTTGTCATTGTAAATGATTTTTTAAGGTTTACATGGACATTTTTCATGCATTCTAAAAATGACACTGCTGGCATTTTGTAAAATTTGGTAAAACAAATTGAAAAGCAATTTGACATTCCAGTAAAATTTTTTAGAAGTGACAATGGGACAGAATTTAGGAATTTGGAGTTGGATGCTTTTTATGAGTCAAAAGGAATTGTTAGACAATATAGCATTCCAAGAACTCCAGAACAAAATGGGGTGGTTGAAAAGAAAAATAGAACTTTAATTGAATCAGCAAGAACTATGCTTGCAGACTCAGGTTTACCCTTGTCTTTTTGGGCAGAGGCTGTAAACACTGCTTGCTATGTTCAAAACAGAGTTTTGATTAACCCCATGCATCAAAAGAGTGCCTACGAAATTCTTTACAAAATCATAACTCTGATCCATATTTCAAAGTTTTTGGCTGCCCTTGCTTCATTTTAAACTTAAAAGATTCAATTTCAAAGTTTGCAACCAAAGTTGATAGTGGTTATTTTCTGGGATACTCAACCACTACTAAAGCCTACAGAGTTTTTAACTCTAGGACAAAGTGTGTTGAAGAAACTCTGATTGTGAAGTTCAATGAACTTTCCTCATTGAAAATCCCAGCAAATCCTGCTTAACTGTTTGATTTAGAAAAATTTACATTTGAAGATGTGTCTATCAAGACTAATCATGCAGGTACATCACAATCAACACATCAAGATCACAGATATGACTGTGTGCTTCCAAATTTCAAATTCAGTCCTTCCATCAGAGGAGCATATGTTAATAACAATTGTGAAAGCTCTGCTGGCTCAACAAATTGTTGATCCTCAAACCTCTGCCAGCTCACAAAATCAAACCACTATTGATAAAAGTCCATACACTGTGAACAAAAATCAACACAATCTCACATCCATACCTCCAATACCTCCACCTCCATTCCAAGATGAGTCTAGAACTTCAAATTTGCCAACAGATGTTAGCTCAGATGATACACATTTGCAGCCTTCACCTCAAAATGCTATGTCCCATACCAAGGTGATTTGATTTTCCTCAAAAGCCATTCGTTGGATCAAGTTATTGGCAACATAAATGAGGGAGTCCTCACAAGAAGCCAATCCCAAAACGTTTGTCTTTTTGATGGCTTTATATCACTCACACAACCTGTCAAGTACCAAGTGATACTAAAAGACAATAGTTGGGTAGAAGCTATGCAAGAGGAGCTCCTACAATTCAAAAGACAACAAGTTTGGGAACTTGTACCACTGCCTAAGGATGTTTGTCCAATTGGCACAAAGTGGATCTTCAAAAACAAGGCTGATGAAAGGGGTATTGTTGTCAAGAGCAAGACAAGGCTCGTGGTTCAAGGCTATAGACAAGAAGAGGGCATTGACTATGATGAAACCTTTGCTCCAGTAGCAAGGTTAGAAGCCATCAGACTGTTCTTAGCCTTTGCTGCCAACCACAACATCAAAGTGTTTCAAATGGACATCAAAAGTGTATTCTTGTATGGAAAGATCAAGGAAGAAGCGTATGTGTGTCAACCTCTTGGATTTGAAGATGCATTTCATCCTGATCATGTGCACAAGCTCAACAAAGCATTGTATGGTCTAAAACAAGCACCCAGAGCCTGGTATGAAACTCTATCCACTTTTCTCTTATCCATTGGTTTATCAAGAGGTAAAATTGATAAACTTTGTTTTTGAAATGGAAAGGAAAAGATTTGACGTTTGTCAAGATTTATGTGGATGACATGATATTTGGATCCACATGCACTGCCATGTGTGAAGAGTTTAGACAACTCATAGCAGCAGAGTTTGAAATGAGTGCAATGGGTGAGTTACAATGTTTTCTTGGTCTTCAAGTTAAACAAATGCACAATGGCACTTTCATTCATCAAAATAAGTATGTCAAAGAACTGCTTAACAAATTTGATATGAATGACTGTAAACCTTGTAGCACACCCATGGCAACCTTAAAGCTTGTCACTATTGTTGACAAAGATGACTTGGTTGATCAAACTCTTTAGAGAAGTATGATTGGGTCTTTATTGTACCTAACTGCTTCTAGGCCAGATATCATGTTTGCAACATGTGTTTGTGCCAGTTCCCAGTCAGCACCTAGAAAGTCAAACTTAATTGCTATGAAAAAGGGTATTCAGATACATAAAAGGTGCTCCCACACTTGGTATCTGGTATCCTGCTAATGGAAACATTGAGCTTTCAGGTTATTCAGACAGTGATTTTGTTGGTTGCCAAACAACAAGGAAGTCCACATCATGAGGAGTTCAATTCCTAGGTGATTGCCTAGTGTCTTGGCAAAGCAAAAAGCAAGTTGCAGTTTCCACATCCACTGCTGAGGCAGAATATATTGCTGCTGCAAGTTGCACTACTCAACTCAACTCTTGTGGCTTCAAAACCAATTGCTGGATTTTGGTGTAATTGCCTTAAAGACTCCTCTCAAGATTGACAGTCAAGTAGCTGAAAACATCATTAAAAATCATGTCTCTCACTCCACCACAAAGCACATTGACATCAGACATCACTTTGTGAGAGATTGCTATGAACAAGTTTTGATTTCTTTACAACATGTCCATACTAAAGATCAACTGGCAGATGTTCTAACCAAAGCATTAGATACATAAACTTTTGAAAGTCTGATCTCTAGGATTGGAATGCTAAACATGGACTAAAAGAAAAGTTTTGTGTTCCATGTGTAAATAGCATAATAATGTTTTCAGAAAATCAAAAATCCATCCTTAAAAATAGTTCAAAATTGAAGTTTTTTCAATAAATCTCAAAAGTCTGTTCTATCTGTTGTTTTCTTAAACCACTGATAGGCTTGAAAATCTATCCACCGGCAAAAGTGTATTCTCTGATTGGTCAAACCACTGTGTTGACCTTATCCACTGATAAGCTATCCACTAATAGTGTAAAATCAAAACATTATTCCCATCCTCTATTTGACACTCAATAGTGTTTCTCAAAACACCTGTCTTCCATTCACTATCAGAGGATACACATGGACAGATGAAAGCCGTCAGATCTTTGCCACGTCATCATCACTTTTTATTCACTTTATAAAACCCTGTTTTATCCCAATTAGAGGTTTTTACTCTGCCGTATCGAATTCAAAATTCAAAAAGCGATTTTCTCTCAAATCTTCTTCTTCACAGCTGTTCTTCATTCTCATTCATCATGTCGACTCCTATCATCAAAACCCCACATAATTACACCACAATTCTTGAAGAAACCAACTCAAATGAGCAATATCATACTATGATCAAAGCTCTAAAAGAGTCAAAATACAAGGAACTACTGGAAATCACTGCCCCTATCTACCAACAATCATTACGAGAGTTCTGGGCAAATGCCAAAGTTCACTATACAAAGAAAACACCATATGGCATTGTTACAACGGTGGGAAAAACACTTCTTGAAGTAACACCTACTTCCTTTTCAGAGGTCTTTGGTTTAAATGACCTAACTCATGCCACATCTTTTCCGATCCCTGATTTGCACAACGAGTTCATTGAAAGAGGGTATGAAGGTCAGCTTGCAGGTAAAACCATCTATAAACCTAAGTTTCTTGCTGAAATGAAGTTTTTCATCCACATTGTTGACATGTTTGTCGGCCAAGTCAACTACTTTTAATGAGATACCTTTAAACATGCAATACTTGGGTTATGCAATTTTAACAAAATCTGATTTCAATTTTTCCAAAGTATTGTTTAATGACTTGGTGGCAAACATTGACAACATCAAAAAGGGTCTCTCACCTTTTCTAATGCACCCTAGATTTTTAAGTGTTTATCTTCAAAAGAAGATTGGTGATGCTGTTAAACAAGGTGCAGTGACACGACATGGCAGCCTAACTCATGAAACTTTTACTCGCATCACCAATCATTCAAAGGTTTTGAAAACACAAGTAGAGGGGAAGGGCAAATTTTAGAACCAACATCACAAGCTTAACCCACTACTACTGAGCCCACTGCTCCTGGTGATCAAAGTACTACAACCAGTACCTTGAAATCTACACCAGAAATCTCCAAAAAGAAACAAAAATCCAAATCCAAAAAGCCCACCAAACCAAAAATCAAAAAGGGTCCTCTAGAAGATGAGATCCCAGAGGTTAACCCAGTGACAACACAAAAGTCACCAGTAAACACTGCTGCTACTTCCTCACCGCAGATGCTAGAAAGATCTCAACCTATAGACCAAACTCCTATTGATTCCTCACAAAAGGAACACGTAGTAAGCACAGGGACACCAAATTATGAAGCTCTAGATACACTTGGCTCTATCTTCAGCAGCCCCTCTCCTATGGCAATGTCTCTCTCTACACCTCAACCCTCACCAAAAAATCTTCCATGTACTATCATACCTCTATTGAATGCAATAGATATGGATCAGACACAAATCAGTTCTTCTCACCAACCTATTACTGAGAATATACATCAACAAGTGACTGAGTCTGATGCCTCTATCTTTGCTAACCCATCAACAGTTGAGGAGGCTACATCACTTGGGTTACATGTAATCCTTGGTGATAATTCAAGTAGAGCAATCACTACAATTGCAGAACTCCCAAGTTCTCAGTTGGACAATGCTTATATCTATAGGATTCTCTTGAAGGCAACCACTGTTGAGGCTACCAAGGTAAGCTCTGTTCTAGTGGGAAGTCCCCAGTTCCAAGACAAAGGGGCATCTGTGTTTGAAGCTATGAAGGAAACTTTTGCTCATGATAACATAGATAAAACTACCACAGGTAGGAGTTCATATGATCCTATTAAGTTAGGTGATGAGATAAAATACAAGGAATTAACGGAGCGAGTCTCAAGCATTGAATCATCTGTTGCTGATATCAAACTGATGATGCAACAGATGTAACAAAGTTCCAAAAGTCAATCCTCTGCTACATCAACAACAACCACTGCTGAGCTATGGAAACTCTTATATCCTCTGCTTCAACAACAACGACAGCATGCTGATCTCCAACATGAGCAGCATATGCACCAATTTTGAAATATGGTTGATGCAAGATATCAAGACACTTTTGCTGACATTATAGCCACAAAAGCTCACTTACTTCAAACCACTGGCACTCCTCCTCATATTGTAATACTTGTAAAGACTGATGATTCCAAAAAGGGGGAGAAAGAGAATGAAGGGTTAAAGTTAAAGCTTGATCCTAAGGCCAAACCAGTGGTTGAGATACCAAAGCCAGATGGGTCAAAGAAAGTTAATGAGACCCTCAACCTCTTTGCTGAACAACAGCAATTGAGAAAAGAGAGGTTAGAACATAAAGGTGCAGACAAATTTGATAAAGAAAAGACTGAACAAATGAAAAAGGAAGAGCTTGGTACTTCAAAGCAAAGAAGAAAGTTAACCAGAAAGGTTAACCAACCAGCATCCACCCCTTCCAAAATCATTGTTCAATCTCACAGCACAGCAAAACCATCATCACCACCAAAACCTACATCAAATCCTGAACCATCAGATGTTATACTCCTGGTGTGTCAACAATTGTTGATACAACAGTGGTTACAACAGATGATACGCCATCCACTTCTCTAATCACCTTTCCAACTACTGCTCAATCAATATGAACACCCACTAGAATTCCAAACCAACCACCTTCACCCAAACTCACTTTCAAAAGAAGGAAAACAACAAATGTTGTAATAGATCATAATATCATTCCTTCACCACTTCCTTTATCCTCACAACCACTGACCACAACATTGGTTACTCTTCAAACATCCAATCATCTCAAACCACTACAAGACAAATACTTCCACTTACCACTTAATTCCCACTAGATCTACCTGTTGTGAAAGAAGAAATCGAGTCATTTTACTTTGAAGAAGATATAGAAAAGAGGAACTTCCCATCTCTGCAAGGATATCCTAAACCAAAGAATATTGATGAATATATGCCCTTAAAAGCCAAACAAGTACAGGATATCACCAAAAGGGATACAAAGGGAAGAAGTGACAGAGAAGTTTAGAACTATATGCAGTATCAACAAAGCAAGATCAGAAGAGTTGAAGATTTTTCAAAAGACCTGTGCAAGAGACTGTCTGAAAAAGATGATGAAAGCCTGAGAAAATACTACATTGATCATATTATGGAAAACAAGCAATAAAAGGCAATAAGAGCTCAGTTTAAAGATTGGTCTGTGAGTGACTTGAAACAAGAAGTTGAAAGGATGCAAGAAATGCTAAAAGATCCTAACAAAAAGCCTACTCCTCCGGACTGGTCCAAGTTCAATAAAAATGTGCCTGATAAAGCTCTAAAACTCAGAAGGATGAAAGAAGAGCTAATAGCTGCCAATTATGGAACTAAAAATCAAATCACAAGATGGTCAGAGTTTAAGGTTGTGGAAGCATACAAGGGGTTGGAACAGTTGAGAAAGAAAGATCCAACACTACCACAAAACCCAAATTACTCAGGATCACAGGTTACAGTTCATCAAGCCCAACAAATTCAAAAATCAACTTCAACATCTACCCCATCCATCCTTGCCTTGAATCAAAGAAAAAGGCAAAGGGAGATGTCTGAGGAATATAAGAAAAGGTTTGAATAGACCTTTATCAAAGAAGGCATCATTTATCAAGCTCATTTCCACACTGATGAAGCAAGTGATATGATGAGAGAAACTTTGTCAAAAATTGCTCATCAAATTCAACCATCCTTCTCAACAATAAAAATCCATCCTAGAAAGTCATCTGATCTAAAAATTCTAAAGTGGAAGCTTGATAAAAACACCCACGAATTGACAATGCTCAAATCAAATGGCGATGCTACCAAGATAAGCAAGGAGGATGCATATGGGCTATGTGCAGAAGACCTCCAAGATCTCATGAATCTAGAGCTCAAAAACGATGAGGAAGATATTGAATCTCTTAACTTTGAATTACAATTCAAAGCGCAAATAAGAGAGTTCATGTTGAGAAATAAAGATCAACAATTACAATTCAAAGGGCAAATAAGAGAGTTCATGTTGAGAAATAAAGATCAACAATAAATCATGGGTTTTGGCATCATCTGTTCTAGGCAAAGACTGTTGGGATTGAAACCTGTCAAAGGAACAGATGATATAAAGCCAAAAGGTCATCAGATGATTGATCCTGTATAACAAAGTTTCTAAACTCTGACCCAAGCCTTTGATGAAGCCAAGGTCTGCTGTACAAGAACTGTTGAAGCTAAGGTCTGATGAATCAAAGCTCTGATGAAGAATAAATTTAAAGGACTGATGAAGACCAGCAGAGTCTAGGTTATCAGTGTGTATCAATGTAACAGTACTTTGTATTTAGCAGATGATAGGTTTATCAGTGGTTAGGTTAGTTATTTTGTTAGTTGTCGCTTTCACCTCTGACATCAGCAAAGATGCTCAGAGGTTAGCATTGTAGTATAAATACTTAACTCCGTTGTACTGAATTTCTTATCTATTAAAAGATCATTCACCAATCATCATCTCTGCATTTCTGTACTATCAAACTTGTTATAAAAGGCTGAGGGGGAGTTTATGATTCACATGCAAAACTACAAGTTTGAATGCATAGTGATGAAAACAATCTTCCATTGATTGTAAAACAAAGTTTTCTATTTCCGCTACAATTCACTCTATTTTACCTTATTTCATTTACCATTATACAAAACATTTACAATCAATTAAACTCAGATCCTATCAATAGGCATACAAGTTGATATCCTACTGATATTATAACTTGTTTAAAGTGTAATGGCATATAGAACTTGTTCATGACCTGTCCGGTTACTCGGTATTGCTTATACGCATACGGTTAAGCTTATGTAGCCCATTTTCGTAAGTTTACCGAAACGGGTTTAACCTTATCATTTTTACTTCAATTTCCAAAATGTAAATAGTTTACCCATATTATACAAGTCTTAGCACTTGTTGAGTTTAAACTACATTCTATTCCGGTCATCGCTTAATCTAGCGTATTGTACCGTTAATTATCCTTTAAGCTAGGAGGTCCAAGTGTAAGACTTAAATAGGACCCGTTAGCATTCTAATTGGTTATTTATACCATCATTCCAGACTAGAGTCTTCCAGTAAATGCTACCTACGCTTATTTAAATTTGAATACGGCTGCGTTATTTAAACTTGCATTTAAATCAAGAATTTGCTCAGGTAAATACTTTTAACTTATTTTCCCTATACGGGCTTGGGATACGGTAAATTATTACCGCTTGGTCGGGTATGGGATCAATCCAATGCCGGATTGTGGCTAGTAAATCCGCAACCCATTTTCGTCGGTTTTGTTTGATAACTTAAGCATTGGGGGTTTACGCGACCGTTTCCTTGATATCCTCGGCTCATTTAAATTACTAATGGCCACGTCTTAAAGCACGAGGTGTAGGCATACACCTGACAGATGTGAATGCTAAATAATTTACCCACAAGTTGGGGATAACTCCTTTGTGGGTTCGTAAGTGGTGTGTCGGTTAATCATGTCTCGGTTTCTATACTTGGCCCCATATGTATTGACAAACATGTAAATTTGTATACAAGGTTATAAGCATAACTTTCCCAAGTTATAAAAGATTTTCCGTGCCTTGTGCACCTAAATCAAATTTGAAATGTTTTCAAAACAAGTCGGTTAATTGTATTTACCAGTGAAAACTGACATATTTTCAAAAGACTAAGTTACAGGTACAATACGGAAGTAGGCTGGAAGCTGCTCGGTTTGATTAAGAGAATCTTGCAAGTCCTTAGATCTGCCTATAGTATGTTGTACTCCTTTTTGTACATTTTACGATCCGCCTGTGGATCTTATTACAAACGTTTGTATATATTATTTTGAACTTTGAACATTCACTTTTGTAATAGTGATTTTAGTCCAAGACTTCTGTCGTGCTACTCTGTGTTCTTTGTCTATGATGATATCAACTTACATCACAATACTCCCCATCGGGATCCCTGTGGAAATCGGGGTGTGACAACCCAAATCATCACGCACATAAAATGCTTCAGAAATTAGTGATACATAATTCTGAACCGAATTATTAATTTATACTAAATTTTGACCTTGCTTGCCCAAGTCCTTGGACCCACTAGAATTAGCCTCATTCTTGTTCTGTGAACCAAACTTATTGTTCTTCATCAATTTATAGTCTCTCTTAAAGTGACCAACCTTACCACACTTCCAGCAATGGTAATTCGGCTTCTTGTTTGGACCCGAATTGGTGTTCCCTTGAAACTTTCATTTCCCCTCTTGAACTTATTGTTTCCCTTGAATGGATTCACCCGTCTCAACCATATCCACAGAAAACGTTCCAGTCTATTTCTTTTCATCATTGACCAACACCTTTTCTTGTGCTTTCAAGCCCTTTTCAATTCTGAAGTGGCTTCCAAGTTCAACCAAACTTAACTCTCTTTTCTGATGTTTCAGCTTATGTTTAAAATCTTTCCACGAATTCGCAACAGTTCATTATATTGTTCCATGACAGCCCTCGATTTCAACTATCTTGTAACGTTGAAACCGAGACGGATTCATACATCTTCATGTCATGTTGGGCAAGTTGCCCTAGAATTCGCGACAGTTCATTATATTGTTCCATGACAGCCCTCGATTTCAACTATCTTGTAACTGTTGAAATTACTAACAAGAAACTTCTTACTAGAAGAATCTTTTGCCATGTATTTGGCTTCCAAAGTGTCCCACATTAACTTTGTAGTTTCTACGTTTTAATAAACATCAAACAAGGAATCACACATACCTTAGGATGTGGCCAACAGATGTCCAGGATTGTAGTAGTCAACACGTACACCATTTTCAGGGTTGTAAGATGAAAGTGCATCATCTTATGCGATCGACGGAATTCCTGCCTTTCGAATTTCTCTAGTTTGTCAAACTTGCTTGTCATATCCTTCACCGATCGCTCGTCATCTTCACATAAATTAATTTGATATTTTTTTGGGGAATTTTGTAAAATACGAATGATCTAAGAGGTGTGATTTCACTTTCAGATCAAATTAATTGGGTCAGATCAAATTAATTCGGTGGTTCTCCTGAATAATTCAATCGAATAGAACTCAGATTGAGAAAATAGAACAACAGTATGTGTCTGTAAAGTTTTTTATGAACCACGAATGTCACCAAAGAAGGAGATACGTTTTTGGGGATTGTTTTGCAGATAACTGCCTCTAGGCAGTTATAATTAAGTTTTAAATTTAATTGCCTTGAACTGCCTTTAATATTTTATCTAAAAAATTACAACGAATTTCTAGAAAATTATTTTTCTAAGGCATTTTCCATAAAGAAATTTATTTGAAATAAACCAGCTCGACCCAGCCAAGGGCTCTGCCCCTTGGACCCTACAAGGGGCTACCACCCTTGGACCCTGCTCCTAGAGGAGCTGCCCCCAGACCCCTGCCAAGGGGGCGTTGGCGTCTTGGATCCCCCATTCGGGGCTCCGCCCAAACACTCGGAATTATAATATCTCGAACAAGCGTGCACTCCCGCACCTCCTAACTTGTTTGATGTGTATTACAATTCTCTTTGGTCACCAAGTTAATCCCCAACTATACTAAAATACCTTACTAAATGTGTGTTCCTCTGGTATTGGCCTAGGATATGCTGAATGTGTTTTATCAGAATGCGAAGTCACTTGGTGTGTGGTACCATCAACTTTGGACTCACCATTAACTAGTTCTCTGTACTTAAATGTAACAGTATGATATAAAAGAACTATATTTGAAGCTACCTAATACTACATATAATTTATTAATACAATTAAGTTAAATTTTATCTAACTTGAATAGATTTGAAAGACATCTTTATAATTAATCTTCTATAAAAACCTTAGGTTTGGACAAATTAAGTTCTAGTTGAATGGAATTCACCAACACCATTGGACCAAATTTCATTTACTCTATTTACGCCTGGTTTTAGCTCGTTCCTACATATCCAAAAGTCACATAACATAAATACTATAAATCTCATTAAATACAAAAAAAGAGTTAATTTGTCAACTATATATAATAAATAGCATTAAATTATATATGGTTTAATCATGTATAAGACACAATTCACGTATGAAGCATATGCGAAAAGGAGTGAGTGACAAGTGTCATTGGCACGAAGGGTAATTTAGTCTTTTCTCAAGTGAACTAGTTTCCCCCTTGATTTTCAAACGGTTATAACCTTTTCCTACGATAATATTTAAAAACAATTACATCGTTGAGCATTTCATTCTCCTTAGTTTGAGCAGCCTATTGCTATAGTTTTCTTTAAAAAAGTTAGAGGATTTTGAATACCCATTACGTTACGTGATTTTGAATAACCAGTACATGACTATGTGATTTTCAATACCCATTCAACGATCAACACAAACCATTAAGTGATTACACATTAAATACAAATCCATCACGTGATTACACCTTCAATATGGTTTGTTATTACTAATGTTATTACAATTATACTTATTACGTGATTACACATTCATTACTAAGAATTTGATTGTTTTATGTTTTGTTACGTGATTAAATCTCTAATATACGACATTCTATGGTTATTATAGGTTTATTTGGCTAATATTTTGTATATAATATCCTTAATACGTGATTAGACATGAAATATTAGGTATATATGAAATATTATGTAGTACATGTTTTGTTTTACGTAATTACTCAGGGGGTTTCACATAAATACTATAATCAAATCACCTAATCACGAAATGGGTATTAAAAATCACGTCGTCGCGTAATAAAACATAGTCAACTATTGTTACGTAATTACATAATCACTTAGTGGAGTTTCACATAAAACTATAATGAAATAACGTAATCACACGATGCGTATTCAAATCCACGTAGTTACGTACATGGTATTCAAAATCGCGTAGTCACGTACATGGTATTCAAAATCACTTAATCACGAAATGGGTATTCAAAATCACATACAAACCATTACGTGATTACACATTCAATACAAATCCATTACGTGATTACACCTTCAATATGGTTTGTTTTTACTAATGTTATTACAATTGTGCTTATTACGTGATTACACATTCATTACTAAGAATTTTATTGTTTTATGTTTTATTACGTGATTAAATCTCTAATATACGACATTCTATGGTTATTATAGGTTGATTTGGCTAATGTTTTGTATATAATATCCTTAATACGTGATTAGACATGAAATATTAGGTAATCCATATGAAATATTATGTATTACATGTTTTGTTTTTACGTAATTACTCAAGGGGTTTCACATAAATACTATAATCAAATCACCTAGTCATGAAATGGGTATTCAAAATCACGTAGTCACGTATTAAAAATAGTCAACTATTGTTACGTAATTATGTAATCACTTAGTGGAGTTTCACATAAAATACTATAATGAAATCACGAAATCACGCGATGGGCATTCAAATTCACGTAGTCACGGTATTCAAAATCACGTAGTCACGTACATGGTATTCAAAATCACTTAATCACGTAATGGGTATTCAAAATCACATAATATGTATTGAAAATCAGGTAATGAGTATTCAAAATCACGTATGTTTTAAGAAAACTATAGCAATAGGCTTCTCAAATTAAAAAGGATGAAATGCTCGTAAATACGGTATAATTTTTAAAATAAATGTTAACGTATGCAAAAGTTATAACCGTTTAAAAGTCAAGGGGAAGAAGTTCAAGTGAGAATAGACCAAAATACTCTCTGTTTGTTTTTTCAATTGTTTGAACTTTATATTTACGAAAATAATACCGCTTTATTTGTAGCCTTGATCTTAGGAGATCAATGGTTGTAAGTGTTTATTGTCTTGTACGAGATACTTTCTTTTATATTGTTCCAACTCAATGTTAATCAATCTGTTTTATTTAAGTTGAACAACAAATATCTTGATGTGATAATAACGTGTATATCTATATATGTGTATATATATGTGTGTGTGTTTGAACTTCATATTTACGAAAATACCACCGCTTTATTTGTAGCCTTGATCTTGGGAGATCAGTAGTGGTTGTAAGTGTTTATTCTCTTGTATGAGATACTTTCTTTTATATTGTTCCAACTCTATGTTAATCATTTTATTTTATTTAAGTTGAACAACAATATCTTGATGTGATAATAACATGTATATCTATATATGCATATATATATATATATATATATATTAGAACGGATATGTGAATCTAGGGGAATGATTCGCTAAAAAATGGGTTTTGCCTAAGTAGTCTAAGAATGATTGTGATGATGACATGTGGCACTTCTTATAAGTAGGAAGAAAGGGCATTTTAGTACTAAAATATTTCGGTCCTTATAAGTAGGAGTGTAAAGATGACACATGCCACCCCTTTTGTTTTCTAAAAAATACAACAAAAAAACTAATACAAAAAAATATAGCACAAAAAATCCAGTACAAAAAAATATAACACAAATCTAGTACAAAAATATAGCACAAAAAAATCAAACACAAAAAAATCTAATACAAAAAATCTAGCACAAAAAATTTAGCACAAAAATGTAATACAAAAATCCAGCACAAATTTTTTTTTATGAAAAAATAATGTTCTATGAAAAAATTATGAACATTTAAAAAATAGGGTGGGATATTTACGTGTCTTGCATGTGGAGAGAAAAATGTCAATAAATAGGATTTTCTAAAGATACCCTTATACTTCTATTTTTTCCTCCATTTTCATCTTAACCATTAATTTAAATAATGAAATATTAAAATTCCTTCTAATTCTTTTTAAACAAATAAACTTTTCATTTTATCCGATCCTGTGAATCTATATATACAATTTAAAATCTATTTGTTCATCTTGTCAACTATATTATTAGCTCAACAACCACATATGAAATATATGGGCAGAGATAGTGTAAAAAGGCGCAGATTTGTGAGAAGTGTAAGAAGTGTTTTAATCCATTAGATCTTAGATCTAATGGTTGAGATAAAAAGTGATCAAATTGTAAATTGTGTTTTAATTGTTTGGACAGATTTGACAATTCTAGGGGTAATAGTATCTTTTTAACAACTTTCAAATAAGGAAACCGTATCAATAAAAACTAAACCCGCTATCTAGTACCTCTTTCTCGCGGTCACTCTCTCTAAAATTCTGAAAATATGGAAGAAGTTCAGAATCCAAAAACCTTGTTGTGTTATAAACGTAATCCACATTTCTTGTTCATTGTCGATCATTCTACAATTTCTAGGGTCCCTAATATGTAATCGGGTTTTTTTAGGGAAACGTTTCAAATCGAAGACTACATAGTGTTTAATGGACTCAAAGAAAGCTTCAAACATCACTTTGGGTGTCAAACGGAAGAGGAAAACAACGGCAACGAAAGCAGGTTTGTATTTAACTAGGGTTTTGTTTTTAAGTGGTTTTACGGGGATCTATAGTGTCTGTTCATGGTTGTATAGTGTACTACAAACGACAAAATTAGCAATAGGGTTTTGATTTTGTATATGTTAATAACTTATTGTGGCTTCTGGTTTTGGTCGGATGTGTATGCAGAGTTGTATGATGGGAATATAGTGTTATATAGGGTAAAATTGCTGAATGAAGTGTTTTTAATAGGGGTGGAGGTGTATTTCATAATTGTAGTGTTATATAGTGTTAAAAATTGTTGATTATTCATAAAATGGGATGTATATTGTTATAGACCTTGAAAAGCTGGTAAAAGGCTACATGTGAAGTGCTGAATGGTACATGGAGTGTTATACATAGATGAGTAGTGTTATATAACAATTGTAGTGTTTTATAATGTTATATAGTGTTATATCTTGTTCTGTAGTGTTTTATACTATTTATAATCTTAAATAGTGTTATATCTTGTTCTGTAGTGTTCTAAGATGAATCTAATATTATAAACTGTTTAACATATTCGCTGATGGTTTTTTGACTAATTGTGCAACCATGTAATTCTAGTTAGGAGAAGCGGCCGAATACCGAATTACAAAATCGGAAAGGGTTTCCATAATACAATTCAAGGTATATATAAATGAAAAAACTATAAAAGTAAAAATAAATGCATGTAATGAAACATATGTAATAAAACATAACCGTACAACAAAATAATAACTTCTGATATTTTATATTGAACACCACAATTAACAAAATATGTTGATGTTTTAAAAATATGGTTTAACGAACAGTGTATTGTGGTTTTTAGCTGCCCCGTCAGACCATGCTAACGAAAATGATGACTTGGTGTCCCCGCTGCTTCCGACGAGAACAACCTGTAGGTGTTTTACAACTAAGAATGAATAACAGTTTTTTTGATTGTGAATGTAGTATAACAAACCTGTGTATTTTGGTGTTCAGCTGCACCATTGCACCCTTTCGACGTTAATGATAACTTCGTCTCCCAACCGCCAACTAGTAAGACTTCATAATAAGAGTGCCTAATAATTTTTTCTTTTAATGTGATTTTAGAATAACAAACATGTATATTTTGGTTTACAGCTATCATAACACACCCGACTGACACTGATGATGTCTTCATGTCTGTACCGGGAACGACAAAACCAGCTAGTAAGACTTTCAGAATAAAGGAAGTATATCAGTTCTTTTTTTAGTTGTGAAAGTTTGATCTCAAACCTGTATATTTTGGTTTTTAGCTACAATAAAATACCCTCCTGACATGGACGACGACTTCGTGTCCCCGCCGGCAACGACAAATCCCACTACTAAGTGTTTTAGAACAACACTTTATTGCGCGATTTTTTTAATTGTGATTGTGGTAATTTAAAAATTGTATGTGTTGTTTTAGCTGCCCCATAACACCCTATGGGCGGGCATGTTGACAGTGTGCCCCAACCACCATCGAGTAAGAGACGCAAATCAACGACTAGGAGGAAAACAACAAGGGCGTAAAGTTCTTGGTTTCAAAACCATATGAGCCGTTCACTGGCCCAAAAATTAAGCCCAAAACGTCCCTAGATACCTGGTCCTATTGGTTAACAGCCTAAATGGAGCGCAAAAAAGAAGTTTGTAACAATGGGGTTTGGTTCCATACTTAAATTCAATATACAAGGTTTACTGACTCGGCTTTCATACTGGTTGGCGAGCAACTATGACGAGGAAAGAGAGGTGTTGAGCGTTGGCGCACACTGTGTACGGATCACACCGGAGTTGGTACATAGAATATTCGGAATACCTAATGGGAGAATAGAGACTACCAAAAAAATCAGAGCCAGAGACAGCAATCCTGTAGTAGCCGAGTGGAGGTCACAATTCAAGGATTATGATAAGTTCTCACCCGTAGGACATAAGGACATGATGGTATACAACACTTCAAGTGGCCGGAAGTTCGAATTGAACTGGTTGGTTTTGTTTAATAGTGTGATGGGGGAAACAAACGCTTGCAACTCAGTTAATCAACGTTTCTTGAGAAGCCTGGACCCAAAAATTGATATCACGAGTTTTGATTGGTGCAGATACATGATAACATGCTTAAACCGCACGAAAAAAGCGTGGAACCGTAAACGGGACTAATCTTTTGGAGGGCCGATTGTGCTACTCGCGGTATGACACATTACTTTGACATTTAACCACATATTTAGTCTTTTAATATAACACTCTGTTTATATGTGCAGGTTGTGTATGCTTATGATCATAAAGATGTGAACTATGAAACCAATTATTCACGACCAATTGAAAATATTGATGACTCCATGTTGGATGAACTCCTCGGAAAGCTAGACGATCCACTTTTTCAGTAAAACCTCACTCATAACATGCCGATGATACCTGATCCTGCATGACTGGTTAATAAGCTCGAGCCTCAAAGAATGAAGAAAATGGTTGCAGATAGAATAACACCAGCCACCGTCGTTGGAGAACACGAAGATAAAGCAACTGACGAACATGTGGCAGAAAAACAGAAAAAAATCATCAGGAACTAATCTAGTAGGTGTTCATGTTCGTGAGACGGAACTTCTCGAGTTTGACACGATACGACACACGTCAAATGTTGCAGCTGGAACATATGTGGAGGGCGACGACGACCACCTAGGATGTTTTGCACATTGCAAGGATTATTTGTTTTCACAGACTAGTACACAAGAGATAGTGATGTTTGTTAGAGCAGATGGTGAATTTTGGGTCCCAATGGTATCACAATATGGGACACCGCATGATGAGGCATCTAAGGAAGCTAAAGATAATGAAGAGGTACAAAATGATATAAATATTTTTCTGTCTACTCTAATATCGCATTTTTTACAGTTATATGAAACTGAATTGGTATTTGATATGTGATTATGATTATTTTAAAAGGTACATGCGCTGAATATGGATAATGCATTTCAAGAGTTTGAAGTATGCATGCAGAGGGTAAAAAACACCATATCGGAAGCGTTGAAGGTGCACCCCAACAGTGACGTATAAATAAAAAAGACAACGGAATGGGTTGAAATAGTTCGGAATCAACTCAAAGATCTTGTGCAAGTTGCTGATAGAGATGTTGTCACAGAAAAACACCCGCGCTTGTCAAGGACATTGGAGTAGTGTTGCAAGGTATTGAAACTCCATTCTCGCCCATGACTTCGTCGTTTTATACAGAAGTGGAAGATGTGATTTCGGCATGTAACATCAGCCACACGATCAAGGGCTCTTGGCACACATCCAGTTAACTTATAACGTCAACTGGAGCACGTAGTAACAACATCGTCAATGGTGAACGCAACTGTTAATGAAAAAGAAGACGCGGGTAGAGAAAGTTTGCGTATAAAACCCGAGGCCGAAGAGAAGCATAAATCTACCAGATGTGCTGAGGTCGTCATACGTGCAACGTGTAGTATCTTTACGTACAAAGAAGGATAAGTTGGAGGATGCTTTGGCACAATGTATATTTAGCGCAAATAGAAACAAATGGTAAGTATCGACAACCCCAAAATTCTATATAATTATCTGAAAACACTATGCTGATTAGTCATTGTATTTTTTCGCCTAAAAGGCATGTCTTATTTGAGTGCCCACCGGGTGTTTCAATTATGAGAAGCTCATTCGAATCGTTATTCCCGAATGTGTGCTTGCATGCAGAGGTTATAACAGCTTGTTCTGCTGTTCTTAACTACGAAGAACGATTGAGGAAACCAGGAACCCCCGTGAGGCTGTTTTGCAATGCCGGAATGTTGGTATGACCTTTTACTTACTTATTTAAAACAAATAATATATGCATACAAATAACTACAACTAGATAACATGCTTGAATAAACACCATTAATGGTGTAAAAAATGGCTAGAGAGCTCACGTAAGTTGACTGCACAATTTTTATCAAAATAGAATACCATGTAGCGTTGATTATTAATTGAAAATGCATGGTTTAATATACTTCAGGGAATCCCGAATTTAATGGGACTGAACACAACCGCATCGAAAAGTTCATTAGGCGAATGGAAGGGATATTAGAGCAGACGGATACCAAAAACTTCCACAGATTCCAAATGGTAATCGTGCCGATCTTGTATAACAAACACTACATTCTCCTATTCTTCAATCTTGCGCAAATCCAAATTCTGGTGATCGACAACATCGAGGGCGATGTAAAGATCGGCATAAGATATAGTGGTTACGTTGAAAAAACTGTAAGAACACTATCCCTTATATAATAGTTAACTCTTAACATGCGTACCTTTTATATTTGTCAACATTTTGAAATTGATGTCGAAACTTTTACAAGTCAGAGCATTCTGTTGTTAAGTGGAAAAACACTTGCCTGTTATCGCAAAAAAAACTGCAGTAACGTTACAGGGTAGTCTAAAGGTACCTTGGCAAACAATATATAACAGGGTTGATTGTGGTATTTTCGTTATGCGTCATATGGAGACATTTAACGGTATATTTTGAATTATAAAAGATTAATTATTATAATTTTAAAAAGGCAGCATCACTGAATTGATTGATGTTTGTTAACACTAGGAACAACTGTGCGCGAATGGGACTACGGTCTGTCGCCTAAACGAGACATCAATGGGGTTCAGATAGACAAACGGTCGAAAGAACTAGCCGATTTGTGGACAAAGTACATATCGAAAATATTGTTAGGTGACGTAAATACAGTTTGGTCTATGGTCGAGTTAGAAGTGTAGGAATATGCAATGTTGACTAATGAGGATAGGATAATGAATGCTGAAAATGCAATGGAAAGGATATTGTACCGATTGGATGTGGAATAGCATGTTTGGTTCCTGTTTCAGCGTAGTTTAAAACTCTGACTAAAAACTATTTCTTTTTTTCGATATTTGTTAGAATGTTCTAAACTTTGCATAACTATGTACTTTTTATTATGCCTTTGTTTTTTGTGGTATGATATATAAATTGAATCATCTAGTTATCAGCGTCGTATTTAGTTATGTTGTCAAGAAAACACTACACATCGCTGCAAAAAAGTTGGTGTTAAAACACTATTAATCCGGCATTAATCAAGTTAACAATAGCTATTGTGTATAACACTATTAATCCGGTATATAACACTATAACTCTACTAAAACACTATCTATCATAAATAAAACACTATTAGTCAGTTAATCTCCTCATACTGTTCAAACACCATGAAACAGAATGGATACGACTAACTTTTCCAAATTAACTAAAACCTCATAAAACATAATCCCATTTCTGTCGCACCCTCGGCATAAATCAAACAATTGGAAATGCAGGTTGATGTCTACTTTACTATATGGGCATACTGATTACCATGTGCATACATGTAACACTGTAATCGGAGGCAAGCATGAACGATAAACATGTTCAGAATAAAACTACCCACTAAATAAGATTTTTAACACACCATTGGTAAAAAAACAATATGGTTTCACGATAGCGTAAACATGAATGAAAAATGAAACAAAAGATATAAAATCCGACAAACGAATCCAAAAAAACAAAATAAACCACATAAAACTAAAAAACTTCGAATACGCCTAATTTGGTAATCTACTCGTCCTCAAACATTTCCTCCTGCTCTTAAACTTCTTCCTCCACTTCATCATCTGCTTCTTCCTCTCCTTCTAATGTATCATCATTATTTTCCCTTGCGGGGAACTTGCATGTACGTCGATTATGCCCCTTACGTTTGCAATTGCCACACTCCCGACTCTTTTTCCCAGATTGGCTTATCGCAATTTTACACTTAGACTTCATTCCTTTAGGCTTGCCCATACCTTTGAATCTAGTTCCAACCGGTACATGAACAGTTACAGACGATGGTTGGGTATTACCAGTTATTTCAGCAAACCTATCACGACGAGTCTGTCACACCACGACCCGCAGCGGAATAAGAGTCGGGGTATAATTGGGTTATCACCAAAGCTCATGATGTTTACTAATATGTTTCATATTTATTAAATTCAAAATTACATCCTCAATATTCCAAACAAGTTCATACAATTACAAAGAAAAGTAACTACATAAACATTCCAAATTCTAAACCGATTTATTCTTCTAAGCCATCCTATATGTTTCTTGCTGCAACTGGATCACCTGTATCATGTGTAAAAATGGGGGTTTTTGGGTCAACAAAAGTTGGCGAGTGAACCTTGTTAGAAAACATTTATTATTGATTTCTTGTTATATTTAATATGGAAAAATTGTGCAATATTCATATGTGAGCAAACGTAAATAAACATACAACAATAATAACAATAACAAACAATAACATACAATAACAATAACAATAACAAACAATAACATACAACAACAAACCACCTTGCATGAATATATGACATGAATGATAATGTAAATGTTGGCAACGTCACGTTCACGCTCATAGGTAATGGGGAACGGTTCCGCTCATAGGTAATGGGGAACAGACGGCTTATGATGAAATGTATGTGCGATCAAGGCTCAATCAAACGGAGCCGATCGTATGTTGGCAACCCCTCGTTCACGCTCATAGGTAATGGGGAACGGCTCACGCTCATAGGTAATGGGGAGCGGCGGCCTATGACAATGTATGTACTGAAAATGATAAATTTAATCTAAACATTAACCACACAAACAGTTGATACATATTGAATACACATTTGATCATGGATATGATGAATGCACAAGTGTTTAAATGTAATAAATAATAAGACACATGATACACCCCAAAAACGTGATTAAAACGGGGAATTTGTAGAAATTCACTCACATTGGGTGCGTTCGTTTGAAGATGCTGAATGCGCACGAGTTTAGAGGATTGATCGACGAGGAATAACTAACCTAAATAATAACGAAAAGGTATGGTAAATAAGTGAATTTTATTAATAATTTTAATAGGAATTTTAGATATATTCTTGTGAGTTTAAGGTTATTTTCTAACTTTAAAAACATTATTTTTAAGTATTTTTAATTGATTTTTAAATTAAATAAATAAATAAAAATATAAAAAAATGTTGACTTTTTGGGTTGACCGTTGACTATTAACTTTGACTTGTTGACCGGTTCGGTCGTGTATATTGTTTGCACTAAGTGAGGTTCGAACTTGTGACCTCCCGTACGCGTGCACGCAGCTCTACCAACTGAGCTACGTGTCTAACCCGAAATATTTCTGTTTTTAATTATATTTATATACTATTTAATTTATTCCAAAATTCATTTATTTTAAAAAGGATTTTAATTCTATCGAACCGGCGTGCATAACAGGTCTCGAACCCGGGACCTGTTGTTTAACGTTGCACACAGTCCACCGCTGGACTGTGTGTCTAACCTGGTTAAAATACTTGTTTTTATTTCTCTTATATACTAACTGGAAGTTTCCATATTTGGGTTTTATAAAAAGTCGGAATATTGTGACGAATCAGAACAAGGACGGACTCGAACCCGGGACTCTATGATTCAAATGCACACAGTCCACCGCTGGACTGTGTGTCTAACCCGAGATATAATCCGATTTATATTAAATTTATATACAGCCTAACTTCATCTTCTTCGTTACAATAACCCAGACAACTGATTTTCGACTGATCTTGTTCAATTCAATTAATAGACATATAAGTGATTAAAATGTAACGGATAGGAAAGGTTTTGGGAATGAACATACCGGAATGATGACTTTTCTCAGAACTTCGGCAAAGTCGTCGGCTCTGTTTTACGAACTCCGTCTGAGCGGACCAATTAACAGTTTTGACTAACTAATTGTGGAATTGAATGACTAAACAAGAGTTATCAGAGAGTTTAGATGATTATACCGATTCACAGCGCGATTTAGGAATTTTCAGAAGTTTTCCGGCGACTGCAGATTTGTAACATTTGTCAAAAACGGGTTTCCAAACCCGCTCCGTTTTGTAATCGAATATCAAGTTATAAATGTCAGGTTGTGTATTTATGGTTATTTTGGTTTTTAATGATACATAATTAATAAACAAACTAAACTATAAAAATTATATTTGATAAAAGTGAAAACAAAATAAATAAAAAAGAAATGTTGCTGCCGGGACTCGAACCCGGGTCAGCCGGTTTATAAATCCAAAGACTTAGCACACACCCACATCACCACTCCGCCACTTGTTATTATCTGTCATTACTAGGAAACAAATAACTTTTATGCGCAAATATAGTTAAACCGGTTGCGCCAACTGAGTAACTGAAATCGGCAAATCAATCGACTAATCGTTTGATTAATCGCACATTCAGGTTTATAACCGATGCACCGACGATTTTAATCAAGTCGGAATTGATTGAACATCAATTTTCATCATTATCGGTTTTTATAACGGAAAATAATCAAAGCTCAGATTACTTCAATCAACCTTTCTCGCGACTCAGAGACATCAGGCAAACATTCCATTTCACTTTCGTCACACTTTCAGCCCATCAGAACGCTTAAATCGACTCGCCGGAAATTTCTGTAAGGTTCGCCGGAAAACCGTATTTGTCCACAAATCGGTAAGTTCTTCAATACCATCGTAGTCTAACAGTTGTTAAGCTGTTTCTAACTCAAACCATCCACTTGAGATCGAATTCAGGCACCGTTATCGGATAATTCCAGTTCGCCGGAAATTTCCTGGAAATCTTTATTTCCGTCTGTGAAACGGTAAGGACCTTCAATCACACTGTTAACGTTTGTTTATCACTTCAATTCCACGATTGGCTAATCAAAATGGTTAATTGTTTGGTTCAGTTGAGGTGCACAAAAACAGAGCCGACGCATTGCCGGAGACTCTGTGATAAATCATTCATACGGTATGTTTAACTTCCAACACCGTCTCTGCTATTTCGTTTTAGTCTTATGAATGTTGGATAATCGTAAACGCAAGAAACGGATTAGTAATTCAGTCGACTATAAATTTGAATGAAGAAGACGAAGTTAGTTAAGTTATAAGTTTATATAAAATCAGTAATATGAACGGGTTAGATACACAGTCCAGCGGTGGACTGTGTGCAAAACATAGTCGCATGTCACGAGTTCGATCCCTGATACACGCACTCCTTATGTAATAAAATGCCTTTTTGTTTAAAACTAAACCGGGTTAACTCCGTTAGTTGTTAAGTATAATAAAAACCGAGATATTAACCAGGTTAGACACACAGTCCAGCGGTGGACTGTGTGCAACGCTAAGTCGCACGTCACGCGTTCGATACCTGTTACTGGCACCGGGTTGTTGAATTAAAATGTTTTTGAAATTAAAAGAATTTTGGTTAAACCGAATTAGTATATAAATATAATTAAAAGCAAGATTATTTCGGGTTAGACACGTAGCTCAGTTGGTAGAGCTGCGTGCACGCGTACGGGAGGTCTCGGGTTCGAGCCTCACTCAGCGCATACATATACACATACGAACCGGCCAGCAGGTCAACAAGTCAACGGTCAACGGTCAACGCAAAATAAACAATTTTTTTATATTTTTATTTATTTAATTTAATTTAAAAATCAATTAAAAATAATTAAAAATAACATTTTTACAGATAGAAAATAGCCTTAAACTCACAAAAATATATCTAAAAAAAAATTCCATTAAAATCCTTAATAAAATCTACTCATTTACTATATTTTTCCGTTATTATTTATGTTAGTAATTCTCGTTGTTCAACTCTCCCGACTCGTGCGCATCTCATCATCTTCATTCAAACGCACCCAATGTGAGTGAATCTTTACAAATTCCCCGTTTAATCACGTTTTGGGGTGTATCATGTGTCTTGTTATATATATTATATTTAAACCATTGTGCATACATCATATCATGAACATGTGTATTCAGTTTGTTTCAACTGTTGTGTAGTTATTGTTAGATGCAATTTATTATTTTCAGTACATGCAATTTCATAGGCCGCCGCTCCCCATTACATTATGAGCGTTGAGCATGTTCCCCATTTCATTATGAGCGTGAACCTGGCGTGCCCACATACGATCGGCTCCGTTTGATTGAGCCTTGATCGCACAGACATTTTTCATTTTCAGTAATGCAATACGATCGGCTCCGTTTGATTGAGCCTTGATCGCACAGTTTCATTTATGTTATTTATCGTATGATGTTGGTATGTTTATGTATGCTATCATATGTTATTGTATGTTATAGTTTTGATTGCTATTGCCACTGTCTGATTATTTACATTTGCTCATTTATGATTATGCACAATTTTTCATTGATAAACTAACAAGTAAATCAATAATAAATGTTTATCTAACAAGGTTCACTCGCCAACTTATGTTGACCCAAAAACCCCCATTTTTACACATGATACAGGTGAACCAGCTGCAGTCAGAAAAACATAGGATTGGACTAGAAGAATAAAATGATTTAGAGTTTGGGATTGTTATGTTTGGTTTATTTTCTTTGTATTGTATGGACATGTTTGGATATTTGGAAATGTAACTTTGACTTTAATAAATATGAAACATATTAGTAAATATCATGAGCTTTGGTGATAACCCAATTATTCCCCGACTCTTATTCCGCTGCGGGTTGGGGTGTGACAGATTGGTATCAGAGCCATGACTATAGGGATATAGGATAGGTTATTAGACCCTTAGAGCCTATACTATAGTTGATTAGAAACTATAAAGATTTTTGTGTGTTACATGATTTCATGATGTTTATATGTTTTATGTTAAATGTTACATTCAATGTTATGCAAGCATGTTCATAAGTATATATTATCATATACTGCCTATTATGAATCATATACTCATAACATATCACATCCATGAAAGCACACACCACATCATGATTGTTTTTACAATGATTTTTGTGTTTTCAAATCTCATCAAAGTGAGTTCTCATGACGGGCATGTAGTAACTGGAAGGGTACCAGTACCGGTAGTCGGAACGTCCTGTCTAGGCTGGCATTCGTATAAATCCAAAATAAAGGACCAGTTTGCCTACCTGGGGACTAACGATGATAGTACGAAGTACCTATTAGGCCAAAGCATGCTATACCAAACGTCGTGTGAACTAACCCCACTTTGAGTTGTCATTGTGTCTACACCTGGACACATTCCGACCATACATCTCGTAAACATATTTTGTGGTTTGCATTCGGGTGATGCAAGTGTTAAATCGCCAATACTAATGTGAATCCTACCAAGCCAATAGCCATGGGGGCCCACATGACTATATAGGTGAAGGTATGGGGACATTTGAGGCCCAACATGAGCAAACCCAAGACATCCTATGGATGTAGTTGCATTATTGATATTTATGTTATTTTCATTTTCTTAAAGACACATGACACCTAAAAAGACTCCATAAACTCACAATCTTCTTATGTATGTTCCTGTAGATGTCGTCCAGACAACAACGAAGGGGTAAAAGATGAGGAAGGTCTCAGGAACGCTTGGCCACACAAATCGCGAAGCAAATGGCCACGATACTACCTGACATTGTGGTCCAAGTACAACAAGCCCTCGCTAACCCTCCCCAACAGCATGACCAGAGCATCGACAACCCTCCTACCAGCAAGTGCTCATATAAACATTTCAAGTCTTGTGATCCTCCTAAATTTGAAGGGACCGAAGGTGTCACTGCCCTCCTCCACTGGTTTGAGGAGATGGAAAACACTTTTCTCAACTGCGATTGTCCTGAGGATCGCAAGGTTCGATACGCTACCGGGAGACTATTTGGGGTAGCTCTCACTTGGTGGAATACTGAAAAAGGGAAAAGGGGAACTGATGATGCAATGGCCTTAACTTGGGAGGAGTTAAGGGAAATCATGACTAGGCGTTTTTGTCCTAGAGTGAAATTAAAAAGTTGGAGGACGAATTTCATTCTTTAAAGCAAAAGGAGGGTGATCATACCAACTATAACAAGAGGTTCTTGGAGTTGAACCAAATGGTTCCAAATTTGTTCACCCCAACTTATCGTCTGATCGAGCATTATATTCGAGGACTTCCCTCGAAAATTCAAGATTCAGTTCTCAGCATCTCACCAGTAACACTTGAAGCTGCTATGGAGCTAGCAACTGAACTGACCGAGAACCGAATTCGCAATGGGAAGTTCAAAGAAGAGAAAAAGAAAGCCCCTGTTGAGGGTCAAACTTCAAACCATCCCATCTCTTCCTCTAAGTTTGCTAACATGAGGAAGCGCAACACCAGAAACTTCGCTGTTACTCAAACCAACTCCCCTATCCCTGCTGCACCCATTACCCAGGTTGCCCCTTCACCCGCACCATACAGAAGACCTTACACTGGCCCGTTACCAAAATGCAACCGTTGCCAATATCACCATTCTCCTGACCATCCTTGCCAATATTGCACCGGCTGTGGTCGCGCAGGTCATACTGTTCAAACCTGCCGCATGCCTCAACGAACGAACCGCCACCAGCCTTCAACCCAAATCCACCAACAATTAATGGGTCAAGCCCAACCACCCCTACAATACCCACCTGCCCAACATTTAGCCCAAACATATTACCAACCCAATTATCCTATGGGTCAACCAATGCGGGCTTGCTACAATTGCGGAGACCCAAGCCATTTCAGAAACACTTGTCCAAGGTTGGTAAACATTATTCATGCTCAGGCCCAAGCCAACCCGGTGAATCAAGCAAACCAAGCTCCTCCACCTGCAAGAGGAAGAGCTTTCAATATCAACGCTAACCAGGCCAGAGCTAACGACAATGTGGTTAACGGTACGTTCCTTATAAATGGTAGATATGCATCCATATTATTTGATACTGGTGCGGATAGAAGTTTTGTGTCCTTAGAATTTGAACCTATCCTAAACCAAAATCGTGATAAGCTCATGGAATCCATAACGGTAGAAGTTGCTGACGGGAAACCAGTTTCATTAAACTCTATTATTCGCAACTGTACACTCACATTAAACGACCACGACTTCTCAGTCGACCTTTATTCCTATGAAGCTGGGAAGTTTTGATATCATAATTGGTATGGACTGGCTCAGTCAACATCAGGCAGAAGTTGTATGTCACGAAAAATTTATACGTATTCCTCTTTCAAACGGTCAGACTCTTCGAATCTTTGGAGAAACCTCGTCGAAAGGACTCAGCTTAATGTCTTGTCTTCAAGCTCAAAAATATCTTTGAAAGAATTATGTCGCGTTTTTAGCTCATATCATCAAAAAGGGAACCATGGAGAAGAAACTTGAAGACATTCCAGTAGTAAAAGATTTCCCGCAAGTTTTTCCTGACGACATTTCAGGACTTCCTCCAGTTAGAGAAGTCGAATCCCGTATTGATCTTATACCTGGTGCTACACCAGTAGCAAAGTCTCCTTATAGGTTAGCCCCCTCTGAAATGCAAGAGCTAGCCAGTCAATTACAAGAGTTGACTGACAAGGGATTCATACGTCCTAGTTCATCGCCTTGGGGTGCACCTGTCCTTTTTGTAAAGAAGAAAGACGGATCATTTCATATGTGCATCGACTACAGAGAGCTCAACAAATTAACAATCAAGAATCGCTACCCTTTAGCTCGCATTGATGATCTTCTTGACCAACTTCAAGGTGCCAATTGCTTTTCAAAAATCGACCTTCGATCTGGCTATCATCAACTTAGAGTACATGAAGAAGACGTCCCTAAGACTGCTTTCCGAACTCGTTATGGCCATTATGAATTCATGGTCATGCCATTTGGTTTAACCAACGCACCAGCTGTCTTCATGGACCTAATGAACAGAGTCTGCGAACCTTATCTTGATCGGTTTTTTATAGTCTTCATCGACGACATTCTTATTTATTCAAAGTCTAAGTCTGATCATGAGCGTCATCTTCGACTCATCCTTACACTTCTAGAGAATGAAAAGCTAAATTCTCTAAATGCGAATTCTGGTTAAAAGAGGTGCAATTCCTCGGACATGTAGTCAATGATAAGGGAATACATGTCGACCCCTCAAAGATCAAAGCAGTACAAGAATGGCAAGCTCCACATACACCAACTGAAGTAAGATCTTTTCTTGGTCTAGCTGGCTATTATCGTCGTTTCATTTCAAACTTCTCTCGCATTGCTGTACCACTCACGGCTTTAACTCATAAGGGAAAACCTTTCATATGGGGACCCAAGCAAGAAGAAGCCTTCCAAACCCTTAAACAAAAACTTTGTGATGCACCAATCCTCACTCTTCCTGAAGGTTGTGATGATTTTGTGGTCTATTGCGACGCGTCAGGGCAAGGATTAGGTTGCGTTCTAATGCAGAGAGGAAAGTTATAGCTTATGCTTCGAGACAACTCAAGACGCATGAGAAGAACTACACCACTCATGACCTAGAACTTGGAGCCGTTGTGTTCGCTCTTAAGATATGGAGACATTATCTCTATGGTACTAAGTGTGAAATATACACTGACCACAAGAGTCTTCAACATATCTTCAATCAAAAAGAGTTAAACATGAGGCAACGAAGATGGGTCGAACTTCTAAATGACTACGACTGTGAAATTCGGTACCACCCTGGCAAAGCAAATGTGGTGGCTGATGCACTTAGTCGAAAGGGTTATGCGAACTCCATTCGTCTTCTATGTTCGCAAATCATAACTGACATTAAAGATCAAATTCGAGAAGCCCAACACGTTTCAATAACGGAAGATGATGTACGAAAGGAGATGTCCTGTGGAGCTGAGCTAAAAATTGAAACTAAATCTGACAGTATTCTGTACTACCTAGATCGTATCTGGATTCCTAACCACAACAATCTTCGTGAAATTCTTATGAATGAAGCTCACAAAACGCGAAATTCTATACACATAGGAGCCGATAAGATGTATCAAGACCTACGATATACCTATTGGTGGCCTGGAATGAAGAAGGATATTGCTGTTTTTGTTTCTAAGTGCCTTACATGTTCCAAGGTGAAAGCTGAACACCAAAGACACTCAGGACTTCTGGTCCAACCTGAAATACCGGTATGGAAGTGGGAAAATATAACCATGGACTTCATTACCGGGTTACCTCGCACTTCTGGTGGGTATGACACTATATGGGTAATAATTGACCGACTTACAAAATCAGCTCACTTTATTCCTATCCGCGAAGATTTCAAGAACGAAAAACTTGCTCGTATTTATATCAGCAAAATCGTAAGCCGACATGGGGTACCGTTAAGCATTATTTCTGATCGTGATGGTCGTTTCACTTCACGAACATGGCAAGCAGTACAATCCGCTATGGGTACGCGACTAGATCTCAGTACCGCCTATCATCCTCAAACTGATGGACAATCTGAGCGCACCATTCAAACTCTTGAAGATATGCTTCGAGCATGTGTCATAGACTTCAAGGGAAATTGGGACGCCCACCTACCATTAGTTGAATTTTCGTACAACAACAGCTATCATTCAAGCATCGGCATGGCACTTTTTGAAGCCTTATATGGTCGTAAGTGCCGATCTCCAGTATGTTGGCACGAAATTGGGGAAGCTCAAATCACTGGTCCAGAATTGATCCAAGAAACCACAGACAAGATCCATCAAATCCGAAACAATCTTCTAGCGGCCCAAAGTCGTCAAAAGAGTTATGCAGATAAACGACGGAAGCCTTTAGAGTTTAACATTGGGGATCATGTACTTCTAAAAGTATCACCGTGGAAGGGAGTAGTTCGTTTTGGTCAAAAGGGCAAGCTAGCACCACGCTACGTAGGACCTTTCAAGATACTCGAAAGAGTAGGACCTGTAGCATACAAGCTTGATCTACCAGAAGAACTCAACAGGATTCATCCCACATTCCACGTATCAAACTTGAAGAAGTGCCTCGCTGATGAAAACCTCCACATTCCTCTGGAAGATATTCAGATTGATGAATCTATGCATTTTATTGAAAGACCAGTAGAGATCATGGACTTCAGAGAGAAACGTCTACGACGAAGTCGCATTCCAATTGTTAGGGTACGCTGGGAGTCAAAACGGGGACCTGAGTTTACTTGGGAAAATGAAGACTCAATGCGTGAAAAATACCCGCATCTTTTTCCTACTACTTCAACTACTTAAATTTCGGGACGAAATTCCTAAAAGTAGGGGATACTGTAACATTTGTCAAAAACGGGTTCCAAACCCGCTCCGTTTTGTAATCGAATATCAAGTTATAAATGTCACGTTGTGTATTTATGGTTATTTTGGTTTTTAATGATACATAATTAATAAACAAACTAAACTATAAAAATTATATTTGATAAAAGTGAAAACAAAATAAATAAAAAAGAAATGTTGCTGCCGGGACTCGAACCCGGGTCAGCCGGTTTATAAATCCAAAGACTTAGCACACACCCACATCACCACTCCGCCACTTGTTATTATCTGTCATTTCTAGGAAACAAATAACTTTTATGCGCAAATATAGTTAAACCGGTTGCGCCAACTGAGTAACTGAAATCGACAAATCAATCGACTAATCGTTTGATTAATCGCACATTCAGGTTTATAACTGATGCACCGACGATTTTAATCAAGTCGGAATTGATTGAACATCAATTTTCATCATTATCGGTTTTTATAACCGAAAATAATCAAAGCTCAGATTACTTCAATCAAAACCTTTCTCGCGACTCAGAGACATCAGGCAAACATTCCATTTCACTTTCGTCACACTTTCAGCCCATCAGAACGCTTAAATCGACTCGCCGGAAATTTCTGTAAGGTTCGCCGGAAAACTGTATTTGTCCTCAAATCGGTAAGTTCTTCAATACCATCGTAGTCTAACAGTTGTTAAGCTGTTTCTAACTCAAACCATCCACTTGAGATCGAATTCAGGCACCGTTATCGGATAATTCCAGTTCGCCGGAAATTTCCTGGAAATCTTTATTTCCGTCTGTGAAACAGTAAGGACCTTCGATCACACTGTTAACGTTTGTTTATCACTTCAATTCCACGATTGGCTAATCAAAATGGTTAATTGTTTGGTTCAGTTGAGGTGCACAAAAACAGAGCCGACGCATTGCCGGAGACTCTGTGATAAATCATTCATACGGTATGTTTAACTTCCAACACCGTCTCTGCTATTTCGTTTTAGTCTTATGAATGTTGGATAATCGTAAACGCAAGAAACGGATTATTAATTCAGTCGACTGTAAATTTGAATGAAGAAGACGAAGTTAGTTAAGTTATAAGTTTATTTAAAATCAGTAATATGAACGGGTTAGATACACAGTCCAGCGGTGGACTGTGTGCAAAACATAGTCGCATGTCACGAGTTCGATCCCTGATACACGCACTCCTTATGTAATAAAATGCCTTTTTGTTTAAAACTAAACGGGTTAACTCCGTTAGTTGTTAAGTATAATAAAAACCGAGATATTAACCAGGTTAGACACACAGTCCAGCGGTGGACTGTGTGCAACGCTAAGTCGCACGTCACGCGTTCGAAACCTGTTACTGGCACCGGGTTGTTGAATTAAAATGTTTTTGAAATTAAAAGAATTTTGGTTAAACCGAATTAGTATATAAATATAATTAAAAGCAAGATTATTTCGGGTTAGACACGTAGCTCAGTTGGTAGAGATGCGTGCACGCGTACGGGAGGTCTCGGGTTCGAGCCTCACTCAGCGCATACATATACACATACGAACCGGCCAGCAGGTCAACAAGTCAACGGTCAACGGTCAACGCAAAATAAACAATTTTTTATATTTTTATTTATTTAATTTAATTTAAAAATCAATTAAAAATAACATTTTTAAAGATAGAAAATAGCCTTAAACTCATAAAAATATATCTAAAAAAAATTCCATTAAAATCCTTAATAAAATCTACTCATTTACTATATTTTTCCGTTATTATTTATGTTAGTAATTCTCGTTGTTCAACTCTCCCGACTCGTGCGCATCTCATCATCTTCATTCAAACGCACCCAATGTGAGTGAATCTTTACAAATTCTCCGTTTAATCACGTTTTGGGGTGTATCATGTGTCTTGTTATATATATTATATTTAAACCATTGTGCATACATCATATCATGAACATGTGTATTCAGTTTGTTTCAACTGTTGTGTAGTTATTGTTAGATGCAATTTATTATTTTCAGTACATGCAATTTCATAGGCCGCCGCTCCCCATTACATTATGAGCGTTGAGCATGTTCCCCATTTCATTATGAGCGTGAACCTGGCGTGCCCACATACGATCGGCTCCGTTTGATTGAGCCTTGATCGCACAGACATTTTTCATTTTCAGTACATCTCCGTTTGATTGAGCCTTGATCGCACAGTTTCATTTATGTTATTTATCGTATGATGTTGGTATGTTTATGTATGCTATCATATGTTATTGTATGTTATAGTTTTGATTGCTATTGCAACTGTCTGATTATTTACATTTGCTCATTTATGATTATGCACAATTTTTCATTGATAAACTAACAAGTAAATCAATAATAAATGTTTATCTAACAAGGTTCACTCGCCAACTTATGTTGACCCAAAAACCCCCATTTTTACACATGATACAGGTGAACCAGCTGCAGTCAGAAACACATAGGATTGGACTAGAAGAATAAATGATTTAGAGTTTGGGATTGTTATGTTTGGTTTATTTTCTTTGTATTGTATGGACATGTTTGGATATTTGGAAATGTAACTTTGACTTTAATAAATATGAAACATATTAGTAAATATCATGAGCTTTGGTGATAACCCAATTATGCCCCGACTCTTATTCCGCTGCGGGTGGGGGTGTGACAAGATTATCCGATATAGTCATCTGGGACCGATTCTGATTGGAGGGTTTGAGTTAGTAAAAGTCTAACAACAGATAGAAGATGAAAGAATTGAGAATTTACCGTTTTGATGAAAGACACGGTTTTCCGGCGAAAGTCCGGCGAGTTCAGAAAGCGATTCCGACGATCTGAAAATAGAGCAAAAGTGAAATTGAGAGTACTGTGGGTGTTTATGAATCGCGAGATGATGATATTGCCGGTGTAATTCAGGAAGTAAATGATTTCGGTTATTAAACCCGAAAATCATATGATTTCAAGTTCAATAAAGGCTGAATTGATTGAGATCGTGCGTCGTAATGTTTTCGTCGGTTATAACCAGTATATCAACACTCAAAAGAGTCCCTGGACGTTTGGAAGCCGATATCGGTTTCAGTTTGGCGCAAACAGGTGATTTCACAGGTGGACTTATGTTTTATTTGTTTCCTAGATTTACACAAAGACAGCTAGTGGCGGAGTGGTTAAGTGTTTGGTGATTAAGTTCTCCGGCTGACCCGGGTTCGAAACCCGGCTGCCCCTTTTTATTTTTAATTGCCTTATTTTTATTTTCTAACAATTTTAATTTCCATATTCTAAAATGTTTATTAATTATGTATTGTTTAAAATTAAAATAAGCATTAAATGAGCAACAAAAATATGAAACTGATTATTCGATTAATAAAGGAAGCAGGTTTGGAAAAGCCATTTTTTGACGGATGTTACAGTATCCCCTACTTTTAGAAATTTCGTCCCGAAATTTAAGTTGTAGTGGTAACAGAAAAAGATGCGGGTATTTTTCGCGCATTGAGTCTTCACGTTCCCAAGTAAACTCAGGTCCTCGTTTCGACTCCCAGCGTACCCTTACAATTGGAATACGACTCCGTCTTAAACATTTTTCTCCGAAGTCCATAATCTCTACTGGTCTTTCAATAAAGTGCATAGATTCATCGATCTGAATATCTTCCAGGGGAATATGGAGGTTTTCATCGGCAAGACACTTCTTTAAGTTTGATACGTGGAATGTGGGGTGAATTCTGTTGAGTTCTTCTGGTAGATCAAGCTTGTATGCTACAGGTCCTACTCTTTCGAGTATCTTGAAAGGTCCTACGTAGCGTGGTGCTAGCTTGCCCTTCTGGCCAAAACGAACTACTCCCTTCCATGGTGATACTTTTAAAAGTACATGATCACCAATGTTAAACTCCAAAGGCTTTCGTCGTTTGTCTGCATAACTCTTTTGACGACTTTGTGCCACTAGAAGATTGTTTCGAATTTGATGGATCTTGTCTGTGGTTTCTTGAATCAATTCTGGACCGGTGATTTGAGCTTCTCCAATTTCGTGCCAACATACTGGAGATCGGCACTTACGACCATATAAAGCTTCAAAAGGTGCCATGCTGATACTTGAATGATAGCTGTTGTTGTACGAAAATTCAACTAATGGTAGATGAGCGTCCCAATTTCCCTTGAAGTCTATGACACATGCTCGAAGCATGTCTTCAAGAGTTTGGATGGTGCGTTCAGATTGTCCATCAGTTTGAGGATGATAGGCGGTACTGAGGTCTAATCGTGTACCCAAAGCGGCTTGTACGGCTTGCCATGTTCGTGAAGTGAAACGACCATCACGATCTAAGATAATGCTTAACGGTACACCATGACGGCTTACGATTTCGCTGATGTAGATTCGAGCTAACTTCTCATTCTTGAAGTCCTCGCGAATCGGAAAGAAGTGAGCTGATTTTATAAGATGATCAATGATTACCCATATAGTGTCATACCCACTGGAGGTGCGAGGTAACCCGGTAATGAAGTCCATGGTTATGTTTTCCCACTTCCATACAGGTATTTTAGGTTGGACCAGAAGTACTGAGGGTCTTTGATGTTCAGCTTTTACTTTGGAACATGTAAGGCACTTGGAAACGAAAACAGCGATATCCTTCTTCATGCCAGGCCACCAGTAGGTGTATCGAAGGTCTTGATACATCTTGTCGGCTCCTGGGTGTATAGAATATCGTGTTTTGTGCGCCTCATTCATAAGGAAATCACGAAGGTTATTGTGGTCAGGAATCCATATGCGATCTAGATAGTACAGAATACCGTCGGATTTAGTTTCAATTTTAAGTTCAGCTCCACAAGACAGCTCCTTTCGTACGTCATTTTCCGTTATTGAAACATGTTGGGCTTCTCGAATTTGATCTTTGATGTCAGTTATGATTTTATGCATAATCGTTTTGAGGGAATTGATACGTTTGAAATGATAAGGTATGTATCATAAAACAAAAACTTCAACAATGACGGTATTTAAACCTACACGGAACTTCTCATAACCTCCTGGTAATGCTTTTGATCCTTTGCCAAGAATACTTATATATATAGGAAGTACCAGCGGCGTATCCACCATATTCTTGTCAAATTTTCGTTGGCTTTATCAGTAAATCATGATCAGTTCTATGTGACTCTAAAACATAAACAAACACAATAACCAAAGCTTGAGTCTCAATTCTGAAAGGATACATGACTGAACGATGACAGTACCTCTCTCATTTGTTATGATGAAGGGGTCAGTCTATGTAAAAGTGAGACACAACCCCACTTCTTTAAATGATGAGATTGAGATACGTCGAGATGTATGATGATATGAATGTTATATCAATGAGTATAAAACAAAACTGTAATATCAATTCGCATTAAAATTCTTGGATACATAAATTCCCAATTTTACAACTGGGATACGGAAAGATTGAGATAACATAAAGAAAACATTAAAACTAGGCGATCGGAGTTGAGTCTTGATTCTTGGTGAGGAAAACTAGTTGGGTGATTCGTTTGGGCCGTTTTTATTTTCAACAGGATTGGCGTTGATGTTGTAAGCTCTTCCTCTTGCAGGTGGTGGAGCTTGGTTAGCTTGATTCACCGGATTTGCTTGAGCTTGGGCATGAATGATGTTCACCAAGCGTGGACACGTGTTTCTAAAGTGGTTTGGGTCTCCATAGTTGTAACAAGCCCGCATAGGTTGTATCATGGGATAGTTGGGTTGGTAGTAGGATTGGGCTACATGTTGAGCAGGTGGTAGGAGTAAAGGTTGTTGGGCTTGACCCACTATCTGATGGTGGGTCTGTGTTGAGGGCTGATTGCGGTTCGTTCGCTGAAGTGCGCGACAGGTTTGGATGGTGTGACCTGCACGGCCACAGCCGGTGCAATGTTGGCAGGGATGATCAGGAAAGTGATGGTATTGGCAACGGTTGCATTTTGGGTATGGGCCGGAGTATGGCTTTTTACATGGTGCAGGTGAGGGGGGAACTTGGGTGATGGGTGCAGGAGGGATAGGGAAATTTGTTTGTGTGACAACAAAGTTTCTGGTGTTTCGGTTCCTTTTACAAGTAAACTTCGAAGAGGAGCCAGAATGGTTTGAAGTTTGAGCCTCAATGGGGGCTTTCTTTTTCTCCTCTTTGAATTTACCGTTTCGAATGCGATTTTCGGTAAGTTCGGTAGCTAGTTCCATTGCGGCTTCAAGTGTCGCAGGCGAAGTGCTTAGAACTGAGTTTTGAACTTTTGAGGGAAGGCCTCGAATATAGTGTTCGACTAAGCGATATACTGGGGTGAACAAGTTGGGGACCATTTGGTTCAACTCTAAAAACCATTTGTTGTAGGAAGTATGATCTCCCTCTTTTTGCTTCAACGAGTGAAATTCATCCTCTAACTTTTTGATCTCGCTTCTTGGACAGAAGCGTCTCATCATGATTTCCCTTAACTCCTCCCACGTTAAGGCCATTGCATATTCGATTCCTCTCTTACCCTTTTTAGTATTCCACCAGGTAAGAGCTACCCCAAATAGTCTCCCGGTTGCGTAACGTACCTTACGATCCTCGGGACAATCGCAATTGAGGAAGGTGTTTTCCATTTCCTCAAACCAGTGGAGGAGAGCAGTGACACCTTCGGTCCCTTCAAATTTCGGGGGATCGCAAGACTTGAAGTGTTTGTATGAGCACTTTTTGGAGGGAGGGTTGTCAACATTTTGGTCTTCTTGCTGGGGAGGATTGATGGGATTTGCAGCGAGAGCTTGTTGGACTTGAACTACGATGTCAGGAAGCACCGCGGCCATTTGTTTTGCGATTTGGGTGGCCAAGCGCTCGTTTGACCGTCCTGACCTTCTACCTCCACGTTGCTGCCTAGCCGACATCTACAGGAACATTCATAAGAAGATTGTGAGTTTAAGGAGTCTTTTTAGGTGTCATGTGTCGTAAAAAAAAATAACATAAACATCAATAATGCAACTACATCCATAGGATGTCTTGGGTTTGCTCATGTTTGGGCCTCCAATGTCCCCCATACCATCACCTGTATAGTCATGTGGGCCCCCATGACTATTGGCTTAGTAGGATTCACATTGGTATTGGCGGTTTAACACTCGCATCACCCGAATGAAAACCATGAAATATGTTTGCGAGATGTATGGTTGGAGGGTGTCCAGGTGTAGACACAATGACAACTGAAAGTGGGGTTAGTTCACACGACGTTTGGTATAGCATGCTTTGGCCTAATAGGTCCTTCGTACTCTCATCGTTAGTCCCCAGGTAGGCAAACTGGTCCTTTATTTTGGATTTATACGAATGCCAAGCCTAGACAGGACGTTCCGACTACTGGTACTTGTACCCTTCCGGTTACTACATGCCCATCATGAGAACTCACTTCGATGTGATTTGAAAATACAAAAATCGTTGCAAAAGTCTTGGAAATTGTGTGGTGTGTGCTCTCATGGATATGATATGTTATGAGAATATGATTCATGATAGGCATTGTATAATAATATGTACTTATGTACATGCTTGCATAACATTGAATGTAACAATAAACATAAAACATATAAACATCATGAATTTTGCATGTAACACACAAACAATTTAAAAATTCTAATCAACTATAGTATAGGCTCTAAAGGTCTAATAACCTATCCTATATCCCTATAGTCATGGCTCTGATACCAATCTGTCACACCCCGACCCGCAGCGGAATAAGAGTCGAGGCATAATTGGGTTATCACCAAAGCTCATGATGTTTACTAATATGTTTCATATTTATTAAATTCAAAATTACATCCTCAATATTCCAAACAAGTTCATACAATTACAAAGAAAAGTAACTACATAAACATTCCAAATTCTAAACCGATTTATTCTTCTAAGCCATCCTAATGTTTCTTGCTGCAACTAGATCACCTGTATCATGTGTAAAAATGGGGGTTTTTGGGTCAACAAAAGTTGGCGAGTGAACCTTGTTAGAAAACATTTATTATTGATTTCTTGTTATATTTAATATGGAAAAATTGTGCAATAATCATATGTGAGCAAACGTAAATAAACATACAACAACAATAACAATAACATACAATAACAATAACAATAATAAACAATAACATACAATAACAAACCACCTTGCATGAATATATGACATGAATGATAATGTAAATGTTGGCAACGTCAAGTTCACGCTCATAGGTAATGGGGAACGGCTCCGCTCATAGGTAATGGGGAACAGACGGCTTATGATGAAATGTATGTGCGATCAAGGCTCAATCAAACGGAGCCGATCGTATGTTGGCAACGCCTCGTTCACGCTCATAGGTAATAGGGAACGGCTCACGCTCATAGGTAATGGGGAGCGGCGGCCTATGACAATGTATGTACTGAAAATGATAAATTTAATCTAAACATTAACCACACAAACAGTTGATACATATTGAATACACATTTGATCATGGATATGATGAATGCACAAGTGTTTAAATGTAATAAATAATAAGACACATGATACACCCCAACAACGTGATTAAAACGGGGAATTTGTAGAGATTCACTCACATTGGGTGCGTTCGTTTGAAGATGCTGAATGCGCACGAGTTTAGAGGATTGATCGACGAGGAATAACTAACCTAAATAATAACGAAAAGGTATGGTAAATAAGTGAATTTTATTAATAATTTTAATAGGATTTTTAGATATATTTTGTGAGTTTAAGGTCATTTTCTAACTTTAAAAACATTATTTTTAAGTATTTTTAATTGATTTTTAAATTAAATAAATAAATAAAAATATAAAAAAAAATGTTGACTTTTTGGGTTGACCGTTGACTATTGACTTTGACTTGTTGACCGGTTCGGTCGTGTATATTGTTTAATCTGAGTGAGGTTCGAACTTGTTACCTCCCGTACGCGTGCACGCAGCTCTACCAACTGAGCTACGTGTCTAACCCGAAATATTTCTGTTTTTAATTATATTTATATACTATTTAATTTATTCCAAAATTCATTTATTTTAAAAAGGATTTTAATTCTATCGAACCGGCGTGCATAACAGGTCTCGAACCCGGGACCTGTTGTTTAACGTTGCACACAGTCCACCACTGGACTGTGTGTCTAACCTGGTTAAAATACTTGTTTTATTTCTCTTATATACTAACTGGAAGTTTCCATATTTGGGTTTTATAAAAAGTCGGAATATTGTGACGAATCGGAACAAGGACGGACTCGAACGCGGGACTCTATGATTCAAATGCACACAGTCCACCGCTGGACTGTGTGTCTAACCCGAGATATAATCCGATTTATATTAAATTTATATACAGCCTAACTTCATCTTCTTCGTTTCAATAACCCAGACAACTGATTTTCGACTGATCTTGTTCAATTCAATTAACAGACATATAAGTGATTAAAATGTAACGGATAGGAAAGGTTTTGGGAATGAACATACCTGAATGATGACTTTTCTCAGAACTCCGGCAAAGTCGTCGGCTCTGTTTTACGAACTCCGTCTGAGCGGACCAATTAACAGTTTTGATTAACTAATTGTGGAATTGAATGACTAAACAAGAGTTATCAGAGAGTTTAGATGATTATACCGATTCACAGCGCGATTTAGGAATTTTCAGAAGTTTTCCGGCGACTGCAGATTATCCGATATCGTCGTCTGGGACCGATTCTGATTGGAGGGTTTGAGTTAGTAAAAGTCTAACAACAGATAGAAGATGAAAGAATTGAGAATTTACCATTTTGATGAAAGACACGGTTTTCCGGCGAAAGTCCGGCGAGTTTAGAAAGCGATTCCAACGATCTGAAAATAGAGCAAAAGTGAAATTGAGAGTTCTGTGGGTGTTTATGAATCGCGAGATGATGATATTGCCGGTGTAATTCAGGAAGTAAATGATTTCGGTTATTAAACCCGAAAATCATATGATTTCAAGTTCAATAAAGGCTGAATTGATTGAGATCGTGCGTCGTAATGTTTTCGTCGGTTATAACCAGTAATATCAACACTCAAAAGAGTCCCTGGACGTTTGGAAGCCGATATCGGTTTCAGTTTGGCGCAAACAGGTGATTTCACAGGTGGACTTATGTTTTATTTGTTTCCTAGATTTACACAAAGACAGCTAGTGGCGGAGTGGTTAAGTGTTTGGTGATTAAGTTCTCCGGCTGACCCGGGTTCGAAACCCGGCAGCCCCTTTTTATTTTTAATTGCCTTATTTTTATTTTCTAACAATTTTAATTTCCATGTTCTAAAATGTTTATTAGTTATGTATTGTTTAAAATTAAAATAAGCATTAAATGAGCAACAAAAATATGAAACTGATTATTCGATTAATAAACGAAGTGGGTTTGGAAAACCCGTTTTTCGACGGATGTTACAGAGTCTTTGGGGATGCGTTTACCACTGCCTCATCAGCCCTCGATTGATACTGAACAACATGACCCCTAAAAGCGCACAATGCATCGAAGTTTGTCACCAACCGGTTAATAACAGACTCCGCTAATAGTGTTATCTCACGTGCAACCCGGTTAACTTATGATAACGATCATCGCCTTCGTTAATACCTAAAATTGCTCCAGGGGCACTACTAGGAACAACTTCCCTAGTCCACCGTCGTAATATATACCTTTCATGGAACTGCCTTATATCAAGAAACCGCAGAACGGAAAAGATGTGCGCGCATAACAACCCAAACTGTTCATACCTATTGCATACACAACTCATAGTCATGTCTTGCTCCCGCATCATAACCTAATACATCAAAAAACAACCCAAAAAAAGGAAAAAACGTATATGTATATATAATCAGTTCAATGTATGAAATAAAACACCATGAAAACATAACTTTAAAAAACGACAATTGTTACATTCCCTATTTACCTCAAAAATGTTATGCACGGTTGAGAAAAGTCCTTCACAAAATTATCCTCTCTTTCTTACCAACTTCCAATACCACATTTGTGGATAGCTGTCTGTATTTCAAGTTGGACATCGAAAAAAATTGTTCCTGTATATATGTTTGCCGCATGTTCCTCTAAAACAAATTCTCTCGCCCAAATGTCAGGGTTCATGTGTCTGGTATCATGGTCATTCTTTCTATGCCCGCGTCTTTGAGCTTCGATTGCAGAGTCAAAATGCCCCATGAATTCCACAAGCGTACAGTCGGGGTTGCAAAATTGCCAAAAAATGGTTCTCACTCTCCGAACGTGAGGAAGTGCGCTTTAGCCAAGGCATGTGCTCGTCAGATAATACGAAGGTATCCACGAATCCCTAATCTGATAAATTGACTCTAACCATTCATGATTCACCAGATCGAAATCAGTCAATATAACACCCATTCAGATTCAAACTGATCAGGGAGTAATGCATCAGTCCAAACGATAGCACACAACCTCTTCTTAAAATTAGTGTTATTACATAGTGTGGCGCCAACCTAAAAAACACGGAAGAATATTAACAAAATTAAATACTACACCCACGGATCACTAAACGGTATTTTATATTTTTTCAAAATAAAACCACAACATAAATTTAATAAAAAAACCTTGGTGGTAAGCTTGTGCATTATATGCCACATGCATAATATGTGCCTACTTTCAGGCCACGTATCTTCAATCACCTTCCTCATACCTGGGTCTTGATCTGTTAGAATCACATGTGGTGCGCAACCAAATGGCTGGCAAAAACGTTAAGCAACCAGCTGTAGGTTTTGGCCGTTTGATTGCCTATTATAGCATCACCCATAGTCACATTACGATAGTGATTGTCAACCCCGGTGAACGGTACAAACATCATGTTGTACCTAACAAAAAAAAATAATTCTCAAAACAAAAGACACCGCATCTGATAAAAGAAAGTACCTATGAGAAGATTAAGTTACGAACTTGTGACGATAAGTAGCATCAAAAGACACAACACACCCAAACATATTAAAATTCCTCTTTACATCTTCATCAGCCAAGAACAAAGCCGTAAAATGCCCTCACTAGGTTTTATGTACTCCATAGTAAAATTAGGCATGCATTCTTTCTTCCTTTCTAGCCGTTTAATCACCATATGAGCATCGTACTCTGCCATGTACCTATTTAAGTCTCTTTTGAAAATTTTAAAATCAACCTTTGTGGCCCCTACCTTATTAAACCCTCCATACAAAGTCCTCATAATATTAAACGCACTGACAGGACCAACGTTTATGGCACTCAATGCATTCACGACTCCTTCATGTATGTAACTAATTCCTCTGTTGCAAGGAAGTAGGTATCGGTCATCTTCAGCAACAAAGGGGTGATTGTGAGACTCCTCAAAATGATAAACCTCATAATGTTTATCATTATTTAACTTTACCCGGATACACGCTTCACACCCAGTCCTTATAGAAGGAACCCTGCGGGTAATCTTGTTCTTGGACTGATTATTTGAGCTCTCAGCTTCCATAGTTGAGTCAAACGCCTTAAAGGGTTTGGTACCCTCCTTTGAGCAAAGGAAATATTTATTTAAGATGACATCATGAGGCTCATATTGAGTACCCTTCCTCATTGTGAAGCCTCCGACCATTGCATATCTTTGGTAAAAAAGAAAGACACTATTAAGTGAATCAAACGTCATGTACATCTTTGGTTTAAGCGATTCATCAACATTTGGTAAAAAGGTCCTCCTTCTAGATCTTGGGGACACTTGAAGATCACCGACCGGCTGGTATGTAGGAATATCTACCATAAAAAAGAAAAAAAAATTAACACAAATGTGTTAGCATAAACACCATAATATAACACTTTTAAACAATAATAAAACAATATGAGGAGAATTAACAACATAAATTCAGTGTATGACACTATTGGGCTGTTATAAAACACTATACAACCATTTACCAACTTCTATTCAGAATAAAACACTAATAATCAAGTTAACAATACTATTTGAGTATAACACTATTAATTCGGTATATAACACTGTAAGTCTAATCAACACTATCTATCATGAATAAAATACTATTAATCAGTTAACAATATCTAAACAGAGAATAACACTATTGGCCATGTATATGACACTATAAACAATTCATAATATAGCACTATCAAATCAAATTAACATTGACAATTCAGAATAAGACACTATCATTCGGGTTAACAAAATCTATACAAGTTAAAGTGTAAATTAAGACACCACATATCATTCCGTCGTCCCTACTATTTTGTAGTACGTAAAACACTCAACAACTATTAACCCTGTCATGATGATTCTTAACGAAACAACTCCTATAACAAATAACGAATATAAAAAAATACAATGATACGTAACATGAAACTAGTTAAAATGTCTTCTTAGTTAATACATCAAATGGGTACCAGCATCACCGGAATCCATGGAAGTGAATTATGCTAAGACCAGAAAAGCAACAGTTTTAGGTTGAAAACTTCATGCGATCTTGAAGTTTTATAATAGATGATAAGGGTATATGATAAATAACTAACAGATTCTTAATCAATCTTAAAAAAAAGCAAATCGATTCCTAAAATAACTCCAGACGGTTATACAATTATCATTTAATTGAATTATTAAGTAAATTACTTATTTACCTTTTTGAATTAATATAGATTGAGGACAATATTTCTCACACTTCTCACACTTATAGCCCGTACAGGATCCTCAATCTGAAATATATATTCAACTTTTTTTTGGTAAGTCTATTTGTGTTTATTAAACACCCCAATGGACTTATTGAGTTAATTACTATTTTCGTCCCTGTGGTTTGTCAAAAATCACTATTTCAGTCCATTAGTTTAAAATTTGCGATTTCAGTCCCTGTGGTTTCACTTTCGTAACCATTTCAGTCCACCTCGCAACCATTTCAGTCCCTGTACTTACAGAATAAATGGATTGAAGTGGTTACGAAAGTGAAACCACATTGACTGAAATGGTTACTAAATGAAGCCACAGGACTGAAATCGCATTTTAAACTAATGGACTGAATAGTGATTTGACAACCACAAGGACGAAAATAGTAATTAACTCGGACTATATTTTTTATCAGCAACAAAAGAAATTAATATCAATCATCAAAACTTTTGTCTTTTAAATAAATATGTTATTGTGTAACAAGTGAACTGAATATCACGATATTTTACAATATAAATTTTTGTCTTTTTAATAATGTATTGTTAAATGAACGAATTCAAAACTTTCAACAAACAATTCGTGAACCATCGGTGAAGAAGTTCGTTGGTGTTCCTTCATTTATTAAACAAATGAACACGAACAAGAAAATTTGTTTGTTTAGTTAAATGAACGAACATGAAGATAGGCCGGGTTGTTCATTTATTTCATGAACGTATTCGTTTATGTTCGATAGTTCATTAGTGTTTTTAGTTTTTATATTTTATTTAAATATTCAAAATTCCGACAAATTTTAATAAGTATCAGTGTGTTATATATTTAGTTCATGAATGCTTGTTTGTGTTCGTTTGTCTCCATTTGTGTTCATGAACATTAGTTTATGTCCGTTTGTGTTCATTAATGTTCGTTGCCTAAAATTAACAAACAAACACGTTCATTTCCTTAACAAACAAACACCAATATAAAATCTTGTTCGATAAGTGTTCATTAACAGTTCGTGAACACATGTATTTTTAACAAACGGAGAGGACCAAGGTCTCGTTCGTGTTCGTGCGATTCGTTTGCAGCCCGAGTGTTGTTGCAACAAAAGTGGTTTTTAAATAAATCTCTTACTCCTCTATAAACAATATATATTAAACTATTAAAAAAGCCCTTGAGGTTTGATTAGATTTGACACTTTAGATAAAAGAAAAAGTTCTTATTATTAGGGCCCCTGGAAGGTTTTAACTGTCATTCAACCCGCTTTTTAACATGTTTCTCACCTCAAGGGCCATTGGCAACTCAAAAAAACAAAATAATTTTATTTAATTTATAACCCCACACACACACTCCTCAATTCGGGGCGACAATTCTTGACCCGACACGAAAATTAAAACAGGTCGGGTTCAAGTTGCCCGATTAAAAAACAGGTTGGGTTCTGGTTAACCAGTAAGATTAACAGCAAACCCGGTATGTTCGAAGCCCAAGATGCCTGATGCTTGAATGTTCTGCCCGAGCCAGCCGAAGTGCCGGTGTACAAATGTGGAGGTTGTGGTGCAACACTTCAAGGTTCTTAGCATATAACTAACTACTTATATTTTGTTTTTCTTGAAACATTTTGTTTGCTTTCTGTGTTAATGTGATAACAGTGAAGTAGCGGAATAACAGTACACTTGACACCACATCACCTAGATTGGATAATAATTCTTTTGGAAAACAGAAAGTGGATCAAGATTTTGGTGATCAAATTCAAGAAGTAGGCAGCAACTCAAATCAACAGCTGCAGCTTAATTCTAATGATGAATCAGATCAAGATAGTTATCATGATGCAGCTAACATAGCTAAAAACGGTTGGATTGATGCACCGTCATCTGAAAAACAGAAACAAAAGCAACTATATGATGATCATGAAGCCAGCAGCAGCTTACATAAACAAGCACCGGTTAATTTCAACAGATGAACCACATCGAAACATTCATAATGATCCTCGCAACTGTTTTTAATTCAACAGACGAGCATGACCTGTTTTTAATACTGGTCAATTCGAAATCGGCCCGAACCTGTTTTTTTCGTATTGAGTCAAGAATTGACGCCCCTTGTAGGGGGTGAGGTGGGATTTATATAAAATAGAGTTAAATGTCATTTTAGCCCCTGTGGTTTGGGTCATTTTGCCAGTTTAGTCCAAAGGTTTCATTTTTCCATGTGGGTCCAAAAAGGTTTCACTGTTGCCATTTTAGTCCACTGAGTTAATTTCATTCATTTTTTATGTTAATGAGAAGGGCAATTCGGTCATTTTATATGACCGAATCTTTCTAGTTAACATGATTACATATGAAATGACTGAATTGTCCTTCTCATTAACAGAAAAAATGGACAAAGTTAACTCAGTGGACTAAAATGGCAACAGTGAAACCTTATTGAACCCATAGGCGAAAAATGAAACTTTGAGACTAAACTATCAAAATAGCCTAAACCACATAGACTAAAATGCCATTTTACTCTATAAAAAAATATAAATATTTTGTTTTTTAACACCATTGTTAAAAAGTGGGTTGAAATGGCAATTTAAAGCCTTCTCGAGCCAAAGTGATTAAAAAAAACATTTCTGTCTAAAGTGGCAAATCAAACCAAACCTCAATACCGTTTTGGCAATTTACTCAACAATATGTAATAAATAAAATGAAAAACAAGTGCATACAAAAAAATTTCCTCTCACCCCCGTAAAACCAAACCACCTTGAAGCTAAGACCTTAAGTCATTAGGATATATACACTTTTTGATAACCAAAAAAAATCTGTCTTGAGCAAAATCATCAAAGGAATATGAAAATTAGATTATGATATATAAATGGAAATGTATATAGCATCAACCAAGGCTACCTACATAAGGTTCCCTTCTAACCCCACAACACTATGTCAAAGGTAAATAATTGTAAACATCAATTACATGATTTTTTCATTTTTACATCAATTTTGACAATGTTAAAGGCAACTGGAAATTTCAAGCTCAATTATTCTTCAAGAGGTACCCCAAAAGTAGACCAATTAATGCGATGGCGATGACAACCACAATCGAGACACCACCCCCTTGACTTTTGTTGACGCCACCCGACAAGAGCTCCTACAATTGATACCAAGCGGAAAGAAAGATGATGAAGGTAAGCATTTTTGACATATTTACTTAAAAATACGTTTAAGTGGTTAAAGATACATAGATGGCACCTAAACTGTTTTCAAATGTTTAAATACCCTCTGAAATCTTTGTACTTATATAAAACTAGACTATTAATTTAGAATATAGTTTTATAATCATATCAAGTATTCTTGATATTTGAAAAAGATGGTCCAACCCGGCGGGTTTCGATCGGTGTACTAAAAAACCTGTTTTGGCCCATTATCCAAACCGTTCATTTGTTAGCACCGAAGGAAAAGACTTGAAGATGTTGAAAGAGGGAGGGCGGATGAATGACACTCACAATTTCTTGACGAATTTTGTTGCTTTGTTGAATAGCAGCATTCTTTTCATCAGTCAACTTTGAAATGAGAGCTCTTGCCTGCAAATTAATTAGTATTTAATCTAAAACTCAAGAAATACAGTTTTGCATAACAACATGAATGCAACACATGAAATATTGGAGAATCAAAATTCCAAAAACTGAAGATGGACTTTTTTTTATCGAGGAAGTAGTACCTAGGATGTGAGTTTCTAACATGATACAAACGTAACACCAAATTTGCAGGTTTGATTTTACACTAAATGGGTTTGTTCGTGTTGGTTTTTGGGTAAAACCTGCAAACACGTTCAGCTAAACGGATTGTGTTTAGGTTGTTGACGTCACGGGGTAGACCCGTTTCACCTGTTAACTTTTATTTTTTGAAATGTGTTTTATATAACTCAAATAGATTGTGTTTTATGCTGAAGTATATGAAAGCAGAATGAACATCAACTTGTATAGTTTATACGCAATTACTTTATGTAAATTTGTATATTTTTTTTTCTAAATATGTAACTTTAGAGTATGCATATGCAAATATATATATATATATATATATATATATATATATATATATTTGTTGCACGGGCCATGTTCGTATCAATCCGCAAAAACTCGTGTCTTGTTAAGGTTCATATGTCTAACTAGATTTTCAGTTCGTGTCGGGTTCAACCCGCCAACCCACAAACACACCCATTTAACACTCGCAATCAACCCAATCACATACAAACATCAACTCACCTCAGAGGATTTATCATCAGAATCCGTATTTTGTCTTGTAACCTGTAAGCATGAAAAGAATCAGCATAGTACAATAAAAACAATTGAAAAACAGGGATGTTTTATGAATCAAAACCAACCTCAGGTCCATTCAAATTCCTACTATTAAATGACACTTTGGGTGAGACCCCTTCGTCAGGTTCCTCGAGAACCGGGGAAGGCGGTTGAGGTGGAGGAAGATATAACACTTTCAATTTGCATTCTTCCACAACACGCCCTGGCGCCTTACTGAACTGTAAACTCAAACAACCATAAAGTGGCAATCTTGAAGTGATCAAAATATGTGAATAAAGGACACTCACATCCATGAATACTTTGATCTCAAGTGTTTGTGAATCAACTCGACCCAACCCATCAAGGCCGGGATGGATCCAATGGCCCGTTTTAACCCAAACCCATCATAGCCTGTTACACAACCCAACGTATAGAGAAAGGGGAGCATTTAATTACCATATCAGGGGTAATGTCCTTGGCAGCGATTCCTGGGGTAGCAACAACACTCTGAAGCAGAAACTTGTCCCTGCATTGCATGTCAGGAGGAGCTTCTTTCTGGGCTTGCATTGTTACTGTACAAAATGCAACATATCTACTTTTCAATTGAATATTCAAGAACAAATCACCATAGATTGACTTGGTATATTAGTCCCTCATGTTTTGACCCAATTCAATAATAAATATGAATCTCAAATTAACCACCTATTACGTCACATGTTGATCGAGGCAAAATGACTCCGGTATTCGGACGAACGCAATATTTCTTTGGGTTCGTCGTCTTCACCTGCAGATATCAATCGAAATTCGATCATTGTCACGAAAAGAAAACACTAGGGTCAAACCTCGGAGGAGCATGCAACGATAAGTTTGCCTGCCATGTGATGTGACAGAGAGGTGAGCCATGCAAACAACCTTTTGCATGGCGTACATCGTAATACCCCCGGATTATTCCCAGATCAACAAAAGATTTCGAAAATGAAATGAAATGCATTTACCTTGAAAGCTACATGATTCTCGGTTTTATTGGATAACTGAAGCGAGCATGAGATCTGTTTCTTCAATTCAACTAACTCAATTCATAGAGATAATCCATTATTAATTAATTAATATATATGAAGAAGCTAACCTAAAACCAATTTATTTATGGTGATGATATCGATGTCGGAAGGAAAACTTACATGGGAATTTAAGCTCGACAGGTTCGACATTGAGAAGCTCCCCGGTACTCATGTTTCCGATGGATAATTACTCCAAAACGCAACAAATTAAATCATAAAAATGTTTGTGGTTTTCGGAAACTTGGAGATTAAAATATGATCCGATAATCTCTCTGAGGGAAACAATTCACTTTCAATTCAAAAGGCAAAACCGGAGAGATCGTCAAACAAAAATGGACTTATACATATTTTTTTTTTCTTTTCACCGAATAATAATTTTTTTTACTGGGCTATGGTCTTTTCGCTGCTCGGATGCGTGTTAACAAGACGTCTAAATTTTCAGTCCTGGTTGGATCAACTCACATAAACTTAACGATGATAATTGTCATTCTAACCGGTAAACTAACAACTATAAGGGGATGGGGGCGCTACGTGGTGGAACGTTGTGGCCGGTGACCATGCGTGGAACACCGCAGCCACCAAGGGTGACCACGAGTGGTGGTCAAAACGCGTTGTCGGCATCACACATGAAAAGAAGCATATGAACGTTGGAATGTTATCGTTCGAGAGGAGAGACCGTTGACACTTTAAATTTAAAAAAAAAAACAAAAAACTTAAACACTATATATAAATCATCCATTCTAACCTTTTAAACCCACAAGAAAATAACATCTCTACACTCTACACTCTAAATCGAAAGATGGAAGGTTCAAGCAAACGCGATTCAGGTTCGAGAAAAAACACACACGGCCAAAGGTTCGAGCTAATCTTGGTGAGCCGGCGAGATATCCCTTGCATGAAGCCGACCCAATCCCACCATTTCAAACCCAACCTTTTACCAATCAACCCTGGCCTCACCAACCCTTTCAAAACGAACCGTTTCAAACCTAACCGTATCAAAACCAACCTTTTATTACACCATTTCAAACCCAACCGTTTCAATACCAACCTTTTAATCAAATATCACTCGGCCCACTAGAATATAACAATCTCATCCACCAATTCGCCCATGCATATCGCAAACTACAACATCAAGATGATGACGATGATGATAGTAAACCGGTTCCAAGAAAACGTAAATAAACCGTTCAATAACATTTCGAAAAGAATAACCTAAGTTTTATTCGAATTTGATGCTCATCTTTGTTTATTATTCTCTTTGTTTTTCAACGCAACATTTGTAGATTATTTTTTTCTAGATAACTTAGATATTTTGAGGGATAGTGTTTACAAACAAGTTTGAAAACCTTAGTTTACATTATATAGTTAAATAAACGAATTTTATATACTAAATAATAAGATAATATATCTTTAAAAACCTACGGGTTGAATAAATTTAATTTTATATATTAAATAATAAAAAGTTATATCCATAAGAATCATATTGTATGGGTTGATAAATGTAATTTTATATACCAAATAATAAAAAAAGTTATATATTTAAAACCACGTGTATTACACGGGTTGAATAAATGTAATATTGTTTACCAAATAATAAAATGTTATATCTTTAAAAACTCATGTGTATTACACGTCTTGAATAAATATGATTTTATATGCCAAATAATAGAAATTATATTTAAAGAAACTAATGGATATACTCGGTATGCGATAGATATGGTGATTGCGGAGATGATTATTGAAACGAAGATACATTGATCAAACATGTTATTCACGAAGCAAATAAGCAGTCATTTGAGTGATAAAATATAAATTATATTTAAAAAACCATAATAAATCTAATTTATAAATAAAGTAATACTGAAAGTTATATACAATTTGTTTAAAAATTATGTAATATAATCTATATATTATATAAACAAACAAGATTTGGGACACATGTAACTATTGTGATGTTTTGGCGAAAACCAGAGAAAAAACACATATTCGCATTTGGATCCCGCATTGGGTATTCGTACCCGGATTTTTGACCCGTCTATATAAATGTTCTAAAACATAATTCCCTCATATTTTTTTTCTCTCAGCCGTTCCATCTTCCTAAACAGCCTGGGTTTTTTACATTGCAGCCGCCCTCCTGTTCTTCTCCGTCTTCAATCTCCGATCTTCATCTCAATGGTACAACTTCTCTCCTTATTTGTTTGTATGTTTTTATTTTTTGTATTATGGATTAGGTTCATTGTTGTTTAAAGTTCAATCGATTGTATGTTTTTCTTCCAAGACATATTCGATATCTAATCGCTGATGTTGGAACCTCGCTTGATTTTTCATTGTTTATATTGCATATTGTGTGTTGGGCGTAAGAAATACAACTACCGATCAGAAAGTAGAACAACCGAAGGTTTGATTTGGGGTATTTCAGATCATAGGTAAGATTTGTTCTTAATTATAGCAGATCGACAAAATAAAAACCTTTCCAGTTCATTTTGGTATTTAGTTTTTTTTAGTTTAAATCTGGTATAGAGGCGTGATTGGTAATATAGATTTGGGTTGACCTTGGGGATGAACATGATCTTCATGGATGCGATTGGATTGGATGAGAAGGAGAGGTGCGAATGAAGTTGTAGAAAATGGACATGCTGAACTTTAGTTTGCAAGTGATGAGAAAATGGAGCATGTACTCAGAATTCTAAGTATCACCTCAAACTCATTTCTAAAGGTACAATTGTATAATATTATTGTATAGGGCAAGAAAGAACAATTACCTAAACAAAAAGTTGGATGGTATTTCAGTATAGATAGATCTTGGAGTGAATCTATGATTCTTTTTAGATCAACTTGAGATCCTTCATTCAACTGTTATATGAGAACTTATGGGATTGCTGCTTCATGTGTGTATTTTTTTCATTTATACCATCTATTCAATTTGCTAATCATCTATAGGTATTCAATTTGTTTTCATTTAGTTTGCTTATGGACTTCTTTTTCCATTTGCTTTGCTTAGGACTTCAAATATCCAGTGATTATGCTTCACAAGCTTCCAAAAAAAGAAGAAAGATATTGGTGTAATAACCACCTGGATCATCTAACCCTTTTAGTCGGACAATTCTACGAGTGTCCAACTATCACGTGATATGGTTGAGCAAATGGCAAAGGCAAGTGAATTTTCTTCTATTTCCGACATGATTCACGCAAAAAAAACTTTTTCATGTTCATACCTTTCGTATCATATTCAATTATGTTGTTATTTGTTAAATACATATCTTTATCCTTTATCTTTTTTTTTCATCTCACCATAAAAAGTAATTTTTTTTCTTCTGTGTTCATACGTTTCATATCGATATTCAATAATGTAATTAGTTAAATACATAGCTTTATCCTTTATCGGAAAAGGGATTGGCCTATGGCAGAGATGATACGGCCTCGATTGTTGTGGTCTGATTACTCTTACATGGCTTCCTTCTGTGTTTTTTCCTGATCATCATTTTGTTAGATTAGAGTTTTTGATAGGGCCATGATAAGTTTGAAGTTCTAAGTAACTATTGTTGAATGTCACCTTGGCGTGGCAGGGTCTATGGATGGTAGATCTTCATCTGCAACCACCCTTGCAGCCATGCTGCTTTCATTATTTTCTAAACTCTGAGCCTGACTGTAGCATTTTTATGACGAGTAAGGTGAATTCTGATTGCCTTAGGTACTTCTGAACACTCATTTTTTTTTATTTGCATAATCAGTTAGTTAGTTCTGAGGTATCCGTTGTGTTGTAAAATTATATCTTATTGTTTCTATTCCATGGCATGCATTTAGGTATTTCTGTTTTAAGGAGCTCCATATCGCCGGAGCTACAACTAATTACCAACCTGCTTTTAACAGGGTAATGTTATACACCTAACATGTTTTGCGCCATGGTGATGGCGGATTTATTTCTGATTCACTTTACGCCATGGTCTCTTCACGTGTAAAAACCAATTGCTTATCTATATTGGCTGCTAAAGAGACATTTCATGCATTTGCCTTCAGAAAGTTCTCTTCATCCACCAAAATTGTTCGTGTTATCGGAAGATCTACTCAAAATTTGACTTTAAACCCATTCGGATCTCCTCATCTTCCAAAGGTTAGGTTATTTTTTACACGGGAGTTGTTATAAAATATATATAACATCTATTTTAAAGTTTTTAAAATATTTGAATATTTTTTATCAATGATAATGTGGAAATCGCTTCTTCACAATATATATTGTTGCAGCCCTTCGTTGTGTATTTTGAATAAGGCGAAAAACCCCAAAAATTGAAAGTTTTAGGCATGAAAGTGAATATCTATTGAGAGTAAAATTTAAAAGCTCTCATATATGGCTCTTTTGATCTTTGTAATTCTAAACATGCTGATTACTATACTTTCTTAATTTTTTTTAAAACGACTTTGGTTTGAATGTTAACTAAATTGTACCTTAATTTCATTGTAATTATGAAAAAAAATTCGGACCTTTTGGTCCTTTCGACTTGCACAAAAGATTAAATGATTTAACTTTCTTACTGCTAAAAAAGATATTTACTTTAATCACAATGGATGATTGAATGTCCTTAATAGTGTTTTTTTTTTTAATTTTTTTAGCTGTAGCTTGCTTATACCAGATTACATGAGCCAACAATTCCACATCGATTAGAAGAAGCGAGCCATAGTGATTGATTGGCTCATTGTGATAACTTTTCAGTCAATTGTATTCTAAGATTTAAAACTTTAAAGTTTAAGCTTAATTTGTATTAGAATATCAATCATCATATCATACCCTTCAATGGTTTTCGTTTTTCGTCTCAGATTTTGAAATTTCGATATAAACGTGAGATGATTGTTTCAATTGCACAAAATTGGTAGCAGCTGCTATGCTATCTCAGCATCCACGAGTATCAGGTTGTATCTCAGCATCCAATGTGAGTTAGAAGTTGTAAAGATGAAACACCCGGATATGTAAGCCTCTTACATATCGCTATGGAAGATAAGATTATGTTTACACGGGTAAGTTATAGCTATCATGTTAATAACTCTAAGTTACAGTTAAGTCTTCCCACTTAAATAGTTAAATTTTCATAACCATATGGATTGTCAAAATCGGATCCTAAAAAGGTGCTAGAATTCAATTTTTAGGTATGTTTTAGTTATTGCTTCAATAACATGTTATGAACTGTTGAGTTCGTAACATGTTGGTATGTTTAAATTAGTGCCTTAGTGGACTGAGCGTTCGTCTCTGTATCATGTGCAGGTGGATAAACAGATGGAGAAGCTAATGTGTTATTGGAGCTTACAGAAGAAATAATTTAAAGCATGGAAGTAGGCATGGTCTTCCGTCATTATGTAAACATCTCTATCTATATCTGAATTTGATTTGCAGTTGAATGTTCGTTATTACAGTGATTCTTCTGATGTTGAAGTATTATGTATTATAGCGTTGAGTTTTGAGTTATCCCGTTATTAATAACCTAATTGAACACTATCAGATATGTAGCTCAGTGATGCCTGGTCCATTCATCTTGAAGTTTTAATTTAAATTCATTTTTTATTCCATTTGGGGAGTGGGGTAGGGGCTGGTGAAGAAGTCTTTGTATGTGCCTTTTTTAATGCACACTATATACACAAGCAACTGCTATTGTTGTACTTAGAAGCTAGAAGATGAATTTCTGCAATCGTATTTTATACAACATATGATGCTAATGTATATCTTTTATTATGTTAATAGATTGAAGGAACATACAAGGAGAAGAAATTTAAGGCCATCTACCACTTGGTTGGTTATCAAGTTCATGGTTCTATGTCATCTAAATATGATTGTTCCTACGCCTATGTAAGTTCATTTACTTAATCAGATGAATGGGTAGGTTGGATAACTGATACGATGGGTTCGGGTGGAAATATATTACACTTTTCTTCGAGTTGAAACAGTTCAGGTTGAGTTGATATTAAGCACTCTTTGCTAAAGAGAGTTAATTATTTTTTGTAGTTATTAATGTGTTAGATATGATCCGATAAGTTCGACCAAATTTTTTTATATAATAACAGTTTATGGGGCTTTATGCATTATTTATCGCTTTGGTTGACTTTGACTCATTATAAGTAAACGGGTCAAAATGACCAACTTGACTAAATGGCAAGAATTACTAAACTAAATTCAAAGCAATTATATTGCGGAACTAAGTTGTTGGACACATATGTTATTATGTGGCAACTATCACTCAGACGGTGCTGCTTCGATAAGGGTAGGGTTTCCACTTCTTGAATAACTACCATGTTTATTATTATTTTCTTATATTTTATCTATTGTAGAATATTGTGGATAAGTGATATCCTTACTTTTGACGAACTTTTTAGGCTATGATGGCCACTAAACATTGTGGTTGCGGATCAAGGGATTACTCGATCAGGGGATTTAACGCTTGGAAAACATGTAGTTCACCTTGCTATCCTAGATTTGAGAGGCAAAGTATAAAAGCATGTAAATTTTGTATTTATTTTTGTAAGGATTCTAAATGGAGGGAACAATTTGAAATGTGATGATTTATGATGGTGATTGGTCATTGGTGTCTGGCTTCGTTGATTTTGGTGCCTATTTATATTAATAAGGACCTAGGCGCATTTTTTCCGAGAATAAAAGCTTTGAGCTTGGTTTATGTGGGTATTATAAGACTTTGAACAACAAAACCCCAGTTAGCCTTTACGTCTGATAGTAGTGTGTTGACCCCATCACTAATGGAGTATGTAATATTAATGTAACATCTTTTGAACCCATATGATATAGGGATGAGCTTGATACCAATAATTCCTAAACATGGATACCGGTAACGAAAATACCTGGTACCGTGTGGTTCGGTACTGTACCGGCATTTAAAGGAAAAAAACCGGTAAATACTGGTACCGAATTGGTACTGTACAGGACCAATACCAAACCGATACCAAAAACATCATTAGTCCGTACCGAATTAGTACTGAAAACCTTTTGTTTCGGAATATTCGGTATCCGTACCCGACACCATTACTAATATGATATGGTAATATTAGGATTGCCCAATCATCTCTCGGTGCATCATGCTTAACTTGATATTTTGAAAAAAATAATAGAAGTTGTAATACATATGTATGGTTCTTTTTCCTCTGGGGGATCTACAATGTGTTTAAAAGGGGTTTTATGCTAAAGATTGTTATACGGGACAGGTTGACCCCTTTTAATTTTCTTTGAATGCTCAATCTGATTAGATTTTATCTTTATCATAGTAAAAAATTAAGATGTGCTCGTTTAGACTGGAACAGTCTTGACCTGTTATCCGATTGACCTATTATGCCACATCTACTAAATCTTTATATGTGTTTTTGACAAGATAAGCGTTCATATATATTCTTGACATGGTTATTATTTTCAGGCCGATAAAGTAAAAAGAGAAAGCTAAGCGTCTCTAAAGTGCAATTCATATGTAGTAAGATAAAACAAGAAGATGAGCAACATTAGAGTCGGAACAGGGAACAACAAAAGAGACTATATTAGCCGGTGACCATACAACTATAAACGAATGTTGAAGGTGCAGCTGCAAATTGGGCAAACGTCTTTGGAATTGTACTTCTCTCATCACTAAAGAAATAATTCACTAATTGGTTTATAATCTTTGTTGGGATAACTTTTTTTGTACATTTATAAGTAACTTTTCTATTTAGTTGAATACAAATGATGTGTTGTCCTGGTGGTTGTTACGTAAGATTTAGGTATGAGTCATGACAATTTTATAACTATATTTATTTCCTTCGGAGAATGTCGTTATGATCATCATAAGCGTACAACTCTATCATTTTTAAAGCAAATTATTTGTGTTTTTTTAACTTAATCCACCTGACATTTGACATTTAAGCCTTTGATCACCATGATCAAAGTACTCAGTTTAACATTAATCGATAAATCTTAATAAAAGAAAAACTAAAACCAAATACATATGATTTCTAAAAGACGTTGATTATAATTTCTTTATTAATGTCATTCATTGCAAATTAAAGTAACAACATATTTTAATATAATTAAAAAAACATAAATCAATAAAACATTTTGTATGGGTTAAAAAAACATGGTTTAAAAAACATTCTTATATAGAGATCTCATTGTCAACTAAAAATGAATTAGCTTTACATGAAAACTTTGAATACATATGAGGCAAAATTGGGCTATGAAACCGAACTAAAAATTTGTGGTGGAGAAGGAAAAGATGATACTTAAGAGGTTCAAAGTGTTATTTATGTACTTTTGTTTATTGTAAATTAAATTTTTGTAACCCGGGAAGTTCCCAGGTGATAGCCTAGTTTTTTTTAATAATGAAAACAAATAATAAATAATATATTAATACAAAGTTTGGTTTTGGTGATAAATACGTTGGTTATTTAAAAATATCTTAAATTAACAATTTAAATTTAAGGATAATACTTTATTAGAAAAATAAAAGTATTCTATTCGATTTAAAGTAGGATACGTTTTAATATTAATTTTTATTTACTTAGAAATATAAGATAGAAAAAAATATGATTGAATAGTTGGGAGGTTGTATGATGATAAATAGGTTAAATGTATTATAATGTCATATTTTTAGTTATATATTTTTTGAATTATTTAAAAAAATTAAGACTTTGTTATTATTAGTAAAATCAAAGACTTTATATTTGTAATTTTGTATGGTATTATTTTATTAAAAAGTACATATTATACATATAATTATATTATGTCATAAGTTATTGATACCGTCCAAAATATTTTTCAATTTTATATCTAACATTATATATACTATGGGAAAAGTTTAAAGTTTATTAGAGATAATTACATCATCGAAAAGAATAAGAGTAAATTTATATATTACAAATAAAAAGTAGGTGTCTGTCATATAATATAGAAAATCAAATAAATAATATTATAAATGAGAAGGATACATTAAATTTAAACTAAATAATAATTATCTATAGTTAAATAGAAGAGATTAAACAAAATAAATTTTAGTAGGAATTAATTAGAAGAGATTAAATAAAATAATATTTGTAAAACATAACCTATTATTATGTTATTATTGTTGTTGTTGTTGAAAGAAGTTAAAAGGTAACAGATTGAGTTTAAAGGAGTAAAAAAATCAATATCCCATGTATTAGAAGAAGAACCAAGAGTCAAATCTAGGATATTAATAGCGGATCCTCCGGCACAGGTGGCGGTTACATGGGATGATGAGAACTTCAAGCTTTTTGAACTTGATTTTATTGGTAACTCTAACAAATATTTATGGTTGCAAGAGTTAGTCGCCACTCCCATGACAAATGCTTCAAGGTATGAAAGAGCGGTTGTGTTGGAGGATTTGGTTAAATCCAGAGTGGATGCATGGTTGGAGGGTCCTCAAGTTGAGGAGGCGATTCAGGATCAGGTGGAATGTGAGATGAGAAGATTGAGGATGATGTGAGTGAAGGGTATATTTCTTAAGGGTGGAGTAATTTTAAGGTTTGATGATTCTTGGTTATATGCAGCTGATTTTTTACAAATAAAAGGATTTCCATATATACTGCATTGAGTCAGCACTGACTATATATATGTGTCCTTCATCTTGATTTATTTTATCTGTTGTAAGTAAAAAAAATCAATCTTGAAACATAAGAGCAAAAATGTAACCTTAGAAACATATTGCACATTAGTAAGTCAAATAAGTCCCTCTTTGTCCTTCATCTTGATTTATTTTATCTGTTGTAAGTCAAAAAAATCATTCTTTAAACATCAGAGCAAAAATGTAACCTTAGAAACATATTGCACATCCGTAAGTCAAATAAGTCCCTCTTTGAACCTTTTTTTTGCCAGCGTAAATGTAAACATGTCAAAAAGAAACTTCCAAAACCACATACGAAAGTGACATCATAATCAAATGTTGTGGACTTGAGGGTACCAAACAACATATACTAACAAAACCACATACGAAAAGACATCATATTCTAATGTTGTGGACTTGTGGGTACCAAACAACATATACTAACAACATTCTCTAATAAATTAAGACAATACAAAATACATATACTAACAATGACTTAAACAAACAATATATTATATACAAAATCATCCGTAAAAGCGGTATATACTAACAATGATTTAATTAAACAGACTATAAAGTGGTGTCTTATGTTTATATGCTATGAACACAGGTTCCTACATAAGTAATATGGCTGAGTTGTTATTAACTCGTAGCGTTATCTCCTTTGATTCTTCTTATGTAAGTGCAAATAGTAGTCCTTGTAGCCATAGCCATAACACTTGACATGTATCGATGTAGTTGCCATAAGTTCTAATTCACAAGATGATAATGCTAGTGTGTTTTGCTTGTGACTTGCCCATAGGTGCTTCATTGTAGTAGAATTTGTTCATGTGATTTCTTCATTTTTTTTCTTTTGCTGTACTTTATTCCATAGTCTATTAGTTCCTTTTGATGTATCTTGTTTGTTGGGATTCGAGGGTGTGTTTTGATAAATAAAAAACTAATAGTTCATGATTTGTTAGAATCAATTTGGCCAACAAAGAAAATGTCACAGAATAGTAATCAAGTTTCAAAAGTGTTCTAATTAGGTCATTCGTATCGTTTTTGTCCCAATTAGATAACTTAACATTCAAATCGAGTCATGTCTTTTTTCCTATGTGTCTAAGAAAGATGGAGCATAAGATGCTAGGGTCGGATTATATTAATATATGAAATTTTATTTATTAAAAAACACTTTAATTACATTAAAAATTAAAAAACAAGTTAAAATCCACGTCATCACTGGACGTTAGCATCAAATGAAAAGGAAAAAAGAAATAAAAATTCACACACCACGGTTATCTATGAAATGGATGAAAAAACCCTTAATTTTAATAAAAAATGAATGTTCAGTGATCTAATTAGAACACTTTTGAAACTTGAGTGACCTAATTAGAACACTTTTAAAACTTGGTTACTATTCGACAAAGTTACCCCCAAATAATAACCAATCAAATACACAAAGGAATAGCAAAAATGTGATCACTGATTCCCATATCATTAAATCAAAGGTGGTTGTGGACAATGGCCACTAGTTATGATGCACCAATCAGTAACGATATATATATATATATATATATATATATATATATATATATATATATATATATATATATATTTATATATATATATATATATATATATATATATATAAGTCACATGGAGATTTCGACCGATGGAGATCATGATCATGCATCAAGTTGTAGTCCCTATAGCCATAACACTTGACATGTTGTAGATGTAGCTGCCACAAGTTCTAATTCACAGGATGATAATGCTAGTGTGTTTTGCTTGTGACTTTCCATAGGTGCTTCGTTGAAGTATAGAATATTGTTCCTATGATTCCTTAATTTTTTGATTCCTTTGTTGTACTTTATTCCATAGTCTAATGTACCTTTGATATATCTTATTTGTTAGGATCCGAGGGTGTGTTTTGATCAATATGATAGTAATAATTCAAGATTTTTTAGAATCATTTTGGCATAGGAAATAATAATCAATCAAATACACAAAGTAATAGCAAAAGTGTCATAATTGATTCTCCTATCATTAATTAAATCAAAGGTGGTTGTGGACGGCGACAACTAGTTATGATGCACCGGTTAGTAACGGGTGTCTAGGATATATAGTGGTCATGTGGAGATTGCTACCGGTGGAGATGATGACCATGCGTAAAATAGTAATGAAGATGGTGGAGGCTAGTATCAACATGAAAGCAAGGCAAGAAAGAAAATGCCCATTGACAACAGGGAAATCATAAGTAAAGAGAGAGAGAGAGAGAGAGATTAAATTGCTACCCTCAGACCTGCAAAGCTGATTTAATGAAGAAAGTTGAATTGCAGGTAAGACATAATTCAATTTTAAAGTAGGAAATGTTTAGCAAAATGTATGCTTTAGGGACAACCATTTAGCTTTTGACAAGGAGGTGGAAACATTGAAGGAATAGAAAGATGTAGAAGATGTTTATTATTAAACGAACAGACGGTTTTTAGTATTTCCACAGGTAGTTAATACATGCTTTATTAGATTGTGAAGTACGTAGGTTGGCTCAAAGGAGTTTGATATACCATGATAATGATGGTGTGGCTAAAGTGATTGAAAGATTCATTAGAAAAGAAGTGTGTTCAAAGAAATTTGATAACAAAATTGAGATGCTCAAGCCACAATTAGGAAAAAGAGTTGCTGATAAAATTAATGAAGATCGATCCAATTACCAACAAACCTTAGATTAAGGAGATTTACAAGCCAGTCAAGTGTGTGAAGAAAATCCTCTAAAGAAATATGATCACGATTATCTTGGCAATTTGAAATGGTGGTATTTGGAAGTTGTAACTGTTGAATCTCTGGTGGAAGAGGATGATACCAGACGAGAACTTGTTAAAATCTACGATCATTTGAATATAATAATCTATTATGTGAATGATTTGAAGGTGCTACACAAATGTAAAATTATGTTTCATGATGAAAGTAGAGAATAAGCATTGCAACTCCAGAAAGTTGTTGACATTTATGTCAGTATGGTGTTTACGCAAACGTCATCTACTGATCAATTAGGTAGATGAGTGAAAAACTGTAGACATCTACAAGCTATTGTCAAATGGGAGTTTGATGATGCGTGTTTTGTGACAAAATCTTGATAGATAGATAGATAGATTAGATTTATCTTGTAATTGTTGTAATTTTGTTTTGTGTTTAAGTGTAGGCGAACTTAGTAGGCTAGTTTCTCCTACATAAGACTCTATAAACTCCACTGGGATAAAAGTCAGGTGACTTTGATTGTTATATATGCGCGTGTGTCATAAGTTTTGTAGAGATTTTGGAGAGTTGAGATCTGACAGACAAAATCTTGTACAAACGTTTTGATATTGAAATATATGGATTGAATTGATATATACATCGTTTGTCTACTCGTTACAGTTCTTCTGTTATACATCACGTATCTCTCATCGAGGGATTCTGCATGTTCCTAGAGTGTGTTGACCTCATATCCATCTATGTTTGACCCTTACGAGACCTACAATGTCAATTGCAAAGAAAAACCCTGAATAGATGCACACCGCAAACATTGTGAAAAAACAAACAAATATCATTGGAGTCGACGATTAGCCTCGCCTAGTCTCTTGTCGCCATTCAGGCAATCCACTCTTCATAGTTCAACTTTTTGGATTGACTTTTTGTTTGATGTTATCAATTCCCCTATCAAGGCCATTCAAGCAATCCATTTTTCACCGTTCAACTTTTTCAGTTGACTTTTTGTTTTTTGTTTTCAATTCCCCTTGACAGCATCTCATTGTTTTAGTTTATTTGATTAACAAATAGCTAGTAGGTTAGTCTAACAATTATTTTATGATTTTTTTTTAATTGTTAATTAGTTACTAGATTTTATGCTTGGTATTCGGTATGTGATTTTCTTATTAGTGAATGCTTGTTTCTAAATGTGTACTCTATGAAATATGAATCACCTAACAAAACGATTATTAACAATAAAAGTTAAAAGAAACATCTTTTAAAACTCACGAATATATTGACCCAACCAGGCCCAACCGGAACCAACTAAGAAAAACTAATAAATAGCGATAGTCAACCAACCCCATGAAAAAAAGAATCTTAGGGGAAAACCTACTAATTTTCCCTTAAGAAATACAATTTTATGGAAAGTTATAAAACACAACAAAGTTATTAGTTTTGATCAAAGTAATTGCAAATTAACAAAAGAAAATATATTATGATAATCAGTAATGCAAAAGTGGTTGATAAAGTGCATGACCCTTCTAAGAAGACACCTTACAATGGTTTTTGATCGAAATAATTGCAAGTTAACAAAAGAAAACATATAACGACAATCAATAATGCAAAAGTGGTTTATATAGTGCATGACCCTTCAAAGAAAACAAGCCTTACAATGGTTTTAATAGTATATGGTGTGTTTCTTGTGCTTAAAGAGATTTTGAGATCGATACGTTGGGTAAAAAACATCCACTAGAAGACGAAATTGCAGTATGACGAATATAATGACTGGTATGCTAGCCAAACATGTGATACTGATTGGTACCCATCCAAGTTTCTTTTATTGTAGAGTACAAAGAAACTGGCACTAAATGCAACCATCATGGTTATGATAGAGAGGAAGAGCATTGCAAGACCGCACATTAGTTTTTTGGGTAATGACTCCAAGAAATCATGTTCAGCATAACGTGATGTGAGGATAGATAAGAATATGAGGACTAAGGTTGATGTGGATATTAAAGAAACCGCATCTAAGATCACAAAAGTAATGAGGGATGGTTCATTGTGAAAGAATGGGATACCGGTGTTCTGTTCATATCCACCAGGAAGTGTAAAACGGCTGCAAATACAATAGTGGCTATGAGGGTTGCAACCACCATACACTGAGATGATGTATTTCTCATCCATTCCTCTCCTTTGATCATCAAGAGTTCATGTTTCTTGTTGAACAAGTCGTGTGGTGTTTCACCATCCTTATTCTTTCTTTGTTTATATTTAGGTGGAATTATTCGCTCTACCTCCTGCAACATACAACAAGCCATTTTAACAAGTTAAAACCATTTCCCCCATACGCCAGATAGGGTTTTGGTCAAAACTAGTAATTTTATAATTCACGTGAGATCAAGTGATCGTTAAACTAAGACATTAAATACGATTATGAAAATAAATTAATAACCTAGGGTTTTTATATAGTAAGATATTTTGGAAGGTTATTGTAAATTTGGCATTGAATAATGTTGATACATTTACTTGAAAAGATAGATGTACCTTGAACCATATTAATTTTCGCTGCATTTGTAAAGCAACTCCGGACACATTTTGTTTATTAAGCTTCGCACTCTTTGCAACCATATGCAACATGTTATTATCTTCTTTGTCTCTCATAACAGTTACTAAATCTTTTATAACGCGAATCTCATATAACAATTTATATATCTCTCCTTGTTGATGTTTGACCGCTAAGTGAAATATAGTTCTTTCTTTATCATCTTGATTCCATATTAGATCGGGATATAACCGAATGAGCTCAGTTATAAACCGTTTGTTGCCCGTTTTAGCAGCAATAAAAACGACTCGGGAAGGGTAGCATGTTGCTTTATTTTATTTACCCCCTTGACACTATTTGCCCCCTTTGCATTGTATACCCCCTTGGCACTATTTACCCCCTTTGCATTATATACCCCCTTTGCAAGTCTCCCTCGAATTATGAAATTAATATCATCCTGAGGCATTGTGACAACTTTTTCCCAGATATTCATTAATAATTGAAGGGCTTCACTTTCTTTTTCCGCAGGTCCTACTTTCACATGAAACACTACAAACACTGAAAACAACAACAACAACAACAAGAAGACCATAATGTCACACACTCTTAGTTATAAATAACTAGAACATAATATTCATTGTTATGTCACACACTCTTAGTTGTTAATAACTAGAACATAGTATTCATTGTTATGTTTTAAATATTGGGTATGGTACATGGACCTTTCAACATGAATACTAATCAACTTTCTTCGCATTCTTTCCCTTTATACCAGATTAACCACAACGATAGTCGATAAATATAGTTTTAGTAGCTTCTAACATATTAATATATTATAATTACACGAATGGTTCCTATACTTTGCACAAACTGCAGCACTTTGGTCCTCAGAACTTTGAAATTACAAAGATGCTGCTGGTGGTTTGCTATTTATAACTATGACAGTCCTTGAAGCGGATGATCGTTAAATTTCTCCGTTAAATGCATAATAACATCAAGCTTGGCAAAGACCAATCCTTAAGCAGCTGATCATCATGTGTCAAAAGTGGAAGAAATAGAATAAATAGAGTAATGAGCATATACTTACTTGAATTGATGATTCTGAAAATAATATGTGGTTTCCTTCTTTTGAATGCAGAAGTATTCTGAGCCAAAGGTAAGAGAACATCGGTAAGTAACAGCTTGTTATCAATTAGTTCTGGGAGATCATTAACTATCTTCAGAGCAACATCTGCAAAAGAAGTTATGGTTATTTTATGTGAGAAACTGCAAAGGTTGATCCATAGAATGACAGAAACCAACCACAAACAGTAAAGAGGAAACATCAAATGTGTAGTAACGATTATGGGTTAGAAATGGAAACTAAAACTTGTGAAAAATTTTGAATCTAGGTACAGGATCAGAGAGATGAATACCAACCGGATTCACAAATTTCTACTATTAAATTTTGTGAACTTTCTAAACTTACATGACTCTAATTCTACTAGGACTCCTATTCTTACTAATATTTATCTCTAAACAATTAGACACTAATCAAATCTAATACTAAGATAATTCAAATAATAATTAAATAACTTTAATTATTATTTTACTTGTTTAGTCCTTCGACTTAATATCTTCTCTAGAACGGCCTTTGAGGTTGTTCGTACATCCCTAGTTGATGTTGTAATTTTATCACTCCCTCTCAACATCAACTTCTATAAGTCTCTCTCTCAATCTTGACTCATTTTGTCTCGATCTACTGCACCATCTTCAGTAAACACATGACCTCCATTGAAATCTTGTTGGGATTGAACCCTTTACAAAGGAACAGATGATATAAAGCCAAAATACTCTATCCGCGGTTTGGTCCAACTATCAGAGTTTAGATCCTCTGGTCCCTAAACTATGTTCTCCTAAAGTCTGATACTTATGCATCATCTGCTACAACAATTATTAAAGGTCTGACAGAAGAAAGGAGCAGAGCTTAGTCATCAGAGTTTTTGTTTTATTAGTTTTATTTTCAATGTAATAGTGCTTTTGCACTATCAGTTGTTAGAGGTCAGTGCTTAGAGTTAGTTATATTATTGTTAGATGTCACTATCAATCCTGACGTCATCAAAAGATGCTCAGAGGTTAAATAGTTAGTATATATAGTTGAGTCGATGTAACAGTAAACTTTGTCTTCTTAAAAAGATCTTCACACCAATCATCTTCTTCCATTTCCTGTACTATCAAACTGTTGCAATAAGCTGAGGGGGAGTTTGTGAATCACATGCAAAGTTTATATACTTGAAAGCATGATGATGATGAAAACAAACGACCTTTACTTGTAGTAAAAGATTTTATTCTATTTCGCTGCATTTACTTTAAATTACAATCATATTTTCATCTTTGACACAAAAACTACAAGTAAATCAAACTCAGATCCTAACAAATCTTCAGTAGGCACACTACCATTGTCATCTTTGTTAACCACATCATTATCGGTACTAACATCACGTCTTCCAGTCGTTACAATGCCACTTAATCCTAAAGAGCTTGAGCTACACACGCTTCGCCTTAGGTGAAAAACGCCTCTTCATATGGATTCGATTGGTAGTCACGAACCACGTAACCATTTTTACAGGACTTCAAGAGGCCCTCGAACGCCTTTCAAGTAGCACTCCAGCTATCCTTCACACCCACTTCAATCGAACCTTTGAACTTGAACAATAACAAAACTCGATCAACCGGAAGAAGGGATAACTTGCAAACTGCCTTCAACCGAATTGAATCGAATGGTACACCAAGATCTAATAGAGATCTTTTACAACTTCCTTTGAACGAGTCTTATTCCTTTGTTCAGCCTACTACCTGTAACTCTGGCATCGTTTCGGTTTCTTGACTGGTTCTTCACTGCGATAACTTCCTTCAATTGGTTTCTTTCTACGATCGGATTCTGAACTCCTACGATTGGAAGCTTACTGCGATCGGTACCTAGACACCTTCGATCGGAAACACCTCTGAACCGGAAACAGATGGTCACCTTTAACAGAAATACGAGCCTATATTGTCAGGCGAATTTGTTAGCTTCCCGCTATTTCGTTTCTTCCACGACACACGCGTTGGTTTTTCTGGTTGATGAGTACGGTTTGATTAAACCTGTTATTCGGTTGATCGCCTCGGAACTCACCCAAAAAATAACCCGAATTGTATCTGTAGTTTAGTTCGGCACACTCGAACCTACTAGCACATTTGAAGTTCTATTGTGGCAGGCACTACCACCACCACCATCCGATGTTATTTTGCCACCGTTTTATGTCCGTAATACCACCTACGCAGCTTCCAATCATTCTGATTTGCTGCTCAGTTTCGGTAGCCTTATACTAGTGCTTCTCGGGATTATTCAGCACCGATTTCAGCGAGTATTACCTCCCACGAGGCTACCAAATATCTGGAATGGCTATTCCTTTAAACGCGACGATTTGATCACAAAAAAAACCGTATGCCGTTTGCTCTTTTGTTCTTCATGAAACAATCAATGTGATCGTTAAATCACTGACCCATTATCACTAGATATTGAAGAAAATTCAAAGCTTCTATATAAATCACAGTCGTGATATAAATCACCACCTCATGTCTCTTTTTCTTTGTAGTTACTAGGTTCAAGAAATATCCACTTTTCCATTAATAATCGATTTGGATTTATAGTGACGAAAAATACCTCTTACCAATTATAATCCGTTCAAGATATTCCAGACCCGACTGCTGAAAATTTCAACTCAATCCTTTTCTTTGACAACCAATTAAGAAAAATATATAGCACATCGGAATATGTCGAACTAACTTTAACAGGGTCTGAGGATTAAGAATAATACCTACGGTTACCACGCCCCTTTTTGTTTTATCTTCGTCTCCAATCATGCACCGCTGTTGCAGCCCCGCGAGGGGCGGCTCCCCCTTCTCAGAAAACGACTCTCAAAATCGTGGCTCTGATACAACTTGTTGAATCTGGGTACATGATCAGAGAGATGAGTACCAACGGGATTCACAAATTTCTACTATTAAATTTTGTGAACTTTCTAAACTTACATGACTTAATGATTATAAATACTAGAAACAATCTAATTCTACTAGGACTCCTAATACTTCTCTCTAAACAATTAGACATTAATCAAATCTAATACTAAGATAATTCAAATAATAATTAAATAACTTTAATTATTATTTTACTCGTTTACTCCTTCGACTTAATATCTTCTCTAGAACGCCCCTTGATGTTTGTCCGTAGATCCCTAGTTGATGTTGTAATTTTATCAAAAAAAATATCACTTTCAGAGAAATAAATCAAGATTAGTTTACAAGAACTTTTCTTACCAAAGATATCACGTTCAACACATCTTTTTAGGACCCAACCATGATTATCAGGTGACCAGCCAGCCATTTTATCAGAGATACCATACAGATACCTCACCATATCAGGTTTTACCAGGAATCTTAATCAAATCATGATTCTTATTCACCATTGCCTTTGCTATTTCTATACTTCCTACTGCAGCCGCTAAACTAAGGGTTGTGTCGTAGTTTTTATTTTGTAGCTCCATATCCTCTTTTCTCATCATATCTACTAGATTTTTAACAAATTCCTCCACAGCCATGGTGCATTCTGCTGATGCTGCAACATGAAGCAGTGTTTCATAGTTGCGGTTTATAACAAAACGTAGCAGATATTGTTTTGTTGTCAAGAATAGATTTAGCGGTCTTCCAATCTCCTTTGGTTGCTGCTTCGTAAAGTGGAACAACAACCTTATTGTATTCTGCTCTAGGTCCTTCAGTAAAATATCAAACATGGTGAATACCACAGGGAAACTAATCAGATTATATTAGATACAATATATTAATATATTATTAGCTAGGGATTATTATAATATCTTAACCATAGTGAGCTAGGAGATATGATCTAATTAGGTCTACGATAAATAGTGGATCAATAATAGGCACGAAGAAGTTTCCGTATATCACTACAAGAAATGTGAGCATTCGTGGCGACTCTTTTAGTGACTGCATACTCAAACAGCATATCCTAGACATCTTTTGGAATATCCGATGGTAGTAGAATTACCGTTAAGTGGTAGGTTTGGCGGTGGTGGTGGTGGTGTCAGCGACGTTGAGTGCCGCCCTTGCTGCAGAACAATCGGAACGATTGTATGGTCCGGAAGGAGTGGAATTGCATGATCAGAGCCTGTGCTTACGTTGTTCATCTTTTTGGCTGCAATGCCGTAGTGATTAATAAGTAACTTCAAATAGAAGCAATAATAATGGAAAATCTAAATGAGTTTTTGAAAATACCTTTGATTATCGGAGTGATCTTTCAATCTGGAAGCAAGAGTGTTCTACCTAATGAAGGAGAACTTCAACCTCCATTTATATACAAGTGAAGTTGATACGATCCCATAGTTGGGTCAAAGCAGTTATCAAAAAAGGGGGTAGTGGGTCAATGAGTAACTAAAGTTTAAGGACAGTTATATCTCTATTAATGCTTATATATCTCCCTTGTTCTAATCAGTTTTAGGCAGTCGAAGTTTATTATTATCAAATTAGGGTTTTTACCTTAAAATTGGAGATCAAGCCTATCTCGAATTTGGCTATTTATGTAATCATTTTTTCGATAATCAAAGTTTCAGTTTCCAGATTCTATCAATGGTTCCATTGCCAGGAAATAAATTCACATATCCGATCTTTTTTGAAATCTGGAAATTTTTCTAAAATCAGAAAACCAATTCAATCGCTATCTCAAATCTTATCAATTTGATTTTGCAAATTCGTGATTTCTTAAATCTGATTGGGAGTAACAGCCCAATCTCAAACCCCTGCAGATGCTATCTGAAAATGCTCTCGCTACCCAATTAGCCACAATTGCATCCCGACTCGAGTCCATAGTGTCGCAAATGAAGGATGATGTTGCAGAAATCAAGAAGGCTTGGATGGACGACAAGGAAGAGTCTCGCTTAAGTGAGACGGGAAATCTCAAATTCATAGAGGCTGCCAAGGAGACGGTTGACCAGGTTCAACAGGGAACCCCAGAAACGAGGAGGAGATGGCCAAAATTAGTTTACACGTGGTCCATGATGAGGCAGAAAATCAGACCCGTCCCAAGAAAAAGAACATGAGAATCACAGAGATGAATTGGCTGCAATCAATCTACAAGCCATTGCAAATGATGATACGTGTCTAACCAATTGGGTCAACCCAGCTCTTGAATCAGAAGGTTCGGTGGATAATTCGAGTGATCCAGTGGGTATTGACCAATGGGTAATTCGAGTCAGTAGGTATTTGACCAGACCTGGAAACCCATTAAATTATTGGCAGGAATGTCTTTTGGGGAGAATAGTTTGCAGGTCTAAGGGATCCATTGCAAGGCTATCATCAACGGTACCCGCCACACCTATGGTACTTCCGGTTACTATAACTTGGGAAAACGACCAGCAAGGACATTCTGTTTTAGCTTATATATGGGTCCATGAGACGGGTCAACCTACAATTGAATGGGTTATTGCTTGGCACGCTAATTTCCTTTTTTTCCGACTTGAGGACAAGTCGTTTTTCCGGTCGGGTAGTATTGATACGATCCCATAGTTGGGTCAAAGTAGTTATCAAAAAAGGGGGTAGTGGGTCAATGAGTAACTAAAGTTTAGGGACAGTTATATCTCTATTAATGCTTATATATCTCTCTTGTTCTAATCAGTTTTAGGCAGTCGAAGTTTATTATTATCAAATTAGGGTTTTTACCTTAAAATTAGAGATCAAGCCTATCTCGAATTTGGTTATTTATGTAATCATTCTTTCGATTATCAAAGTTTCAATTTCCAGATTCTATCAGAAGTCAACTCAACGTCAATAAAATCTATATATAAATATAATATCAAGTAAACGTACACAAACTTTGGATGGTCACATGGGAAAATGCATGCCAGCGTATAACACAAAATCGTTTTCACTATTGTACTATCCAATCTAACTTATAATAAAATACTCTAAATAATGCCACATGGCGTTCTCTCCTTCAACCTTATAAATTTTATTTATATTTGCTTAATAAATTTCTTTTAACATCAATATAATAACTAATATATAGATATCACTTATTTTTATCCTTATCTTTATCTAAAATTAATAAATAACTTTAGTCTTGCAATTTAGACTCTTTTTTTTTAATTTTTTAACCCAAAGTTTTTCATCGTTTGCAATTTGATTTCAACTCTTTTTATTTTCAATTTTAGTCCACTATACTTTTCATCTTTCCCAAGTTTTTCGTTTCGTTCTAAATTTTGTGAGTTAACGCACCGCAACTTGCGTGTGGGGTTTAACATTTTTCCTGTTTGACTGGCCCGTCCCAACACATCAAATTTTCTCCGTTTGAAAAGTTCGTCCAACGCGTGGGTCTTGGATTGACTTAGTTATTTTCTCTATGTTTTACGTTTCAGTTTAATTTCTCTGCAACGATCGTGCGTAATTCAAAGATTTTACGTCTGCTTTTCGCTTAGCATTATTTTTTTCCGTTTTTATTTATTTTGTTTGTACAAGCTTTTCTGGTGTTGATGGTCACTGACAATGGTATAGCATTGATACTACTTGACACAGTTTTACGTCAACCGCTGCAACGCAACACGTTACTTATGTAATTAGTTGGTAGACAGACAGTCCGATCACATTTATTTTTCGTTTTTATTTTCTGATATAGGAGAGAAAAAACAAATCCCATATGTTTAATCCTTTAATTTCCGTGGTCAACTATTTAAGTGCTTTTCATAATAATCGCTTTAGCTTAAGATGCCTTTCATTTCATTTGTTTGTTATACTTGCTTTAATAAAACAATTCTACTAATCAATCCAGTTATTTGTTCATGGTTCGCTTTCATAATAATGTATATGGTTAACATGCACTTGGATTTTATATTCAAGAAAAAGAAAGTCAAATCTGGATATGAGAACATTAAGCAAATTATATACTCCAACGTCACCCATGACAAAATTTGCTGACGTTACCCACGCATAGCTTACAATTTAGAAAGAGTGAAAAATGGTGGAACTTGAAATTTAACAGCTTTGGATCTAACAAACCCTTTTATTAATGCTACTTGTCGGATATCATGTGATACTCTATCTTTTGATCTTCATGATTTTATTTCAATAAAAAAAAGTATAGTTTTCTTAGAAAGTCTAGTAAAACCCATAGAATGATAACACTAGACAACTTTCATTTTTTAGCAGGGTTTAAGAGTTATTTAAACTAGTGGTTTATGTTTAGCAGTATCATGCAATCATGATTTAATGGTATATAAAAAACCATTTGTAATGCTTCAAACACCATTTGAAAATAAACTAAAATATCTTGGCGAAAATAGAACATTAAGTGAGAGCCTTGGGCCTGAATGCAACTCTCTTAAAAACGAAGGCCTTTTAGGAGATACATATGGTATAAAAGTACAATTTTTAGGAGGTGGGGACATGTTTTAGGCTTCTTTTGGTCTAGTTTAGGTTGTTTTAAATTTATTCCGGGCTTATATAGGGTTGGTATAATTATTTGAAACTTGTATAGAAAAATACGTCTAAGGGCCTGAAAATGAGGCTTTGAAGCGAAAAGAGAAGACTGCTTTAGGCCTTAAAGTGAGTCTAGGATGCACCTGGGTCAGCCTTAACAATAGAGCTTAAAACACCATTTTTTAAATTTTAAACACCACTTTAGAAAATTGATGATCTTAGGGTTGTTATAGGATTGATAATGTAGAGAGAGGTTGATATAAATTCAAAGACGCATTAGTCATAGATGAATTTTTACATTTGGTTTATATAGTTATCGAAAAAGATTATTACCCCTTGGTGAAACGGCGTGGTGGTTAGGCCTTGTAAATTAATAACCATAACTGCCACCACCTTAGGTTAAAACAAAAATAATACAAACAAACTAATCTAACTCAAACTATAATCAAGTAACCAAGCCAATACCCCCCCCCCCCCCAACTCTTGATTTCTTCTCCAAGTGTCACACTTCAAAACGTCGTATTGGAAATACAAACGTGGCGATAATAAAGGTTGGTACCCATAAGTATCTTAGTGGATAATGCAACAGTTTTGTTGGACATTTAACTTAATTATAAAACCATAACCACGAGTTAATCGTTTGATCCATTATGAATCATAATACACATGGCCCCAAATAATTTTCAAAAGTTGTCCAGACATTGTTTATTGAATAAAATCCACTAAACACATGACATGCCAAAATCTAGAAGCTGAATTCATGTACCTGAAGAACACATAAATCAAGTGTCAACACAAAGGCTGGTGAGTTCACGTAAGTAAAATTAAAAGAAAATTTTCTCCACAATTTCTTTTAGGAAAAGCCTTCTCATTTAGAGTCTCTTTTCAATTTAATCATATTATTCATGCAATTTTGTAATCAAGTTTTCTTTTTAAAAGTCCATGGTCAGTTCTCTTGTCGCAAACGTCTTCCCAAAACCTTGGACTCAAATCATCTTCCCAATGGTTTAAATATATATTAAATTCCTAATATCAACATTTCAGATTCACAGGGTTGTAAAACTATGAGCTATATATTAACAATAAGTGTATAATTAACACTAGACGATAACAAAATATCAATTCGTCATTTTGACTTGACTCGGGCGATCGGTCACAATGGGGTTGTCAACCCGATAGATCTATCAACAATTCTACGCACATTGGTGTTATTAAGCGGCTAATTCATACAAAGTGCCTCTTTTGGGTAACTTATGGTGCCTGCCTCATGAACTGTATATATATATATCCTACTATATAAAAAAATTGATGTACGAATTCCCGTGTTAGGATTTGAGTTTGAATTGTTGTAAAAGTTTGTTAAATGAAGATAATGAATGATGATAAAAAGATGTAAATGCAGCGGAATGATAAACTTTAATTCACAACAATTGAGGGATTGTTTTCATTATCATGCTTTTGTAATTGTAATCAAGTATGCATGTAAATCACAATCTCCCCCTCAGCCTAAGATCACTGATTGTTCGTACAGAATGTAAGAAGAAAGAAGTTTTATTAAATAAAATGGAAGTGATCAAATAGAACAGTACATGCACTGTTCTATTTATAGTACATACGAAACCACTGAGCATCTAATGCTAACGTTAGTGTGAAAATGACATCTAACAACTATAACTAACTACAACATCTGCTAGCTAACCACTGATACAATAAAGTATAATATAAGGACTGTTGGTAACAACTGCTAGGGAGATCCACTGTTGGTCTTCAGCAAAGCTTTGCCATAACAGTGTTTTCTTCATCAGTGCTTGGCTTCAATAGACCTTTCTAGCAGATCTTCAGTATCAACAGATCTTTGAGTTTTGTCTTCAACAGAGGTTTCTAGTAGATGATGTAAGATTATTGTGGATCAGTGGTTTGAAGATATTTTGGCTTTCTATCATCTGTTCTTTTATAGAGTTCAATCCCAACAATCTCCCCCTAGAACAGATGATGCCAAAACTAACTTTATTCTTGATCTTTTATCTCTCATCAGTAGTTCCATAATTTGACCTTTGAATTGGAGTTCAAAGTTTAAGGCAACCATATCTTCCAAGTCCCTTTCAAGCTCAAGTTTTAAAATATCTTGGAGGTCTTCTACACATAGACCATATGAATCCTCCATTTTAATTATTTGAGCTCTGCCATCTGACCTGAGCAAGGTCAATTCATGGGTGTCTATGTTTGACTTCCATTTTAGAATTTTTGGGTTTAATGGCTTTTTTGGGTGAAGGTTTATTTGTGATGAGTTGGGTGAAATGGGTCTGCTGACAAGCTTTGACAGTGTTTGTATCAGTTTGTCACTTGCTTCATTAGAGTGGTAAAGAATTTGATTCTTAATCCCCTATTTTCTTTGTTCTTCATACCTTCTTTGATCTTCTTCTTCCATCTCCTTTTGCCTTTTCTGCTTAATTCAAGGAAATGGTGGGTAAGGTAGATGTTGAAGACATTCTTTTAGAAATGGGTCTGTTGAGGAGCAGTGGTTGTGGGATATTCTGGCTTTCTTGGAACAGATGGATCCTTTAATCTGAGTTTTTCCAAGTTTCTATAGGTATCAACAACCCTTTGATTCTGACCACCTTGCAATTTCCAAGTTTTTCAAGGCCTGATCTTGATCAACAAACTTTGCTCTTTTCCAATTAGGTGGAGTTGCCTTTTGTGAAGGATTTTTGAGCATAACTTGAATCCTTTCAATTTCTTCCCTAAGATCATTTGTAGACTAACTTTTGAATTGAGCTCTTGTTGCTTTATATGGTTTATGCTTCATTATGTGTTCAAGGTAGTCTTGTTTCAGCTCAGGTTCATTTTCATCATTTGTAGTCTTTTCTGACTTGGACTTACAAAGGTCTTTAGCAAAGTCTTCAATGTGTCTAACTTTCTCAAGTTGTAGTTGCATTGCACCTTGTAGAGTCCTGTCATCTTTTCCTTTATTTTCTTCCTTTGCCATGGTTTCGGCTTGTCTGACCTTTAGCTTCAGATATGCATCTAAGTTGTTTGGCGTTCGATACCCAAGAAGAGATGGAAATTCCCTTTGTTTTGGTTCCTCTATCTCGTAGAGTGACTCTGTTTCACCTCTTACAGCATGTAGTTCAAGACGGTATAGAGCAATCGGTGGAGAAATGATGTTGATAGATGAGCGGTTGGAATTGAAGTGGATGTAGGTGGAGGTGATGAGAGCCATTTGGTCAGTGGTTGTGATGATAAAGGAATTGGTGATGGAATTCCTTCATCATCTTCTTCAACACCAAAAGTTTTCCTTTTGCGTTGAAAATTGACTTTTGGTGAAGGTGGATGTTTTAGAAATCTTGGTGGAGTGGCGAATGGATGAGTTGAAGTTGGAAAAGTGATAAGGGCAATAGATTGGGTAACATATGTTGAAACGTCAGTTGTTCCAGCATCTGTTGTCACAACATCTGTCCTAACTTCTGTTGGTTTGGTTTCTAGTGTTGATGTTTTAGGTGGTGATATGGGTTTGGATTGAGCAGAGGATACATCAAGATTAGCATCAACAGTGGTTTCAGAAGGGGTGGAAATTGGTTGCCTTGCTTTTCTAGCAGACTTTCTTTTTCTTGAAGTACCAATATCTTCTTTTTCCATTTGTTGAACCTTTGCTTGTTTAATCAGATTTAAGGCTTCGACTTCTAATGTATCTTGTCTCTTCTGCTTGTCATCAGCAATCTATTCTGCCTCTTTATTTAAGGTCTCATCAATCCCTTTTCCAAAATCGGCATCTGATTCTGCAACAGTGGTTTGTTCTGGCTGTTGTTACACTTTTGGCTTTCGTTTTGCTTGTGAGTCTGCCTGCAACTTTCTCAAAGTATCTTTCTCCCCCTTTGGCATCATCTTCAATTTCTTCTTGAAATACAGTAACCGGGGTAGAGCCAGCTGTTTTTAATAAATGGTCTTTGATGGCTTTGATTTCTGCTTGAGTGTCTCTGTATCTAGCCTCAACCATTGTTCTGATAAGCTTAATCTATGTTTCATAGTGAATATCTGACAATCTTCTCTGAGCAGTGATGATTGCACAATTTTCCATAGCTCATCAGCATTTTGTGGTGTGGATGGTTGTGGTTGAGAGTTTTGAAGTAGTTGTTTCATCATGGACTTTATTTCATCAATTGATGATTCCATGTGCGTCATTCTCTCCGTCAATTCTTGGTATTTTAATTTATTACCTAAATTAATAGGATCATTTAAATTCCTACCAGAGGTAGTTGTATCTGAATCATCAACATGAGGAATCTTAATGTTTTCAGAAACAAATGCCCCTTTTCTTGGTACTGGGGACTTCTAACTGGAACAAAGGTTACAATTGTAGCCTTAACAGTTGTTGCCTTCAAGGAAGACTTACTTATGTAACCACTGTCCAACTGAGCCACTGTTGTGGCAACAGTTGTAGTAGTTGCTTCACTTGAATTACCATGAAGAGTTACTTGTAACTCATGGGGTGTAGCTTCCTCAGCTGTTTCTGGGTTAGCTAATTGAGTTTTCTCAGACTCAGTCAAAGGTGGGAGTGTACTCTCTATAATGTGTGAGTGAGAGGGACTGTTTGTAGTCTGAGTTTTCTCAATAGCATGAAATAGGGGTATGAAAGTGGAAGGAATTGGAGAAGTGGGTTGTGGAGTAAAAAGAGACATTGCCTTGGGAGAAGGGCTTGAGAGCATATGTTCAAGTGAATCATCTGCCTCATAATGTGGTGTCCTTGTGCTTACAACTTATTCCTTTTGTGAGGAATCAAGAGGAGGTAGGCTAGATGGTGGAGATCTTTTCACGGCAGTAGCAGCAGTGGTTTCAAGTGACATTTGTGTTGTCACTGGTTTAACCTCTGGGATCTCATCTTCTAGAGGAACCTCTTTATGTTGTTTTATTTTGGTGGGCTTTTTGGATTTGGAGGGTTTATTTTTGGATTTTGCTGGTGTGGGTTGCACAACACTGGTTGTAGTGTCATGTTCACCAGGACTAGTGGGCTCAGCAGCAGAAGTTTGAGCAATTGATGTGTTAGCATCTAAAGTTGGTTCAACCCTCTCTACTTGTGTTTTCAAAACTTTTGGTTTTTGATTTGAAATCTTGGTAAAAGTTTCATGTGTGAGGCTGCCAACCAGAGTGATGACACCTTGTTTAGCATCCTTTTCACAAACTTGTGATTGAATATAAAAACTAAATAACCTAGGATGTATTAGAAAAGCTTTATTTTTTGCAATGTTATTATCGTTTGTCACAAAGTCAGAAAACAATACCTGGGAAAAATTGAAATCAGATTTTTTCAAAATAGCATATCCCAGATACTGAATGTATAAAGGTATTTCATTGAAAACAGTAGTCTTGGCAGACAAACAAAGCAGCAAAGTGTGGAAAAAGAATTTCATATCAGTAGGAAAATTGGGTTTATAGATAGTTATGCCTGTAAATTGGCCCTCATATCCACGTTCAAATAAACTCATCATGTAGCTCTCTTTTTGGGAAAGAGGTTTTGGCATTTAGGTCACTGAGGCTGTTGGGATTGACCCCTACAAAAGAACAGATGATAAAATGCCAAACAGGTCTGGTCTATATGATCCATAATAAACAGTGTTTTGGTTCACAACTTCCCTCAATAACAAGGCACCTAACATCTGATAGCCCTAACATCTGCTCAGTGCTAAGCTCTATTGGTTGTAAAGACTGTTGAAGACCAAACCTCTGCTTGAAGTCAAGAGTCTGTTGAAAGTCAAAGGTCTGATCACCCTTTAAAGAACATATGATAAAGCTTCAATAGTGGTTAATGCTCATCAGTGGTTTGCATCCTATTTGAATAACTATTAGTGTTTTATATAAATGTATCAGAGGATAACATTAGCAGTGGTTAGAGGTTGTTAGATTAGTTAGATGTCATTATCTTGGTGATGTCAGCAAAGATGCTTCATAGGTTAGGATTGTACTATAAATAGACAGTGCATGTACTGTTTTAGCTCACACATACACACTTATCTTGTATGATCCAATCTGTGTGAAGCTCCGGCTGAGGGGGAGTTAGTGATTCATGCATGAAATTACTTGTAATCTTTTAAGTAATGAAAAACATTGTGTGATGAAAGCTAATCTCTCATTTGATTGTGTTACAAAGTTTTAAATTGTATTCCGTTGCAAGTTTTATATGTTTTATCTTATTTTATATCCAATTTGTTTAAACACACAATCAGGTCAAACTCAGATCCTAACAATTGGTGTCAGAGCCTGGTCAGTTAAATTCAATCTAACAATCGATTTGACGTAAAAAGATCAGCTCAATTTTTGTGATACTGTGTTGATCGTAATTGTTGGAAAACAGAGTAAGAGCCAAATTACTTTATATACGTTTTTGAGTATTTGTGTTAACATCTGTGATGATTCTATGATTGATGGTTGCTAGAATTCATCTAATGTCTTTAAAAGACTAAGGTGAACCTAAATCTTAGGAACAATATCTATATGATGAACAAAAGTTATGAGAAAATTTTTAAAGATTATGGGTTGGCGTTTAGAAAATTGAATCAAAAGTAATGTGAATTTTAGCATAAGTATTTCTGCAAAAATGTCTAAAGTTCTCAAAACATTACTGTAAATGATTCTGGATTGATTACTTTTTCCTTAAAAGCCTTCCAGTGAATGTTACAACATTTGCCTATGGAAAGGATAAAATGGGGATAGAAGAAAAATCATAAAACTCTGAAAGTGTGTTTATCTCAAAACTTTTGTAACAAAAGAAAAGAGTATAAACATAAAACACCTAAGAGCTCACATGCTAGTACTACAAAATGAAAACCCAAAATTGAATTTTTGTCTCTGCTCAAACATCTGTTACCAAACACGCTGAGTGCAACCACTGTTTACAGGTAAATTAAGGTAACTGATGTATGTCAAAGCTGAACATTGTTTTAAAGAAGGACTTTGGACATCAATCAAATCCAGTTGATTCATTTATCAAGAAATTTTTACTTAATTTTTAGTAGTAAAGATTTCATGTATATATCAGGACATGTATTATTCCTTTTCAGTATTTTTGCTCTCTGGAAAGTAGTACATGTTGTGCTTACACTTCTTTTTGATAGTTATAAGCTCAAAACCTGCCAGGAAGTAAAACCTTTCTATTTTTAGAAAGAAAGGAGTTACTCTTCCTTGATAATGGATCAAAAGAAATTTGTTGATGGTCAAAGTTATCTCATATTATGCGTGTCTAGGTTAACCTTGCAGATACTCACATTTTTCACTACAAGAGCAGCAGATATTCGAAACAACTGTCAAAGCCCATCCTCTGCTGGTTCAACAGTTGTTGATCAAAACAGCATCAAAATCACTACCATCACATGATACTCAAACACTGATGACATCAGACATCATTTATGATGGATTGCTATAAAAAGGGTTTGATTTCCTTATAACATGTCCAGACTAAAGACTAGTTGGGAGATATAGAAACCAAAAATTGGAATCATCTATCCTTAAAACCTGATCTTTAGGTCTGGAATGCTAAACATGGATTAAAACAAGTTATCTTGTATTTCATGTGTAAATAGCATAAAAGTGTTTTCTGAATATTAAAAATAACCTAAAAATAGTTTAAAATTGAATTTTTCAATAAATCCTCAAAGTCTGTTCAAAGCACTGACAACATAAAAATCTGATAGAATAGAAAAATCTATTCACTGCCAGAGTGTATCCTCTGGTTGCTTTAAAGGCCTTGTTCGCTATCCACTGACCATATCCTCTGATAGTTCAAAAACTTTCAAGCAGTGGTTTAGCCAAACAACTGTCTTCCATACACAACAGAGGTTACACATGGACAAATGTTATTCGACATGTTTTTGCATCAGATGCCACGTCATCATCACTTTTTCATAAACCCTATAAAAACCCTGTTCTATCCAGAACAGAGGGTTCACCAAACTGTGTCGATTTCAAAAAATCTCAAAACAGTTTTTCACTCAAATCATGGCTCCCAAAACAAAATCCAAGGCGAAATCAAAAGCTAAATCTAAACCCGTATCATCGACATTTACGTTAATCATCAAAACTCCTCATAACTACACTGCTATTCTGGAGGAAACCGAGTCAAATACGAGATATCATTCAATGATTCGGCCACTAAAAGAGTCCAAATTCAAAGAGATGCTGACAGCAAAAGCCCTAATTTATGAAGGTTCACTCCGACATTTTGGGCAAATATTGAGGTTCACTCAACAGAGGGAGTACCTTATGCAATAATCTCAAGAGTGGGCAAAACCTTGATGCAAATTACTCCACAATCGATCTCTCAAGTCCTTAAATTGAATGACATGTCATATCCTGTGACATTTCCTCTGGATGAGATCCAAGTAGAGTTTATTAGAAGAGGGTATGCTGGTAAACTCAAAGTTATGACTATATTCAAATCAAATTTCCCTGCTGAGATGAGATTTTTCTTTCATACTATTTTGACATGTCTCTTAGCAAAAACTACTGGTTTTAATGAAATTCCATCGAACATGCAATATTTGGGATATGCTATTTTAACTGATTCAGATTTCAATTTCTCCCAAGTCTTGTTCAATGACATTGTTAATAACTACTATAATATTGCAAAAGAAAAAGCTTTTCTGATACATCCCAGGTTTTTAAGCATATATCTTCAAAATCAATTACCTGGAGATGATTCTAAAATTGGCCCAGTTAGCAAGGCAGGAGCTATAGGTCATGAAACTTTTACACGCATTTCTAATCAAGATAAAGTTTCAAAAACCCAAGTAGAGGCGGTAGAGGAAGATTTATCAGAACAACTTGCCCAAACTCAACCACCTGCTACTGAGCCCACTGCTCTTGGTGATCACAGTAGCACAACCACTGATGTACAACCACCACCAAAAACCACCAAAAAGACCAAAAAGAAATCCACTAAGCCCCCCAAACCCACTAAAAAGGTTCTTCTGGAAGATGAGATCCCAGAAGTTAACCCAGTGACAACACAAAAGTCACAAGAAACCACTGTTGCTACTTCCTCACAATAGCTGGAAAGATCTCCACCCAAAACCAAAACTCCTCATGATTCCTCACAAAAGGAACATGTTGTAAGCAAAGGGATTCCACAACACGAGACATTACCCTCATTTGAGAGTATGTTGAATAGCTCTCCTCCCAGGGCAAATTCTCTTTCCACATCACTTCCCACATCTCAAATTAAATCAACCCTGAAGTATCTGTTTGAGGTCATTGGAAGTCAGACACAAAACAGCCTTTCTCACAACACATTACTGAGAATACATCCTCTACAATGGCTGTGTTTGATAAAATTTCACTGACTAACCCACAAACAGTTGAGGAGGTTACACCACTTGAATTTCATGAAATTCTTATTGGTAGTTCAAGTGGAGCAACTACTACAGATGTTAGACCCACTGGTCTATCTCTGGACAGAGGTTACATAAGTAAGTCTCCTTTGAAGGCAATTTCTACTAAGGCTACCATAGCAACCACTGTTGGTATTAAAACCACTGTTGAGTCTGTTAAAGAAACCTCTGTTGTAGAAAGAAGTCCCCAGTACCAAGAAAAAGGGGCATATGTGTTTGAAACAAGGGTTGAAACCTCTGTTCATGATAACATAGATACAACTACCACTTCTGGTAGGAGTTCAGATGATCCTATTAAGTTAGGCGATGATCTAAAATATAAGGATTTGACGGAGAGAGTTACTACAATAGAGACATCAGTGGCAGATATCAAAAATATGTTGCAACAAATGTTAGAAGCTTCAAAGTCTCAAAACACTGCTCAATCCTCTGCTCTTCAAATCGTTGATATAATTAAACAAGTATATCCTTTGTTTCAACAACATCGTCAACTTGCTAACCATCAACATGAAATCCGTGTAACAACGCTCAAAGATTTGGTTGATGAGAGATATAGAGAAACTCAGGCAGACCTCAAGGGTATCAAAGAATTTCTTACAAAGAAGTCTGGCACTTCCTCTGCACCTATCTTTGAAAAAAATGATGCCAAAAAAGGGGAGAAAAATGAGTTTGTGGATAATGTGTCTAAGCAAAAGCCAGAATCTGCAAAAGAATCCTTGGTAACTTCTGCTGAAACATTTGCAAAAGAAAAGAAAAAAGGGAGTTGATGAAACCTTAGACATTCAAGCAGATGATGAAGATACAGGAAAAAGGACTTTTAAAAAGGATCTTGGCACTTCAAACAGAAAGAAATCACCACCACAAGAATCCAAAAAGCAAACCACTGCTGGTCTCAAAACCACTGCTGGTACTATATCCATTATTGCACCTAAACCAACAACCCCACCTCACAAATCACCTGCAAAAAGGCAGAAAACAATATCACCACCTTCATTACCAACCTTCACTGAAACAGATGTTGTGACTACAAAAGGTACAACAGATGTTAGAACATCAGTGGCTGAGACAACAGTTCCTTCATCAGCTGTTAACCAAGCCACTGCTATCATATTCTCTCAAATCCAAATCCCTGTAACACACACCTCCACAACAACTCATTCACTAAGCTCAGTCTATACAAGAAAAAGAAAATTCAAAGTGACTGATGATATACCCACATCTAGACCACTCATTCTAACCAATCCAGAACCTTTCATCCCTCCATCATCACCAACATCAAACCCACTTACTCAATCACCTACTGGCCGTAATCCAACAAGACAAATACCTCTGGCAGTAAATTATCCTTTGGAAGTGCTTGCAGTTAAAGATGAAATGTTACAATTCTTCACAGAGGATAATCCATCCAAAAGAACATTCCCATCTCTTTTTGGCTATAGAGCTCCAAGGAACATTGAGGAGTATCTGAAATTAAATTCAAACAAGCCAATAACATTGCAAAAGAAGAGAGTAAAGGGAAAGGTGAAGTTTACTTGTCAAGTCGAATGCAGCATGCACTTAGTAAAGTTAAGAAACTGGAAGACTTTGCAAAAGACTTGAACAAGAAGGGGTCAACTCAATCACCTGATGCTGATATTCAAAAGAAACTAAGAAGAGATTTCATAGAAATTATCATGAGAGACAAACCATATCAAGCTGAAGAGCATCAATTTGAATAATGGCCTCTCAAAGCTCTTCAACAAGAAGCAAACAGGTGTGAGAAAATGAATAATGATCCTTAGATAAGGAAGATTACACCAGACTGGAACAAGTTCAAGAAAGCTAAGTCAAATGCAGATCTTGCCTTAGATGAATACATCCCCTTCAATCAAAAGAAAAAGTATCAAATGGATAAGGTTCATGAAAAGAAGGAAGAAGAAAACATGAAAGAATCAAAAATGGATGCTACTTCATCACACTATCAGGATCCACCTACTATCACTGCCACATCCTTATCAAGCAGATCATCTTCACTAAACTCATCACAAATAAAACTTCTCCCAAGAAACCCATTGAACTAAAAATACTAAAGTGGATGTCTGATAAACAGACCCATGTATTGACGTTGCTCAAGTCCAATGGAAAGTTGATTATATAACAAGGAAAGATGCACTAGGCTTGGTGTAGCTGACTTCAGGATCTTTTGGAACTTCAACTGTGCAGGGATGAAGATGATGAAAATTCCCTGAATTTTGAACTACAGTTCAAGAGAAAAATCAGGAAAAACTGATGAGAGAACTAAAATCATGAATAAAGAAAAGTTTTGGCATCATCTGTTCTAGGGGGAGATTGTTGGGATTGACCCCTACAAAAGAACAGATGATAAAATGCCAAAACAGGTCTGGTCTATATGATCCATAATAAACAGTGTTTTGGTTCACAACTTCCCTCAATAACAAGGCACCTAACATCTGGTAGCCCTAACATCTGCTCAGTGCTAAGCTCTGTTGGTTGTAAAGACTGTTGAAGACCAAACCTCTGCTTGAAGTCAAGAGTCTGTTGAAAGTCAAAGGTCTGATCACCCTTTGAAGAACATATGATAAAGCTTCAATAGTGGTTAATTCTCATCAGTGGTTTGCATCCTATTTGGATAACTATTAGTGTTTTATATAAATGTATCAGAGGATAGCATTAGCAGTGGTTAGAGGTTGTTAGATTAGTTGGATGTCATTATCTTGGTGATGTCAGCAAAGATGCTTCATAGGTTAGGATTTGTACTATAAATAGACAGTGCATGTACTGTTCTATTTAGCTCACACATACACACTTATCTTGTATGATCCAATCTGTGTGAAGCTTGGGCTGAGGGGGGTTAGTGATTCATGCATGAAATTACTTGTAATCTTTTTTAATCTTTTGAGTAATGAAAAACATTGTATGATGAAAGCTAATCTCTCATTTGATTGTGTTACAAAGTTTTAAATTGTATTCCACTGCAAGTTTTATATGTTTTATCTTATTTTATATCCAGTTTGTTTAAAACAACACAATCAGGTCAAACTCAGATCCTGACAGAGGACCAAAACAGTGGAAATGGTGGATGGGGAAATTTGAATGAGAGACTCACCCACTTTTGATATAATCGCAAAAGCCTTTTTTTTAATTTGGACTTCAGCATATGCCCAGAATTGGTGAAGTGTATCAAGATAGATTGGGGCTTTTGCTAGCATGATTTCTTTGTACTTGGATGTGATATCTGTGGCAATCCGAGCATGTAACAATGATGAACAAGATTATCAATGAATGAAATTTATGTTTTATTTGTGAATTTTGTATATTTATTATGTTATTACACAAATTTGATTCTTGCACAATTTCGAACTCTTGAATTGCTTCTATGAGCAAAATCGGTGAACCGATACGCAAACGAAACCAATTTAACGCAATGTATGTTCCGGAATAATGATGATACAAGCTAAACATAACTTAAATAACCTTTACATAACTTAGAAATAAGTTTTAAAGGGTTTGCCATGTCAAAAACGAGTTTATTCGATCACAGGGACTAATTACGACAAACCTCGAAAGTCTGCCGATTCTCGCAGCGACGTATGCTCCGGAACAAGAAAACAAGCCTAACATACCATAAATTTCTTTACAAAGCTTAGAAATAAGCTTTGAGGGCTTCCGTATGGCAAATTCACACTTTTGTGACTTCAGGGGCAATTTTGCAAATTTCGCGAAACTATACCTTTTTGCGTATTTCGCTATCCAGAACATGTACAGACATTCTAAAATTTTTCTAATCATCAAAATATTGTATTTTAGTGATTGGAATGCGAAAAATCCGTTCGTTACGCATTTACGGTCACACACGTGTTCGTTTCGATTTTCGTCGTAATTAACCGAAAACCACGACCGTACGACCAAAAAACTGACCTCTGGAGCATTTTCCAACATATTTCAAGTTCCCTATACTTTTTCTTCCTTATGGAGCTTTGAAATGAGATTTACGAGTGTCGAAAGTGCCTGAAACGCGACGAAACGATGCAGGGGCCTATTCTGCCAAATCCCAAAAGATGTGCCCAGGTCCATGGCTTACGGACCGTAAGCCTAAGGACCATACGGTCCGTAAGGCATGCCTAGCACATCAGATTTGCTGGTAGCAGCTTTTTTGTGCAACCTTTGACTCATCAAACACTTGTGCCACCTTAATCTCTGCAATTGACACGAATTTGGACACTAATCTACACCTAAGATGAGTCACCAACACTTGTCATGCTCTTGTTAATCCAAGATTTCTATAAATACTAAGTGTTCTTCATGGTTGCAACTCTTTGATCACTTTCTTGAAACACCCTGCTCTAAATCCGAATTTGGCACTCATTTTGGAGCTTTCTCAGTGTTCTTGATCAAATCCTTGGTATTTGTAAGTGATCTCCTTCATGTTTGTTTCAATTCTTGTGATTAATTTGATTAAAAGTCACAAAGTTTGACTTTCTGTTGACTTTCAAAATTGATCATGAATTGATCAGTTTAAAATCCATTTGAAACTTGCTTTATGATGGTAATCAAGGTGGTTATGATCCTTATAAATCATGCCTACTGATTCTCATCATTTCTAGCTATTTTAACAAGTCAAAGTTTCGGTCAAAATGCGATTTTTGCGCATTTTACAACGGATCTGTTTTCGGGTATCAAAACAGGTTGTTTTGATGCCAAAATACTTTCATAAACTTATTTAAGTCATGTCAAGACTTGCCAAATTCGTCACTCTTGTTAAAATGCTTGTATAGAGTCAAAAGTCTATCGGTTTGACCACCACTTTGACTTTTGAATCTGACCCGTTTGGTCGACTTATCGACACGACCAAATACTTATTTATGACCATAAATATACAGGGAATAACCCTCTGAGGTTATACCTTATGGTCATGTCTTTCGGATAATGATATGTTATCCCTTAAAAATGACCGAAATGCCCTTTTTCACAAACAAATCAACTTTAAGCATATGTAACAAAATTTTGACATGTATTCTGATCAAAAACATTTTTTAAACATGTTTAAGTATTTAAAACTTATTATGACACGTATCTAACCATCCGAATGCGTAGTTACGCAAACGACGTGCTAAAGTGGCTTAAACCACCTTAACGGGTCATAATGGGTCAAAAGCCCTTATAATCTTTTCCAACTCAGAATGTAAACTTATTAAACCATGTTATATGAGTTCCGACACTCACTTGGTTTATAAGATCTCATTCTATCAAAATCTTCCGATTTCAAGTCTCGATATTTACACTATTGTTATTATTTAGGACACGCGTGATATCTCGGATCTTTGAGCTTCGGTCTTATTCTTGATCCAACATTTACTTTGCTATCACAAGTGAGTACATAGTCCCCTATTTTATGTTTTCAATTGTTTTGGGGTGATGCATATGTGCCAAAAAGTTTACATGTTTTCAAGTTACAATTGTTATGGTTTACAAGTTCCAAATGCAAATACCATGGTTTATATAAACAAAACGATTTCAATAATGTGAATGAACTTGTTGGTGCGTTATATTTATAACAAGAACGACATTCATTATCAATGGCCAAGCCGGCCAGTAGTAAGTTAAGGCGCCTAGGACTGACAATCCCTTTACCAAATCATGACTCTAGTAGTTGGGTTATAAGTTGCAATGTATACGAAGCCATGAACTTGACATACTCACAAAAACCTATTTACTCGCCGGCATATTTTTGCTGACTCGTATTCACATATGTTTCAGGAAATCAAGTTTGATGTCGATGCTAGATGATACTGATGCATGCTTATGTAGGAATGGACGTGGACTTAGTGCCTTTAAAATAAGAAAGACAATTTCAATGCTTGTTTGTTTGTTTAAGTTTGTTTAAAAGTTTTAAGACAATATGACAATATAATCTATGTATAATATCCAATTAAACGAAACACCAAATACCAAGTGTTGTTCAAACAATTTGTTAACATGAATCCCCAAGTATTTCCGCCGTGGTTTGTTGTTTTACGCGATTTGGGGTGTTACAGGTTGGTATCAGAGCACTGGTTATAGGGAATTAGGTTATTAGTAATGCTTTGACCTAGACTATAACCTTCCTAGGACCCTAACGCAAGTAAACTTGCGTTTAGATTTAAAAATACAATACGATCACCTATCCTTAGGTGATTACCAAAACAATTCCACAAAAATTTCAAATCCTTTTTCGAAAATCAATCATCTATCCTTAGATGATTTGTTTTTGGCGTAAGCCTTTAAGTTTTCAAAATCTCGTCAAAGTTTGGGTTTTAATAATGTGAATACATGCAATCTGGAAGGGTGGGTGCCTGTACCCTGAGTTTTCTGTCTAAGGCTAGAGTGTTCGTACAAATCCACTTAATCGGACTAGTCACTCTTACCTGGGAACTCTTGGGGTGAGTGTCCACTTATAGGCTAAAGCATGTCTTCACGATACATTATTAGACCCATTTACATTGATTAGTCAACGTGTGTCATTTGTATGTTTTGAGAAACAAACAAGTGACCACATTCTTATGCTTCGTTGATAATTTTTTATGCTTATTTCGATTTTCCGAATGTCAATCTCACACATCTTTCATCGTGTTTCTTTTCTAGAATGCCTCCTAGACACGATCAAACTCAAGATGCTGCAATGGCAGCACTTATTGCTTAGCAAATGGCTGCGATCCTCCCGAACCTAGTAACTCAACTGAATCAAGCGAACAACAATAACAATAATAACAACAATGCTCCGTGTAGCTACAGACAGTTCTGTTCGGCTAAACCACTTGCTTTTTCTGGGTCTGAGGGAGCTACGGGACTTCTTTAATGGTTTGAGAGTCTCGAGAGCACATTTCGTTTCGTTCAATGTCCGGATGAGCGAAAAGTTGAGTTTGCATCGAGTGTGTTCAAGAAACGAGCTTTGACATGGTAGAATGGCGTTATGAGAGATAGGGGTGCTAATGTGGCCTTAGCCCAAACTTGGGGAGAGCTTCGAGCTCTAATGATGAAGGAGTTCTGTCCTCGTCATGAACTTAGGGCTTTGGAAAGAGAATTTGATGATCTTAAGCAAGACAGTGGTGAGAGTCGTGTTTACACAGACCTTACGAGGAATTGAGCTTACTTTGTCCTTCAATGGTGACGCCTTTGGATAAGGCGATTGAGAAATAGATCGATGGTCTGTCTGATCCTGTTCAGGACATTGTTACGGGAAGCCACCCTACTACCGTTCGTCAAGCCATTGAATTGGCTGCTACTCTGACTGATTCTCAAGTCAAAAAGGGTAAGCTTCATCGCAAAGGTGACAAGAAACAATCTGACAAGTCAACCCAAGAGAAACCAAAGGAAAAGAAAGCTGGGCCTTCCAAACGATCAAAGAAGCATAAGGCTTCTCAAAACTTTGCTTTTACTACTCAACCTGCTCCAAGCTCCGCAAAATCAACCAGCTCAGCCTCCTGCAAAGAAACCATATGCAGGAACTGCACCTCTCTGCAACCGATGTAACGGTCACCATCAGGTTCATGTACCGTGTCGACAATGTACTACCTGTGGAAAATTTTGTCATCTGGCGAACATTTGTCGCTTTAACCCGAACCAAGCTGAACAAAACCAAGCTCAACCACAAGCAAATCCTGCTCGACCTCATTTTCCACCTGGTTCCTGTTATAACTGTGGTGAGATGGGTCACTACAAGAACAACTGTCCGAGGATAGCAAATGCAAATCCAGCACGTGGACTAGCTTTTAACATGAATGCTAACGAGGCTCGTGCTGACAATGAAGTTGTTAACGGTATGTTCCTTGTCAACAATCATCCTGCTTCTGTTCTTTTCGATTCGGGTGCCGATAGAAGTTTTGTGTCACTTGCTTTTGAGCCTTTGCTCTCGATGCCTAGAACGAAACTAGGGAGACCCTTGTCTGTCGAAATAGCCAATGGTGAACCTCTTGTTCTTGATTTTGTTATTCGTGATTGCAAGTTAAATCTCAGCAACCATCTGTTTTCTATCGACCTCGCACCAATGCAACTCGGAAGCTTCGATATCATTGTTGGAATGGATTGGTTAACCAAGCACCATGCCGAAGTTATTTGTTTTGACAAGATTGTTCGTATACCACTATCGTTTGGCGAAACCTTGGAAATTCATGGAGAGAAACCCATTAGTAGCCTTAAACTTATGACGTGTACCCAAGCTCAGAAATACTTGCGAAAGAATTATGTCGCCTTCTTAGCACATATTGTGGAGCAGACAGGCAAGAGGAAGAATATTCGAGACATTCCTGTTATTCGAGATTACCCTGAGGTATTTCCCGAAGATCTACCTGGTTTACCCCCGGCACGACAAGTTGAGTTTCGAATTGATCTTGTACCAGGTGCTAACCCGATAGCCAAATCTCCTTACCGTCTTGCACCTTCTGAGATGCAAGAATTATTGAAGCAACTTCAAGAGTTATCTGACAAAGGTTTCATTCGTCCAAGTTATTCTCCATGGGGTGCACATGTCCTATTTGTGAAAAAGAAGGATGGATCCTTCCGGATGTGTATCGATTATCGTGAGCTCAACAAACTCACGATCAAGAATCGATATCCCTACCTCGCATTGATGATCTTTTTGATCAATTACAAGGTGCTACCTGTTTCTCCAAGATCGATATGCGTTCTGGGTACCATCAACTTCGTGTTCACGAGGAGGATATTCCTAAGACTGCTTTCCGCACACGATATGGTCATTATGAGTTCACCGTTATGCCATTCGGTTTGACCAATGCTCCAGTTGTTTTCATGGACTTGATGAATCGGGTTTGTAAACCTTATTTGGGTAAGTTCATCATTGTTTTCATCGACGACATTCTCATTTATTCTAAGTCTCGAGCTGAGTACGAGCAAATTTTTGTCTGACAATGGAACTTCTAAAGAAAGAGCAACTTTACGCCAAATTCTCCCAGTGTGAATTTTGGCTGAAAGAAGTTCAGTTTTTGGGTCACATTGTCAACGAGCAATGTATTCATGTGGATCCTTCTAAAATCGCTGCGATTAAGGATTGGAAAACACCCACTACACCCACAGAAGTTCGTTCATTTCTGGGTCTTGTTGGTTACTATCGACGATTTATTGCGAACTTCTCTAAGATCGCGGTTCCTCTCACTGCTTTGACTCAAAAGAATAAGCCTTTTGAGTGGGGAACTAGTCAAGAGGAAGCTTTCCAAACCTTGAAACTAAAACTATGTGATGCTCCTATTCTATCTTTACCTGATGGCAATGATGATTTTGTGGTTTATTATGACGCGTCGAATTTAGGCCTTGGTTGCGTTCTCATGCAACAGGATAAGGTCATCGCTTATGCGTCGAGACAATTGAAAGTCCATGAAAAGAACTACACCACTCATGATCTTGAGTTGGGTGCCGTTGTTTTTGCTCTCAAAATTTGGAGACATTATCTTTATGGCACGAAGTGTGTAGTTTTCACGGACCACAAAAGTCTCCAACATAATTCAATCAAAAGGAGCTGAACATGAGACAACGACGTTGGGTCGAGCTTTTAAACGATTATGACTGTGAAATTCGCTACCATCCTTGTAAGGCGAATGTTGTGGCTAATGCGCTTAGTCGCAAAGAATGTGTTAAGCTTCATTGTGTTCGAATTCGATCCGATATCCAAACACGTATTCTTGAAGCCCAACGCACTTGTGTAACTCAAGGTTTGTTGAAAGACGAACAACCTCATCAACTCGAAACGAAAGACGATGGATTACTCTATTACAAGAATCGGTTGTGGGTTCCGAATCAACACGATCTCCGTACTCTATTGATGGACGAAACACATAAATCTCGTTATTCGATTCATCCTGGTGCTACAAAAATGTACAAGGATTTCCGTACCCAATATTGGTGGCCGAGTATGAAGAATGACATTGCCTTGTATGTATCAAAATGCCTTACTTGTCTCAAAGTCAAGGCCAAACATCAATGTCCGTCTGGTTTGCTTGAACAACCAGAAATACCGGTATGGAAGAGGGAGAACATTGCGATGGATCTCATCACTAAGTTACCATGCACGTCTAGAGGTCATGATGCCATTTGGGTAATCATTGACCGTCTAACGAAGTCAGCACATTTCATAGCGATTCGTGAAGATTATCCGGCTGACAAACTTGCCAAGATCTATGTTGATGAGATTGTGTCTCGTCATGGTGTTCCTTTGAACATCATCTCTGATAGAGATGCTCGATTCTCATCTCGTTTTTGGAAGACTCTACAATCTGCTATGGGAACCAAACTCAATCTGAGTACTGCTTATCATCCTCAAACGGATGGCCAATCTGAGAGGATGATTCAAACACTGGAGGATATTCTTAGAGCTTGTGTGATCGATTTTGGTGGTAGTTGGGATTCACATCTACTGTTGGTCGAATTCTCTTACAACAATAGTTATCACGCCAGCATCAACATGGCGCCTTTCGAAGCTTTATACGGTCGAAAATGTCGTTCACCTGTCTGTTGGAATGAAATCGGTGAGACACAGCTCACTAGACCTGAACTCATCCACGACACAACCGAGAAAGTCAAGAAAATACGCGATAACCTTTTAACAACTAGAAGCCGTCAAAAGAGTTATGCGGACAAGCGACGCAAGCCCTTAGAATTTCAAGTTGGTGACTACGTCCTACTCTAGGTATCCCCTTGGAAAGGAGTAGTGAGAATTGGAAAGAAAGGAAAACTTGCTCCACGATACGTTGGACCATTCAAGATCGTCGAAAGAATCGGAAAGGTGGCCTACCGACTTGAGCTACCTCCTAAACTCGGGAATATTCACCCAACATTTCATGTGTCTAACTTGAAGAAATGTTTAGCCGATACAAATCTCCATATTCCACTCGACGAGATTCACGTTGATGATACTATGCATTTTGTAGAGAAACCGGTGGAGATTATGGACCGTGAAGTCAAGAAACTTAAACGAAGACGAATCCCGATAGTCAAAGTTCGCTGGGAATCCAAACGTGGCCCAGGGTTTACTTGAGAACGTGAGGATCAAATGAAAGCAAAGAATCCACACTTGTTCTTACAAGTTTCCTCTAATTAAATTTCGGGACGAAATTTCCTGAAGTAGGGGAGACTGTGATATCTGTGGCAATCCGAGCATGTAACAATGACGAACAAGATTATCAATGAATGAAATTTATGTTTTATTTGTAAATTTTTTATATTTATTATGTTATTACACACATTTGATTCTTGCACAATTTCAAAGTCTTGAATCGCTTCTATGAGCAAAATCGGTGAACCGATACGCAAACGAAACCAATTTAATGCAACATATGTTCCGGAATAATTACACAAGCTAAAAATACCTTAAATAACCTTTACATAACTTAGAAATAAGTTTTAAAAGGTTGGTATGTCAAAAACGAGTTTATTCGATCACAGGAACTAATTACGACAAACCTCGAAAGTCTGCCGATTCTCGCAGCGACGTACGCTCCAGAACAAGAAAACAAGCCTAACATACCATAAATATCCTTTACCTAGCTTAGAAATAAGCTTTGAGGGCTTCGGTATGGCAAATTCACACTTTTGTGACTTCAGGGGCTATTTTGCAAATTTCGTGAAACTAAGCCTTTTTGCGTATTTCGGTATCAACATGTACGGACATTCAAAAAATTTTCTAATCATCAAGATATTGTATTTTAGTGATTGGAATGCGAAAAATCCGTTCGTTACGCATTTACGGTCACACACGCGTTCGTTTTGATTTTCGTCGTAATTAACCGAAAACCGCGATCGTACGACCAAACGAACTGACCTCTGGAGCATTTTCCAACATATTTCAAGTTCCCTATACTTTATCGTCCTCATGGAGCATTGAAATGAGATTTATGAGTGTCAAAAGTGCCTGAAACGCGACGAAACTATGCAGGGGCCTATTCTGCCAAATCCCAAAAGATGTGCCCAGGTCCATGGCTTACGGACCGTAAGCCTAAGGACCATACGGTCCATAAGGCATGCCCAGCACATCATATTTTCTGGCAGCAGCCTGTTTGTGCAACCTTTGACTCATCAAACACTTATGCCACCTTAATCTCTGCAATTGACACGAATTTGGACACTAATCTACACCTAAGATGAGTCACCAACACTTGTCATGCTCTTGTTAATCCAAGATTTCTATAAATACTAAGTGTTCTTCATGGTTGCAACTCTTTGATCACTTTCTTGCAACACCCTGCTCTAAATCCGAATTTGGCACTCATTTTGGAGCTTTCTCAGTGTTCTTGATCAAATCCTTGGTATTTGTAAGTGATCTCCTTCATGTTTGTTTCAATTCTTGTGATTAATTTGATTAAAAGTCACAAAGTGTGACTTTCTGTTGACTTCCAGATTTGATCATGAATTGATCATTTTAAAATCCAATTGAAACTTGCTTTATGATGATAATCAAGGTGGTTATGATCCATAAAAATCATGCCTACTGATTCTCATCATTTCTAGCTATTTTGACAAGTCAAAGTTTCGGTCAAAATGCGATTTTTGCGCATTTTGCAACGGATCTGTTTTCGGGTTACAAATCAGGTTGTTTTGATGCTAAAATACTTTCATAAACTTATTTAAGTCATGTCAAGACTTGTCAAATTCGTCACTCTTGTTAAAATGCTTGTATAGAGTCAAAAGTCTAGCGGTTTGACCACCACTTTGACTTTTGAATCTGACCCATTTGGTCGACTTTTAGACACGACCAAATACTTATTTATGACCATAAATATATAGGGAATAACCCTCTGAGGTTATACCTTATGGTCATGTCTTTCGGATAATGATATGTTAATCAATGGTAATATCAAATGACCGAAATGCCCTTTTCGCAAACAAATCAACTTTAAGCATATGTAACATAAATTTGACATGTACTCTGATCAAAAACATTTTTTAAACATGTTTAAGTATTTAAAACTTATTATGACACATATCTAACCATCCGAATGCGTAGTTACGCAAACGACGTGTTAAAGTGGCTTAAACCACCTTAACGGGTCATAATGGGTCAAAAGCACTTATAATCTTTTCCAACTCAGAATGTAAATTTATTAAACCATGTTATATGAGTCTCGATATTTACACTATTGTTCATATTTAGGACACGCGTGATATCTCGGATCTTTGAGCTTCGGTCTTCTTATTGATCCAACATTTACTTTGCTATCACAAGTGAGTACATAGTTCCCCTATTTTATGTTTTCAATTGTTCTGGGGTGATGCATATGTGCCAAAAAGTTTACATGTTTTCAAGTTACAATTGTTATGGTTTACAAGTTCCAAATGCAAATACGATGGTTTATATAAACAAAACGATTTCAATATTGTGAACGAACTTGTTGGTGCGTTATATTTATAACAAGAACGACATTCATTAACAATGGCCAAGCCAACCAGTAGTAAGTTAAGGCGCCTAGGACTGACAATCCCTTTACTAAAATTCTCGGGGTTTGTGGGGAAATTTGGGAAGCGACTGAAACTGTATGTGACAAACTCATTGGTGGTTTGTTATACGATTAAGGGACACCGTTGGGTGGTCTCGAACAAGTCAACAAAGGTTTGAATGTATTCACGAAACGACCAAAAGTTTTTCACAATTAAAACAATGAACGATGAACGATTTTTTTATGACAATGAACGATGAACGATGAATGATTTGTTTATAACAATGAACGACGAACGATGAACAATTGGTTTATAACAAGGAACGATGAATGAATGGTTTACGACAAGTGATTTAGATAACGGAACGAGTGTAATGTAATAAAAGCATGGTGGATACGCCGCTGGTACTTCCTATATGTAAGTGCTTTTATCATATTACATGTGTGGCGTTATTTATATTACTTGGACAAATGTTTCTAAACAATGACACAGAACGGTTTTTCGATTAATGAACATAAACCATACGAGTTATTTTTACAACTTGGATTTACAATACAAAAGATTTTGAGTCAAGGTTCATGGCTACTAGATTTCTATAAACTCTATCTCACGTGTTTATAAACCTATTGCAATATCAAAATATTTTCGAAACAAGGTTTCCAATCACGACTCTAGTAGTTGGGTTATAAGTTGCAACGTATACGAATCCATGAACTTGACATACTCACAAAAACCTATGTACTCGCCGGCATATTTTTGCTGACTCGTTTTCACATATGTTTCAGGAAATCAAGTTTGATGTCGATGCTAGATGATACTGATGCATGCTCATGTAGGAATGGACGTGGACTTAGTGCCTTTAAAATAAGAAAGACAATTTCAATGCTTGTTTGTTTGCTTAAGTTTGTTTAAAAGTTTTAAGACAATATGACAGTATAATCTATGTATAATATCTAATAAAACGAAACATCAAATACCAAGTGTTGTTAAAACAATCTGTTAACGTGACTCCCAAGTGTTTCCGCCACGGTTTGTTGTTTTACGCGATTTGGGGTGTTACATTGGAAGTTTTCAAAACATTGGTCATGGCATGATATGCTTTGTTTGTGTCGGTTTCCTCAAGGATGGGAAGATAATTATGAGGAGTTTTGATGAGAAGAGTCATGGTAAGAGATTGAATAGTGTGAATTCGTGAAGAAGATGAGAGTAATAGAAACCACTTTGAGAATTTTTGAATTCGATACGGCAAGGAAAACTCTGTTGGATAAAACAGGGTTTATAAAGTGAAAAAGTGAATGCTGACGTGGCAGCGGTTCCAAAAGATCTGATGGCTAACATCTGTCCACGTGGCAACCTCTGTTGAGAATCAACAGACGTTAGGAACAGTGAATGAGAACAGTGGGAATTTTATACTATCAAAGGATAGATATCAGAGGTTAGGAAACACAGTGGCTTACCAAACAGTGGAAAATGAGAAACAGAGGATACCTTTAACAGTGGATAGAATAAACTAAACAGATGATTTCTTTGATAAGCAGACATACTTTTTGGATTTTGAAATTTTTCAATTTGAGCTATTTTTAAGGATGGAATTTTAATTTTCTAAAAACATTTTAATGCCTTTTATTGATGGAAAACAAAAATTGCTTTTAATCCATGTTAATCATCATAATTCTAGAGTTTAAGCTTTCAAAGGTAGATGTATCTAATGCTTTTATTAAAACATCTTCCAGTTGATCCTTAGTTGGGACATGATGCATAGAAATCAAACATTTTTCATAGCAATCCCTCACAAAGTGATGTCTGATGTCAATGTGCAATGTTGTGGAGTGAGAGACTGGATTTTTAATGATGTTTTCAGCTGCTTGACTATCAAACATGAGAGGAGTCTTTAGAGCAGTTACACCAAAATCCAGCAGTTGATTTTGAAGCCATGGAGTTGAGCAGTGCAACTTCCAGGAGCAATATACTCAGCCTCTGCTGTTAATGTGGTTATTGCAGCTTGCTTTTTGCTTTGCCAAGACACTAAGCAATTGCCTAGGAATTGACATTCTCCTGAAGTTGACTTCCTTGTGGTGTGACATCCAGCAAAATCACTGTTTGTGTAACCTGAAAGCTCAATGTTTCCATTAACAGGATACCAGATACCAAGTGTGGGAGCACCTTTTATGTATCTGAATATCCTTTTCTCAACAATGAATTTGACTTTCTAGGTGCTGATTGGGATCTGGCACAAACACATGTGGCAAACATGATATCTGGCCTTGATGCAGTTAGGTACAATAAAGAACCAATCATGCTTCTATAAAGAGTTTGATCAACCAAGTCATCTTTATCATCAACAATGATAAGCTTTGAGGTTCCTATGGGTGTGCTACATGGTTTACAATCATTCATATCAAATAAGTAGTTCTTTGACTTACTTACTTTGATGAATGAATGTACCATTATGCATCTACTTAACTTGGAGACTAAGGAAGCATTGGAGCTCACCCATTGCAGTCATTTCAAACTCTGTTGTCATGAGTTTTCTAAACTCTTCACACATTGATTCACAAGTGGATCCAAAAATAATGTCATCCACATAAATTTGGACAATAATTAATTCTTTTCCCACTCCATTTTAAAAACAGTGTTTTATCAATCTTGCCTCTTGTAAAGCCTATGGAAAGGAGAAATGTGGAGAGAGTTTCATATCAGGCTTTAGGTGCTTGTTTCAAGCCAAATAATGCTTTGTTGAGCTTGTAAACATGATCAGGATAATATGCATCTTCAAAACCAGGAGGTTGGCACACATATACCTCTTCTTGAATCTTACCATAGAGAAAAGCACATTTGATATCCATTTGATACACCTTGATTTGTGGTTGACAGCAAAAGCTAATGTTTCATCATAGTCAACAGGGGCGGATATATATGTTAACAAGGGGCAACGCCCGCTACCGCTTGGCGTTCCGGAGGTAGTGTAAAATTAGTCTAAATTTTAGAAAAATTTAACGCTTTTTCGATTTCGCTACCGCTTTTTTATAAAACGTTACCGCTACGAACGAATCCTAGATCTGCCACTGATAGTCAATGCCTTCTTCTTGTCTGTAGCCTTGAACCATAAACCTAGCTTTATTCTTGACAACAATACCCCTTTCATCAGTTTTGTTTTTGAAGACCCATTTTGTGCCAATTGGACTCACATCCTTTGCAATGGTACAAATTCCTAAACTTGTTTTCTTTTAAATTGAAGGAGCACTTCTTGCATGGATTCTACACAACTATTGTCTTTCAGTGCCTCTTGGTACTTGACGGGTTGTGTGAGAGATAGAAAACCAGCAAAAAGCCAAATGTTATGGGATTGACTTCTGGTGAGCACCCCATCATTGATGTTACCAATGATTTGATTAGATGAATGACTTTTAAGGTAGATTAGATCTCCCTTATATGGAACAATGGCATTTTGTGGTGAAGGCTGCAGACGGGAATCATCTGATGTAACATCTGTTGGCAAGTTTGAAGAGTCAACATCTTTTTGTAATGGAGGTGGAGGTATAGGTGGGAGATTGGAAACATGTTGGCTTTTATCCACTGAGATTGGGCTTTTGTCAACAGAGGTTAGATGTGATTAGCTAGCAGAGGATTGAGGATCAACAACAGTTGATGCAGCAGTGGCAAAGCTTTCATAGTTGTTAGTAACATTTGTTGCACTAGTGGTGGAAAGGACTTTGTATTATGGGATCACAATGCCATATCCATTGTCATGAGAAGAAGATTGTGATGTGCCTGCAGGGTTAGTCTTGGTAGACACATCTTCAAAAGTAAATTTATCTAAGTCAAACAATTCAGCAGGATTTGCTGGGATATTTAATGAAGAAATTTCATTGAACTTTACATTCAAGGTCTCTTCCACACACCTAGTCCTTGAATTAAAAACTTTGTAGGCTTTAGCAGTGGTTGAGTATCCCAGATAATAACCACAATCTACTTTGGCTGCAAATTTTGAAATTGAATCTTTTAGGTTTAAAATAAAGCATGGGCAGCCAAAGATTTTGAATTATGAGATCAGTGGTTTGATCTTGTATAGAACTTCATAAGCACTCTTTTGATTCCTAGGGATAATCAAACTCTGTTCTTAACATAGCAAGTAGTGTTTACAGCTCTGCCCAAAAAGACAAAGGTAAACCTGAGTCTGCAAGCATAGTTTTTGCAGCTTCAATTAAAGTTCTGTTTTTCCTTTCAACCACCCCATTTTGTTCTGGTGTCTTTGGGATGCTATATTGCTTAACAATCCCTTTTGATAAAAAAAACTTGATGTGCTAAAAGTGGTCAAATAAAAATAAACTAAAATTAACCTAATCTAGACACTCTAAGCTTTAAATTTATAAACTTAGACTCGATCTAAACCTAAACCACACAACCAGCAAGTGTACCGATCAAAGTAGTAAAGCTAAAGTAAGTCCGAGTATCGAACCCACGAGACTCTCTAAATACGTTAACTAGACTCTATCTTGACCTAGACTGACACGGACGCGAAACTAACCATTTTTTTATGTTTAAAGGGGGGGGGGGTTTCTAAACATCCTAAAATTGCAAATTAAATTAACTAAAATTAACTAGCACGAATTAACTTGGATTTTAACTCAGATGATGGAAACGACTGCCTAGACTGGATTCCTGATTTGTTGTAGTACTGACCTTATTGTTTATTAATTTTATGGCACCGGGATCTTAATATACTAAACCTACAAAGATACCGAACAAGACTCTCGACCCTTCTCAAAGAGACACTTATGGAACTCTAATAGGCCGTTATGACTACCGGTTACTAGACTCCTTCGCAGGTTATCTAGGTTTCTAAAAGTACCCTAATACGATTTACTCCCTCACAGGATATAAATCTAGGATAAGTTTGGAATTTCAGTTTAAGTTGTTAGACAACTATCACTAAGGAAACTAGTTCAGACTCCGCTCAGATATCCTACCTAGCAATTTAGTGACGAAGACCTAAAAATAATTTCACACCTCACAACTTTTGAAATTAGTAGAACACTTTAATTTATTAAATTACCAATTATTACTTCTAAGGTGTATCGGCCGATTAACCCTAAAGATTATAAATTTATTCCGTGATATAGACACTCACCAAAACTTATAACCTAGCATGAATCTATTATGTGGTATAGACAGTCACCAAAATTCATACGAAGAAACAAAAGACAATAAAACAATTTAAAGCATGCATACACATTAAACCTAATAAACCAAACCGACTACTTGTATCAGCAATCCATAAATAACTAATTAAACATAATAAAAATCAAAACTTTATAAATCCATCATCACAGTCTAGGCAGTCAAAAAAGTCTAGCCAAGAACCATAGTCAAGAACGAAAATAATAAACAAGTCTCACCCGATAAACAAATCATGTTCATAAGTTCGAATAACATAAAGTAAATCAAACTGAGAAACTATCTCTATGAGAACCCGACTTGTATCTTGGATCGTCCCTCTCACTCTTCTGCGTTTGCGTGTGATGTTCCTAGACACCTTCTGGTCCACTGTTCGTGTACCGCAGCCTCTGCTGCCGTTCGTCTCCCTCTCTTCTCTAATTATGTATATATAGATTCATTCATTAAAAGGTTACAATTTGAGTCAAAAACTAATTCCACGATTCTGGGTTGTTGACAAATGTGTAGCAATAGGTAGTGGGCCAGGCTCCTTATGTTGCTCCACTAACTAGCCCACTCACAAAATCAAATAAAACAAGGTAACGTATTGCGTAGGTTGTGTGATGAACCAGCCCATTCTAATTTGCTAGCAGCGGCCCACCATAAAAAGTAATAACAATTTCGGTCAACATCAGGATGCTTTTTGTGATTGGAATTAATTGAATGTTTCATTTTTTGTTACTTCTAGTCCTTCAACTTTTGATAACTAACTTTTTTTTAACTTTCAACTTATTCCAGTTTGGTCCATCGAGCTTATAATATAGAGATGTTAGCATCGGCCTACTCAAGAAAAATAGCGGCAATTTTAATTCAGTCACTGGCGTCCTACTCTGTCCAACTGGTTGATCATTTACTTATTACTTGTTTTCACTCCATTTGCACCAGGACCTGGTAAAACACAAAATAATATAACATAACACTAAAAACTAAATAAAATAAATAAAAACTATACAATAATAATACACTTTACACGGAACAGATATGTGTATTTCACCACACATCAAATATCCCCACACTTAACCTTTTTTCGTCCCCGAAAAAGAATTATGCAAATGGAATCATAGTGGGAAAATACTCAGATTCAAAAACTTAGATTATTTTTAACATTAAAACTCGTGTTAACCGTGATTGCGAATATATGTGTCCACTTAAACCCAAACCCGGTTTCAAGCCTTTATCATGCAATTAAGTTCAAGTATAATTAATCTACCTAGGGTCTCAAACTAGAAGTCACAGTTTCACCTAATCCCACCTCAAGCTCATAGAACAAAAGGAACGAATCATTCCCATTTCCTAACCGTTTTATACCAAAATCAAGAGAATTTAAAATCACATTTTTTTCTCTTCTTTTCTCTTTTCTTTTTTTTTTTCTTTTGAGCACTATACTTTTGCTTTACCTAACCCAGAGATTGTCTCAACCATAGTCACCATCCCCGAGAACGACAACTTGAGCGTCGGTAATTTTTCACAATTTTTTTTATTCAACACATCCTAGAGGCAATCTAAGTCATAGTCATCATCCTCAGCGAAGATTACATAGGTCTGGACTTTTTATTCCAATCTAGCTCATTTATTCTATTTTTTCATGATAAAAAATTTTAATAATTTTAGCTTATAACGGCATTCTTTATACCTTTACATAAATTATACACTTTACACGGGACAAATATGTGTATTTTACCCCACATCAAATATCCCCACACTTAACCTTTTTTCATCCCCGAAAAACTCTGCAATGGAATCAGAACTAGGATCACTGGTTTCAAAAACTTTAGATTTCTTAATTTAAAGACTCACAACGTTTAACCACGATTACCGATATACTAATCCTATTAAACCCAAACACTGACTCATCAGGCCCCTTTCATGTAATTATTAAATTCAAGTGATTTCATCTAAAGGGTCTCACACTTTGGAATCTACAGATCCACCTACTCTCACACTCAAGATTATGAAATTAAAGGAACAGTTAATTAACTATTTCCTAACCGTCTTATGAAAAAACCAAGATTATTTAGAATCATATATTTTTTCTCTCTTTTTTTCTTTTATTGAGCACTAGACATTTATACCTAACCCAGAGGTTGTCTCAACCAGAGTCACCATCCTCGAAAGCGACAACATAAGCTTCGGCATTTTCCATATTATTCTAACTTAACCTAGAGGGATTCTCGATCAGAGTCACCATCCCCAAAGGAGATTCCATAGGCCTCGTTATTTTTTTTTTATCTAGCTCATTTATTCTATTTTTTTTCACATGGTTAAAAATTCTAGCGGTTTTAACTTATAACGGTGTTCATTATACAATTATTGACGGTTTCGGCATCCTTATTTCTCCTCCATGAGTACCCACAAGACTTAATTATTTAACATTTAAAGTATTCTTAAACAATCTACTGAACCTTCTAAGTCGATTGAGCCTACCAATACATCCCGGAAAATACGTCTTTCATACTTTTTATCTCATATGTGTAATATTTTGACAACCAATCCCAATTTTACTATCATTTTTCATTTATTTGCAAAAAGTTATTTCAGAATATTTTCTATTTTCCAATTTTTTTTATTTTTAAATTTTCTATTTTTTTTTCATTTTTTATGACTCAAACGACTCTATATACAAACTCAAACGATAGTTTCCTATCCCCACACTTAAACTCTAGATTGCCCTCAATGTAGGAATAGAAACCGACTAAAAAATAAAAATTAAATAAGAATAAAAAACAAGGGAAAATCGGAAACGACTTAGCTGGTTATATAACGCGTAAGCTCCAAACACTCTCGTCCAATCCAGCTCAATCCTATAGCATTTCAATCGCAATCGGCTCTGACTCTGACTGACATGCTCGGAAAATGCATGAAATTTGAAAAGCAGCTCCAAAATCACCCGAATGGAGATTGAGTACGGGTGGTACGATTCAAACCTGCACACACAAAACAAAAGAAATACCAAAGCAATATCAACTCTAAAAAAACTAAAAAAAATACAAACTACGACTCTATACAAACTCCACAAACTCTATGAAACCTCCCCACACTTGAATTTAATCAGGAGGTTTCTCATTGATCTGGACCCTATCTTAACCCGTTCAATTCCACCCGGCTCTCATATATATTTAAAAATTTAACGATGGAATCGAAAAACAAATTAAAGATTTTTATAAAATTGAAAACATTTTAAAACCGTCAAACGGGTCAAACCACCAATATTTAAACTTGCCTGGCATGAACCGGATGTGTGGCATATATCGAGAAGACTGGATTTGTTTGAACTTTAATTGCTCCATTTTCTGTTTCGTCCATCTTCCGACCCGTAACCATCTCCGGTTTCCAGGTTGTTTCTTTCTTGCCCTCTCTTGTGGCCTTGAATCTTCAATTACCCCTACAACGGGCCAGCTATGGTGTTCTTTATCTTCCACCATTCCCTCTACTTCCTTGGGAGGATCCCCACACTTAATCTCTATGCCTGGTGTGGGTTCACTAATTTTCTCAGGTTTACCTTCTAGTAGGGCTTCTAAATTTGCTAAATCACCTACTGGATCAAATTCACTTACTTGTTCAGATCCTGATAAACCTTCTAACTCCCCTAAAAACTCATCTTCCCAACTTAACATTATTTTCTCTACCTTAACTTCTACCTCATCATCAAACAGGCTACCTAAGGAATCTCTAAATCTAATTCCTCTTCAACATCTACTTCCATAACTAATGACCTTTGATAAGCCTCCCACTTTTCTTCTTCTTCCACTATCTCTCATTATCCCGCCATTATCCATCTGCATCGTAATCTCCTCTTCTTCATAACCAAAATCAATGATACCCTTCTTCTCAGCTCCTTTTATTTCTTCTAATCTCCTAGACAATTCTTCTACTGAACGTTGAATATCCGAGAGCATAGATTGATTATTTTGAAGCACGACTTTATAATTTTTATTTAGGACTTTCTGTTCTTGAATCAGGACTTCATGTTCTTGAATCCTTCTCTGAGTAGTCTCATCCGTAGCTACCAGTTGAACTAACAACCCCGTTATCCTATCCAACTGGTCCTGCTCATAGACTTCAAAATTTTGGTGTTGAGGCTGCTAATACGGTTCCTCATACTGGTACGAGGAATACCCCTGTGAAAAAATATGGTTGCGGCTGCATATATGGGTTAGCATAACAACCTGTGGTGTACCTCGGGAAATATGGACAAAATATATAGATATGAGGTATACCACAATCTTGACACATAACTGACACTAAGACTCAAGAAAAGAAAAGACACGAACAGTTAGACTCCTACGACTCAAACACGACAAATAGCACGTAATGATATCAGATAAGTCCAAACAAAGTGATTAACGCAATTGCCAAAGAGTCCCTGGTAACGGCGCCAAAAACTTGATGTGCTAAAAGTGGTCTAGTTAAACTCACTAATTTAATCCTAAACTAGACACTCTAAGTTTTAAATTTATAAACTAAGACTCTAAAACCTAGACCACACAACCGGCAAGTGTACCGATCAATGCAGTATAGCCTAAGTAAGTCCGAGTATCAACCCATGAGACTCACTAATTACGTTAATTAGACTCTATCTAGACATAGACTGACACGACACTAACCACTTTGATGTTCGGGGGGGTCTAAACATCCTAAAACTGCAAGTAAAATAAACTAATTAAACTAAATAACTAAAACGCGACTTAAACGAGATTTGAGATCAGTGATGACGAACAACTACCTAGGTTGGAATCCCAATTGATATCGTACGGTTTCTATCGGATGCTAATGTGTTATGGAACTGGGATCTTTAAATGCTAAACCTAAGAGAAACCGAACAGGACCCCCGACCCTTTTTAGGAAGACACCTATTGAACTCTGAAAGGCTGTTATGATTACCGGTTATTTAGACTCCCTCTCGGTTATCTAATTATCTAGAAAAGTGCCTTAATGTGATTAACTATCTCTAAGTGAAAAGTATAAGGCAACTAAAGAACATGATTTAACTTGGTAAGCAAATAATGAAAGGTAAACTAAGTGAATCTTCTCTTGAAGTATCTAACCCTAGCAATCTAACATAAAAGACGAACCGACAACCTCTCACCTCTCGGATAAAAAGATTGGTAGAATATTAAATCCTATTACAAACCCTAATCACAGTTCCTACAGAAATCCTGCAGAATTAACCGTAAACTAGTTACTAACATGCAGTCCATGACCTAACTAGCATTCATACATGGAAGACATCCACAAAAACGCAAGTGAAACATGTAATCATATTTAAACAGGATTAAATACGCATGCACATTAAATCGTTATTCTAAAGTTTGCTACTTTTCATGATAAAACCATAAAACACATTAACATCAAATAAAAATCCATACTTTATTCAAGAGTCATCGCAACCTAAGAAGTTCAAATAATTTAGCCAAGAATCATAGTCTTAAAAACTAATAAACAAAGTCTCAAACAAGATTTAGCCAAGAATCATAGTCTTAAAAACTAATAAACAAAGTCTCAAACAAGAATTCATTGGCATAGAACAAGGAAAAATAGAAAACAAGAAAAACTGGTAAACAAAACCCGTGAATTCCTTGATCTCTAAACTTCTTGCTCAACTCCAATGATTCAAGAACTTGATCTCAAGCAAAAGATCCCTCGAGTTCGTCCAGCAGGTCCCTCCCTCGCTTACTGATGTGTGCGTATCCTCTATCCTATATGTGGCCACCCCTCTTAAGTAATATCCCCTAGATCTACGAAATTTGTAGCCCATTCTTATATCACGAAACACCAGACCCAAATTCACACAAATCATGAACCTACCCACACACAAAAAGTCTATTATTATTATAATTTCGGTCAACACAAGTCCACTTGGTCAATTGCTGCATCTTTCTTTTCCTTTTTTCTTTCGTGACATGTTGAAAACTTAATTCAACTTTACCATTTTGTTTACTTTTGGTCCCTCACCTTTAAAATGCCTCACAATTAATTTTCTATTTTAGCTTTTATGTATTTATGGTCCTTCGAGCTTATAAAATAGAGATAGTGGTCTCGGCCCACTCAAGAAAAATAGCGGCAGTTTTAATTCGGTCACTGGCGCCCTACTTTGTCCAACTGACTGATTATTTCCTTATTACTCGTTTTTTCTTCCTTTACACCAGGACCTGGCAAAACACAAAAGAATATATTATACACTAAAAACTAAAAATAATAAATAAAAACTATACATAAATTATACACTTTACGGGACAAATATGTGTATTTTACCCCACATCAGATACATATAATTCATCCAACTCTCTGTTTTTAAATTATGTGCTATTGTCACTCCTAAAGATTTTCAAAGACAGGTCAAATTGTTTTTCAACTTGTTTAGCAAAATTTTGCAAAATGCCTGCAGTTTCATCTTTGGAGTGCATGAAGAAGGTCCATGTAAACCTTGAAAAATCATCAACAATAGCAAGACAATATCTTTGCTGTTTTAGACTTATGATTTTTACAGGGCCAAACAAATCCATGTGCAGCAATTGCAAACATTGGCTTGTTTTGGACTCTTCAATTGATTTGTATGAACTTTTATGTTGTTTGCCTTTTAAACAGGAAACACAATGTTCATCACAAGTGAATTATTTTGACGGTAAACCTCTAACAAGATTTTATTTGGAGTGTGTGGTGATAGTCTTAAGATTCGTGTGACCAAGTCTTCTATGCCATAATTTTGTCTCTTTGCTTGAAGCAACTGAAAACAGACATGCATTGGACATTGGATTGTCCTTCAACATATCAACCACATACATATTGCCACTCCTTTGAGCAACAAGTTGTGCTTTGCTCTCAGCTATTATCTGATCAATCTTTTTAACCACTTCTGACCCAATAATTTGACAAGTTTTCTCAGTAAAGAAGGACCCATATCCTTTGTCACTCATTTGTGAGACACTAAGCAGATTAAATTTCAGATTGTCCATAAGATTTACATGCTCAAATTTGAGTTTCCCAGCCTGAAGAGTCCCTGACCCCAACACCTTCCCTTTTGAATTGTTACCAAAGGATATGTCACCCCCTCCATGTGTCATGAAATCTTTGAGAAGAGCTCTACATCCTGTCATGTGTCTGGAGCCTCCACTATCTACATACCATAAACTATCTAGGCAAGTAAAATCTCCCTTAGCAGCAGCCATCATGGCACAATCACATTCACCTTCACATATACTGGCATCCCATGGGTCAGATAGAGGTTTCAATTCTTCACCAACATTTTCTTTTGTAACAACTGTTTCATCAACTTCAACTATTGTATCTAGTGCCATAAAGCAAAAAAAATCATTTTGTTTCATATCAGTGTTGGCTACTATAGCAAAGTTTTCATCAGTTAGATCCTCAGGCAAGCTACTCCAATCGACAAAGCCTTGAGTGAAAAAGCTCTGTTGATTAACCTCTGCTGGAGCATTGGTTTGAGTAACTTGAGGTGCATGTTGCATTTGCACCTGAGGAGCTTGTGCTTGAACATATTGAATCTGAGGGACTGCGGTGTGAACATATTGCACAGGAACAGTAGTAGCAGGGTGTCCAAAATGAGCAATGTTTTGCATATGAGGAGTATGGGTATATTGAGAATAATGAGTAGTGCTTTGAGTGTTTTGAGGTCTAGGGCTAGGACATGTGACAATTGGTCCAGATGTTTGAGATCTACATTCTCTAGCAAAGTGTCCTAGCCTATTACACTTATAGCATTTAATTTTTGACTTATCTAACCCAACCTTTAGCCCCCCATGCAACCCTGGGAACTTCCTACCAGTTCTCTTGTAATACTTGCTAGCCCTAACACTCAATAAAGCAAGTTGATGGAAAATATCCATCTCTTCTAAATCTAAAGGGTCAAAATGTTGAAGGTCATTCAACTCAAAGGATAAATAATCAGAAGTTTGGCTTTCCCCATTAGCAGCAAATGCATAGTTAGGTGTGTAAGAATCAAAGTTAAAATTACCCCCAGAGGTTATATCAATGAAATGATCATAACTCTGATCCTTACAACTACCAGTGACTTCTTCTTGGCCAAGGAGTGTTGTACTACCGAATGTATAGTCATCAGCCACCTTGCAAGATTCTTGTAGCATCATTTTCTGGTTCAGCTCTCTCTCATAGGTGAGGAGCCTGCCATGAAGCTGTGTTAGACTCATTTCTTTAAACCCAACTGAATTTCGAGTTACAAAAGCTATAGTGCCCACTTATCTGGTAATGATCTAAGAAAATGAGTATCTAAAGTCGAATTTGCAAACTCAACATTAACCAGTTTAAGCTCACTAATGAGACAGCTAAATCTTTCAAACTGTTGGGTTAATGACTCTCCTTTGACATGACAAAACATTTCGTATTGTTGGTTTAAAACTTCTCTGTTGTTTTCAATTACTTCCTCAGTCCCACCGAATTGCTCTTTCAAGGCATCCCATAACTCCTTTGCACCGTTTCAATGCAACAGGCCGCATCCCATAACTCCTTTGCACCGTTTCAATGCAACAGACCAGCATAGATTTCGTTTGGCAAAGCTGAAGCAACGATGCTAAAAGCCTTTGCATCTAGTTCAATTTTTTGGAAATCTTGCTCGGAGTAATTTTCAGGATTTTTAAGCACTTGAATTTTTGGGTCCTCAGTACTTGGGACCATTGGAACATGATGTCCAAATACAACTGACCTCCAGCAACCGGTGTTTTGCTGAGCAAGTATATGACCCATCCGACGTTGCCAGATACTATACTCTAATCTGACAAGCATCTGTGTTTTAAAAATGGAACCAGTGTTATGAGGATCCTGTGAGTTTTGAGACATTCTGATTGTTTACAAACAGATTTTGTTTAAAAACTTTAAAACGTAAATAAACTCTGTTTTTCAATACAAACGAACAAAAGAATTAGCAATGAGAGCTGATCTGTTCAAATCAAATGATTGTTAAATCAAATTCGATTGACCAAGCTCTAATACCAATTGTTAGGATATGAGTTTGATGTTGTAAAAGTTTGTAAAATGAGGATAATGAATGATGATAAAAAGATGTAAATGCAGCGGAATGATAAACTTTAATTCACAACAATTGAGAGATTGTTTTCATTATCATGCTTTTGTAATTGTAATCACGTATGCATGTAAATCACAATCTCCCCCTCAGCCTAAGATCACTGATTGTTCGTACAGAATGTAAGAAGAAAGAAGTTTGATTAAGTAAATGAAAGTTATCAAATAGAACAGCACATGCACTGTTCTATTTATAGTACATACGAAACCACTAAGCATCTAATGATGACGTCAGTGTGAAAATGACATCTAACAACTATAACTAACTACAACATATGCTAGTTAACCACTGATACAATAAAGTATAATATAAAGACTGTTGGTAACAACTGCTAAGGAGATCCACTATTGGTCTTCAGCATAGCTTTGTTATAACAGGGTTTTCTTCATCAGTGCTTGGCTTCAGCAGACCTTTCTAGCATATCTTCAGTATCAATAGATCTTTGAGTTTTGTCTTCAACAGAGGTTTCCAGCAGATGAAGTAAGATTATTGTGGATCAAAGGTTTCAAGATATTTTGGCTTTCTGTCATATGTTCTTTTATAGGGTTCAATCCCAACATCCCGAAGTCCCCACTGAAGTCATAGGCCTATGCCGATACCTAACCTCTTGAGAGATCAGGCAAGATCTTCCCAACTTAGATTTAAACATTTTTAAATCTATACACCCTAACACTGTAATCCATCCATATTTTATCCTGAAACGATTATTATGCAGTCCCTTCCGTTTCCTCGAAATCAATTTTATATCATACATTTCCAAAACCATGTTTTTTTCTCGAAAACACAATAATTTCATTTTCAATCCATATTTTCCATGAATATATATTATTATCCCATTTAGGGCATGTTTATATATAAAATATGTCGCCCTTGCTTGCGGTGTACACATATAATGTATATATGTCTAGGCTCTCGAGGGGCAAAAGTGAAATTACAATAATTTTAACGTTATTTTACTAATTTCGTGAAAATAACGTTAAATACTCCAGACGGTTAATCATGTATCATGTGGTGACGTTGATAGCCAAAAGATAAAGGGAATATGCACTAATCGGCCTTTGTCCATTGTTGAGTGTTATGTGCCTTATGTCCTAGGCTTGATGCAAAACTACTATCGAATCGGGGTCTCAGTAGAAGCAGCCTCTCTAATCCTACGGGGTAGAGGTAAGGTTGTCTACATCTTACACTCCTCAGACCCTAGCTTAGCTTTGCTATTGATGAGATTTACTGAGTATGATGATGATTTTATATATAAATGTTGATACATAATGTCTGTTGCCTGCGTCATCGTGTCGTGTCGTATGTAATAGGGCTTGAAATGTTAGATTTTTAGTTCATATGTATTTTGGTTAGTTCGTACAGCTGATCCGTATGGAGGATGTTCATCCGCACGTAGGTGCTTTCCATGTCTATAAATAGCTGGATGAAGTCACTCATTTGTAACTTTTGCAATCCGACGACAAAACCCTGTCAATTTGATTTCTCGGATGTAACTTGGACTTGTATGAATGAAAACAGTTAAATTGAACAAATCTTGTGTTGTCACCTAATTGTAATGGCTTTCGCACATTATAACTAGGTTATTCGATATCACTTGAACCTTAATGTCAAGACAAACGATCCTTTTAGTGGTATTAGAGCTATGACGCCGATTCAATCGATCTAACAGTTGATTGAATCACCTACGCTCATGATTTATGGATTTTTATGGGTTTTTTGACATAAAACATCAAATTAACGATCAATTCACGGATAAAAAGTAAAACTGAAACTATAGGATTGATCAATAATGATTTTCGACCTAGTTTGTAGAAGAATCATCATATAATTCGAAGAAATAAAGATTTTAGATCGAAAAATGTGAACAGTGACGTTTTGAACGTACGAGTGAGTTCCGTGCCTAGGAGTGTCACGTTCGTGCGAAGGAGTCATTCATCTGCACAAATGAACTCTGATCCGTTTTAAAAATTGTGTTTGTCTGCATAAACCAGCCTTTCATTCGCACCTATAAGCATTCATCCAGACGAACCAGCCCTCATCCGCACGAACTAGTTTAATTCGCTCTAAATCCATCAAGTCATCCCGAAGGAGACATTCGCACGAATGAACATTTTTATCCGCGTGAATGAGTCAAAATGTCTAAAAAAATTGGTGATCGTGGTGTAAACGAATTTCCAGAAAAAATTTTGCGATTGACATTGCCTTCGAGATTTTAACGTCAAATACGGGTTGTTCGGGGACACCGTTGGAGGACTCAAAGAATTGTTAAGATGATGAAGTCACAAAGTGTTGAAGATAGTGGGGTAGTCATGGACACCTACGCAATATGTTTATGATTTGGGTAAAGTGACTATTAGTGAGCCTAATAGACAAATCCGCATTGATGAAGAACGCACTTTTGTGGAGCAAAATGTCACATATTCAAATGCTTGAGTTTTTTAGAGAATAGAGAGGACTGAATATGCCAAGTTTGAGGGGGAATTCAGTGATGACTTTAGAGATGTTAGAATTTTCTTTCTTTAAAACCAAAAATCCAAAAATATGTTTTTGTTTTTAGGGGAGAAATATTGAGATGAAAAGTACGAAAACAAGAGAAAAGACAAAAATGAGTTTTTTTGTGAGAAAATGAGGAAATGATAGTACATCAGTAGATTGTCACAACATGCTAAAGAAATGTAAAGTCAAAAAGTGTTTAAATAGTCTCACTGATGATGTGCCAGTAGGCTTCGCACATTCAGTAATTTTTTTTCGAGATATAAATATAACAAAACTTCTTTATTAGATGTTAACATCTCTCGGATGTATGGTCTTGGTACCGTAATTTCGTTTCAGATATTGTCGGATTCTGAGATACTAGGTCTTTATAACTAGTTGATATATGGGGTATCATATAAGTTCATTTGATTTTGCGTAAGTAATGCCCTAGAACTTGTAGAATACTTTGCTTTAAAGACCCAAAACTGCGTTAAAATGGAAAGTATCGAAAGATCTGATAATTGCAGTCAAAAGATTTTAAATATGGAACATCCCTTTATAAGTCGAGCATTCATCTCTCTGTCTGTAAAGTGGTACTAACCTGAGCTCTCTAGGTCTTGCATTTACCCAGATACCGATATCAATTAGGTATATTCACCTGTAAGATGAAATCTAGGGAATCTTGTTACGGGAGTATATTCTGATATGGGTAACACTCTTAAGTCAAGTTCTAAGACACCTAATATCCGTACCTTGAAACAATTCAAGCATGTGTAGAGGTTAAATGGACAAACAATACTTACAATCAAGGTGAACTTGTCAAAGACTTAAAGTTTATTAGATCAATGGTGTTGATGAAATATCTCTAAAACTGATATGATCCACTTACACAAACTCAGAAAAAATATGTCTGTAAATATGTATGTACATAGATATATTTCATTTCAGAAACCAAAAAGATTTTCAGTGTGTTTTAGCATAAAATTTGGAAAATTCAAAAAGATTTTATTTCATCTTATTTTCGACTACCGGTAATGGAATGCTAATCTTTCAAAATCTAAAGCTGCTGAACAGAATTTAAAGAACAACGGGTTTGGAGTCAATCTGAAATGGAAAATGTTTTGAAAAGTATACAAGTTCATTAGTTTGAACTTAACATTATTAGAAAAACATTAGTTTGTTCATAAAGTGTTTAACCAAAGTCATTGACTTGGACTTGGTTAGAAAATCAGATAACCAGAGTCATTAACTTGGACTTGGTTAACTGAGTGGGTTGTTAAACCTGGCAAAATGTTTGAAAATTTGAAAAAGTTGAAAAATCAGGATTTCATGTTGTCATACCCCAACCGATGGCGGAAACATCGAGGCGGGACGAAAGAGATTGCTCATTGCTCATAAAACGAATAGTGACAATAATTAATTTAAATCGGATTTCATTTCATACATAATTGTCGTACAATACAAGGGAAATTCAAATACAACAATAGCAAAAGACAAAATTGGATACAACAATTATAAACCTAACGTTATGTGTGTATCTAGTCATCAAGACTACTCCAATTTCATGGCATCATTTTCATCAACCTGTAACATGTTTAAAATACAAGTTCAATGCAAAAGCAAAGGCGATGGTGAATACATAGCATAGGTATAAATGTATAACTCGAATCCACATGGTAATTGTAAGCAAAGTATATACTAATCATGCAATACTAGATCCAACCACGAGTTTCCACAAAAGTTTACGAGATCGAGCTTCCCTCATCACAAAAAGCGACAAGACTAATATGAGTATGATAATCTTAACATAACCCCGATGGGTGGTGTGTTACTCCTATAGAGCTATATATGTCAAGTTGGGTTAGCTAAGTTAATGATCGAGCATGTATAATTCTAGCATGTATCTAAGCATAACAAGTATCATGTATTAAGGATTGAGTATGTAAAAGCATGAATTTGTGATAAGTGTATTTTGATAAGTAATCATGTTACAACCCAAAAGTGAGAAAGCGATAAATGGGTCGAGTGTACTCACGGTTTGCTAAAGTGTTCCACTTAGAGAAATCCTGCGAGCTTGTTGTGATTAGGGTATAGCACCTTGTCCTTCTACAAAAGAACTTAGGTATGAGTATGAGTTTTAACGGAAGATTCGGATTATCGAGCATGACTACGGAAATAAAAATAAAGTATTATGGTATGAAAATAATCACTAAGGTATAGCACTTGTTCTTGACACTATGATAACCCGAATGGGTTTGATGTGATTTCATAGGTTTAAGACCTATTAGAATCGTGACAAGGAACTACACACTTTAGTGATAAAACTTATTAACTTGATAGGTGATTATTTAGTCATTATCAAGGGTTCGGTTTTTGGGATTATATTATAGTCCATAGATACATATTTACATAATAATAAACTATAACTTAACAAAGATTTCATGGAAGTCATGTAGGAGGTACGTGGCATAGCCATCCATTTAGGAACCTCGAATAAGTTCACCACTTCACAAGTTGCCATAGACAACAAGGAGGGTCAAGAACAATAGTATTTGACAAGAAGGTAAATATGGTCACTATGCCAAGTAGACAAGTGAGCTTCAACCCGGGGAGCCGACGTCGACACAAGTCGAAGGCTAGGCGGGGTTGTGTCACTTTACAACTAGCAAACTAGCTTGGGATAATGATGAGAAATCATCAAGTGATGTGTGGTCTTAAGTTTAGGATAGCCCAAGCTAACCAAGGTAGACATACTATCAACAAGCTCTTGGCTTGGCACCACTTGTGAGCTTAAGGTCTTAGAAAACAGAAATTTTAGGGTGTCTAAACAGCCCTTAGTTCATGTGAACAAACTTGGTTTGGCTTTACTAACCATAATCTTGACTAGAAGCACAAGAACACAAGTTTAGTTTGAAGGAAACATAAGTTCTAAAAAGATTTGTGTAACAGAAACTTTTGAGCCTTATAGGTGAATATCCAGGTTTGGATTCTCCATGGAGAATCCTTGGAATCAAACCTAAGGCTTATCCAAGTACATAGGAAGAAGAATCAAGTAAAACAAGTAAGTTTTGAGCAAGTTATGCTCACTTTAGTGCAAGGTGATGATTCTGTCCGAATCTGATGTTTGCAAGAGTTTTGAGAGTGATTTTGGAGAGATTAGAGAGTTGTGAAAGTGGAAATGGCTTGGATTAGTGGAGGTATTTATAAGGGAGGGTTAGGAGGTCATTGGTGGTGTTTAATGTGGGTTTAGAGGTGATTGGAGGGTGTTGGAAAGGTGGGATCCGTGCTAAGACGCGAGCCAAAACATTTCTGCCCGCCCAGCACCCCCATGAGGACCGTATGATTTCCCCATGCGGTCCGTAGGGGACCTGGTCGGGTGAAATTTTGGGTTTTGTTGTTTTGCCGATTTGGAACGAGTTTAAATGTTGTATTTATGATACAATAAGGTGTTCTAAGCATGTGTAACATGTTATAGTGTATATGTATGTGTAAATTGAATGCGATCGAGTATAAACGTCATGTATAATGTGTGTATGAAGCATAGATGTCACGTATTTGCAAGTATGTCACATTTTCGAGTATGATCAACATGTGTATACATGTATGATTAGGTATAACAAGTAAAAAAGTATGTTCCATTATGATTCAAGTCTCGATTACAAAGATTACAACGAAAGTACGAATACGAGATATAAGGTTCCCAAAAATAGAAATACAATGACTAGCTTTCTAAATATTGGAAGTAAGAAAAAGCGAGGCGTTACAGTATCCCCTCCTTTAGGAAATTTCGTCCCGAAATTTAGGAAGATGCAATGAAGAGATACGGATACTTAGTCCTCATATCACTTTCGAGTTCCCAAGTAAACTCAGCACCACGTTTTCCTTCCCATCAAACCTTGACGACAGGGATTCGACTGCGCCTTAGTTGCTTGATTCCTCGGTCCATGATTTCGACCGGTTTCTCCACGAAGTGCAATGTATCGTTGATTTGAAGATCTTCGAGTGGAACTTGAAGTCCTTCTTCAGCTAAACACTTCTTTAGATTCGACACATGAAACACAGGATGAACGTGGTTGAGCGCTTGAGGTAGGTCCAGTCGATATGCTACCTTGCCAATCCTTTCGAGTTTTTTGAAAGGACCTACGTAGCGAGGAGCGAGTTTGCCTTTCTTACCAAAACGAACAACACCCTTCCAAGGGGATACCTTGAGAAGTACCGGATCACCAACATTAAATTCGAAAGGTTTGCGTCTTTTGTCTGTGTAGCTCTTTTGACGACTTCGAGCTTTAAGGAGGTTATCACGTATTTGTAAGACCTTGTCCGTCGTCTCTTGTATTAATTCGGGACCGGTGATCTGAACATCTCCAATCTCATGCCAACAAATAGGCGAACGGCACTTACGACCATATAATGCTTCAAATACAGCCATTTGAATACTGGTGTGATAACTATTATTGTACGAGAATTCTACCAAAGGTAAGTGCGAATCCCAATTGCCGCCAAAATATATTACGCAAGAACGAAGCATATCTTCCAAAGTTTGGATAGTACGCTCGGTTTGACCATTAGACTGAGGATGAAAGGGGTGCTAAGATTTAGACGAGTGCCAAGTGCGGATTGAAACGTTTACCAAAGGTGGAAGGTGAAATGAGCGTCGCGATCAGAGATGGTATCGAGAGGAGTACCATGACGATTGATGACTTCATCCGTGTAGATACGAGCCAATTTCTCGACCTTGTAATCTTCACGAATGGCGAGGAAATGACTGGATTTGGTCAATCGGTCAATGATAACCCAGATGCTGTCATGACCAGATGAGGTACGAGGTAACTTGGTGATAAAATCCATGGAAATGCTCTCCCATTTCCAGACAGGGACTTCTGGTTGTTCAAGCAAACCAGAGGGACGTTGATGTTCGGCCTTGACTTTGGAACATGTAAGACACTTGGAGACGTAAAGGGCGATATCTTTCTTCATCCTAGGCCACCAATAGGATGCTCGAAGATCATGATACATCTTGTCGGCGCCAGGATGAATGGGGTATCGGGATTTTTGGGCTCCGTCCATCAAAGTGTTTTGAAGGTTGAGATGATCGGGAATCCAAATGCGACCATCGTAGTAAAGAATACCATTAGGCTTAGCTTCGAGTGGGTTTTCGACTCCACAATTCAACTCGTTAGAGAGGTTACCCTCGTTAATAACGGCAATTGTGCTTGGCGAATTAACTCGTGAAGTTTTCCCACGATTTGGTAGCAACGAACACTCTTAACATGAGTCTGACAACTGAGTGCATCGGCCACGACATTCGCCTTACCAGGGTGGTAGCGAATATCACAGTCGTAGTCGTTTAGCAATTTTACTTAACGACCTTGATGCATGTTGAGTTTCTTTTGATCAAAGATATGTTGGAGGCTCTTGTGGTCGGTGAAGACCGTATACTTTGTACCGTAAAGGTAGTGTCGCCAAATCTTTAATGCAAAAACAACTGCACCAAGTTCAAGGTCGTGCGTAGTATAGTTTTTCTCATGTATTTTGAGTTGTCTCGACGCATAGGCGATGACCTTGTCCCGTTGCATAAGAACGCAACCAAGACCTTGGTTTGAAACATCGAATACACGATGAAATCGTTGTTTCCATCAGGAAGTGTAAGGATAGGAGCATTACAAAGCATGTCCTTGAGAGTTTGAAAAGACTCCTCTTGTTCGGGACCCCAAACAAAAGGTTTATCTTTTTGGGTCAAAGACGTTAAAGGAACGGCGATTTTAGAAAAGTTCGAGATGAAGCGGTGATAGTAACCAGCTAGGCCAAGGAATGAACGAATTTCAGAAGGCGATTTAGGTGCAATCCAATTCTTCACAGCTTCTATCTTTGCAGGGTCAATGTGAATACCGAGTTCATTGACGGTGTGACCAAGGAATTGAACCTCTTTTAGCCAAAATTCACACTTGGAGAACTTGGCATAAAGACGTTCGGTTCGCATAAGCTGAAGGATAAGTTGCAAATGTCGCCCATGTTCTTCTTTCGTCTTGGAGTAGATGAGAATATCGTCGATGAATACTATTACGAATTGATCGAGGAAAGGTTTACACACGCGGTTCATGAGGTCTATGAACACTGCAGGCGCATTGGTCAAACCAAAAGGCATGACCACGAACTCGTAGTGTTCATAACGTGTGCGGAAAGCAGTTTTGGGTACATCTTCCTCGGAAACTCGAAGTTGATGATAGCCAGAAGGGAGGTCGATTTTCGAGAAACAAGTCGTGCCTTAAAGTTGATCAAAGAGATCGTCAATGCGAGGAAGAGGATATCGGTTTTTGACTATAAGTTTGTTGAGTTCACGATAGTCAATACACATCCGAAAGGATCCATCTTTCTTCTTGACGAATAAAATGGGGGCGCCCCAAGGAGAAGTACTAGAGTGTATAAAGCCTTTGTCAAGAAGCTCTTGAAGTTGGCTCGATAGCTCTTGCATTTCCGAGGGTGCGAAACGATAGGGAGCCTTCGCAACAGGAGTTGCGCCAGGGATGAGGTCAATACGAAAGTCAATGGATCGAGGAGGTGGAGGACCAGTAAGATCCTCAGGAAAGACATCAGGGAAATCGCAAACGACAGGAACGTCACTTACACTCGGACCCTTGTCTTTCTTTTCCATAACGTGGGCCAGAAAGGCGAAGTATTCCTTGCACAAGTATTTGTTTGCTTGAATACACGACATAATCTTAAGACCTTTAGAAGGTTTCTCGCCATAGACGTGTAACGAATCGTTGTTAGGAAAAGGAAGACGAATGAACTTTTTGGAACAAACAACTTCAGCATGAACTCGTCTAAGCCAGTCCATACCTACTATGATATCGAAGCTTCCCAATTGCATGGGAATGAGGTCAATCAAAAACGTATGATCGTTAAGATTCAAAGAGCAATTAGAAAGGACGGAATCAACGGTGATGGATTTCCCGTTAGCGACTTCGACAGCAAAAGAATTAGGCAATTTAGAGCGTTCGCACTTAAGTAAAGGTTCAAATTCGATAGACACAAAACTTTTATCGACACTAGTATCAAACAGACATGAAGCATAAATATGGTTGACAAGGAACGTACCAGTGATGACGTCATTGAAGTTTTGAGCCTCCGCGGAAGTGAGCATGAAAGCTCGTCCTTTAACAGGCTGAGGCTGTTGCTGCTGTTGAAGTTGTTGCTGCTAGTTGAGTTGGGGATAAACGTTGGCGAGATGATTGAGATCGCCACATTTGTAACATGCTCGCACAGGAGCATTCTGACGCTGCGGTTGAGGTTGGTTTGGGTTAAGGTTAGGCATGATGGCTTGATTGTTTTGGGGTTGATGACAATGGCTAGGAAATGCCCCATCCTGTTACAGTTGGCGCATTTACGACACGGGGTGGATGGGAGATGGTGGCTGGTGCACCGTTCACATTTAGGCCAAGGGCCGGTGCAGTTTCGCTTGAGTGGCTCGGTGTTTTGGGTAGTGGAGACAGTGTTTAGTGGTGCGGGGTTGGGCAGAGTGACGACTGCACAATTCTGAACAGAAGCCTTCCGCTTCTTGTTCCGGTTGTTTTGTTTCTTGGCTTAGGAGGGAGGTGACTCAGTAGTGGTGGTGGTATCAGCAGTGGCTTGGTGTGCATGCTTCGTGGAGACCTTGTCGTAGGCTCCATGACGAATGCAGTTGTGGTTCATTTCAATCGTGATGCTATAAGCATCTTCGAGGGTTTTGGGGCTAGCGGCGGCGACATGGTTCGTTAGTACAGGCGAGAGGCAACGAATGAGTTTAGCATGCCTTGGGAACGGTATCCACCTGCTCAGGGCAAAGGATACTTAACTGTTTGAAGCGCGCGATCAATCCTTCAGCGTCGCTCCCCTGTTGGGTGAGATTCCAGAATTCGTTTTCGAGTTTCTGGGTCTCGTGAGGAGGAAAAAATTGGTCCGTCATGAGCTGCCTTAGCTCCCAAGGTAACGCGTGGGCTGCTTTATTGCCACACTTATTTCTCTCAGTGGTCCATCACTCAAGGGCTCTGTTACAAAAGACCCCGGTGGCGTTCAAGGTTCGGAGCTCATCAGGGCATCCGCTTTGCAAAAAGGTGAGTTCGATCGCGTCGAACCAATTCATCATGGCGGTAGTGCCATCATTACCAGTGAATTCCATGAGCTTACAAGCCATGAACTGTTTGAACTGGAACGTTGCTTTGGGAGGGTCCACCTTTGAGTCAACGGAGGACTTGGGGGTTTCATGGATGGTTTGGATTTGGCTTACGATGTTTGGGATAATCTTAGCCATCTGCTCAGTGACTAATCCTACCAATTTCTGCTTGGAGATAGAGTCTCCTTGGTTTTTTGAACCCCTCTTGGAACCCTTGGATTTCCTGGAAGAACTTGGAGAAGACATCTAGGGTTGAAATAGAAAGGAAAAGGGTGAGACTTGATCATAATGTAAAATAAGTTTTGCATGTATAAGCATGGATAATTCATGTATGTTGCATGTATTTGACGAGTATTTAACGAGTATTTGACGAGTATAATCACGTATGAATGCGTATAAAGAGTATAAATTTAGTTTGTTCACGAGGATTATCATTGTTTTTTATTGCGAGAGACGTGCGAATCGTGTAACGGTTCGAAATGAATAAGGTAACAAGTATAAAATCACATAAAAATTGAGATAACATAAAAGATTGGCTCAATAAAACAAGTGATTGTTTCGGGTATAGAAATGTCGACTATTCCAAAGTGATTCATAAGATCTTTCGAGTTAGGGAACATGCTTTGGCCTAATAGGTAAAACGCTCTCGTCGAGAAGCGATTAACGGCATTTTACCCTTCCAGTTACTACATGTCCCTAGTCGATCGAAAATTCGAGACTTGGCGAGATTGAAAATCGAGGAACAGGACTTAATCGACAAGGTGCGGGTTTCACCCCTAACTTGACGATTTCGTACCCTAAGTGTGGTTGTTTCTTACTAAACGAGGAGCATATTCTGACTCGTTTGTAAGATCCACTAGAGTATGATATGGAAGTTTTCCATCAATATGTGGATATCACTCCTAACTTGATGGTCTAACTTCGTGAAAAATCGAATACGGGGAATGAGGGATTTCACGAAAAATTGTAAGTCATTGGACCTATCTTGGTGCGAATCGCCTCGTTCGCCTCATGAGTGTCTTCAACTCTTCAAGTATATTATGTAAATGTCTTAGTGTAGCATTTGCAGCATTTCAACCAATGAACACTTTCAATCGTTTAAGTATTTTATTTACATGCGATTGGTCAAAATAATATTCACAACATTTCCGGAATAATATCCAAGCTATCGTAACATATTCCCAAATACACCTTATACATCGCAACCTCGGACACGCACGACGAAACCCGACACAAAAAAAAACTTGGACCTCTCAGGCGCCATGTGCCAGAATCCTGGGCATCTCCACGATGCGTGGGAGAGTACCAGGTGACGTGTCTCCGATTTACGACAAATGTCCAGCCTATACCCTTGATGAGGCTAGTCTAGGCCTAGTTGACCTCCCCCGCGCCATGCGAGAGAATCCCTGTCTCCCCGCGCGACGCGCGGGAGAATTAAATTTTGGGTATATAAAGGTCGATCTGGGACGAGTTCAAATTGCTCAAATCGATTTAAATCGACGTTTCTTTCTCTCTCGAAGCTCTGTTCAAATACCGAGCCCCCTAAACCCTAAACTCTGCCCCGTTGTAAGTATTTTAACCCCCGATCACTATCGTCACCCTACCCAATTGATTTAGGACCCACCAACGCATGTTAAGGCTCTTCCTGACTAAGTCCGTTGGGGTTCTGTCTCATGTTGTATGGCTAGCCTACCCGATTGATTTAGGACCCACCAACGCATGTTAAGGCTCTGCCTGACTAAGTCCGTTGGGTTTCTGTCTCGTGTAGTTTGGCTAAAGTGACTTGGGTTATTTTACTAACACATGTGCATTACATGTTATTTGGAAACACTTGAGCTTTTTCACAATTAAGCAAGTCATCCACAATCCAAGTGAGTACATAGTTCCCTTTTTTTAATCTTTGGGGTGATTCATATGTGCTAAACTATTTTCAAAATTTCAAAACAATGCATATGGTTTATATATACACAATAAGTTTTCAATAAATTGTGAAACTTGGTGGTGCGTTATTCATAACACGAGTACATTCATTAACTTTGATCACGCTGACCAATAGTATGTTATGGTACCATAGGACCGACAATCCCGTTACCAATTTTCTCGGGATTTGTGGGGAAGTTTGGGGAACGACAGAAACTGCGCAATTGATAAACCCTTTGGTGGTTTGTTACATGACTCAACATAGGCTTGAATGTATTCACCACACGACCACACTTGTTTACACAAAGACGATTAAAACACGAACAATTGATTTACACAAAACAAAGGAAACACTTTTATCAAGATTCATGGCTACAAGATTTTCTTAATCATACCAACTTTTATAGTGGGTTAAACATGTTGCAATACCAACCCATTTACTACAAGTTTGGTTACAAGATATTCACTTACCGACTCTCGTAGTCGAACGAGGTATTGCAATACAAATACAAAGCCATGAATTTGACTTACAAAACCTATGTTACTCGCCAGCATTCAATGTTGACTTTATTACATATGTTTCAGGTACTAATACATGATCAAGTACGCTACACATAGGATGGACGCTGGCCTTAGCTTGATTAAAAATAAAATAGTTGTTGTATTTTTGTTTCGAATTCTCTAAAGACAATGTCAATTATTAATTCAGTAAAACAAAACTTTAAATACCATGTGTTTGAAACAATTTGTAACGTGACCCACCGACGTTTCCGCCGCGGGTTGTTTTATACGCGGTCGGGGTGTTACACTTCGGAACGACATTATGTAATTTTAAGACCAAAAGAAAGGAAGAAGCAATGACGGGAGAATAAATTTTTAAGCATAGCACAAGAATGGTAAAAAATGGACACTTAAACTATAGACTATGGCAATTCTACCTAATTCCTTATAGTTATGGCTCTGATACCAATCTGTCACACCCCAACCGATGGCAGAAACATCGAGGCGGGACGAAAGAGATTGCTCATTGCTCATAAAACTAATATTGACAATAATTAATTTAAACCGGATTTCATTTCATACGTAATTGTCATACAACAAGGGAAATTCAAATACATGAATAGCAAAAGACAAAATTTGATACAACAATTATAAACCTAACGTCTATGTGTGTATCTAGTCATCAACACTACTCCAATTTCATGGCATCATCTTCATCAACCTGTAACATGTTTAAAATACGAGTTCAATGCAAAAGCAAAAGCGAGTACACAAGTTCGGTGAATACATAGCATAGGTATAAAATGTATAACTCGAATTCACATGGTAATTGTAAGCAAAGTATATACTAATCATGCAATACTAGATCAAACCCTGAGCTTCCACCAAAGTTTACGAGATCGAGCTTCCCTCGTCGAAAAAATCGACGAGACTAATATGAGTATGATAATCTTAACATAACCCCGACGGGTGGTGTGCTGCTCCTATACGCTATATATGTCAAGTTAGGATAGTTAAGTTAATTATCGAGCATGTTAATTCTAGCATGTATCGAAGCATAAAGAACATCATGTATTAAGGATTGAGTATGTAAAAGCATGAATTTGTGATAAGTGTATTTTGATAAGTAAACATGTTACAACCCAAAAGTGAGAAAGCGATAAATGGGTCGAGTGTACTCACGGTTTTGCTAAAGTGTTCCACTTAGAGAAATCCCGCGAGGTGTTGTGATTAGGGTATGGCACCTTGTCCTTCTACAAGAAGAACTTAGGTATGAGTATGAGTTTTAACGGAAGATTCGGATTATCGAGCATGATTACGGAAATAAGAATAAAGTATTAGGTACGAAAATAATCACTAAGGTATAGCACTTGTTCTTAACACTATGATAACCCGAATGGGTTTGATGTGATTTCATAGGTTCAAGACCTATTAGAATCGTGACAAGGAACTACACACTTTAGTGATAAAACTTATTAACTTGATAGGTGATTATTTAGTCATTATCAAGGGTTCGGTTTTTGGGATTATATTATAGTCCATAGATACATATTTACATAATAATAAAGTATAACTTAACAAAGATTTCATGCAATTCATGTAGGAGGTAGGTGGCATAGCCATCCATTTAGGAACCTCGAATAAGTCACCACTTCACAAGTTTCCATAGACAACAAGGAGGGTCAAGAACAATAGTATTTGACAAGAAGGTAAATATGGTCACTATGCCAAGTAGACAAGTGAGCTTCAACCCAGGGAGCCGATGTCGACACAAGTCGAAGGCTAGGCGGGGTTGTGTCACTTTACAACTAGCAAACTAGCTTGGGATAATGATGAGAAATCATCAAGTGATGTGTGGTCTTAAGTTTAGGATAGCCCAAGCTAACCAAGGTAGACATACTATCAACAAGCTCTTGGCTTGGCACCACTTGTGAGCTTAAGGTCTTAGAAAACAGAAATTTTAGGGTGTCTAAACAGCCCTTAGTTCATGTGAACAAACTTGGTTTGGCTTTACTAACCATAATCTTGACTAGAAGCACAAGAACACAAGTTTAGTTTGAAGGAAACATAAGTTTTAAAAAGATTTGTGTAACAGAAACTTTGGAGCCTTATAGATGAATATCCAGGTCTGGATTCTCCATGGAGAATCCTTGGAATCAAACCTAAGGTTTATCCAAGTATATAGGAAGAAGAATCAAGTAAAACAAGTAAGTTTTGAGCAAGTTATGCTCACTTTAGTGCAAGGTGATGATTCTGTCCGAATCTGATGTTTGCAAGAGTTTTGAGAGTGATTTTGGAGAGATTAGAGAGTTGTGAAAGTGGAAGGCTTGGATTAGTGGAGGTATTTATAAGGGAGGGTTAGGAGGTCATTGGGGGTGTTTAATGTGGGTTTAGAGGTTATTAGAGGGTGTTGGAATGGTGGGATCCGTGCTTAAACGCGAGCCAAAACATTTCTGCCCGCCCAGCACCCCCATGCGATCCGCAAGGGACCTGGTCCGTATGAATTTTGGTTTTTTGTTGTTTTGCCGATTTGGGACGAGTATAAATGTTGTATTTATGATACAATAAGGTGTTCTAAGCACATGTAACATGTTATAGTGTATATGTATGCGTAAATTGAACGAGATCGAGTATAAACGTCATGTATAATGTGTGTATGAAGCATAGATGTCACGTATTTGCAAGTATGTCACGCTTTCGAGTATGATCAACATGTGTATGCATGTATGATTAGGTATAACAAGTATAAAAAGTATGTTCCATTATGATTCAAGTCTCGATTACAAAGATTACAACGAAAGTACGAATACGAGATACAAGGTTCCCAAAAATAGAAATACAACGACTAGCTTTCTAAATATGGAAAGTAAGAAAAAGCGAGGCGTTACACATGCAAATGAGCTCATCCGCACGAATGAGACTCTTTCGCACGGATAAGTCTTATACGCATGAAAACATGTTAATCCGCGCGAAGGAACCTCCTTCGCACGGACCAATATCTCTTGTTCATATAAATAGTCCTTCGCACGAATGTCTTCTCATTCGCTCCAATTTTCTTCCGCACCAAAAACCTTTTTTAGAGATCAAAAATTTTCTAAGTACTGTTATACTGCCGAAATTTTGACTTGTAGTTGGTGATTAGTAAATCATCTACAATGGTATTAGCACCTATTATTTGGACATAATTAAACATACGGACTAACAAATAATAATATCTTAGATCTACAATGATCTGACGATTAAATAATAAAATTGAACATAAGCGAAGAAGAAAAATTATAAATCGTTTGAACTTGGTCGATGGTCTCTCCATCAGAGCCTGAGGAAGAATCAATTGGGTTTAAGGGTAGGCGCAAACAATGGGTGGGTTTCGTGGGTGAATCTTGTAATGCCTCAATAGGTAGCCACATGTCCATCATCAATTTGTTTTGAAAATTAAAGAGGCTGGCTGAACAACTTACATGTGGCAGATAATTAAACAACTTACACGTGGCATATTATGGGTCAAGATGTGGTTGGAGAATAAAACATACGTGAGACTGCGAGAGAAGCCCAAAGACACAAACCGACAGGCAAGGAAAAAAAGGAAAGCCTTCAACGATGGTCGACAAAAAATCCAAATCAGAACCCTAATTAAATGAGTGCCTACTCGCCACCATAAAGATATGTTCATAGGTATTTGGCATTATCGTCACAAACCACCAAGCGCCGCTACTGGAATTCATCAGGAACGTAGGTAAGTTTTTGGTAAAATCTCGTGTATTACAAAGCTTGAATAAATATAATGTAATCGGTTGACCCACACACTCATCAAAATATATTTTTGAGACAAAAATAAACTTTGATGTGCTATTTACTTATTATTACATTTTACTTTTTTTTATTTACTATTATGTTCGTAACTTGTATATTACACAAATTATAACATTTTACTTTGTTTTTCATTTATTAATAAGTTAGAAATTTGTGTGTTACACATGATTGGATCAATCAACAGTTAACTATTTATTAATAATCGGTAAAAGGAAAATAAATCTTAAATAAATAAGAGATAAGTAAAAAGTAAAATAAAATATATACTTGTTTTATATAACAAAACACAACAAAAAGTAATTGTATAGATACATATACTTGTTTGTTGTAGTAATACCGTAACACCCCAAAAAAGTGACAATTGAGTTTTTTTGCCTTTAAATGTTTTAGTATGTAATATAATAACTTGAGTTGACTAACTAAGTTAAATAGTATGCCTATTTTGTAGAAAGAATGAAGTGTTCCTGAATAAATAACAAATAAAAAATATAGGGGTTGAAAGTGCACATTTGTATGGAAGTTTAAAATTAAAAAAAAAAGTGCAAGAGGTGTGGGTGTGTGTATCGCACGAGAGAGAGGAAGAGAAGGAGAAACAACAACAAAAATTTAGGAAATCAAAGGTGTTCTAGGACTGAAATCGAATACATGAATTGAAATTCTTGATCATCTAAGTATTCCTAATATAAGATAAGTTAAATTTTATGTTTTGATGGTCTTGTGTGAAATGGGTTTCCAGCAATCCCTGAACTTATGCGAAATTAGTATGACTGTGGGTTAGAAACACCACATAGAACATGAATTATGCTTGAATTCAGCTGAATTGATGATTAAAAGTGAAAACCCACTTGAAGTAGGAGTATTGTGAAATGGAATGTTGAATTATGTGCAATTAGTCTAATGATTATGTTTGAAGTTGCTTATAATGAGTACTCGTTAAATGAAATTGATTTAGATTAAGGTTATATGAAATTAGTTGAATTTGATGATCTTGACATAAACTAGTAAGATTATGCATAAGATACTTGTCCACCATGCTTAACTAATGGTATGCACACCATGTGTTTGATGAAATGCTTTGAGTAGTGGTTTTTATGTGATGATGATGATTTCATATGAAAATGATGTTAAATGATTAGGATTGGTAAAATGATGAGTTGTTAGCTCTCTATGTTAATGTAAATGTGAGATGAAAGTATGAGATTAAAAGAATGTTGAATATGAAATTTTATGAGTGAAGGAAGAGAACATGAGCCAATCCGAATCGCAAGCAAAGCATGACAGAGGTAAGTTCATATGAACTTCGTATTATCTTAATGTAAATCATGGTATTAGTTTCATTATATTACTACTAGCTTGTTAGTTATAGTTTAATGTATGGTAAAGCGATATGTTGAACTTTGAAGAAATTGTTAGATAGTGGTAATGTAAAGTATGTGTATTGATTCCATTACAAATGGGTCAAAATGAATGGATAGTATGGTGATGAAATTGTACATAAAATGACTCGTTGTAAACGGGTTGAGATGGATGAAATCGTAATAAGGATGAAATGGTCATTGTATTGACCCGTTATGAATGGGTCGGATAAATTGTATATTTGATGCTAAAGGAATGATAATTACAAGTTCGTTATAAGTGAAATTGTTGTAAGCAAGGAATGTAAATAATGAAGGATGCAATTGTTATATTGAATGAGATATACAAATAAATGCATTTGTGTTGTGTATGATAGGAAAATTGCAATCTTGATAATGGCGCGCTTGGAACGAACACACTGCGTTGCCCTTTACGCGCTTCCGATTCAAGTTTAATATTAATGGGTCAAAACAAATTACTTTTTGGGTTGTAAATGCCGTTTTAATACTTATGTCTTTTGTGTGTAAGTTTAAAGTTTGAATTTTGATACGCTAGTTAGGCTAATGCTCGTTTAAAAATTTAATGTTCATGTTTAGTTTATATAACTATAAGGGGCATTTTGACCAAAATTTTATATTACGGTTCAGAAGTTTTAAGTTTTATGACGTTTGACCTTTTAACGAAAGGTATGTTACAAATACGATAATCTAGTATACTCTAGCTTAATATATTAATATTAATATAAATAATGTAATAATAATTAAAGGAGAAAATAATAAATGAAAAGAGAAAATATCAATTTATATTGATTAGAATCCTTTATTACAGGTTAGATTATATATAAAAATATGAGTAAAATTTTTGTACAAATAACTTTAACGTAATAAACGTATGAAGGCATGATAAAGCCAAAAAAATCACAGTGACATTTTCGTAATTATTTGCTCGTAAGGTAACTATCAAAATTACTCTACAAATGATCTTGTAGAGTAATTTTGATCTTGTATTACTCTACAAGTATCCTACAAGAACATTTTACAAAATCACTCTACAAGATCAAAATTACTCTACAAAATCATTTGTAGAGTAATTTTGATAATTACCTAACGAGCAAATAATTACGAAAATGTCACCGTGTTTTTTCAGTAGTTCATACGTTTTGTACGTTAAAGTTATTTGTATCATATCTTTTGTCATAAAAATATAATAGTAATTTTAGATCATTTTTAACATCATCTGTCATTACACATTTCTTAAAGAATATGGAGCAAAAAAATAATTTCTAAAAGTTAAAGTACTAGAAATGTAATTTCGTCAAAACGATTTTAATAAATCAACTCAAAAGTCAAAACCAAGCAATATGAAATCGTACATCTAAACTGAATGACAGGAAGTGTAACACCCACCCCACTAGTTAGTTAATATGAACACCACCAGTTTGTCATCCCTAAAATCCTTACTAGACAAATGCAGCAAACACGAGAATCTCATCACCCAAATCCACGCTATCGCCATAACCACAGGCCTCTTCCACACCCACCAAAACTTCGCCTGCAAGCTCCTCAACACATACGCCAAACAACCCAACAACCCAACAACCCAACAAAAGCCCACAAAACATTCTATCAAATCCAAAACCCAGACATCATCTCATGGACCTGTCTAATGTCCCTATATTTACACACCCAACAACCCTCCAAAACACTGTCATTATTCTCCAACATGATCACGTCTACCGGGTTCAACCCAGATGGGCATTGCATCGTGGCTGCACTTTCCGCTTGTGGGTCGGTTAAGAATTTGTTGATGGGGAAGATGGTTCATGGGATGCTGGTTAGATATGAGTTAGGTGGTCAAAAGGTTATTGTTTCGAATGCGTTGATCGATTTGTATAGTCGACTTGGGCGGGTGGATTTGGGTAGGAGGGTGTTTGAGATGATGGGTGTCAAGGATGTTGCTTCTTGGACCAGTTTGGTTAATGGGTATCTGTTGTGTGGGGACCTTGTAGCTGCGGGTCAGGTGTTCGATGAAATGCCTGAGAGAAATGTTGTTTCGTGGACTGCTATGATTGTGGGGTATGTTCGTGGTAAGGATGTTGTTCGTGGGTTGAAACTGTTTCGGGAGATGAGGATTGAAGGTGGTGAGGAAAATCAGCCGAGTTCTATTACTATTGTTGCGGTTCTTTCGGGTTGTGCTGATATTGGTGCTCTTGATTTTGGTGGAGCGGTGCACGCGTATGTTAATAAGGTGGTGGATCTTGTTACGGATGTCTCAGTTAATAATGCGTTGATAGATATGTACGCGAAAGGCGGAAGCCTTGAGTTTGCGAGAAAAGTTTTCAGCAAAATGAGTGAAAAAGACGTTTTTTCTTGGACGAGTTTGATTTCAGGCTTGGCGCTGCACGGTGAAGGGAGGGCGGCAGTAGAAGTCTTTAATAATATGGCATGTACCAAGTTATCTCCGAATGAGATTACATTTTTGTCGGTTCTATCAGCTTGCGGTCATGGAGGACTAATTAAAGAAGGGCGGTTTATATTCGACACAATGGTTCATACTTATGGTGTTAAACCGACAATTAAACACTACGGGTGTATGGTGGATCTTTTTTGTCGGGCAGGGCATATAACCGAGGCAATGGAGTTGATCAAGAAAATGCCTATGAAACCGGATGCGGTTATTTGGAGGTCAGTTTTAAGTGCTTGTTTGATAAAACGAGACCTGCAATTAGCTGAAACAGCAGCAAATAAAGTAGTCGAGTTAGAACCATATGACGATGGTGTGTACATGCTTCTTTGGAACCTGTATCGGTTAACCAACAAGTGGGAAGATGCATTAACAACGAGGAAGCTGATGAGAAATCGGAATATTAAGAAACAACCTGGGTGTAGTTGGATTGAGATCAATGGTCTTGTTCATGAATTTACTGCAGATAGCACCATGGATCAGCTTGCCATTGATATGCAGACTTTATTAGAAGTTTTAAATGGTCAGTCAAGATTGGTTCATGATGTCTTTATACTTTGATTTATTAAACCTAAGATCATGTAAGTTTATGGATTGGAAGATTGTAATTGAAAGTGTTAGGCGATTTGATTTGGGGTGCAAAGACAAAAAAAAATATAACGCAAAAAAATAATGGCCATCAACTCCAAGGATCAAATGTTACTCATCGGTGACCATATATATATTTTTTGTCAAGAACCAAGCTTGCAGTATTGACATACACAAGAACCATTCTAATGCTCTTGAGTTTAACAAGTTACATCATACACTTGATATCAAATCTTGCATCATTTGAATCAATGTCCAAAACAAATATCTGAAAATTCAAATCTAATGTCACAAAATCATACAATTAAGCTTTAATTGAACCAGCTATAATCATGTGTGGGTTTGTATGATCCATGGCTGCATTTGTAACCCTGAAACGACTAGCATATAGTCTTGTGACCCACATTTGTATCTGTGAGTGAACATCGGTTCATTTCTTCTTCTTCTTCTTTTTTTTTTTTGAGTGGCAAACTCACAAACCCACTAATTCTACTCCTAAACCTACACCTTTCATCCACAATGGGACTAGAACCCTCAACCTCATGGGGAGGGACACCTTTCCAACACACATTGGTATCACTATGATACAAGCCTTTTGGTATCGGTTCGTTTCTTACCAGCCATATATACAAATAACGTAGCTTATAGGCTCTTAGGGCTTATTTTCTGAACTTTTTCTTATAACAGTGACAACCCATCATCAGAGTACCCAGGGCCCCACCAAAGAAACGAGGTAAAACACAACTTGCACAAGCGGTATGGACTATGCATGTACACTAGTCAAAAGACAAGTTAACATCCGATGCATCTTCCAACCTCGACAACAATATTATTTCACCCAACACTTTGTATATATTTTCAGATTTCGGGTGTGACTTATCAGCAACCAAGAACTCATGAAACTCGCCCTCCACTTCTATAGAACTACGACCCGGACTTTTCTTAACACCGTTCCCTCTCATCATACTTCTAACATTTTTTACCTCATCCCATTCACATCTGGTAGCACATAAACTTTCCATAAGCACATAAATGCCACTATCATTTGGATCCAAATTTATGAGTTTTTCGGTAGCAAGTTTACCCAGATCAAGATTGTTGTGCATCCTGCACGCGTTAAGAATCGCACTCCAAACAGCTTTATCAGGTTCCATCGGCATTTCAGTTATCAGTCTATAAGCTTCATCCAAAAGCCCACTTCTTCCAAGTAAATCGATCATGCATGCATAATGTTCAACTGTTGGTTTTAACCCGTAGTAGTTCTCCATCTCTTTGAAGTAAGTCTTCCTTGAGCGAGTAAACCTCCATGACTACAAGCTGATAGCACACCGACAAATGTGATCTTGTCAGGTTTGTATCCCATTTCTCGCATTTGTTTAAAAACATTAAGGGCTTTCACTGCATACCCATGGGAAGCAAAACCGACAATCATGGAGTTCCAAGATACTAAATCTTTATCTTGCATTTTATTAAAGAGCTCTACCGCTGCATCAATGTTCCCACACTTGGCATACATGTCTATAAACGCATTTCCTAGTGTTACCGTAAGATGAATGCGTGTTCGCATGATGTAATTAGAGTACAACCATTGACCTAAATCTAAGCAACCCAATTGAGCACAAGCAGAGAGCACACATACTAAAGTGCTCTCTAAAGGAACCAAACCTGCATTTTCCATTTCATAAAACACTTCTAGAGCTTCCTTTGGTTTATTGTTCTGAGAATAGCCTGCGATCATCGCATTCCAAGATACAATATTTCTCTCAGGCATTTCATCGAACACCTTCCTTGCCATAACCAAGTCCCCATTCTTAGCATACCCGTTAATCATACTCGTCCACGAGAAAACATCCCGGATACTCGTACCATCAAAAATCTCTCTTGCAGTAACCAAAGAACCGCATTTAACATACATATCCAACACTGAATTCATCAAATTAAGACTCATGTTAACATTCATCCTTTTAACATAATCATGAACCGATTTCCCCAACTCCAAATCCCCTTTCTGCGAACACGCAGAAAACACCGCGATCATCGTGATCTCATTAGGCTCAACCCCACTACCTTTCATCAATTCAAAAACTCGCAACCCCTCATCCGACATCCCTTGCTTCACATACCCATTAATCAAACTAGTCCAACAAACAACATCTCTCTCAGGACTTTCATCGAACACCTTGCGTGCACAACCCAACAGCCCTCTCTCCCCATAAAAATGAACCAACCCATTTCGCACAACCAAATCCCAACAAAATCCCACTTTCCAAATCAAACAATGCACCGATTCCCCAACCCCTAAACCCTCACACGCCTTCAAACCAAACACAAAGCTCCTCCGGTCCAATTCGACACACTTCCGAATCATTAAACGAAACAAAGACAAACCTTTTACGTACAATTGTGATTTTAAATACCCTCTGATCATGATATTCCACAAGTAAACGTTGGGGTTAGGGAACTGGTTGAACAGGCGTTGAGCATAGGGGAGATTACCTGTGTCTGATAATGCAGAGAAGGTTAAAAGTCTGCTTAATGGGAATACATGAAAAATGAGGCCTGTTCGTGTCATTTGTGCTTGAATTTGCTTCAACATGGGCATTGAATTGCATGATTCTGTAGCTAGTAGAGTTGGGTTTGTGATGAGGAGAGTGGTTTGTGAAGAATTCCATGTGGGCTTTGATAGGGTGGAGAATGAAGTTTGGAAAGGAGGGAATTTCATGTGTTTGTCAACGAATTTGAGAATGTGTTCAAAGTGCAAAGGTTATCCCTTACAATTCAATTTGTTTTAATGAAAAATATTTTTTAAATTTGTATTAGGATGAAGACCTGGTTACCTATTCCAAATAGGTAAACTCCTCATTCACCCAATCAAACAGTGCTACGTCAATTCACCTAATTTGTTTACCTAATGCGAAAAAACCGTTGGCGGTTGTTTACCTATCTTAGATTAGGTAAACTATTTTTTTATTTTTAAACTAGTATATTAAGAAAACAAACATATACATACTCTCTTTCAAACACACACATACAAGCATATACAAAACATATATATACTCAAAGCTCTGTTTCAAACACACACATACAAAACCTTCTAAACAGCGATATACAAAGCTTCGTTTCAAACTCCAATGGCGGCATCAAACTACCGGTACCTGTTCAACAACCGGCAACAACCTATAGCAAATGTAACATTCGTCGTAAAACGGGTTTCGAAATCCGCTTCGTCTAATAATCAAGTATTCGGTTGAAAGTTAGTTGCATATTTATCGTGCCGGTTATTCTTTATTCATAACTAATAAATATTTTAGAATTTAACCATAATTAATAAATAATAATAATAAGTAAATCAAATTAAAAACAAATAAAACAAAACAGGGTAGCCGGGTCTCGAACCCGGGTCTACCACGTGGAAACACACACATCACACCACTCCGCCACACAAATATTTGTGTTCAAATACTTAAACAAATAACATTTATGGTAAAGTCAAAACTCGTAAATCAGCAAACCCAAAACTCGAAATCGCCGGCAAAGACTGAGACTCCGCAATTGTTGCTACTTTCCCCATGATTGAAACGCGTAAACTGATTTCGACATCAGTTATAACCGTTGCTTAACACACAATTGAGTCAAAACCGTTTCTTTTGAGAATTGAAATCATTGACCGTGATTTTGGCCTCTAAATCGAAACCGAGCAGCCTGTCCAACTTATAAATACCCACCCAATTCCTTGTAAACTTTTCGCTCAGAACCGCACTCTCTTCCTGAAGCTTTATTCCTTTCAAAGCACGTCGCCGGAGATTTTCGCACTCGCCGGAATATCGCCGGAATTTCTAACCAGAAAACCGTAGTTCTCCAAACCGGTGTAATCATCTAAACCTCCTTGCTATCTTTTGATTAGTAAATTATTGGCTCAAAACAGTAATCAAAACTGTTTAATCAGTTTATTCAATCGGAATCATTGTCGGGATTTTTGAATGGTGAAGAAGATGAAGTTAAGTTAATGTTTTAATATAAATAAAAATGAGTATTTAACCGGGTTAGACACACAGTCCAGCGGCGGACTGTGTGCAATTACAAAGCACAATTCCCGAGTTCGAGTTGTACATGTTTCCGATTTTCTGAAATAAAACCAACTCTTTTTAAAACTTAATCAGATCAACTCGTAGCATATATATAAAATTAATTTAATCCAGTATTTATGCAGATTAGACACACAGCCCAACTGGTTGGGCTGTGTGCACTCGAACCATAGGTCCCGAGTTCGAGTCCGGGTTCTATAACCAGTTTCGGCCATATTAAATCCTTTTTAATAAAAACTAAATAAGGTTAAAGTTAGTTAGTATATATATATAATTAAAACAGAGAATATTTCGGGTTAGACACGTAGCTCAGTTGGTAGAGCTGCGTGCACGCATACGAGAGCACTAATTAAAAATATTAACCCCAAATAAAATTATTTATTTATCAAATTATTTCGTTATTATTTAGGTTAGTTTTCCCTCGTCGGTTGAATCATAAATTCGTGCGCATTCATCATTATCAAGGAACGCACCCACTGTGAGTGAACCTCTACCAATTCCCCGTTTTAATCATGTTTTGGGGTGTATCATGTGTCGTAGTATTCTTTTATTTTATTTAAACACTTGTGCATACATCATATCCGTGATCAAATGTGTATTGATTGTTGTGTGAATTATATGTAGATTGAATTTATCATTTCAGTGCACGCATTTCATTAGGCCCATCAGTTCCCCGTGGGATACGGGTTGAGCATCAGGAGCCTCATTAGATCGGCTCCGTTTGATTGAGTCTTGATCTCAAATACATCATTATTCATGTCATATACTCATCCAAAGTGGTTTGTGATTTTGTGATTGTTTACATATATATGTTTGCTCACATGTGATTAATGCACGAATTTTCTTTAATAAATAAAACAAGAAATTAGTTAAAATGTTTTATCAAGGTTCACTCGCCAACTTTTGTTGACCCAAAATCTCCCCTGTTTTACTCATGATACAGGTGATCCAGCTGAGACAGGAAACACTTCGGATGGCCTAGAAGAATAAACAAGTTAATGCTTTGGAATAACTATATAGTTTCAATTTCCTTTGTAATTGTCTGGATTTTGTTTTTGGATATTTAAGTTTGTAATTTGAATTTAATAAATATGAAACATCATAGTAAATATCATGAGCTTTGGTGATAACCCAATTATGCCCCGACTTTTATTCCGCTGCGGGTGGGGTGTGACAGATTGGTATCAGAGCTTGTGACTATAAGGATATAGGATAGGTTATTAGACCCTTAGAGCCTATACTATAGTTGATTAAATTTTAATTGTTTGTGCGTTACATGCAAAATTCATGATGTTTATATGTTTCATGTTTATTTTCACACCCAATATTATGCAAGCACGCTCACAAGTACATGTTAATATGCAATGTTCATCATAATTCATATCCTCATAACATATCATATATATGAGAGCACACACTCACGATTTCCATGTTTTTTGCAATGATTTTGTATTTTTCAAATCACATCAAAGTGAGTTCTCACGACGGGCATTTAGTAACTGGAAGGGTACGAGTACCGGTAGTCGGAACGTCCTGTCTAGGCTTGGCATTCGTATAAATCCAAAATAAAGGACCAGTTTGCCTACCTGGGGACTAACGATGAGAGTACGAAGGACCTATTAGGCCAAAGCATGCTATACCAAACGTCGTGTGAGCTAACCCCACTTTGAGTTGTCATTGTGTCTACACCTGGACACCCTCCTACCATACATCTCGCAATCATGTTTTACGATTTTCATTCGGGTGGTGCGAGTGTTAACCCGCCGACACCAATGTGAATCCTACCAAGCCCAATAGTCATGGGGGCCCACATGACTACACAGGCAATGGTATGGGGGACATTTGGAGGCCCAAACATGAGCAAACCCAAGACATCCTATGGATGTAGTTAAATTATTGTCAGTTATGTTGTTTTTCATTCTTTTTACGACACATGACACCTAGAAAATTCTTAAACTCACAATCTTCCTACATATGTTCCTGTAGATGTCGGCTAGGCAATTACGTGGAGGTAGAAAGTCAGGAAAGTCAAATGAACGCTTGGCCACACAAATCGCTAAACAAATGGACGTTGTACTTCCTGACATCACGCTTCAAGTTCAACAAGCTCTCACCGCTAATCCCATCAACCCTCCCAACCAAGAAGACCAGAGCGTCGCCAACCCTCCTTCCAAAACCCCCAAGTGCACCTACAAACACTTCAAATCCTGCGATCCCCAAAATATTAAGGGACCAAAGGTGTTACCGCCCTCCTTCACTGGTTTGAAGAAATGGAAAACACTTTCCTCAATTGCAATTGTCCCGAGGACCGTAAGGTACGTTACACGACTGGAAGACTGTTTGGGGTAGCCCTTACCTGGTGGAACACGGAAAAGGGTAAGCGAGGAGTTGAAGATGCCATGGCCATAACATGGGAAGAGTTAAGGGAACTTATTACAAGACGTTTCTGTCCAAGAAGCGAAATCAAAAAGCTGGAAGACGAATTCCACGCACTGAAACAAAAGGAAGGAGACCACACTTCATATAATAAGAGATTTCTAGAGTTGAACCAGATGATCCCTAATTTGTTCACCCCCTTGTACCGCTTAGTCGAACACTACATTCGAGGCCTCCCCTCGAAAATCTAAGATTCGGTTTTAAGCACTTCGCCTGCAACACTTGAAGCCGCAATGGAGTTAGCCACAGAACTCACTGAAAATCGCATACGAAACGGCAAGTTCAAAGATGAGAAGAAGAAAGCACCCATTGAGACCCCAACTCCAAACCACCTCGTCTCATCCTTGAAGTTTGATGGTAAGAGGAAGCGAAATAGCAAGAATTTTGCTGTCACTCAAACCAACCCTCCTATCACTGCTGTACCAATCACCCAAATTGCTCCTCCAGCTGCACCATTCAAAAAGCCATATACTGGCCCACACCCAAAATGCAACCGCTGTCAATACCATCACCCTCCCGAAAACCCCTGCCAACATTGCACAAGTTGTGGCCGTGCGGGTCACACCATCCAAACCTGCCGTACCCTTCAACGAATGAACCGCAATCAACCTCCAACCCAAACCCAAAATCAGATAGTGGGCCAAGCCCAACAATCCTTACTTCTACCACCTGCACAACACGCAGCCCAACCTTACTACCAACCCAACTACCCCATGATGCAACCCATGCGAGCTTGTTTCAACTGTGGGGACCCAAACCACTTCAGGAACACCTGTCCACGCCTAGTGAACATCATCCATGCCCAAGCTCATGCAAACCCGGTAAACCAAGCTAACCAAGCTCCCCCACCTGCCAGAGGGAGAGCTTTCAATATCAATGCCAACCAAGCCAGGGCTGACAACAACGTGGTCAATGGTACGTTTCTCATCAATGGTAGTTATGCATCCATATTATTCGATACTGGTGCGGATAAGAGCTTTGTGTCCTTAGAATTCGAACCTATCCTCGACCAACCTCGTGTTAATCTCATTGAATCTATAACGGTGGAAGTTGCTGACAGAAAACCCACTTCATTAAATTCTATTATACGCGATTGTACTCTCACCCTAAACGATCACGATTTCCCAATTGACCTCATTCCTATGAAGTTGGGAAGTTTCGATGTTATAATCGGTATGGACTGGCTCAGCCAGCATCACGCTGAAGTGGTGTGCCATGAAAAATTCATTCGCATTCCTCTTGCAAACGGTCTGACACTATGTATTTTTGGGGAAACCCCTTCGAAAGGACTCAAATTGATGTCCTGCCTTCAAGCCCGAAGTTATCTCCGCAAGAACTATGTCGCATTCCTAACTCACGTCGTCAAGAAGGGAAACAAGGAGAGGAAACTCGAAGATATCCCAATTGTGAAGGAATTCCCACAAGTTTTTCCCGACGACATTTCAGGACTTCCTCCTGTGAGAGAAGTCGAATTCCCCATCGATCTTGTACCTGGCGCTACGCCGGTCGCAAAATCTCCTTATAGGTTAGCTCCATCCGAGATGCAAGAGCTGGCCAGTCAACTGCAAGAGCTGACTGACAAAGGATTCATACGTCCTAGCTCATCGCCTTGGGGTGCACCTGTTCTTTTTGTGAAGAAGAAAGATGGAACGTTTCGCATGTGCATTGATTATAGAGAACTCAACAAGTTAACGGTTAAAAATCGCTATCCACTGCCTCGCATTGATGACCTCCTAGACCAACTTCAAGGCACCACCTGCTTTTCAAAAATCGACCTTCGTTCTGGTTATCATCAGCTTAGAGTGCACGAAGAAGATATCCCAAAAACCGCCTTCCGGACTCGTTATGGTCATTACGAGTTCATGGTCATGCCCTTCGGTTTAACCAACGCCCCCGCTGTCTTCATGGATTTAATGAATAAGGTATGCAAACCCTACCTCGACCGTTTCGTCATAGTCTTCATCGACGACATCCTTATCTACTCCAAGTCTAAATCCGATCATGAGCGACACCTTCGACTCATCCTTACACTCTTAAGGACTGAAAAGCTTTACGCTAAGTTCTCAAAATGCGAATTCTGGTTAGGAGAAGTACAATTCCTTGGTCATGTCGTCAATGACAAGGGAATTCATGTCGATCCTTCAAAAATCAAGGCAGTACAGGAATGGCAAGCGCCACGTACCCCTACCGAAGTTAGGTCATTTCTTGGTTTGGCTGGTTACTATCGACGCTTCATTGCCAACTTTTCCCGTATCGCGGTACCACTCACGGCCTTGACTCATAAAGGAAAACCCTTCATTTGGGGACCTAAGCAAGAAGAGGCCTTCCAAACTTTAAAGCAAAAGCTTTGTGAAGCACCTGTCCTTACACTCCCTGAGGGTTGTGATGACTTCGTGGTTTATTGCGACGCGTCAGGGCAAGGACTAGGCTGTGTATTGATGCAAAGAGGAAAAGTGATAGCCTATGCCTCTAGGCAACTCAAAGTTCATGAGAAGAATTACACCACCCACGACCTAGAACTTGGAGCCATTGTATTCGCTCTCAAGATATGGAGACATTACCTCTACGGTACCAAGTGTGAAATATACACTGACCACAAGAGTCTCCAACATATCTTCAACCAGAAAGAGTTGAATATGAGACAACGAAGATGGGTCGAACTTCTCAACGACTACGACTGTGAAATTCGGTATCATCCTGGCAAGGCAAACGTGGTGGCCGATGCGCTCAGTCGAAAAGGTTATGCGAACTCCATTCGTCTTCTATGTTCGCAAATCATAACCGACATCAAAGATCGAATCCGGGCAGCTCAACATGTTTCGGTAACAGAAAATGACGTACGCGATGAGCTGTCATGTGGAGCTGAACTCAAAATCGAAACCAAATCCGACGGTATTCTGTACTATTTAAACCACATATGGATTCCTGATCGCGATAACCTTCATGATTTCCTCATGAATGAGGCGCACAAAACACGATACTCTGTACACCCAGGAGCCGACAAGATGTATCAAGACCTACGATACACCTACTGGTGGCCTGGCATGAAAAAGGATATCGCTGTTTTTGTTTCCAAGTGCCTTACCTGTTCCAAAGTAAAAGCTGAACATCAAAGACCTTCAGGACTTTTAGTCCAACCCGAAATGCCTGTATGGAAGTGGGAAAACATAACCATGGATTTCATTACCGGGTTACCTCGCACCTCCAGTGGGTATGACACCATATGGGTAATAATCGATCGTCTTACAAAGTCATCTCACTTCATTTCGATTCGCGAGGACTTCAAGAACGAAAAGTTAGCTCGTATCTACATCAGCGAGATCGTAAGCCGTCATGGTGTACCATTAAGCATCATTTCAGACCGTGATGGTCGTTTCACTTCACGAACATGGCGAGCCGTACAAACCGCTTTGGGTACACGATTAGACCTCAGTACCGTTTTTCATCCTCAAACTGATGGTAAATCTGAACGCACCATCCAAACCCTTGAAGACATGCTACGAGCATGTGTCATAGACTTCAAAGGGAACTGGGACGCTCACCTACCATTAGTTGAGTTTTCGTACAACAATAGCTATCATTCAAGTATCGGTATGACTCCTTTCGAAGCTTTATATGGCCGTAAGTGCCGATCTCCAGTATGTTGGCACGAAATTGGGGAGGCGCAAATCACCGGACCAGAATTAATTCAAGAGACAACCGACAAGATCCTTCAAATTCGAAACAATCTTCTAGCGGCTCAAAGTCGTCAAAAGAGTTATGCTGACAAACGACGAAAGCCCTTGGAGTTTGACATTGGTGATCAAGTACTTTTAAAAGTATCACCGTGGAAGAAAGTGGTTCGTTTTGGCCAGAAGGGCAAGCTAGCACCACGCTACGTAGGACCTTTCAAGATACTCGAGAGAGTAGGTCCTGTAGCATACAAGCTTGACCTACCAGAAGAGCTCAACAGAATTCATCCCACATTTCACGTATCAAACTTGAAAAAGTGCCTCGCCGATGAAAACCTCCACATTCCTCTAGAAGACATTCAAGTCGATGAATCGATGCACTTCGTTGAAAGACCAGTAGAAATCATGGATTTTGGAGAGAAGCGTTTAAGGCGAAGTCATATTCCAATTGTCAGGGTACGTTGGGAGTCAAAGCGAGGACCCGAGTTTACTTGGGAACGTGAAGACTCAATGCGTGAAAAATACCCGCATCTTTTTCCGGTAACCACTACTGCTTAAATTTCGGGACGAAATTTCTAAAAGTAGGGGATACTGTAACATTCGTCGTAAAACGGGTTTCGAAACCCGCTTCGTCTAATAATCAAGTATTAGGTTGAAAGTTAGTTGCATATTTATCATGCCGGTTATTTTTGATTCATAACTAATAAATATTTTAGAATTTTACCATAATTAATAAATAATAATAATAAGTAAATCAAATTAAAAACAAATAAAACAAAACAGGGTAGCCGGGTCTCGAACCCGGGTCTACCGCGTGGACACACATACATCACACCACTCCGCCACACACATATTTGTGTTCAAATACTTAAACAAATAACATTTATGGTAAAGTCAAAACTCGTAAATCAGCAAACCCAGAACTCGAAATCGCCGGCAAAGACTGAGACTCCGCAATTGTTGCTACTTTCCCCATGATTGAAACGCGTAAACTGATTTCGACATCAGTTATAACCGTTGCTTAACACACAATTGAGTCAAAACCGTTTCTTTTGAGAATTGAAATCATTGACCGTGATTTTGGCCTCTAAATCGAAACCGAGCAGCCTGTCCAACTTATAAATACCCACCCAATTCCTTGTAAACTTTTCGCTCAGAACCGCACTCTCTTCCTGAAGCTTTATTCCTTTCAAAGCACGTCGCCGGAGATTTTCGCACTCGCCGGAATATCGCCGGAATTTCTAACCAGAAAACCGTAGTTCTCCAAACCGGTATAATCATCTAAACCTCCTTGCTATCTTTTGATTAGTAAATTATTGGCTCAAAACAGTAATCAAAACTGTTTAATCAGTTTATTCAGTCGGAATCATTGTCAGGATTTTTGAATGGTGAAGAAGATGAAGTTAAGTTAGTGTTTTAATATAAATAAAAACGAGTATTTAACCGGGTTAGACACACAGTCCAGCGGTGGACTGTGTGCAATTACAAAGCACACGTCCTGAGTTCGAGTTGTACATGTTTCCGATTTTCTGAAATAAAACCAACACTTTTTAAAACTTAATCATATCAACTCGTAGCATATATATAAAATTAATTTAATCCAGTGTTTATGCAGATTAGACACACAGCCCAACTGGTTGGGCTGTGTGCACTCGAACCATAGGTCCCGAGTTCAAGTCCGGGTTCTGTAACCAGTTTCGGCCATATTAAATCCTTTTTAATAAAAACTAAATAAGGTTAAAGTTAGTTAGTATATATATATAATTAAAACAGAGAATATTTCGGGTTAGACACGTAGCTCAGTTGGTAGAGCTGCGTGCACGTATACGGGAGGTCACGGGTTCGAACCTCACTCGCCGCCTGAATTTCATGCTATCCGACCGGTCAGACCTGACAAGGTCATTTTTATTTTTAATTTGTATAACATGGAAAATGGAGGGTTCACACTTTAGAGATTGCATCGCTAACTTCAACATAAAAAGACAACCGACTAGTTAAAAAAAAAAGACGTGTGCCTGTTTTCTTTTTTTTTACTTATTAAATTGAAAAATTATTTAAAAATACTTAAAAATAAGATTCCTAAGGTTAAAAATTTGCAATAAACTCATAAAAATAAATCTAAAAATCTCATTAAGAGCACTAATTAAAAATATTAACCCCAAATAAAATTATTTATTTATCAAATTATTTCGTTATTATTTAGGTTAGTTTTCCCTCGTCGGTTGAATCATAAATTCGTGCGCATTCATCATTATCAAGGAACGCACCCACTGTGAGTGAACCTCTACCAATTCCCCGTTTTAATCATGTTTTGGGGTGTATCATGTGTCGTACTATTCTTTTATTTTATTTAAACACTTGTGCATACATCATATCCGTGATCAAATGTGTATTGATTGTTGTGTGAATTATATGTAGATTGAATTTATCATTTCAGTGCACGCATTTCATTAGGCCCATCAGTTCCCCGTGGGATACGGGTTGAGCATCAGGAGACTCATTAGATCGGCTCCGTTTGATTGAGCCTTGATCTCAAATACATCATCATTCATGTCATATACTCATCCAAAGTGGTTTGTGATTGTTTACATATATATGTTTGCTCACATGTGATTAATGCACTAATTTTCTTTAATAAATAAAACAAGAAATTAGTTAAAATGTTTTATCAAGGTTCACTCGCCAACTTTTGTTGACCCAAAATCTCCCCTGTTTTACACATGATACAGGTGATCCAGCTGAGACAGGAAACACTTAGGATGGCCTAGAAGAATAAACAAGTTAATGCTTTGGAATAAATATATAGTTTCATTTTCCTTTGTAATTGTATGGATTTTGTTTTTGGATATTTAAGTTTGTAATTTGAATTTAATAAATATGAAACATCATAGTAATTATCATGAGCTTTGGTGATAACCCAATTATGCCCCGACTTTTATTCCGCTGCGGGTCGGGGTGTGACAGCAACAGATTCGATCTTCGAGCTCGAAGAATACGGCGGCATCGTCGTCTCCGATCGTCTCTTATGCTCGCCGGAGCTAGAAGAATCCGGCGACATCGTCCTCTCCGTCGTCTCCGATCGTCTCTTCGCCAGAGCTTTTCTTTTATAAAACAAACGGCTATATAGCTGTAACAACCCGAATTTTCGCAGCTCGTTACTCTCGTTACGCCTAGTACCAGAGATTCGGATCATGATGTAAACTATATCGCTTACTACTCTACATCGCTTATTTTCGCACTACATCGCACCTCACAACGCTTATAACGCACTCGCTAAATACTATAAACTTTGCGTGATGTTTCCAAGTCTATCTGCTTGCTTAGACAACGTGACTTTCTCAGGACTTTGGAACTGAGACGCCTATTAAACGCTTAATACTCGCAACGCCCTCGCTCAAACAACTCGCTTTATCGCATTCTATACGCAACGCTTAATACAATTAACTAATATAAACGAAAGCAATACAAAAGGATTTTTAATAATTTTAGGAATTTTTCTAGCATAGGTTCCTTTTGTAAAAAGTGCGTGTTTTAATCATTAGAATCAATATATATATATATATCCGTACAAAAATTCATATTTTCGTACGAAAATGTTGTACTTTTTGCTCCGAATGGCAATTTTCATGCGAAAATGACATATTTCGTGTGAATGGCAGTTTTCATGCGAAAATGACATATTTCGTTACGCGTACCACCAGAGATTCGGATCATAATGTAAACTATATCACTTACTACGCTACATTGCTTATTTTCGCACTACATCGCACCTCACAACGCTTATAACGCACTCGCTAAATACTATAAACTTTGCGTGATGTTTCCAAGTCTATCTGCTCGCTTAGACAACTGGACTCTCTCAGGACTTGGGAACTGAGACGCCTATTAAACGCTTAATACTCGCAACGCCCTCGCTCAAACAACTCGCTTTATCGCATTCTATACGCAACGCTTAATACAATTAACTAATACGAACGAAAGCATTACAAAAGGATTTTTAATAATTTTATGAATTTTTCTAGCATAGGTTCCTTTTGTAAAAAGTGCATGTTTTAATCATTAGAATCAATTTATATATACATATATATATATATACATATATATATATATATTCGTACGAAAATTCCAATTTTCGTACGAAAATTGTATTTTTCGTGCGAAAATATTGTATTTTTTGCTCCGAATGGCAGTTTTCATGCGAAAATGGCATTTTTCGCATGAAAATATGGATTCCGCACGAAAATTTCATCAGATCTCCTCCTTTCCTCTCTTCCTATAAATACCAACACTTGTCATTTCGTGCTCACTTGCTGTCATTCCTCCTAAACGCTCTCCAGCCTGATTCTCTCTGTTTCAAGTAAGAGAACTACGTTTTTTCACACGAATCACAACGATTTTGCATGAGATTATCTCCGATTTCATCTAAACTTCTCTGTTTTACGAAAACATTCGTCTTTTTCATCAAACTTTCTAATTTTCTTAATGATTTAGCACTTAACCGAGTATGTTTTAGTTTGTCTTGGCTTCTCAGACCCGAAACCTTATTGTTTCAAACTCACCAATTGTTTATCCTAACAAAACTGTTTTATCAAATCGATTTTCACACGAAAACGGATTAGACCGACTAATGTTTCGTTCACTAAGGGTAGTGGAACGAGGCGCTGCCGAAACCATCACAAAATAGACTCGAAAATACATCTGTTTCAGACGAAGTCTTAGTCCCGAACGCACCGAGACGCAAGAACAGTCACTTGTGCGATCTGGACTAGCTCGCGTGAACCATACATGGTTCACACAGTCCAGTCCGAGTTCATACAAGAGACTCACTCGCTCAAAAGACCTCTCCGATGCGAGGTTGATCAGTAACCTAAGGTTGGAGGGATGAACACTCGATTTCCCGAAGAACAAACGCGAAAACACTTGATTTTGGACACAAAAACAGGCATTTTCGCACGAAAATTTTCTCACGAAAATTCCATTTTCATGCGAAATGAATTGTTTTTCCTGCACCAACTCTCCGTTTCAACTGTTTCAACACTCTGGAAGATTGATGCACTTCTGATTCTACGCGCAGGCTGACCCGACACTCTCCTCACTCCATCTCGCTCGTGTCTGTTGTTTACACACTCACTGTGAGTATACTTGACCCATTTTCTCTTAATGCACTCTTTGGGTGTAACATACGTTTATATCAAAACACACGAAACACACTAAACTAATTTATCACACGCGAATATCTGTTATACATATTTATACGTGATGCTAGGAACATGTAAACTAGGACACATTTTCGTTAACTCACCTTAGCTAGTATGGTAATATAGTTTGGCTAACACCCGACGGGGTCTAGCTAGGAAGAACGCGCGAGCATCTCGAGAGTATAACATGAGAAATTTGTCTTGTGAGTTTATATGTTATGTGTATCATGTTTATGTATGTGGAAATTCGCGACACCGTTTTATCTATTATGCTATTATATCAAAACCTGTATGCTCGCCAATACATTTTTTGTATTGACAATTATTTTAACGTATGTTGCAGATTAATGTTTCTACTCGCTGCAAACGGACTTAGAATTTTTCTTAGAAACTTGTAATAAATTGTAATCGACTTTGAAAATTGGTTGAGATTAATGGAATTCGTGATGATTATGTAATGATTGTATGTTGATTGTATGGGAAATCGACGCTTAAATATTATCATTTAAAAATAGTCGTTGTGGATTCCTCGAACAATCTGAACCGCTTAGTGCCGCACCCCAATGATTCTGTCATCGGTTGGGGTGTGACAATAGCCGTTACAAGTCCCAACGGTCGAAAAAACCAAGCTTCCCTCATTGGTAAAGCTTCACCAATCAATGACCCTCACCGAGCAGTAAACACTGTCGGTGGCGGTGTTACAGATCGGTAAACCACTTTACCGACGAGTTTACCGCATCACATCGTTCACCCTTACTAATACATTACCAAACTATAAATTTGAAACACCTTCTGGCTTTATATAGTTGTAACATTAGTTTTGGGAGCTTTTAAAAAAATGTATTTTCCACTTTTAAACAAAAGGTTTTTATCTTTCACATGTTAACCACTTTGGTTTTTTATTTAGTTTTTGCCCGAAGCTTTTTAAGTTTTCTGTTTAACCCAACACACTTTTATTTTTAACTTTGGCCCCCCATACTTTTCATCTTTTGCAAGTTTTCATTTTTATGTTTCGGTATAAACTTGATTTACTTTATGTTTGATCAAATTACAATGCTTATATAGATTACATTGAGGTCAATCGGATATGTCGAAACACGTGTTTTCATATGGTTAACGCATCACATAACGTTTAGACTAATCCACTTGATGTTTGCGATGTACCGCACCGCAACGCGTGCGGGTGTTATAACTCGTTATCACTAAAATAGTCTATTATAGTCGCTTGTATGTTAACATATTACAAAATTTACAATCAATTATTTTTACGGGTGATATAACTAAGTCTATCCTAGTCCCTAAGACCATGTGCAGTGGTTTAGGAATAATGCCCCCACCCTTAGACGTTTTCCTCCATGTGGCAGTCCAGTCAGCAAGAGGGCATTATTGAGCGTTTTTATAAAAGGGCGTAGTGGAATAATGCCCAATAATGCCCCAAACAATCATTACACAATTATTAATTTTTTTAGATTAAAAATTAATAATACTTCATTAAATAAAAAAGTTACAATACTACAAATAAAAAAATAAAAACCAACTAAATGTAAAAAAAATTAAAATAATAAAAAATGGAATTAAAAAAAGGAACATTACTAAAAAATAAAAAAGATGATAATCTAAAGGCCGTATTTTTCTCGAAGTTTTTGACGGTGCATTTGCGCAATGATCAACGTGTCGCCTTAGAGGTGATCGATCGATTTGGACAAAAACTCTATGTCCTTTTCCGTTTGCCTCGCCGCTTGCATCTCGTTAATTTTTTTTTCGGCGACTCGTTCTTGCATAGTCTCCCAACGCTTGTGACAGAGGTCTCGAATGTATTTGAGATGTCGATTCATCTCCTCGAAATCTCCCTTCAAGTCGAGAATATCGGAAGACGACTCTACCGGGTTTTTTCACTTTTCTTCTACCGGTTAGTCGAGCCAACTCTTCATCTTCCTCGTCATCGTCCAAAATAATATTTAAGTCGACGGTGCGCACATCGGAAATGGGTGTTTCCGGGTCAACTGAGGATGACGTTTTAGACCGTTTCGCTTTACGTCTACTACTAGACGTCATGGCAGGTACGTTAGCCCACTTTGGACTATTTTTTAGAAGCTCCCAACATCTATAGTACGTGAAAACACCTCTAGTTTGGTCGAGCTCTTCCATATCCCTCGTTAAAATATCGACGTCACCTTCACCACTCGGCCTATTATCTTTCGTTTGTTGATAAACTTCTTGGAATTGGTGACATTTTTTGTTAATATCGGTCCATTTGCTAGATATCGAATCGTTGTCCCGATATTCACCTTTCCCCATCACCTTAAAAAAAGCTCACGAATTTTGTTCCAAAATGTTGGACCGGTGTGATAGTTTGCTACAAAAATAATAAAAAATAAGTGATACGTTAAAAAATATAATAATAAACGAAAGATAGTTATTTAAAAAATAAAATCGACTAATAGTTTTATAAACCCTTACCAACTTCGGGGTCCTCTGAAACGTCGAGCCACGCCCGAGCCAACGCGTATGCCTCGTCTTTCGTCCAAACAAGGTAACTTCCCTTACGACGAGGAGCGTTCGGTTCCTTCCTTTTTTATGTGACCTTCTACCGTGTTTAGATGTCTCGCGATCATGTTCGGGTTGCGTCTCTGGTACCGTATCCACCTCAGGTTCGGTTTGTTCTTGGGGTGGTTGTGAACCGTCCGGTTGGGCAAAGCCGCAAAGCTTTGAAAGAAGGGATTGGAGCCGCTCAGGAAAGCCGCTTAGGAAAACACATTCGGATCCATCTCTTGAAAGTTAAAGTTTTGTTGCGCTTGAGTGGTATTTGGGCAATATGTGTTTGGGTTCCCGGGTCTTGACGAAACACCGAACGGGGGTCGGAAGGAATGCATGGTAAATAATTTTAGAAAAGTTTGAAGGACTAGAGAGAAAAGTAGAGAGAAAGTATATAATTTTATAAAAACTAGTCTTAAGTCCACCGCATTGCGAGGCCAAGGAGCGTCAAAAAGCGTGCAAACAGCATTGCGGGGTTGCGAGGTGTAAAACATGCTAAGTAGCAACCGAATAAAGAGCAAAACCAGGAAAAAACGTAAAACAAAAACACGAATTTATGACACCGAGTGACTCACGTAACGTAATAAATAGACGAAATCAAATTTATACGACACATATTAGAAAATCTATCGGGTATAAAAACTTGATGGAACAAATGTGACCACAAAATACCGTAGTAAGTAACACCGAACGACAAGATATCCAAAAAAAACAAACTTAAAATAAAACTAATAAAAAATAAACCCGTTTAACCTTTATGATAATATTATAAAAAGTTAGAATTTTATTACAAATTTAAAAGACCATAAAGTTACTATATCAAAAAAGGAAAACCAAAAAGAAAAAACCAATAAAAGACAAAAACATCACTGTTCATTGGCATGTTAGAAATTAATATGAATATATGAATTGGGTGAAAAGTGGGGTATTTTATAGGGTAAAAGTGAGATTTTAATTAAAAAGGAAAAAACCTATGTTTATTTTTTTACCGTTATCAAATGGTATCTTTGAAACATGTGCAGCGTTTTTTAAACAATGTGATGGGCCTTTTTTTGAAAGAAAACGCCGAAAAACGCCTAGGGGTGGGGGTGGGCGTGTTTGGTGATGAAAAACGCCAAAATTTACACGACTACGGGTGGTCTAACTTCTTTGCGAGTTTCACATAATGTTTGGTGTGACATGTTTTGTCCTAATAGGTTGTCGTACTCTCATCGTTAGTTTCCAGATAGGCAAATTGGTCCCACTAATGATTGGAATTCATACAAATGCTAGCCTAGATAGGACATCTCGATTACCGGTATTCAAACCCTTCTAGTTACTACATGTTCGTCACATAAATTTACTTTTATAAGATTTAAAAAACGAGAAATCAAACTCAAAATTAAAAAAAATGAGGATAACTGAAATGTTTTGAAAGATTTAAGTAGGAGGAAACTCATAATAAGGATATTATAAGTTTTGATATTCGTATCGTGCAACGTGTGTGATGTGATATTAAATTTGTTATATATATGTACATATAGAGGTAATATGAAATAAAAAGTTTATTTTGCCTAAGTAGGAAGAGAATGAATCTTAACCATTCATTTTCAAATCAATGGTTAAGAAGAAAATGCAGGAAAAAAAATGAAGGTAAGGGTATATTGGTAAAATCTTATTTATTCACTTTCTCTCTCCACATGCAAGGCACATGCATATTTCACCCCCATTTTTTAAAAGTTCATAACTTTTTTACACGACATTATTTTTTCATAAAAAATTCACCATAAAATCGAGCGTTTTTTATCTTTAATTTGAGTACCATATTGCTATATAAAATATGACGACTAAAAACGCCCACAAAAATGTGTTGTACTTCTATGTTGTATAACCATTTTTATGCTGGCCTTTTGTACTATATTTTTGTGCTATATTTTTTGTGTTGAAATTTTTTGTCTTAAATTTTTTTTTTTCTGAAATTTTTTGTGCTGGATTTTTTGTACTATATTTTAATGTGCTGAATATTTTTGTGCTATATTTTTTGTACCAGATTTTTTTGTGCTATATTTTTTGTACTAGATTTTTTGTTTTATATTTTTTGTACTAGATTTTTTTTGTTATATTTTTTAGAAAGAGTAAACTGCCATTTTGCTCCCTGAGGTTTGGGCAGTTTTGCCACTTTAGTCCAAATCTGAAACTTTTTGCATCTGGGTTCCTGTGGTTTCAGTTTTATTGCCATTTTGGTTCAAAAGTGATTTTTGTCTTCTAAAATCCTGCTATTTTGTCCTTTTCCTCAGGAGCAAAATGGTTATTTTAAGCAGAGTTTGAGGTTTATTTATATATATAATATATATTAATGCTTAAAATGACAATTTTGCCCTGAGGAAAAGGACAAATAGTAGGATTTTAGAAGACAAATATCACTTTTGGACCAAAATGACAATAAAACTGAAACCACAGGGACCCAGATGTAAAAAGTTTGAGATTTGGACTAAAGTGGCAAAACTGCCCAAATCCTCAGGGACCAAAATGGCAGTTTACTCTTTCTAAAAAATATAACAAATGACACATGTCATTTTCACACTCCTACATATAAGGACAAAAAATTTTAGTACCAAAATGTACATGCTCCCTACTTATAAGGAGTGGCACACGTCATTACCACAATCCTTCTTAGACTACTTAGGCAAAATTCGTTTTTTAGTGGATCCTTCCCCTGTGCATATATATATATATATATATATATAGGATGCGTAAAATGAGAACCACCTTTAGTTGTAAGAACTGTAAGAACCAAAAGTGTTTTAATAGATGAGATTAAAAGACAATAAATTAGTCGTAATCATTTTACTTTAATTAATGAGTTTTTGTTTTTAGTGGGATAATGGTAAATTTGTATTTTTACTAAGTTATTGAATGATTGGTAATTAAAGTTGTAATCATTGTGCTTTAATTAATTTTTGTGATTTAATTAATGTTATTTTTGAATCATGCAGTAACAAAAATTATTTTACGTATGGGTTCAAATTTTTTTTGTGCGTCTGTTTTAAACATTTTTACGCCCGGGTTTAGACTTTTTTTACGCGTGAGTTCAAACTTTTTTACGCCCGGTTTTAAACTTTTTTTACGCGCCAGTTTTAAACTTTTTTTACGCGCTAGTTTTAAATTTTTTATACGCGCGGTTTTATACTTTTTTTACGCACCGGTTTTATACTTTTTTACGCGCCGTTTTAGAACTTTTTTTATGCGCCGGTTTGGAACTTTTTTTACGCGCGGTATTAAAACTTTTTTAACGTGCCGGTTTAAAATTCTCTTTGCGCGCCGGTTTTAAATATTTTTTACGCGCGGTTTAAAAAAAATTTTGCGCGCGGTTTAAACTTTTTTTTACGCGCGGGTTCAAATTTTTTTACGCGCCGTTTTAGAAACTTTTTTACGCGCGGTTTTAAACTTTTTTTACGCATCAGTTTTAAACTTTCTTTACGCGACTGTTTTAGACTTTCTTTACGCGCCGGTTTTCAACTTTTTTACGTGATGGTTTAAAACTTTTTTACGCGCCGGTTTATAACTTTTTTTAAGCGGCGGTTTTAAATTTTTTTACGCGCGGTTTTAAACTTTTTTACGCGTGGTTTTAAACTTTAAAACAAATTTTTTTACGGGTTTAAACTTTTTTACGAAAAACAAAAAGTATTTTACCCAAAACAAAAATATTTTATTTGTACAAAAAAACTTTTTTACAATTTTAAAAAATAAACTTTTTTACAAAAGTTTTTTTTACGCCCCCGACACCGCTATTTCGTGTTAAGAAATTTGTGCATCTTACCAAACGAATTCACCCCAAAAACCACGACTCAATAGATGTCTCATGTTGAATTTTAGATAGAAGAGAGAGAAAAGATGTGACATGTTGACTTTTAAATAGAAGAGAGAAAAGATGTGACATGTAAAGTAAAAGACTAAAATAACCTTTTGATTTAAGTTGGTTATGGGTGATGTGTAAATATGTTATTGGATGATAGGAGTTCTCATGATTCTCGCAAGTGGGATTGATTCTCTCTTGAACCGAACCTATATATATATATAGCATATACGTAACACTTAGATCATATAACATTTCAAGTGTTCACATGTATTTGTGTGTGATATTCGGGAATTTAAAAGCATGTGAAATTAAATATGAATAATAAGCTAGAACAACACAATAATTTAGCACATAAGCACTTAGTCGATGTAGTCTAGGTCTAAGGGTCTTGTAACATCTCCTAAATACCTATAGTCATTGGCTCTGATACTAATCTGTCACACCCTAACCCGTAACGGATTAAGTGACCAAGGCATGATGATTGTTATATCTCATGACAACTAATTAAAAGCAAAATATTACTAATAATCAAATTAAGCAAATGTCACAAACCAAATAACATTTAAAAATAATCCAACAAAACAAATCATGATGTAAAATAATTCCGATTTATTCTCTAAGGCATCATCCTTATGTGTCATCATCAACTCTTCAAACCTGTTCACCTGTATCACATGTAAAAATAGTTTAAAGAAAAATGTTTAAACACGGAAATGTTTCGGAACAAAAGTTGCATCAAAACGTAGATAAACTGAAGATGTACATTAAATAAGCACGAAAAGGTATTATATATGACTCACTTATTTGCGAAAGAAATTTACGTCAAACACCAACCTGAACTTATATCGACACGTACAAAAAAATAAGAAAAAAATTTATGTTTTTTTAAGTTAAAATGGTATCGCGTAGGGATGAGCTCGGTACCTTCCGGTACCAAAAGTCCCCAAAAGTGGGTACCGGTACCGAATATACCCGGTTCGGTACGGTTCGGTACGTTACCGGTACGGTACCAAAAATGTCAAAAGTCAGTACTGAATCGGTACCGAAAAAGTACCCGGTTTGGTAAATTCGGTACCGGTACCGGGTAACATTTGCTCATCACTGGTATCGCGCGTTGTGGTGGCGCCGAAACGTAAAGTAAGTCGAATTTATAAAGTGTAATGAAAATTTATGCTAAAACATAAATCAACTAAAAACGTAAAAAAAGAAGCAAAAACATATTATATATGAGTGTATCCATTCAAAGAAATGTGATTAACTTGACTTTATACCGATACATACATAAATATAAGCACGTAAAAATGATTATAAAGTTTTTAAAAAGTTAAAGAGTTGTAAGTGCTAATACTAAATGTTAAAGCATAAAGGCTAAAAAACAAAAACTTATTAAAAGAAAACAAAAATATTTTAAAAAAGATGACTAAAGGCCCGTTGCTGTAGCCTGGCAATGATCATCCATCTTTTATTTATAGTTACGTAGAATTAGGGATGAGCAAGGTACCCGTTCGGTACCAAACCGGTACCGGTAATAGTACCGGTACCGAACCGACTATACCGGTTTAGTACCGGTACTTTACCCTTAAATACGGGTAACGTACCGGTACCAGATATTCCAACCGGTTCGGTACCGATACCAAAGGCTCATCCATACGTAGAATTGACATGTACTGAACCGGTAGTTGTACCGGTACCAAACCGACTATACCGGTATTTTACTCGTAAATACCGGTACCGTACTAATGCCAGTACCAGATACCCATATTGGTTGGATACTGATACCCAATGCTAAAGGCTCATATGTACGTAGAATTGGCATAAAGTAAATTATATAAATTAAAAAAGTTGAATTAAATATATTATAGTTACTGTATACCAAACTTCATATATATTAAATGCGACAGATCTGATAGCACTATAAATATTGTTATTTATACGTGAAACCATGAGAAAAGATCAAATACAAAGGACTTTTATTGTAAGAAAGGTAAGAAGGATTCTGTTCCATTGATCTTAGATTTGGAGGGTTGAGATTAATCTCAAAGAAAAAAAAGAATGAAAGAGCATAAAAAGAATCATATTTATTGATTTTCTCTCTCCACATGCAAGGCACATGTCAATTCCCCAATCGATTTAAAACGTCCATAACTTTTTCATACGACATTTTAGAAAAAATCTTCACCATAATAATGAGCGTTTTTATCTTTAATATGGGCACCATATTGTCATATAAAAATAAAATAAAAATTTTAATATTTACTGGGTTTTTTTTTGCATTGTGTTAATGGTTTACGTCATTGTGTCTTTTAACTAGGTCTTACGGTGGGGGGGTGTTAGTTTTTTGAGGGTGAGGAGGTGTTTAGGTTTTTGGGGGGTTTAGTTTTTAGTTTTTAGCATTTAGCATTTTAGCTTGGGTTGGGGTTGTTGGGTTTTTTTAGGGGGGGGGGGTTAGTTTTTTTTTTATGTTTTGGGGGGTTTTTTGGTGAGGTATAGTTTTTTTTTTGGGGGTGGGGGGTTTAGGTTTTTGGGTTGGGGTGGGGACGGGGTGGGAGTGGGAGGTTTAGGTTTTCGGGTTTTTCATGTGTATGTTTTATAAGAGCCTATAACACAATATATGACACAATGAAGATGATGTTATATCTGGGATTTCTATAAATTGCGTTATTTGTTTAGGTCATTGTGTTTAATTTTTTATCCATTGTGTTTTAGTTTCTTGTTAATTGTGTTTTAGTTTGTTGTGTATTGTGTTTTTAGTTTGTTTTCCATTGTGTCTTCATATGCTCTCCATTGTGTCTTTTATCTGTTATCAATTGTGTCTTTTATCTGTTGTCATCAATTATGATTTTATTTAGTTTGATTCTTATTGTGTTATACATTATGGCCATTGTGTTATACGTCAAGGTCAGGGTCATTGTGTTTTAATCTGTTGTCCATTATGTCTTTATCTGTTGTCATTGATTGTGTTTTTACTCTTTTTTACATTGTGTTTTACGTCATGTCCATTGTGTCATACACAACTGGATTTTTGAATTTTTTTTTGAAAAATATAACAATATGGTACACATATTAAAGATAAAAAAACGCTTGATCGAAAATCTTTGTGAGTTTAGCGCGCTTACAATTTAAAACCTTTCCGAATTCTAACGATACAAAACAATTATTGGCACCAGTATCAAATAAACACGAAGCATAATACCGTTAACGAGAAACGTACCATTGACAACATTGTTGTCATTCTGAGACTGGCGGTGGTTGAGATTGAAGGTTCTGCCACGCGTGGCTTGTGGTTGCTGCTGCTACTGCGGTAGCTGAGGCTGCTGTTGAGGCTGCGGTGCTGGCTGCTCTTGCTTGATAGGACGATTTGGGCAGACGTGCTTTCGGAGCTTGCTGCTGATTGGTTTGAGGAGGAGCGGGTAAAGCTGGAGCTGCTGGAGCCTGAGGAGCTGGCTGACGAGTACCACTATGGCAGCTGACTGTAAACTGGTCGTAGATGTTGCAGTTCGTGCAAAAACGGCAGTTACCACCAACGGCATGATAAGTGCACTTAGGGCACAGAGGGTGAGGTCCGGTATACACACGCTTAGCTGGAGGTGCGTTCGGAGTGGCTGACTGAAGCGGCTGAGGGTTTGCTGGAGCGGCGAGAGCATAGTTCTTACTCGGGTTTCCTCTCTTGCGTCCCTGACGCTTTCCCTTCGGGTCACTTGGTGGTTCGGTAGCAGCAGTTGGTTCGACGATAGCTTGATTGGCAATTTTCGACTGATTCTTGAAATACCCATCTTGGACTCGCTGATCATTGATCTCAGCGGCGAGCATGAAGGCCAAGTACCCGCATCTCTTTGTTACAACCACTACCTAATTTCGGGACGAAATTCCCTAAAGTAGGGGAGGCTGTAACAACTCGAAAATTCGATTATTATCTCTTCTTTTGTTCTCTGTTTATCTATCCTTTTGTAATCCCGAGATTCGGTTAATAATAAAGTTTATGTTAATTACTTATGATGTTTTACGTTATTACCGCATCTAATCACTTATTAAATCGCATCGCTAATCACATCGCATCGCAAATCGCAGTTATTTATATGGTTTTTATGTTATTTATGTGTTATGTATGTTTGTGGTGATATTTACAATCGCTATCGCATCGCTCTCGCACTCTCGAATCGCTAAATCGCACTATTATATCAATTAAAACGCTTAATATAACTATCTAATGTAAACCGAATAACCAAACGAACCCTTAACGCGAAATCAGCAAACGGAACTTGGTAACCAGGCCAAGTTCGGCCGAACTTGACTCCCACAAGTTAGCCCGAACTTGCCTGGCAACCAGGAACCCCTTTGTTTTATCAAGTTCGCGCGAACTTGCATCAGTATATGCAAGTTCGACCGAACTTACTCATAATTCTTCCCAAAATCCATCAAGTTCGCGCGAACTTGCATGAATTTCATGCAAGTTCGGCCGAACATGCCTCCACCAGCTCTCCTCCTATAAATACCAAGCTCATTTCTCTCATTTGAACTATGCTGTAAGTTCGCCCAGAGCTCTCAAAACCCGAAACCTTCGTGTTCTAAGTAAGAATCGACCCGATTTCGACTACAACAACGTTTATCAACGATCTACAAAGGTTTACAACAATTTTGCACAAGGATCTACCTTCGTTTTCATCAAAAACCCATTCTTTTACGAAAATCTTCATCTTTTTCTTCAAAACTTTTGTTTTTAACTTAGATCTACACAATACGAGTTCGCTTGGTGTTAGCAGAGGCTTCCCAAACACGAGATTTGCAAGATCTCGGCTTGTCAGCTCTAGATCTGAGAAAACCTTTGATAAAAAACGATTTCTACACAAGATACGGACTTTTGATGGTGTTTCGTTCATTTTATGATATGAAACGAAGCATCTATCATTCAAGATCCCAGATCCGGAAGCACGCGGACGTTTGTGACGGTTTACACAAGCCGGACTAACCCGAACGAACCCCGAGTTCGTCCGGATTAGCCCACGCTTTTGTAAACGGCTAAAACTGCTCTGAAAAGACCTCTCTGACCTAAGTTCGCTCAGTAGCACAGGGTCGGAGGGAGGAACACTAGATTTACTCAACAAACGATGCGAAAACGCAAGATTTTGGACTCGGAAACACCAAGTTCGCTCAAGCTTTCAGCAGCTTCTGGTCATGTTCGACCGAACTTGTACCCAAATGGGTCAAGTTCGACCGAACTTAGGCTAAATTTCATCGAATTCCTACCAAGTTCGACCGAACTTGCTTAGTTTCTTAAGAAACAACACAAGTTCGCCCGAACTTGTCACCGCAGTAAGCTTTTCATACAAGTTCGACCGAACTTGGCTATAAACTCACCAAATTCATACAAGTTCGCCCGAACTTGGCTACTGCCCAACCAAGACTTAACCGTTTCAGCTTTTCGGAGACTGATGCACTTCCGTTCGCGTATGCAGGCTGATCTGGCGCTCTTCTCGACTCCTCGCAAAATCTCAAACCTAACAAAACGCACCCACAGTGAGTACACTTGACCCATTTTGGCTTTAACGCACTTTTTGGGTGTTACATACGTTCCTATATTAAAATCACATCACAAATCAAACTGTTTATCACACGCGAATAATCTGATTGTGTATGCTTAATACGTGATACTAGAAACATGTGACTAGGACTTGTTTTTGTTAACTTGCCTCCTTAGCTAGTATGGTACTATAGTGTGGCTTACACCCGACGGGGTCTAGTTAGGATGGACGCGCAAGCCTTCTCACGGTAGTTAGCATGAGAAATGAGCCTATGTTATGTTAAGTGTTTTGGTGTATCATGATATGTAATTAGATTGTTTCGCAAAAGCTTTTCTCGATTATGCTAGTAGTATTCAAACCTGTATGCTCACCTTTACATAATTGTATTGACTTGTATTTTAACGTATGTAACAGGTTGAGGATTTAGCTATGGACGCTTGGATGATTGCATGCTTAGCTTAGTTTATTTTCTTATCTTTTGTTTAGTTGGAATGTAATAAATCTAGGGGAAATCGAACCGTTTTGTTTTTATGAGAAAACCTTGGATTTTGTAATGATTATTTAGAATATTATGTTTAATAGTATGGGATGTTAAACGTTTAGTAATGTTGTGAATAATTGTTATGGAATTTCTCGTGAGAACAATCTGGTCGCCTAGTGACACTAACCCCAGTGATTCCGCCATCAGTCGGGGTGTGACACGACATCTACACAAAGATTTGGATTAGACGAGATTCGATTATAATATAGTTATGTCTAGAATATTTATTATAATTATTCATACAAGGCACAAAAACACATAAGCACGTATCCACATAAGCACATAATCACGTAAGCACGTAAACACGTAAGCACATAATCACATAGGCACGTAAGCATATATTTTGCATGTATTCACCTTTATTTAACATACTGCACAACGCCACATGAGATGCGAGATATAAGCGAGATATAAGCGATGTATAATAGCGAGATAAGCGAGGTAATACCGCATATGAGGCACACGTCCTCATAGGCGTAAGCGAGTTAAGCGATTAGTTTGGTTGGTGTATTAATTTAGCGTTTTAGATTTCGAGAGCTGCGAGTTGTGCATACCTTCGATGAAGCGTAAATGCGATAAATCGAGAAACCGATGATATGATAAATCATCAAAGCGAGAAATCGAATAAAGCGAAAATTCTCAAAATTTTAAACACATAAATAGTAATAAACTCGATGATGCGTAAATCGACGACATAGGCTTGAATCAATTGGGAGTGTCCGGGGTTTTGAGACATTTTACACGCCAAAGTGATTCGACTACCCTTTGCATTTGGACCCACGCTTTGGCCTAATAGATAAACGTTCTCACCGCAAGCGGCTAACGACGTTTACCCTTCCAGTTAATACGTGTTCCAAACCATTGGCATAACCGAGACTTTGGTAAGACTGAAAATCGAAGCATGGAATTAGTTATTAAGATGCGGGTTTCACCCCTAACTTAACATCATTCCTAGTTAGAAATGGAGATTTTCGTCGAGGTTTGGATGTCACTCCTAACTCAACGAAGATATCTCGTGCGAGAGAATGCGCAGAGGGAATGATCTCGTCGAGAGTTCTCGGTTTCACACCTATTCTCGACTTGATCATTCGTTTGGTGTGGTGCGAGCGTTTCCAAGTGTGTATTATTGTATTAGCCTTAGGAAAGGCACATTTAAGCATTTATGGCAAGTAGTTTAATCATTTAAGTCATAGATAGGTCAGTCGGGTACTTAAACATGCTACTAGGTCGAATCATGGCAATTCTACCTACTATCCTAAAGTTATGGGGCTCTGATACCAATCTGTCACACCCCAACCGATGGCGGAAACATCAGGGTTAGTGGCACTAGGCGACCAGATTGATTCTACGAGATGTTCCATAACAATCATTTAACATATCACAACCTGCTTAATATCCCATACTATTAAACGTAACATTTAAACAATTATTACAAAACGGAGATTTCTCATAAAATTCATCCGGGTTAGATTTCCCCTAGATTTCATACATAAGCTCTAAATCTGAATTACATCAACAAACTAACTAAACTACGCTAAGCATGCAACATCCATGCATCCATAGCTAAAATCCTCAACCTGTTACATACGTTAAAATACAAGTCAATACAATTAAGTAAATGTGAGCATACGAGTTTGAATAGTACTAGCATAGTCGAGAAAGCGTTTGCGAAACAATCTAATTACATATCATGATACACCAAAACACTTAACATAACATAGGCTCATTTCTCATGCTAACTACCATGAGAAGGCTTGCGCGTCCATTCTAACTAGACCGCGGCGGGTGTAAGCCACACTATAGTACCATACTAGCTAAGGAAGCAAGTTAACGAAAATGAGTCCTAGTCACATGTTTCTAGTATCACGTATTGAGCATACACAATCAGATTATTCGCGTGTGAAAAACAATTTGGTTGGTGATGTGATTTTAATATAGGAACGTATGTAACACCCAAAAGTGCATTAAAGCGAAAATGGGTCAAGTATACTCACTTTAGGTGCGTTTAGGTAAGAGTTCGGGATCTGAGGAGAGTCGAGAAGAGCGTCGGATCAGCCTGCATACGCGAACGGAAGTGCATCAGCCTCCGAAAAGCTGAAACGGTTAAGTCTTGGTTGGGCAGTAGCCAAGTTCGGGCGAACTTGTGTGTAAACACACAAGTTCGAGCGAAATTGTATGAATTTGGTGAGTTTATAGCCAAGTTCGGTCGAACTTGATGAGTTTCCTTAGGAAACTTGTCAAGTTCGGGCGAACTTTTAAGAAACCTTACTAGGATGACAAGTTCGGGCGAACTTGCATAGTTTCTTAGGAAACTAGACAAGTTCGAGCGAACTTGTGAGATATTTGGTGAAAAAGTGCCCAAGTTCGATCGAACTTGACCCATTTGGGTGCAAGTTCGGTTGAACTTGACCAGGGAGCTGGTGATTCTTGAGCGAACTTAATGTTTTCGGGTCCAAAATCTTGCGTTTTCGCGTCGTTTGCTGAGGAAAATCGAGTGTTCATCCCTCCAACCCTGTGCTACTGAGCAAACTTATGTCGGAGAGGTCTTTTAGAGCTGTTTTAGCCGTTTTACAAAAGCGTGGGCTAATCCGGGCGAACTCGGGGTTTGTTCGGATTAGTCCGGCTTGTGTAAACCATCATAAACGTCCTTGTGCTTCCAGATCTGGGATCTTGAATGATAGATGCTTCGTTTCATACAAGAAAATGAACAAAACATCATCAAAAGTCCGTATCTTGTGTAGAAATCAATGGTTTCCAAAGATTTTTCTCAGTTCTATCACTTACAAGACGAGATCTGATCTTGCAGATCTCGTCTTTGGGAAGTCTCTACTATCGCCAAACGAACTCGTATTGTGTAGATCTAAGCTTAAAACAGAAGTTTTTGAAGAAAAAGATGAAGGTTTTCGTAAAAGAATGAGTTTTGATGAAAACGAAGGCTATGCCTTGTGCCAAAATCGTTGTAAACCTTTGTAGATCGTTGATAAACGTTGTTGCAGAGAAATCGGGTTGATTCTTACTTAGAACACGAAGGTTTTGGGTTTTGAGAGCTCTGGGCGAACTTGCAGCAAGTTCAAATGAGAGAAAAAAGCTTGGTATTTATAGGAGAAGGCAAAAAGAGAGCCGGTGGTAGCCAAGTTCGGTCGAACTTGCATGTTTCCATACAAGTTCGGGCGAACTTGCTAGGTTTTCAAGTGTGGATGGCTAAGTTCGGCCGAACTTGCATATGTATATGCAAGTTCGAGCGAACTTGAGGTTTAATGAAGAAATATAGTTTGGTCAGCCAAGTTCGGCCGAACTTGGGGTCACCCAAGTTCGAGCGAACTTGTCCAACCTTGGGTTTTCTTCGTTTGTTTCGCGTTAAGAGTTCGTTTGGTTATTCGGTTCGTATTAGTTAGTTACATTAAGCGTTTTAATTGATATAATAGTGCGATTTAGCGATTCGAGAGTGCAAGAGCGATGCGATAACGAGGGTAATCATAACCACAAAACACATAAATAACATAAACCATATAATTACTGCGATTTGCGATGCGATGAGATTAGCGATACGATTTAATAAGCGATTAGATGCGATAATAACGTACAACACCATAAGTAATCAACATAAACTTTATTATAAACCGAATCTCGGGATTACAAAAGAAGTACAGCGATAAAAACAAGGAAAAAGATAACAACGAATTTTCGAGTTGTTACACATATTTTGCGTCTCTACTTAGACAACTTGTTTGTCTCCCAGAGTACAATAACCGAAACACTCTATACTGCCGGAGATGATTTAGACGCCTGAGGCTACACCGGGTAAAATTATAGAGTTAGAACTTATGAGCGGATAAGAATGCGAAGATGGAAGAATCGAGTACATATGCTCCTCTGTATTTAGTTCTCTAATATATGGGTCTTCAAGTGCTCACATCTTCTTTAAAATTCTTTCGTATAATTCTTATATATTTTTCTTGTATCTCAAATGAGGCACAAAGCCTAGCATTTTTACAAGAATCATGGGTGGTGAAAAGTTTCACTTAATTAAGGATTTAATTAAAGAAATAAAACCTAATCAAGTGATATAAAAACAATCTATTCAAGAGTTTGTCACAGTGAAGAGTCTTGTTAATAAGTTTATTAACTTAATTTCCATTCACATTATATCAAAATTTCAACAAATCCAACACTCATAGGAAGTTGGGATGTTTGTTTATCCCATAAGTTCTTAAATGGTGGCTAAGAATGATGGGGAACGAAAAGACTTGCATCAAAGCACTCTAAGACTAGTAGTGAAGGTGTTGAGGACTCGCAGCGAAAGTCAGGTAACATGTGAATTTGCTCAAAGACATAGAAACACTATAGATCATAGACTTTTGACTCCGTATTGTTAAATTAACATACAGTTGTAAATATCTGCTTGCTCGACTCATCCATTGCGAGAAGTCGAAGGGGAAAGACTTGCAGATCATCTTCAAATTGGTCATCGACGTTGAGAAGTTTGACGTGGTTATGTAAGCTAAGAGTTCACATTGGTGGATAGGTCCACTAAGTTGATCGAATGGACAAAACTGGTCGCACTAAACTTGAATCGAAGGATCACAAGAAAGAGCATTTGACCAACCTAAATGAAGGACCAAAAATAATAAAATATTACGTGGTGATAAAAGGTTGCTCATGATAATATCAACACGACAATAAGCGTTGATTTATTCAAGAAGTCAAAGTGAAGCCAATATATCGAGATGCTACCACATACGTGCAACAATGCACGAGGACTTACATGTTTTATTGGTCGGAGAATGTGACAAGCCAAAATATTTAAAGATCACATCTACTCATCTATGTTGAAACACTTTAAGTTTACTTACGGGACACTCTTATGTTCTCGTCCAAAAGAGCCTTAACCATTAAGAAAAGTCATGCACCATAAGTGCTTAGACCATCCTTAATGGTTAATGTCCCTTAGGGGACATTTTCCGTCACATTAACATCATAACGCCCATTAAAAATGTGTAATGATTAACGTCCTTTGATGCTATTTAATTAATTTCCGTTTTGTTTTCTCTCAATTGGGCGCTATACTAGAAACGTCCCTCTTTTTATGTTGCCTATAACGCCCAAGACGGGGCTGGGGGCGTTATCAAACCTCTTCACGCCCGCAACACTAGCCATGAAGGACAACGTGTTGGAAGTGGGTGAGTGAAATGTTTGTACTAGTCGCCATTTCATATTTCCACCCTGTAAAACCTAAATCCATTTTCAGAACTGATACACAATGCAGAGATGGTGCTCCAAGCTCCGGTCACTCGCCGTCCTCCGCCCATCTTCTTCACCGTCTCCTAACTCTCAAACCCACCACCACCTCCGCCGCCATCTCTTCCATTCTTCTTCCCCAAATCTCCTCACCAAAACCCTAATTGCTCCTACACTCGTTTTTCGCCCCCTTCCGTCCACATTACAACTTACAACAACCTCCAATCGCTCTTCTTCACTTCCTGGTGCTGTAAGTTTTTACGAATTTCGTTTTCATAATTGTAAATGTCAAAATCTTTTACTTGTTTATATGTGGAAACACACAGAAGATCTATACTTTGCCTTTGGATATTCAATTATCTACTAGCTATGCTGGATTGTATAACATTTATTTCAAGTTGATAGCGATTACTTCGATTGTGTATATGAAAATTATTAAATCCAAATGTAATTTTGCTTAAAACAAAAGGAGCAGGATACTCTATAACAGATAATTGACTCTCTCCCACTTAACAAGTTTTATCATGATTATAAGAGTTATAGACTTGACCTTATGCAATTTAATCAACCATGTGCCTATATGACAAGGGAATGAATCTTGGTTAAAAAAAGCGTGAGGCGCAACGGCGCACATCATGAACGCGAGGCATTGCTCGATGTACAACTAAATAAGTTTTAGTTACCACCACATGTGACATCTCTCAATATTTTTACGTATCAATCTTTTTATCAAGTAAACCTTTCAAAATAATTTCACCCTTTGGTTGTTTTGATTTATAAGCCTCCTACAGACCCTAATTTTGACCCCGGAATACATGAGGCCTCGCCTGAGCGTCGAGCGCCTGAGACACGTCTTTAATGGATACATTAATTCAGTGAGGAGTTAGTCATAAAACATGCTCTTTGATTCAGAAAATGAAATGTATACGTCAATTATATGTCAAACAGGTACATGTCAGTTACAAAAAAAAAAGTATATGGATATTGTTTATGCTTTATAATCTGCATTGCTTTGATTCTATGTGTGGCTTGCTTGTTAAAATGTATAGCAAACTTATATACAACTTGACAAGTGCATAATTGTTCTGAATTTGAAAATCAACCAGTTTAGTGGAAGGGTTCCCGTATCTTTGTAACTTGGGGAGCGATGGTTAATGCTAAAAGCAGTCTTAGGCTCAAAGCAATTATGATTCTGAAAGCAATTATGATGTGGACTGACATGTTCTCTAATTATATTGGAAGCTAAACTGTGTGTGCTTTAGTGACTTCCTCAATCCTCACTTCCCTACCGGGTTTGAGTTGCCAGTTTACTTTTTATTGTTTCTTAATATCATGGTATGACATTCTAGCTTACCATTATATGTAGTTCATGCAAGTGCGGTATCTTACTCTGAAGCAAAGGAAGAGGAAGCTAAAGTGTAGGCAACCACCCACCCCAGTAGTCTCCAAGTTGAAAAAAATAAAAATGAAATCTTATTCGTACGTACTTTTCTTTCTTCAATTTTTATGATCCTTTTGCATGCTGAGTCTCTTGTATGAAAGTAATTTATTTCTGGGATGTATTCAGGTCTTTCAAGGGACGATTTAGGACCATGAAAGATGGCCAGATTAGGCGGTGGAAGGAAGGGAAACGACATAATGCTCATCAGAAGGCATGTTTATTTTCTCTCCTTTTATTTTTCATGGTATTGAGCATATTAGAATTATTAACTGCTGGTAATGCAACAAGTAAAATATCAATAATGACATGTTTTTACGTACTTCAGTTTCGTTATTGTCAAATTCCTTCTGTTGGTATATGTTTAATTGGTTGGTTTGAATGACCTGTTAAATATGATAAGTTAATGTTTGAACTTAGCTACATGCATTATAAGTAACGATATACTCCATACCAACTTATATACATAAAGAATCTGTACAAAGAATAAGTTGTAGGTCTGCTATATGATATTAGTACCATTTTAAATTTATTTGGTTAACTTCTGCTTCAAATTTAAGGATGGTAATCTTAAATTTGATGGAAATTGGATTTTTTAATTGCAAATATTAAAGTGGGTTATGCTTTACGCTATCATTCCCTTACCTCTAAAGATGCCCAAACAAGCACCGGATTAAATATTTTAAAAGCTTTAGATGTGCTTTATTCACTAGTCAATAAGTCAAATATGTGTACATATGTTATCTTCTGCAGTTTAAATCATATTTGATATTTGAGTTAGGGCCATCTTTGCTAGTTATCTTGTAGAAATCTGAAAGGATGACAAATCATTTTGAAACCTTAATGCATAGATGCTTGCGGTTTACATTATTTTCGAAATTGGCATTCTGAGATTTTTTTATACACTAATAAGTTAGTTTCAATTTCTCTAGATCTGTATTGGGTTTTTTTTATGTGAAAGTAAATCTTCATCTTTAGTCAAAACTTGTAGGAGATGTTTTCTTATGTACCACCAACATCAATTATGTTAAGGGTTCAATCACTAATTCACTACACAAGCAAGATGATCTAAGAACACAGACTAATGTCATGCCCACCCTGTAACTGCCAGTTTGGGGTCTTCAGAAACCTTAGGGCTGGCAAAGCGTCTCGTTTTGTGTTAAACAAGCCGTGTTTGATACGACGCGTTTAACACCACTATTTAGCCCGAAAATGACACTTTTAAGTAAACGTGTTTTTTTTTTACTAACACAAACATGTTTAGTAAGCGGGTTACACGGCACGACATGTTTAACATGATTAAATGTAACATGTTTTGTAACGCGAGTGACACAACACATCTGGTTTAGTTATTATTATTAACATGACTCCCCAAACACGGTTTAGAAATAGTAAGACACAAAATTAATACGATAAAATAAAAGTTATCAAAAAATATAATCCATATTTAACTATAATGTTCAGTTATTTACAAAACTATGTTTCTTTTGACAAAACAGGATCATAAACATGTCATGTCAACCTATAACCTTTTTTAACATAATAAGTTAAAATCGTGATGCGTGTCATAAACGGGTTAAGCAGGTTGAGCTCCTTAGGCATGCTTTTCATCATGTCATTAATGCGTCTACCAGCTTATGACCCTTTTTCGTTACCCCAAACACTTACACATTTATCATCGTGTTGAGTCATGTCGTATTAACGGGCCATATCATAAGGAATCTTTGTTTATAAATTAGAATCTTAGATACTTTGTGGCAGAAAAGTTTTGTACAGTGGTCGTGATTGTAGAATCTTCTTATTTGCATTTATAATCTCTAAGATCAGGATTACATAATCAGAAGCATTTATTTATTATTAATTAATTTATGCATTCTGTCACTTTAAGTGGAAAATATTGTCTTGATTTACTTGGTGTCATAATTCTACTTTGAATCAAACCAATAACGAAAGCTAGTTATGGTTGATGACTCATGAGTTGATGTGTGCGCATTTCTTCTTGCAGTCAAAGATTGCAAAACGTAGAGGCCGACTACCTGCAGTAGTCCCGGCAGCATATGCTAAAGTGATGAAGAAGCTCAACTTCTGCGGTTAAGCCATCAGCAGCACGAGGCAAGCCATTTTCTAGTTTTTTAAACCTTTTCCTCATAAAATCTGGAAAGATTTAATCCTGCATTTTGAATCTGAGACATCAGCATAGATACGATTCGATCATTGTTTTCAACCATTGTTTGTTGCTTACTTTTGAGTTCCCATGAAAGCTACATGTTAGCATATATACCCTATTCAAGAAATAGAGAAGAATCGACACATTTGATAAACAGTAAGCATATTGTTTAAGACTTGAGAATCAGTACAAATACAAACATCACAGTGGAAACCTAAAAAATTGCTCCACTTGACGTCTGAGCACGCCAGCTTCAGTAGAGTCGAATAAGATCCAAGCCTTGCATTAGACTATTAAAAGGTCTTCAATCTGCATAGACTAACTGAACTATGATTCAGACGTGCTCAAAAAGTTTGCATTTAATTTTACGGATTTGTAAGAAGGTTCAATTTCAACCTCCCGATCAAACTCTAGACAGAACCGGGAAGGTCTCACTTCATCACCGCAACTTTCACGTGTTCATGGCCTCTTCCACCAAAGTGGATATGTCACCCTACGTTAAAACCTGACCCCTTCTGCAAGGCTTAAAGTTGTACACGCCGTTGTGAAAGATTGAAAGTACTTGAATTTGTTCAAAAACAGGTCATATTTCATTACTAGATGCGTTAGTGTCACTCCAGTAAGCAATTTCAAGATTTTAATTTATTATAGACACGTAATAATGTTGTTTAGATTGTTTATTTATCTAAGTTCCAATAAAATCATATTCTACTAATGGAGGTAAGAGATTAGGATTTTAAAAGAAACTAGATCAAATAAGGCCGGTTTTGATATACGAATTCTTGTTGAAATTTCACATCATCTATGGTTGCCGTTCTTTCAAAAACTCAAACCTGTTGCTTCTGAACTCAACCCTACGGGATGTATGAGTCCTTGAATCTTTGAATTACAAAGAAAGAAAGTAAGCAAGCAGGTCGTTTGTTTCACAGAACGAAATAGAATGTTGCTTCTGTTTCTTATTTTGTTGATTTTAACAAAAAAAAAAAAAAGAATTGAAACTGAACAAATTAATCGAAAGGAATCTGCATTCCATCTTCATCGTAATTCCAAAATAAACACGCCTAAATTCCAAATTAAATTTCAATTCCAATTTAAGTAGAATTGATGGCGTGTGACGTTTTGAAGCATCTGAAAGTAAGTAAGTCACCCTGAAACTCCCAGCGAAGCCAGGGCCCATGCTAGCATATGATAAAACCACAAGCCTTCCATAAAACTTGTTTTGCGATAAATCCAGAACTGTGATGCTAGAAAGATCTAAGTTGATAAGATTTGTTTGTGTTTGAAGCCAATTTGGGAAGAGGGGTCCGATGTGACAACACCAGATACGTTAGATTGGTGAAGTGAGTTCGAGAAAGAACCCCGGCCATTGAAGATGCTTGACCTTTAGTTAGGAAGAAAGCTAGCAATCATAAATGGTTACCTTTATCGAACTCAACAATAATGAAATAATGGATATGTGAATCTTTGACCTTTAGTTACAAAGAAAGCTAGCAATCAATATCATGTTGAAGTCGACACAAGATAACCGGACTCTTTATCATCCGATCTCAATGACGATGACAATATGAAACCTAACACCTTTGAAAACAAAATAAATTAAGTATTTAGAGTGAACCCGCCACATCTAAACAGAAGAATTCAGGCATACAAGTAGTAATTTTGCAAAACCCAGGTTAATTCCATTATTAAAACTAACAAAAGGAAATGAACAATCCTTCAAAGATATGTAATTTGACTCTTAGTCTTATATCACAAAACCTCCTAAATATATGTTTAAGTGAACAGTTTAGTATATTACAAAACCTCCTAAATATATGTTAAGCTTTGAACAGTACATCACAAATTCATTTTTCTAACTTATTAAGCTCATATGCCAATGGAGTTATAGTAAGCTCATATGTTAATGGGGTTAGTGGCCAATTGGCAAAGACAATCTTTAGAAACACACCTGGGTTTGAAGATTTTGAGGTTCATCTCAGTCACACCGGTAACAAGATTAAAAAAAATTTGTCGTTCTAAACAAATAAAAAAGTTTGTTATTTCATGATTGAAATCCGGATTGTGTAATTTTCTACTCACTTTATTTATTTTTGGAGTTATAATGAATCTTCTAGTAGTAACACAATAAAACTCAAGAGTACCAGTAATAAGTGGATTCATATAAATAGGTTTGTAATTTTACTCTTAAATAGTATTAGGACGCCCCATGTTGCGACAGGACGCGTAAAACCAAGGTAATGTTGACAATATACACAATTTATTACATTATTGTCAGGCCGTTGATAATATTCGAAATTGGGCATATCCTTTTTTTTTTGTTCTTTTGAGTATACATTATTACGTGAATAAATTTACGTATTCTGTTTTATAATTATAGGGTATCTTTTACTAACAACTACCTACACATAACTTAGAATATATGTTTGCTTCTCAACATTGTTGAAGTTAATTGGAATTCATTTTGTAAACGAAAGTGATTAGGGTAACTTGAAAATGATTCATGTACTTTAATAATAAATGCAATATTTTAATGTTAATATTATGCAAGTAGAAAGCTAAGTGAATATTCATTCTCTAAAAGAAATTCTTCTGGGCTAGCATAGCACCTCCATCTATATGTAAGGTATATCATATATGTATATAGAGATAGTATGTTAAGTTTTAGTCACATAGAGTAGGGGTGTGCACGGTTTGGTTCTATTCGGTTTGGTTTTTGGGCAAAATCAAAACCGAAACCGAAATTTTGGTTTTCGGTTTTAAAAACCGATCGGTTTCGATTATTTCGGTTTTTACGTCGGTTCGGTTTTTCGGTTATTTCGGTTTTTGGAACAAAATTATATAAGATTCAAAAAATAAAAGGTATAATTTATATTATAACAATCTTTTTATATGTTTACATTTAATTTATTATAGTTAACCTCTTTGATTAAAATTAATAATATTATTTACATAACTAACCTTCTAATCTATTTTTATGTTTCTTCAAAGTTTTTATTAGAACATTTTCTTTTATAATAATTTGAAGATCATTTAATTTTTATGTTGAAATTTGTTATTTTTATAGGTAATAAATAAATCTTTTCAGTTATAAATAAACATGTAATGTTTTTATTATAAACACTTAACATTCAAGAATAAAATTAATATTTTCTACTAGCATTGAATTAAACACTTTAACAGTTTAAACTTAAACATAAAAATGTATGGATGTAACTTATTAGTTCGGTTCGATTTGATTTTTTTCGGTTATTGAAAATGTTTATTCTAAAACCGAACCGAAATTTTTGGTTATTAAATATCCGAAAACCAAACCATCAGTTTTTGTTTCGGTTCGGTTATTTCGGTTATACGGTTACGGTTCGTTTTTTTTGGTTTTCTTCACCCCTAACCTAACATAGAGATATAAATTATAAGATACGAAGTATAAAAATAACATATAAATACTTGTACAAAATCAAAACCATGGGTTGTAAAAGAAGTAACTTGTTTCTCAGATCAATTTGGTAGGTAGGAGTAGTAGGACTTTGGAGTCTAGACAACATCCACCGTTCCCTTCTGGTCTCTCTTCCTAAATCCTACTCTAGCAAGTAGCAACAAACAATATGTCGAACAGAAAGAGGTCGAAATAGTGTTTCTTCTTTCACTTTTCACCCTGGCTTCAAATCGAACCAGATGATGTCGATTTTGTTGAGAGCGACGGCCGGAAGCTGAGACCCTCGGTAAGATCTAAGGCGTGGAGGTGCATGTAGCGATGGATCTGACTGTCTGCATCTGTCGTTGGTCAGCGATGGCGATGCCACATTCCCGCTGGAGAAGAATCGATGACAAAAGTTGACCGTGGCAATCGATTGTATTCAGGCGGCTTTGGCAATCACCGGAGAAGTCCTTTTCCGGTTCCGTTGTTGAGTTGACTGATACGATTTCCGACCACAATCTACGGCAAGAGAAAGCATAGTTGCTATTTAATAAATACGAGTACGAAATTTTGTCCTTTGTGTTAATACCGTTTTCAGGTGTATTTTAGCGCAAAAGTTGATGACTTTTGTACTTTATGTTTCAAAATCTTGCACGGTATGTCCTTTGAGCCTAACTCAATTAACTTTTACCGTTAAGTCAAGTCAAGTCATGTGCAATGCAAATGAGGGTCGTTTAGTACTTTCCATATCCTTGTCATTTCTTCTATTTATTTTAATATATATAAATTTATATATTTCTATAAACTGTAAAAACAAGAATGGGGAATAGTGTCAGCCAGCTAGCCTGGCACTCCCCCATTAGACCAAACATTTTATTATTTTGTATACATTTTAAAATTATGGTTTTACCCCCAGTTTAAAATTACGTTTTTTGTCCCTGCTCAAAATAAAATTACGCTTTCGTCCCCATCTCGAAATTACGATTTTGCTCTGGATTCAAAATTACAATTTGGCTCTCCGCTCAAAATTATGTGACCAAACATTTTATTATTACGGTTTTACACCCAGTTTAAAATTACGTTTTTGCCCCTGCTCAAAATAAAATTACGCTTTCGTCCCCAGCTCAAAATTACGATTTGGTCCTCCGCTCAAAATTACGTTTACGCCCCAGTTCAAAAGAAAAATATGTTTTTGCCCCCAGCTTAAAATTACGATTTTACCCTCTCTTCAAAAATAGATTTTTCTCCGTCTAAAAATTATGATTTCGCCCTCAGTTCAAAATTACATTTTTGCCCATGTTCAAAATAAAATTATACTTTTAGCTCCAACTCAAAATTACGATTTTACGTCCGGTTCAAATAAATTTATGGTTTTGCCTCCAGCCTAAAATTACGATTGTGCCTTTAGTTCAAATTTATATTACTGTGTTACCCCAAGTTCAAAATTATGAATTTGCCCCTAATTTACAATTTTGCCTGTGGTTCCAATTTACAGTACTGCCATCACTTTAGCTTTTGGCAAATTACGATTTTACGTCAGTGAAAAAATAAAACTTTCCCTTAGTTAAAAATAACAGTATTGCCATTGTTTTAGTTTTTGTTAGCAAAACTATAAAAAGTGTCTTGTTTTAATTGGTTGAGTTGATTTATTTGTTTTTCGTGTCAAGGAGCTGCCTAACACTCGCTCATTATTCGTTCATCGCCCCGCAACGCGGGCGGGGCATCAACTAGTATATATATATGTATTAAGAGTTAAATGCTTGGTTGGTCCCTGTGGTTTGTAAAAATTGCAGACTTGGTCCTAATGGTTTACTAATTACACCCGTGGTACCAAAACTTGTCAAAAATGAACTCGCTTGGTCCCCAGCCCTAACATCAGTTAAATATCTTTGTTAAAACATCCCATGTGCTTGGCATGTGAGGGTAATTTGGTCCAACCCATTATAAAAAGAGTTAAATATCTGGTTGGTCCCATCCCACCCCCTTCTTCTTCTTCCCCAAACCACCACGACAATCTCATCTCCTCCACCAAATACCCACCACCACTGAACTCCCACTCACCACCGCCATTTCTGCCAGAAAAACGAGCCACCCACCACACTGTGTAAGTAAGTGTGTGTGTGCTTTATGTTTTCAACTTATTTTGTTGTGGATCTGTAACGTTCACCCATACGCTACTTGAAAGATGTAAAAAGTGTTAAATCAACCCACCGTATATCATATCAAAACCGCCTTATATGTATATTTTTGAACCACAAGGTTTCGCATGATTTGAAGAAGGCATGGAAGCTCTAAAAAGAGCCTTCTCCGTCGCAGGCGCCGATGCCGATTTTGACGCCTCCGACGAGTCTGAACATGAAGACATGGAGTTACTGCGTAACATTCAACAGCGGTTTTCTGTTCCCATTGACACTGAACACAAGGCTAGCTCAACGAAATCGTTACGAACGATTCTACCTTCTGTTTTATCCGATGAAAATGATGATAGTGACGACGATTTTGAAACTCTCCGTGCGATTCAACGGCGGTTCTCGCAATACGACGGTATGATTTAGAATTAATTCTAAGGTTTTGATATTTCTCTTTGTGCACTTTGATTTTGTTTATCCTTTGTGTTTAGTAATTGCATGTTTTAAAAGATTGATTAATGTTTGAGTGATTGCAGAGGATCTGTAACGTTCACCCATACGCTACTTGAAAGATGTGTGTGTAAGTGTGTGTGCGCTTTATGGCTATGGGTATAGCTATACATATAGCTATGGGGGTTGTCTCTAGAGGTCTGTCTCAAATCTTAAAGATTGCAGAGGATAGATCAACAGGAAGGCGGTAGTGTGGTGGGTGGCTCGTTTATCCTGCAGAAATGGCGGTGGTGTAGTGGGAGTTCAGTGGTGATGGGTATTTGGTGGAGGAGATGAGATTGTGGTGGTGGTTTGGGGAAGAAGAAGAAGGGGGTGGGGTGAGACCAACCAGGTATTTAACTCCTTTTATAATGGGTTGGACCAAATTACCCTCACATGCCAAGAACATGGGATGTTTTAACAAAGATATTTAACTGATGTTAGGGCTGGGAACCAGGCGAGTTCATTTTTGACAAGTTTTGGTACCACAGGTGTAATTAGTAAACCACTAGGACTAAGTCTGTAATTTTTGCAAACCACAGAGACCAACCAAACATTTAACTCATGTATTAATTTCAAACATAACCGAGGAACAATGATTAACGGTAACGGCAACGAAGTCACCTACTACCTTTTAAACATAAGACAATTTTGTCCTTGTGCCACCGATCAAATTACAGTTATGTCTTACTGCAATCTAAAATTGCAGTATAACCCTCAGCCTAATTTATAGAGAGGGAGACAGTCACGGTGGTCGGTAGGTCCTTTGGTCCAACCGTCGTCGAGCCGCCAGAATAGTAGTCGTGATTGTGTTGTTGTGTTCCGCCAACTCGGATTCAAGCAGGAGCTGTTGGTAGAGATGACAGATGCAAACCAGCGGCGGTGGTAATGGTTGTCTTCGGTGATGGCGGTGGCTGTGGTGCTCTTCGGTGATGGTGGTTTGCGGTGATGTCGATTGCTGAGATCAGATCGTAGATAGAGGATGGAGTATAGGTAAGTTTGGGTTTTTTTAGAGGGAAAAGTGTTACGGTGGCTATGTTGATGTGGAGTCGGTAATGGTGGTGGTGTGGTGGGAGATAAACTGGTTTTGTAGAGAGAGAAAACAAAATGGTTTTGTGGAGGAGATAGATTTCTTGAGAATAGCAAAGCCATTTGTTTTTGAGATCATCAATTGTCAATTTGTGCTTGTTTTATGTTTATTTTTTAATTGAAGGCTACTAAATTACTTGTACACGCCTAATTTTAAAAGGTCCTTTTAAAATAACATGAAGTGAGTCGTTTAATTCAATAATAATTTTGGTATCTTAATGAAAAATTATTCTTCTTTTTTAAAAAAAGTTCAATAATAATTTGAAAATGGTTTCAAGATTTATCAATTTATTAATCAGTCTAATAAATTGAGTTTGCTCATTTAATATTTTTATTCAGTCTAATAAATTGAGTTTGCTCATTTAATATTTTTATTGATATTTTGGTATTAGTTTTGTTAAAAAAAAAGCATCAACTGTTACAGCAACTATCGGTAGTGTAACAAATCGAACAGGTATCAACGGAATTCATGGGGCGAAGCGCCGGAGAGCTCTGCTAGTTACCATTAAAATGAAATCCCTTCTCTGCTATAATCACCATTAAAACCCACATCTCTGTTATAGTCACCATCATCATCCACCCATCATAACCACTTCACCCCATCAACAAGAACTCATCAAATGAAATCCCCTCTTTGACTTTCTATGCACTAAATTCAAGACCTGTTTGCATCTCTTTTACATTTTTAACTTTAAAAAAAAAACCCTCAGACCTTCAAATCAAAATTAACTTTACTGCAGGGAATTCAATCACATTTTCAAATCGAACAAGCTTCCACACAACCGATCTCACCTGTGATGTTGGTGTTGACGGATCTATTTGAGGTTAGGGTTCCGATGGGAGAGGCGGCGATGGAGTTGGTGTTTGCAGTGGAGGAGGTGGTGGTTGGATGGTGAAGACGGCGGTGGGAGGTGGCAGTATATGGTGAAGAAGGAATGTTGAAGATGTTGGTGTTGTCGGATCTATTTGGGTTAAGGTTCCGATGGGGGAGGCGGCGGTGGAGGTGGTGGTGGTTGGATGATGAAGACTGCCGTGGTGGTGGTGAAGACAATCGTGGTTGCAAGGGAGGAGGTGAAGACGGTGGTGGTAGCAGCATATGGTGGTGTTGGTGACGACGGTGGTGATGGCGGCATATGGTAGTGGTAGGTGAAGATAGAGAGAGAGGTGGTTGTCTTAGTTGGGTGCGGTGGTGGCTGGTGGTCAGCGGCGGTAGGTGGTTGTGGTGGTTGTCTGAGTGAGAGAGAGTGATAGAGTAGAGAGAGAAGGTAAGTATGACCGGTGACTTTTGTTTTAGAGAGAGAAAGAGAGGTTGAGTGTGTTTTAAAGAGAGATATTTTAAGAATATTTTATTTTATTTTTATAGACAATACTAGATAAGCAGGTAAAAGATCAAATTACCCTTGTGTAATCTGATTTAACATAAAAATTTAATTAGGTTAGGGCTTAAAGACATAACATACATGATTTTAAAACATTAACTACATCACTCGTCAACTTTTGCGCTAAAGGACAACGCTTGAGAAATGATGTTAACATAAAAGACAAAACTTGTAATTTACTCGGTATATAATTTTCCTATTGAATGTGCAATGGAATGAAATGAATCATTTCATTCCATTGTGATGTTTGGTTACTCATATGTGAATAGAATGAATCATTACTTTATAAAATTTGATAAAAAAGACGAAGCAGTGAAACACAATTGTACTAAAAACGACAAAAATATAATTGCTTTAATAATAATAATAATAATAATAATAATAATAATAAAAAATTAATAATAAAATTTTAATATATATTTTTTTTCCAATTTTGCCTTTCAAAAAAATATATTAATAATATAAATATATATTGTAATAATAATAATATATTTCTTTCCATTCCTTGAAGGAATGAAAAAAAACACCCTCTTACGAATGAATGAAAATTGTTATATTTAGAAGGTGTTACATTACTTTGGAATGCTCCATTCCATTACCACATGACAACCAAAATGTTTCTTTTCATTCCATCAGAATGATCTATTCCATTCCACCTCTTGTTCCTCCATACCAAACGCTACCTTAATTTGCCTATTGAATCTTCATTTTTGTTATACAAACCAATTGACAAATGGTGATTAAATAGGGGTGTAAATATGTGAAATGAAATCATTCTTAAGCTACTCGGAATCGACTTGTTAAAGCTTAAACTTCCGAGCTTAAACGATCTTAAGCATGAGCTCAAGCTTCACTTACTAAGCTGGACTAGGCTGCCAAGCATAAACGATCTTGTTAATAATATGATTCTTTACTTAATATATAAGATATATTTTAAATGATAAGTATTATTATATATTATTATAATAAAGCAAAAGATAACTATCTAGGGAAATGATATATAGACAACTTATTTATAGTGAGAAAACCTAGAAAATTTTATTTGTAACCATTGATGTGGATGATCTAATGGTTGAGGAAATTAGATGCTTTATTGATTTAAATCGATTACTTTCTTTCGATTGATGAGTGGATTGAGGGGCATTTGGGTAAAACAACATGTGTAGGTATAAATTATATATTATAATATCATAACCATCATCACCTCATGTCTCTTTCTCTCTCTTCTTATTCAACTTGTCACTATCAAACCATCTTCATCCTATATCTCTAATTCTCTCTTTTCAAGATTCATTCATCCCATATCTCTAATTCTCTCTCTTCAAGATTTAAAATTCTAAATATCAAACCATCATCACCCCCATTCGTTCTCTTCATTTGTGTGCGAAAAAGTTGTTGTTTTAGGAAGAGAAACAAAGTGTTTTTTAGAGAGAGGAAGTTGCTGGTTAAAAGAGAGAAACAAGAATCTTCATCGTGTTCATCCGGAACACCAAGAACACACGCACAAGTGTGTGAGAGAGAAGCAGGTTTGAAATCGACCGGTTCTTCACACCCATCATCTCCCTCATATTTCTTCTATAGAAATCAAGAGCTTTGAACTCATATGTGTGAGAGAAAGTTGTTTAAAAGAGAGAAACAATTTTCCGTTTTTAGAGAGAGAAAGTTGTTGGAACATCAAGAAACAATTTGTTGTTGTAAAAAAAACTTTTGGGGTTGTCTTTTAGGATTTTTTTGATGAACAAAAAATTGGGGCTGTGTAATACATCGATTATGTTAGTAGTATTAATTTGATTTAAGATGATTATTATAATATATTAGCTTGTTCAATCATTTTGAAAGCTTTTGGAGCTACTTTTAATATGCTATTATGTGAATGGAGTTTGAAGCTTACTTTTGGAGCTAGTGTTTAATCATTTTGAAAGTTTTTGTAGCTACTTGATCTTCATGATTATTAATATGTGTGTTTTTCATTTGTTATACGGCTATAAGAGGGGCATGGTTGGAACTAGAAAGAAATCTAACAAAAGTGTCTTCGACGTTGGCAAAACAAACTAAAAATCTTCACTTAGTGTGTGTTAGAAATTTAGTGTCATTTTTTGTGTAATTTAATTTGAGGAAATTGTGTAAGTGTGATGGAAATACTGTGTAGGTGTTTATTTGCAGATGAACTATGGTGTTTGACAAAAATATGGTGTCATTTTTCTTGTGCAACTTAATTTGATCTCTTTTTAGTTTGTTACATGTGTTACCTAGTTTTCCAGGTAACATGTGTAACAATTCTACATCATGTTTTCTCTAACTTATGTAAAAATATGTGACACATGTTACACATAAAGGTAACATATGGTAACATGTGTAACATTGCTATACAAGTGCTAGTCTCTGGTGTAGAACATGCAACTACTCTATGTAACATGTCTAACACATGTAACATCATGTTTTATCTAAAAATATGTTACAATTGGTGTAACACTTACAAATAAAAGGTAACATGTGTAACCGGGCTATACAAGTGTTGGCCTCTGGTGTAGATAACGTAACTACACTATGTAACATGGTTGTACATGTGTTATCCACTTTGGGGTAATACATGTAAAACATGGAAATTGATAAAAAGATAGTATCCAATCAAAACCTTCATGAACATATGAGCCCATACGTGACAATGTATACACAGTAAAAAAATTGTAGCATAAGGGAACCCTTGTAGCATTGTTTCGTTTTCATTTCCGTTTGATGCAATACATTAAATGACCACAAAGAAAAAACAAAGTTTGATTTGATTACCAAAACATTACACTACTTGAAAAAGATAATAAAGTAAACACCCACAAACATTAATACTAATACCCCTACAAATATAGACCCACTCATCAGTAAACAATCATCCTTCCGTCGGATATATTGTTTCAGTTCTTCAATTTTTCGTCAATGCTAACTCATCAGTAAACAATCTCTCCAAAACATTAGCTTTCTTTCTCTAAAACATATAGCAGCCAACAAAAAAATACACCATCGTCACCATGAAAACCTGATGATGCGTTGTAATCCTTCGGCGGGCTTCGCTTCTTACTAATTGTTAGGGATATAATTTTTAACAATTATGGATCATGTATCCTAAGCTCATTCTGAACCAAGGATCATCTGGAACTGGTGTAGGAAGACTAAGGATCACAGATCCTCAGTATTATTCTGGTTTACTAACAATTGTTTGCATTATTGTGTGGATTTGTTTTCAGGTGTATTACGAAGGGGAGTTGTTCTAACCGGTAATCACGGGGAATATGCTTCTAATTCCGTTACATTATCTTTATTGTGATTTTTGACCAAAACAGTTTGGCGCCATCCGTGGGACAATCGGTGCTTCAATTCTAAAAATCTCATTCATTTCATTCATTTCTGTTCATCTCTAATGACTGCATGGCTTCTCAGGGAAAATCAGCTTCAAGTGCCATGCCTGCGGTTACCTTATCCCAGACCAGTGCATTGTTGCCTCCTCTTCCCCATGCACCCATGAGGAGTGCAGAGAATCCTCAGAAGAAAACTACTCCTGTTTATACAGGATCGAAAACCTCCACTGTTTCTTCGTCTACAACTACTAACAATGATGTTTCTACTATGATTTTGCAGATGAAGAACTACATGGAGTAGCAGGACAAAACCAACCAAAGGATCTCAGGGAGATTGATGAAATCAAGAAGCAGAAGAGATCAGTGAAGGATCACTCTCCACTGATGCCCAGGTCATTGGACTTCACTTCTCCAGCATTCCAGAGGATCCGCTGTTCAAATTCAAGGATCATCCAATTACCAGCAAGGATCACTGGCGATGACACAGACTCAAGGATCCTCATCTCAAGTTCAGGGATCCTACTTCCAGTCTCAAGGATCATCTATTCTTCAGCGAGGGTCACTAGGGATCATGGAGCCTCAAGGATTCAAAAATTAACCTGGAGGATCTCAAGAGATGTACCAGTCCAGAGGATTCTATGCACCACATCAAGGATCCTCATCTCAAGTTCAAGGATCCAACTTGTTCCAGGATCAAGGATCCTTAGGGAGCCAACCATCCAGGAACCTTGAAGTTCATACGGGAGACTTCATTCCTATGCAGACTATTGCCTCATCTGGTCCAACTGTTGCACCTGAAGTGTCTGCTTTTGGATATACTTCCGGGATACCAGTCCCAAACCAGTCAGGAGGTAACAATTTCAATACATCTTTTGGTACTAATTATGGTTCCATGTAGGATACAGGTATCAATCAGGCTATGGCACAGGAGCTCCAAAAGCTTAAGGATATGATATCCAGCGTCCCAAGAGTGGTTAAGCCCATTCCTGAGATCCCAGATGGAAGCCACAGGGTGTCTCGTTTTGCACCTCCTATGTGCAATGCTGAGATACCAAAACGCTTTCAAACCCCCAACATGAAGCTATATGATGGCACGACTGATCAGATGAGCATGTAGCACAATACCGGGAAAGAATGGAGATCAACCCCATTCCGGAAAAGTTAAAGGAAGCCTGTCTTTGCAAGGGCTTCAGATCCACACTCACTGGATCAGCACTCAAATGGCTGCTAAGTCTTCCCCCTTACTCAATTACTTCATTTTCTCATCTAGTTAATTTGTTTAACAATCAATTTTCATGTAGTAGAACCTTTGAACGATTAACTAGTGATTTGTATAGGATAACATAGGATCACGATGAATCCTTAACAGACTACATCACTAAGTTTAGTAGAGAATCCTTAGAAATCCCTAACCGAGATATTCCCATTGTTGTGGAGGCATTTAAAATGGGATTGTTGAAGGATTCCTTATTCTATGATGACCTTGTTATGACACCTTGCAGGACTTTAGATGAAGTAAGGAACAGGGCATTGAGGTTCATCCGTTTAGAGGATGATAAAACAATTCAGGATAGGCTATCTGTCACACCCGATTAAATCGATTTAGCCGGGCGTGAACTGACTGGTATCTTCATTGCACAGCAGAAGTAAATATTAGCTAAGACTTATTTAAAGCTGAACGCCCGCTAAGTACTCGAATCCCCATGGGTTCTCCTATTCCAACTGTACCATAATTTGAAAATGTAACCTGATAAAGAAACATGCGAAAAATCAACATAAAGTCGGTTTAAATATTGTTGAAAAACATAATAAAACCATTTTTCTCGGCATGTCAATTGAAACCTTGTTTTTTGTAATATTTGAATACCCGTCGATGTCCGCGTACGACAAAGACAACATGCCCGCATGAAACTCTAACCCACCCCAAGCTAGTAAGTGCCTCGCCAAACCGTTTACTCAAGACGGTAGACTAGCAGGCGGTCGTAGTTCTAGTATGTAGCAAGGACTTCATTGTACAGTTTTAAGCGACCCTACAGCCCAAAGTGTTGAGTAGTGGACAATCCAGTCCTTGTGTCTATAAGCAGGACCAACCAGTCCTCTTATTTGTATGCAGGACAAACCAGTCCTTGTGTCTTCGTGCCTCGCACGAGCATGTGTGGGCCTAGCCCACTAGTTTCTTTGTGCCTCGCACAAATGAGAATGGGCCTAGCCCATTTGAGTCTGTAAGCAGGACCAACCAGTCCCCTTAGTTGTATGTAGGACATTCCCGTCTCTAGCCATGTAACTCATGCACGTTCTAAAAATACGCGTGTGCTTTGTAAAACTGGTATGTTTAGCATAAACCTTTCGTAAACCATTTGTGTTGTTCGAATTCGTTTGTAACATGGTTTAGAAATCTGTTGTTTTCGTTCATCGAAATGCTGTACTTTTGCAAAATTTGCATGTCTTTCCACCTCCGAAAACATTTATAAAAATGTAAAACCGTGAAAAGAGGGGGTTATGAACTCACCTTGTTATCCTTGTGCAAAGCTAGCTTAATGTGATTCCATAGTGTTATTCCAAGTGCTGAACTTGCTAGCGTGCAACTATAGCATTCCTAACAAGGAATCAAGCTTATAAGTTTCTAATAAGACAACGTAGTTAAACTACGTGTCCGAGCTCTACCGATTCATTAACAAACGATTCTAAAAGCGTTGTTACCATGATTTGAAATAACCATCTATGGTTGTTTGATTCCATTTATAATCGGGATAAATACTACGTCTTGGAAACACTTAGTTTCCAAAAAGTTTAGAATATGTATATATTTAAATATAAATATACTTACCAAGTCGTGTTAGTTGTTGTAAATAGAAATACGTAGATGAGTAATGGCACGACTCGACGTAGTCTTCGTAGACGTAAGTATATACGCATATATTTATACATCTAAAATGTTTCGTGTCCGAAAATAGATGTCTTGCGTCTCGTCTATAATTAATAAAAATTATAATATTGACGCTTGTTATACTCTTACAATAAGATGCCGTGCTTTGTTTTAACTGTTTGAAATAAATATAAATAATTAAATTTATTTTATGAAATCTCCGACTCGTTGGTGTTTGAAATAAATATAAACTATTATGTTTATAAAAGCATCCGAATCGTCGATTTGAATAAATATAAAACGTTATATTCATTTAAGTAAAAGTGTTTGAATTGTCGACGCTTGAAATAAATATAAAACATTATATTTATTTTATAAAAATAACCCGAGGTTTGAAATAAGTATTCAGATTTCCTATATTGAACATGAACATAAAATAATTCATTTATTTCGTATCGCTTTCGAGTTCTAAACGTCGGAAACAAGTATAAATAATTATAATTACTTATAAAAGTTCTCGAGTTCGTTAATTTGTAAACAGTGTTTCGTGGGAATGTTGTCAACTCGTTTTGTAAGTTATAAGGTGTCGTCACAAATAACTACACGTTTATATTCATTTTATAAAAGCAATTTGGATCCGATAAATGTCGATTTTACAATAAAACGATGACATTTTACAAATTTTTACGAAAAAAACAGGCAGAGTTTTCTCTGTTTTTGGTCGATCCCGACAATATATTGTCTATATATTTTTTTTTCCAAACTCAACAATCAATTTCCATGACATATACTTGATCTATCGTAACTTTAAATCGTCGGAAGTTTGTTGCGGACAAGTCTAGTATATATAGAGATTTACTCACTATGTGTATTATATGGCATGTCCAGTTAATTTTATCTAATATATATACATGATTTAAATATACGCAATAATTTCACGAGATCAAATAATGTTTGTCGTTTACTAGACGTGTCCGTTCGAGCTCGGTTCGCATTAGATAATTAAAAATATTTATAAAACCATATAATAACATTCGCGTCGTTTAAATCTTTACCGGGTCTTGCCTTGATTGAGTTTGACCTGACAGTTGACCTGGTTTGACCATACAGATTTGATGTTGACGGAACCTGAATCGAGTTGACTAAAGTTGACCGGAACGAAGCCGAAATCTGACCGTTAACTAACTTTGACCGCATTTGACCAGGTTTGACCAGTCAAACCGCTGTGTTGACTGGGTTTACCGGGTAGAACCGAGTTGAATCGTCTGACCCGAGTCGATCCATTTGACCATCTTTGACCCGAACCTGAACCGAACCCAAAATTGAACCGACGTGAACCCGAACCTAACCCATGATGACTGTTGAACCGGAATTCAAACCAAGCACCACCGCCGCTGCCGCCACCGTGGCTCCGACGGCAAACACCGCCGTCGGCCACCACCGTCACGTCCTCATCATCATCATCATCATCTCGCCATCATCATCAACATCATCTCGTCATCATCATCGTCATCATCTTGTCATCATCATCGTCGCCGGTCACCACAGCCACTGCCGTATCCCCCTCCCACCTGAAACAACACCCAAGACTTGCCGGAAAAACGTAGATCTAACCAGATCTAAAAGAAAAGGAGAAAAGGAATAAGGATTCGAAGAGTTACCAGAAAGATCGCGGCTACCGGTGTTGAAACTACCACTACCGTTGCTCCGATGAGAAAACCGACACCAGAAACGTGCTCAGAAGGGTTGATCTAGGGGGGGACACCTTTGAACCGCCTCAAAAAACGAACGTCGCCCCCGTCTGCGGCGGTGCCGTTGCCATCTCCCCCGTCGTCGGACCATCGCACGCGGTTGCCGGCCGGCGTCGCTTCGTCGGTTCCGGCTGGAACTCTGGTCGCCGGTTTTGGCTTCTAGAGAGAGAACGAGAGAGAGAGAGAGAGAGGAGTGAGGGTATGTGTGTGTTTTATGGTGTTGGTGTGTGTGTGTCGGTATATATAGGTAGGGTTTGGAGTGTTTGGGCCCAAGGCCCATTACCTCGTTCCTCGCATTTTCGAGCGGCCCGATCGCGTTTTTGGAGCCCGTTTTCACTCCCGAGTGTCGTATGACATGGTATTATCGAGTTTTAGGGTCAAAATTATGTAAAATGGCGTCGGTAGTCATCGTTTGACGTGTTTGTTCATTGGTTGCGTTAAAATCGCGAAATTTGACACGTTGGTCATTTCTTGTCCGTTTTTCGATCCGATTTCGTCTGGAAGCATTAAAATTCGATTATGAAGCTAATTACGTGATTATATTTCCATTTTGAAGGTGATACACGTGTCTGATGCCTCTGTTTCGTTGTCGATGCGTTCCTGCAGTCGCGTTTTTCGTACGTGTAAGCGCTTTGTGCCATTCGAGGCACCATAATTTTGCAAAACCAAGTTCATCTGCATAAGTTATACGTTTAAAATTTGTATTTGTTGGCCTTGTCAGTATTTATTCGGTGTCAGTTCGTTGTCGCTTATCGTTCAGCAGTTTTTCGGGAAATCACCATACACGCACTGTAAAGTTAAATAGGCATTCCTAGGCATTTGAAAAGCCTAATTAAGTTAATACGTGTCCTAAACACTATTTGATATCGCCTTAAACATTTGTTAATCGCGTAATTAGGAGCTGAAAAGTACTGGTTGTCACACTATCAGTATCCTCGAAACAGAAAAAGCGAGGATCATTCTTCAAGAATAATCGATCCAAGTCATACTCTAAGCATGACAACCACAATGTGCATGCAGTTGAACGAGACGAAGATGATGAGGATTATCCTCCTATATCCGAATACTGTTTTTCTGTTGATAACCATGAACTAATCCTTGCTATGCAGAATCTAGGTGACAAAGCTAGGTGGCCTCGAAAAAATGAGAAGGCTACAGCCAACAAATACAAGTCCAAATGGTGTGCTTATCATGAGGACTTTGGTCATCTTAATGATGAGTGTATAGCATTGAGGAAGGAGATTGGCTATCTTCTCAGCAAAGGGTACTTGAAAGAGTTGCTCGGGAGAAAGCGATCAAGGACCCAGGATTCTGAAAAGTTTCCTGAAAAAGCTCCTCCTCCACCCGCGGATGCTCAAATCATTAACTTCATATCCGAAGGCTCCTGTTAGGATCTGAGTTTGAATTACTTGTAGTTTTTGTTTCAAAAATGGAAAATGATTTAATTAAAAGAGATTTGCAGCGGAATAAGATGGAAAACTTTTACTACAAGCAATGGTCGTTTGTTTTCATCATCATCATGCTTTCAAGTTAATTAACTTGCATGTGATTCACAAACTCCCCCTCAACCTTTGCAATTACAGTTTGGTAATGAAAAAATGCAGAGAAGATGATATGCGAAAGTTGATCTTCTAAGAGATAAGTTAAAGGTTACAAGAGTTGCCTATTTATACTAACTATCTAACCTCTGAGCATCTTTGATGACGTCAGGGTTGATAGTGACAGGAAACAATATGTAACTAACTCTAAACACTGCTTATACTAACTATCAGTGCGTGGCACTGTTACATTGATTAACTAAGCTAATGACTAAACTCTGATTCCTATCCTCTATCCTTGTTAACTCTGGCAGACCTTGAAACTTTGTGAAGGCAGATGATAGGATGATCTGTCTTTATGGAAAGCATTGTAAGTACATCAGAGGTTGTAACCTCTGATAGTTGAACAAAAGCTCGGATAGTGTTATTTGGCTTTATATCATCTGTTCCTTTTATAGGGTTCAATCCCAACAATCTCCCCCTGGAACAGATGACACCAAAAACACCTTTTTCTTGGTTTTTATTCCTCAGAAGGAATTCTCTTACTTGACCTTTGAATTGAAGTTCAAAGTTAAGAGATTCCATGTCATCAACATCCTTCACCAGCTCTAAACATAGTAGTTCTTGGAAGTCTTCTACTGTAAGATCATAAGCATCTTCCATGGATAGTTTAGTGGCTGCACCATCAGACTTGAGCAGTGTCAATTCATGGGTGTCTTTGTCGACCTTCCATTTTAGAATTTTTGGGTCTGATGGTTTTCTTGAAGGAGCCTTTATTGCAGAGGTTTGTAAATGAGCCATCTTCGACAAATCTTTGGCCAGCTTGGCACTTGTATCATCTGTGTGATAATCAATAGTATTTTGAATCCCTTCTTTGATAAATGTATCCTCAAACTCTTTGTTAGTCTTTTCATTCATCTCCACTTGCTTTTTCCTGTGTTGCAGGGCAAGTGTGGAATGGGCAGATGTTGAGCTGGACCTTTTAGAGAGTTGAGCTCTGAGGATAGCATCTTCCTTTGAGTAATCAGGCTTGGGAGGCATGGATGGATCCTTTTTCCTTCTTTCTTCCAAACTTTTATAAGTGTCTAACACCCTCACCTCACCCCATCTCATCACTTGGTTTTTGGAACCATAATGATTTTGAATCAGTTCTTGCTTCATTCTCTTCAACTTCAAAGCATTTCCAGTGATATCTTTCTTGTATAAATCCCAATTGGGAGGAGTTGGCTTTTTAAGAGGGTCTTTCAACATTTCTTGCATTCTGTTGATTTCCTCCCTCAGTTCATCTATGCTCCAATCCCTGAACTGTGGCTTTGTTGCCTTATGCATCTTCTTTTCCATGATATACTCAATGAGTTCACTCTTGAGCAACTTATCTTCCCTTACTGACAACTGGTTGCTCAGATCCTTGACAAAATTTTGTAGAATGGTAACTTTACTCAGTTGAAAGGACATGATAATCTGTATCTCTCTGTCATTTTTACCAGCTGATTCTCTTTTGGCAATATCATCTGCTTGCTTCTTTTTCAATTCTAGATAGGCATCAACATTTGCTGGTCTTGGATAGCCATCAAGGGATAGAATTGTTCTTTTGTCAGGGTCATCCTCTGAAAAGAAACTTAGCATCTCTTCCCTGACTGCTAGTAAATCAATAGGATATAACTTTGATGCAGGAATGACTTTAAGAGTTGAAGAAGTTGTAAGCACTGATGTGGGGATCACTGGTGTTGATGATAGTGGAAGAGGTGTAGAGATCTCATCATCTTTTATCACTTTTGTGATTTTCCTCCTTTTAAACCTTAAAGTAGGTGATGGTGGTTGTGGGATTTTTGGTGGTGTGGATAATGGTTGAGTTGATGTGAGAAATGTGATCATGGCAGTGGATGAAATTACATCTGTTGCAACCTCTGCTGTATCAACAGATGTTGACACAATAGTTGCTGTAACATCTGCTTGTGTGGATGTGGGTTGTGGTTTTGAAGATGTAATAGGTTTTTGAGAGGCAGAGGTTTTCATGGTTGGATTGGTTTCAGGCTTAGTTTTAAGAGGTGTGGATGTTGGTTGCCTGGCTTTTCTAGCAGGAGCTCTTTTTGATGAAGTACCAACCTCTCCTTTTTCTTTTTGCTGATCATTTTTTTTCTCAACCAAAACTCTGCTCTCCTCAATCACATTCTTCTTGTGACTAGCCCTTGCCTTGGCCACTAGTTCTTCAGTTAAATCTATCTTTTTTGAACCATCAGGCCTTGGAATGTTCAAAGTAGGTCTGGCCTTATCATCATCTATTGTTAGCTTCTTTGGACCCAAAGGTTTCTCCCCCTTTTTGGCTTCATCTGTTGTAACAGATATAACCGTTGGAGGTGCATGGCCAGTGGTTGTGAGTAGATGTGCTTTGATGGCTTTAATGTCTGCTGCAGTGTCTTGATACCTTGATTCAAACATGTTTCGGACATTATTCACATGATGCTTGTGTTGTAAATCCAAATAATGTTGTTGATGTTGAAACATAGGGTTAAGAGCTTCTTTGAGATCAGTAGTGGATAGAACAGAGGGTTGACTTTTTGTAGCTATCATCTGCTTTAGTAAATCTTTGATTTCACCAACAGAGTTGTCTATTCTGGTCACTCTCTCTGTCAAATCCTGGTATTTTAGATCATCACCTAATTTAATAGGATCATCTGAACTCCTACCAGTGGTGGTATTTATATCTATGTTATCATGAGTAGTGGTTTTAGGACCAGCTTCAAAAATAGATGCCCCTTTGTCTTGGTACTGGGGACTTCCCACAATAGAGGTAACAGTTGTTGCCTCAGCAGTGGTTGCCTTCAACCAAGTCTTATTAATGAAACCACTGTCCAACTTAGAACTAGGGAGTTCAGCAATTGTAGTGGCTGCTTGTGTTGAAATATCACCAAGGGTTACATGTAACCCAAGGGATGTAGCCTCTTCATTTGCTGATGGGCTAGCAATGAATAAAGAATCAGACCTAGCCATTGGATGAAGTATATTCTCAGTAATAGGTTGTTGAGAAGTGCTGGTTTGTGTCTGAACAAATTCAATTGCATTCAGCAATGGTACAATCGTGGGTGGAAGTGAAGGTATCGGTGAAGGTGGTTGAGTAGAAAGCGACATTGCCCTGGGAGAGGGGCTGTGGAAGATAGACCCAAGTGGATCTAGAGCTTCATAAAGTGGTGTCCCTGTGTCTACAACCTTTTCCTTTTGTGAGGAAGAAGGAGGAGTTTCAAAGCCGGTGGGAGATCTTTGAACCATCTGTTGTGAAGAGGTAGCAGCTGTGATTTGTGACTTTGGTGCTGTCACAGGGTTAACCTCTGGGATCTCATCTTCCAGAGGACCCTTTTTGGGTTTGGTGGGCTTTTTGGAGATTGCTTTTGTTTTCTTTTTGGAAATTTTTGGTGTGGGTTTCAGGGCAGCGGTTGTGTTGCCCTGATCACCAAGAGCAGTGGGCTCAGTAGCAAGAGGTTGAGATTGAACATTTTTTTCTGGTAAAACTTGCTCATCCTCCTCTACTTGTGTTTTCATCTGCTGGATGGCTTTTGAGATAAATCAAATCACCTTGGTATGGAACAACAGCATTTTGAGGTGATGGCTGCAAATGTGTATAATCTGAGCTAACCTCTGCTGGTGAAATTGAAGTATCAGCCACTGATGAGAATGGTGGTGGTGGTATTGGGGGTATAGAGGTAACATTCTAATGATTTTGGTGCCCAGATGTAGGACTTTTATCAACAGATGTTTGATTTTGTGAACTGGCAGAGGGTTGAGGATCAACCACTGTTGACCCAGAAGTGGCAGAGTTTACACAAGAGCTTGTAGCACTTGATCCTCTGTTTGAAGAATAGACTTTTGTTTGTGGAAGCACACAGTCATATCCTTGATAATGATCTTCTTCAGATGATTGTGGTGTACCTGCATTGTCTAGCTTGATAGAAACATCAGCAAATGTGAATTTATTTAAATCAAAAAGCTTTGCAGGATTTGCTGGGATTTTCAGTGATGATAGTTCATTGAACTTCACATTCAAAGTTTCTTCAACACACTTTGTCCTAGAGTTAAAACTCTGTAGGCTTTGGTAGTGGTTGAGTATCCCAGAAAGTAACCACAATCAATTTTGGCTGCAAACTTAGATATAGAATCTTTTAAGTTCAAAATGAAACATGGACAGCCAAAAATTTTAAAAAATGAAATCAGAGGTTTGATTTTATACAAAATCTCATAGGCAGTCTTTTGATGTCTGGGGTTAATCAAAACTCTGTTTTGAACATAGCAAGCAGTGTTTACAGCCTCTGCCTAAAAGGACAGGGGTAAACCAGAATCTGCTAGCATAGTTCTTGCTGATTCAATTAAGGTTCTGTTTTTCCTTTCAACCACCCTATTTTGTTCTAGAGTTCTTGGAATGCTATATTGTCTGACAATTCCTTTTGACTCACAAAAAGCATCCAACTCCCTATTTTTAAACTCTGTTCCATTGTCACTTATAAAGATTTTTACTGGAAGATCAAATTGCTTTTCTACTTGTTTGACAAAGTTTTGCAAAATGCTTGCAGTTTCATCCTTAGAATAAAGAAAGAAGGTCCATGTAAACCAAGAGAAATCATCAACTATCACTAGGCAATACCTTAAGCTCATGATTTGCACTGGGCCAAACAAGTCCATGTGCAACAGTTGTAAACACTGGCTTGTTTTGGACTCTTCAATTGATTTGAAATAACTATTATGTTGTTTGCCTTTTAAACAGGAAACACAATGTTCATCACAGGAAAATTGCTTGTGAGACAAACCTCTTACAAGACTTTGTTTTGAGAATGTGGTGATAGTTTTAAGATTTGTGTGTCCAAGTCTTCTATGCCATAACTCAGTCTCTTTGCTAGAAGCAACTGAGAATAGACATGTCCCAGACATAGGATTATCTTTTAGCATATCTACCACATACACATTCCCACTTCTGTGTGCAGTGAGTTGTGCTTTGCTCTCAGCAATGATTTGATCAATCCTTTTAACAACCTCTGGTCCCATAATTTGACAAGTTTTCTTAGTGAAGAAGGATCCATATCCTCTGTCACTCATTTGTGAGACACTCAGCAGGTTAAATTTCAGATTGTCAATCAAATTCACATTTTCAAACTTGAGTTACCAGCCAGAACCGATCCAGACCCTAAAACCTTTCCCTTCGAGTTATTACCAAAAGATATATCACCCCCCATGAGCCATGAAGTCCTTGAGAAGGGCTCTACATCCTGTTATGTGCCTGGAACCTCCACTATCTACATACCATAAGCTATCAAGGCAAGTAGAGGGTCCCTACACATTTAAGTAAATAGATCAGTTAAGATTGGTCTCCAAAGCCAAAATGGCTTTGGATGGGGTCACAGATGGTCCAGCCTCAAGTCTAGGATAATGGTCAGTGGTTTTGAAATTTTCTTGTAACATCTGCTCTTGACCATTTATCAGATGATTGTATCCATAAGGGTGCCTGTTTACTCTTTGCTTTGACGGCTTTTTGTAGCCTTCATAAGCATGAGGAACCTTTTTATAAGTAGGTTGGCCATACCCTCTTGGAAATGAGTTTGAATGTGGGGCATCTGTCACTTGCACCTCTCTTTGAACAGAGGTTTTGGTTAAGGCTTTTGTAACAGATATTTCAATTGGTTCAAAACTCTGCTTGGATTTATTTCCAACAGAACTTGAACTTTCTCTTTCAAGTGCTTTTGCCTTGATCTCTTTTACCTTTTGTTCATAGTTTTTGAGATAGGCACCCTGTTGAGTTGAGTGATTTGTTTTGCTGCAGATGGTGCATTTTGAAAAGTTTTTGATAACACAAGTTTTTTTAATGTCATAGGCTTTTAAAAGAAAACAATCTGCAGCCACATGATTTCTTTTTTTCACAAAATTCACAAAACAAGTTTTTAATCTTTACTCCTCTTTTCCTATCAGACTTTTTCTCAGCAGTGGTTGTAACCTCTGCTGGCACATCTTTGATAGGGATCACCAGTGCTTTTGGGGCTTTAATACCATCAGTGGTTGTGAAGTCCATTGGCTTAAAGTTCTCTAAGATATCACATTCATCTGACCAGGTTGGTTTAAACTGATATTTTTCAATTTCTTTATCTTTTGTTGAAACCTCTGGTTTTTCCAAAACAATTTTGTTTCCAGCTTTATCTGTGATTTTATCTCTTCACCAGCCAAATTTGTAGGGACAACTTCAACCAACTCAGAATCAATTTCAACAACATTTTTCTCATTTTGGTCATAGGCTCTAAAACCTACACCAAACTTGATGTTGCTCTTGATCTGAGCATCATGCATAATTTCATAATCTTTGCAGGACTCAACCTATTTTTCACAAGTGATTTAGGTTTCTTCTAACTCCTTTTTACAAACTTGGTATTTTTCTACCATAGTTTGGAGTTGGTCCTTGGTTATGCTTGATTCATGTCTTAGGCTACTCATTTCAGAATCTTTTTCACTTAACTTTGATTTTAACTCTTTAATCAGTTTTTCAAAATTAAGTTCATCTTCTAAAATTTTGTTTCTCAGGTTTTCATTCACCTTTTTGATGTTTGCAAAAGCAATGATGCATTTGTCAGAACATAGATCTTTAAGGATCTGAGGTGAATCCTTTGTAGCAGCCATAAGAGCACAATCACACTCATCTTCACACACATCAATATTCCATGGGTCAGTAGGAGAGTTCTTTTCCTTATCAGCAGCATTTTCTCTTTCTTCACTTGAAACCCCTGTTTCCTCACAAACTTGAACTTCATCAGATTTTGACACTATCTCCACAGATTCAACACCTTCAGCAATTGTCTCTAAGGCCATTAAACAAAATTCTTGTTCAACATCATTTTTGGCCAATAAAGCAAAGTTTTCATTAGTCAAATCCTCAGGCAAACTGCTCCAGTCAACATAACTTTGTGTGAAAAAGCTTTGTTGACCAACCTCTGCTTGACTAGCAGTGGTTTGAGCAGGTTGTGTAACAATGGGTGCTTGTTGAACAAGCACTAGAGAACTGGTAGAAAATTCCCAGATTTGCATGGGGGGTTGAAGGTTGGGCTGGATAAATCAAAAGTCAAGTGTTATAAGTGTAATAGGCTAGGACACTTTGCCAGAGAATGCAGGTCTCAAAGTTCTGTACCAATAGTGACTCATCCTGGCCCTAGACCTTTGCACACACAAAACACTGCTCATTATTCACAATATGCCCCTGCTCAACATGTTCAAAACACTGCCCACTTTGCACATCCTGCTACCACTGTTCCAGTGCATTATGTTCAATCCACTGTTCCATAAATTCAATATGTTCAGGCACCATCTCATCCTCCTATAACTCGTTTTTGCCACACTTCTCTTGGTTGCAACATCTCCTAACACTTGGCATGATCCTAAAGCTCTCCAAAAACTATAAATACCCTTAATCTTCAAACAAATTCCTTGCTCATTTCCATATTTCTTCTCTCTAAACTCTAAGTGGAGTTGCTACCTTATTAGGAGGCCTTCATATGAGTTTTTCTAAGTAATCTTGGGTTCCTTGAGTGCAAGTAAGTGCTCTAACCAAGGCTTGTTCATTCTTTTAGCTTATTATGAGCTAAAAGTCAAACAGTTTGACTTAATGTTTAACTTTCAGCTTTGACCATTAATTGGTCAAAGCAAAGTCCAATTGGACTTTGCAACGTGATCGTAATCACGATGGTTATGATCCTTAGCGATCATGCCTACTGATTACCACGTTTCCTAGTCGAAGTGACAAGTCAAAGTTTCGGTCAATAATGCGCAAATGCGCATTATACGACAAAACTATTTTCGGGTATCAAAACCCTTTGTTTTGATATCAAATCAATTTTATAAACCTTGTTAGACATGTTTAACATGTTTAACTCGTCACTTTTAGTTTAGTGCTTATTTAGGGTCGTAAGTCGAGCGGTCTTGACCACCGCTTTGACTTTCGAATCCGACCCGTTTGATCGATCTTAGGATCCGACCAAAACCATATATGTGACCATAGTTATATAGGGAATAACCTTCTGAGGTTATACCTTATGGTCACAACGTTTGGTTTGTGTTATGTTAAGCCGTCTATTATGCCCTATAAATGACCAAAATGCCATTTGCGCATAAATCAACTTTAAGCATATGTGACCAATGTTTTGACATATAAAATGATGTTACAACTATATTAAACTTATTTTGGCATATTAGACTTATCATAACACATATCTAACCATCCGAACACGTTTTTACGTAAATGATCCGTTAAAGTAGCGTAAACTACCTTAACGAGTCATAACGGGTCAAAGCACTTAGGAATCTTTTCAAATCAGAATGTAGACTTTGTTAAACTATTTCATATGTGTCCCAACACTTATTTGGTTTACAAGGCGTCATTCTATCCGATCCGCCGATTAATGTCCCGACATTTACATAGTTATCCTAGGACACGTTTGATTTCTCGGACTTTTGAGCTTTTTTGATCTTTTATTCAAGGTTACTTTGCATTCCCAAGTGAGTACATAGTTCCCCTCTTTTATGCTTTTCAAATGTTTTGGGGTGATTCATATGTGCTAAATTGTTTTCAAGTTTTCAAATTACAAATGCTATGGTTTATATAAACACGACGATTTCAATAATGTGAACGAACTTGTTGGTGCGTTATATACATGACACGAATGATATTCATTAGCTTTGGCCAAGCCGACCAGTAGTAAGTTATGGTACCATAGGACTGACAAAACGTTACCAAGTTTCCCGGTGTTTGTGGGGAAGTTTGGGGAACGACTGAAACTGTTTACTTTAACAAACCCTTTGGTGGTTTGTTATTGCAATTTAAAGATACCCTTTGGTGGTATAGACGAGTCAACACAGGTTTGAATGTATTCACCAAAACGACAAAAAGTTTTCACAATTAAAACAAGGACGATTTGTTTACACGGACGATGAACAATTGGTTTTTGACATGAACAATGGATGATTGGTTTGTGACACGGACAATGAACGATTGGTTTATGGTAAGTGATTTAGATAACGAAACGTGTGTAATGTGAGAAAAGCATGGTGGATACGCCGCTGGTACTTCCTATATATAAGTGCTTTTATCATATTACATTCGTGGTGTTATTTGCATCACTTGGAACAAAGGTTTACAAACAATGACATGCAACGATTTTCAATTAAAGATATAAACTATACAAAGTTTCTTCAAGGCGATTTACTACTCGAATTTACAAAACAAATGTTTTGGTCAAGATTCATGGCTACAAGTCTTTTATAAATTATAACTAACTTGTTTTAGTTGGTTAGTTATGATTGCAATACCAAATACTTTTGATAACAAGGTTTTTAAATTAACGACTCTAGTAGTCTGACGAGGTATTGCAATACATATTCAAAGCCATGAATTTGACACACTCACAAAACCTATGTACTCGGCGGCATATTTTTGCTGATTCGTTTTCACATATGTTTCAGGAAACTAAGTTTGATGTTGATGCATGCTCACTTAGGATCGGACACGGACTTAGTGCCTTAAAATATGAAAGACAATAGTTTATTTAGTTTGTTTTAATTTCCAAGACAATGTAATTATGTAATTTCAATCTTCAATAAAACACAAATTTAATTACCACGTGTTGTTGAAACAATCTGTTAACATGACTCCCCGTTGTTTTCGCCGCGGTTTGTTGTTTTTACGCGGTCGGGGTGTTACACAAAGGGGGGCTGCAAACATGTTACACTAGAGAGGTAACACGTGTATAGCCACATTACACACGTTACATATAATTGTTATAGGTGTTACAACAAAACTTTACACATGTACACATGTTACATAGGAGATTAATAAGTTGAACTATAGAAGATTAATACTAATGCACTTGTTTTGTTCATAGGTCAATAGATGTTTTGTGTTCAAGATGAAGATGATTATCAAGAAGCAAAGCCCGCTGAAGATTACAAATAAAAAGTCATATTTTTTTGCTGGCATAATTAGCTACGTATGTTATATTTATGTCAGCTACATTCTAAACTGTTTGTCCTATATGTTGTAACATGTGTTACACGTCGGGGTAACATATGTTGCATACAATGTGTTACATGTGTTACACCTAGTGGGTTAAAGATGTATACCTATTTTTCACATGTTACATCTTGGTGTTACTTGCGTTTACATTATCTTGTTGACACATGACTTATGTACTTGTTAATGTGGGTTTTTAATCCTTGCATGTCTACTTTCGAAAGATGATTAACAACAGCGTGTAAGGCACCAAATACTGGACAACTTATGGTGACCAAGCTAGGGTTTATTGTAAGAAATATATGTTAATGTAGTTTTGTTTAACCTTCACACGCTCTGAGTTTGATGAACTTGTCTTTGTTGTAAATGAAGATGTTTCTTATGAAGATGAAGATGCTTATCAAGAAATGAAGATATCTTTTGTGTCCAAGATGAAGATACTTATCAAGAAATGAAGCATAATTTGGTTTTGTATAAATTGGGGCATCACCATTGATGGTAGATAATTAGTTTGAAAATCCATAATTGTTACGGTATATGTTTCAAATTTTTTGTTGGTTTGTTTGTTTTTTTTTGTTTTTGTATAAACTTCACTCAATTATCACATTTTGATTACCTTTAGAAAGTCCATAATTTGTTTTTGTATAAACTTCACTCGGATATTACATTTTCATTACCTTTATAAAGTCCATAATTTAATCTGAATATCTCGTTTTTTACAAATAATGAGTTGTGTTTTTTTTGCCGGCATAATTAGCTACATATGTTACAAATTGCTGCCAGCTACATATGTTACATTTTGACAGATACATATTTTACCTTTTTTGACAGCTACATATGTAACAACCATTTGTTAAATATGTAACGACTAGCTAGGTGACACTTGTTAAGTTCAACACCATTTAAGTATGTTAATCAAAACAAAAGTCACTTGTCATGGTGTAATACATTCTACATTTGTTTCACGTGTTACATTGGAACTAAGTTGCATATGTTACTGTTGGTGCACTTTGTGTTCGTCACTTGTCGAATAGGCTAGATAGAGCGTGTGTTGAGTATTGTATAGGTTAGAATTGAACACACGACCAAAATACGGAGTTTTCAGTGTAAAATGTAACAAGTTCGCTCGAACTTGACCTGTGGAGGTCAAGTTCGCTCGAACTTGACCTGTTAAGGTCAAGTTCGCTCATAATGGTAATGTTGATGTCAAGTTCGGCCGAACTTGACTTGGTCAAGTTCGCCCGAACTTAGATGCTTACCAGCGAACTTCTTACCCTATAAATAGGTGGTGTGTGTTCATTTGTCATTTAAGTTTTTGGCATGCCGGATTCTCTCTAGGAACTCCGGCAGCTGGACTTATAAAGATGTATACTCTTTCGGTATGAATGAATGAAGACTTTCGCTGCATTCTACTTCTACTCCATTCTTAATAACACTCTACCGAATTAGTTTATGTTTATCCACTAACTTCCGTCTAGAACCACCTGATCATGGACCTTCAATTGGTATCAGAGCTACGGTTATCACCTACGCTCATGAATTTGGACATTTATGGACATTAGGAGGGGTTTTAGACGTAAATCATCAAATAAACATACAATCCACGGATGAAATCTAAAATAGAGCGGATAGGATTGTTAGAAAAGCATTTTTTGACCAGATCTACGGTGGAATCATCTAGAAATTCGAAGAAATAATGATTTTGGATCGAAAAATGTGAAAAATGGCTGATTTGGGAGACCAAGTTCGCCCGAACTTGACAAATTTTTTCATGAATTTTCATCAAGTTCGCCTGAACTTGACTGATGTTCATTGAAATTAAGCACAAGTTCTCCCGAACTTGTCTATTTCATGCAAATTCGCCCAAACTTGGTGGTGGCCAACCAAGTTCGCCCGAACTTGTCACAATTTGACTAAGTTCGCCCAAGCTTGTTTCACTAGCATATACAAGTTCACCCGAACTTGTCAAGGCATTGAAAAAATTTATTGTTCGGTTTGAGAGACGGGTGTCTAGAAAAAATCTGGTGATAGAAATTTTTTCAAAATTTTAACGTCCGATACTGACTGTTCGGGGACACCGTCGGAGGCCTTAGAGAGAGGCTGAGATGATGAGGTTAGAGATGGTTGAAGATGAGAGGGTAGTCATTGATACCAAAGCAATATGGTGATCATTAGAGTTGAAGACTACCGATGGGCCTAAAGTTAAATTCCGCATTTAATGAAAACTGAAAATTCCGGATTTGAGGGGGAATTTCAGTGAAAATTTCAGTATGGTCAAAATTTGCAAAAATGAGGGGGAATAAAAATTTTCAATATTTGAAGATTCTGACATTTTTGAAATTTGTGACTACTGCAACAGTATCCGAGTGGTTACCGATTGCAGATTTTCGGGATAGAATTGAGATTCATTGAGATTTTGTGATCATAGTAAGTTCCGATTTATCAGATCATGATATAGATTGATGCTTAAGGGTTAGAGTCCTGATCTCCGGTTAAGGAACACTTAGCTGGATTAGCAGTCGTTAGTATCGATGAAGGAACTGAGGACGTTCAAAACGTTCAGTGATGATCTTAGGATTAATGACTAGCTCCGAAGACGGATGGTTTCAAAACTTACCAAGGAGATATGAAGTTATCCCAGATACGCTAACTGATGATAGCCTTTGGTGGCCATTATTTTTAGTCTTCAAGAAGATGAATCATTCTTCTCTTTGGACTAACCGCCATTGGATGATGATGTTTGGTGATTAAGTGGCGCTGGTCTACCAGAGATAACTATATATCAGGCATTATAACTGAAGAGGAAGAATGTGATTTTGGTCACGGACGTATGTTTCTCAGATTCGATGCATTACCAGATTATCTGTTTCCGATGAAGATTTGCTGATTGAAAAAGATTACCGATTTGCTGATCTGGAGTGATTACGGAAATCAGGATTTCAGATTATTGCGGGTAAACATTGATTTGAAGTTTACCAGTGTGGTAATTCGAAGTTTCTATCAATTGCCGGTTGAGTTTTTGAAGATCGAAAGATCGAGCATGGGAGATATGCGCTAAAACTGAACGCGGATGTGGTTAAAGTTGAAATGGAGAAATTGTATTGATGAATTTCAAGTTGGTGTCTATTCAAGATAATCTGTCGGTCAAGTAAATCAGAGGAGGTTGGAAACTATGCAAACAAATATCTGAACTAGAGATTTCAGGGGAATCTAACGTTGATAATGCAAACCCGGATCATCAATTAAGGGGGAATTTTTTGACGCATTTCGACGACAACGGCAGATACCTTGATTGAAGTTGCAGAATATTCAAACATGGCTCACGTGAGACCAAGATTCGACAGTAACGAACAAGGGGGAATCTGTTGGTACACTTTGTGTTCGTCACTTGTTGAATAGGCTAGATAGAGCATGTGTTGAGTATTGTATAGGTTAGAATTGAACACACGACCAAAATACGGAGTTTTCAGTGTAAAATGTAACAAGTTCGCTCGAACTTGACCTGTGGAGGTCAAGTTCGCTCGAACTTGACCTGTGAAGGTCAAGTTCGCTCATAATGGTAATGTTGATGTCAAGTTCGGTCGAACTTGACTAGGTCAAGTTCGCTCGAACTTAGATGCTTACCAGCGAACTTCTTACCCTATAAATAGGTGGTGTGTGTTCATTTGTCATTTAAGTTTTTGGCATCCCTACGGGGAGGTGCTGCCGGATTCTCTCTAGGAACTCCGGCAGCTGGACTTATAAAGATGTATACTCTTTCGGTATGAATGAATGAAGACTTCCGCTGCATTCTACTTCTACTCCATTCTTAATAACATTCTACCGAATCGGTTTACATTTATCCACTAACTTCCGTCTAGAACCGCCTGATCACGGACCTTCAGTTACACATCTAAACAATCTTTGGTAATAAAGCAGTTGTACATGTGTAAAACATGTTTGTAACATGTGTTATACAAGAGGGTAACATATGTACAACCACTTTTAACATAAGCATACATGTTAAACGTGTTACATTGCTAAAAATAACCCTAGCTACACATGTAACTAGCACAATGTTACCTACATACGCTCAGAACTTGATTTACATTTGTTACACTAGTGATGTAACATACATATAGCCACGTTACACATGTTACATTGGAGATTAATAAGTTTAACTATAGAAGATTATACTGATGTACTTGTTTTGTTCATAGGTGAATAGATGTTTTGTGTTCAATATGAATATGCTTAGTGTTTTGGTCAAAAATCACAATAAGGATAATGTAACCAAAATCTGATTTTGTGAGGTTGAGTGATTGAATGATTAACAATTGTGTGAATGAATAAAAAATGTAAACGTTGATGAACACAATGATTTTACGAGGAAAAAGCCCTTGATCAACGTATGATCTCCGTCATAAAAAACCTCGAGTGATGGAAACTACCGATCACCGAATGTATTATATGAAAAAGTTTACAACTTTGGAAATATTGAGCTTGTTACAACGATTGCTAGTGCAGTATTCGAGAGAGAATGTTTGCGGGTGTGTGTGTGATCAGAAAGAATTATGCAAGTGTGTTCCTACTCAGCTCAATACCCCTCATATCATAGCTAAAAATATCTTTAACTAACTATCCGAAAATCTCGCCATGCATCCACGTTCATCATCAACGGTTATTAGCTTATGCACGTGCTGGAATTAGAAGCATATTCCCCGTGATTCCCGGTTAGAACAAGTCCCCTTCGTAATACACCTGAAAACAAATCCAAACAATAATGGAAACAATTTTTGGTAAACCAGAATAATACTGAGGATCCGTGATCCTTAGTCTTCCTACACCAGTTCCAGAGGATCCTTGGTTCAGAATGAGCTTAGGATACATGATCCATAATTGTTAACAATTCTATCCCTAACAATCGCCCCCAAATATGACTAGTTGGATATTTATCAGATGAGTCATATTTCATTTATTTCGGACCAGCCGTTGCAAGTGGATATGCTGGTGCATATGTTTGTTGCCTTCGTCATTACACGAGAACGAGTCTGGGATAAACGAGAGTTTCTGAAGACCGAACAAGACAAAGTAGATATCCAAGAGGGAGTTTATTGGTGCATAACGTTTGTATAATAGTCTTGTATCGAGTCTGTATAGTATAGGTGAAACGAGGCGTATTTAATAGGGTTTAGAGCCAAGTTCGCTTGTGATGGAACTTGAGAAGTCAAGTTCGGGTGAACTTATGCACTCTCACCAGCGGACTTGTGCATCTATAAATAGATGCCTTGTGATTTCATTTGGAACAGGGAGATATTTTGGCACAGAGATGGCGAAGCTCTGCCGGATCCGGATCTCGAATGTTTGAACTTTAGATCAATGAAAACAACATTTAAACGAGTAATTCTTGTTATTTGGTTAACTTGTCATTAGTGTCCGTCTAATCGGACAATAGATAACAAATTTAGGTTCCTGTGCTAATCGTGGACGTTCCCACAGGATATAGCCGTTGTAGATCCTGACGTCATTGACAAGATAGCCTGTAACAAACATGATTATATATATGGTAGAGATATAGATGATATCTCTATTAATATCAAGATCTTTTCTTTATAATCTTGCACCGGATAGCAATCAAGTATTCTTCTTCTCTCTCAACCTTCTTTCTCTGCAATTTTTTCTCTTTTCCTAATGAGCAAGATGGCTACCCGGTCCTCTCCACAAAAGGATCAAGAGCAAAAAACCGCACCCCAGAGTCAAGACCTTCTCCTCAATAGCTCTGTCGCTTTACCGACCCTGAAATCAAGCAAATCCGCCCCTGTTTCCCCGAGAGAACCATCTTCAGGCCATTCGATTCATCGCTGAAAAGTGACTGTGAATCGAAAACCTGGATATGTTTTCCTGCCGCTCCGTTCCAAATCGGCTACAACTATCCCTTTCCAGTATTCATCCAAACCTTCTTCAGCCATACCGGAATGTGTTACAACTAGGCGATGCCTATGCTGTGGAGAGTTTTATATACTCTCGAACAAATAATCAGCAAAGAAGGTTTTGCTCTTTGGTCTTACCGAGCTTCCTCATCTATACAACCTGGTAACCCATGGATCCCATCGATACCTTTTCAAAGCTAAACTAAACATTCCCTTCCACTCCTCAAGATCACCAAGAATGATACTAACTGGAAAAACCAGTTCTTTTTTGTTAAAAGAGATTCCATCCTCAACGGAAAGTATCTTCCTAAAAAGTGGAACTTGAAGGGTAGGATCTAGGATTCATAGGACAGGACTATTGGAAACTCTGTTTTTCTATTCTTTTTGAGGATAACTGATCTTGTTTTATTTGATCTGTAGTGACTAGCTTTCCTTCCTTGAGAGATTTGCCTGCTACCGCTGAGAGAATTGCTGCATTCTGGGCCCTAGACACAACAGTCAGAACCTTCCATCCAAAGGTCAAGGATCTAGAAGAGACCACATCTGCCTCCTACACCATGTTGAGTAAGCATGCATGCATATATATATATATAGATAAGTTTTTGAAATAAATTGACTGATCATGAACACTTATCTGGATTCTGGCATCGCAGGCGGTACGAAATCTTCCACTAAATCTGCCTCCAAGTTTGGCCTCGGAGAACTTGAGGGAATCATTTCCCCATGATCCTTCAAGAAGGAGCTGGCCGCAGGCCCAAGCCAACCGGAGAACAAAGGCATGACCTTCGCGCTAAATCTGGGTCCAAAAGGAAGAAGCCATCCGAGCCTGCACCACCAAGCGACGCCCTTCAACTTGAACAAGACATTCATAGCTGCGTCTCCGAGGTAAGGATCACTGATTCTTCAGCTTATAAATTTTTTTTATAGGATAAAGGATCCTTATCTTGGCACATTGTCATATGCAGAAAGTTGCACAAATCCAAGCCTCGCAAGAGAAAAAGTTAGCTGAAGCAGAAGATACCATTGCTGACCTTCGGGCCTTCTGCACTTATAAGAAGATTGCGCAGCTTGAAAGAGAGATCAATCGCTTGGAGAAACAGGCCATAGTGGATGCAGTCCAGGCGAACAAGGATCGGTTAGAGGCTGCTGATGAGGCCAAAATCTCTACTGTCAAGGCTATCCCAAAGGCAAGGATCCAGATAGCTCAGGAAGCAACGGATCCTTCCTTCAATAAGGCTGGATGGGAGGTAGAGGCTTGGAAGCAGAGGCTGCAGGAGCTAGGCGATGATGAGGAGCCAGAAGGGACATCCATGCTTGAGGCTGCTCCAAGTGGTGAGAAGGATCCTGAAGAGGCAGCAGCTGATGGCGGTGGTGAAGGTGGCGAAGCTAAGGGTGATAAAGCAGCAAAAGAGTAGGCTGCACCAATGGGCGATGATGGAAATTTCTAGACGTGGCCAGAGCCCATTTTTTATGCTTGTGGTTGTTGGTATTTTCGTTTTGAACAATTTGGTCTGTACTGAACAATAGTTTTAGGGTTAAGGATCACTGATCCTTTGAACAACAGGGGGTAGCAAAGGTGCATGGGTCCTTCTGTTTGTGGAGGATGAAGCCTTTGACGCCCCTCGTCTCTACTTTCCTGCAATTTTAAATTCTGCAACGTATGACCCGTTATCATGGACACCCTTTGTCAACCCAAACAGACGGGCCGTTTTTTGGTATAAGTCTGGGTTGACAATTTTGACAAGCTTTTAAAAGGGATTCTTATAAATAAATAAAACTTAAGCTTTTGACTATGTTTTTTGTTGTTCCTTTCTGATTTGAATATCATTATGCTTGTACTTGTTAGCAAATTCAAATTTAGTAATTCATAAGTTCTTAAAAGGAATATCAAGTATTTGTCAAAACGAGTTTTATTTAAAAGGTTAAACATTATATGATTAAGGATCATATAGGCTTCCGTCAAAGATTGAGGGTAATATCAAAAACAAAAATAAGGCTGAGTAAAGGGTCATACCAGTGAATCCAAGTTAGGATCCTTTATCCTGAAAACTTACGGTTTAAATAATAAGGCATAAAAATTATCAGAACTCCAGGGCCAGGATCCTTACTTTTAAATATTCGAAAACCTGTAATAACATGTAACTTGGGATAAGCCATCATCACTAGAATAAGCCATTAGACATTGGGGACAAGCCCAAAGACATAACGCAATTCCTCAGCCCATTTGCCTTGGATCCGAGCTTCTTCTTCAAGTTGTTGATGATGATTTTATTGGATGATTATGCCTGGCCATTAGCTTGTGGGTGGACTGGTGTTGATGTTATCATCCTAATCCCCCAACTTCACAAAAGTTAGTAGTATGAGTCCCAATAAACTAGGATCCGTTATCACAAACAATTTCAGAAGGAATTCCAAATCTAGTTGTGATATTTCTTTTAATAAAGGATATGACTTCCTTTTCTCTGAATTGGGCAAAGGCTTCAGCTTCTATCCATTTGGAGAAGTAGTCTGTCATAGCCAACATGAACAGTTTTCCTCCTGGTCCTTGGGAGCTTGCCTACTATATCCATTCCCCATCTCATGAATGGCCAAGAAGAGGATATAGGATGCAGAGCTTCTGCTGTTGATGAAGAATATTACTATGCCTTTGACAAGCATCACATTTCCTCGCATATTCCACAGCATCCTTCTTCATTGTAGGCCAATAATATCCCGTTCTGAGGATCCTAGAAAATAGTGCTCTGCCCCCAGTGTGATTTCCACAGTCTCCTTCGTGAAAGTCCTTCAAGACTTCTTGGATCTAAGGATCCTCAATGCATCATAGATAGGGTCCTGCAAGAGATCTCTTATATAGCATGTTATTAATTATAGTGAATTGGGGTACCTTTATCTTGAAGGCTCTAGGATTTTCCCCAATGGGAACTTCCCCTTTTTGAATATAATCCAGGATTGGAAGGATCCATGATCCTGGAATTGATTGTGCATCATCACTAGGTACAATTGCAGCATCTTCCCCTATCTCCATTGTTTCATTTTCCTCGATTGTAGGAGTCAGAATATGGATGATGGGTATCTTCACATCCTCTGGCATTTCAGTGAGGATCCTAGATTGGCTAAGGCATCTGCTTCTGCATTTTCTTCCCTGGGTACCTGTGTTAAACTGAAAAAAGCAAAAGAATCTGTCAATTTCTTGACTATCTCCAAATATTTGATTAGTTTTTCACCTTTAACAGCATAGGAACCATTATAGCTAGTAATTAATAACGAATCTACAAATACTTGAAGATACCTTATCCTCATATGTTTAGCTAATTGCAAACCTGCTATCAAGGCCTCATACTCTGCCTCATTATTAGTGGTTTGAAATTCACACGCAATAGATTGGGGTATAATGTCCCCTTGTGGCGATTTTAGTAGTTAGCCTAGTCCAGTTCCCTTTACATTTGAAGCTCCGTCTGTGAAGAGTGTCCAAGGATCCTTAGTCTCTTCCAGTTGTTGCACTTCTAACTCAGCTTCCCTTTCTAGATCACTACTGAAATCAGCCACAAAGTCGGCTAAAGCCTGGGACTTGATGGCAGTCCTTGGTTCATATTTAATGTCATATGCACTAAGTTTAACTGCCCATTTTGCCAAACTGCCAGACATCTCAGGCTTCCTGAGGACATTCTTAATAGGAAAGTTAGTCTTTACGATTATAGTATGAGTTTCAAAATAATGTCTAAGTTTAGTAGAAGCCATGATCAAAGCAAGAATAAGTTTCGCTAACTGAGAATACCTGGCCTCAGCATCAAGTAGACTTTTACTTATATACCGGATGTTGTTGGCCTTCATGATCCTTAAATAGGACCGCGCTTACTGCTTTACCTGAGACAGCTAGGTATAAGGATAATGGTTCTCCATCTTCAAGTTTCATAAAAGCCGGTGCGGAGGATAAGTAATCCTTAAGGGCTTGTAGAGCAGCTTCATGCTTCTCAGTCCATTCGAATTTCTTATTCTTCCTCATGATATCATAGAAATCCTTGCATCTCTCTGAGGATTTTGAAATGAATCTATTCAAGGCAGCAATTCTTCCAGTCAATCTTTGCACATCCTTGGCGTTAGAAGGAGATTTGATGTTGACTATGACTTTGATCTGCTCTGGACTTGCTTCGATTCCCCTCTTGGTCACCATATATCCTAAAAGTTTTTCGGCTTTAACCCCGAAATGGCATTTGGAAGGGTTCAACTTCATGTTGTATTGGTCAAGGATATTGAATGCTTCCTCGAGATCATTCAAGTGATCCTCAGCTCTTTTAGACTTGACTACCATATCATCTATGTATACTTCCATTGTGTGTCCAAGTTGTTCCTTGAACATCATATTCACCAGCCTTTGATATGTAGCACCTGCATTTCTTAAACCAAAGGGCATGGCAATATAACAATATATGCCGGTGGGTGTCATGAATGTCGTGTCCTCTTGATCAGATGATTCCATCTGAATTTGCTGAAATCCAGATGAAGCATCCATAAAAGTCAACAACTCATAACCCGCCGTAATATCCACCATGGAGTCAATGTGGGGTAAAGGGAAAGGATCCTTGAGACATGCCTTGTTCAAATCAGTAAATCGACACATACCATCCACTTTACATTTTTCTTTTGAACAACAACCACATTAGCTAGCCACCTTGGATACTTTACTTCTCTAATCATACCTTTTTATGGGTGAAATTCCGAGCCCATGTCCTGAATTATATCTTGAGTAATTGGTATTTGTTTACGATCAGGATACCGCACCAGGATATTGGTAACATCCTGATGCAGTATCCTGGTGATCGCTAACAGTTTGCTTGTAGGACATGACTGTAGGGCTTACAACGTTCACAAGGACCTTTTCTCCTGAAGACTCGCTCCATTTGGTTGGAAAATAGACGTTGAAGCCGGAAGACCAACGTTCCAAAAGGAATATTCCAGAGCACCCCAAGTTTTTAGGAGATTTAGTTTGGCATTTGTAACTATATAAGGGGATAGCCAGATCATAGGTCACACACTTCAACACACTTCACACTCTCTGCTCTTGAACTCTTATACTTTTTCTCTTTCAGCAATCCATACATTTACACTCACTACTTGCAATCATTGTAACACTTAGTAGCGATCTGAGCTTTATCCTGCACTGTATCTTGAATATTCAAGCAATAAGAAGAACAAGGCAGCCGATGATTGTCAGTTCCCGAGGTTTTATGCAGAAGATCTAGATTGATCAAGGGCTTTCCTTGTATATCATGTGTCCATTTTTACTTTTTCTGCTCATTGTTTGATTATCGATATAGTTTCATATCCTGTGGCTATATCCTGAAACTGTTTTTATAAACGAACAAACCAACATATTTTTCACAAGCATTGCTAGCACACTACCTCACAAAACTAATTTGATCACTTAATTGCTCAGGTATTTTTTTAACAAAACAATTTGGCGCCCACCGTGGGGCAAGTGGTGCTATCTCTACTAAAAGCTTTGTTAAAATCATTACTTGGCTTTTTATTTTCAAAGCTTTTTTCACAACTGTTTTCAATGGCTTCGAAATCAAACATGAGCTATTCCTCCACACCTGCTACAACCTCTGCTACAACCCCTGCTACAACCAGTTCAGTGCTTGCACCACCTCCATCCCGAGACACTCTGCCTGCTCAGAATGTCTACAGATCTAGTGTCCCAGGGAGAACTCCTATTATTGCTTCTAATGATGAAATTTTAGCTTTGTTTGGTAATATACAGGATCAGATGAAGCAACATCAGGAGACTAACCAGATGATGAGAGAAATACAACTCTTGAAGTCCAACTCCAAGAGACCTGCTGAGGATGTTGGCACCCCTTTGCAGCCCAGAAATCTGAACTTTAGTTCAGCGGTGTATACTGGGGATAATCAGGGCAATGTCGTACCAAGCCGTTCGCAGAGCAATGTTCATGAGATACCCTCATCAGCCAGGATATCGACTGTGAGGGGCCCAGGTTACGCTCCAGGATATGGCCAGAATCAACAGACTGGTAACTTATCTAATAATGTTAATACTCTTGCTACTAACAATATTGGATCTTCGCAGGATACAAGTGTAACCTCAGCACTCTCCAGAGAGCTTCAGAAGCTGAAGGATATGATATCAAGTGTACCTGGGTAGTGCAACCCATACCGGAAGTATCCCAAGATAGTCATAACATATTGCGCTTCGTTCGCCACATTTGTGATGCTGAAATCCCAAAGAGATTCCAAACTCCCAACATGAAGCTTTATGATGGGACGACGGATCCTGAAGAGCATATTGCTCAGGGAGAGGATGGAAGTAAACCCTATTCCATCGGATCTTAAAAAAGCATGCCTCTGCAAGGGTTTCGGCTCTACTCTGACAGGATCAGCCTTGAAGTGGCTCCTAAGTGTTCCACCTCATTCAATTACTTCATCTGCTCATTTGGTTAATTTGTTTAACAGTCAATTTTCTTGTAGTAGAAGCTTTGAAAAACTAACAAGTGACCTCTACAGGATAACACAGGGACCTCAAGAATCCCTAAGGGATTATGTTAACAAATTCAGTAGGGAATCTTTGGATATCCCACATCTTGATGTTGCTACAGCTGTACAAGCATTCAAGATGGGATTACAAAAGGATTCTCAATTTTATCAGGATCTTGTAATGAATCCTTGCAGGAACTTGGACGAAGCTCGAAATAGGGCTCTAAGATATTTTAGGCTTAAAGACGACAAGAAAATGCAAGAGAGGATGAATTCATCCTCAACATACCAATCAATAAACAGGAAATCGGAATCCTCGTACAAACCGTACCGCTCTACGCCGTATGGTAAAAATGACAGCAAGAGAGTGAATGTTGTCGAGGACGAAGATGGCGAAGAATATGCTGAGTTATCAGAATACTGTTTTTCTGTTAATACTCCTGAACTAATATATGCCATGCAGGGTTTAGGAGATAAAGCAAGGTGGCCAAGGAAGAACCAACAAAAGGCTGATTGGAAGGATAAGTCCAAGTGGTGTGCCTACCATGAAGATTTTGGACATGTGACGGAAGATTGCATAGCCTGTAGGAAGGAGATAAGCTATCTGCTAAGCAAAGGCTACTTAAAAGACCTTATTGGCAGGAATAAGAATAAGGGCCAGGATACTGACAAGGATCCTGAACGAGCAGCATCACCTCCCCCAGACGCCAAGATAATCAATTTCATATCCGGAGAATCCGATATATGCAGAACCTCTCATTCTGCAGCTAAGAGACATGCCAAAGAGGCAAAGACAAGCTAACGAGGATGACAACACTTACAATTGACAAAGTGATAACTTTTGACAGTGATGACCAAGATAACATTCAGGATCCTCATCATGATGGTCTGCTAATCACATTATATATTGCTAATCATTTTGTACGCAGGATATTGGTGGAAAATGGCAGCTCGGTCAATATTATTCAGCTAGAGACCCTGAAGAGGATGAACATCCCGGAAATGGAGATTACCTCGAAGTCCACTGTGCTTGTAGGGTTCAGTTGAGAAGCAAAGAACACTGTTGGAGAAATAAAGTTGCCTATATACGTTGAAGGAATGAACTCAGTGCAACGGTTTTGTGTCATGGATTCATTATACTGCAACAATATTATATTAGGCAGGCCATGGATTCATGATATGAAAGTTGTGCCTTCCACCTATCATCAATGTGTCAAGATTCCTACTCCTTGGGGGGTAGTCAAAGTGGAAAGCGACCAACAGGAGGCGAAGGAATGCTACTCCTCTTCGATGAAGGCGTCAACAAAATCCAGAGCAGGATAGAAATTAAAGATACAAGCCCAGGATATCGTGGAAACTTCAGAGCATGATGTTAAGAAAGTTTTATATTAGGCAGGCCATGGATTCATGATATGAAAGTTGTGCCTTCCACCTATCATCAATGTGTCAAGATTCCTACTCCTTGGGGGGTAGTCAAAGTGGAAAGCGACCAACAGGAGGTGAAGGAATGCTACTCCTCTTCGATGAAGGCGTCAACAAAATCCAGAGCAGGATAGCAATTAAAGATACCAGCCCAGGATATCGTGGAAACTTCAGAGCATGATGTTAAGAAAGTTACCCTGGATCAGGATAATCCAGATATCACGGTGCTTGTAGGGGCCAATATCCCGCAGGACATTGAGAATCAGCCTACTAACTTTTTAAAATACAGGATGTCCACGTTTGCATGGAAACACGAAGACATGACATGTATATCGAAAGATATTACAACTCACGAACTTGGAATTGACAATTCTTTCAGGCCCATTCAACAAAAGAGAAGGAAATTCGCTCCTGAAAGGAATGCAATTATACAAGAGGAGGTTGAAATATTGCTGAAGTCCAAGATGATCAGGGAAGTTAAATTTCCTAAGTGGCTAGCAAACGTGGTGGTGGTCCAAAAGAAGAATGGGAAATGGAGAGTTTGTGTAGACTACACGGACCTCAATAAAGCCTGTCCTAAAGACCCATTTGCCATTACCTCATATAGATTCGATGGTAGATGCAATTGTCGGCCATGAAATGCTGACCTTTATGGATGCATCCTCAGGATTTCAGCAAATCCAGATGGAGCCGTTCGATCAAGAAGACACAACATTCATGACACCCACAGGTATATATTGTTATACTGCCATGCCTTTTGGTCTAAAAAATACAGGTGCAACATATCAGAGGCTGGTCAATATGATGTTTAAAGACAAACTGGGGGACACAATGGAAGTATATATTGATGATATGGTGGTGAAATCCAAGAAAGCGGAGAATCACCTCTAGGATTTAGAGTGTGCCTTCAATATCCTGGACCAGTATAATATGAAGTTGAATCCTGCTAAGTGCCATTTTGGAGTGGGGGCAGGAAAGTTTTTAGGATACCTGGTGACCAAAAGAGGGATAGAAGCAAGCCCAGAACAGATTAAAGTTATCCTGGATCTCAAATCGCCATCCAACATGAAAGATGTACAAAGGTTAACTCAAAGAGTGGCAGCATTGAATAGATTCATTTCAAGATCTTCAGAGAAATGCAAGGAATTTTATGATATCCTGAAGAAGAATAAAAAGTTTGCATGGGATGAAAGACATGAAGCTGCCCTGCAAGAATTGAAGCAGTATCTTTCAAGTGCACCTCTGCTGATGAAGCCTGAGGATGGTAAACCCTTATCCCTATATCTTGCAGTATCAGGGAATGCAGTAAGTGTTGTTTTGGTAAAGGATCACGAAGGTCAGCAGTATCCTGTTTATTATGTTAGTCAAAGTTTGTTAGATGCTGAAACTAGATACTCACACTTAGAAAAATTGATATTGGCTCTAGTCATGGCATCAACTAACCTTAGACATTACTTTGAAACACATAGGATACATGTTAAAACCTATTATCCTATTAAAAATGTGCTTTAAAAACCTGAAATGTCTGGTAGAATGGCTAAGTGGTCCGTAAAATTAAGTGCATATGATTTAGTATATGAGCCCAGAAATGTTATAAAGTCTCAGGCTCTAGCAGACTTTGTGGCAGATTTTAGTAGTGATATTCAAACTGAAGCCAACCTAGAAGTACAGCAGTTAGGTGAGAATTCGGGATCTTAGATATTATATACTGATGGTGCATCTAATGTAAGAGGTGTAGGATTAGGGATACTACTAAAATTGCCACAGGGGGACATATTACCCCAGGCTATTAGATGTGAATTTCCTGCTACTAATAATGAAGCTGAGTAAGGATTAGAATTAGCTAAGAATATGAATGTTAATTGTTTACAAGTGTATGTTGATTCCCTGTTGATTACTAACCATTTCAATGGATCTTATGCAATCAAAGGTGAAAAGTTAGCTGAATATCTTGAAATTGTTAAAAAATTAGCAGGATATTTCGAAAATTTTACACTTGAACAGGTACCAAGAGAAGAAAATGCTGAAGCAGACACTCTAGCAAATTTAGGATCTATTGTCAGGATACCGGAAGGAACTCAGATACCAATACTACATATCTTGTATCCTGCAATGGAACTTTTCAAGCCTCAGGATAACGAAGTAGCAAGTATCCAGGATCCTGGTGATGGATGTATTGGGGAGAATCTTGAATCCTGGATGGCTCCAATCGTGAAGTAACTTGAAAAAGGAGATATCCCAAAGGATGAAAATCCTAATGCTTTCAGAATGAAGGTATCCCGTTTTACTATTATAAATAATGTTTTGTATAAGAAATCCCTTGCAGGTCCATACCTAAGGTGCTTGGAAGATCCTGAAACCAAGGAGGTACTTCAGGATATACACGAAGGGGATTGTGGTAACCATACTTGAGGCAGATCTTTATTCTCGAAGGTGTTGAGAACAGGATATTACTGGCCGACCATGAGAAAGGATGTTGCGGAGTTTGCTCAAAAGTGCGATGCATGTCAAAGACACAGCAATATACTACATCAGCCTGCCGAACCATTATATCCTATCATATCCCCTTGGCCCTTTATGAAGTGGGGTATGGATATAGTGGGGAAACTCCCTAAGGCTCCAGGAGGAAAGGTCTTCATGCTGGCAATGACAGATTATTTCTCCAAGTGGCTTGAAGCAGAAGCCTTTGTCCAAGTAAGGGATCAAGAACTGGTATCTTTCATCAAGAGGAATATCCTGACAAGATTTAGGATACCGGCTGAGATAATTTGTGATGATGGCTCCCAATTCATCAGCAAAAGAAATACCGATTTTTGAAAAAGTTGGGGGATTAAGATGATCACATCAACACTGGTGCATCCTCAGGCTAATGGACAAGCATAATCCTCCAACAAGATAATCGTCAATAACTTGAAGAAAAGGTTAGGTGCCAAGAAAGGACAATGGGCTGAAGAACTACCATTTGTACTATGGGCAGATAGAAAAACAGTGAAGAATGCTACTCGACAAACTCCATTCTCATTGGTGTTTGGGGTAGAAGCAGTGATTCCAACAGAAATGGTGATTCCTACAGCAAGATCAAGCCTATGGGATCCTGAAGTGAATCCTGAAGCCTTATGTCAAGACCTAGATACTGTTGACGAAGCAAGGGATGCAACAAAACTAAGGATGGCAGCATACCAGCGGAGGATAGCTAAGTCATACAACAAGAATTTAAGGACTATGAGGTTCCAAGTCAGAGATTGGGTTTTGAGGAAAGTGTTTCAGAATACAACTAATCCTGCTGATGGAGAGTTAGCCCCAAAATGGGAAGGATCATATGAAATTGAATCAGAATCCGGGAAGGGAGCATACCAACTCAAAAGCATGGAGGGGGATATGTTGCCAAGATCCTGGAATGCTATACATCTTAAAGCTTATTTCAAGTGAGTTTAGAATTTAGTTTCTAACCCAGGATGGTATGAATTCTATCTTTTTTGAATATATTCAATTAAATTTATTATTCTTTGAAACCCAATACTGACTTAAGCATCGGAGGGGTGTTAGCTCCTTAGTTTGAAGGTGTTTTGTAGGATACTCTTCAGGATATTACTCCAAGATATATACTCAAGATGGATCGAAAGATTAGAGGATTGGCCCCCTCTCTCACGTTTAAGGGATTCATATCCCTTCAAAGGTTTAAAGGCATTCACCTTTCTCCCGAACTGGGTTTAAACACCCCGCCTGGAGCGCAAGTATCCAGGAGTAGTTCAAGATAGCGGGACCAGTTCATGTAACCGTGGCTGACAATTTTGTTATTGTTGGCTATATCCTGGATCCTTAAGGTATATGAGGATTGATCACCCTCTCTCGCAAAAGGGTATTTTCATACTCTCTAAGGTTTAAAGGTTTTCACCTTTCAAAGTTTTGGAGTTTATACACTCCCGCCTGTAGCGCACGAAAACAAGGGTTTATCCCCAAGATACTAAGGGTTTATCCCCAGGATACTAAGGGCTTATCCCAGTAAAACTAAAGTTGTTAACAAATTCTAAAGATATGGCAGACTATGATTATGTTACACAAATTCTTTGTAGATGAAAAGCTACGAAGTTTAATCACTAAGCGAAGAAAAACTCAAGTATGTCATATCCTGTACAGACAGGGGACATCCATGCTGGGGACATTGTAAAGAATTCAAAGGTTGGAATTGAAAGTTTTTGCCTAAGTATTCCTGGTATGATTTCTTATTTATCAAGTTTTGGAAATCTTATCTGAAAGATCTAATTTTTCTATGAAAATCAAGTTTTTGTCTAACATTTTGACAAAACTTTTTACATTATTTATCAGTATCTTGAGCAGGATATTTGATCAGGATATTCCAAACATATCTTTCAAAATAAAAACATAACAACAAAAGATAAAGCAGAAAGGTTAGTTAATTATCAACAAATCAAAATGTCACACTCTTGGCTTCGTCTTAAACCAAGACCCATCCATCAAGAGTATGATAGGTTCTAAGGCATATAAACATTGGAGACCAAAGGCTTCGTCCTGGAACCCAGGATCCCTCCACCTCCGGTCATCACAAAATATTAATATTTAAAGCATGCAGGAAATATAAATTGTTCAAGTGCAGGAAAAGTAAATTATTTAGTGGGTAAAGACCATTCAAATTCAAAAAAGTGGGCTCCAGCCTAAGTAATAATATCCATCATTGCCCACTTCGATGCTCTCACACAACAGCATCTTCACCAACCTTCATCACCTCCCCAGCACCAGCATCACCATCAGCACCCGCTCCAACATCAGCCCCATGATCCTTTTCAGCCTCAACCGCCACCTCATCCGTCTTCGGAGGCTCCGCAACCGCAGACTTGGCGGGGCACTCCACGGGCTTGCCACCAAGGTCCCTCAGTTTTGCCTCCCAGGCTTTGATGTCCCAGGCAGGGCATTCAAAGCCCACGGCTCAGGCTTCATAAGCCATTTTTAGTCTGGCCCGAAAGAGGGAAATGACAACGGAACCCTTGAGGCCTTCCCGATAAGAGACCAGATCCTGCTTATGTTGGAGCTAGGCAGCATCCAGTTTGGCCTGAGCTTCTTGAGCAGCCTTCTCTACAGCAGCCTTGGAGTCTTGGGTGACCTTATTTAGTTTGTCCTCATAGTGCAGGGTCCTTGTGTTGGCGACAGTTTTCAACTGCTCGACGATTGCCTCCGCCTTCTTTGCCCTAGCCTCATGAAAGACCACAGTTCCACAAGCTTCTTCATACGCAACCAGCAGGCAATTTAGGCCCTACAATATGAGGTAAGAGTGTTAATATAACTAACCAGGATATCAATTCAGTATATACGCACAGGATATAGGATAAGGATATTTACCTGGTTGAAAAAGAAGTCATGAGGCTGTTGGATTTGGCCAACCCCAAATTCTCATAAGGAGAGGCCTCAATAGGTGTAGCAGGGAAATCAGTCTCCTTTCTCTTACGAGAACTGGAGGCACGAGCCTTGGAAGTTGAAGAAGGCTTGGGGACAGCAGCAGGCTTAGAGCTGGAGGAGGGCTTCGATGCGGCTGAAGGCTTGGAGCTTGGCTCTTTTTTCACTGGTGCAGGTCCAGAGTAGCTATCCAACTCATCGAGATTGAAGACTTCTGGGATCTTGTCTAGTTCCGCACAAAAGGGAGGTAACCATATAATATACCTTGGATAATGAATATTAGCAGGATATAGGACAGGATCCTTACCAGACATGTTTGAGCTTGAGTATTGGCTTGAGGTTGTTGGGTTTGGTACGAAACTTCTTTCAATCTCTGGTAGCTTGTAAATGGCTTCAATCCTCTTTGCTGAATCAGGACGAGGGGGTGCTAGTTTCCTGAAATCCGATTCGAAAGGAAAAACAAGGATATCAGAACAAGATATTTTACAGGACGTTAAACAAGATATGTTTGATCATGACCTTAAAACCCTGATTCCTACCCTTGGTCAACCACTTCACCGGATAATCCGCTCCACCAGGGATTGAACTTCTTTTCAACAAAAAAGAACTTGGATTTCCATTCCTCTTCATTCCTGGTGGCTCGGAGTATCAGAGGATCGCTGGAAGTGGAGTAAAACAGGAACCGGTTAGACCCATGGGATCTCAGCCGGTATGCTAATGGCAGGTCATTGACGGAAAGCTCAGGAATGTGGGTATTCTTCACCCGATCAAGAACGACCAAGACGCGCCAAAGCATGGGCATGGGTTGACAGAAACTGAAGCCGGTAATGTTGAAGAAATCGATGATGAAATCGAAAAAGGGGAATCGAAGGCCTAACCTAAAGGGGAAGCTGTGAACAAAGCCATTCCGTAGATGACATGTCCGACCGAAGTTCCCGATCGTATGGCTGGAATATAGCGGTATCCGGAAAGATACCGGAAGATTGAAGGGCTGATAAGTGTGCATTATTGAATGTACAGACCTCTTTCTCCGGATATTGGAGAAGATTATGTGGTGTGAACGTAGGGGATGACTCGTCGGAGCTACATCTCGTTTGCCTCGCCATTGTTTGACCGAAAACTGAAGAACGGAAGGGAAAGAAGAAGAGGATGAGAGAGAAACTTTACCTTTTCACTTTCTTGATGATGGTTAAATGGAGATCAGGTTGAGAAGATATAGGGGGTGATGAGTAGATTTAGCCTGGGTGGTTACATCATGTCAAGTCAGGAAATCTTATCTCTTAATGACCTCGATAGACGTAAAATATTACCGTTGGGATACAGGATCCTCAACAGTAACATTTTTAGGGACAATTGTTACGGGTGAAATTCTGAGCCCATATCCTGAATTATATCTTGAGTAATTCGTATTTGTTTAAGATCAGGATACCGCACCAGGATATTGGTAACATCCTGATGCAGTATCCTGGTGATCGCTAACAGTTTGCTTGCAAGAGATGACTGTAGGGCTTACAATGTTCAAAAGGACCTTTCTCCTGAAGACTCGCTCCATTTGGTTGGAAAATAGACGTTGAAGCCAGAAGACCAGGTCTCCAACGTTCCAAAAGGAATATTCCAGAGCACCCCAAGTTTTTAGGAGATTTAGTTTGGCATTTGTAACTATATAAAGGGATAGCCAGATCGTAGGTCACACACTTCAACACACTTCAACACACTTCACACTCTCTACTCTAGAACTCTTATACTTTTTCTCTTTCAGCAATCCACACATTTACACTCACTACTTGCAATCATTGTAACACTTAGTAGCGATCTGAGCATTATCCTACATTGTATCTTGAATATTCAAGCAATAAGGAACAAGGCAGCCGACGATTGCCAGCTCCCGAGGTTTTATGCCGGGGATCTAGATTGATCAAGGGCTTTCCTTGTATATCTTGTGTCCATTTTTACTTTTTCTGCTCATTGTTTGATTATCGATATAGTGTCATATCCTGGGGCTATATCCTGAAACTATTTTTATAAACGAATAAACCAACATATTTTTCACAAGCATTGCTAGCACACTACCTCACAAAACTAATTTGATCACTTAATTGCTCCGGTTATTTTTGACCAAAACAATACCTGCCTTCAGTAACTTGTCTACCTCTTCTTGGATAATTGTGTTTCTTTTAGGTGCGAATTTTCTCCTCTTTTGGTGAATTGGCCTGAAAGACCTGTCAATACCAAGCTGTGAGTAATGACATCTTTTGAGATACATGTTATGTCTTCGTACTTCCATGCAAAGGTAGATTTTCTTCGTTTCAGGAAGGATACTAGATCCTGCTCTATGCTCTCCTGGATCCCGAATCCTACATACACCTTGGATTCTGGATCCTCAGGATCTACAGTATATCTTTGACGTCTTGTTCTCTTGCCTCCATGATGTCTCTTGAAGGATACTTTAATTGCTATGCTTCCCTGGATATGGAAGCTAGTTTCATAGAAGAAGTGTAGCAGTTCTTTGCCTCCTGCTAATCATTCTCTATCTTTACTATTCTCCATGGACTTGGGAGCTTGACACATTGGTGATATGTCGAGAGGACCGCCTTCATGTCATGTATGCATGGCCAGCCAAGGATAACATTACAACAAGATAAGCAATCTATTACACAAAAATTTTGGACATAATTCACTCCTTCTATATAAATCGGGAGTTTGATGCCCCCCAATGTATTCTTGGTTTCTCCACTGAATCCCACGAGCACAGATGATCTTGGGATGATCTCGGATTCAGTAATGTTCATCTTTTTGAGAACATTCAACTGAATTATGTTCACTGAACTCCCTCCATCAAAAAGGATCTTGCGAACAAAGTGGTTAGAAACAAACAAGGTAATAACTAAACCGTCGTGATGAGGATCCTGTATGTCTAAATGAACATCCTCGTCAAAGGATATCACTTTCTCTTGAGTCAGTGTTGAAGTTCGAACCGGTCTTTCTCCATTTTCCATCTTCGTTTCCTTAGCATGCCCTTTTGCTGCCGAGAACAAGGTTCCACATATATCGGAGCTGTTGGGATTGAACCCTATAAAAGGAACAGATGATATAAAGCCAAATAACACTATCCGAGCTTTGGTTCAATATCAGAGGTTACAACCTCTGATGTACTTACACTGCTTTCCATAAAGACTGATCAACCTATCATCTGCCTTCACAAAGCTTCAAGGTCTGCCAGAGTTAACAAGGACAGAGGATAGGAGTCAGAGTTTAGTCATTTGCTTAGTTAATCAATGTAATAGTGCCAAGCACTGATAGTTAGTATAAGCAGTGTTTAGAGTTAGTTACATATTATTTCATGTCACTATCAACCCTGACGTCATCAAAGATGCTCAGAGGTTAGATAGTTAGTATACATAGGCAACTCTTGTAACCTTTAAACTTATCTCTTAAAAGATCAACTTTTGCATATCATCTTCTCTGTATTTTCTCATTACCAAACTGTAATTGCAAAGGCTGAGGGGGAGTTTGTGAATCACATGCAAGTTAATTAACTTGAAAGCATGATGATGATGAAAACAAACGATCATTGCTTGTAGTAAAAGTTTTCCATCTTATTTCGCTGCAAATCTCTTTTAATTCAATAATTTTCCATTTTTGAAACAAAAACTACAAGTAATTCAAACTCAGATCCTAACAATTGGTATCAGAGCTTGATTCGTCAAATTCGATCTAACAATCGATTTGGTTCGAACAGATCAGCTCTTTTGCTATTCAGTTTGGTTGTTTTTATTTGATATTAAGAGTTTTTACTACGTTCAAAGTTTTTAAAAGCAAAATCTGGAAAAAAAAATCAACTGAAAATGTCTCAAAACACACAGGATGACAATTTTGGATCCTTGTTCAAAACGCCGATGCTCAAAAGAAATGAATATTTCATTTGGCAACGACGGATGGGTCACATCCTTGCCCAGCAAAACACCGGTTGCTGGAGATCTGTTGCTTATGGACCTCACGTTCCAATGGTTCCAAGCACAGAAGATCCAACCAAACAAGTGCCAAAAAATCCTGAAAACTTTTCGGAGCAGGATTTCCAGAAAATTGAATTGGATGCTAAGGTATTTAGCATAGTTGCTTCGGCCTTACCCAATGAAATTTATGCTGGTCTACTCCATTGCAATAGTGCAAAGGAGTTATGGGATGCACTTAAGGAGCAATTCGGTGGGACTGAGGAAGTGATAGAAAGTAATAGAGAAGTTCTAAATCAGTATTATGAAACGTTTTGTCACTTGAAAGGAGAGTTTCTAACACAACAATTTGAATGTTACAGCTGTCTCATCAGTGAACTTAGACTGGTTAACGTGGTTCTACCTAGTTCGACTGTCAATAGTCGTTTCCTTAGATCGTTACCAGATAAGTGGGAGACTGTAGCTTATGTAACAATAAAATCTGTTGGGTTTAAAGATATGTCATTGACACAACTTCATGGGATACTCCTCACTTATGAGAGAGAGTTGAACCAGAAAAATAAGTTGCAAGAATCTGGCAAAATGACTGATGATTACTCATTGGGTAATACAACTCTTTTTGGCTAGGAAGAGGGTTCTGGCAGCAGTAAGGACCAAAGTTATGATCACTATATAGATATTACATCTGGTGGGAACTTTGGATCTGAAACATATGCACCCAACTATGCTTTTGCTGCTAGTGGGGAAAGCCAAACCTCTGACAATCTATCCTTTGAGCTGAATGATTTGCAACACATTGAACCTTCTGATCTTGAAGAAATGGATATTTTGCACCAACTGGCCTTATTGAGTGTTAGGGCTAGTAAGGGTCTCTCGCGTGGCGCCTGGGATTCCTAAGTTTCAGAATTGGCAGAACAGGCCCCTGCAGCCTAAAACTTGTTTTTCGACGCGTTTGGTCACTTTTAACACTCGTTAACCCCATTTTTAAGCTTTATAAGGAAGATAAAGCATAGGGACTTGAAAAATGCTCGGAAAATTTTCGGATGTTGGTTCGTTTGGTCGTACGGATGTGGTTTTCGGTTAATTATGACGAAAATCGTAACGAACGCCGGCAAATGACCGTAAACGCGTAATGAATGATATTTTTGCATTCCAATCATTAAAGTGCTATATTTTAATGATTACAAAAATTTTTGGATGTTTGTACATGTTCCGGATAACTATATACGCGAATCTGCATAGTTTCGCAGAATTTGCAAAATAGCCCCTGAAGTTGAATAAGTATGTTTTTGCCTTACTGAAGCCTTCAAAACTTATTTATAATTTATGTAAAGGGTATTTATGGTATGTTTAGCTTATGTCGGTGTTCCGGAGTGTATGTCGCGTTAAACTGATTACGTTTGCGTAATAGTTTGCGATTTCACTTCTAGAAGTCGTTTAAGAGTTCGGAATCGTGCAAGAATCGAATACGTGCAATTGTCATGTAAAAATACAAATCTCATAAATAAAACGCAAAAATTTCATTGATTGATGATTCGTCCACAATTGATACACCATCGGATCACCACAAATGTCACAGTCTCCCCTACTTTAGGAAATTTCGTCCCGAAATTTAATTCGTGGAAACTTGTGGGAACAGATGTGGGTATTTCACTTTCATTTGATCCTCTCTTTCCCAAGTAAATTCTAGGCCACGTTTGGATTCCCAGCAAACTTTGACTATCGGAATTCGTCTTCGCTTGAGTTTCTTGACTTCACGGTCCAAAATCTCCACAGGTTTCTCGACAACGTGCATAGTGTCATCAACGTGAATTTCGTCGAGAGGGACGTGAAGATTTGTGTCGGCTAAATACTTCTTTAGATTGGACACGTGGAATGTTGGGTGAACGTTTCCAAGTTTAGGAGGTAGCTCAAGTTGGTAGGCCACCTTTCCGATTCTTTCAACGATCTTGAATGGTCCAACGTATCGTGGTGCAAGTTTTCATTTCTTTCCAAATCTAACCATTCCTTTCCAAGGGGATACCTTGAGTAGGACGTGATCACCAACTTGGAATTCCAAGGGCTTGCGTCGTTTGTCCGAGTAACTCTTTTGACGGCTTCTAGCTGTCAGAAGGTTATCGCGTATTTCTTGACTTTGTCTGTTGTGTCATGAATAAGTTCTGGTCCAGTAAACTGAGACTCTCCAACTTCATTCCAACAGACAGGTGAACGACATTTTCGACTGTATAAAGCTCGAAAGGTGCCATGTTGATGTTGGCGTGATAACTGTTGTTGTAGGAGAATTCGATCAACGGTAGATGTGAATCCCAACTACCACCAAAGTCGATCACACACGCTCTAAGCATATCCTCTAATGTTTGAATTGTCCTTTCAGTTTGTCCATCCGTTTGAGGATGATAAGCGGTGCTTAAGTTGAGTTTGGTTCCCATAGCAGATTGCATGATCTTCCAAAAATGAGATGAGAACCGAGCATCTTTGTTAGATATGATGTCCAAAGGAACACCATGACGAGATACAATCTCATCGACATAGATCTTGGTGAGTTTTTCAGCAGAGTAATCCTTACGAATTGCCAAAAAGTGTGCTGACTTTGTTAGACGATCAATGACTACCCAAATGGCATCATGACCTCTAGATGTGCGCGGTAGTTTTGTGATGAGATCCATTGCAATGTTCTCCCACTTCCATACCGGAATTTCTGGTTGTTCGAGCAAACTAGATGGGTGTTGATGTTCAGCCTTGACTTTAAGACAAGTTAGGCATTTTGATACATACAAGGCAATGTCTTTCTTCATACCCGGCCACCAATACTTGGTACGAAGATCCTTGTACATTTTGTCTGCACCAGGATGGATTGAATAACGAGACTTGAGCTTCGTCCATCAATAGGGTGCAGAGGTTGTCTTGATTTGGAACCTACAAACGGTTCAAATAATAGAATAATCCATTGTCTCTCGTTTCGAGTTGAAGCTCAAGTTGATGTGGTAATTCACTACCCATCATGCCTTGTGTAGCACAAGTACGCTGAGCTTGAAGGATACGTGTCTGGATATCGGATTGAATTCAAACACAATGAAGCTTGACACGTTCCTTACGACTGAGCGCATCGGCCACAACATTCGCCTTACCAGGATGGTAGCGAATTTCGCAGTCGTGGTCATTTAAAAGTTCGACCCAGCGTCGTTGTCTCATGTTCAGCTCCTTTTGATTAAATATATGTTGGAGACTTTTGTGGTCGGTAAAAACCACGCATTTCGTACCATAAAGGTAGTGTCTCCAAATCTTGAGAGCAAAAACTACAGCATCTAATTCAAGATCATGGGTAGTGTAGTTATTCTCGTGGACTTTCAATTGTCTTGACGCATAGGCTATGACTTTATCTCGTTGCATAAGAACAAAACCAAGGACTAGGTTCGATGCGTCACAATAGACAACAAAATCATCGTTGCCATCGTGTAAAGATAGAATAGGAGCATCGCAGAGTTTTTGTTTCAGAGTTTGGAATGCTTCCTCTTGTTTAGGTCCCCACTCAAAAGGCTTATTCTTTTGAGTCAAATCGGTGAGGGGAACCACGATCTTTGAGAAGTTCGTGATGAATCGATGGTACTATCCAGCAAGACCAAGAAATGAGCGAACTTCTGAGGGAGTAGTGGGTGTGTTCCAATCCTTAATCGCAGTGATTATGGAAGGATCCACATGTATACCTTGCTCGTTGACTATGTGTCCCAAGAATTGAACTTCTTTTAGCCAAAACTCGCACTTGGAGAATTTGGCATAAAATTTTTCTTTCGTTAGTAGTTCCATAGTTAATCGAAGGTGTTGTTCGTGTTCGGCTCGAGATTTTGAATAAATAAGAATGTCGTCGATGAAAATAATGATGAACTTGTCCAAATAAGGTTTACAAACCCGATTCATCAAGTCCATGAAAACAGCTCGAGCATTTGTCAAACCGAAAGGCATGACAGTAAACTCGTAATGACCATATCGAGTGCGAAAGGCAGTCTTGGGAATATCTTCTTCGAGCACACGAAGTTGATGATACCTAGAACATAGATCAATCTTTGAAAAGTAACTAGCACCTTGTAGCTGATCAAAGAGATCATCAATGCGAGGTAGGGGATATCAATGTTTGATCGTGAGTTTGTTGAGCTCACGATAATCGATACACATACGGAAAGATCCGTCCTTCTTTTTCACAAATAGGACAGGAGCGCTCCAAGGTGAATAGCTTGGACGAATGAATCCTTTATCAGATAGCTCTTTAGATAATTCTTGCATCTCAGATGGTGCAAGACGGTAAAGAGATTTAGCAATAGGGTTGGCACCAGGTACTAGGTCAATGCGGAACTCAACTTGTCATACAAGAGGTAAACCAGGTAGTTCCTCAGGAAACACCTCTGGATAATCTCGAACAACGTGGATATCCTGAATAGTTTTGCCTTTGCCTTTCTCCTCTACGATATGTGCCAGGAAGGCAACATAGTTCTATCGTAGGTATTTTTGGGCTTGGTTACTGGTCATGAGTTTAAGATTACTAGCGGGTTTCTCTCCACGAACTTTTAGGACTTCACCAGAGGGAAGAGGTATTCGAACTATCTTTTCAAAATAAATAACTTTGGCATGTTGCTGGGTTAACCAATCCATTCCTATGATGATGTCAAAACTCCCAAGTTGCATTGGTGTGAGGTCAATGGGAAAATGGTGGTTATCGAGGTTCAATTGGCAATAACGAACGACAGAATCAAGTTTAAGAGGTTCGCCACTAGCTATCTTGAAAGCCAAGGGCTTTCCTAGTTTAGTTCTTGGCATTGAAAGTAATGGTTCAAAGGCTAAGGATACGAAACTCCTATCGGCACCCGAATCGAAAAGAATAGAAGCAGGATGATTGTTGACAAGGAACGTACCGTTAACGACTTCGTTATCAGCACGGGCCTCGTTGGCGTTAATGTTGAATGCTCGTCCACGAGCTTGATTGGCATTGGCTAACTTAGGGCAGCTGTTCTTGTAATGGCCCATCTCGCCACAGTTAAAACATGACCCAGGTGGAAAGTGAGGTCGAACGGGATTTGCTTGGGGTTGGACAAGATTCTGAGCAGCTTGGTTTGGAACAGATCGACAAAAGTTGGCCAAGTGCCCAAATCTTCCACAAGTAGTACATTGACGACACAGTTGCTGAATTTGGTGGTGACCGTTGCACCGATTGCACAACGGTGCAGTACCAGCATATGGCTTCCTCGCAGGAGGTTGAGCTGGTTGGTTTTCGGGAGCTTGATTGGGTTGAGCGGCTGGAGCGGGTTGTGTAGTAACAACAAAGTTCTGAGAAGCCTTACGCTTCTTTGAACGTTTGGAAGGCTCAGCATTGTTTCCCTTTTGATTTTCTTGAGTGGTTTTGGTGGATGATTTCTTATCGTCTTTGCGATGAAGGTTACCCTTTTTGACCTGAGACTTGGCCAAAGTCGCAGCTAGCTCAATGACCTGTCGGACAGTGGTTGGGTTACTTCCGGTAACAATGTCCTGAACAGGATCAGGCAAACCATCGATATACTTCTCGATTGCCTTATCCAAAGGCGTCACCATTGAAGGACAGTGTAAACTCAACTCCTCGTACCGGTCAGTATAAGCACGATGCTCACCACTATCCTGTTTGAGATAATGGAATTCGTTTTCAAGCGCCCTCTGCTCATGACGAGGACAAAATTGCTTCATCATTAGAGCCCTAAGATCTTCCCAAGTTTGTGCTAAGGCTACATTAGCACCTTTGTCTCTCATAATTCTATTCCATCATGTAAGTGCTCTCTTTTTGAATACGCTCGACGCAAACTCAACTTTTCGCTCGTTTGGGCATTGGACATGACGAAAAGTACTTTTGAGGCTCTCAAACCATTGCAAAAGCCCAGTAGCTCCCTTAGACCCAGAAAACGAGAGTGGTTTAGCTGAACAAAATTGTTTATAGTTGCATGGAACTTGTGCATTGTTATTGTTATTGTTGTTCGCTTGAATGAGTTGGGTCATAAGATTCGGGAGTACAGCAGCAATTTGCTGAGCGATAATAGCTGCCATTTCGGCATTTTGAGCTGTGTCACATCTAGGAGGCATTCCCAAGAGTTCCTAGGTAAGAGTGACTGGTCCGATTAAGTGGATTTGTACGAACACTCTAACCTTGGACAGAAAACTCAGGGTACAGGCACCCACCCTTCCAGATTGCATGTGTTCACATTAATAAAACCCAAACTTTGACGAGATTTGAAAACCTTGAAGGCGAAAAAAGACCGATGATTCATTTTTGACTTTATGCCTTCAATTTTGTCTTATTTTTGGTAATCACCTAAGGATAGGTGATGGTGGTGTATTAAGAATCTAAATGCAAGTAAACTCGCGTTAGGGTCCTAGGAAGGTTATAGTCTAGGTCAAAGCATTACTAATAACTTAATTCCCTATAACTAGTGATCTGATACCAATCTGTAACACCCCGACCGCGTAAAAACAACAAACCACGGCGGAAACGTCGGGGAGTCACGTTAACAGATTGTTTCAACAACACGTGGTAATTAAATTTGTGTTTTATTGAAGATTGAAATTACGTAGTTACATCGTCTTGGAAATTAAAACAAACTAAATAAACTATTGTCTTTTATATTTTAAGGCACTAAGTCCGCGTCCGATCCCAAGTGAGCATGCATCGACATCAAACTTGGTTTCCTGAAACATATGTGAAAACGAATCAGCAAAAATATGCCGGCGAGTACATAGGTTTTGTGAGTGTGTCAAATTCATGGCTTTGAATATGTATTGCAATACCTCGTCAGACTACTAGAGTCGTTAATTTAAAAACCTTGTTATCAAAAGTATTTGGTATTGCAATCATAACTAACCAACTAAAACAAGTTAGTTATTGTTTATAAAAGACTTGTAGCCATGAATCTTGACCAAAACATTTGTTTTGTAAATTCGAGTAGTAAATCGCCTTGAAGAAACTTTGTCTTTAATTGAAAATCGTTGCGTGTCATTGTTTGAAAACCTTTGTTCCAAGTGATGCAATAACACCACGAATGTAATATGATAAAAGCACTTATATATAGGAAGTACTAGTGGCGTATCCACCATGCTTTTTATCACATTACACACGTTTCGTTATCTAAATCACTTACCATAAACCAATCGTTCATTGTCCGTGTCATAAACCAATCATCCATTGTTCGTGTCATAAACCAATTGTTCATCGTCCGTGTAAACAAATCGTCCTTGTATTAAGTGTGAAAACTTTTGATCGTCTTGGTGAATACATTCAAACCTGTGTTGACTCGTCTATACCACCAAAGGGTATCTTTAAATTGCAATAACAAACCACCAAAGGGTTTGTTAAAGTAAACAGTTTTCGTCGTTCCCCAAACTTCCCCACAAACACCGGGAAACTTGGTAACAGGATTGTCAGTCCTATGGTACCATAACTTACTATTGGTCGGCTTGGCCAAAGCTAATGAATGTCATTCGTGTCATGTATATAACGCACCAACAAGTTCGTTCACATTATTGAAATCGTCGTGTTTATATAAACCATAGCATTTGTAATTTGAAAACTTGAAAACAATTTAGCACATATGAATCACCCCAAAACATTTGAAAAGCATAAAAGAGGGGAACTATGTACTCACTTGGGATTGCAAAGTAACCCTGAATAAAAGATCAAACAAGCTCAAAAGTCCGAGAAATCAAACGTGTCCTAAAATTGGATGACTATGTAAATATCGGGACATTAATCGGCGGATCGGATAGAATGACGCCTTGTAAACCAAATGAGTGTTGGGACACATATGAAATAGTTTAACAAAGTCTACATTCTGGTTTGAAAAGATTCCTAAGTGCTTTTGACCCGTTATGACTCGTTAAGGTAGTTTACGCTACTTTAACGGATCATTTACGTAAAAACGTGTTCGGATGGTTAGATATGTGTTATGATAAGTCTAATATGCCAAAATAAGTTTAATATAGTTGTAACATCAGTTTATATGTCAAAACATTGGTCACATATGCTTAAAGTTGATTTATGCACAAAAAGGGCATTTTGGTCATTTATAGGGCATAATAGACGGCTTAAAATAACACTAACCAAACGTCGTGATCATAAGGTATCACCTCAGAAGGTTATTCCCTATATAACTACGGTCACATATATGGTTTTGGTCGGATCCTAAGATCGATCAAACGGGTCGGATTCGAAAGTCAAAGCGGTGGTCAAGACCGCTCGACTTACGACCCAAAATAAGCACTAAACTATAAGTGACGAGTTAAACATGTCTAACAAGGTTTATAAAATTGATTTGATATCAAAACAAAGGGTTTTGATACCCGAAAATAGTTTTGTCGTATAATGCGCATTTGCGCATTATTGACCGAAACTTTGACTTGTCACTTCGACTAGGAAACGTGGTAATCAGTAGGCATGATCGCTAAGGATCATAACCATCGTGATTACGATCACGTTGCAAAGTCCAATTGGACTTTGCTTTGACCAATTAATGGTCAAAGCTGAAAGTCAAACAGTAAGTCAAACTGTTTGACTTTTAGCTCATAATAATCTAAAAGAATGAACAAGGCTTGGTTAAAGCACTTACTTGCTCTCAAGGAACCCAAGATTACTTAGAAAAACTCAGATGGGAGGCCTCCTAATAAGGTAGCAACTCCACTTAGAGTTTAGAGAGAAGAAAGATGGAAATGAGCAAGGAATTTGTTTGAAGATCAAGGGTATTTATAGTTGTTGGAGAGCTCATGCCAAGTGTTAGGAGATGTTGTAGGATCATTACAAGTGTTTAGTGAGGTGTTGCAACCAGGAGAAGTGTGGCAAAAACGAGTTATAGGTGTCAAGTCAAATGAACAAGAAGCTGCCAGGTAGCTGCTGCCACTGGGCATCCCCTGCGCGTCACGGGAGATCTTGGGGGGTCTCTAGCGTGGCGCCTGGGATTCCTAAGTTTCAGAATTGGCAGAACATGCCCCTGCAGCCTAAAACTTGTTTTTCGACGCGTTTTGGCACTTTTAACACTCATTAACCCCATTTTTAAGCTTTATAACGAAGATAAAGCATAGGGAACTTGAAAAATGCTCGGAAACTTTTCGAATGTTGGTTCGTTTGGTCGTACGGTTGAGGTTTTCGGTTAATTACGATGAAAATAGTAACGAACGCGCAAATGACCGTAAACGCGTAACGAATGATATTTTTGCATTCCAATCATTAAAATGCTATATTTTAATGATTACAAAAATTTTTAGATGTTCATACATTTTTCGGATAACTATATACGCGAATCGGCATAGTTTCGTAGAATTTGCAAAATAGCCCCTGAAGTTGAATAAGCATGTTTTTGCCATACCGAAGCCTTCAAAACTTATTTCTAAGTTATGTAAAGGGTATTTAGGGTATGTTTAGCTTATTTCGGTGTTCTGGAGTGTACGTCACGTTAAACTGATTACGTTTGCGTAATAGTTTGCGATTTCACTTCTAGAAGTCGTTTAAGTGTTCGGAATCGTGCAAGAATCGAATACGTGCAATTGTCATGATAAAAATACAAATCTCATAAATAAAACACAAAAATTTCATTGATTGATAATTCGTTCGGAATTGATACACGATCGGATCACCACAAATGTCACACTTTGTGTCCAAAAAAGGGTTGGGATAACTATAAGTAATGTTAGGATCTGAGTTTGATTGATGTAGTTTAAACCTGACAAGCATGGAGACTTGTTTGATGTGGGTAAACATGTTACATTCTGGATTTTGAAAATAAAATGATAAGGTTAAATCCATTTCGGTTAAATAATGTAAACTAGTTACGTAGGCCGAACCGTACGCATATAAGCGAAACCGGGTAACCGTGTGAATCTTATACAAGTTCCATATGCTATTATATTTAAAACATGTTCTAATATCAGTAGGATATCAACATGTATGCCTGTTATGGTTTTAAAATCAAGTTACGCCTCAAAAGAGCTTTTTGGTCATTTTATGACTTGTAAAAGAACTTATGAGCAAACTGATGTAATGGTCATAATCTTACTGAAAAAATAGTTTATTTATGATGTTATATCAGTAGGATATCGAGTATGTATGTGGTTTAGAGTTTAAGACCATACTATGCCCCGTAAGGGCATTTTGGTCATTTCACACATAGCTTGATAATTTACTTGGGAATCTAAGTTTAGCTGATGTACTTACTGTAATTATATGTAAAATGAGTTTTGAAATCAATAGGTATCAAGTCTTGGTGCTTTAATATGGTTTTAAACCATACTATACGCCTATATGGCGATAGAGTCACTAAATGACGATATTCAAGATGATTAAGGAAAACTTATGTTATGATCAGGTTTATATAACAAAAATAATCTATTTAATATATTATAATAGTAGGTAAATGGTTTTGTTATAAAAAGTGTCTTTAAAATCATTTTATGCATCATAAGGGTAATATCCTCATTTATCGGCATTATACAAAGGCTTGTGCATAACTCAGTTTACAATCTGATTTTAACATCCCAAGTAATCCTAATTATGATATTACATCAATAGGTAATGAGTTTTGTTGAAGAAATATGTTAAAACCCATTTTAGATGCGGAAAGGGCATTTTGGTCCTTTAAAAGCATGATTTGCGATAATTAAACAAAACTTGGGTTATGACCAGATTATTGCATCAAAATAAGTTAGTCATGTTTATACATCAGTACATAATTCATTTGTATGCTCTTTTGTAATTAAAACCTTGTTTTTAAGTAAAAGGGCATTTTAGCAAAGTTTGACATAATTAACGGAAACTTGCATAAAAGCTCGGATTACTATGTAACCATGTGATATAACTCCAGAGTGTTATACTATGACTAAACATGGTCACAATGCAACTTAATTTCAGTAGCTAGAGTTGCTAAATTGGGTCAGAGCTGAAAGTCAAAGCAGAAGTCCAACTTCACGACTTTCGGTTGCCAACCGACCTTAAACCTGGAATTGATGAGCCGAACATGTTTACACATGTTCTAATAATTATTACCAAGTTGTTTAAGTGTTAAAACATATTTTATAACACCTACATTATCATAAATGAATTTATTTTAAAAACTGACCCAGTTTGACTTTTTATCAATAACTTTGACCCGTCAATTGACCAAGCAAACGTGGTAATCAGGAGGTGCCCTCTTGAGGGATTAACACCTACCTAATTACGATCACGTAGCCATGTTCTTACCGAACTATGGCTGGACTGTAATGGTCTTAGCCTAAAGTCAAAGCGTTTTTACGTCAACGCTTTGACTTTGGCTTAAAGCCTAATAAAAATAAAAAGAAGGGATTGGAACACTTACAAGTGAACCAAGGAAAATATTATAACTCAGGGGAGGTCTCCTTAAGCTAGGAAACAACTCCAAGAGAGCAAGAGAGAAAGAATTGAGAGGTGCAAGGAAGAAAGGGTGATGAACTCCCCTATTTATACTTGAAGTGGGTGATCTAGGATTGAGACAAGTGTTATGGAAACACTAGAGATCACTCCAAGTGTGCTAGGAGGTGTCCAAAACCGGAGTTGGGTTAATGGTTTCGAGCTGTGAGAGTGCAGGTGGGTTTAGAGGTGGACAAGCATGCAGATCAGCAGCTGGCATGCTGTTTCTGCGAAGTGACCTCTCCCGCGCGTCGTGCCGGGACTCCAGGTCCCTGGCGCGTGTCGCTTCGGGTGTCATTTCACAAAATTTCCATTTTGGCCCCTAACTTCTCCAAACTCCCATATTTCGACATAAAAGCATGTTTTATTCAATATGGCTCCTGATTAGCACTCTCGGGAGTATAACCGAACATCATTAAGCTCCGGGTTCGTTAAAAGGTCACTTAGAGGCATAGATTAAGCATGTTGACACGTTTAACCTCTCGACTTTAATATTCACCACTCAGAGGTTATAAAATAACATGTTGGCAATTTCAGTCCCTCTCGTCTAGCACACGGCATACGAGGATCAGCGGGACACATGTCAAAATTTTATAGGACGTAAAAAACGCAGGGTGTTACATCCTCACACCCACATTGAAAGAAATCTCGACCTCGAGATTTATTCAAAAAGGTAGGGGTACTTTTGTCGCATGGTGGACTCGACTTCCCATGTATACTCGGGACCTCGTCGAACATCCCACTTGACCTTTACAATAGGCACGTGCATTTTACGAAGCTTCTTAACCTGACGATCTTCGATCGCTATCGGTTTCTCAATGAAACGCAGGTTTTCGTCAATTTGCACATCCTCGTGCAGCATTGCTAGCGACTCGTCCGCTAGACATTTCTTTAAGTTGGAAATGTGGAACACATCATGAATTCCACTTAGCTTTTCGGGTAACTTGAGCTTGTAAGCTACGGACCCGACTCATTCGATAATCTCGAACGGTCCTATATATATTGGGCTCAACTTACCCTTTTACCAAATCGCATGACGCCTTTCCAAGGCAACACCTTTAGTAACACTTTGTCCCCAATTTGGAACTGAAGAGGTTTGTGTCTCTTATCCGCGTAGCTCTTCTGCCTATCTCGGGCAGCTTTGAGACGGTCGCGGATTTGCAAGATTTTATCCGTCGTTTCTAGGACTATCTCAGGTCCTGTTAGTTGGGCTTCCCCAACTTCTGCCCAACAAACGGGCGTTCGACATTTTCTCCCATACAAGGCCTCAAAAGGTGCAGCCTTGATGCTTGTATAATAACTGTTGTTATAGGAAAATTCAATCAAGGGTAGGTGGTCGTCCCAACTACCACCTAAGTCGATCACACATGCACGTAGCATGTCTTCCAAATTTTGAATGGTACGCTCACTTTGTCCGTCAGTCTGTGGATGATAAGCGGTACTGAAGTTCAATCGAGTGCCAAGAGATTGTTGGAAGCTTTTACAAAAATGAGAGGTGTATCTTGTATCTCTATCGGATACAATAGACACCGGCACTCCATGTAGGGACACAATCTTGTCCACATACATCTTATCCAACTTGTCCGAACTAAATGTTTCTTTGATTGGCAAGAAATGTGTTGACTTAGTCAGCCTATCAACGATGACCCAAATCGTGTCATTACCACGCTTGGTCTTAGGTAACATGGTAATCATATCCATAGTACCATTTCCCATTTCCAAGTGGGAATCTCAAGCTGTTGTAGAAGTCCTGACGGTTTCTGATGTTCAGCCTTAACTTGCGAACACGTCAAGCACTTAGCTACATAGGTGGCTATGGATTTCTTCAAACCCATCCACCAATAATTAGATTTTAAGTCCTGGTACATCTTATCACCTCCCGGGTGAATAGAGTACTTAGTGTTATGCGCTTCCTGGAGGATCAAATCTCTAAGTCCTCCAAATACTGGAACCCAAATTCGTCCATTGAATCTGAGGATTCCATCATTCCAGGCATTAACTGTTCGACAGTTCCACCGAATTCCTCATTTGCAATATTAGCCTCCATCAGGGCTTGCTTCTGCACATCAAGTAGCTTTTCGTTCAAACTGTTTCTGACTTTAATGCTTTTGGCGTTAATCCTTAAAGGTTTAATCCTTTCCTTACGGCTAAGCGCATCAGTGACCACATTTGCTTTTTCAGGATGGTATCGGATTTCACAATCATAATCATTAAGGGTTTCCATCCAAGGGCGTTGTCGCATATTCAAATCCTTTTGATTGAACAAATGTTGGAGGCTTTTGTGATCGGTGTATATAATACACTTGGTTCCATATAAATAATGCCTCCAAAGTTTAAGTTCAAATACAATGGCACCCAGTTCCAAGTCATGGGTGGTGTAATTCTTTTCATACACTTTGAGTTGTCGTGATGCGTAGGCGATCACTTTGCCCCTTTGCAGAAGCACACATCCCATGCCAGTGTGCGATGCATCACAATAAACGACGAACTCCTCAATGCCTTCTGGCAAGGTTAAAACTGGAGCATTGCTCAGTTTTTGCTTCAAGATCTCGAAAGATTCCTGCTGTTTTGGACCCCAATCGAACTTGATATTCTTGCGGGTCAAAGCAGTCAGGGGAGTGGCTATCCTTGAGAAGTTCTCAATGAATCTTCTATAGTAACCAGCCAGTCCTAGGAAACTGCGTACTTCCGAAGGTGTTTTTGTTGCTTTCCAATTCATTATCGCTTCAATCTTGGCGGGATCGACTTGGATACCGCGCTCACTAACTACATGTCCAAGGAATTGGACTTCGCAAAGCCAAAAACTTCGCACTTAGAGAATTTTGCATACAACTTCTCTTTTGTAACAACTCTAAAATGCACTTTAGATGTTTCTTGTGATCGGCTTGATTACGAGAATAGATAAGTATGTCGTCAATGAAGACAATGACAAACTTGTCTAAGTAAGGCTTGTAGACTCTGTTCATAAGATCCATGAATGCTGTTGGTACATTAGTGAGCCCAAAAGGCATCACTAGAAACTCATAATGTTCGTATCTTGTCCTGAAAGCGGTCTTTGGGAAATCTTCACTCCTAACCTTCAAATGATGATATCCCGATCTTAAATCTATCTTGGAGAAATAACTTGTTCCTTGTAGCTGATCGAATAAATCATCAATCCTGGCAATGGATAACGATTCTTGATCGTTATCTTGTTAAGCTCACGGTAGTCAATGCACATATGCATTGAACCGTCCTTCTTTTAGCGAACAAGATTGGAGCTCCCCATGGTGATGAACTAGGCTGTATAAAGCCTTTTTCCAAAAGTTCATCGAGCTGGGTTCTTAATTCCTTCATTTCTATTGGGGCTAGGCATTAGGGTGCTCTCGCAATAGGTGTAGATCCAGGTAAAATGTCAATCCTAAACTCCACTTGTCTATCGGGGGTAGACTGGGTAGTTCCTCGGGAAAAACATCTGGGTAGTCCGAGATAACGGGTATATCTTCAATCTTTGGCTTAGGTTCATCGACGGTTACTTGTAGCATATAGATGACACAACCTCTCTTCATGCATCTGGAGGCCTTAAGCATGGCAACTTTTTCTAGCAACCCGTAGTGCATATCTCCAACGATGGTGAGCCTTTCCACTGATGGGGTTTTGATCTCGATTAGTTTCTTATCACAGGCAATGCGGGCTTTGTTATGGGATAACCAATCATGCCTAAGACTATATCGAACCCCGCCAATTTCATTGGCAGAAGAGAGATAGGAATCAAATGATTCTTGATGGATATAAAGCATCCATCCAGAATGGATGAAGCGGTTTCAATGGTTCCGTCGGCAAGTTCTACCTCATACGTTATTTCTAGAGTTCTTACGGGTAAGTTTAATAGTTTGCTAAACTTATGGTCAACAAACGACTTATCAGCCCTCGAATCGTATAGAACTCTAGCAAAGGTATCGTTGATGAGGAAAGTACTTGTTATAACGTTGTTGTCATTGACAGCTTCTCGAGCACTCATCTGAAAGGCTCGGGCATTGGTTTTCTTAGCTCCACTAGATTTTGCATTTTCATCCTTTGCATTCTTGGAGCAGTTAGTTTTTACGTGGCCTTTCTCACCACATTTGAAGCAATTGGTATCCTTAATTTCCCTGCACTCCAGGGTCTTGTGTCCCGTTTTCTTACAAATCCCACAAGGCTTAGCCTTTGGGCCATACCTACACTGGCCCCCATGCCTTTTGTTGCAGATTTTACACACAGGCCTATCCTCGGACCTATTTTGGTTCCTGTGGGATTCAAACTTTCCTTTCTTCTTGAACTTCTGGGAGTTGTCACCCTCCCTTTTTCTCTTACCATCGGTTTCAGATTTAACCGACATGCGTCTCAGGTAGTCCTGGGTGAGGGCGAGAGATAACTCTACCGCTGACTTGTATGTTGAAGGCTGAACAGCCTTGACCATACCCCTTATCTCCGGGGACAATCCATTAATAAATCGCGCGCTTAGGCTCTGGTGTGACTAGAAAGGATACTAGTCTGGAGTAGGAGTCGTAATCCGTTACATACCTACGACAATCCATATTCTTCATGGTGAGGGCTATGAAGTCCGCCTCTATCCTTTCTACCTCGTGTGGTGGGCAATAGGTGTCCTTAATCAGGTCTACAAACTTAGACCATCCTAAGTTGTATAGATGCACCTTTCCAGTCGAGTGCATCAATGCCTTTCACCAAATTGGGGCATTGCCACAATGTCTTTTTCTGCACAACCACTAATGTCCACTACAGTTTCCATCTCGTCCAACCATCTGAGGGTTTCCACAGCCCCCTTCTCCCCGTTGAAGTCTCGGGGCTTACATGTGATGAAATACTTATATGAGCATCCTCCCTTTGAGGTATGTTCTTCATCGCGAGGATCCTTTTTCTTGCCCTCATTCCTCTCATTGGAGGAATGCACGGAATTCTCCTTTTCATCAGAGGGAGGAGGCTTCGTGACAGATTTTGATATGGTTTTTGAGCGAGTAGCACTTGACTCCTTAAATTTTTCGAAGGCCTTTTCCATAGCCTTACCCACGGCTGCATCAATGCGAGCTTGGAATTCGTCCTCGTTAATGACGATGTTCGCATTAACATGGTCATTGGTGTTGTGGTGGCTGCTTGGATTTCCCGAGTTAGCCATTCTAGATTCCTTGTGCTATATACCAAATTAGGTATGTTAGTCGTGGTATGGCTAAATCACTCTTACTTTCAAAATCGAAAGAATATAACCTAGGCCACAAAAGGACCATCATAGGTATTTAGAATATTGGACATAGTCCAGAAATTTTTGATAGCGGATCGTAATGTCGCATCTATCATTGTCATATTGACAATTTATGATAGCTCGAAAGCTTGACATCAGAACGAAAGATGTGGCATAAAAGGCCTTTGTCACGTAGACTACTAAAATTTGAACAGAGAGTCAAAGACTACAACTGTCATTGTCACTAATGGACATAGCATATAGATGACCCGTAGGCACTACATCACTAATGGGTGTCATATTATAACCCGTAGGTAATACACCTCTATTGGGTGTTAGAATGTTTATCATCATAACAATGACATTCGTCTTGATCACGACGATCGTTTAGACTTATTATGTTTGAATCAAAGTTCAAATATTTTGATGGCTAGTGTGGTTTCTCACGCCACGCCTCCAGGAGTGTTAATATCACTTGAATATTAACATAGAATGATGTCTTAAAATGGTTTAACAGGTTACTACTTCTCGATAGAAGGGATAATCTTTCTTAACTATCATGGTAGAAGATTATTCCATCTTAACTACCATTTATTTTGCCAATTAACATGACATAATCACTTGGCATGTGTAAACCATCAAGAAGATCTTTTGGAATTTATAGCAGAGCAATTTAAATCGAATTAAAAATCGAGACGCAAGAATGAACAAAGGAAGTAACAAGAATGTTGCTTAGAATAAAATTCCAAAATTTCACTAAAACGATAAGGATTACATATTTTGCCTCTAAGGAGGTCTTAATACAAAATGTAGTCCGCGCATGGACTATAATAAAGAAAACATACCCACGCAGGGGCTTAAAGGAAATAACAATGTCCATGCAGGGACTTTTTGAAATTAAAATTACATAAATAGGAATACAAGATCTACTCAACCTTCCTTCCTTTTACGGCTTAATAAAATTACATAAATAGGAATACAATGTTCCAAGGCCTCGTTAATGGCCTCGAGTTGTACTTGTGGTTGGGTTGAGGTTAAGGTGGAGGTGGTTGTGGTTGAAGCGTAGCCGGGTGCGTGTACGTATATGGCGGATACCCGGTAGCCGCATAGGAAGGGTAAGAAGGTGGGTAATTAGGATGAGGAGAATGATAGAGGGCGTTGTGCATGGCTGCTTCAAGGTATGGATCGTATGAAGGAGCAGGAAAATCAGCACCATATCCAGATAAATCTGGATAGGTAGGAATTGGGTTACCCAAACCCGTTGAATATGGCTGAACTGCCGGTTGGGGCATCGGATCAGTAGCAGGTTGTGGGGTTGGAATCGCCACAGGTGAAGTGTTTGAGGGCTCGCCCATTTGTGGGTCCTTGGGGATGATAGGGTAAGATGGTGGCAAAGGTGGTAGCGAACCCGATAATTTGGCCAGCACGTACAGACATACGTGTTCCACGCCTTCGGCGTGATTGTGATGATGACTTCGGAGTTGGTTGTGTTGCTCCACCGGCTGCATAGGTTCATCCTCGATTTGAGGATGTGGTGATGGAGCATGGTGTTGGGGAGTGCTGTGGTAGGAGGGTGTGTTGACGAACACGTATTGCGCCCATCTTTGCTCATAATCATCAGGACCTCGAAATGGAGATCCTGCCAAGGAGTTCGAGCCACTAGACAACTCGATAGGATGTCCGTATGATCCGGTTTGTGGAAACTCCTCCGGATCAGAATCTTCCTCCACATGCGTTGGTGAGTCGACTGGAGGGGTTTCAGGAGAGGGTTTGTTGACAGGGTTATCGAAATAAGAGTTGAAGTATTCCTGATGGGAATGGGAATGAGAATGGTGAGATTGATGAGAATGGTGTGAATGGTAGGAGTGTTGAGAATGTGATTTGGGTGGAGAATATTCGTGTGATATTGAATGTCTGTAAGGTTCGAAAGGAGACGAAGAATCTTCGAATCCCTCGTAAGGATTGTAGTCGGGCAAATTAGCTGCTCCGGCTAGAGATGGTCTATAAGGTGGTCTGAAGGAGTCCGGTGAAAGATGGTCCAGTCATTGAGGGTCCGCCCCTCATGGGACCCTTGCCCTTGCCTTCACGTCTGAATTTTGGCGGCATGTTTCCTGCTTTAATAACAAGCTAAAACAAAGCAAAACAATAATAATAACTTAATAATGAAATGAATACTCTTAGGTCAAAGCCTAGACTCGGAAGTCTTGGATTTAAATTACTATTACAAACCGAGTGTCCAAAGTTCAAAAATAAATTATAAGGCTTGTAATGAAAAGATCCACAGGCGGATCAAATAAATATGTACAAAGTATTTGTTCAACATACTTAAGCGACCTAGGGACTTGCAATATCCTCTATCGTCACTATAGCGCATCTCCCAATCTATTGCGTGTTGCCACCTGTAACTTAATCTTTTGAAAATACGTCAGTTTTCACTGCCACACATTTTGAAAACATTTATTTAAATGATTTTGGTGCACTTGGCACATTTTATAAATAACTCGGGATAGTTCAAAATGACCTTGTTTACAGTTTTACATGTTTGTCAATACATATGGGGTTCGGTGCAGAAACCGAATAACCTGATTAACCGACACTCCACTTAAATAATCCACCAGCAGGATTTAATATTTTTATTAGCATTAGCGTCTGTCAGGTGTATGCCAACACCCCGCGCTTAAGGTCGTGGCCATTAGTAACTTAAATGAGCCAAGGATATCCCAGACATGGTCGAATTAACCCCCAATGTTTAAGTTATCAAACAATACAGAATAAAACGGGTCATAAGGATTTAGTAAATCACAATCCGATAACATGATCCCATACCCGACCAAGCGGTATTATTATACCGTGTCCCAAGCCCGTATAGGGAAAATAAGTTAAAAGTATTTACCTGAGCAATTTCTTCAAATAAGATAAGTAACTCAGCCGAATATTCAAAAGTAAGCTTAGATGACAATCTACCGGGAGGGTCTTAGTCTGGAAATGATGGTGTTTATAACCAATTAGAATGCTAACGGGTCCTATCTACTTTGTAGACTCGAACCGGGTAGCTTAAGGATAATAACGGTACTAGACGCTAGATTAAGCGGTGACCGGAATAGAATGTAGTTTAAACCTGACAAGCATGGAGACTTGTTTGATATGGGTAAACATGTTACATTCTGGATTTTGAAAATAAAATGATAAGGTTAAACCCATTTCGGTTAAATAACGTAAACTAGTTACGTAGGCCGAACCGTACGCATATAAGCGAAACCGGGTAATCGTGTGAATCTTATACAAGTGTCATATGCTCTTATATTTAAAACATGTTCTAATATCTGTAGGATATCAACATGCATGCCTGTTACGGTTTTAAAATCAAGTTACGCCTCAAAATGGCGTTTTGGTCATTTTATGACTTGTAAAAGAACTTATGAGCAAACTGATGTAATGGTCATAATCTTACTATAAAAATAGTTTATTTATGATGTTATATCAGTAGGATATCGAGTATGTGTGTGGTTTAGAGTTTAAGACCAAACTATGCCCTGTAAGGGTATTTTGGTCATTTCACACATAGCTTGATAAATTACTTGGGAATCAGAGCTTAGTTGATGTACTTACTGTAATTATATGTAAAATGAGTTTTGAAATCAATAGGTATCAGGTCTTGGTGCTTTAATATGGTTTTAAACCATAATATGCGCCTAAATGGCGATAAATTCGCTAAATGACGATATTCAAGATGATTAAGGAAAACTGATGTTATGATCAGGTTTATATAACAAAAATAAGCTATTTAATATATTATGACAGTAGGTAAATGGTTTTGTTATAAAAAGTGTCTTTAAAATCATTTTATGCATCATAAGGGTAATATCGTCATTTATCGGCATTATACAAAGGCTTGTGCATAACTCAGTTTACAATCTGATTTTAACATCCCAAGTAATCCTAATTATGATATTACAACAATAGGTAATGAGTTTTGTTGAAGAATTATGTTAAAAACCATTTTAGATGCCGAAAGGGCATTTTGGTCCTTTAAAAGCATGATTTGCGATAATTAAACAAAACTTGAATTATGACCAGATTATTGGCATCAAAATAAGTTAGTCATGTTTATATATCAGTACATAATTCATATTTATGCTCTTTTGTAATTAAAACCTTGTTTTTAAGTAAAAGGACATTTAACAAAGTTTGACATAATTAACGGAAACTTGCATAAAAGCTAGGATTACTATGTAACCATGTGATATAACTCCGGAGGGTTATACTATAGCAAAACATGGTCACAATGCAACTTAATTTCAGTAGCTAGAGTTGCTAAATCGGATCAGAACTGAAAGTCAAAGTAGAAGTCAAACTTAACGACTTTCGGTTGCCAACCGACCTTAAACCTGGAATTGACAAGCCGAACATGTTTACACATGTTCTAATAATTATTACCAAGTTGTTTAAGTGTTAAAACATATTTTATAACACCTACATTATCATAAATGAATTTATTTTAAAAACTGACCCAGTTTGACTTTTTATCAATAACTTTGACCCGTCAATTGACCAAGCAAACGTGGTAATCAGGAGGTGCCCTCTTGAGGGATTAACACCTACCTAATTACGATCACGTAGCCATGTTTGTACCGAACTATGGTTGGACTGTAATGGTCTTAGCCTAAAGTCAAAGCGTTTTTACGTCAACGCTTTGACTTTGTCTTAAAGCCTAATAAAAATAAAAAGAAGGGATTGGAACACTTACAAGTGAACCAAGGAAAATATTAGAACTCAGGGGAGGTCTCCTTAAGCCAGGAAATAACTCCAAGAGAGCAAGAGAGAAAGAAATGAGAGGTGCAAGGAAGAAAGGGTGATGAACTCCCCTATTTATACTTGAAGTGGGTGATCTAGGATTGAGACAAGTGTTATGGGAACTCTAGAGATCACTCCAAGTGTGCTAGGAGGTGTCCAAAACCGGAATTGTGTTAATGGTTTCGAGCTGGGAGAGTGCAGGTGGGTTTAGAGGTGGACAAGCATGCAGATCAGCAGCTGGCATGTTGTTTTTGCGAAGTGACCTCTCCCGCGCGTCGTGCGGGGACTCCAGGTCCGTGTCGCGTGTCGCCTGGGGTGTCATTTCAAAAAATTTCCATTTTGGCCCCTGAGCTACTCCAAACTCCTATATTTCGACATAAAAGCATGTTTTATTCAATATGGCTCCTGATTAGCACTCTCGAGAGTATAACCGAACATCATTAAGCTCCGGGTTCGTTAAAAGGTCACTCAGAGGCATAGATTAAGCATGTTGACACGTTTAACCTCTCGACTTTAATATTCACCACTCAGAGGTTATAAAATAACATGTTGGCGTCCTGAAGGTCCGTGATCAGGCGGTTCTAGACGGAAGTTAGTGGATAAACGTAGACCGATTTGGTAGAATGTTATTACGGAAAGGAGTAGAAACAGAATGCAGCGGAAGTATTCATTCATACCGAAAGAGTATACATCTTTATAAGTCCAGCTGTCGGAGTTCCTGGAGAGAATCCGGCTGCACCTCCCCGTAGGGATGCCAAAAACTTAAATGACAAATGAACAACACACCTATATATAGGGAGACAAGTTCGCTAGAATGTATGGAAGTTCGGGCGAACTTGACCTAGTCAAGTTCGGCCGAACTTGACTTCCTAAGAGCATTCTCTAGTGAACTTGGTCTGCATTAGTCAAGTTCGAGCGAACTTGACTAAAGGCACATCAAGTTCGGGCGAACTTGACCAATACAGGTCAAGTTCGAGCGAACTTGTTCCCTTTTACACTGAACTCTCCGTATTTCGGTCGTGTGTTCGATTCTAATCTATACAATAATCAACACACGCTCTATCTAGCCTATTCGACAAGTGACGAACACAATAGTGCATCAACAGATTCCCCCTTGTTCATTACTGTCGAAGCTTGATCTTGAACTTCAAAACTTTGAGCCGTGTTTGAATATTCTCTTCAACTTCAATCAAGGTGTCTGCCGATGTCGTCGAGACGCGTCAACAGATTCCCCCTTAATTGATTATCCGGATTTTGCATTAACAGCTTTCAATACCGCTGAAATCTCTAGTTCAGATCTTTGGTTGCGTGGTTTTCGACTCCTCTGATTTACTTGACTGACAAATTTTCTCGAATAACCATCAACTCAAAGCTAATCAATGCAGCAGCTTCTCCATTTCGACGATAACCGCATCCGAGTTTAGTTTTTGAATAAGCGTTGAGCATCGAGAGTTTATTCCGCACACTCCTAAAGTATCGAAAACTCAACCGGCAATTGATAGAAACTTCGAATCACCGCATCGGAAAACTTCAAATCAACGAATACCCTCGAAAATCCGAAATCTCGATTTCCATAATCGTAGTTAAGCACCCTTCAGAAAGATTTTATTAGCAAATCGGTAATTTGCTCAATCAGCAAATCTTCATCGGAAACAGATAATCTGATAATGCATCAAATCTGAGAAACATACGTCCGTGACCAAAATCATATTCTTCCTCTTCAGTCATAATGACAGATGTATAGCTATCTCCGCTGAACCTGGCGCCTTCAAACTACAAAACATCCATATTTCCGGCTTACCCAATCAAAATAGTTCATTTGCTTTGCAGAGTTAATGATAAGCAGTCGTGTATGCACCAACCCCACATCGGAGATCAGGACCTAAATCCTACATCCCTTAAGCATCAACCTGTATCACAATCTGAAAAATCTGAACTTCCTGTGATCACAGAATCCCAAATATATAGCCTCTTTTGTTAGCAACTGGTATACACAGCTTTATCCGAAAGATCCGATCCCATAAATCATCTTCTTTAATCATGGTACCGCGTACAACCGGGGCAACTGAAACTACAGAGCATCCCTATCTCCTGGCGATTAGTCCAGTCAATAGTTCATGTGCAAAGCAGAGTTAAATATAGGCAGTCGTGTGTGCTTCCAAACCATACGCGCGACTCAGGTGTCAATCCACAATCATGACCTCAGAATCTGATAAACAACTCCTCCAAGACTCAGTTATGTAACCACCCACTTTCAAAATAGACATCAATTTGAAATACCCAATGAATCTCAATCCTCTGCATTTCCCGATAATCTGCAATCGGTAACCACCCGGATACTGTTGCAGTAGTCACAAATTTAAAAAATGCCGGAATCTTCAAATATTGAAAAAATTTTTGTTCCCCCTCATTTTTGTAAATTTTGACCATACTGAAATTTTCATTGATATTCCCCCTAAAATCCGGAACTTTCAGTTTTTAACAAATGCGGATTCAACATTTAGGCCCATTACTAGTCACGACACCCAAAAGATCAACATTCTGCATCGGTATCAATGTCTCTCCCGTTATCTTCAAAATTCTATGACCGTATCACCAAATATGTACTCTGAAGCTCTAGACGGTGTGCCCGAACATCCTGGTTCGGTCTTCAAAAATTCGAAAAATTTTCTATCGCCAAATTTTTTCTGGACACTCATCCCATCAATACGATCAACAAAATTTTCCAATACCTTTGTTTTCTTTTAGGCTCCTTGACAAGTTCGAGCGAACTTGTGTTACAAGTTCAGGCGAACTTGGTCACTATGTGACAAGTTCGGTCGAACTTAGTCGGTTTGATGGAAGTTCGGGCGTACTTGATTGGCCACTTCCAAGTTCGGGCGAACTTGCATGAAAAAGACAAGTTCGGGCGAACTTATGCTTAATTTCAATGAAAATCAGTCAAGTTCGGGCGAACTTGATGAAAATTCATGAAAAACATTGTCAAGTTCGGGCGAACTTGATGAAAAATCTTGAAAAACCATGTTAAGTTCGGGCGAACTTGACCTCGACAAGTCAAGTTTGGGCGAACTTGGTCTCCCAAATCAGCCATATTTCACGTTTTTCGATCCAAAATCCTTATTTCTTTGAATTTCGAGATGATTTCACCATAGATCTGTTCGAAATTGGTTTTCTAACAATCCTATCCATTCAATTTTGGATTTTGTCCGTGGATTGTAGGTTTATTTCATGATTTACGTCTAAAACGCCTCCTAATATCCATAAATGTCCAAATTCATGAGCGTAGGTGATAACCGTAGCTCTGATACCAATTGAAGGTCCGTGATCAGGCGGTTCTAGACGGAAGTTAGTGGATAAACGTAAACCGATTCGGTAGAATGTTATTACAGAAAGGAGTAGAAACAGAATGCAGCGGAAGTCTTCATTCATACCGAAAGAGTATACATCTTTATAAGTCCAGCTGCCGGGGTTCCTGGAGAGAATCCGGCAGCACCTCCCCGTAGGGATGCCAAAAATTTAAATGACAAATGAATAACACACCTATATAGGGAGACAAGTTCGCTGGAATGTATGGAAGTTCGGGCGAACTTGACCTAGTCAAGTTCGGCCGAACTTGACTTCCTAAGAGCATTCTCGAGTGAACTTGGCCTGCATTAGTAAAGTTCGAGCGAACTTGACTAAAGGCACATCAAGTTCGGGCGAACTTGACCAATACAGGTCAAGTTCAGGCGAACTTGTTCCCTTTTACACTGAAATCTCCGTATTTCGGTCGTGTGTTTGATTCTAACCTATACAATATTCAACACATGCTCTATCTAGCCTTTCGACAAGTGACGAACACAATAGTGCATCAACAAGTCCCTCTCGTCTAACACACGGCATATGAGGATCAGCGGGACACGTGTCGAAATTTTATAGGACGTAAAAAAACACAGGGTGTTACATTGATATACTCACAACTTTCCCATTGGACCTGAGCACAGTCAATACGTGGGTCTTTTTGTCAGAGAGCTACTTTAGTATTTTTGAGTTCAATGGGTTTCTTGGGATTTATTTGTGATGAGAATTAAAAAGGTAAACTTCTTGAAAGCCTTTGAAAAAGATCTTCAAATTTAGCTTGAGACTTGAAGTCAGACAAAGGTTCATTTGTGATAGCCTGCATATTAGCATCCCTTTGTTGATCTTCCTTAACCATCAGCAGCTGCCTCTTCCTTTGGTTGAGGGCTTGGATGGTTGAATCTAAAACAAGATCTGCACTTAGATTTTTAGTATCTTTCCAGTCTGGTGCAATCTGTTTCATTTGAGGGTCTTTCTTCATCCTTCCAATTGTATTTGCTTCTTGTTTAAGAGTTGGGATGGACCACTCCTTGAATTGATCTTCCTTGGCTTAATAGGGTTTTTCTTTCATGATAAATCTTATAAGGTTTTCCCTTAGCTCTTTTGAGTATCGTCTTTTGGAGATTCTGTTATCATTTTCTCACTAAGCTCTTTTGCATACTCTTCTAATTTCTTAACTTTGCTTAGCTCATGCTGTTCCCTTCTTGTTAAATAGGTATTACCTTTCCCTTTGCTTTCTTCTTTTGCTATGATTTTTGCTTGTCTTGTTTTTAGTATTAGATACTCATCAATGGTTTTAGGAGTTCTATAGCCATGAAGAGATGGGAAGGTTCTTTTGGATGGATCAGCTTCTGTATAGAATTGTAGCATTTATCCTTGTACTGCAACCAACTCTAAGGGATATGTTGTTTCCATAGGAATGTTTCTATAAGGGTTTTGACCTTTGAGTGATTCATCAAAAGTGATTTGTGATGATGAATGGATGGTGACTGGTTATGGATTTGTTTGGATAACAAGTGAAGATGGTATGTCATCATCATTCACTGTAGTCATTCTTCTTCTTTTTCTAGCATAAACCAGTTTTGGTGCAGGGGCATTTGTGCAAACCACTGTTGTCGTAACATCTATTGTACGTTTGGTAGTGTCAACATCTGCTACTGTGACAGGTGGTTGCTGAGATGAGGAAGGCAATAAAATTGAACTGTCAGTGGTTGGCCTTTTAATACCAGCAGTGGTTTTGGGACCAGTAGTGGTATCCTTCATCTCCTTCTCTTTTACCCTGACATGACTTTGAACGATCCTCATTTGTGTATCTTCATCATTTGCTTGAATTTTCAGGGTTTCATCACCTCCCTTTTCCTTTTCTTTGATAGATGTTTCAGCAGAAGTTACTAAGAGATTTTCCTCATAGTCATTTTTCTCCCCCTTTTTGGCATCATCAACTCTTTCGAAGACATGTACAGGGGTAGTGTCAGGAATGAGAATTTTCATTATATCTTTAAGCGTCAGGAATGAGAATTTTCATTATATCTTTAAGCTCTTCCTGTGTGTCTATATACCTTGCTTCAACTTCTTCTTCGAATGTCTGCACTTTTGAATCATATAACTGATTAGCATGCTGATAATGTTGTTGAAGCAAAGGATACATGTTGATGCACTATTGTGTTCGTCACTTGTCGAATAGGCTAGATTGAGCGTGTGTTGAATATTGTATAGGTTAGAATCGAACACACGACCAAAATATGGAGTTTACAGTGTAAAAGGGAACAAGTTCGCTCAAACTTGACATGTGGCAGACAAGTTCGCTCGAACTTGTCATATGGTAGACAAGTTCGCCCGAACTTGTCTTCCTATGCACATGTCAAGCGAACTTGTTACGTTTCCCTATAAATAGGTGGTGTGTGTTCATTTGTCATTTAAGTTTTTGGCATCCCTACAGGGAGGTGCTGCCGGATTCTCTCCAGGAATTCCGGCAGCTGGACTTAAAGATGTATACCCTTTCGGTATGAATGAAGAGCTGCATTCTGTTTCTACTCCATTCTTAATAACATTCTACTGAAACTGTTATATACGTTTATCCACTAACTTCCGTCTCGAACTGCCTGATCACGGACCATCAATTGGTATCAGAGCTACGGTTATCACCTACGCTCATGAATTTGGACATTTATGGACATTAGGAGGGGTTTTGGTCAAAAAACTTGAAAAAAACATACAATCCACGGATGAAAAGTAAAATTGAACGGATAGCATTGTTAGAAATTGATTTTCGACCAGATCAATGGTGGATTCATCTCGAAATTCGAAGAAATAAGAACTCTGGATCGAAAAATGTGAAAAAAGGCTGATTTGGGGGATCAAGTTCGCCCGAATTTGACAAGGATTTTCATGATTTTTCATTAAGTTCGCCCGAACTTGTTCATTTCATACAAGTTCGCCCGAACTTGGTGTTGGCCAACCAAGTTCGCCCGAAGTTGACTGGATTTTAATGAAATTATAGTTACAAGTTCGCCCGAACTCGTTGCTTAAATTTCTTATACTTTGATACAAGTTCGCCCGAACTTGTTGAAAAGTGATTCTTACACAAGTTCGCCCGAACTTGTCCAGGAGCCTAAAAAAGCATGGAAAAATTTTGTTGATCATATTGATGGGATGAGTGTCCAAAAAAATTTGGCGATAGAAATTTTTTCGAGTTTTCGAAGACCTAACCGGGATGTTCGGGGACACCGTCTAGAGCTCAAAGTACAGATTTGGTGATACGGTCACAAAATTTTGAAGATAACGGGAGAGTCATTGATACCGGTGCATAATGTTGATCATTTAGGTGTCGTGACTAGTAATGGGCTTAAACATTAAATCCACATTTTTTAAAAACTGAAAATCCCGGATTTCAGGGGGAATTTCAGTGAAAATTTCAGTATGGTCGGAATTTGCAAAAATGAGGGGGAATAAAAAATTTTCCATATTTGAAGATTCCGGCATTTTTGAAATTCGTGACTGCTGCAACAGTATCCGAGTGGTTACCGATTGCAGATTATCGGGAAATGCAGAGGATCGAGATTCATCGGGTGATCACCGGAAGTTCTGAGTTTTCAGTTCATGATACAGAGTGATGCTTAAGGGTTAGAGTCCTGATCTCCGGTGAAGGAACAGTTAGCTGGATATGCAGTCGTTAGTACCAGTGAGGAACTGAGGACGTTCAAAACGTTCGGTGATGATCTTAGGAACTAATGACTAGCTCCACAGACGGATGGTTTCAAAATTACCAAGGAAATCTGATGATAACCTTTGGTGGCCATTATTTTTAGTCTTCAATCAGATGAATCATTCTTCTCTTTGGACTAACCGCCGTTGGATGATGATGCTTGGTGATTAAGTGGCGTTGGTCTACCAGAGATAGCTATATATCTGACATTGTGACTGAAGAGGAAGAATGTGAGTTTCGTCCCAGACGTATGTTTCTCAGATTCGATGTGTTACCAGGTTATCTGTTTCCGATGAAGATTTGTTGATTGATCAGATTACCGATTTGCTGATCAAATATTTCTGAAGGGTGCTTAACTGCGATTACTAAAATCGGGATTTTAGATTTTCGAGGATATTCGTTGATTTGAAGTTTTCCGATGCGGTGATTCAAAGTTTCTATCAATTGCCGGTTGAGTTTTTGATACTTTAGGAGTGTGCGGAATAAACTCTCGATGCTCAATGCTTATTAAAAACTGAACTCGGATGCGGTTATCGTCGAAATGGAGAAGTTGGTGCATTGATTAGCTTCGAGTTGATGGTTATTCGAGAAAAATTGTCGGTCAAGTAAATCAGAGGAGTCGGAAACCACGCAACCAAAGATCTGAACTGGAGATTTCAGCTGTATTGAAAGTTGATAATGCAAACATGGATCATCAATTAAGGGGGAATTTGTTGACGCGTTTCGACGACATCGGCAGACATCTTGATTGAAGTTGCAGAATATTCAAACACGGCTCAAGTTTTGAAGTTCAAGATCAAGCTTCGACAGTAACGAACAAGGGGGAATCTGTCGATGCACTATTGTGTTCGTTACTTGTCGAATAGGCTAGACTGAGCGTGTGTTGAATATTGTATAGATTAGAATCGAACACACGACCAAAATACGGAGTTTACAGTGTAAAAAGGAACAAGTTCGCTCGAACTTCACATGTGGCAGACAAGTTCGCTCGAACTTCACATGTGGCAGACAAGTTCGCCCGAACTTGTCCTCTTATGCACATGTCAAGCGAACTTGTTATGTTTCCCTATAAATAGGTGGTGTGTGTTCATTTGTCATTTGAGTTTTTGCCATCCTTACGGGGAGGTGCTGCCGGATTCTCTCCAAGAACTCCGACAGCTGGACTTATAAAGATGTATACTCTTTCGGTATGAATGAAGACTTCCGCTGCATTCTACTTCTACTCCATTCTTAATAACATTCTACCGAAACTGTTATATACGTTTATGCATTAACTTCCGTCTAGAACCGCCTGATCACGGACCTTCAATACACTTGTTTTGCAATTCTGGTGGCTTGAGCAGAGGATTGAGCAGTGTTTCAAGATTTTGCAGAGTGTAACATATGTTGCAGCACATTTTTTATATCTCCCACTGATGTTTCAATCCTTGTGACTTTGTCCGTCAATTCCTTATGTTTTAGCCCCTCTCCTAACTTAATAGGATCATCTGAGCTCCAACCAGAGGTGGTAGTTGTATCTAAGATATCATGAGTAAGTGATTTAACACTTGCTTCAACCTTAGATGCCCCTTTTTCTTGGTACTGGGGTCTTCCCACTGGGGCAGAGGTTACCTTGGTAGCCTCAACAGTGGTTGCCTTCAAAGGAGACTTATATATGAAACTATTGTCCATATGTAAATCAGTGGATTCAACATCTGTAGTAGCTGCTCCAATTGAACTATCAACAAGGATTTCGTGAAATCCAAGTGATGTAGCCTCTTCAATTGTTTGTGGGATAACCAGTTGATTTTTATCAGACAGCCATTGTGGAAGTTTTGCTCACTGTAATGTGTTGGTGAGAGTGGCCCTTTTGTGACTGAAAATCAATGGCTTCAAACAGTGATGTGGTGGTTTCAGTGATTTGACATGTGGAGGGTGGTGTGGAAAGTAAGTTTGTCCTGGGAGATGGACAATTTAACATACTCTCAAATAAGGGTGATGTTATCAATTTTGGGATCCCTGTGCTTACAACATGTTCCTTTTGTGAGGAATCATAAGGAGTTATGGTTTTGGGTGGAGATCTTTCTACCATCTGCTGTGAGGAAGTAGCAGCAGTGGTTTCATGTGACTTTTGTGTTGTCACTGGATTAACTTCTGGGATCTCATCTTCCAGAAGGTCCTTTTTGATAGGTTTGGTGGGTTTTGAAGGTTTCTTTTTGGTCTTTTTAGTGGTTTTTGGTGTGGGTTGCACAGCAGTGGTTGTGCTGCTGTGGTCACCAAGAGCAGTAGGCTCAGCAGCTGAGGTCTGAGGAGCAGATGTGGACTCATCTAAATTTTGCTCGGACTCCCCTGCTTGTGTTTTTGAAACTTTTGACTCTTTGGCCATAAGGCGAGTATATGTTTCAGATGATAAGCTATTTATTTGAAAAGGCACACCTTGAACAAGAACATGTGCACTCTCTTTTAGGATTTTTCTTTTGTAAATAATAACTTAAAAACCTAGGAAATAGTAGAAAGCATTTTCCCTTTTGTTTTTCACATTTTCTAGATTTATTACCAAATCATTAAACAACACTTGGGAGTAATTTTAATCAATTTTAGACATAATAGCATACCCCAAGTATTGAATTTTTAATGGTATTTCATTAAAACCAGTTGTTTTATTTGACACACATGTGAGTAGGGTATGAAACAAAAATTTCATAGGAGGTGAGAATTTTCCCTTTTTCATGGTAGCTTTTGATAAATCTCCTGTATACCCTTTGTTTTCCAAAACAATTTGATACTTACTTTTAAGGAAAGAAATTTTACCTTCTAGATCGTTCATCTGAAAAATCTCTGAGATGGTTTGTGGGGTTATTGGAACCAAAATCCCTCCACTTTTGATGTGATTGCCCAAGGTTTCTTGTTTAGACTTTCAATCTCAGCATTTGCCCAGAAATCTCGAAGGGCATCTTGATAAATCGGTGCGTTACAGGTTAACAGAGTTATATTTTGAGGAAGACAAGATATCGATGACTTCATGAAACTCTGTATTTTTCTTGGTCTTCTCAAGAGTACAAAAATAATTGTGTGGATTTTTGATGTTAAGAGTGTGTTTTGGTGGTTCCTGTGTGGATTTCGCTTTGGGTGCCATGATTATCAGAGGAAATAGTTTTGAGAAATTTTGAAATGGCACAGTAGAAATAAAAACTCTGTTTGTGGATGAAATAGGGTCTTCCAAAAAGTGATGATGACGTGGCATCTGACGCAACGACTGTCGAATAACATCTGTCCACGTGTAACCTCTGATTGACAATGGAAGACAGATGTTTAGCTTAACCACTGACAGAGTAAACTATCATTGGTTGTGACCAAAAGTTAACACTATCAGAGGTTCCACATCAATGGATAGGTTTTTCTATCCAGCAGTGTTTTTAGGCTATCAGAGCTTTGAACAGACTTTGAGGATTTATTGAGAAATTCAATTTCTATTTTTAAGAAAGAAATTTTGATTTTCCAGAACATTTTGATGCTTTTACACATGAATTACAAGAAAACTTGTTTTTAACTCATGTTCAGCATTCCAAACCAAGATATCAAACTATTAAGTGTGGAGGCATCAAGTGCCTTTGTCAACTCATCTGTTAGTTGATCTTTGGTATGGACACGTTGTCAAGAAATCAAACCTTCTACATAACAATCCTTCACAAAGTGATGTCTGAATTCATCATGTTTGATAAAATTTTTGATTATATGCAAGTTTAGTTTTGACAGACCATCTCACATGTCCAACTGGGATTTTTCAATGACAAAAGTTTTCAAACCTTTTCAGTCAAAGCCTCATTCACGTGCTAGTCCTTGTGTAGAAACATTTTACCGACTTTGGCAGAGGTTGAGTATCCCAGATAGTGCAAACTATTTTGTCTGCAGAGGCAACTCATTTAAGAATACTTAAATCTGATTATACTGAATATCATACAGAGTCCTTTTGATTCACTTATCAGTGGATGTAATTTCCCTATAAAAAATTAGGGTACTACTCCAGGCAGGTACATGAGTTTTGAACTATAAAAAAAAGCAAAACTCAGTGTGTATGACCTCCTTAGAAAAAACATAAAAGAGGATACATATCCTGATGTGAACACGAAATTTTTACTATGAAATTTGTAAAAATTTATTGATAAGTGAATCAATTAGATCTGATAGATGTCCAGTAATTCTTTTGAGAAATTTATGATTTAAGAGTTTACCTTAGTCATTTTATGAGACTAATGTCAATCCTCTCCATCAATTTGTTATGAAATCAACACAAACACACCTACGCAACACTTAGACCACATAAAACGCGATTTTCCGCACAAATTAAAACTCTGATCTCAACACCTATAGATAACGCAATAACAACGAGATCGAGCTGATCTTCTTATGTCAACTTGACGGTTTGATCAAATTTGACTGACCAAGCTCTGATACCAATTGTTAGGATCTGAGTTTGGATTGGTTGTATTATTTTAACAAAATGATAAATCATGAAGAACTTTGCAGCGGAAGAACTGTTAAAACTTTATAACACAATCAACGAGAGAATAGTTTTCATCATAACATGTTTTCATTACTTAAAAGATTGAAATCATTACCAGATAATTACATGAATGAATCACTAAACTCCCCCTCAGACCGAGCTACACACTAAAAGAATGTACAAAAAGTATAAGAGTGTGAGCTACATAGAACAGTACAGGCACTGTCTATTTATAGTACAATCCTAACCACTGATCGTCTATGCTGACATCATCTTGACAATGACATCTAACAACAATAACAAACTCTAACCACTGCCTAACCTAAACATTGATAGCAAAGCACTGATGACCTATCCTGTGATAAGCATAAACTCTGATGAAGTATTGTCAGATGTTCTTCAAAGGATGATCAGGCCTTTGACTTCTAGCAGACCTTTGACTTCTAACAGACCTTTGACCCATCAGAGGTTTGGTGATTCAGCAGACTTTATAACTGGCAGTTGTTAGAACTATCAGCGGTTTGGTAGCTGGTCTTTGTGAAGAGTGGTTCTAAACACTGTTTATTCTGGATCATATAGAGCAGACCTGTTTTGGCTTTCTATCATCTATTCTTTTGTAGGGTTTAATCCCAACAAGTAACTTGTGTAACATTGTTACTACATATGTAGCTAATTATCCCACAAAAAAAATACGAGTTTTTATTTGTAAAATAAACGAGATATTCCGAATAAATTATGAAGTTTATACAATTTAGCATTAACAACCCACTTAAAAAACAATTTAACATTTAAAATTACTATTACATTAAGTACAAATGTGTAACACCCTTTTTGCAACATATATTACCCTAAAGTGTAACACATGTTACAACATATAAGACAAACAGTTTAGAATGTAGCTGGCATAATTGTAGCTGACAGAAATGTAATATACGTAGCTAATTATGCCAACAAAAAACATGACTTTTTATTTGTAAAATAAACGAGATGTAACTTATTAACACCAATGTTAATCTCCTATGAACAAAGCAAGTACATCAGTGTTAATCTCCTATAGTTAAACTTAGAGTAAACGGCCATTTTGGTCCCTGAGGTTTGGGCAGTTTTGTCACTTTAGTCCAAATCTCAAACTTTTTGCATCTGGATCCCTGTGGTTTCTTATTGCCATTTTGGTCCAAAAGTGATTTTTGTCTTCTAAAATCCTGCTATTTTGTCCTTTTCCTCAGGGGCAAATGATTATTTTAAGCAGAGTTGAGGTTTATTTATACATATAATATATATTAATGCTTAAAATGACCATTTTGCCCGTGAGAAAAAGGACAAAATAGCAGGATTTTAGAAGACAAATATCACTTTTAGACCAAAATGGCAATAAAACTGAAACCACAGGGACCCAGATGCAAAAAGTTTGAGATTTGGACTAAAGTGGCAAAACTGTCCAAACTCATGGACCAAAATGGCAGTTTACTCTTAAACTTATTAACACCAATGTAACAACACTTATGTACCACAACTTATTAAACTTCACAATGCAATCAAAAGCGAAACTAATACTTCAAAAATACAATAATACTCCAATAACCTCAATCTCAATCTCAAAAAAATTGAAGGAAATACTCCAATGATTGTTACCATCGCAGCAAACATCAGCAGAACGACATCTGCGTTATCACTACGAATCGCCACCACCTCGTAACATATTAAACACAACCAAAAGTAAAAGATCATTAATAAACAAGAAAAATCCATAAAAACCCACAAAAAAAACACAAAACAAAATAAATGATCAATTAACATAAACGCACAGGCTAAACAAAAACATAAAACAAAATAAACCAAATCCATTTCAAATATCTTAAAAAAATCCATTAAAAAACCCACAAAAACTTCAACCAAAAAGCATACATGAAATAAAAACTATGGAAAACAGTTTTAAAAATCACCATTAATTTTTCATTAAAAAATGATCAATGCCCATAAACTACAACAGGTGATTATATTTTTCGTCAACACAATTATTAAATTTAATATATGTTTCAAACATTTAAGAAATTACACGGATAAAGTTCCATAAAATATCTTATTATTTATTTATATCATTACTAGGTTAGAAATTATATCTTAATAACTGAAAAAAATATCGAGCATTTTCATAACAAGCAACCATCCTTTTAAGATGCAACTCACGTCCAGATATTTAAATTTTGAAGTTATATAATTTAATAATTATCGATATTATATACTTACCTGATTAATTTGAATATTATTTTGTAGTTATAAGTTTATTTAATTGGCTAATTGCTATATGTCTAATCTGAACATTTTAACAATCGTTTTAGAACTAATAAATTAAGACCACTATTTTTTAAATAAAACTTGGGTTATTAAATGTATGTTAACATGACTGTTAAAACTCGTGAGAAAGACGATGATACAGTTTGTCTTTTACTTGATGGTTCAAATGCTTTCATATTTATAAACTTGACAAACATCACAAGTTTTGATCATCCATGACACAAAAATTTGTTTGAATGTCTAAAAGCCGTCCTAAAAATATTGTTTTATAATTATTAAATCTTTATTATTAACCATTTCATTTTTTATTTACTTAACCCGTGTAATACACGAGGTTATAACCTAGTAAATATATAAACAAAACCAACAAGCCAAGCTCAAGTCTATCTTGATCTTGAAAAATCATGATCGAAATGAGCACATCTCAAGTGCAGAATTAGACGAGCTTAGACACAACTACATTCGTTAATTATATTGTATGAACAACTATATATATATAATCGAAATCAACAAGCCAAGTCCTAGTCTCTACCTTAGCTTGAAAAATCATGATCGTTACTGGACTTTGGAATTAAAGCACAAACTTAGATGAGCTTGAACTTTACTCGATTCGTTTACACTGTCAGATGAATGTTCCACCAATTATTTTCATAATTTGCTGGTTAATATCATATCAGTTTTTCATTGTAAAACAGCTATTTGTTCATGTTCTACACTAGCAATTAAAGAGCTTGTTCTAAGATCATTATTAATCAACATAACCTTTAAAAAGTATATCAAAGTTTCAAGAAAAGTGTTTTTAGGCATATTCAAGGCAATATTGGACCAACACGTTTCATTGAAAAATGCCTTGAGAATATAAAGGTCAAAGTTCTTAAAATAACAAGTTACAAACTGTTGGCCAAAGCAAGAATATTTATTAGTTTGTGAAGTTTTGAAGTAGCCCTATACTGAATTGGATTTAGAGAGGAAGATAGAGAATAGAGGGGCAAGAACCTTGGGGCTCATGAATATTTTGTGTTCATAATGCAAGCAAACGTACACGCGCTATAAATAGAAAGACAGTAAAACCATACGAAGAAGTTACAGGGCCATCATATACGCATTATTATGACGACGAAGATGTAAGCCTAAAAGTCTTCTATGCATTCCAGCTTATTTCAAAAGTTAACACAAGCAGCAGTGATCCTTTAGGTTGACATCAACGTCCCATGAATCAATTATTGCTACTTAACAGAAAAACGCAACATCACATCTTGTAATGCTCGAAAGCAGACTATTGAATTAGTTGTCTTGTTTAAAGATGTATACAAAAGCATCCTTAAACAAGACAATTTCTTATTCAACATGGATGACACCTTTTTGGTCTTCACTAAAGAATCACATTCAAGAAAACTTCCACCCCATTTCCCAGGATCAGTGGAAATCACACACAAATCAGACCGAGTGAATCAGCTTTAAGTATGCAAACTAGTTACATTCACGAGAGCCAGAGACTATTGATTCTGGATCTCTTGGCCGTGAGGAGTACTGACAGCAGTGGTCAATCTTCAAAAACCAATTTCCAATCATATTGACCCAACTCCTCCATATACGCACGCCACTAAAGAAAGAAAAAAGGACTGTTAGAATTAGCGATTGCAACATATCATATACGTCTATATGCACACACAAATGCAAATTATCATTCGAGTTCCCCAGCATACGTCAATACATCCCCCTCCGTTACAAATGAAATCACTTTATATTCTTTAAAGGAAAATGGTGTCTTTAGATAGCTTTCAATATCTAAAAACAGTGTCAAGAGTTGTTTTGCTAATTTATCATCAATACGCAATTTATGTATGTTACTACTACATAAGCATAATTACCTTGGAACATCCCAAATGAACAGATCCAATCGCATAATGCATACGCACAAAGAATCAGTGTCCTCCAATGAACCTGGATAGTAAAAGAAAATATGAAATCAGAAGCAAGCAACACATTTTGTTTGCATCAAGCTGCTTTCGCTGTTAATACTTGATAGAATGATATGCATCTCAAGTACCTGATTCAGGTCATCATGGCAAACAAATTGTGAAAAACTCTTGGTACCTATGTTAAAACTGAGATAATAAACATCAACAAACTCTGATTTAAAGTATACACATGTATCAAGCTGCTTTCGCTGTTAATACTTGATAGAAGATGGCAGCGGAGGAATACAGAACGATCTGGAGATGCAAATGGAATGGCATTAGAGGCTGCTTCTATGATAGCTTTCAATATCTAAAAACAGTGTCAAGAGTTGTTTTGCTAATTTATCATCAATACGCAATTTATGTATGTTACTACTACATAAGCATAATTACCTTGGAACATCCCAAATGAACAGATCCAATCGCATAATGCATACGCACAAAGAATCAGTGTCCTCCAATGAACCTGGATAGTAAAAGAAAATATGAAATCAGAAGCAAGCAACACATTTTGTTTGCATCAAGCTGCTTTCGCTGTTAATACTTGATAGAATGATATGCATCTCAAGTACCTGATTCAGGTCATCATGGCAAACAAATTGTGAAAAACTCTTGGTACCTATGTTAAAACTGAGATAATAAACATCAACAAACTCTGATTTAAAGTATACACATGTATAGGGGTGTGTTCCATACAGAACCAATTGTAAGTAGAGAACGGTGATAACTGCATAACGCACTTGTACACAGTGCTTTATAACGAGAGTTATAAAAAGAACGAGGCAAGCGATTACATAACCACCACATGATTCAAAGTTGAAGCAAAATGTACAAGTGTTTATGTGATTCTCATGGTTCTCTACTCACAATATTTTCTGTATAGAACGTCCCTATATGTATGCTACAATGTTAGAAAGAAAGTAAATTGGTCCTGAAACAACCAGACAACAAATGCAAAAGGGAAGCATATAAATCTATTATAAGTAGAAAGAATTGTAAAAGGATATACAACATTATCCATGTAACAATCAAACCTTAACTGGAAAACAAAATTTAAGCACCCTCCAACATGTTGTGCGTTGTAATCACCTTAAGATATTACATGAGGGATCATCCTGAGCAGAAGCATTGAAACAATCACAAATGTTTTGAGGATGCTGGTAAATCCTTTCTCCATAATGTTGTAATAATAATCAAACTACTTAGTGATATCAATTTCCAATAATTTGGCTGAAGAAATACGGTGCAACGACCGCATCCAACTACTTGAAGATGCTTTTTTACCAACGCCATCGTCATCTGATTTGACTTTGAAAATGCCACCCGTAGAGAATGAGGTAAGCGCCTTTGGCGCACCACTTGTCATCTGTAACAATCAAGAGTCGAAAGAGTATCTGAAAAATGCTTGTTAACATAAAAAAAATGTTGCATAATTAACAAATGGTCAACCGGTCGAGGACTAACTTGTTTTCCATGTGAATTATTATCATTAAGATCGTACGGTGGTCTTGATTTACTATGCATGTCGGGACGGTGAGCCAGATTTCTTCGTTCTGTTGCTCCAACTTGGTAGGAATCATCATTACCCCCTGGTTGTGTAAAGCAGATCAAGATAAAGGGTAACAAAAGGAAATCACAACCAACAAACCATAATGAGATATGAAAATTCATGAACAAAATCTCGCAAATTTAAGTAACTCCCTTGGTTTTAAAAAGCGCAAAACTCTCCAAGGCGTTTAGGCCCCAAAAGTCGAGACGTACGGCATTGCTCTATGTACAACCATATAAACTTTATGTAAGACCAGAAGTTGCATCTCACTCATCTCTATTACGTACCAGCTTTTCTATCAAATAAACCATACATAATTTCTGCACCCCTTTGGTTGTTTTTTACACACCAGCCTCCTACATACCCCAGCTTGACCCTAATGTGCATGAGGCACCACCTCAAGTCCCTGGGGTGTTTTCCAAATCGCTTTAAGCGTATCACGCCTCAGACACGCATTTTAAAACCATGAACTCGGTGAATCCCATAATAAATTAATTACCTTGTTCCGAGAAGTGTCACACTAAATGCAAACTTTTCGACCTCTTTTTAAGATTTTTAAACTTAAATGACCTATATCCCTTATTTGAATCATGATCATTACTAATTACCACATTAATTGCGATACATACTTTGCGGATGACATTTAATTCCATTTCATATGTGGGTGTATTAAATACGGGGACTTAACATGTTTGAAAAGTTTCCATCTAAATCCTTCATTCGTAAACAACAAATATTCACTACTATAATGCATGTACCATACATGTGACCATTTAAATCTAAACCAGAAATTAAGGAGCAAAGTAAAGATCAACTCTAAACAGTATATTAATGGGCCTAGCTTGGTTATTAAGATATTTCGTGTTTCATTCTTGGTTAAATTGACCAACATGTTTGATCCAAAATAAGAAAATACACTAAACCAAGTGATTAAAAGTTAACATATGGTTTACCATGATGATTAAACATCTAATGTTTAGGAACAAAATAAAGGAAAAAAGTGAAACTGAAATTATGATACATAATTCAAACCCAAAATCTCACGCCCCGTTGCGTCTTCCCTCTCTTATTTCTATCATACACATTTTGAATGTAAATATCGTCGATAAAACCTAGGGGCTAGTAAATCGAGAAGTTCCTTTCGTTAATAGTTCCGGTCCTAAAGATATAATGAAATTATAAAATCTTTGAAGCTAAAAGGAAACAAAGAAGCTTCATTTTTTTAACTCCATCATTTTAGTGTCCAATATAAAGATTTAAACAAGAAAGGCAAGTTTGGCCATCATTATTATAGAGCTTTATGATGTATATAATGTTGACGTTAAAAAGTAAGAATATTGCCCCGAATTGTTGTTTAAACTAAATTAAAATCAGATTAAAATTGAACTCGATATATATGATTGGGTTGCAAAACGGACTGGTTGAGTAACAATTCAAAACAAACAAGTTTTATGACCAATCTAAACAAGTCCACTTACCCGCCGATGTTTTTATCTTCTTTCAATAATTTTCATAAATGATTAACATATTAAATATAATCACAAAAACAATTTAAGAAAATGATCTAACCTTTTTTCATAAAGCAGTTTAGGAGGTTGTAAAAACATGATCATACCATGGTTGACTCTCAACCCATTCAGCCAAGCTGACCTGTTTTCTTTTTAGCTATTTCTTTTAGTTTTAAACGTTTGCCTATTAGTCATGACTTGTGAACCAAACTGATCATTATAACATACACGGGTTCCCTACTTTCCATCAAATGCCTCCACGCAGAATAAGCACAGTCAATTTTTCAGGGATCCAGAAAGGTATCAGGTACATCTCATATCTCATATATGTAATATAAAAACAATAGGATGAACTAACTTAAAAAGTTGAACCTCTCAAACCACTAGTGAATCCTGACAGAAACACATGCAAAATACATGTTCCAATATTTGTTATGTATAACAAAACCATAACATTATTTTTTATGCGGGAAAAAGAATTAACAACTTAGTAAAAGTCCTTAAATAGATGAAGTACCTTGACGCTTATTTGA